>JAKEPQ010000320.1:6507500-7757500 GCA_024500445.1 Entomyzon cyanotis
ATTTAAAAACTTGATGTTATTTATTAACATTCCAGGCAGCAACAAAGACTGATGTGTTTTGCAGTAGAGCTTGGAATAATTTTCTGGAAACTGCATCTGAAAACAGTAAAAGGCCTATTTATATCAAGTGGAAGCTGAGGGTTGCTTGCAGATGGTGTTTTATTAGAAAATGTATTTGTTAATAAACGTAGCTTTCTGCAAGATTACTTTACAGATGTTTCTGTTTATTTTTACCTTGGGTTAAAAATCTGCTGGTGTAGATGACTTCAGAATCTGCTGCGATTTGTCGCTAGCATTGTTTGGCAAGTAAATAATTGCAGGCAATGGAAATAATGATGTTGCAAAAGCAAATACTTTCTTTCGCTCTTGCCATCTATTAATGCTATGAGTCAATAGAGGCACTTTTAAGTGCAGCATGAATGCAAGTATTTTTGGAAATAAAATGTACTTTTTGCAATTTGTGTAAACTATTAAGAATGCATTTTAAATTTCTTTAATTTTTGAGGGAAATCCTGGCACTATGAAATCAATTGAGTTGTTAGCAATGTTGTTTGGGTGCAGGATTTCACCCACACTCTTCTTCCATAGCTCTAAGAACCTCTGATGCGAACTGTTATTTTTGGAAAGATTCCTAGTTGCAAAGATGAAAAATTGCATTATGAATTTGTTGCTACTTCAGTTTATATCCTGCACAGTGAAAAGTATAGGTGTATAATTATTTTCATTTATGTTCAGATAAATGGTAAACTCTAGGCAATTTAGAAATGAATGTAGATAATAATCTTAAAGCAGTCTGCATTTTGAGAATGAATAATAATTTGAAGAGGGAAAGAAAACCCAAAGCTGTGACAAAATAACTTTCCTTTCTGAGACAGAACATAGGACAATAGCCAGACTTATGGATCTTTTGCAGGCAAATCTCCTCTTGCATTCGGAGGGTTGGATTTTTTTTTGCCTGTGTCAGGACTGTGAACTTTGGCCTTCTGTGTTTTTCCACAGATGTGTATCCTGAATTTGATTTACCTTGTGCTCAGCAATAAAACTCCTTCCAATCCAACATTATAGATAACTGGTTTAGTTTAAGCTTAATCAGAACTGACAGTGCACACCTGTGAAACCCATAACCTTTTCAGAATGACTGCAGTGAGTGGCTCTGTTGTAATCTTTATACAATTGATGTGGAGGCTTATGCTCCTTTGGTGGTGCTTATCAATTTATGAACCTTCCCAAGCCACCTCGAGCCATAGTGATCTGCTTGAAACAATTCTGCTCCTACTCCACAGGTTTCCATATTAACACTGTTCCAGGTGCTGGTGGTGATGGTCTTCAAGCTACCAGTAGGAGAGTTATTTTTTGAGGCATTTCTCCATAATCTGTTCTGTGGTTTTGCTGTATATCTGAGTCCATTTTTTCAAGCTTGTGAGTGTATGCATAGAGATTGAATACCAAAAGGTTTTTAGTTATTCCCTCAAAATTTTGCTTCTTCTTAAGATGGGGAATCCTGTAAAGAAATACAATGTTGGAAAAGAAAAGACACTTCTTGCTATCTTATGGACAGAGAAAGAGAGAGGAATAAGTAACCAAATATTTGAACAAGCAGATTTAAAAGAAGTGCTCAGACTGATGTGGAAATATGGTGTCATTTATCATGGCTTAATGGAATAGGATATTGAGTGCCCTGGAAGCATTCTGCCATGTGTAAGGAAGTGATCTATTTTATAACATAATTTGTGTCACTTGAGGTGTTGCTCTGAGAATCTTTGCTCATTTTCTGGGCCCAATTCTGCCATCAGAGATGCCCATCCATCTTTCAGCTCCTCTGGAGCAGACAGGATTGTTAATGCCTCGCTGCTGGCATGTCTGTGCTGGGCAATGGATTGTGGGTTAGTGATTTCCGAGGTCATAGAGATTCTCAGTAAGTTCATGCAGACTCACCAGGGTGGGTCAGGAGGTAGAGTTAGCAGCTCTTATACACCTGACTAAACCTTGCCTCTGAGTGGGTGCTGTTGTGTGATTTCCAGATTTTGGCTCACCCACACAGATCTAGTTCAGACTTGATTACACCATGAGTGGCCATTTCTGATAGAGAAATGGAAGTAGCAGAGCCTCTGTAGACTTTTAGTTATGTCATTTAAGGATTTCTTTGAGATTCTGTGATCCTATTGATTTCATTTATTTTTATTTTTGCTTTGTTTTTCATATCAGAATTTTTTTTCTAATAGTGAAGGTAAAACATTTTATGGTTTGGTGTCTTGAGCAAAACCCAGTAGTGCCCAGGCCTGGCAGCCCCCGAGGTTCAGAAGTTGTGGAGCAGATCTTTCTGAACTGCTAAGCCATAGGGCCATTGTGTGAGTTCCTGGGGCACATGCAGATATGAAGCAGATCTGAAGACATAGAGTTGATAACAATGGCCTTGGAGCTAAAACAGAGATAGAAAATGATAGAAAGCCTCAAGCATGTAAACATTATTTCCTATCCCTTTCCTATTAACTCACATTTTTTTAGAATGTATTTACATGCATACTTACATGCACATATATATTAATTTTGAGCTTGCATTTAACATTTGGTAAATTGTGGCAAGCCTGGAATATCTCAAAGAGCTTTTCTATTATGCAGAATTCCACCTACTTAAATCTTATGATGGCAGATGATTGTTACTTACCACTCAAAGAGAACTGCATAGTTAAATCCTATGCATTTCTTAAAAAAAGTAGATGTTAGAGACCACAATAACAGCTGATCCTCTCTCTGCTGCTTTAAAATCCAGAATCTTGATACATGTATGTATATTTAAACCTCTAGGAATCAGATGCTTACAAATTATTTCAAATTGACTAACACAGCAGGTGACAGCTGAAAGAAAGCCTGCACTTTTCAGACTGGACTCAAACACAAATTATTGAGAGCACTGAATAAAGTGCTGAAGGATTTTAAGGTCTGTGGGAACATCAGAGGCTGCATTCCTGGAAAACCTTAGGCCCAATTCCCCACAACAATGAATGGATTTCCAATAAATGTGTAGGGATGGGGAATCAAGAGCAATTGAGATAATTTTTGATTCTCAAGGCAGAGTTTTTAAATCTCACTACAGAATTGGCCTCATGTTCCTGCAAAGTAGCAAATGCTCATGTACAAATTTTTCCCAAAAATACAAAGCTAGGAACAAATCCAAAAGGCCTACGACATCTATGTCACCACCCACTTAAGGAATAAAAAATGGAGAATTTCTATTTTCACTTTACTTCTAGGAAAATATTTTGACGGGTTCAGTATACTGCAAAGTGATAAGCTTCTGTTACGTGTTTCAAATCATTCTGTTATCGCTGCTTGTATTGATTTGCTTAGTGCTTTCTGAGCTAGCTATAAAAAAGGCTGTTCTCCTTTTGCATTAAAGAGCAAGAAAAATTGACAGGTAGATAACCATATTGATTGAACCTAAATAGTAAATGCAAGAGGCTTATATATGACTCACAAAACTCTTTATAGGAACCAAAGCCAGCATAATATCTTTTTTTTTTTTTTTAATAAATAGAAACTTGATACCTTTAACCAGCCCCACCCCTTTTTGATATACATGGCACTCTAATTGCCAGCTGTAGTACATTGCCATAGTTCTGGGCAAATCACTTTTTTTGAATGCCAGCTTTAGCTGTCCCTCAGACTTGGAGCTTGGAAGAAGAATGGACTGAATTGCACATTAAGATGAAATCCCTTTGCTTGGTTCATATTTCAAAAGTCTGAGGCCAAAAACAAACCCAAAGAGCAGTATTTCTTGCAGTATTAGAGGTTACAGCCATGTGTTTTTAATTTGTAAATACTGTGAGAAGTAATGTTCTTATGATACTTCTAAATGAAGACCATATGACACCACTCGACTGAAGACCTCTTATTGTGGCCTTTTGAAGGCTACTGTCCGATGGCCTGGAGAATGGCTAAGCAAAGCTATTTTGCAGGGATGGCAAGAGGACAGCTTGTCTATTTTAAATCAAATATGAATAAGTATATTTAGGGCCTGATTTTGAACCACTGTGACCAATGGGATGTTTGCAGAACAGAGCACTTGCAGTCAGTTGAATAGGTGTGGCTAAAAGAACTGACAGTGTGTGTTTGGTTTGGGGAAGGAACGATTAGGTTGCTTCTTACCCATTGTGCATTTGTTAGTGGGTTTTTGTTTTGTAAGCTTCTCCTAATTTTGACTTGCTGTGAGGAAGGAAAGAAGCCTGAGTGAAGTTGGAGTTAACTCTGTGAAGAATCAGACACGTGGTGTCTTGAAAAGTGATTTTTTTTTTTTTTTAAACCTTTTTGAAATTCCCAGTGCTAGAGTAATTGTTTGTCTCATTTGGTGTCTTCTGAAATGTCACAAAGTAAAATGACCTCAAAGGCTTTGGGGAGAGGAGTAGAAGAATTTGTTTAGCTTGAGCAAAGATGTGAAGGCATCATTCAATGGCTGCAGGGGGACTGTAGGGTGTATTTGACAATAAATTTGATGTATGACTAGGGAGTCTTTTTTTTTTTTTTAAAGGAAAACATCACAAGCTGTGTAAAACTGGCATTAAGTGTTGTGTTATCTTAATGTTGACTGGTAATGTACTTTTTGAATAATAACCACGAGTTGGTAGAGCTGATTTTTCAGCACCTTGTATCCGTCCATCTGGCATGCAAATGCAGGAGGAAGGATGTTCTTGGATCTCGGTAGTCTGCTTCATTTTCAGCTAACAAGGGCATTCTTTTAGGACCATCCTAGCAGGTCTAATGAAGTTGAAACTCTTCCTCTATTTTTTAATACTTTTCTGGAGCATGACCTTCCTTAAGAAAAATGCTCTCTGTGAACAATGAAATAAAGAATGCTGGTATAAGAAAAGATGGGCAAATGCCATTTTCATGTATTTGAATGTTTAATGATGTGTGGTTTTACTCTGGGCTGTGATCAGCCCTTGAGTGAACAGCATGCCTGCTTCTTTCTGAGAGTAGGATGGGCAGGTATTCAGGTATCAGCATTTGGCCTTCTGTACTACAAAGAATGGCCATTTGTAAACTTTACCATCAGCTATATTAAATATTATTTTATCTGATGCAACCTTTAAAGTAACACACAGCTAGTTTGAAAAAACCTGCACTCTCACTGCTCTTTCCTGTCATAACTTTCAGATATTTTTTCCACAATCTTTATTCTTTCTAGAGAAACTAAGGTTTTAAATAGTCTGAGATCCCAAAGTCACATGTTTTTTCAAGTGCAGGCAGGAGAGTGTGCACTACCCATTTCTGCATGGGCAGTGACAGCTGTTGTGAATCACAACTGGGACTGAACCTGGGGCTTCTCAGGACAGCCTCTGCTTCTTGAACAAAAGCAGGGACTCTCCCTAGAAGCTATAATTTACTTTTTCCAGTGCCTCTCATTCAGTCAATATGATGAAGACATTGCGTCCAACACACACCTGTTAAATGAATAAAAAGCATAAAGAAAATCAGTGGGTGTAAATGCAGACTTGGAGAAGAAAGTTCTAATCCTGATGAAAATGGTTGTCAAGTAGAAAATTAGACTGCTGTATCTGGTAGGCGTAGATCAGAAAGGAACAACTGGAATGCTCTCTTGCAAATGCCAGGAATCTGGACAGCTGAATGGTGCAGAATGTGATCAGGCATTGTAGACAGAGTAGGAAATCAAACATAAAACACTTCAGAGGTTACATTAGCAGTTGAGACGAAATACAGCTAGTGAAAGGTAGAGGAGGAGGGACAGCACCATGTATTAGAAGCTGAATGAAGATTTACAGAGAATATTGCAACAAGTAAAATAAGACCTAGGGAAGAAAGCTGTAGAGAAGGTTACTTAGACAACAGAGGTGAGGACATTAGTGGGGATGATTTTGTGTACATTCAGTGCATGCAGGAGATGTAGGTGTGATGTAAACATACAGTGCACTCTGCTTTGGCTTTCAGTAGGAACATGGTGACCACAGAGCAGAGATGGACAGTGGGTGTAAGAACAGGGAAACTGGACTCACCCTGTGGGAAAGAGGAGCAACAGTACTCAGGTGTGGTCACCTTTCTGGTGGAGATCACGAGAACAGAAGTGTTTAACTGCTCTTATGCTGATCAGACTTCATCTCATGAAAAGCTGGATGGATACTCATGTCTCTGAGCCCTGGTCCCAGGCAGCCTCCCCTGCATTCTCACAGGTGTGGGGTGCTCACTCACATGCACACCTCAGAGTGTTTTCTGGGCTTTCGTTTGCTGACATGCAGAATTACACTCAGATTTTAAACCATTGCAGCGACACAACATGAATCATATTTATAAAATACCTTCAAAATGTGAAAATCAGAGGAGGTCTTACAAGAGCATTTCTGGTGTTATGACCAGAGCCACCCCACTATAAGCTGTAGTCTCTGATTCAAGTATGGAAAAGCATTTAGGAGCTGCAAGTGAAAACATCATATGGGAATACTTTAATAAAAAAAAACCCCTCAGTGAAAGAAAGTTGAACATATAACTTGGCAATGCTCCATGAACTGCAGATATAGGTTAAAGTTATTTAGTTGGCAGGCGATTGCTGGTGTATTAGCAATGTTGGGGAAAAAACCTAATTTCTGTAGTTTGGCTTGTGCAGTAAAGAAATTCCTCCCACATAAATATGTTCATTTCACCTTCTGGGAAGTAAAGAAAGGAAACTGTAGCTGCAGTCTGTTATTTAATCTTCCTGAAATTAGCATTTGGTGCTCAGGAAGATTGAAAGATTTAATGCCAATGCCTTCCTCAAAAGAAAGAAATGACACACCACATATGCTTTAGCACTGGTTAGACTGTTAAATGGAATTAATCAAAATCCATGTTAAAATATTTCCATGTGTTAATTAGCAACAGTTTGGAACATTAAAATACATATTGGCTTGGGAATAAATTAGTGAAGAAATATCAGATTGAGTTTGTGGGTTTTTAATTGCAACATAATACACTGTGTGTTTTAGAAAGGTAAATGTAAATACACTCGTCTGAAATGCTGTGGCAATGTGCATTTAAAAATTGGGCAATAAACCAATCTAAAACAGGCTTTTGTTACGGCAGAGAGACTGATACCATTTCCCATTTGAAAAGAAACATTAGATTGTTCCCTCATATAATAAAGTGAGAGAAAAACAGTTTAAAAATTCAAAAAGTTTCATCTCAGGCCAAAGGAAGTTTTAAAATCTCTCCTTTGAAAATCAGTGTGATGTAGCAACTACCAACACTAGGTCTCCTGTTGTGAGTAGAATTCACTTCTGCCTTTCTCTTCCTGCTGGGTCATTGCAAAGTTTGTTTTCCATTCTCTCATACTGAGTCTTAAGAGCAGCATAATAGCATAAAGTTAGGTAACTATGTAAATGGAACAAACAGTATTCCTACCATTAAATTATTACAATCAAAGCAGGTAGAGATACCTATGGTAGCATTATAGATACCAAACTCCTAGCTGAGGACAGAGGCTGTGGTTGGCCCCACAGAGTATCCATTTCTCTTCCTAGGGAGGGAATGACTTCTTTTTCAAGACAAAAGAGCATGTAGAGACCACCTCCAAGAGGTTTCTTGGAGCTGCAGTTTGGGTTTGATCACCCACAGTCACACTAGTGGGGATGATTTTGTGTACATTCAGTGCAGGAAAGTTAAAAAAAGGTAGATGTTGATTTTAATTTTTTCTATGAGTACTGCTCAAGTAGCTAGTTGTCCTGTGACATTGTGCTTAAAGAAAAGGGTTGGGGAGCAGAGGGAGGAAGAGGCAAGATAAGAACAGATTCAGTCACTTTCCAGGCTAATGAGCCTATTTTTGTTTGGATTCTCAAAGATCTCTGAGAGAAGTCAGTGATCATAGGTCTAAGCCTCAATCCCCATTAATAGTGCCAATTAATACTGCCAGTCTAAACATATTCCAGTTGATACATGCTGCTTGCTTTCCCTTGCACACGTCCTCAAGTGATTTCCCATTGTTACATCCTCCAGATGTGTAAACTCTTTGGGTTATATTTCACTGAACTGCAAGCTGTGACTTAAATCCACAAGAGAAGCTGGCAATTACTTCAGCAGTTTGTAAATACCCAGGCATCCATTTACATTTGCCAGTATTTTAAATATAAATATTGAGATAATTCTTTCCTAAATATGTTAAAACACTAATACGTACTTTGTAAACTTAGAAAATCATAAGGATCCTCAGGTGGCTTGGGGGAGTCAGCATTTACATTTTATTTCTTAGAGTTCACCCTGAATGAAGGTTTCCCATCCTGGTCAGTAACCTTAACTCAGTTTAATCCTTTTTGACATCAAGAAACCCAAACTTTCATGTCATCAGAAACTAAAAACTTCTCTCAGAAATGTAATTTATACTAGCATATGCTACTTACACTTGAATATGGTTAATTTTGAACCTCTCTTTGCATCCAGGAGTAGCTTTCTTAAGCAGCTTCCTTGTGAAGTAAAACTTCACAGTTTATTTTGCATTGGAATAAAGAGAGATTGTAACATCTTTCTTTCCTGCCAACACATGCAGTTACACATTGACATGAAATATAGCACAAATTTAACTAGGGAAATACTAAAAAGGGTAATTTTTATTCAAAACAATTATCCTAGCAACCACATCATTTGCTCCTCAATCCTGTGATCACGAAGGTCACCATTTAACATGGGTTTATGGTGAGCACCATGCACTGTGGTGTCATGGACCACAAATGGTTTGCAGATACAAAATCTGGAAATCAGGGATTTTGAGCGTTGCCAGTATTTCTGAGAGCAAAACTTGACCATTAAAGTTTCCTGAGGTCTGTGGAGTGACAAAAAAGCCAATGAGGGGATATGCATTGCCTGTGCCAGAGGTTGACATTTTTTCATTGTCACAAATTATTTCCTCCACTACCAAACAGAAAATGACTGGGCATGGTGGAATGGAGGCAGGGCTGCATTCAGCAAGTTTCTGCATACTGAATACAAAGAAGTACATTTAAATCCCACTAAATTTTACATACAAGTGCTATTGCTTTTTCCCCTCTATGAAGTGATAAACTGGTTCTTGCCAGTTCCTTAACACATAAAATACCCAATTCACTGTGCTAAAGGTAAACAAAATAAACCAGACTGAGAAGCAGACACTTCTCCGTGGGGTGTAGAGGTGACAGTAAAATACAGCCTGGCTAGACCTGTCCTGCCCTTTTGTGATGGTGTTGCTGTGGGTAATCCAAATAATTCCACATAAGGACTAAGGCTTTCTGATTTTGATTAGAAGAAGCAAAATTGGGCCATAAATGATCAGTCTGAATAAGACTTATTTAGGACTGAAAGCAAGAGTAGGATGTAGAGAATTATTGCTCTTCAGAGGAGAAGAAAAATTAAAATTTGTAAATGCCGTTTCGTAAACACATTTTATTAAGATGTAACTGCACCTGCATTTCATCAAGAAAATTGTTTGCTACAGTTTTTAATATACTTTGATATATTGAATATATTTGATTTATTTTGGTAATAATGGGGTTTTTTTCTGCTTTTATTAGTATTCTACGTGCTGTAAGTCCCAAATATCAGATTTTGTGAGAGATGGCCTGTTTACTTATAATTTTCATCCCACTTTTTCAGAGCCAGTGTTTTAGCTATAATGAAGACTTCAGATAAGCAACCAGATTTCAGATGCTAAATTATTTAACAAAATCAGGAATATCATATTACTATTGACTTTGCTTGGTTGCAAGAGCCAGGTGCTAGAAAGAAAAATAGTGCCTTTCTGTTAGCATTTTAGTTTTTCTGAGAAGCACACTTCAGAAACAAACCTGAGCTTCCTATGTTACTGTCTTTTGCTTTATTGAGGAGTGGTCTCTGAATATGTGAACTAAAATTCTTTAGGTTGAAAGGAAAGCCTGAGAAGCTCTGCAGGGATGCCAGTAATGTGCTCCAGGTGCTCAGGAGAAGTCACAGTAGTGCCACACAGCCCCTTCTCTTCTCCTTTCCCCCAATACACACACCCTGTGTTCTCTGGCTTCTTGATACCTCTCTCCACACATAGACTTCTGTTGTGCTGCACTTCTTAGTGGAGATTCTAGTGGAGATTGTTAGTTTCGTTCTCTGGTCCTGGGACAGGTAAATTACAGGGTTCTCCATGTTCTTGGCTGCTCCAGTCATTTGAGTTTCTAGGGTGAAACAGATGGCAGGTCACTGAAGGAAAGAAGGGAATAGAGCCCTGAACAGAGAGGAGGATTTCCCCTTTCATTAGCCACAGTAAATATGTTTGTTCAAGGACAAATAGCTGAAATGAGGCAAGCAGCTCTGATGCTGAAGAAAAGGCTATTTGTGTTGAAAACATAGGAAATACTGTTCACAGATAAACCATTGTAAGGACTGTCCTTTAGGGAAGCCTAGTTTACTTGGGATCCTGACTGTGGAAAGCCTTGTATTTCATTCATTCTCCTGTTAGCTAGCATGGGGCACTGCATGGTGAGGAGAGATGTGACTGTGGCACCTGTTTCTTCAAAGTACTGGAAGTAAAAATGGCTTCTGCACTGTGTTAACTTGAGCTTTTGTGGACTTCATAGATTATTATTTTTCTGGCAGTGATTTTACCAGTTTGCGTTCTCTGTGTGTGCATATGTACAAATCCAAAATTATGTATAAGCAGTACATAGTCAGGTAAGCACTTTGGATGTACATACACACTTACAATGCAGAGGCTGGAAAGGCTTCTCCTGTTACAGTGCTGTGGTTTCACAATAGATCACACGTGATGAAAGTAGGAAGGAATTACAGAATTTGTTGCCTTGTCTCCTGTGACATGGAGCTACATGGAGATCTTAACTGCTGGTTTCTGATTTTGGCTCTGAATGAAGACAAATACCACAGCCCTAACAACTGTCATTTCTGGTCCTTCCACCAAAAATTAGACCCAAAGGAATCAGTTTTCAGCTGAATGTTCTCTGTTCTGCTCAATACTTAAATTTACTGGCATTGTTTGTCTGTCTCTTGCTGAGTGGGATCAAATAATTATTTCTTAAATTCTTCTTTGTTCCCACAACTACTTTCCCGCTTAGTCCCTTTCCAAACAAAGCAAGATCCACAATGGTGGTGTCCCATGACTCCTGGGACTTACTGTTCCCCCTGTTTCCCTCTTACACATCGTCAGACACACACTGCAAATAGCTGTGGTTCTGTGACAGCAGCACATGAACTCTGTTGTCATAGAAAAGTCTGAACATTTTAAGTGAGTGCTTCGTACCTGAGAAGCAATCCAGTATCTTCTGTTAGGAAGCTTTGAGTGAATAAGCTGCTCTTAAACCTTGGGGTGATTACAGTACATGTGTATGAGGTGTCGAGCCAAAGCTTCTGTATTTATGTACATAAGAGAAGGTATTCAAATGTGTTCTCCCACCATTTTTCATGTATTTTTAGTGGTGATGGCTGGACTTTGCATATGGATTATTGTAATCCTGAATCCTTGTAGCAAAGTCTCACCTTGGATTGAGTATCACATTGGGCAAAGAACATAGCAGAGATTTTGGAACAGAGTTCTCCTTCGTGAATGATTGCTTTCTCTCTACTCTGAGGAAGGGGGGGAAAAGCCACAGGACTGCATTTACCACAGCTTTGTGTCTGAGCTAATAAACTCTGCTGAGAGCCTCAACTCAGGCTTACATTTTATTTTTTTCCATCCTGAAACACAGACTGAGATAACTCAGGTCTGCCCACAATAGACAGCACAAATATTCCTTGAAAAAGTTCCAAAAGTTTCAAGACCTGGATAGCTGTGGCAAGAGTTTGTGTATATAAAAATATGTACCATATAGGATGTGTATAAAGACACTTGAAAATGAAGCAAAATGTGCACACAGCTCTATTGAGATTTTGGAAAAAAAAATTACTAAATTGCAGAATTAATTTGAAAAGACGAAAAACCCAACCTACAACAACAAAAAGAAGACAACCCACATCCAGAAACAAAGAAAAGCTGCCAGTGTCATTTTGCATGTGGCTGTTATGCAAGGCTCCACAGGGATTACCTTTGACACTGGGCTCTCCAAGTTGCAGCATCTTGCATAACACACTTGCACAACAAGCACTGCTTCACAGCAGCAGGTTTGGAGCCAACCACTAACATTGGCTGCAGTGTTTTGTGAGACTGCTGTGAGCGATTCCAAAATTAAGAATATGAAATGGAGTAAAGGAGACTGTTGGGGGAAAATAGAGAAAATTTCCCCACTTCACATCAGTCTTGCACAATTAAAAGCAATAGAAGTAATTATTTCAAACTCTGGTGTCTAAACTTATTAGTTTTACCAAAAAGGAAAAATCAATGCATTTTTTTCCAGGCGGATCAATTTATTCCTCTGCCAAAGTCAGTGTAATTTTTATCTTTGGCACCATAGAAGCAATTTTTGGAAAAAAACTTTTGGCCCTTTAGAATAAAGTTTAATAGATAAAAAGTATTCTCCATTTCCCCCCCACTCATACATCTGTACCTTCTCCACATTATACCAAACAGTGAGACTCAGAAATGAAGCTACTCTTCTGCAGAGATATTACTTATAAGGAATGAATTCCAAACCCACAGTTGCTTATAGAAAACTTGTCAATAAGTTCAGCAGCGTTTGAATCGAAACACTGAAAATAAATTCAGAAAGGACCATTCCAAAATTAGCACTTACCAATGATGAGTGCATTGCAGAGTGGACTGGACTCAGTATTTGTGCTGTCCTCTTATGTAGCACTTCAAAACACAATTTCCACTGAAACAAGCTCTTGGGAAAATAAATGGAGACGTTTCCAAATACTATAGCTATTTCAGTATTCATACATAATAAACCCAGCTTCTGTAAATAACTCATTTTATCTGTCAAACATTGTAGGCACATATGCCACATTTACTGTCACTGGGGTCGTAAATAAACAATGTATCTGTCTACACATTACTTATGTCTGGAGGAAATGAACAAGTACACATGAAGAACAGTGTGGAACGTATTTTAATTGTATAATAAATAGTTGGTGTTGCTATTGTTAATTATTATAATTACATCTGAACGTAAAAGTACAGTTCATAATTCAATGCAGAACACAAAAGGGTAATACTCAAACAAAATTAAGTACGTATTTTTTAAATGCATTTCTACACCCACTCACTCAAGTACAACTTTGGGCTTGGGACATTTTGTCTCTTTTTTTTTTGAACAAAACAACAGAAAACAGCCCCCTCAAACTGCACAAGCAGCACTTGGATGCAGGCAGTAACTGATGTTTTAATGATGCTTGACTTTGTAATTGGAATCTTCTTGAAAGGGTGTTTGCAGATTTTCAATTCCATCATAATTAGTGGTGTTCTCTGTGTATAACCATATAGAATTTAAATTTGGGTTTAAAGTGTAGGTTCAGGCTCTGGTTTACTGTGTATCAATAAACCAGACTTGTCACAATGGACTCTCCGACAGTCTGTTTGTGTGATTTCTGCTTAGCAGTTTGTGCTGTGCTGCTTGTTTGTGATCACATTTAGGCACCAGAGATCGTAGGAGGCTTCTAATGAGATGCCAAAATATCAGGAGTCTTCCTTTGCCCACTGGGCTATCTTGGTGGTTAAGATGTGTTCTGTACACTGTTAATTTTGCTTTCTATAGGCAGTATTGTCGCTTAAAAGATCAGTTTCTGCCCCTGTTCTTAGGATAATTTTTTTTTTAATATATGTTGAAAAACAAGGAAATCCAGCCCCAAAAACCAGATTCCCTTCAGATCCTTCTAAATGTGTTGTACTTTTGCTAGGGAAAAAAACCACTTCATCAACCAAGGAGGTATGGATGGGGTAAGAGGCTTGATTTGTGATAGAGTAAAATTAAGTTAAACTCTGTCTGAGCCAAAATGATAGTAGAGCTTATATTTATACTGTTAGATCATATTTTCATTATTAATTATAGAATTATTATGATCTAATGTCTGTACTAACCACTAATAATGCAAGAGACAATGTTATAAAACAAAACAAAAGCCTTTATAAATTCTGTTGATTGGCTAAAATACACCTTTTATATTAATAGTCTTTTACCTAAGCTAATGAGCCAGAATATTAAGATTTAAGACGTTAGTGGTATTAGTGTAATAGCTAATGATGATAAAATTCAGCCCTTATGTATTTCCATGGATCTGTTGGTAACTTATGAATGAGCAGAGCTTGACCCTACATGCTTTGCTGAAAAACCAAAACACCACAATAAAAGACTAATGTAGATTTAATCCAGAGATTATAAAGTCATAAAGTACCTGTGTCTTTGAAAAGAAACATATTTGCTTCTGTTTGGCATTCATATGGCAAGAATCTATTGTGTGCATCTTATTTTCCTTTGACATTGTTAAATATCTGATAAGTTGTTTTCTGACATGCATAACATTGCAAGTGGAGTGCTAGAAAGCACATACATATGATCTCTAAGGATCTGGATTATAACAGCATTGCTGTGAGAAGAATTCCAGTGCAGGCACCTCTTGTTAACAGCCCTTCCATAAATGCTTAAGTTCAAATTAACTGTTCGGAAACCCAAATTAGAGTCAAATCTGATGTGAGCCAATTTACTGTGCACAACAATCATGGGCAATGAAAAGTGTTCTGCTAGATTGCTGTTTAAATCGGATCACTATAGCTCCCTCGGTGGGAAAGGAGTGCAGAATAACAATGGCCAGCAGCTAAATGTAATTTAATTATTGGGTTTACATATTGGTTAGTTCTTGCATTGTTTAAAAAGAAACATTTTCTAGCCAGGTGTACAATGTCTGGCCAGTGTTAGAAATCATTATAAAAAGCTGGAAGAATAATAGACTGATGATCTAACACGTTTAAATTAAGCAAGGTCTGATTGTTGAATGTTGAAGGGTGGGGAGTTCATTTCCATCGAGGGCTGACATTTTGTCCTCTTTGTGTATTGCATCGTTAGTGGTATAATGCATGCAGAAATATGATGATGAAAGGCCTGAAGACTTGGAGCTTGCAAATACAGCTTCGTTAGGGCTGAGATATCTGTTGTTTCACACAGTTTTTCTGGTTGAAATCACGTGGTGAATTTGAGACCCTCCATTTAATATTTACAAACCAAACAAAAATCTAACAATATGTCAGCCCAACTTTATCTTTCAGCTGTCCTAGACTGTCTCATAACTGAAAGACACTACAGGTTGCCAAGTGTAAGGTGGAGAAAGGTGTCATTGTTCTAATACTGCACTTTCTTTCTCCAAGTTCCTTCTTTTGAATTGTAACCGCAAAATTCCATATCACATCATTGTTTGATATGAAATTGCCTGATAGGGTGTGATGACACATTCATATTATGTTAGCAGCATAATTTAACTGCTCCATTTTTTAAAACCATTTGCAAAAGTGCCTGAAATGTGTGCCTTATAAAATAGGGTCATTACAGCTATGGTTGAATTGGCATTTCAGTAATAAACTCTTTGTGGAGGGCTAGATGTTAATGCAAAACTTCTATCATTATAAAGATGAATCTGTCAGCAACAGTATGGAGTGACTTCAATAAATGGACATGGGAAAACCTGCATTGCTGAATGATGGCATTGTGGCTCTCAAAGCCCTGACATGATGCCACCAAAATGTTTGCTAGGCTGATATAAGTGGAGAACATACTTTGTTGGTTCAGGGAGGAATGCTGCTCACGGATCAGGCAGCAGCCCAGGCTGGGACTGGCTGGCATTGCTGTGTTTGGAGGGCAGGAGGCTGAATGCATTGCTGAATGCATTGCTGTGTTCTAGCTTCAGTCTGTGCCTGGATTTCATACAGGCACCAAAGCCCATCTCAGTTTGTGCCTCTGTGGCATCAGGGATCCAGCTCTCTGTCTTTGCTCAAGTAAAGCCTACTGCAATAAAAGTGAGTGTCTCCCAGTAAAACTGATACAGCCCTTTGTGCTCTCTTTAAGGAGAATGTTTTTTATACTGTGCTGAGAATAGCAGTGTCTGGATTGCATATAGAGAGCTGAACAAAAAAGATTTGTATGCCAGGGCTTCTTGTCTCATTCTTTTCCTGCCCTTTTTTTTCCAAGGAAGTTACTTCAGCTGTGCTTCTCTGAGGGATAAAAGGCAACCCCATGGTAAACTGAGAGCATCTGCTGTTGCACAGAGATGCAACAGCATCTGAGCTGATCTGAGATTTGGATTTGAAGTAGGTTAGTGGACGCATGAAGAATCCTTCCAGGAGTAGCTTTCAGAGAGCAGCACCTTATGGATAGTCCCATATACATTTCCTTCCTCTTTGTTGAGATAAGGGATGGCAGGAACAGTTGCCTCAGCTTCAGCACCAAAGCTTAAGTCCTTAAGGAATTTAAATACTTGCACTGACTTAGGTCTTGTCAGAATTTAGACTTTTGGAGGTTCATCTTTGGAGAAGTACCTGTTACAAGTTCAGGAGGGGTGCCAGCATGGCTGGAGAAACAGACACAAGCTCACAAAAGATGTGACTACATAGGTGTAGTGGGCAGAGGGGGTTATAGGGTGTGGATGCAGCCTATAACAGGGCATGAATTACACAGATGATAGATGTGGTACAAATGCTGCCTCTGTTAATTAGTACCACAGATATCCACCTGCCAGTAATCACTTAATTTGTTGTCCTTAGGAGATGGAGCTCCCTTTCTGCACCTCCTCTAATTCTGTTTTACAGTCTGTCCACGACACCAGTTAGTAAACTCAAAAAACAGTGTTTTTACTGCTGAACTTCTTCTGTCTAGTTCTTTGTAATTTAGTGTACCTTTGGTAATCTGTGCCATATTCTTCTGCGTTCTGTAGTATGATCCCATAGGACTGGTCATGTAATTTCTTGAGTAGAGGCCTTCTCTGTTTGTAGGCTCCCTGATTTTCTCCATCTTTGTCAGGCAATGGTGTTACCTTCAGTTGAAAAACCACCAATAAAAATGAGTTTTTGCTGTGTGATAAATTTTGTGTCACTTAGTATGTTGGACAAAAGAGGACATTTATGAATGTTCATAAGAAGGGTCCATTCTCTACTGTATGCCCATTACAAATAGAAATTATAGAATCTGATCTGTTTGTACACACTATGACTTATAGAATTTTGGCTTTAAAATATCGGTCTTCTGTTATTAGCACAGCTTTTGTGGTGGCAGCACATACGGGGTACCATGTGAAAAAGCAAATGACATTTATCAATTTCAGTTCATTTTGTTTAAATTTAGAACAGTTTTAGATGGCTTTTTTTAATGTTTGTTCATGCAATAGGCATGTAAGTCATATCTGCTTGCATGGTCTATTTACTTTTTAGGTCAGATTTGACACATATATGTGCTATTTCAGGAGTGTAATCACTCAACTTGTTGCTGGTTTCAGGGAATTCTTTTATACTCAGGTCCTTGTGAATTGTGTTAAATGGCTAAAAGATTAATTTATTGTGGACAATAAACAAATAGATTGATGAATATGATGCCTCTAATTAAACAGCTTGAATCAGGGAGATGATTCTTTGTTATGTTTCTGACTGGAAGGCCAAATGTTCCAAGTGTTTGAGCCAGCCCTCATATCTTAAATTTTAAGAAGCTGAAAGTAGTAGGGTCTTTCTAATGCTGGTGAAGATCTGCCTGACCTCTGAGGTATTTGCAATTTGTGAGTCGATATTATTGAAACGTGAACATTAAATGAAGTAATTTTCCATGTTGAAAAGGAACAGAGCATTTCCATTATTATAATATTGTAGTATGTATACGCAAAATCTATAGGTGTTCTTGATGAATAACAATGCAGTCTGACAGCAAAGAATCAACACAGAAAAATTAGGTCACAGCAGCTTGCTTGCTCTTTACACTGTCATGCTTGATTGGTTATTCTCATCACCCTTTGTTTAAAATCATTTCAGAATTAATTGGCGTTCATTAACGCAAGTCTTTGTAGCAGAATTGCAGAAACAGTCATTAATGTAGCTAATAAACATAAAAAAGAAAAAAGGATCCTATTACCAGGTCCCTACAGGCTGTTAACTAACATTTTGAATAAGAATACATAAACATAAATTAAACATTTTTACAAACTGCTAAGGATGTGGGAATTTAGCACGGTGGTCTGTAGCAATGCTTTGAACCAATTTGTTATATTATGTCGATTTTTTAAGGTTTCTGCTGTAAACATAGCAGTGCTGATGAGCTTAGATTTTCACTGCAGTCACGCAGGTTTCCTAAGAGGTCTGTGTACCTCTACCAGCTACTACAGATGAAGCTCTGATCCTTCTCCCCTGAGTTCAGTGAGTGTTTTTCTTGTGGAATGTAGGTGTTCAGGTTCCTTTTGTGATGTTTTGAGAAGAAACAGAGCAAACGTAGAAGCCCAAAGTTCTGGTTGAGGGCCCAGGAGCAGATAGTGACTGGTGCAGTCATCACCTGCTTCATTTGTGTGGCTGCAGGTTGTTCACTGACCTAATGTGGGTGCTCTGCTGTGTCATTTCCATGTTAGTTTGAGCTAGACCCAGCTCAGTAAAATGCACTCTAAATTTAGTTGTGTGTTAATTACAGGAGTTCCCTCATTTGTGCTGTTGCCCTGATTTGATGGAGGATGCCATTTACAATCTCTTAAACAACCACCCTGCAGCCTTTTATTCTAATGGATCTCCCAAGGTTAAGGGTCAGTAGTGGCTGAGAGCAAGTGATGTAGGAAAGATCCCCTGTGCCCTGGAACACATGAGAGGAACGGGGATGGTGTTCCTGCCTGGTCCTTTATCCAGCTGTGGGGATGCAGCTGTGCTCTGACTTAGGGCCCAGGGTTGGGCTGCTTGAGGAACACTGGCTCATCCCTGTGCTTACAGGCACTTGTTACCCAAAACAGATCAAGAGGATGCTTGCACTGCCTACTTGACATGGAAGGGAGCTGTGTTTTTTCCAGGAGTGATGAAGGCAGCTGCAGTGCTGAGCAGCAGAGGCTCCCAGCACAGGTCTTGGCTAGCTCTTTGGGATTTCCTCCAGCTGCCCATGGCTTGGCTGCACTGTGGACAGCAGAGCTGGGAGAGGGGCCAGGCTGGCCACGTTCACCTGGGCTGGCACAGCTGCTTTGTGGGCACCCTTCTGTCCCCTGGAGAGACTGTGGGACACCTGAGTCCCCCATTTGCAGGCATGATGAGCTACCTGAGCAGCCAAGTGAGCGTGGCTTGGGAACAAGGGAATAGAAATGCCAAATTATTTATCCTGAAGTGTTGTAGACATTGAAATGAAGCCCTGGTAAGGGGCAATTGGAAAATATGTCCCCTACTATTTAATTTTCTAATGTCTTTGCTGCAGCTTACTGAATATAAAGAGGGCAATTTATAGATGAAGCACTGAAGGTAGTTAGTTGGTATATATTGAGGACCCTGTAATGGCTGAACAGCATTGACTGATGCACTTTTAACTTTATGTGGATGCAGTCTCCATGCAAATACAGCCCTGGCAAACACAGTAAGTTACAAAAACATTTCAACTACAAAATCAACTAGACAAATATATTGCTTTGTATGTCTGACTCTTGATACACAGTGTCTATATACATTCTGACATACGCAGAGAAACATGAAGACTTGCCAGTGATCCATATACATTGCTTTTTATAGCGTACAATCTAAAAGAATTCAAGCCTTAAGTAGGATACAATTGGTAAGGGGACAAAGAGATATATTTACCACGCAATTAAAATATAATAACAGAAAGACTAAAAATTGTTTTAGTCTAACTTTTGTTTATTGACTAGAACATATAAATGGCTTTAGGCACTACTAAACAATAAAAAAAATGTGGCTCACTATTGGGTCTTTTATCCATTTTAATTTATTTTGATGCTGCATGCAGTTTCTGAATATCTTTTGTGGGTTGTAATAAAATAGCCGCAGTGCAATTTTGCATGTATGTCAAGCGGTGCGTGACCTGATATGCAAATTTAATACCAAGGTGCCAAAACTGAATTCATAATGTTTCACATCTACAGAGCTGTTTAAGGCAGTTTAGAAATCAATGAATATGTAATATGAAGGTGATAAGACCTAAATAAAAACCTTATTTATCTACTATGAAAAGTATTTATACACAGAATATTTAGCACAAGCAGAAAATGGACAGAGTTTCCAATTATATGGTTTGCATAAACAAATGTTGAACCATGTGCTTAGAATAGATAATAGCATAGCTAGTTTCTTTGCATTATACTTTAGAAATGTTTACAGATGTCTCTGTCTTAGTGTATATATAAAATGAAACACTAAACTGAAGCAGCTTTTGAAGAAAACCGCTTTGAGGTCTCTTATTTACTTTTAATTTACAGTATATGGGGTGCTTCATTATAGGTTTCCGTAACCGGTTTTCAGGTTATTAAAGATCAGTGAAATAAGATACACTTTCGTGAAGTCTTGTAGTTTATGGTGAAATAAGGGACATAAATTTAACTGGTAATAAATAAGAATCAAATGTTTTCCATCTGCTTACCTTTAAAAGCAGAGAAGATCCAGTTTTGGAAGCATTTAGACTTCTGAGCTCTTTTCCTGAATTGATGAACTGATTATTATTTTTTCTAAAATGTTAATCTAATAAAGTTTCAGGAGTTTACCAAATGATACTGAGTTAGATTTGTCTTTCACTAAGCATGTGAATGCTGTGGAGATGGACTAGGAATCCAAGTCTTGATTGATGGCAATCAGTCCCAGCTATACCACTGAAAATATATACTGTCTCCCCAAGGAGGAAGAGAGAGTGTGTGTTTGATTGGCTGGCAGTGTTGTTTTACAGCACCCTGCCAGTCAGCACAGACAGACGTTTATATCTCTTGGCTTGAAATAAGTCGCTACAGTAATGACTACCAATGTGTTGAGCAATCAAGAAAAATGTAGGGGTGCAGTAGGTTTTGAAAAATGTCCATCATGCCATATGTGTACTGCTGGTATTTGGAAGAGGTTTTTGTATTCACCTTGCTAGAGGCCAAGGTCCATTGTAGGAAAAGTCAGAGCATTAGACTGACAGATGAAATAGTGATTTGAAATAGATAGTAATTAATTTTTGTTCTTGTGTAAAAAACTGGAGAAAACACAGCCCCAGGAGAGTATGCTTTTTTCTCACTCCTGACCATAAACCAGCTCAGGTATAGCTTTCCACTCTTGGTCAACAGCCCGTTGGCTTAAAATCTTGAACCTCAACAGGGGTTTAAAGTTCTAAATAAATTTGAACCTTTTTGCTGTCTGATCAGATACAGATGAGCAGAACTAGGATGTAGATAATAATGAAGAAGATCTTAGTTTTTGTCCCTTGTGTGGCTACTACCCCATGAAATTGCTGCCTCCCTCTGTGATGAGTGATGGGGTCATTTTTGTGTTTCTGCATGAAGGATTGTCTATGTTTGATCAGGAATTGCTAGAACCACTCATTTTCATGAAGTTTTCTTTGGCTTTTGCCGCTATTTATTAAAAAGAAATTGTATAAAAAACTAGCAGCCAGCATACTGGTGTTGTACATTTCTGGGCAAGAGCCTCAGGTTAATTCTCTCTCCTGAAAATGCTGCACTGAAGATCCTCGACTGAGAGCATCACACCACATTCCTGAGCGGGGAGGACATCCGAGTTTCCCTTGCTCAGAGATGCCCCATAAGGGATTTATTTTAAAAGGATCCATACGCATCCTTCCATATGGAAATGGAAAGATCCCTGAGGCTCCCCTAACACAATTCTCTTTGCATTGTCTTCATGGTCCTGGGGAGTGCTGAGCTCTCATGGGAGACCATGTCCTTTCTGGCCCTAAAAGGAGCCTGCAGTGTAGAGCCACATTCAGATGAACCCTGGAATGGTACTGTGCAGAGATCTGCCTTCCTCCTCTGCTGGGCACTGTGTGCTTGTAGGAACTGTGCAGCTGTGTTCCCCCTTGCTTGTCAGACAGAGCTGCTGGAGGGGCTGAAGAGCCAAAACATAAGAACTGATATAGTAAATAAATTAAATGGAATACATGTGGTAGAGTAAACCACTGAAACAGAATATATTGGTTTTTTCCAAATTGAAGTAAAACACATTTCATTCTCAGATAGAAATATTTCTAATTCTTAAATCCTTTTCTGGAGCATATTATCATAGTATTTGTGAATTTATATATTATATTAATGGACATTATAATGTTTTCCCCAGAATTTTTATTTTGATCTTGGCTATGTCTTTCCCTTTCCAACTCTTTTTTGAGAAATCAAAGTTTTCCATTAAGTGCAAATTCTATTTCCTAACTAAATCTCAGAGCACAGAATGATGACAACAGTAAGCAGTTTGGGTTATTTTTCTCCAGAATCGTTATTTCCCTCTGCAGCCTTTTTCACAGAGTGTGAACAGCAGGAAGAGTTGGTGGTGCAGAAGTACCTGGATGGGGCAGCAGACCACCACTTGGCTTTGTTCAAAGTCTGACTTCCCACCAGAGTCTCTGGGCTGTAATAGAGACTTGAACTTTAGCTGATTGTTCCTGGGTACAGCTTGGAGGTTAGATGAAAACTCCATTCTCACACCAAAACAGTGTTTTTGCACTGACCTGAGCTCTAAAGCAGCTGTGTTATGAATGCCTTTGAATTTTTTCATACATTTTGGACAACCAGTTGAACATGGACAGCAGTGCAATAACTGATGAGTCAATGCCTCTAAAAATAAATGTGAAGTCTTAGTCTATAAGGGAGAGCTGGGACCTTATGTGATACCTATGATCTGACATTTGGCTTCCCTTGGGGTTTCTTCCTGTGCAGAGAGGTATAATGCACCCTTTACACTGATGTTGGCATAAAGACTCGAGCCACCAGCTCAAGGAAACCTGTGCTCAGAAAATACATTTCTGTGAAGTTCATTGTGTCATCCTGGATGCTTGTCCATTTCATTATTCAGCAGTATCTAAAGTAAGAATTTGGTAGACAGAACTGTTCCTGAAACTGGGAGTATTTTTGGGTTACAGATTTGTTTGGTGACAGTTTTTCTGCTTTGGAGAGTATCCATCCAGGATAACTGTATTATTAAAGAAAAAATTCAGCACTTAAAAACCATCATTTTCTTGGCAGCTTAAATGTCTTTATTTGTGATTTTCCTGTCTGTGTCTTTTAATCAGTGTCATGCTGTGAAATCTGCTATTTTTGCCATGACCAACCCATGAAATTTGTCATTGCTGTTTCTGTGATTTGCATGGGACTTGCTTTATGATTAGCAAGCAAAGTTCACAAGCGTGTGTTTTATTTGCATGGATCTCATCTCTCAAAAAAATGCTTGGCCTCTTAGTCTGCTGCCCAAACTAGACTATAGACACAAAGCTCAAAGTTGCTAATATGAAGTGAAAGTTATTTCAGGTGATCTCTGAAAGCAGTTATTAGGTTAGGCAATGAGGTGCTGTCAGTGGAGCTTACCTGAAATGCTTGAGTTCATCACCTTTGTTTTGCAGCTTGTATTTACTCAGGCATGCAGGGAAGCAGCACAAACTCTCTGCAGAATAGAATTCAGGCGCTTCTAGTGTGTGTCACACAGCACAGCAGATTACTGTAACAGGCTCAGCTAAGGGTTGAATTCCCAATTTGGAGTGCAAAATCTGTAGAAGTGAGGTTTTTTACTACTTGATATATAGTGATTGTACAGTGAGTTATACTGATATATGGTGATTTTTTTTTTTTTGCACTGAAGGCACTGCCTTTTAAGTCTTTTGGCCCAGCAAAAGATAAGCTTAGTTTAACAGTTAAATGATGCTTTGACATTTATTAAAAAAACCCAACAGGTTTGGCTTCATTTTAAGTGTGTGGTCAGAATGAATTCATTTGCTCTTACTGGAAGAATACTTATCATAATGGATTGATGTGGTATCCATGTGCTTGTCACGTGTTCTTTTTTATACACGTCCCTCTAATTCCATTTCAATGCCACTTTAATTTAGCATTAGTTAATGGACTCCACATAAAGGTTGCTCATTTTTTATCTGGATTCTTCAACTACATTTCTGGTTTTTAAAACTGCTAAGCTGGTGAGGAGAGCACTAAATATTAATAGCAGCACTTGGAAAAATTAACAGAATTCTCTTCCTTTTTGTCCCTTGATTCCCTTTTACTGCTTTAAAGTTAGTAGGCAAAACAATAAGGGATAGAGGTTAGTCATGGCAAATGAAATATGTTGTTGGAGGTTGCAGGTACCTACACACAGCAGTCATGAGTGACTCCTGGGCAGCATGGGGAAATGTGCAGATCACCAGGGTGGACATGGTGGAGCAAGAGTGAACAGAGTCACCAGTTCAGCAGATCAAAGGTGCTTCTTTTGGGAACTCACCTCTCCATGCTTTCTGTAACTGACAGGGGTCAGCATTTGCTGAGGTTTATTTAGGCGCATGAGTGCCCAAATTGTATGAGCTCATTCCTGGAGACACCAGCTTACCTTGGACACCCACCTGAAGCTAAAGTGAGTGGTGGGAATGTCTCCTAATATATAAAATCCACAGAGGTCCACGGGAGTTATGCAGTTTAATTTAGTTTAATCCAGGTTTCACTTAGAGGCTGAGGACCTGAAATTCTTGAGAGATTTTTCCTTTGACTTCACTAGGATTTGGCATGGGTTGGATGGGCCCACAGTGTGGTGAGACAGCCCAACAAAAGCCAAGGTGGAAAAGTTCCATTATGATAGTCAGTCAGGAAAAGAAAATACTTCAATGAGTAAATTGGCTCCAGTTGTTTATTATCTATTATTTATTATCTCATAAAAAGGCTTTATCCAATAAAACTGTAGCTGAATTTTCGTAGAGCGGTTGAAACAAAAGTGGCTTCATGTCAAATTTATTCTGGAAAGGTCAACATTAGTTTACATCAAAGGTTTGGGTTGTTGAGAAACAATAACATAAGGTCATAATTTCAGCTTGTTTGAAGAGCTGCAATGAGCTGTTTGCCAGAGATTCGATCTCTGGTAAACAGGCCCCTCTAGGCTCACTTGGAAAAGCTTGCAAATGCACGGATGCTCTTTGCCCGTTTGGTTCAGGATGAAAAGCAAGCCTGAAAGCTGCCATTGTTTATATACAGAACTCAGTTCTTGTTTCCTTTCTTTTATTTTCTTTCTTTTTTATTTTTTTTTTTTAATTTTTTAAATTTCGTCTTGAGTGAAATCACTTAGAGACAAACAAAAAGATGATGGAAGGTGGAGAGGAGGGAGAGGAAAGGGTCGTGACATTTAGACCCCAGCTTAATCTGGCTTTACATGACCATGGTGCAGCTGAACGTTGCAATAAAAGTTGTTGATCCTATGGGGCTTTTTTGAAATATATGTTATACAGGCTGGAGCCTCTTTACATCAGGTTGAGAATGGGTCAAAATTGAAAGCTTCCCACCATAGGGGAGGAGGAAGCCCTTGCTTAGCTGAGGGAGGATTCTCTGAAGTGCCAGGCTGGCACTGCTTCCCAGAGCTGGGAAGAGGCAGCTTGGTCTTTTCTGGAGGCTGTCCCAGACTCCCAGGTGTGGTGAGGTGTACCCTGGCCAGTGGTCATTCTTTTTTGGGAGGGGAGATTGCACATGCTTTGCAACACATTTGCCCCCTGTGCCATTGCTCAGGGGCTGCTGGAATGGGTGGCCTGAGTGCTCAGGCAGGAGCAGGTGAAGGCACTGCCCTTTCTTTACATGGTCAAGGTCTTTTTTCTGTCCCCTGAAGAGTAATATTTCCCTCCCCACCTTTTGATTGCTTGGAGACCATTGAAATGTTTAAAGAACCTTAGCACAAATACTGCAGCTGTTTGTCGGGCTTTAGGAATCCATGTGGCCTTGCACATTTGGTTATTGGAGTGATGTAATTTCCATGCTTTCACACACATGGAAGCTATAATATCTCATTACAGATAGAGGAATCCAGTGATTGGCATACAAAAAAAAGTTGTCTAATTCCATGCTGTTTAAGAACCACCTTTAAAAAAAGAAACAAGAACAATAGTCTTACCATGCTGTCTTTAACTCTGAGTGAACTTTGTGAGCCTCATTTATTGGGGTAGAATATTGGGCCTCTGGGGCTTGTTGAAGTCTTAGAGTCCCTTAGGATCAAGTGACAGACCTTATATTGGGAGTATCCAGTAATTACCCAAATCCTTTGAGTATTGTTACTCACAGTTCTGATTTTTACTCTAACATTGCTAGTGGTACTAATTTTTAAGTTTCTTCACAGACTTGTATTCATTACCCCTCAGTGATGTGCTAATTAGAGCAGCCAAATGCTACAAATGAGTCTGTGTTTGCGATTTTTCAAGGACTGGAGTCTAATCATTTTCTCCACCACTATAAAGATGTCATGAGCTAATGTGTAAAGTTATGCTGTGGGAAACCAAACAGAGAGAGAGGGAGATAAAGCATTCAAGGGTGTCTGATTTACCTCCTTTGAATACAGCGATGCTCATGCACTCTGGTTGGAATGGCTGGTGTGCACAGAGTGCTCTGCAGCCTTGCACTTTCCGTTGCATCAGTGGTTTTTCCCTCCTAAGAAAGAGACATACTTTAATACTCATAAACATCTATTTAATCATTTTAGTCTGGAAAGAGGCACCTCCAGAAAAAGTTCCACACAAATGTCTGTTTTTCAAAATAGGCAATAAACAAAGTCTGCTGTGAGTCTGCCAAAACACAAGGTCCACCTAACTAGACAAAAATCTGTGAATAGGGAAATGCCCAAAGAAAATAATAGATTCAGTCTCTCTTCCCCTGGAATACCTTCCACAAGAAAGCAAAAATAATCTTATTTTCTTTCACAAACAAGCATTCCAAAGCAGAGACATTTCTCTTGCAAGCCTGGCACAAGTGTTTGGAAGCAACTGAGAGCAGTACAGCACCTCTGTGACATGTGGCAATTCCATCAGCCTTTGGAAAGCATAGGAAAAGGAACTTCTGCTATCTAAAGTTAGATTTAAATTCTTGCAGTGTCCTTCATCCCAGCAGATTTTAGTCACTTAAAATATTGAATATTTTGTCCAGGGTTAGGTTGTCTTTGGGTGAGAAGGCTGGGTGAAAGATCTCACCTGCCTTGTCACTGTAGCTTGAAACTACATTTCAGTGTACACTGACCTGGTAATATACCTTCCAATAAGGGTTTAAAATCTTAGATGACTTTATTCATAGGAAGTAGCAGCATCTTTCAACAATGCAGGTGCCTGTCCTGCATGAGAAAGGTTGGTGGGATCTGGCCCCCAAAATCCACTTTGTTAGTGGATTTATCCGTGCTTGATGTAAAGGCACAGGGCTGCTCTGTATACCTATTAAGTTCAGAATTTTTTAGTAGGGAAGTGATCCTATGCCTCAGCACAGCGTGTAGACTTCCCATTTAATGGCCAGGAAGGCTTGCCTTTAGTGCATTTAACCCATCCTAGAGCATCACACTAACACACAACAGATACAAAAGTGGAACTATTTGCTCATCCATTCAAGGACTGAGCAAAAACCTTTTGATAAAAAGTCATCCTGCTTCTCTTGAATGTATTGGAAAAAATTGCTCTCTTTGGCAGTTCAGGATTGAAAACTTGCCTCTCCATTGCCCTTTTCTGTGTATTCCTTGATGCTTTCTAAAAGGGTTCCAAATCTGTTCTATAACACTATTTGACTAGATCTATGATGATGTATGCCAGAACATGTCAAAATAATTGTGTGGTGACTATTCTGGGTTAAGAAGAATCATATTTAATGTTACTAATTTTCACATTATTTCACCCATAAAAATCTTTCTAGCAGCAAAAGTTTTATTGCACTGTAATTCAGAGTCTCTAATTTATTCATGGGATAAATGTTTCATGTAATGAATTTTCTAGTAAATGTATTCTGAAATTCATGCAGAAGCAGGACCACTGTAAAACTGCACACATTTATGCTAAAAGAGATGGATTTCCCCCGTTGGAAAGTTTGGAGGGCAAATTCTGTAGCTTTCTACCCTTAATTTTCTGCCCTAGTTTAGTCTTTTATTAAGGTTTTGTTGAACTCTTAACAGCTTTATTGTAAAAATTCTACTGCCATGTAATGTGCAAGTTAGGTTTTGAGTTGGTTTATACTTGCAGTCCTTAGTACTAACAGAATACTATTAGGCGTGATGTTTTTCTTGATCATGAGTCTTAACCATATTTTTAATGTTTATACTGAATTGTCTTTGTTCCTGTTTCCCATCTTGGCACTGGGAGCAAGAGATCTTGAAAGCTCATATTAATGTTGCTAGAGTAAGGCCCTCTGTTCTAGATATGCAGAGTGTTTAAAGAGGAGGCAGGGAGGAGCTCTGGAGAGACTGATTTTATGGTCCTTTGCTGATGTCCTGGGGTTTTTATGCTAAAATGTCACCTCTGTGGAGTAACAGGTACAGAGCAGCATAGAGATCATAAGGACATAACCACAAACAATGTGCTAGTGACCTTAGGTTTTTCCCTGAGTCACGTGGAGTCACTTGGCTGTAATGTCTCCAGCTGTGTAGACCAGGTACCAAACCCAGTGTTTCCAGCAATCTAAAAACTTCACACTATTACAGCAGAGAAGTAAGCAACAGATGTTTCTCAAATACCTCACCTGTTGGTGCCAGACAGAATTCCTTACCTGAGAGACTGAGCTTCTCAGGTATTACTAAAAAGGCAGCTGTAACCATGTTGTGCTGCCTAGGTGAAGAAAGGTATGGGTAAACCTGGTCTTGAATAATAAAATTATGTCACAGAGGCACTTAAACTTAGTGAGTTTCAGGGACAAATTCACTGCCAATAAAAGTGTCTGTTAACAATTTGCAGCGAAGTAGATCTACACTACTGCCATGTCATATAAAATACACACAGTGATCAGCTCTGACACAGTCATTAACTATAGTTACCTCTCTAGACAGAAATAACACTTGTGTATTTTTGACTCTAGGTATGACAAAATACTGAAGTGGCATTATTTTTTAAATGTTCTCTCTTTAACAGGGTTAAAAATAATATAGAATCCAGATCCTAAACTGTAGTCAGTCAATGTCAATGATACTAGTTGAGTTTATCAAAAAGTCTACAGTCCACTGTTCCCAATTAGATACAGTGCTGCATCATAATCTACAAAATGGTCAAGGCAAACATTAGGAATAATCAGAAAAAAGAAGTATTACCCGTCTCTGTGGTGAATGGAAGGGACATCTGTAATCTGAATGGGTATAGTCTCCTGCTGTCATTTCTTTAAGGCTGCTTCTTAAATAAATGAGGTAACCTTAGCCCATTCCAGGGCTGTTGTAATATTCTTTTTAGGGTATGGAAATCTTAGATGCGAATCTCTGAGTGACCAAATGCATAGGAGCAGGTATTAAACTGCTGCAGTCTAATTGATATATGCTGCCATCAGTTCTGACCCAGGTAATAGCACAGCTAAAACAATTTCGAGTGGGTCGAAACATCCCTGGAGTACTTACTGCAGTGATATAAAAATCTTGAAGCAATGTGTCTTAAGTCCTGTAAATCATGTTAGACTTAATGAAACCTCTGCAAGAGTATTCTGTATCCATAATGCATTCAGCTGCAGTCTGTTGACATTTTATGTCTGATTTTAAGAATTATGTAAACTCTTGATGATGTGCTATAGCTGATAGAATTGGAAAATAGGGATTGCTTTTTAATGGTTCATTTTTGTGGAGATCCTAGTAGTTGCAAAGGAAATTCCTGAGATTCAATGTATTTCATCCCAGTGTTTTGATTTCTTTTGCCCAGAGGAATTTTTCCTTATGAAAACTTTGAAACCAGAGATGTGTCTGTTGTGTACACAGTATATGTTTCAGCTGGTTTGATACAATTGAGTCAGACCAACTTCACACTCATGTTGCTTCAGTACATAAAATTTATCTGCCTTATATTTACCAGTGAGCTATAAATGTTGTCCTTTGAAAGGGAAGTTGCTAGATAACAGCAAGAGAAAGATAACAGGTGAGACTGCAAACACATAGGCATACATTCTTGCTTCCATGTGCACACATAAATCCTTTTGACATTAATGAGGACAGTATTGATGTGGAGTGAAAAGCAAGCAGGACTCCATAATAAAAGTTACGCAATGTGAAGCACGTAAAACACCATATCAGACTTTCTGATTTCAGATATTTTCTTACCATTATTACTGGTCTTAACATATGGAAAAGTCTTAATCTCATAAATTAGGGTTGTGCTATGGATTTTCCTAATTTATCCTTCCATAGAGTTTTTTATCAGTAGAATCTTGGTGCTGGAAGAGAAGCAAATTCTGCTATGTTATTGCAGAATACATCTGAAATAGCTGATTTCACCAATTCCAGGGAACTTTTCATTTTCAGAGTTTCAGAGCTGTGTGATTGAGAGCTATACTCCACTCTAATACACACTTCTATCTCATGTATTTGGATACAGTGGGCAATTTCAAATGCTTATTTTGGGAGGCAGTATAACAATCTAAGGGATTATAAAAAGAGCTTCAGTTTTACAGAAAACATTCAGTAATTTTGGAATTAAAGTTGGAATTCCCCTAATTAAGCCACACAGACCAATAATAATTTTGGAAAATGTGGTTTCAATGCCAATCTTCCTACAATGCTTTTGCAACCAACCACTTATCAAACTGGATGTTGTAACTGACACACACTTGGACAAAAAGAGGGGAGGGGAAAAAAAAAAGGAAAAGAAAAAAAGACAAAGGTTCTTTCTTAAAAAAACATGAGACTGGCATCGTTATCATGACATTTTAAAATGTAATGAGTTCTTATGCACTCTTATTTGCTTTCTGGTTTCCAAACGAATAGGAATAACATTCTGAAGCTTTTCTTTGGGGCTGTGTAAGCTAGAAAGCTCTTAAATAAATTGAAACAGCGTTCTTCATGTGAATAAATGATGTAGTAGCTTAGGCTTTAGGTGAAACACCAAATGTCTCAGAACTCTGTGTAAATCTGGTGGACTAGCACTGTTTCTTCAAAGTTGGTAGATTTATTCTGATTCTTTGTAAGAAAAGGCAAATACCTTTTTAAAAAAAAAGAATGTCATTGGTATCTTAAAAATAAAGTTCCTTACTCCTGCAGTTGAACTGATAGCAAACAGATACTGCTTGTTTCCATAAATAAGGTGTTTTGTTTTATGAAGGGTCTCAGAATGCATCTTTTGTTCTATAATTACCTTAATCATAATGAACGTAGTTGTTGTTTTACTGTGTAACTCAAAAGCTGTTGTACTGCTTTGAAGGGAATGGACATGCAAGCACATGGAGAGCAAGGTATGGAAAGAATCTGCTGTTTAATGGAAACAAACATTTTGAGTATAAAGTCTTCCAGTGTTATAAATATTAAGGTTCATAAAAACAGAGCCTGTACTTAGTTCCTCAGTGTCTCACTGAGTTGTCTTTTTAGAACCATTATGCCAGTACTCCACATAACTCTGACTTCTTGTCAGTAGCAGTTTTGCTCTTGAGCTCTGCTCATGCACTATGGCCATGGCTTTGCCTCATTGGATCTGGAAAGGTCAGAAGAGGGGAGCAGAAGCAGCAGAGCCCTTGGTATTGTAATGCAGGAGGGAGCACAGATACCTACTGACCTTGTAAAGACTGGAAGAAATGCTAACAGCTCCCACCACTCTGTGCTGGCTGGAATTTCTCCTCTGTGTAGGCTTTATTGTCCTGCTGCCTTCATTATTGCTAGTTGAGTTGGTAAAAGGTCTTGAGCTGCCAGTAGTGTGCCAGCTCCATCAGAGAGAGGACAGGTCAGTTTGGTTCTCCTGGGTCAGCGGTGAGCTGAGCTCCGCTGGTTTCTCGCTCTTGCACTGCTGTGGCCAGAGAGCCTGGCTTGGGCTCTGCTGCTTCTCCCCGGGCAGGACCATGGCTGTCCTTCAGCTGGTGGCTCTCCTTAGGTGACATCCTGCACTGCTCTGGCTGAGGCCATGAGTTCTGTGTGGAATGCTGTGTGTTTGGCATTGGGGGGGGAGCTTAGGGCACTGGGTCTTCTCCTTGAATTTGTGCTCAGCTGCAACTGTAGTAATGAGACAGCCACTATTTGGAAACAGAAGTACAGTTTGTTCTAATAGTATGTGAAAGTAGTTAGAAAGAGAAGGGTGTAGAACAATCCACATGCATTTCCATCTAACCGTGGGGCTTATTATCCCCTTGCAGTAGTCCAGGCTGGCCTAATTCCCTTAGTCACCTTCTGTATATGTAAAAGTCAATACAGAAATCTGATTCCCCTGAGCAGTTGCCACTCTGAAGGGAAATTCTCCTTCTAATCAGCAGTGGTTTCATGTTCCTGGCCATTCTGGGTGAAACCTGTGAAGTGTGCTTACTAGAGAGAGAACCGTGGGCTCTCAGCACATCGGTGCTGTGTGGCCATGGATGACCTTGAGCACTTTCCTTTCTTCTTTGTTTCTCCTGTGTGTTGACATCACCTTACACAACCTGAATTGGCATAATGACACTGTAAAAATTGCAGCTGAATAATCTGGTCAACTTATAAAATCCTTTGCATTTCCCTCAGGTTTAGGTACTCAGTAGCTGTTTCTTTGAAAATCTGCCCAGCCATTGCCAGTGAAATGCGCTGATGCTGAATGTGTTTGAAAATCTGACCCTTATGAGAAGGCCCTGCAGTAGAAGGATTCTGTGATCAGGTGTTGAGGTAGGGACGTCCAGACACAGGTCATACTGTGAGCTCAGCTCTAACTGAACTCCTTAGTACTGTCCTACAGAGCACCTGGCTAGGCACTGAATTTTAGAGTTTCTGGTTCAAGCCAATTAAAGGATCCATCCCAAATACAGTTAGATGTGACAGATGTCAACAGCTATGGTAGAAGACATATCTGAAAGCAGTGAGAGTTTCTCCATAAATGCTACCTTTTTTAGACCTTTGTCAGTCAACATCTAGCTATCAACCTTGGCTGATAGCTTAGGTTGTTCTCCAGGTATTTCTTGCCAAAGGCAGCTGGACCTATTAATAGCAGAGATTTACAAATCCTTCAGTCACTGCCTTCTCAACAATTCTTATCCACAGAACATCTCTTCTGCCCGGAGTCCCTCCCAGGCTTGCAGTGGGGTGACTTGGTGGGAAATGATCAAAATGGGTGGAGGCAACCAAAATCTCACTCCCCATAGATGCAGAAAAATGGTTTGAACATGCTGGGGCTAGGGGCAGTACCTGTCTCAAAGCAGAGTAATGCTGTGCTCTCTTCCCTCACTTGGAAAATCCTGTGGAATATAATCACCATCCAAAAGAGTAAATCCTCCCTAAAGCCCATTCCAAAGGAAGTCAGTCACACTCAGACACTATAAACACTAACCTCCTTATCCCAACCCTCTCTGTGTACCCCCTCCACATCCCCATCCTCTTCTCCGCTCACAATATCCATTTTTATCTTTCCTGTTACATCACTCCCACCACACTGTATTAATCATCTGGCCACTATCACATTACACTTAATAAATGAACAAGATCTAATACAAAAATCCCTCCAAACCAGATGACTTAATACTCTTTTATGCTTAACTCTTTTTTTATTCCACAGATGTGTTGCAAACACTCATGAGTGTTCTGTAGTAGATGAAATGTTTTTAGCAAAGATAGTTGAAAATAGATGTAATTTATATAAGCTATTTAAGTTCATTTCTGTTTGATGAAGTATTGTACATCCTGTCTTCATTGTAAAAAGAGAGAAAATTGCTATTTTTGTGTGCGGAAAAGGACAAACCCCATTAAGTTATGAGCCTAATTTAACATGTGCCTCTAAGGTTAGGAGATGTTCTCAGGGCAGTCCATGTCAGAGCTGGGACAGGTGCCACTAATCATAGCCACAATATTCCCTTTTATCTGAGATACCCTGTTTTCAGGGGCAAAATGAGTCACCTTCAGGAGCGCAAGTTCAGCTTGGTGGGAGCCGTGGGCCACTGACTGAGCCTCTGTTTTGTTCTGCTTTCATGCTCCCCAACACAGCACTGCCTTCTCGAGTGTGTTTTGTACCTCATGCAAAGCTGAAATTGCTTTTGGTAGTTCTTGGCCCTGCAGAGCTGCCGTGCCCAGATGGAGTTACCATCCCCAAAGCTGAACCCTGGGCTTTGATAGATGGGTCTGCTATTCCATTCCCCCTGCAGGATCTTGCAGTCAGGCTCTGCAGCCATTTCTGACCTGTTTTCTTTCATCATAGAATATGCTGAGTTGGAAGGGACCCATCAGGGTCATCAGAGTCCAACACCTGGCCCTGCACAGGGTACCCCAACAATCCCACCAAGTGCCTGAAAGTGTTTTTCAAATACTTTTTGAGCTCTGTCAGGCTTGGTGCTGTGACCATTTTCCTGGGGAGCCTGTTCCAGTGCCCGATCACCCTCTGGGTGAAAAACCTTTTCCCAAATATCCAACCTAAACCTCTCCTGACTCAGCTTCATGCCATTCCCTCAAGTCCTGTCACTGATCATGAGAGTAAACAGATCTGTACCTGCCCTTCTGCTTCTCCTCCTAAGGATGGTGAAAACCTCAGGGAGGTCTCCCCTCAGTGTGCCCCTCTCCAGGCTGAACAGACCAAGTGCCCTCAGCCACTTCTAACATGGTTTCTCCTCCAGACTCTGCACCATCCTTGTGGGCTCCTCTCAATGCTCTCTAACAGCTCGATGTCAGTAGCTTGTGCACCCTCCTAGTGCTTTCTTTCTGTGAACACACTGCTTTTTAACTTTTCTTTCCTGGGTGCCCCCAGGTGAGCAGGACACCCTGGAGGCACATCTGTGCAGCCTGGTGCAGTGCCAGCCAGCTGTGCCCGATGCAGACAGGGATAGGGGAGGTGCTGGGTGCTGTACAGGAGCATGAGCCCTCTGCTTGGCCTGGGCTGATGTGCCCCCTACTCCTGTGAGCTGATTCAGACAGGTGGCATTAGCAGGTATCTCTCCATGCTCTTTTGTTGTGTCCTGTAGATATATCAGATCAATAGCACAGGTGCTTCTCAATGTTGATTCCAACTCATCAACCCTTATAGTTTCATCCCAAAATGGGTGTAAAATGAAATGTGAGATGATGGAGCTTTTGGTCTGAAATAGGTTCAGAGAAGGCCCTAAAAGATTAAAACTACCAACAAGCACTATATGGACATGTGTGGGCTCTGACACATCACCTGTGCTATGGGAAGTGAGTCATTAATGAGGAGATGCTTAGGAGAGAGAAGTAAAAGGATTTCTGAGCAGGATTTTGACAGAGCTGTAATAGGATATTAAAAAGCCCCCCAGTAATCCCTGTTATTTACTCACAAAAAAAATTACTGCTTTTATTTTTAAGCAAGAAGATTGTCATTTATATGAGACTCACAAATGTTCGCTGTCTTAGGTTTGCCTTGGAGGTCCCTATATTTGTCTGTCATTTGCTAAAACAGACATGAATTTTTAACTTTCAAATTGCAATTTGTTCACCCAAAAACATTCTACAGAATATGTTAGGTTTCTAAATTGAAATAGTAATGACCCTTGTAAGACTATGAAAGATTAAGCTCTGGGCTTTGAACACATCAGAGGCTTAAAAACACTGGTAAGTAGCTATAGCGTTAGGTGATTAAGAGAGGGAGGTTGAACTTTGCATCTGGTGTAGCTGCCATAAAGCTTTCCTGGAAAATGCAAACCAAATTACCCGAGTACTGGAAAATTGCATTTGAAAATAATAACGGTTTCATTTAGTTTTACCATCAAGACTGACAGCTGGAGGAGACTCGGTCTGTTGCTGAACCCCCAAATCAACAAGTTTTTTCTCATGACACACACAGGGGTGGGAGAAACTGCTCATTTAAGACCAGTAAACAGCCACTGCTGTGAATTTCTAATCCTTTCATTGAGTCATGCTCCCTGATTGCTGGCTATGTTCACTTTCTTTTAATTCACTATCTCTTAAATTATAATAATTGAAAACACATTAGGACCAAGAAAGGGAATGGAAAAAGCTAAGTAGACAATCACCTTGTAAACATCTTGTGATGGTGATGGCTATTTAACAGGAACGTTCAGTACCAACTGAGGCACAGGCGAGCTTATCCAAGCAAATCAATGCAAGTTAATCTTTCAGTGTCAGCTGGCTGAGTTTTGGACTAGTGATGAATGCCTTGACTGGAAAGATGAAATGCTGGAATGCCAGGCACTGCTCTGACAGCTACAGATGGTGCCAATTACTGCCAGTAGAGCCTGTCCTGCTGTGAGCCCAAGATGTCTGATTTGTGGTCACAGAAAAATGAAAAAGAGGTTTCCCAGCTGGGCCTGTCACCTGTCCTATATTGCTCCGTAGCAAAAACGGTATTTGTGTTCTAAAATCAAATTTCTTTGTATATTTATGCTAATGATCCCATCATGCTAATTACCAGACATATGCCTTGGAAAAATGCAGACACTATCAGAGAACAGAATTTTCCTTTCTCTGGTTTAAAATAAATTTCAGAAATTGTAGAAAAGTTACAATAAAATGCAGTGTCGAAATAAGGGGGAAGGAGGTGAAAGGAGGAGGAATAAGCAATTCAGTAGAGCAGGCAGACATTCTGTGCTTAATTTTTCTTCATGCAGTTGAAAGGGATTTACAGGCTGTAAATCAGAACAGGATCTAGCCCATGGTCTCCAGTCTTGCCATACTAAGCTTGAATGTTAATATAAGCCTTTATTTTTCCTTTGTACGTTGGAGCCTTTTTGCGTTTGTTTTTCATGTGCCGTCTTATTCCACCCTTACCCAAACTATACAAATTGTCATTTATTGCACTTTCACGTTATTTCCTGCCTCTGTGATATTTAAAAGGATTAGTCTAGACATCTGTGATCTGTAATTGGCTTTTTCCATGAAAGGGGATCAGCTGTAAGAACTTAAGCAACCCAGACTTATTTTACTTGTGATACTTGAAAGCCTTCTGGACAGAGCACCTTGGCTGCAATGATTTAACACCAGGTTTGCTCCGTGTGCAAATGCAGCTTCAGTCAGTCCTTTGCCATTGAATCCACTGTGATTTTATCCACCTGAAAATAGCCCATGTGTTTTAATTAAAATATATATTGAAATAACTGGTTCCAGGTTTGGCATTCTTTAGCATTGTGCTGTGAAAGGGGACCCTATAGAATACTCTAACTCTGAAATATATTTCCATTCTGCTTTTATTTATATATTAAATTAACGATAGCAGGTAATTATCCTTATTGGAGCATGAAATACAAATCTGCCTCTTTTCCCCCTGTCCTTGGAACTCATCTACCACAGTTTGCCTAATTGGTAAGAGCTAGTAGGTGGGGGTATTGGGGAGCAGACAGCCTATTTCCATTTTATTAGACTCAACCTTTGCTAACGAAGCTGTTTTTCCCTCAACTTCAAACACAAATGTTTAAGCAAATTTTAGAATTCATTTAACAATAGTAGTAAATCAGTAGACAAACTGTACTATAAAAATAACTCTTACAGCAGCTGTGGGATGGAGCAGGCCAAAGTACCTTTAGGTCCTGGCTTGAATCAGGGAGTATTTAGTGCTCTCAGATAAGCACTCAATTGCCAGTTGTAATTCCATGATATAACTTGGAAGAACTGGCCCTGTGGGTTCTCAATAGCTGTGAATGATAAATGATAAGCTTTTGAGTGATAATTTCTCTAAGTATTTAGAAATTAAATGGTGATGATGAAATGAGAGATGGGAAGACACCACAACTGCCTGTAATTTTTGTCTTTTTATGTTTTGTCAAGTGCTGAGGAAGGTGAAAACACCTGGAAAATCTAGGAAGACTTTCAGTATGTCCATAAATTACTGTAGCTTTTGTATGCCCGTCTGAGTTCCATCTTTTATTTGTTACTGGGTTTTCTTTCCCCCACCCATAATTATTTAACAGTTAAACCCAAATATATAGGTTTTTCTGCCAAAGGTCTCAGCTTCTTATAGAGCCTCTTGTTTTAGCACATACCAGTGGAGTCACTTGCTTTTCGTGGTTGGCTCATTCTGTGTAGGTTGCCTGTATTTAAAGACATTATCATTAGTATAAATGCAAAGGGAGTTTTCTGGAGGAGTGTTGGGAAGAACCACATAAAAAGCCATTATCTGAGTGGGTAATATCCATAGGCTCATTCTCAGGGACAGCTGTGGGGATTATAGATTTGATAACATAAAAAGTCTCTCCCAGGTTCCCTTTTTATCAGCAAAGCAGTAGTGGTACAACAGAGATGTGCTGCCTCTGGGGCTCTCCCTGCAGTGCCAAAGCTGTGCCATGGCCCTGGCAGTGGCTCTGGGTGTTGGTGCAGGTGAGCTCAGGGCAGGGCTCACCTGGCTGCTGCCAACCTCCCCATGTTATGTGTCTGCTCTGCCCTACCCCAAATTATCTAACAGTTAAGCCCAGATATATAGGGTTTGCTGCCAAGGGCCTGAGCTTCTTGTAGAGAATATTTCTCCTGTCTCCTGAGCTGCTTTTTCATTTCCTGACTGCTGGGAGAAGAAGGCTATAATGAGTGAAAGCCACAGCGGTGCCCTCCCCCCTGAGTACAGCATCTTTTGGGGGGGCAGATACACTGTTTTGTGTAACATTCAACCTGGGGAGATACTTAACCACTTTGCCTCAGTTCAGCATGTCTAATACTTGGCACAAATCAGTGTATTCGTGTTTCATTCAGCTTGGCTAACAGCCAGCATAGAGACTCTATTTTCATTTTTGAATTTCACTTGGCAGATCCTTAAAAGTCACTGGAGAACTTTGCCTGGGTAATAAAAAGCAACTTTTTTTATTGAAAACTAATTATTTTTTCAGCTCCATGTGCCAGCTGTTTAAAAACGTTGTGGTCACGTTAGCGCATACTTTAATTACAGAGTTCTAGAAAAATGCAGATCCTATTGTGAAATGTTCCTCATAGCAGCTAATAAGCCACTTATTTTCAGCCACATCCAAGCTGTTAAAATACACAGATAGCTTTTGTGGCTATAATTAAATATAATTTAATACTAAGTGAAGAAATACCAGGATTTAAGCATCTACCTGCTTTGGGTGGGAAATGGTGAGTTTAATGCTAGAAGACCAAGCTTGTGTGTATGTGGAAGATGTGGATAACGCTGAGTGAGGTTTTCAGAAATGCTCAGGACTTTCCAAGTCACTGGGAACACTGGGCTCAAGGTATCTTCAAAATTTACTTTATCCCTGTGCATCCTTAGGCACGTAAATGCTTTTGAAAATCACGCATGTAATGACTCCTGAGATGCTGTTACGGGCTCTGCTGGCTCAGGGCACAGTGCTTGGCTTGGGAGGAGCCAGGCTGGGAGTGCAGTGACGCAGGGCTCAGTGCCAGAGACCCCTCTCCTTGGCGGTTGTGTCCCTGCGTTCATTTCGGTCCCTGAAAGAGTAGGGTGGGAACAGGAGGGCCAGCAGGGAGGACAAGCACTGCAGGAGCCCAAGCAGGAGGTCAGTTCTGCTTTGAAGTGAGCGCCACAGGGCTGATGAGAGCTGTGTCCCTCCACGCAGCTGCAAATCCCAGCCTTCCTGCATTCACCCCTTCCTGTGCGACCTGGCTTCCTCTGAGAAGGAAGTGTTTCTTCCAACATTCTGTGTCGTACGAGACTTCATCTTTCATAGCGCCAGCGTTTGCAGAGCATTTGGCCTGCCAGATGCTGCTTCAAATTAAGGATGGGTTTGAGCCAAAATCTTGGGTTCAAACACCTTCAAACTTTGGGAAAGTTTGTATCCCAGTTTTATGGCTTTGCTCTATCCCTGCTTCATTTCAGTCTTACCTAGTTAGAGTTTTTATATTCTCCTGCAATCAGAAGCTGCAAAGAAATGTAACAGGAACAGCGTGGGTGGATGTTTCATGGGAGAATAGTAAAACTTTGCCTGGCTGGAGGCATGCTCAGTTTCCTTGGTCAATTTATTGGACATATAAAAAGGATTATTCAATGGACAAGAAAAGTCCTGCATCCCTACCTTTTTTTACACTCGATTTCTGGTCATACCTTTCATATAAAAATAAAGTACCTTTTGCTATTATATTTGATTCATTCCTGTAAAAAGTAATATGTTGCATATATATATAAGCAGAATTTTTATAGAAGTATATAAACACTGAGGGAAAATGGCAGAAGAGATGGCAAGTAATAAAGCCAGTTAAAGGTGTTTGCTGGACATGCAATACCAGACATGTATGTTTCTCCTCCATAGCTTTTTAAATTATTCTTTGAGTTTGTTTAGATTCCATCTGACATAATTTTTCCTCTCACTGTTTTGAAATAGATTAAAGATGTATTTCATGTAAATTTCCACATTTAAAGTGTAAGCATATAGCAATAGAGCATATTATCACAGCAAACTCTGTAGGTACAATGTTTGTTTATATTAATTTATATCTAGTTTGTGTCATTAGAGACAACTGTAGCTGTTATAAGTAGCCTGTCCTAGGAAAAAACAAAATAAAATGGAAATGTCAAATCTTTCTAAACATGTGAATTTCAAAACCATTTATTTGACCAGAAAATGTGTCAGAATAATGCATCTAAGGATGTCTCAAAACCACGAAACCCAAACCAGAGTGGCTGTTTTGATACTGTGCAGTTTGACATTTTCTCCCACAAAGTGGTGAAAACCAAGGAGATGAATCAGTTTAAGGTGAAGAAACAAAAAGTACATTTTAATGAGACATTTACAAATTGTTCAGCACAGAGAGAGGCACATTACGCTAGCACTTTGTCACTGTAAATATTGCAGATGTCGTTTCTCCAAGTTTGTCCTGGAGCATTATTAGAGCAAAATACACAAACATACAGCCAAATCTTTCTGTGTTGATATTAATGCCTTTGACTCAATCAGGCTTGAGCAGGGAATCCAGATCTGCCCTACAATCAAATAGTCATTAGAGGCCAAGACTAATTGCTGTGACGATTAATTCCATGCAGACACCAGTGCTGGTGTGGTAGGTGCTGCTTGGCTGGTGGTGGGTTTTGCCTGCAACACAACCAACCCCAAATCCAGCGGAGCTGCAGCCCACAGGAAGTGCTAACTGTGGGTTCCCTGTGTGCCTTACCTGGCCCAGCACACTGTGAGCAGGAGGGAGAGCTGGCAGGTACCCTGGGTGTGCCCTGGGCAGCCACACTCTATCTGCACAGCACCAGCACCTCACACACCCTGGCACTGCTCTTGTCCAAAGGGAAGTTTTCTTCTACTGCTTGTCAGATGTCTCAGGCCTGTCACCTTGGGCAGACAGACCCCATGTCCATGACTTTCTTCATTTATTTCACCATCCTTCCACACTTTACTACCAGATATTTTAGTTAAACAGCAGGAGCCTAACAGATTTTGTTGTTGCTGCTATCACCATTGGACCCCTTTGCCTATTTCTTTCATGACTGTACTGGTTCAGCTGGATTTGAGGGATGTTGGAAAATGTACAGGCACAAGGAGGGAACCAGGAGTGAGGACAGAGGATCTGGTGGTTGCTTGCCTGGCGGCATTTAGTGTGACTGGGTACTCTGCAGTGTGGTACAGGGAACTGTCCTTGCCCTGCAGTTCCTCCTGAGGTTTCTCTGGGGTGCTGTCCATGAAGTCCTGTGATGGATGTCCTGCAGGCAGCATCATTGCCTTCCTCAGGGTAGGTGGCAAAGCTCCAGCTGAGTTTTACATGGCTGAGAAAGGTCATTAAGAGAAAACCATAATGGTTTTGTTGTGTTCCTTCTTATCAGACACCCATGCTTTCATGACAGCTAGTAACACCAGTGTACTCCTGGATGTTTCAAAAGCCGTATTTCCCCCTGCAGATTTTGCCAGGAAGCACAGGGTTTTCCCTTCATGCTGTATTTAAAAAATCCAGTTGAGCAAAAAGTTCTTATTTTCTTAAAACTCAGAATCATTCTTTATTAATTACAAATGTTTAAATTTTTTGGCCTGCTAGGCGTTTTTGGAAAGCTGCCAACTTCTTAATGTATCAGTGTGTATGTATGCACTAGCTACCACCAGTGAATGTAATTAATGTTTGAAAATTGTGGCTTTCAGTCTCTCGCAAGCATAATGAAATGTTTTAATTTGACAGTATGGCTGACAAAATACTAATTTGTTTTGGGACAGACCCTCACCTGCTTGCATGGAGACAAGTGCAAAGAGGAAATAAAGCCTTTCCAGAGTTTACAGCATGAGTAAATATCAGACTGGAACCTGTATTTAGAAGAAAATCCACATCCATTATAATTTGCATTTGTAATTTTAGCAATTTCTAGTATTAAAATTTGCTAAAACACTCATGGTACAATTAACTATTAGGAAAGAAAAGTAAAATTAAGAACAACCTTTGAGAAACGTTGGCTTCTTTTATCAAAGGCATTTTGGTGTGTCCGTGAAAAATAAACATATATTCCTTTTGTAGTACAGTGAACTAAAGCTATGTAAGTGAAAACAGAGAAAAATACAAATTTTGTGAGTAAGATATGATGGACTATTTTCAGGAGTCAAGGTAATTGTAAGAGATCTATCTGGGCTAATGTGACAGCTTTATATTTTTGTCATGCCTTTGTAACATTGAAGATCATTAGGAACTGTCTCCAGGGAAAGGGACCTGTGTCTAAAATCAGGTTGGGCCCATTATCTTCAGTAAGAGACTGTCTATACCCCAGGCATCCTGAATCCTCTTATTTACAGGGGGAGGAAGCACATTATGTAATGGGTATTAATACACTGGGACCCCACATTTCTAGAGCTCATTAATTTGAATGGCTCGGAGAGTTGAACGTCCGGCTGTTGGTACCTCTGCTGTGCATGCTGCTCCTGCTGCTCTGTGGGGCTTTTGTGTTTCCTGCCCTCGCTTCAGTTATTGTTTCTTCTGTTTTGTCTTCTCCTGAAACACTCATTGGCCATGAAAAATCTTCAGTACTCAACTTAAAGGCTGTGTCCTGGCACACGCAGGAGCCACGGGATGAACTTTGGCAACCAGTGTCCCCAGGTTTTGCTGTTAATGAGGTTCCTCTGCTGTTGGATGCATTACACGAGGAGAGGCTGGAGCCCAGAGAGGCACATCCCTTCCTGATATGAGCAGCCAACGAGCTGCTTTAGGTGTTGACTTTGAGGTTACCAGCAGCCTAATTTGTTATGTGTTCATGGGGCCAAGTTTCTTCCTTTGCAGTAAGCTATCCTTAAACATTTTACTTTTAAGCTATTCGTCTAAATGCAGTTGTAATGTGAAAATAATGTAACCCACAGATATGCTCTAATGTAATCTGAAGTAAAATATTACTATAAAATGCTACCAGAAATGTAAAATGCACATTTTTGAGGTATTATTTTAAAAATTCATGTAACATCTGAGGCTTTTTACCTCCCTCAAAATAGAATTTAGATGTGCAAACAAAACAAGACCTGAATGTGACTGTTAAAGATATGATTTTTACACTCTGTTAGGAATTTTGTGGTTTACAAACAGCTGAGAATATCTTCTGCTTTTCTTTTGAGGCTGTAAACACTATGAATTAGCAAGTAAAAAATTAGTGGTCCCCTGTTCACTAATCCAAATCTGTAAGAATTGGCACAATGTTATAGAATCAACATTAAAAAAACATAAACTTTGAAAGACTTCTTTTTAACAATCTGACTGTATTGCTTTATGTGCCTCTAAACAGTTTTAATAGCTGTGGAAATAGACCTTTCAATGTCATGATGCCTTTAAATACTACAGGTTACGTCATCTGGCACATTACGTGAAGGTGTAGATAACATTAAACACACGAGCTTTATAATGACTGTACAAATATGTACAAATGATACAACCTGAGATCACACAGAAATTATATGTATAAGCATTAGCTAGATGTTATCTGTAGTCCAAAAATTACCCTAAATCTGGTCAAATGGTTATTCACCAGAAGTACAATAAATAACTCTCGGGTTTATCTGTTACAAAGATCTCTTCTGAGGTCATCAGTGCAGATGTCTGTGCTTTCTCTTGTAATTTGATGACTGCATCTCCATAGGCAGGTCCTGGGAAGTCTTCAGTGCCCTTTTGACAGGTGCTGAGGAACAGCAGGATTAGTGAAGCTTCAGTAAATTGAAATGTTGGTGATGCTGCTAAATTCACTTGTTCCCTAAAGAAAAAGAAATTACAAAGCTAAAAGGTATGCCTCTAGATCAGTTTAATGCTGGATTATTCTTTCACATAATCATATTTCTTTCTTTAATTCCTCATCCAAATGATGCTGATAGTAGCAAAATGAGAGTAAATAGATCTAGGTGTCCACATATCTAGGCAGGCATATCCTCATATGATTTTTATAATTTTAATTAAACTGCTAAAATAGATTTGTGTGTTTGACCAGGTCATGGGGTGCAGTCCAGCAAGTATGTGGGTTCTGGTTTGTCAGCACCCAAACTGCTATGTTAAATGCCATCTAGTTTTTGGATTATTGAGCTAGTCTGCTCTAAAAAATACGTTGTGAAAGACATAGCAGCCCAAAAGGACACTTTGATTTCAGTAGCAGCATGTCTATCAGAAATGTGAAGTCCAATCTTTACAATTCGGTGCTCTGAGCTGATTTCTTTTTCTGCTCAAAGAAACCGAGGCTCAGTAACTTCCATTTCTCTTCCTTAGCTTTCAGTTCAAGTCTAAATAAAACCCAAAACTGATCTCTTTGGACTTATTCCATGCTACTGACCTCAAGTCCATCTGCTCACATACCCTCTCTCAGCATGGTCACCTCCCTGTGACAGTTTTCCCTCTTCTGTATGAGCTGGTGCAGTGAAGAGAGGTCACTTTTCCTCTTGAGTTACCCTGCAAGTGGGGAACATGGTCTATCCACTCCCTTCAACTGCAGAACAAGACCTTTTCTTCAAACACCATCTTAATATTTTTTGTTTGCAGCTATTTCTACTTTCCCCCCTTTCTCTAGTGTGTCCGTGAGACTGTGTCTTCTAAATGCAATGTAAAACAAAATGTGTTGTAATGTTGTAAAGAGAGCTGCTGCTTGAATGAGGTGCTTCCCAAGGAGTAACAATATTTGTTGAGCAGATGTTATTTCATTCTAAATAATGGAAACCATTTGGTGTCCTTCAAAATCATCATGAGGGCAGTAGACGGGAATAAAGAAAAATTCAGCAGAGACCTAACAGCTGGAGAATTTCTTCCCCTCTCCCTCCATCCCCTGAATAGTAGCTATTGCAGATGTTTCAAAATGGCCGAGGTGCTGTTCAGGAGAAAATCTCCACAGCTTTCTGCACCATGTGAAGCCATGCAACTGGCTCCTGCACCCTGCTGAGCTATTCAGTAGAAAGCTCAGCTGGGTCATGGAGTTCCTGCCAAGGGGCCAGAGGGCAATTCCTGTAGAGAGCATCAAAATCAGGGCAGGAAACTCTACTCCCTGTGCTCCTCTGAGCCTAATGCAAAATGTCCCACAATGGGCAGTTTTGTTTTTATTAGACAGAAATGTTTCTCTGTGCCAGGAGATCATCAGTTAGGTAATTTAGCAGGTATGGTTACACTTCGTTTACCAAGCTTATTAAAAGAAAGAAGAAAAAAAATTTAAAAAAGGAAAAAAAAAGTGTTTTTCCCTGCCATGGGTCAGAGGAAAGGTAATTTGCATTATTTTTACTTTAGGAAACTTTTAAAATATTTAAAACTGCAGAGCTGATTGTCAGCCTTCTGCCAGCCAGATACTTGCATGCTTTCCTGCACAAGTATTTGTGAAATCTGGAACTGTTGGACTGTTTTTCTAAGACATACTCCCAGGCTCTGTGGTTGTGTCCAGCTCTATCTGATGGAGAGGGATCAGAAAGTTGTGCAAAATAAACTGAGCCTGGTAACTGGAGTGATTTATGTCAGCAGTCCCATAAGATTGATTGGCTCTGGTTACCCTCAGTGTCCATACACGAGCTGAATTTGCAAAGCTTAACTTGGTTGCCTGCAATAAGCAATATATTTACAAACCAACTTCATACCTGCTGTCTTCTGTTCAGGATTTTGACATATGCATATGTAAAGAAGTCATAATACAAATTTGTAAAACCAGCTTTGTATGGGGACCCTTTGGTTCTACTGCAGCTCAGTAGTCTGAAGAACCTCCAGGCTCTAATGAAGTGCATCAATTTTAGCAGTGTCTTTTATGTTATAGGGCAGTACTGAAATAACACATATTTTCATGTCTCTAACTACAGAATCATAAAATACCTCTTCAATTAAGAAGTGGTAGAGCAGCTATAATGTAAGAAATACCAATCTTCAGGAGATAGTGTCAGAAGAAATGGCTGCTTTATTAGCAAAAGTTTGATGATACTACAGCCACTCAAGTAGAATATTCATGTACTTTAGATCTATTCTTAATTAATTCTTGAATACTTGACAGGCTTTTTCATTTAAAATTCTGTTTTCCCTCTTTGAATATCCGTCCTTATTTGTGCATTGGTACTTAATTTTCTTACAGCTCAGCCTAACCTTTCTTTTTGAGTCTTTTTCTTTTTTGAATGAATATATCATCAGACTCTCACACAGAAGTTCCAATGTGGTTTGAAAGTAAAATAAGAAACTGATGTTGCTTCACAGCAAAGAACAGCACTTCTGACACAGTGAGTTTCATTGCATCAGCCAGACTGGAGTCCGGGTTATTTTCATATTAGGAAAAAATGTTTAAGCCTGGACAAGTGAGATTGTTCTACAAAGTCAGTCTTATGATAGTCTGAGAATACTGTTTCCAAGTGATGGTGGAAGAACCAGTCTAGGAAAGACCAAAAATGGACCTAACCCGACCTTTTTTTGATGGCTGAAGAAATTAAAGTTATGTTTGGTTAGTTTTCCTAAGTCACAGATGAGATGCTATCTGACCCTCTGGAAGGACTCACAACTGGAGCAGTTGTGTGATATTTTTGGGAGCACACATTTGGTGTTAGCCAGTGGTACTGCTGGGCCCTGTCTGCCCAGCATGAGTGTGGGGTGCTGGACTGTTCTGCTGTGCAAGGACTGTATGCCACAAACTCAGCCCTGGGCATTTCCACAGCTTGTGGAGCTACTTGGTCCAGTTGAAAAAAAAAAAAAATTGAACAAAGAAAGGATCTCCTTTCAAAAATAATGGTGAATGGAGGCTGGACATGTTTCCTAAAAACCATTTCTTCTCTGTCTCTACTCATGTGTGCATACATACCTTCCTTGTATTCCTTGGGCAAGGTGTCTTTCACTGTAAATTCAGAGATTCCCAGCATAAAGCGGGGGCAGCTGGGGATGGAGTATTTGTACTGCTGAGCCCCACCCCCTAATTTAGGGGGTAACATAGGAAGAGTCTCCTTTGCTCCCATAGATCAATATCTACAGAGATGGACATCTCTGCCATGTGAACTGGAGCAGCTAATTCAACTCCTTATCCAAATTCTTCCCTGGAGGGGCCTCTCTCTCCTATGACTCTCTAGGGAAGGTGGGGAGGCTCAGTCTCATGCCAACTTCGTGCCTAAACCAGCAACCCTTTGGTAACATGGCCCCAGCTTAAGCTCTTCGTGATCATTTAGAATAGCAGAGGTTGACTTGGAACCCTAAAAGGTGACTATTTGATTTCCTGATTTGGTCTTTCAAAGACAGGGAAATTTCCCTAATACTCCTCACTGAGTCTCCCAGCTTGTTGTTTATGGCTTCTGCTGTCATTTTCATTAACAGCAAATTGTTCAATATGATGCTAAACTGAGCTATATTAGATCAGCTAGAAATCTTTGTAGGCTCTCAAAGCATGGGCATTACATATTCAAAACAGGACCTAATGTTTCAGAGATTCATATTCTACTATAATTATATGGTTCAATGCAAGTGATTATATCTCTTCTTCAGTATCGGACTGAAAAGTTTTGGTTTGCTGGCTTCCTCATAATTTACTGCCGAGGCATAATAGGCCAGTCTTGCGGAAAAAAAGATGATAAATGACGCTGGCAAGGATTCATAGATTTATTAAATTTCTATCAAACAGTGCAACAAAAAAAATCTGCTTAAGTTAGAAATGGGCTCAAATTTTTTAATCAAAATTCATGAGTCCTGATGCTTGGTTCAGTAGGTCCAAGGAAGGCTTGAATTGAGGACTGATTAAAGAAAATAAAAGGCTTATTTGAAGTAATTTTTCAATGACGGCTTTTAATTGGATGTTAAATCAAATTCTTATCTGCTTTTCTGCAGATAGCACATTATATAAAATACAGTTAGTGGCACTACCACTGTAACTGATACACTGAATAACAATTGACTTCTTACTTTACACCAAGAGGATAGAAGGACTGCAGTTGTCAACCTGTCAGAAATTAACTATGTAAATTAATGCTTAAGTATATGAATATGAATATGATTTACAAGAGGCTGCAAGTGCTGTCAGTAAAAGCACTGATTTCTTTCCCCTCCAAGGTTAACAATTACTCGCTGACCTTTACAAATTTGGGCTGTATTTTTTCTTTCATAACTGATAGGATGTTCCAGAGATCTCAATAATGCTGAAATAATCTGAAGTAATCTGTCATGTACCAAAAGAAGTATTGTACTAATACCTATTATATTTCATGTGTATAAGGCAATACATTGCTAAAGATAATAGACTTATTATTTAGTTTGATGGTTACAGTAACTGTGAAATTTGTTGCTTGCTTTCTTTGCAGACTGAGTGGTAGGGTAGCACACTTTATTATGGGGATGTACTCCTGATAGACTGTCAATTAATTCTGTAATGTTTTACTGCTGAGAGTAACATCTGATTTCTTTGGCTTAGGAAAAAAAATCTCTCTATCTCACCTAGACTAACCAGGACCCATAAAGAGAAGTAGAATATGCTGTAGAATTTATGCTGTCCAGAGTGTGGGAGAAAGAGGAAAACCAGTGAGGATTAAGCCTCAAATGTTACACTTTGTTTTTCTTCAGTAGGAGAAATGCATATGTGTGGGTTTTCTCTGCTGGAGTTTGCATCGTGCTCAGTATAATCACTGTGCTGAACATTATGATTATTTGTACCACTGGAATTCACATCTAGTTCTTATGTATTCCCCTGCCTGTTCCTCCACAGAAGTGTTCCCACAGGAAATAAAACTCCATGTTAGGAGATCCTCCATAAGATTTTATTTTAAATTCAGAGAAACTACCCTGCAAAAGCAGATCCAAAGCTTCTCTCAACAATTAAACTTTACAATCTATAACAGCATTTTTCCACAAAGAGGCAGTATCGAACACAAGGCAGTGTATCTGAATTAAAGGATTACCAGACCCAGCATGGAAAACTAGATTCTCCTCATGGTTTCCATGTGGTTTCTCATGTTCCCCCCATCTCAGATATCCAGCACATTGGGATCCCAAACCTCTGTGCTTGGAACAAGAGTACTAAGAAAGGGAAGCACACTGTAAAATTACTGCATGCTAAAATGAGGTTAAGCAATTGCAACTTCTCCCAGTGCCTCATAAAACGGACCCCCTGAGTGGAGACAAACCATCTTCAAAAGATTCTGAAATTTGGTTCGGATAATCGTCAAGAAATTCAGCTTTTTCAAAGCTTTGAAGTCCCTTATTAGTCATGCCCCAGAGCACATGGAGCTCCGATGGCTTGTGGGCTCCTCTAGGTACTTCACACATCGTGGCATTGAACAGCTCTCCCGCCTGGCCTGGCAGTAATGGGAGAGAGAGAGCCACTGTGCCCGGGGCAGATCCGGTGTGCTTCTGCCAGTGCTGCATGTGAGAGCAGAAGCCAGCTTGTTTCCATCAGGGATGGCCATGGATGGCTCTGTCTGCTCCCTGGCAGCAGCAGCAGCCCCTCGGTGTCAGCCTGCAAGGACTGCTCGGAGGAGCAGGTGGAAAGGTGCTGCTTGAGCAGGGACACTGCTCACGTTTGGGATCCCTGATTTCATTACTGCCTCAAACACCTCAATTCACTGCTCAGTGCCATGCTGAATCTGGGCTTCACTGTTCCCCAAAGAGAGAGGTTTCTGATGAAAGTAGCTTGCATTTGATTTTAAAGGTTCTCCTCGCATGTCTTCCTGTATCGTGAAAATGCCATTTAATGTTTGTGTTCACTAACTGGGAAGTGTGAACTTTATTTTTGAGACAAAGTTTTCTCATTTTACTACTTCCAAGGTTTCTGCATCATAATGCATGATAGGGATGCCCTATTTAGTTGTGTATAGATTAAATCTGGACTCCCCGTAGCACTTCTGGCAGGTTCCCCATGTTCTACTTTAAATTCCAGGCTGTTTCTCAATTGGTGCAAATTCAGCTGGGCCAGATTAAACTGCACAGAGCTCTTGACACCTTAGCGGGAGCAGGCCTGAGTTTGCATAATTGGAAGGGGGCCGTGGTCATTGTCCCTGTAAAATAACATAAACATATGGATATGTAAGTCAGTTGTGGGAGGTAAATGAATATCAGAGAAGAATCTTTCAAGGTACAAAGGTGGATGCAATTTTTCACTTAATCTTTATGGTAACAACATTCACCTTCTGGCCAAATCTGTATTATTTGGTAAATACCCCAGTAAATACTGGCAGCAGTTCATGGGGATTTTTTCTTCTAACAGCCTGGAAGACAAATAGTATGTTGCTCAACCAGATATGGTTCTAATTATAGCCGTTTGCATTATACTGTTTTAATTGTCCTCTTAAATGCAGTTTTTGACATCCTGCCAAGAACTTCTCAATGATTTCTTCATTGAATAGAGGACTTTTAGTCATCCACTACATTTCTTAAGGCCATAATTTTCAACAGCATTAAAATCCACTTTTTCTTCCTTGCCTTGTGCTGCAGTTAATATCATTCATCTCAAGAACAATTGTCCTGTCAGACATTTACCTGGGAAGCACAATCTCCTTTTTCTCATTAATCCATAAAATGTAGTTCAGGGAATGAGTAACTTTACCATCTTGCTTGGCCTACATCAGGGAGATGGTGGAGAGTTAGCTTTTTGCTCCTGGGATAATAAGGACTTAATAAATAAGAAAATTATGGAATTCATGTGTCCACAATTTTTGTACTATGCATTTTTAATTATATTTCTTTTTGTGCAGAAGTTATGGAAATTATTGTTTACTTCTGTTTTATTTTTAAAAGCTGCTTTAGGACTATGGGTAGAACCTATTTCACTAGTTGTTTTAGCTCTGTGGTTGCTTCGTAGTCCATGTTTTTTGCACAGAAAATTACACACTATGGGGTAAATTTTAAGCATGGTTATAAATTGCCAGAGGAGACTGCTGCTGCAAGTTATAAGAATGAATTTAAGAGGCAACTGAGTAGTTCAGAGCAGGGGGCAAGGCTGTAGAATTAGGAAGAGGCATTTAAGGTCATTCAGAAGCATTCAACCTTTGTCTGTCTAAGATACTTTTGTTGTGTGTTTTTCTTTTCTCTCAAAATATATTTCGGAAGTACAGGCAGCCTGTGAGTGTTATTCTCATTACATTTGCATCAGGCCAGAGGTTCTCCTCTGAACAGAAGTGTCTGTTGAGTTATAGCTTTACAGAGAGCTCTACAGAGCACTAGATTTTATCTTTTCATACAAATAGACTAATGCATTTGCTAAAGTTTCAATTATTATTTATCTGTTCATGTCCTCAAAGCCCAAACATTTGCAAGATGAAAAAATGTGTGTTAGCCCCCTCTCCAATCAAACACTTGACATAAAAGCTTAACTTGGAGTATTCAAGCTGTTGAATTGAAGTCAAGTGAACTATGCTTCTGTTAAAAGTCTACAAGTACTTGCCAAATCAAAGTCCTAATGTAGAATCCACATTTGTTGGAAAGAGCACTCACGCCTGTATTTAAATGCCTTCCTAAATCAAGACCTTGTTTCAAAATAATGTATTTTTTAACACATAAGCCCCAACAAATTCTAATGGCCATTCTGATCAGGCAAGAGCTCAGCTAATCAGGTCTGCAGAAGTAGCAAGTATCCTGAAGCTGCTCCCACTGCTCATTTTTTAATGATGTTTATAATGATTCAGAGATATTTCAGTGTAAAAACGTACATTATAAAGTTATGGTAGACATTTTTACTAATGTGTTCCTTTTAATCACCACTTCAATCACTTTATTGCATGCTCTCCAGGAATGCACATGCAGCCAATATTCATCTGCAGATGGATGCAGTCCAGCCCATTTCAATAAAAGTCATTCATTTATTAGGAATATTTGGACTTCTAGGTAAAACCTAACAATACATATTCTTTCTGTCTCTGCAGTATGCAGAATATTTTTCTGGTAGCAATAAGCATCTGACTGTTTTTAAAATGTTAACTAGGCCAAAACTAATAGGTACATTTGGCTATTACAAACTATTGCTGCAGTGCCTCTTACTGTCTGTTGTTGTTTGATAACAGAAGTATTGTTGCAGTGATATTGTAGAGTGTTTGCATACACACACATCTCCAGCTGGATTATTGCAGCAATGAACAACTAATTGAAGTTTGATCACTGAAATTCATTAATTGTAGCCCAATTTGCCACTAGTGAAAGCTGACAGAGATCTGTGAGATCAGCATCGTTCTGGCAGTTTGTGCCAACAGTGGATTTGACCCATTATCTTTTCTTGTTAAAGCTTTATTTCTTTTGAAGTAGTTGTATCCTTTGTCCATAGTTAATTATGATATTAAATTGCAGAGGAATGTTTCCATTTTCTCCAACTGCCTAATCTGAGCCTTTGGTCTGACACATCAGATTAGTTGAGATTTAAACCAATGACCTCCTGGCTCTGGATAATGTCATGTTGGTTCCTATACAAAATAACAGGGCTGTCCCTGTTCAGGTTACACTAAATCACAAGCTGATGAGAGGTGACGGGTTCTGCAGCAACTCTGAATCACATGTTGTTTGATTTCTGCTTCTCTGGGCCAAATTCCTCCAGATAAAAGGTACAGAAGGTCACCCCCTGTCCAGAAACACTGCACCAAGATCACAGCAATATTACAGCAGTATATTTTTGTTTTGGCAAGTAAAATAGCAACATTCTTATAAATTAAAACAATTGAAAAACAGTGTATAACAGCACCAACCCAAACAATGCTTTTGTGTGCATCCTCTGTTTCATTTATAAATGAAATGGTATGAAGTGGTGAGATATTGTATGAAAAAGCACTTTTAGGGTTAGTTTTTCTCCACGCCATAGAATAGTCAGACGATGCTGTAAATATATTCTGAAGACAGTAGCCAGTCAGAAGTACTTACATGCCAATTTGCAGCTGTGACGTGCTCAGAAGTCAGCATCTAAGACAGCAGTTGGCACAGATCAAGTGGGAAGTCTAAATGTCAGTGAGTGGTAAGTGTCTAAATCTCAATCTCTCAAGTTGTTAGATTGTTTATCTGAGTGGTTTCCCCTTGAAGTGGACAGAAATGTCAGGAGAAAACTGTTCAAAGAGATGTTGCACCACTGAGCTGTTGGATAACAGCATTGAGTCTTGACTGTGACTGTAAAATTGCTGTAAGCATTTTTAAATGCTTTTTAGTAGCTTTTTTTTTTTTTTTAGCTTTCTAATGAATCCTAGCAATGTTCTATTTCTGGAATTATGTGCAATGATCTGTTCTTTGTGAGTTGTACAGCAGAGAGGTGTGCATCCTGTGGAGAGGACAGGGAAATGAGTTCTGGGAGGAGACAACAGCTTGGAGGATAAGCTAGAAGCTGACTGCATGGAAAGCCTAACTTCTGTGACAGAGCAGGAATTGCTACAGTATGTGCATGCTTCAGTGAAGCCTTCTAAGTCTTCAAGTCTTATTAGTAAAACTTCTTTAAAAAGGAGAGGTTCGTGTAGGTGGTTGTGTTCTAGGTATCAAGGCTTTGATTCTGTGGGGCAGCATCACCAACATGTCAGTGAAGCTGTTGAACTCTGGTGAAGTTGCTGTAAGTTTTGGGAAAGCAAATGGGTAAAAGACTTATACCAGCCCTATAAGCATTAGCACTGGAATTTGAACTTGGTTTGTGTTTGACATGGCAGAAACCTCTCTGAGTTGTGCCTAGAGACCTGAGTCTGCAGCCAGCTAGCCCTCACTTGTGATGGGTTTGGTGGAAAACTGTGTCATTCTAGGATGTGAATGCAAGCAAGGTTAGACATGTGGGCTTTGGCAATATTTGAATCATGTCTTTGCCAAAGCATATTCCGTGGCTGCCTTCCGAAGAGCTTTGTCAGAAGACATGGCCAGTGGGTCACATCCCATTTTCATCAAACCCAGGACTAGTCTGTGATTTGGAAGTGTTCCTTTAGTGCAGGCCCCACAAAACTCACTATTTAAATACTTTTAGGTGCTTGTAAGTGTGAGACTTCACTCCAAGTCTGGACTAATACAGCAGAATGACCCACTCACTATTTCTGTTACCTTCTTACTGGGACATCCACACAGCGTGGATGTGCTCAGTGATAGAAATCTCTCTAGGCTATTCCTAAAAGCTTGCCTTCCAGACAGAAGAATACCAGGGAGATATGTTCCATGTCAGTCAGAGATAAAATGATCTTTCTGTCCATGTTAAATCTCCTATTCTGCCTACAAGGTACCATTTGGTATTTTCAGTGTGCTCAGGTTCAAAGCCCATAAAGGTCATGTTTCCTTAGGAGTAAAGAGACCAATTAGGGCAACAAGTTTTATTTCATTTGATAAAAGTTCACATACTTTAATAGTCAAGTCATAATTACAGTAATTAATGCATTAGTCATTTAAAATATTAATTCATTTGGCACAGTTCTAGTGTATACTGTCATAACAGTGCCTGACAGGACTAGCTGAAATCCTGTAGTTACCTTTTTTAATACCAAAGAATTTCTTCATTGTTGTGATAAAATACAGATGTGCCTTCAAATGAAACTTGCATGGTGAGCAGAAATAGAATATATAATTAGAACAAAGAGGGCTTAAATCAAATTAATCTTTATCTGACAGGAACATTTACATTTACATCACTGAGTGCAAAGTCATAGCCAAAATTGAAATTAGAAACAGATAATTATGATAAGAGAGGACACTTACACTGACTTTTCTCATGCATAATTGGAAAGCACACAAAATGCACTGCTTGTTATAATTAGAATTAGTGTTAAAAATACACCACTTTTGATGAATGCTGGTTCGTTGCAATAAAAAGTCGCCTAAATACTTGTCTGGTAGAAGCATGAGTTGATTCTGATTAGAAGACCATAAAGAGGGCAGATGGTTTAATATCTTTTCAAAAACAATAGTTATAGACACAGACTTGGCAACACTTATCCTGGTGTGTTGTAGATCTTTGAATGTGCAGATTTTTTGATGTAGGGCCCAAGTCCTTCTCCTTAAGTCCCAGGGAAGAAAATACATTTCATGCTGTTGCTGCAATGAAAAAAAAACCCAAACAAAAACTAAAAAAACAGCAAACTAGCTTGTGAAGCCATGGAGGGTGTCAGTATCAGAACAAAAATCAACACTGAAAATTGTAATTCACTGGTGTTCAACTATACCCTTGCTCTACAGATCACTCATCCTTTTCCGAATGGTTGCAAATTGGAAGACTGAGTTCTCAGGTGCTGTAAATCCAATATGACTCGCTTGACATTGTCAAATGTGACTAATTTAACAGGCAGCTGAGGATCAGAGCCTGCGTATATATAATGCTATGGATAGACACACATTTATGGTGTTTGGAAACAGCACTGTAATTGCCTCCAGCTGTAAAAAAAACCCCAGATGTTTAAATTTTTAGATTTCAAAAGAAGTATAGCTGGAGCTCTAATGATGTTTGTCTGCATAACGCCTCCCTGACACAAGGGCAGCTGTTTCCATGACATTAAGGATGATGGGAAGAGCTGGGATGTGAAGTTCAGCCTTTGGGTGGATTCTCACAGTTCCTCCTTTGGCTTTCACTTGCAACTTTTATTAATGAAACAGATCCAGAGGGTCTCTGGGAATTCACCACCACAATAGTTTAGCATGCTGTCAGAAAGTAGCTTGTCAGATGGCTCTATTGTACTGGGATGTGATTTTTAGTAACATGCAGGATTAGGGAAGCGATTCATGTATTGTGCACTGTTGAAAAGAAGGGTAATTTGAGGTAGCAGAAAGGATTTTCAATGCCAAAACAATAATGATAATTCATCCTGTGGTAAGGAATTGTTATGACACGTTTTCTATTATTAATTTGGTTAGAGGGTCTAGGTTAAATGACTGCAGTCGATTAAAAGATATATAGATAGAAAAGCTTTATGTATTTATTACCTGCTTAAAGAAAAGGGAATTTATCTGAGCAAATTACAGCATGGAAGAGTGCACAACTGTGATTTAATGAGCTGCCTGTACATGAACATCTGGAATTACTGTTATTATAATGATTATTATTTTACATAAAAACAAAATAGTGAAAAATATGAATGAGAAGGGAGTTTTTTAATGTTAGCTGTAACAAAAATAACCATTGTGGTTAAAACAAATGTAAACTGTAGCATTTCTATGGGCCCTGTGCTGCCAAAACTGCTGTAAATTACTGCTTTTTCTCCTGGGGAGTGTCCCACTTAAATCAGGGAGTGCAAAGACACTTGGTGCAGAGTTTGTACAATGTAGTCCCTAAATGATAAATATGAGCTGTGGTAATTTTTGAAGAACACTTTGCTAAAGGAAATAATCTAAAAACTAGGAATTTCATTCAGTTGATGCCATAGGATGGTTTGTTGGAGATCAGCTCAAAGTATACACAGTGGTATTAGCTCACTGAATCTGGGTTTTGTCAGGCACAGTGAAGCATGGTCTGGGCATTGCTCTTCTGTGTAAAACCAAAATTTACTCTTGCATACATATTATTTGTCCAAAGCCTAAAAATGGCCCCATGTAAATATATACAGCTGCATGAAGCAGGTCTGTTCTTTCAATTAATTCTTATTTCCCTACATTTTCTCACAAATGCAGAACTTAACTGTAGCTATAAAACTTGAGTTAAGTCTGTATCTAGGTATACTTGCTTGTGAAACTAATCAGCTAATTTTTGGTGCCTTTTTTTGGTACACTGAATAGATATTTAGAGCAATTGCCAAGTCTTTAGAACAGAACAGTAGAGACAACAGCATAATTCTTATGAAACAGTCACCTTGCAGTTTTTTCAAGTGTTAGCCTGATTACAGCTGAGACCTGAAATGTAGATATCCCTATGCCAGCAAGAGAGTTCATTGATCAGAATGGTCTATTAAATACCTAGTTTTCTTTGAAGGAAAACCTTTGTTTGTTGACTCCTAAAATTAACCTTTCCAGGAACCCATATTTTAAGATACTCTATAAAGACAGAAGGAAAACAAGACATTTATATGACACACACCTAGAGTAAACATGAACATTAAACCAAAGCATTCTTTCTTTCTCTCTATACTCACTGGCTTTGCCCTGTGCAGTATTGTGAACACATTTCTTTTTAGTTGGAAAACAGGACAAACATCCACTAGGTTAATTTAATACCCAAAGAATATCCCTTAAGGATAAATTATATGAATCTTTGTTACAGTATTTCACAAATCAAATTAGCGATTCCACTTTAATAGATTTTGATTGACACATCTGATATTAACTACTAGTGTCTCTATGGACATTAGCTCTTCCTCATTAAGTGAATTAGAAAATTTCCCTTCTTGATCAGAATAAGAGCCTGTTTTGTCTTTTTTGAATGGAAGCAAGGGCAGATCTTTAGCTGACATAAATCAGCCCATTTCCATTGAAGCTGACTTGAGGCAAACTGGAGAATTTAATAGCAAATGTGTTTTTCCCATGGCATTCATTTTGCAGGACAGGACTTCCTGATAGCACAACTGAAATTCTTGGGATTAATGCTTGTCATATACAGGTAAAATTGTGACAAACAAGATTGTCACCCCTTGGCTTGCACACCTCTGGCTGATTCTGACCATTCAGTCTCAGACTGGACACTCCAACTGCTGGTGCCCCTTTGGTGTTTGGCATCAAGGAAGTGACAGCAACTCCTTTGAAGGAATTCATTGAACAGGAGAAAAGTACAGGGGGTTGCCACTGTAACACATCCCTGCTTGGGCAGGACAGGGACACCATTTTGGTAGAGGATGGTGAGGAACCATCCAGCAATTGGAGCACTCCTGTGGGGTGAATGGCAAAGCTTGGTGCTCCAAATCTCTTTAATTCAACCCAGAGGCTTGAATCTCTTTGCCATGCATGTTGGAACTGCTCTTCTCTGTGCAGGATAATTACATGTCAGCTGGGGCTGGAAATGTGAAATTAGTTGCCCAGCTTGTAAGAGACTATTTTGGCATCATGACTAGTGTGGTGTAAATGTGAGGGCTTCTCTTGGCTTTGTTCTGTGAAACTTGAAAATGTTTAATTCTTAACTTCTCTAGTAAGGCACTTCAACAACACTTTGAGAAAAAAAGAAAAGCAGAAGAATTAATAGCAATCAGGGCTCCTTTCAGAAAAGTGAATCTTGTTTAGATGCTACCTACTGGTTTGTGGAACTAAAGCCTGAAAGCCATGAATCTATTAAAGAGAAAAGATGACATAGGTAGGGAGAGAATCAATACCTAATTTCTTCCCTGGAATTGCTTAAGAAAAAGAAGGAACACAGAGAATAGTGTTGCTATCATCATAACCATATTAAGTGTGTTTTTCTTAAAAGCCATGTATGCAGATGTAGATATACACAGGGAAACAATAGATGCTGCGTTTGTTAAGCCTGTGTTGGACTTCTGAGTTACACAAATTCCGTTTCCTTGAAGAAAATTATTTTTGTTTTGATTTAGTGTTTGCCCAACAATCTCACCTCTATGATTATTATGAAGGTGACTTAGTCCCTTAGGAATAATGTCGTATATGACACCTGATGTGTCTTACAAATTAAGGTAGATAAGTGGGCAATTTATCTCCACAGATACCTCTGCAGAATCATTTCACTTTACTGACCAATACTTTAAACTTCTCCTGCACTGGGTGGGAGGCTTCTCAATTTCTTTTGCTGTGAGCAACATACCGGTTAACCCAAAACAAATTTATATGATCGATGAGACTAATTCTCCAAAAAAGGAGCTCAGCCTCACACCTGCTGCAGACAGGTTTGTGGCCAACCTTCCTTGACAGAGCTGGTATGAATTCAGATTCAGCAAAGAGACTGGAACATCTCTGTGCCTCCTTTAATGACTGTTATTTTTAGAACAGTTAAAAGCCTGCTATGCAGCGTGAAGGATATAAAGGAGTATGGAGTATGTTAGATAAGAATAAAAACATAATAACTCTGAAGAAGACAGAGGTGGGTTTTTGTCTGTTACCCATAAAACTGCCTAGTCCAGAAAGTATCTGCGTATAGATGCTTTTTCTCAATGTACATGCTCCTTCTCTGATAGGTATCTTAATCAAATAATGTTTTTAATAATGTAAATACATTTAAAGATTAAATGCTTTGGCCCTGGGCCTTTACCTAAATGTGTGGATTTTACACCATTAACTTTGTTGACTTAGCATGGGTTTCTCATGATTTATTCCTGTGTTGCACAGATTGGAGTTCATTTCTGTGCCCCCTTCAAGGGTGAGACCCTTCACAGTGGTCGTCTGGCTTAGCTCTGTTGAAGTGACTGCAGTTAGAACCATTGACACAGCAGCTCCATAAATCAGAAATGCATCTGCTTCCCACACTGTTACATCCTTCAGCACTGTGGTGAACTGTTTACTAGGCATCAATGTTTCTGCCTCAGTCCTGGACACCTGTGTGAAGACAATACTTCTCTTTAAAAATTTGCAAGTTAATTACAGACTCAGTTCTACTGGGATTGCCATGAAAGAGCTCTAGTGACTTCCATTTAATTACTTCTGATTAGACCTCTGGTGCAAGTGAAAGCAGAATCAAGCCCAGTATAACCCAAAAGGTTATCCACAGTGATTCCAAAGGAGCTGAAAAGGAGAGGCATTCTGAGAAATCTCTGTGATACCTGTGTGTTTTAGCATGTGACATAAAGCAGATTTTTTTCAACCCATTTGTTGCAGTGAGTACAAATGAGGCAAAATCTAAACTGGTTCAATGAGGTCCTCCAAGTATTAGAGGTACTTACTGAAAATGAAGTGGTTTAAATCAATCAAGAGGAACATCACTCAGAAGTTAGTCACAGACAACGAAAGTTGCATGCTAATTTTCTTTTTAAAAACTTCAAGTTAACGTTAGAGAATTTCACAAAAAAAAGAACTTCTGTATATTTACAAGATTTTTATTTGTCTTTATAGACAGTTGGGTCAGATCTTGACCATTCAGTGCAGATTTACCCTACTAAGGATCAGGTACTTTGTGTAAGGTGACAGGCTAATACCCTACTAAGGATCAGGTACTTTGTGTAAGGTGACGGGCTAATGGCGTTATGAAAGGACCAGCAAAACAGCAGAGTAATGATGCTCTTCATGGATTTTCCTTCTTCTTATCTGGGCCAACTTTGCTGTTTAACTGCTCATATATAGTGTGCTCTTCTGCCTAATTTTGAGGAGACAGCTGTGTGTGTCCCTTGGATGCGTGTGTCAAGTACACTGTGTGTGGAAGGTAAGAAGACAGTAACGTGGCAAGAATGAAAAGGATGGATTTCATGTTTATTTGAAAAGGACACCTGCAGAATTCATGCTAGATTGGCCATTGCCATGAGCCTGTTGGCCCTACAAATGTGTTTTTTGACCCATAATAGGTTACAGCTTGATTTAATAGGTCACATTTCACTGGCTTTATGGACACCTTTACATCTTCTTTTCAGGGTAATTATCTTTACACACATCTGATGTGGCAACGTAATTGACTCCTGCTTTTGTACGGCTATAGGTTAATGAACCAAACTGATAATTTCTTTAAAGAGAATAAATCACTTGTGTATTGTTTTTGAAGTGATAGTGAAGCTGTATGTTTAGAGGGCTGCTTTTGATTTACCAAGAACACTTTACAGAGAGGCAGCCACCATCTGGGGCTCTCTGCTGCGCAGTGCACAATGTGCACAATGCACATTCTAGTGCCCTAGAATGGTATTCCTGTCTCCAGTGGGTTAGATCCTGCAGGGCTAGTACCCCTAGAGCTGATCTGAAGTAAGATGATGGCAGGTCACATCCACATGGATGCTGACCTCAAGACTGGCTGGGAAAAACACCCCCTAAACACCGGGAATTCATTTTTTTAAAACAAAATCACAGCATTCCTAAAAAGCCCCAAATACATTCCTTTTATACCAAAGCCAACATTTTTCCTCAAAATATGCACCAGTGCAAGTTCATTCATTTTTCAGTTCCTCATGCAGTAAAGTGTGCAGTTTACTGTTTTGACACTGGTTTGTTTTCATACAATTTGAAAGGAGTCTTTGATTAACAGCGATCATTTGGCATGGTTTCTTAGCTATTTTAATAATCTGAAGAGTGGAAGCACTCGAGCAGAAAATGCCAAGTTTGCAGGTGCCTTTATCACTTTTCAGGATTTTAATGGACATTGCACAATGTCATTACACCGCTTTTTTTTTTTTTTTTTTTTTTTTTTGCTATGGCCTGAACAGAATCCAGAAAATCCTACTTGTTTTCTTATGAGAGAGGAAGAATGCATTTATGGAGGGGGGAAGCATGCTCTGATATGAAATATTCCTTTTTTCTGAGAATAGGCTGCAGCCCCAGAAAGCGGGCAATGTCCATGTATGTTAGTTTTTTAACTTGCAAAACTCCCCTATATGGTTTTACTTGTACATTACTGCTGTTCCTCTCTGGCTTAAGGCTCAGTTTTGCATCAAGCATTGGCTGTAACCTGTGCACGACATGTCCAGAAGCTGATTAAAATCTGCATTAAAGTCCATCTGGACTTTTCTGTATTTTTGTTCATATTTACTAAAACAGTACCTCTGTTTCTGCCTATAGTATTTTGGGGTTTTTGAGGAGCTGAAGACAGGGACTAGGAGTCTAGAACATGCTTTTACAGATGTTACTCACATGAATGGGCCTATTAGCTTTAGACTACCAGTCTGAGGAAAGACAACATGTTGGCAAGGACAGTGCTGAGGGCCCTAATTAGTGAATGTGTGAATACAGAGCATGTGTTCCAAAAGCCCATTCTCGTTACTATTCAGGACATGTTGATCTGTCTTAATAAAGATGTCACTTCCACTTTACTATCCCTAATTTCCTTTATTACTGATTAAGAAATATCTGATAGATTAATGGTACAGAGAGTGCCAGAGTTTGTCTGGCCTTTTGATCAGAAAGAAGATGCAAAAGGGTCATAAACCTCTGGGTCTACCCAGCAGAGAACAGGTGCATTAAGTGGGGATGCAGCCAGGTTGGCTTTATGTAGTACCTTGGTGGCCCTTGGGAGTGGGGGGCATCCAAGAGTTTTGAGGATGTAAGTGGATGGAGTCACAAATGGTTTATTTACACCTCTCCCAGCTGCTCATTGGGGCAGAGCTGAAAACGTGGACAGTAGTGCATTCAGTCTGCTAACCATGCACTTCTCAAACCATGCTTAAGGCTGAGTCACCAAATCCCACACTGGCTGGTAGGAATGGGGATTATGCAGTTGGGGTGGGGGATGTGTTTCTGTGGTTTTGCCCACCCAGCACCTCTTGACTAATTTCCACCAAGTCTGGAGTGGATGGCAGAACTGTCAGAGTGGGAAGTTTTGTGAAGAGCAGCAGTCAGCTAGGAAAGAGAGAGCCCAGTGAGGCTGTGGTGGGGAAATGGGACAGGGTATGAGCCCAGTTCTCATAATTCATTAGAGAACCCAGGGGAGGGGACAGGCAGATGCACACTCAGAGCTGTGGGAAATCTACCTTCCTCACGCTGATCAAAGAACTGGTGTGTGCAAGCTTTGAATAACCTCCTTCGTCTTTTTGTGCTGCAGGATACCTTCACCGACAGGACTTTACAAGGGTGTACTGTACAACTTCAGTACGTGGTGGTTTGCAAAGTAGAACCTGGAAAACATTTTCCATAGAAAGTCTCCAAATGCAAATCCAGGCACTTTCTGCAGCTCTCCATCACACCCTGCTCTGTGCTGCAGTTCAGCTCTCTGAGCAGGCACAGCAGCAAGCCCACAGCTTCATGTACAGGAGCAGACCTGCTGAGCTCAAAGGAGCTGGGCATATATATGTAAATGTTTGCAGGATCAGGATCCTGTGTATTGCATGGAATTTGGCCTGGCTTTGTGCTTCCCTCTAGGATTTGACCTATTGTTTTTAAACACTGCTGTAATTGATGCATTTTAATATTGCTGTGATGTTATCCTGAAAGGCAACTGGGAATTAGCATACTGTATTTCATTATTTCGTGACTTTTTATATATTCATATTTAGACTGAGTAGTGTTAAAAAGAATATTTTATTTCATTATGCAATTTTTAGTGAGCTTATTATCAGTAATATGTTTAGCATAAAATTTATTAGTGACATGCCCTTTAATTTAGCCTGTCTAATTGGTGCTAATTTAGTTAGATTGCATTAAATTACACCCTTTAATGTAGCTATGTGTGGGTCAAGAAATCCATTCCAACAGGTTAGGTAATTTTTCATGCAGCTGAACAGTAAAAATGGTATTAAGGTAGCTGAAAAATGCAATCATGTACCAAAATAATAGTTTTCCTGGATATTATTATCAGGGAAACAGGATTTCTGTTATAAGTGTTCTTTGTTTGAAGACTTACAGGGTTCATCTTCCATCTAAACTCATGTCCCCAAACTCCACAACAAAGACAAAGGGTGGGAATTAAGATCATTATTCTTACGTGAGGGGGAATTATTAAGAATGATCTTTATTTCAGCCTTCATTCCTTCTTTATCATGCTCAGCACAAAGATAACAGTGAAAAATATGTTGTCCCTTCTTTTATCTGAGTTTCTGCTTTCTGCTCCATTAGAATTACTTTGGTCAGATGGTTGGAGTGGAAAGTAATTGATTTGATCTCAGCAGTGTACAAAGAAGCAATCTAAGCCTGACAAAACAAAACAAAAAATCTGACCTGTAAGAGTCATCGATCTCTAGCAGTAAGAGCAGAGGGCACGGGCAGGACTCCTGGGGGCAGGTCCTCAGCTCCTGTAAATTGTCGCAGCTGTTACGAGTCAATGGAGTTTGAAGTCACTGACAATTTTGCCAGTGGAGGTCTCAGACCCTGAATTCAGTTCCCAGTTTCCTGTTCAACCGTTAGAAAACTCTCAGTTCTCTCTGGTCCCTGGATATGTTGTTGTCTCCGCTCTGTGGAGCAGCAATTGTCGTGTTACTGTGCCTCCATTCTCTCCCTCTATCCCGACTCACCTGCTGGGAATGAAGTCCAAGCCCAAGGCAAACTTCCGCACTCCTTGGAGGTGTTTTAATTCCAGAGCATCAGGAAGCCTCTTCACATCTTGGTGCTGTCAGCAATAATGGTTCCAAAAGGAGGTGGATCAGGGAGAAAGACATTAAGGTTTTCTCTGAATAAATGTGTCAGTCCAGCATATAGAGAGTGTGCTTTCAAAGCCATGGAGATCAATAAATTATCTCCTCCCAACTCCTTTTTCTTACCTAGAGAGCCTGAGTCTTACATGAACATGTTTTGAATTTGCTTCTAGGATGGCCCATGTAGCACAATGGTTCCATGATCGTTTCTGCAGTTGTTTGCTGAGGTTATGGCATGGTGTTGTCATCATTGCTGAAGGAGTTATGTTGTTAAACTGCAGTTTCCAGTTTTATTGTCATCATCCTGTTCTCGTTGAGCTTAGTTTTACGATAGACTGCCTGAATAAGTAGAAACACTTGCTCTGTTTTCCTGTATAACCCACTCCTGACAGAGCCTTTACATTTATAAACCTACATTTGTAAAGGTTTCAGGTTATAATCTTGGGTGCCCCACATCCGTGGAGAGCATCCAACCCACCAAACACATGGGAACTGGGTGAGAGGGAGCAGTCAGTAGGAGCTTAGATGCAGAGCACCACCAGGAAGGAGCAACAGGGATATCGGCTGGATTTTTACCTCTGCCAACATATATGATATTATTGCAGCTGAGCCACACATTATTGGGATTTTGTAGGTAACCCACAGCCTACACACAGAAATAAAGCTGTGGCTCATTCAACCCCTTGCCTGTCCCATATTTAAGTGGTTGCAGTTTTCCCCTGCAGCACCAATGAGAAAAATAACTTGAAGGAGCAATACTCGTAGCAATTTTCTCTTGCTACTAAGTGCTAATCCATAGGGTATCTCCTTGGCAAAAAGGAGCCAGTTATACCAAAATATCAACTTGAGTTTCCTAACACAGCCAACTGAGCATTAAGAACAAAGTTAAATGCCTGTTAGGTCTGATCCAGAAGGCTTTTTAATTCCTTGGAAAAGATTCCCATTCAGATGTTAGAGCAGTTAGAGGGGATTTAACCCCCAGAAGGAATAGAAAGAGCCCTTTTGAGTCTGTTATCTGGGCTAAGCTGTTACCTGTTTGATTTTGGGAAGGATGTGAGATCAACTCTGCCTAACAACCAGCTGTAAAAATGCCAGAAAAAAAGACCAGCAGCAGCCCAGTTGCAAACATCACACTGAGTATTATGTTTTGGGTAAATAAATGTAGAAAAGAATAAGTGGAAATCTTCCACTAATAGGAAAATACATCAATGATACTGTAATTAGAACCAACATTATTCAACTGCAAGAAAGTATTTATTTTACTGTGATTACAACAGTTGTTTATTCTAGGGAGCTGTATCCAGAAGCAGAATAGCCAAACTGGATATCCAGCAGAATATCTAGCAGCTGTCTAAAACACGTTTCTTAAAATCCTGCATAGTGGCTCAGTAGATACTTGTCAGGAGAGCCCCAAGACAGTGGACTGGGCAAGTCCAGCAGTGCAGCTGGGTCACAGCACAGTTACAGCCCTGTGCCTTGGAGTGGGTTATCTGGGGAGGAACGAGACAGCAGCTCAGGCAGTGCAGAGAGAGCAGCACAAGGCTGGTACAGCTGCACACAAAATTAGCCTTTTCCAGCACTGCCATGGGCCTGTCATGCATGCAGCCATGATAGACAGATTTCACCCCAGAAACGAAACTAAATAGCCTGGATGTGTTTTCAGAGCTTTAAGGAAAAGAGTGGGTTTTTTAAAAGATGAGTGTTTATATATTGGCTTTCGATCTAGAACAATAAACACTCTACACACACTGGGACGGAGCATTCTCCTTCCAGCTATTAAAACATTCCCAAGCTAAACACACAGTTCATTTCCATTCCTGTGCTCTGGTATCAGGAGAAAATGATCAGCTCCAGCAGCAAAGCCAAGTTTACAGCCAGACTCGTGAGGTTGGTAACCTCCTGCTCAGTAGACCTTCCTAGAAGGCAGCAGCTGAGGAGAACGTAGTGTCTGGACAGCCTGGCTGAGGATCTCTGCCAAGGAAGGGAGAGAGCAGGTATCTCTGCTTCATAGTCTCCTGCCTGAAATCTGGAGGTCCTGATAACCCTCAGTCATTCAAAATACTCAGTAACATTACCAAGAGATGTTGGATGTAAATTAACCGTTTAATAAAATAATGTAGGTTAATTCTGAGGCTTTGTGTCAATGTAAGGGAAATTAGTCTCCCTGTGTCCTCCCCCCTCTGCCCTGCTGTGAGTCTGGTGACTGGGCTGGTCACTCTGGGCCTGGTTCTTTGTGTCCAAAGCAGGTGGAAAAGTGATGCTAGCCCTGCCCGTTGCTCTGACCAGAGCTGAGCATGCTGGAGCTGGTGCCAGGGCTGTGCTTGCCAGCACTTAGCTGCATAAATGGAGACACTGGGAGGTGATGCAGGGTTGTGTTGGGACACTTCTGCTACAGCCATCTAGGCCACTGAAATTGTCCTCAATCTCTTGTGACAAATTAGACTTACAGCTTTTGGTTTCTTGCTGTAAATCCAGAACTCTCACAAGGAAATGCTCTATGGCTGGCCCTGTGCCTGCAACTGAGGTGCTGGTGTAGGGAATCCTGGAATGGCTTTCCCCTGTCAGATGTGATGTGGTGCTCCCAGAGGCCCTGTGCCATTGTTCTGGCCTCTGGGGAGAAGCTGACGGGCAGCCGGGGAGTGCAGTCTCCTGGACTGCATGGGAAGCATCTGGTAGAGCAGCAAGCTGAGGTCTCCCGAGAAGCCTGTGACAAATGGCACAGCCATTCAGGCATTGGGGCAGTCCTTGGGAAAAGATGCAGATTGTCCTGAACTGGTTCCTATTGCCTGCAAGTAGCAGGCATCAGCTTCTGGCAATTCGCTCATTGTTTTGAGTGCTGTTAGGTGGGACACTGCGGGGGGGATGCAAGCCAATACTTTGTATGAAAATATTTAGAAAGAGATAAGAAGAACCTGCTTTTCATCTAGTCTCATTCTTCCCTGCCAGCCTGTGCTTTCTTTCAGCTCAGGAGACTGAAATCTTCTGTTCTCTTGTAAAAAGAAGTCACTCTGTGAGCAGAGGAGCTAATGAAGCCTGGCTTGTAATGTCTCTCTCTCATGTGGATCCTCTGATATCTTACAAAGGGTGAGCTTTATTAGCTTTTCCTGAAATGGGACAGCAGTATGGTCCTTCTCCTGTCCCCCACTGCCTTCTTTTCAAACTCCGAAGAGTTTCCGTATCTTTTGACCTTGACGCTGGACGGCAGGGGTGAGTTGAACACCCTTTTTGTATGAAAGCACAAACATATGCATTATTTCAGACTCGCATGACTGCAATCTGTGGGTGTCTCTTCTGTCAGGAATCAGGCTAAAAATAAAACAAACAAATCCCCTGAAATTAAAAAGAAGCATCCGTGTTCAGATGACTTTATGGTATAAACAGAAATGGTCTAAAAAGGTGCAAAATAAGGCCTGTACACAGCGAAGCTGAAATCCACTCACTCACAGCAAAAGGAGTCAATACTTTATTAGAAGAGTGGGATGTTGTTCCCAAAACTTATATATCTGTTAAAACATACACAAGACAGCCATCTCTGTTTACTCCACCTGTCACCTTTCCCATTTTTTATGGTTAGAATTAGTGAGGCAGGAAAAGAATGGTTCATCCCTGCCACTAACATGCAGAGGGAGACAAGGGAAGCTGAATGGGTTAAAATCAGTGCTGGATTCAAACATCAGATTTTCCTTGTCAGTTTGTCACAAACACAGCCATATTTAAATTCAACTGCTTGGGTAACATCCAAAAGCTATCATTGCACTAATGCAATTATGATAGTGCATCAATTGCTGTAAATCACAAAGCTATAGATAGGGTGTAGTTGTCATGTTCTTTGCGATTAAAAGATGTAGAATCTCTGATCACTGCAACAAGAGAGTCTGTCATTGATAAAGGGAATCTGGAGCTAGAGAGCAGTATTGATTGTGCCAAGGAATTTGCAAACTCTATTTCTCAGCTTTTGCACACTTTGAACAGCCTTTCAAGATGCACCATCAGCTTCATACACACAGCCCCACAGCCACACCCCCTGGGCTGGGGTGCTAAATGAATGGGTTAACATCTGCCTTGCCCTGGCTCTCTAGCAAAAGGTCATTTAGAAGATACTATTTTTTTTAGCTATTTCCTGTCCAAAAGGGCATACTTTGAGTATGTCAAAACTAGAAATGGAGCACTGTATTTCCACCTTGGGAGTAATGGCCATTCCCCAGCACAGTCTCACATCACGCTGTGTTGGGGGTTTTGCTCCCCACAGCTGTGTTGGGGCCAAACCCGTGTGAGCTCTGTGTGACTGGCAAAGGCAAACTGCAGAGCCCCCAGAGTGGCCCCTGTGCTGGGCCCAGCTGCAGCACAAGCCAGCATTTTCTCTGTTGTGGCTTTAAACACCTCCTTGAACTTCTGTGCAAATGACATGGCTCCTCTACCTGTGACAGCGGAGGGATCAAGGCTTTACCTTGTGCCAAGGTGTCAGTTCTTATCATCCGTGTTCCTCTTCTTTAAGAAAACAAAACTAAAACCACATACACAATAGCCCCCCCCCAAATAATGTATGGCCAATATTCATAAGTTATTTACATTTACACTGTAGAATTGTAGGACAAAAAAGAATATTAAATGATCAAGTGTGATGCAAATGGAAGCATAGTGCTGCATTGTCAGGCTGCTTGGTGGTTTCTCATGCATTTGGCTGTTTGTTTGCTTTTCTGTCAAGAATCTTCATGGATCAACATTCGAAGAATTTATGTGATTTTTTTGATTAATATGTAGCAAGTGGTTAGAAAGCTTTTATATGTTTATAGCTTTCATCCACAATCACACAGTTCCTTGTGTTGGTCTGTGTGCATATGGATGTGTGTATATACACAATATCTGTATGTAAATGTTTTTAAACTAATATTCTTTGTATAGAAATACTATACCCTCATGTTGCAATTTTTCTGGGTTTCACCACTCTCTTCTTTATGCTTGGGTGGTCATATTTTGAAATTTCCCCAGGACCAGTTTTTCATGCAGTCACGTTTCTCATCACATCTGAAGGATGTTGTGCTTCGCATGGTAATTAGGTCCTCTTTGTTTCATCTGCTGAACTGCTCTCTGTTACTTCCTGCAGCACGCTCACGACTGGAGGCTATTGCTGAAATGTTAGAGCAGTAGAGATTCTCTAGGAGTAAACAGCTTCATGTTAACTTGGGGGTTTTTTGGGTTTTTTTAGTGCTGATTTACATCCTGTTTAAACCTTGTGCAATTATATTTATCCTTCTTGCTTTCTTAGAGCAATACCATTTATTGAAATAATTTATTATTGCATTGTGTGGCTAGTGGGCGTATATGGAAATCATCTGAGTATTTACACAAACGTATGACTTTATATATAAAATCACACGAGTATCTCTCTCCCTCCCTAAGGCTTGGAAAAGGCTGATGGCTTAGCTGGGAGCGCAAGCTGCAGTCAGGCATCGCAGAGTTCATGCTTTCATGGCTGAAAAGAAAGCTCTGATTGTTAGTTTTTCTGACCCTGCTGAGGGCAGGCTGAGGGTGGCTTTGGGCTGTGTTTGGGGTTTGGGGGCCCGACCAGGCTCTGGGCAGGGGTGGCAATTTGCAGGGGAGCTCTTTGTGGATGCTGGGGACAGCAGGGACCGGCAGCCAGCACTGCTGTGGGCTTGGCCAGGCCGTCTCTGAGAAGGGAGCTTCTGCCAGCACAATTTTATTACCTCCCTTCTAGCTGTCAAGTCACAACAGAGAATCAACTCCTAAGTTTTTAGCTTTTGTTGTTTAAAAGAAAACTTTCCAAACCTGCTCGACCCCTTTTGCTGGTGCACCCAGCTCCTGCATTTTAGGGCTGGCAGGTTGCTCCAGCAGGAGCCAAAGGGCAACTCGTGTGAGGCAGCTCAGGTTGTGCTGCTGCACTGGTGAACCCTGATGGAGCTGATGAAGGCAACAGAAACCAGGTCAGGTTTGCCCTGAGGCTGCTGGGGAACCCCTGCCTGAGGTCCCTGCAGAGAGACATTCAGGACAGGAGCACTGGAAATGCCTACAGTGTCTCAAGAAACGTGAAGTGATCTAGTGACTGACCCTGAGTTCCCTTTAAGCGGGTTGAAAGCTCTGGAATGCCTTTTCGCAAAGCACAGCCCAGTGCTACACCAGAGCCATCACACTGTCAGAGCTGCCTGGCTGCTGGAGGCCAGCAGGAGGGTGCACAGGCATGAGCCCCCCGAGCAGCTCGTGGTGGCAGGGCAGGGGGTGGCAGCAGGAAGGTTATTCACCCTGTTCTGTTGAATAACACACAGAGCTGGTACGTGTTGGGTATGCTGCTGACCCAGGTGTGCACATGTGTAAACATGGGGGTGCAGAAAGGTTTGGGAGAGATGTGAATAGCAATGATAGACAGCAACTGCCTCTGCCAACACGTAGAGTTCCTACTGGTTGATTGTCTTTTCCTTGTTTTTCCTCTCATAATTAATAATGCTGCAGTTACTCTGATTATAATGATTGCATATCCCTTTAAGTGGTATCTAGATTGAGGTTTACATGGCATTTTTCCCTTGTTTGTGTGTTCTGCAAGCATATTAAGAAAGTCTCTAAAATAATATTACCAAACATCGAGTAAAATCCTCTCTCCTGAAGAGCTGATGGGATCATGTGCATATGACTGTGTTATCTTGAGCTGACACATGGAATTAAGTCTTGGACTATGCTCACCTAGGAAGACATCATTCTGCCAGCTTTTTCTCTCTTCTGGCCATTACTGATAGGACAGCATTTTTTCTTTAGCCAGTTAAAGCAGGGCTGTTCTCTGGAAAAGCAATGAGAAGAATCTGACAATTTGATAATTTCTGAGAGTTTCTTCCATTTCATTTTGTTGAGCTTACTGGTTGCACACAAACAGAAGCATTTGTGTCAAAACACCACCCACACATTTAGCCCTGCAACAATGCTATGATTTTAATAAACTGAGTTGTATGTGGAAGGGAAACTGGATTTTCTGTTATCCCACTGGCAAACTTGTTGGTGAGGAAAGCCTGAAATTGCGCCTTGCAGCTCTGCAACTTGGGTGACTCAGTTTCTACAGTGGAATATCAAATTTAGCACTGCTGCCACTTCTCTTAATACTGTTTTATTTTATTGGGTTTTAAAAATTCTAGGAAATTGTGACAATCAGGAGCAGACATTTAGGCATTTCCCTAATTGGGTTTTTTATTTACTAAAACAAATTCTGTGTTGTTTCTTTCTGGAGCTCATGCCATTATTTTGTTTTGTTTCCTTCATTAAAGTGGTTTAACAGGTTGAAATCAGTAGGAAAACCCTCCATGTTGTTTTTTTTTAATCATCAAATCATTTCAAAATTTCATCTTTCTGTAAGGTTTATAAAATACTGTTTTAAGTCCAAATCAAAGTAATTCTCCTTCCTCCCTCCAATTCAAAATTATCATTAGGCAACAAATTGCTCATTGTCTGGCTTAACATGAGTGGTTGGCTCTCAATCTTGCATTCAGATCTCCAAGTCACTGTCTGATGGGGAATTTATTCCCCATCTGTTTCCATTTCTACGCTGCAAGTTCAGCCTGGCACATGAGCCTGCTGCACAGTTGTGGGGTTTGTGATCCATATTTAATTCACCTAACTTTCAGGCTTTAGCTGTGGCTCCCCAATTAAACAGAGTGGTGACCCTGGCCTCTTTCTGTAGTCAGTGCAGGAGTGGGTTCACCCAGAAGGTGACTCTGCCTGTGGAATATCTCAATTAAATGCCTAAAGAATAACTTCTCTAAGATCAAGCTGCAATGTGGTTTAAGCAGTTCCACTAAAAGAAACCTTGTTGGCTTACAGAGACATGCTGATAATGGGCTCATTGGCTTGTTAGGTCAGCCAGCAAACGGATGCTGGAGGTCCTTGGGGCTTAAGTACCAAGACAGCATTGTGTTTCTGGGGAGATCATGCATTTCAAGGGTGTGATGTGAGACATCAGCCTGCAAAGTCGTCCCCAAACTGCATTTATTCCCCTGAAATGCTCAGTGTGTCAGACCTGATTTCAGTTATAAAATGGAAATAATAGATAAAAAAGGTCAAACCATTTATTGAGGATTGACATTTACAGCAGTCAGGGATCTCCAGTCATATACAGCTTTGTGTATATATGTCACTCCTATATGACACCATCCTGCTGAGGATCTCCAAACCACTCTTTCCTGCTATACCTGTTATAGCAAGTTATCTGTTGCTTCTTGTGTTTATACAGATGCCTAAACACAGAAATTCAGAGTTAATTAACTTGCCCAAAGCTACAGTACACATCTAGCAAAATGAAATTTCCCAAATTCTCTCTGTGGCTTCAACATTCTTTTGTCTTTTACTGTAATAAATTTTGTCAGAATATTTTTGTGAAATAAAACCATTTGAAACTAACTGTTTTCATTGAAAGCTGAGTGTTAAAGTGCCTGTGTCCTGATCCTGTTGGAGGCATGGGAGTTGTGCATTGGGTCATTGACAGAGTTTGTGGATTGAGTGCAGTGAAGGAAATGAGGTTGAAGGTGATACCCCAGACAGGGATCCTGAGAGCAATTGCAGCCTGAGTTGCATCCAGGACCTGGACACAAACTGCTGCAGGAGCATCACACTGTGTGTGTGAAACAAGCCTAGCACCGGTCCAGAGATCTGTAATCTTTGAGATCTAAGGAGGAGGAAAGGGAAGGAGAAATACACACTCAGTTGCATGCACAAACACCCTCAGGCACGTGCAGAGTAGGGGACACCTCAGATAGGCTGGCAACAGCAGAGTAATTAAAGGTGCTGAAACAGGGAGTGCCAAGTCACCCTCTCCAAGGGTACCGAAGGGTTGCTAATGTCACTGCTGATGTCCCAAAGGTATCTTGGAATTTTGCTGTTTGTCTCCAATGCCCTCTGTAAGATTTGCATTGCCCTGGTCTGTTTTCTCATTGCCTTAATGGTGTGACTTTGAGAGCTGAGCCTCGAGATCACTGTGCCTCAAGGAGACCCAGTACACACCCAGGAAATGTGGGCTGCAGGGCTGTTTTCTTCCCATTGCTCATTGCAGCACAATTATTTCTCAGTGCTTTGAATTAACGGGTTTATATCCTGGCACTAAGGATTTAAGGGACCTTGTGCAGGTATAGACAGTATAATTTATAGAGCAGATGCAGCAGTAGTCTTGAATGCATTGATAAAATGACCGATCATTGCATAACAGGTATTGGAACTCATGTTCGTTTTTCCCCTTCCTGCTCCCAAATAGGAGGCTTTTTAGCCTCTGGATAAGATGCCAAGAATTACTAGTCAACCCCAACATCAAAAATAAAGAAAAAAAAAAGTTTAGATTTAATGGAACATGCCTTCTAAGTTAACTTAAATGTTTGTTTAGATATCTTTTGAGATTAGTCTAAGAATAATAAACTGCTCCTTATATGGAACTTCCTGTCCAAAGACCTCTGGGCAGCTCCAGAATACCAGAAGAAAGGATTTACAGTCCTCTGACTACTTAAGATGGTGATGTTATTTTCAGATTCAGAATTTTAGATTCCTTTTTCCTTTATGGCATCTTCTGGTGAAGAAGAAAAGCTGTCTACTGATCCTTCAGGTTCTGGAATTACTCTTGGGAGTGTCGTGCATGTAGATCAGTTTATTTAGGTTGAATTTGGATCTTTTGCAGATGTGTGATGTCTTCCGTGCAGATTTGTTTTCCTGCTGATGGCATTGGTCAGAATAAATGGAGGGATGGGACCTGCCCTGTCTGCTGTAGGGGATTTTCCTGGAGTGTCCCCAGTCTCCTAATAAATCAGTGTCTTTCCATTTCTGATTGGGTTCGGCAGCAGGTCAGCATCCTTAGGTAAAGAAAGGCTTCCTGAAGTGAGCAGCAGTCACAGAAAGTAAATTAATGGAAGCCGGCATCTGCTGATCTCTTTGACAATAAGGAATTTCACTGCCAACATTTAGAAATCATTGGAAATGGTCTCCATTGGAAACCAGATTTCGACTTTCTGCCCTGGGCTGCCAGAAGTATTTCAGCATAAAATGCTAAAGTAAGTTGAACTTTCAATTATAATTTCAATGACTGTCGAGTGAAATGGATTAATGCTCTGGCACTGCACCTTTGAGGCTTTGGCTCGAATCTTGTAGGATAAAAATCTGTCTGCTTTGACAGTTGAAAAGGTCAGAAGTGAAATAATGTCAGGTGGTCTTAGCCCAATTCAATGTCTCGATTAAGAAGTAGATGTAAAAGTTCTTGATGTGGGATATCATATCAGATAATTTTCAAAAATATAAATATTTTTATTTACATTTTGTCATCAAAATTAGATGCAGACAGCTGCATCTGGGAAAGCTGGAGCTTAGTTCACCCTTCAGGAACACTAGATTGAGAAGTGAGCAAAATGCAGGTTACCATATGCAGTGCCTGAAGCTCCAAAGCTTGATTTCGATCAACTTGAAATTGATTTCCTGATATTTGATTGTGTCAAGGATAGTTCACTTAAATATTTTTTAAGTTTAATTTGGGATTTTTTATTAGCTGAGAGTCTATAGAAAGACCATGTTTTTCTCACTGTTGAGGCAGGGCAAGAGGTCTCTTCCATTTACTTTTTGAAGCTGCTGCAATTCAATTGCTAAGCTTATTAAATAGGATTGTGGTTAAGGAGCAAAATATGGATATTTGCAGAATGCATTTTTCTCTCATTTGAATACATACTTATATAATTTTATATAATGATAATACATAAATATAAATTGCTTCTCCAGACATCCCTGCAGAAAGGTCGCTATGTAAAAATTTGTAGCAATAGTAACAGCAACTTTTCTGTTGGGAAAGAGGAGCAAATTCGGGCTGGGGCTGTGTGTCTCAGTGATGGGGATGGTGGCTAACAGAGCTCCAGAGCACCTTTGCTGCCTGTGATCTGTCCCAGCCCCGCTTCTCCCCAGCCCTCCTCACGTCAGCCAGCCTTGGCACTGCTCCACAAGTGAAGTCGCAGATTTGCTTTGCTTATTTCAATCCGAAACACACACACAGGATAGTGCAAATTGAAAATCAGCCATCCTGGCATGCTATATAAATTACCTGGTTCTGGTTGGTAATCCATTACAGGTGATTAAATAGGTGAGTGGTTGTGTCCTATTCAGCCCTGGTAAATCTTTGTTTTATTTAATTCCTTGTTCCTTGTGTGCATGTATATGGGGTGTTGTGGGGTTTTTTTCCAGTTGGGTTTCTATGTTAGGGCAAAGAAACCATGGTGTCTATGTGATCACGATGCAGTGCAAGAGCTTGTGGGACTGTCCCTATGTTGTAAAGATTAATTGGCATTCAGTTAGGCCCCATAAAGCAGGGCTTTGCCTTCCGTTCATGTAATGGGCACAGACAAAGGTCTGTTTCTGACATGTAACATGTACTTTTTAGCAGGCTGATCTTCCCAGCTGCAAAACCTTATCAGAGCTTCAGAGGTTCACATACAGCTTAATGTGGGGCAGTTGTAACACGGTCTTGCTTTGCTCTGCTGAGATCTGCTAAGTGGGGCCCGGGGGACCACTGTAACCACAGAATTATCTTTTATTTGTTCTATAGATTTTTCTGACCAAAAAAAAAAAAATTAATGCATTACCATCTTCACCCTTCCAAGACGTGTGGTTTAATTGTGGTGTGGACCCAGAGGGACATCGGTGCTGCCCACGGTGGGTGCCAGGGGTGCCAGAGGCCAAGTGCAAACGGTTATTTATAGAGGAACAAAGTGGTAATTTTGCAACTATCACAGCTCAAATATGGGACCGTTTCCCTAGTAATAAAACTATTACTCTGTAACTGTTTACTTATCAGGAGACCATTATGTGATTGATGACCTGAAAATGGAGGTTATCTTTCAATTCATTTGAAATGCAAACTGACTAGAAAATCTATAGTTATTGCGTCGTATTTTTAAGCAAAATCAGGCACCTACATTGACTTCCTATTTACATTTCTTTGAGAAGAAAAATCACATAAAAGCCATCAAGAAACACATTTCACAGCAGGCAAATTAATTGGTTTTACTGTATTTGAATGGAGGGTTTGTCAAATAAAACATGCCATGACAGTTAATAGTGTCATTTAGAGGCAGAAAATTATTGGCTTATTTGTTATTGGATAAAAGGAAGGCAAACACTTTGTATTAGGAAGTTTTAATGTGTTTAAAATCCTCATTAGGGATTTATGGACATTCTTGCTTAGCATAGCGCCTCATTAATTTGAGGCTAAACAGTTACTTCTGTGTTTCAATTGCAATTTTTTTTCCCTTTTCTTTAATTAGATCTCGCATTAGAGTTTGGTCTCTACACCACTGGAGATGTAGAATTAATTAATGTGATTTATAAATCTAATGGAAGTGAGTTATTCTTAGATATCTTTTCATTTTAGTGAGCAGTTTAACTGCACGCAGCATAAGTGCACACAGATCTAAGAGATTTGGGGAGCTCAGGAAAAGTATGCAACTTCTGCATTGAATACATTTAGCAGTGTCCCTTGACATTAATAGATCAAAGCATTTTAATTAGAAATGTAACTAAAAGAGAGGCCATAAAGATCCCATTCAAAATCAGATTTTCCTTGTTCTAAGTTCTGTACTGTCCAAAAAGTGTTATTTTAGCTCCCCTTTTGTAGATAACCATGACATTCATGGCAGTTGGGATAATTGTGTGTCTTAGTATTTAATAAGATCTGGCTCTTAATAAATATGTAGCCTGAGTTTGGATGCAATCACAATAAAAACATATTCATTAATTGAACTACTTTATATAAATAAAAGGAAAATGGCTTTTATTTCCTATAAGAATTTAATTTATTTGATTGAGATTTATGTTAAAAATGTGCCTGTGTAGACTGGTTATGCTAACAGGTAGAGTTGGTATTTAAACCCTAAGATATTTCAAAATACATATGTTTTGTTTCCCCCAGAGCAAGAACAGGGCCTTGCCCTTTGAATTCTGGCCCTCTATTTTGAAGACAGTCTGAGGTCATGACTTGCAAGTTGTGACTGTGGTGGAAGGATGTATGAAAACAACTAATTTGCAAACAAGCTCTGAACAATTAGTTTGGGTCCCAGCCCTGGCCTTGCAGCTGTGCAAACTGCCATACAAATTATACCCAGGAGGACATTTTTCTGTGAGGACATTCATACCTGCTTTAAAAAGCAGAAGTGAAACAGGTAACCAGCACAACCACCCACTGTATCCTTGTAGCTACCATAGAGCTACTGTCAGATGTAAATACACATTTAAGAAGGTTCCTCTTTAAAACCTCAGAAGAAATGTTACAGTCTGAATTCACAGGGTCAAAAAATGCTTCAGGTTACACTGATGCAGCTTCACTGACATCAGGGGAGTTTTAGTCCTGGGGCCAAGGCCACAGTCTGACCTGGTGACTTTGCTACTATTTTAGCAGGAATTTACACAGCTCCTGGCTGATGCTGGCACATCCTGGGAACAGGCACCACATTTCACTAATGTGAAATAGATTTAAAGGAGATCCAATTCCAGCTTACATTTAGACAGCTGTGTCTGTATAGTAAAGGGATTTTGCATGATTTCCAAGAGGTTCTACTCAAAGAGTTACACTGAGAATAAATACAGTGTCTAATTTACATCCCCCAAACTGAGAGCAGATGGACTTCTAAGCCAAGCTCCCTTCACATGCCTTTAATACTGCTTCATTGTCTTAAGAGAAGGTAAATTTCATTCACACTGGCAAAAGGAAGACACGAAACAGACACTTGATCATTATTTCTGCCACACCACATATCTCACCGTGGCAGAGGGTTGCACAGTCTGTTAGTCAGGCTTTGATGTTTCAAGTGGACAAGTGCACGGTGGCATTTTAGGTCAGGGCACCTTTTATCATCACTTTAGTGGAAATGTATAAGGTAACGTCTTCCAGAATAAGGTGAAAATGCCAAGGCACATAAGAAAATGTATGTATTTTATGTAAGTAAATAAGTACTTGAAGTTACTGGAGAAGGAGGAACAGAAGGAGAGGGAGGAAGGAGAGGGAGGAAGGAGGGAGGAAGGAAGGAAGGAAGGAAGGAAGGAAGGAAGGAAGGAAGGAAGGAAAAGCTCATCTTTCCAAATTTCCTTGCTCTTTGTCAGTATTAAATGGTTGTAACAGCCTCTATGCAAGTCAGTGTTTTGGTCATAAATTAAGTACTGCAAAAGCCACTTTTGCTGGGGCCTGGCTTAATACTGACATTATCAGATACTCTGGTATTATCATTATGGTGAGACTCTAAAACTCTACATTCAGAATATTCCATAAGTAAAATGTTCAGCCTTACCTACATTAAGGAACTCCCAGGAGACTTTGAAGTGAGAAATCAGTTTATCAGTCTTCTCTCTTTAACAGAGTTTGGCAATTTACTGCATGAAAATAATGGTGAACCATTGAGTTTAAATTGAACATCAGCATATTGTGCTTTCATGGAGGCTGTTTCATGCTGATCAACATTGAAATGGTATTGTTAAAAGAAAACACCAAAGAAATGAAAAGCATGTAGTAAATACAGCACATACTGGGAAGAACAAGAAAAGTTTAATTGTCACATCCAGGTCAGTCTGGTTTAAAAGTTGCTGTAGAGAAATAAATGCCAGTGGGAAAACATTGTCCTTGTAGTTGGGCTTGCTTAGACTGGTAAAAAAGGTCATTGTAAGCTGAGTTCTTTGTAGGGAGATCAAGCTGAATCCCTTCCAGTGTGGGGTTAGTCACCCTCCTGGTGTGAGTGCACAGGTTTGTCTGGCTCTTGGTGACTGGAGAGGAGCATGAGAGTCTTTGGCTTTTGTATAAAACTAAAGGTACCCATTGTGGGCAGCTTTGCCTTCTGAGCTAGAGACCTTTTGGGAAGGTTGCTAAAATCAGTGTGAGTCTGATTCAGTCTCATTTTGGACCACACTAGTAAATTGTTTTTCCTAGCTTTTACTTGGGGGAAAAGGCATAAACTTCTTTCTGCACCACTGGAGTAGCAGCTCTGACTTCAGGCCAGGCTGCCTTAGCTTAACAAATGAATTAACTCGCTCCTTAAAACGCTTTCGTGTTTTCAGGTTCTCCAGTAAATGCATATATTACACAGCTTCTGCAGTATTTGTATTAAAGGAGAACAGAGGAGCAGCTTTCTGAATTTTGTTTTAGGCAATAGTTTTCCGTTCTCTCTTAATTTTATATATGTAAAAAGTATATATTTTCACAGACATTTTAATAAGCCCCGGGAGATATTTCTGGGGTTAAAATAATGGGAAATGTAGTCTTCTCATGGTGTTTTGATTCCAGGACAGTGGAGACACTAAAAGAAAACAGTGGATATACATTATTTAGGACCCACAAATGGCTCCCTTGAAAATGAATAAGCCTGTGAAAAACCCATGTATGTACATGAATATCAAGGGAGCAATTTTGGGTTTGTTTTTTTTTAATACCACCATGTTTAACTTCATTCAGTTTCCTTCAAAATGCAAACATACAACCCTAAAATATGTTGCTGATATCTCCACAAATATCAAATACACCAGAAAAAACCTACCATCAGCTTGCAATATTCATTCCTTGCTCTTTTGCTGCTCCCATTCTTACACATTTGCACTAAAATTAGTGAGTAAGAGCCAAGAGCCTCCCAGCTAGTGAGATTAGTTGGCATTTATTCTAGGTGTCTTTAACATGAATGACACTTTTTGGACACAGTATGGAGTTAGGAAACAGAATCATGAGCTGTGAAACAATCCAAGGAGGTTTGAATGGTGGGCTCGGAGCAGCAGTGTGAACTTGAAGTAAACGTGGAACAATCTTCTCAGGAGGAGAAACGTGTAGTCAGATGGCAGCTGAAGGGAATGTTGGGTGCGATTAAAGTGAGGAAAAGAAGCCTGAGCATTCAAGGAAATAGTGATGGCAGTCAAAGGCAAGGTGGTGTTGGAAGGATATGGATGCATATTCCAAGTGCAGGTGAAGTATTGCATGTTCTTAGATTTGTAATGAGCATATTGCAGGAATTGAACCATAGGTTCATATAGGTTGGAAGGATGTTCAAAGGTCATCTAGTCCAGTGTGTTGTATCTGGAAACTCTGCTATTCTTAGTACTGCCCCATCCATTTCCCACTTGAAAAAAAATCAGAAAACCCAAGTACCCTCTAATGGGAAGCCTGTCAGGAGCTGAAGGCACTCAGAGGATGAGGCTTCTGCTGACTGTCCTGGTTTTGCTGTTTCTGGTTTTCTAAGTGTTTTCCTCTTATCACTGTGTGGTGCACACTGGAAATGATCAATCAAGGCTCATGCACAGGATCTTTTCATGCTGGCAAGTGAAAAATCAATTCGTGTTCGAAGGAGTAAACAGTAGCATGAGCTTCATTTCCCCAGAGTCAAAATGGATTCCTTGATAAAGGAGATGACAAGGAAAGCTGAGCTGTTGATGTATAAGCACATAGGTGCTCATGTGCAAAAAATGAGTGGGTTCCTACATTCATTTTACATGCTACACTTATCTTTTCAATAAAACAAAGATAGGAAGAAGAGATTACTTGGTGAACGTACACTTGTCAATAAAACCAGGGGATTGTCCATGAACAGTTTATCCAGATGAAAATGTAGTCAGTCAGTTCTGGCAAAGACATTATTCATGGTGTATTTTTGCTTTATGGCACTACATTTGAATTTTCAGAACTATTCTCACAAGTCTGTTGGAAGATTGTGTTGCTAACATTTCTGAGAAATGTCTGCTGTTGGATGTAAACTTCAGGGAAAAGGTTCTTCGTATGATATTTCTGCACCACAAAAACAAAATCTGATCTCATGCAGGTTATAAATTGTCCGGGAGGTAAGAGTAGTCAAGGAACTGTAGAATGAATAAATGGAAGGTTAGACCAATGTGACTCATCAGATATTGTAACCATTCACCCAACGTCATTTGATCTGTATAACATTAAAGGCTACTATTCCCTCACTCTTAGATTTCTGCCCTCCTTCCCTCCCTTTAAAGTTCAGCACTGAGCCACCCAAGCCATACATTAAACCTTTGGTTCCACAGCATTTAAGCTCTCTCCTCTCTCCTGTGAGACCGAAAAGTGCAGAAAGCTGTAGAATACTGGCTTGTATTAGGTGGAATATTTTGACCATTGGACCTTTCCTTTTTTTTTCTTTTTTTTTTTTTTTTTTTTTTTTAGCAAGCAATATTTAAAAGTAAACATGAAGCGTTTTGATGCAAAAGAGTTTTGTCAGATTAAAAGGAAATTGGAAAATGAATTCAGTGTAGCATGTAGCTGTTGTGAAATTTTCTTGCTTTGATTGAAGTTTTATTACCTCAGGACGTCTGTCTGCAGCTTATGTAGCATTCACTGTTCTTCAGACTGGGGTTTGTGAGAGCACTGCTGGCTGAGAGAAGAGCTCATGATGTGAATTGCATCCACTTGGTCTTGCAGAAGCCAAATTCCTGGACTCTGTCTTTTCAGCTGAGTTAGACCATGCTGCTCACAAAGGAAGAAAAGCACCAGAAATGTGCACAAGTGCAAGCTGTGCCCTCCTTTTTACACTCTGATTAGTGTTGAAAGCTGAAGAGGAGAGAGGAGATGGAGAATCACATAATGGGTGCTAAAATGCTTAATTTTTATTAGATTAGCAAAGTAGTAGTATGGGATGAATGTCCAATCTTGACTAAACTACAGGAGGAGCGTGGCAGTTTATTAATGGCAATTCTAATAACAATTTGTTACAGCGCTGGCACTCGAGAAAGTGATGAATATTGTATCTGCTCTGTTTCACTCTGTCCTGATGAATCTCTGCCTGGATGCCATGGTGTGCCATGTGGGCCTGCTTGCACTTGTTAGCTGAACGCCAGTGTTTATGGACAATTAAACTCGCAATTTTTAATTCACACTTTGAAAGGTTGAGAGGTTGGTTGTTTTTTTTTTTTCCCAAGACAGACTAAATTTCTAATAGATCTGTGCCTTTCAAGTCTCTTAGAATGTGCAACTGCAGCATGAATTTAGAAAAATGGTCTCATTTCTTTAGAAGTCCATTAATAGTAATGTACTGAAAGACTCTTACATTGATCTTCTCTCTGATAGCCATGTTGTAATAATTATTCTTTTAATGTTTGCATCAATCTAAATGTTTTCCTCTTTGTGCTCACTCCTACTTGGATCTCCCTATATGACAATCACAGCACTTTGACATCTTGCATTACTTTAATACCAGTGATTCAAAACAAAGCAATGCCAAAGGGAACAAAAGTTCTGTCAAGCCATTAAAATCTTCTTTGCCATTAACACAATTAAATTGATGCATGAGCATTTAAAGTTATTAGCAAGTGCTGCCAGCAGAAGCTGGTTGCAATTGCATAATATATAGTGGTCTTTATTAAAGTTAAATGGTATGTTTATTGTTATTATCATCATTAGTTCTGAAGTAACATAAACTTAAACAGGGCTGTGCATTGGGAGAGGACTGTGAGACAGCTAAGAACATGCTCTGTCCTGTATAATAGTCAGGGACACGTTCATCGCTTTTCTAAACAAAGAAATGCATATGGTACCTTGGCTGACCAAAACAGCTGGCATGGGTAATGTTAGGGAAGGGTGTTAAATAAAGAGAGCTTCTGTACCTCTGCTGCTCTCATTCTTCCCAGTCTGACTCACTCAGCTGGATTTTGGGCTGCTCCTGTTTCTGCGGTGAGAAATTTTGTGGCTGATGTGTACACTCTAAGCTTATTGGGGGACTAGTTGTTTTGTTTTCTCATATTCCAGCATATTAGTTTTTCAATGCAAAAAATGAGGTGAGTATTAGAGACACATGTTCTGTCCCACTGCACAGTGCAGTAATACCCCTGCTTGCTAGCCTTTTGATTAACCATATTCCTCACTGAATGGGGAGCTGGGATGAGGAATGGAAAATACAGATTAGCAGAGAATTTAAAAGGTATTGAGAGGGAAAACAGTGATTTAAGTTAAAGATAGGGAGATGAAGGAAATCCCATGAAGTCCAAGTCCTGTGGTGTGAGGGTGGACTGTATGCCTGTTGCAATTCATGCTGACAATCCACTGGCAGTTCTCAGCCAGGCTTGCTAGGTAATTTGAGCTGAGTAGAAACTGAGAACAAAAGGTAAGGCTCTTTTTTGGTTGTTTGACAGTTTTAAAGTGATATTATGGACAATTATAATCTGTAACAGATAAAAATCACTAACACCCCTGCGGTGTAGTCATACTCACTTGGGTGATCCTTTACCAAGATACTGATGAGCTTTGGGCATTCAGAGAACAGTGATGAAATAAGCCAAAGAGGAGGAAAATCTTGTTTATCAGGAAAGAATGTAAAAGTTGAACATACAGCATTTGAGAAAAGTGGAGTATAATTCTGCATGCCTGTGTATGGGAAGTAATTAATTGCTTTGAGTAGTGGGAAGAGCTCTACAAAAAAGCTGAGGTGGCATTGAAAACAAAATTTTAACCACTGTAACAAAGGAAGTACCAAATAGTTAACAACACTCCATATTTTAAGGGAAGGGATGGAAGACCCATTTCCCTATTGGTTTTGGGTCAGACTAGCCATGGTACTAGAAGATATGGGGAAAATGTACAAGATTAGCAGAGCATGAGCTTGGTGATGTAAGAGGTCTCTGTGGTCTTTGACTTTTGTAGCTGTGTGGATTTATTCTTGAAGCTTAGTGCTGGCTGAAATACAGGCAGAAGGCCATGGTCAATGCTTTTGGTCAAGCTCTATAGCAGATTAGGATGACAGGGATTAAGTTTAGTCATGAGTATCTTTCACCAAACTAGTTACTAAGGGCAATAAGGTGGAAGAATCAGACAGAAAAGTCTCACTGAATATTTATGGCACAAAGGGCTTACCTGTGGCTTTGGTACCTTCCTCAAATTGTGTCTTCCTCTCCTGCTTTACTCCATGATAAGAGCCCACCCTAGCTACCTACAAGTGCTACAGAATGGTTGTTCATACAGGTCACGTCTGCCTGTTGTTTCTGTAATTGTTCACAGTATTTAAAGGTTTTGTGCTCTTTCATATCCTTGGGGTGAGGGATTGTGTCAAATGCTGTAAGTGCCATTTAACAAGTATTTTCAAACTGAATATATTAGCAGCATCTCCATGTGTGTGGGGGGGTGTGGTTGGGTGCAGAGATATATTGCATCTTCCTGAGGGGAGAGGGAAGAGCTGTCAGGCCTCTTGAGGTGGATACCTGTGTGCTGTGTGAGCTGCAGAGGACACCGCACCTGCAACAGGCTGAGCAAGTGAGGGACAACAAAATCAGCAACCACCCTTACAGTCCAACCCGTATTTTACTATAGCATATGTTTAAGTTTTAAGAGTGTCTGGGCTGTTTGCCTATTAAGCTGTAGGATAAGATAGTTGATGATAACAGCTTTCTCCTGTTATCACCTCTGTCCTTCGCTGCAGCATGTGGCAAGTTAAACCAAACCTCGCTCTCTCTCTGAAGGCTGCCGATAGGAGTAACAGTGGGATCTTCTTCAATTACAGAAGTTTCAGGCAATTCTAGTGCCAGTTCTCAACTGTGAGGAAATCAGAGTACTTTATTGCTTCTAAAGTGTCGTTAGTAACACAAAACAGCGTGGAAGAAAAAAACAACTTTTGACAAAATGGGTCCTGCTGATGATTTATGTTGATCTGAACTGGCAAATTTGGTAGGCAGCAAGCGTGGATACAGAAGTCTTCAAACAGAGGCAGTTGCTTGTTAGCTGTTCACCTGTGTGGTTGTAGTCACTGAACTTTGCATCCAGCACCTGACTAAACATTTCTTTTTTTCCTTTAAACCTAGGTTGCCCTTCCCAATGACTCCAGCTGTGTGGAAGAAATACTGCGGGTAAGTAATACCCTTTGCTTTTATATCTCTTGTGTAATTGTAGTGCTTTTATTTTCCTCTTCCAAGAAGAGGGCTTATAGGAGCTGTCTTTAACACTGCAGTTAAATAATAACATAACAGTGGGCCTGTATTGAGAGACACAGACAAGGGGTAGGCCCAGGGTGCTCCTTAGTAAGATCAGTTCACCTAATACTCTGCATCTGCCAGCTTGTTTCAGTCAGGACTTACACATGTTCCTGCTCTTTTCAAGTTCTCAGTCTCTGAGTCTATCCAGGACATGTTTCTCTCCTACCCTGAGGTGGAGTCGCCTTAATTCTCCCACTCACAAACTGACATACAGTCTTCCTCCTTCCCCCAGACTACAATTGCTCATCATTCATGGTTTTGTAAAAGACTTACAGACATATTTTTTCTGTGATCTTTGGTCAGTGGTTGAATACAGAAAATTGCAACTCCAAACTGAGAAGGGCTTAATTGCAACAAGATCATGTAATAAGAAAAAGGGAGTGTGCACAACAAGTTGTATGCCTTACTTGAAGTGTAAGATGGGCTTTTCCTCACACACCGCAACATTAACTTTCAACCTTCAAAGCTAGCAGAGGTTTATTACTGATAGAACACTAAAGGAGCAAAAGCAAAGGAAATGTTGAAAGGCTGTGCCAACTACTTGGTGCGTTTTAAATGTCTTCTTCCCCTGTTTATATATTTCAATTAGGTTCATTACTATATTTGGAATGAATGACTTGTTGGCTGGGGAAGGCAGTTGTTTTCAGTAAACAGAATCAAAAGAAAATGTGATGTGGTAAATTTCAGGGATCAATCATCCAGGTGACAGTTTTAATGTAGGAACAGAGCATATAAATCACAGGAAGCAGAAATGTCTTTTTTCTAATCAAGAGTGCTGACCCTATTTCCTACGCCATGACTGTAATTTGAGTCAACAAACAGCACAATATGCTGGGCTTCCTTCTGAAGCTTGTCAAGCTTGGAGCAGGACTTTCCGTTGCCTTCAGAGGGTGGGGATGAACTGCAGAGTCCCTCCTCCTGCCACCAGTGGGCAATTGAACTTGGGGACACTCTTGGGGTGGGCAGAGCAGGGATTTAGCAGGTTTCCATGTCTCTTGGGATCTCTCTCACAAGGACATGTAATGGGCACTTGATGAAGGGATACAAAACAACAGATCTTTCTGGACTAGTGGCTGCAGGTGCCCAGAGGCACCCGCCGTGCCCAGCCTGGAGTAAACCTGTGCACCATAGCCACTGGCAGAGCCAGAAGGCACCTCGAGCAGGTGACACCTGTGGCTGGGGTGCAGATACAGTCCTGGCTCATGGCCCTCAGCCGTGGTTCCCCCAGGGTGCTCCCTGCCATGTGCAGGAGTGTGGTTTGGTGGCTCTGTGCCCTTGGTGCAGCTTTTGGCTATTCTGGGCACCCACAGGCTGTCTACACCCTTTTGTAACCTGCCTGCACTGGGCTGTGTGAGCACAGCAACCACAGAGCTGCTTTGGGACTGCCCAGCAAAGACCCAGCAGCCCCCAGCCCCAGCTGGATGCCCTCAGGGCAGCAACTCAGGATTCCAGCCATGTGTGGTGCTGAAGCACACCTGGTGGTAGAAGTACCTGGGTTTTGTCAGTGTTCTACTTTGTTCTTCTCAAATTTCTGCTGCAGAACAAGCTAGCAGGAAATGTGTCTTGGCTGCACGCAGAGTATCATATTCTGCTTGACAGGCACTGGAGAGAAAATAAGTAAGAGATGTGATAACCAGCAGTGGTCAAAATCCAGTCTTTGGGCTCCCCATGGAAGCCTCATGTCAGAAGATTGAGGCTGGCAGCTCCAGATGAAGGAATGACCCTTGGTTTCATCAAAGATTTGTACTTTGAGAACCTGGATTAAGTTTCCAGCCCAGCCAAGTACATTTTGGCCTTTCAGGCACATTTACATTTTGGGAATGCGGGTCTCAGCTCCCTGACTGCAGCTTCCCTGGGTAAAAAAACCAGATTATTAACACTTCTGTCCTGTCAGGGATGTTACAGAGGTAAACAGAAAGGATCTAAATGTGGACAGGTGGGTTGTGATGGTGCATTTTGCCCAACCAAACCATTGCCAACCCCTGGCAGTTTCTGCTCTGGGCTGTGTCTCTGCCAAGCTGTGCTCCCCAAAGGGCTGGGCAAGGGTGCTCTGCCTGCCACTCTCCCTTGGAGTAATGTATGCCTTGAAGTTTGCCCTTTTTTCTGTTTTTATTTTTGATTTGTTTTGGTTTTTTGAGTTGGGGAATTAAGTGATTTAATTCAGTTCCATCCATCAGAAAGACGCAGTAACTCTTGAGGATTTCTTTGCTAGACTTTACAAGGAAGAGGTTCTCATACAAAGATCTGTGACCTCTGATTTTACACAGCTCTTTTTTTCAAACTGAACCTGATTAATGGTTTCTGTAATTGTAGAGGTTTGTAATTCCTAATCCGTCTTCCTCCTTTTTTTTTTTCCCACCCTGAAAAAAAAAGGTTTAATTGAATTTATATTCTAAAATTTTAAACTGAGTGAGGGGAAAGGTCTTGACTCCATGCAGACCCCTGAGTCTTCAGAGACAAAATTTCACAGTCCTTTAGATTTCCTGAAACACTTAGCTACTTATGTCATCTTGTGTAAATGCTGTGAGGACTGCTCCCAATACTACAACCAAAGGTTAATGGTAGACCAGTCTCCTGTTGATTTTACTTTTCTAACCAGGATGGCTGAGAATGTGGTGAAAAGTAAGGGTAAATAATAATAATAATAGTAATAACCATCATCACCTCTTATACAACTAAGGCCAAACAGTAATGATAGTACAGATTGCATTTAGTACAGGTTGCTAATACCAAATTGAAAGATAAAGGCAAATAGCTGGTGGTCTACACTTCCTTCTGTTCCGAAATGTGTTTGGGCTTTTTTTTTTCAAACCAGCGCAATGGTTTTGAAAGTGTGGATAATATGGAAGACAGGCAATTAAAAGTATGTGTGTGTATTTCACATTTTATTAATATGGATTTAAATTAAGTTGTCACTTGCTATGTGCATCCATTGAAAAATGAGTTCATTGAAATGTTGTGATCCAAAGTGCAGATGGGGCGGGAGATCTGACATTTAATACCAGTCTCCAAAGCTGTTTCTTGTGCCACTTGTACCAGTGCTTTTTATCAGTGTGCCCAGCTGTCACTGCATGTGATGTGAGCCGTGTGCTGGCCCAGGCATGGGGGTGTGAGGGTGACACTGAGGGTGACACTGAGGGTGAACGAGCAGTGATCCTTCTGTCTGTGGAGAGCACAGAAGGGACCTTCCTTAGCTTTGGTTTACCTCTGGCCAAAGAGGTGATAAGCACACAACAGTGCACGGGAGAGAAATGAAATTTTATTTAAGTAAATTTTCTGCAGGACTAGCAGTGTAAATTGGAAGTTTGGGCTGGGTGTTCAGGCAATCAATCAGGCAGCAGCGAGATTTCACAGACCTGGTCTGTGCACTGCAGCTTTCGTGGCTGTCCTGTAACCATCTGGGCAGGCACTGCTGCCTGGAAATCTGTCCCTGCTTAGAGGAACAAAAGAATTCTTGTATGTGCATATTCACTGTAGGAAGGCATCAAGTAACTAGAAGGACTTCTGATGTTATGTGGACAGCTGTGAGACTAATTAGAAGCTTTCTAGTCTGGAAGAAAAACAGATCCCAAATATAGTTCAGATTGTAATAAGTATAAAAATGACTGGAGTTAAATGAGCAAAGTCTGTAATCTGTATGGTCATCTTCTGATGACTAGCTCCTGTCTAATGACATTGGAGAATATGTAAATTGATCAGCAGGTGAAAATGCCCTTGACTCTGCAAATTATGTGTAGGATTACCTTCCTCATGCCAATTGAAAGCACTAACGGATTTAATATGTCTCATCCACAGCTGAAGTGAGCTGTTCACATAACAAAATTAGACTGTAACAGATATAGCCCATTATTTGCCCCTCAGTAATTGTTTTCTCTTCTAAAATACAAACCAACATTGAAGAATGATGCTAAACCTAATTATAATAATTGTAATTTGAAAAATACAGGTACGCTGTCCAGTGTGGTTACAAATGCACTTAGTAGCTGACGGGTAGTTTAAATATTTTCATGTGGAGTCTGGGGGCTTGCTGGGGAGGACATGATGTGAATTTAAAATGATTATCCAGACGTCATTGGACAAGTGAATAACGAGCTGACTGGCCTAGTAAATCATGTGAACCTGTCAAATGTGGGAACACGTTGGGGAGGAGATGATGTCAAGTAACAGTAACTTAGCAACCTGGCATTTAGCTGTCCAGAGAATGAGTAAGAGTAGCCACTTTTAAATAGCTGAGTAAATAAATGAATCCCTATACGTCTTAGGTGTGCTATAAAAATAGCCCAGCACCGTATGTTTTGTGTCAAGCTGCTTCTTTCTCCTGGATAAGGTGATTTATTATTTCTATTGAAATGAAAAAATGGATTGAAAAGTTAACCCACATGTAAATGTGGATCTGTGGCCTTTGTCCCTGCTCTGGCGTGCAGCCTTTGAAAGCGTGCAAGGAACGGGTAATAGCCTGCTTTGAGAGTTGTTTTTTTCCTTTAGACTTTGCTTATGTACACAAAGATTTGGGTGGATAAAAACAATTAATTTCTTAGCAATTTCTAAGCCATTGCATTTTCAAGCTTTTTATCAGCATTTTCTCAATGGAGGCAGAACCAGTTTCTGCTCTCACATCAATATAAATCAAGGGGTAATTCCACTGACCTCTGATCTCATTTGAGTTCATTGAATTCTTCTTCCTCCCATACTCGTATAAATTGGCAGCAGCTTCACTTATGTTGCTGCTGCTGTTATTAAATAAAAAGGAGTTACCTCTGCATTTCTTTAGGTATACATAAAAGCAGAGACCAGTTCTTTGCTCTGAGGACTCTCTAGATGTGGTCTCATTCCAGAAAATGGAAATGCTGAGTATTTCTTTGAGAGCAGCTCCTTCCTGGTTTGGTAGGTGATCAGCTCAGTTCTGGTCTCAGTAGCACCACAAACATTATCACCACAAGCATTTAGCAACAATTCCAGGAAGGTCAAAGGAAGCCTTTTCCCAGCATTTTGTGCACTGTCCAGTATACACACAGGAAGGGTGAGATCAATCGCTGGAGTCATTTGAGGATAGCCTGCTGTAAGCTTAGAGTGCAAAAGGCTCTTTGGAAGCTGGAGAAGGCAGTCTTAGATCTTCCCAGTCTGGAGCACACCCTTGGCCTCTGTGTGCTGCACCTGAGCATGGCAGAACAGGATTATCCAAGCTTTTGGCCATTCACCCTTACAGTGACAACATTTTGGTGGCACCTGTGAGAAAAGCACCTCAGGAGCACTGTCCCAAAGCTGTCTGCATTACCTTGAGGGTGCATCATGCCAAAAGCTCAGAGCTGACTTTCGGCTGGCTGAGTGGGAAGCTGCATGGGTTGGTCCCAAGTGTTTGGTTCAGGTGGCTCTTTGTGGCTCCTGTTGCACCGCTGGCATGGAACAGGTTACATGAGAGGGGAGCAGTGCACTTGTGATGTAGATTTGCAGTATAAATCTGCTTTGTGCTGCCAGCTGAAGGCAAGGCAGGCTGCGTGCTGCTGGGGAGGTGATGGGGAGGAAAGGTTGACTGTCTGATCTGACAAATGCGTGTGGGTGTGCAGAGTTTCCTGTATTTGAAAGCTGGTGTTCTGCACCTGCCTGTTACAGGGATAAATGCCTCTTCAAGATGTAATGCAGCAAAAGATTAGACCTTTGTCAGGACAGACAAGCAAGGTCTGATTCCAGCTTGCAGGCACATTTATCAAATAAAGGTTTTATTTTCATAGTGGTATTAAATAAATTATTTAGCAAAGAACTTTGGAATGTAAAATCTGATCATTATGTGGGTCTATTGCAGCCTGTCTACACTGTAACAATAAAAAAAGATTACAAAAGGTATTCAGGAAAAGAGAGAGAGATTGCTGTGCACCTATTTCAAACTCGCTATTCAATTCTGTTTTCTTATCTCCTTTACCATAATATTTTAACACACATTTTTGTACTGCCAAATTGAAATATTGCCGATTTCAGTAGTATTATATAATTCTGCCATCATTGCCAGATTTACCATTGCTACTAAAATTACTGTAAAGGGAGCTGACATCACAAGAGTTTGCACATGTACCGCCGTTCCTGAAGAGAAACAAAGTACTCTCATGATAAATGATAAGTGAATGACTGCCAGTGAGGAAGTGAAGTTTGTTTTCCAAGCTCTTCAGCATCTCTTTTGCACCAAAACAACCACTTCTAGTTTCTCTTCCTCACTGACTGTCAGCTAAGAAGCAATCCACTATGTATTACAATGTTACACTCTCAGCATCCTCACTCTAAGTACTCTGTTATGATAATAATAATTACCTTTTATAAGTCTATACAAAGTAGTTATTTTAAAGCCAGTTCAAACAAGAAAGTCACTGAAGCAAGTCATTGTCTTAGAGGAAAAGACAGTAAGTTTCACAACTCTTTTGGAAGATCAGATGCACTCTCTGCAGCATTTGAAAGCATTGGTTATTTTATATACATTTTCAAATACCACTAAGTTTTGCAATTCCAGAAATGAGTGAAAGAGACAAAAAATGTGGGAAAACAATTTGGTGAAGTCTTGTAGTTGAGTGGAGAATGTCATAAAACTAAGATTCCTACTCCCAATTTGGAGACCCATGGGACCTGAATTCCCATCCCTTTTCATCCTTGTAAATAAAGAGTAACCCCCTTATATTGGAGTGAAAGTGCAAAAGAAAACAGACCCAAGGGATCTGGCATGTCAGATCGACTCTGACCTTTTGTATGCTCCCATGAACAGAAGAAGGCCTCAAGTGCTGAACTGGGTGGAAAATTTTAAACACTACTATAGTGTTACAGTGTTTGGCTCTAGCTGTACCAGGTATCCTCCCCTAAGGACCTTGTGGGCTGCATGAACTTATGGTGTATAAAAACATGATGAAGAACTCCAGAGCCTGTTGTGTGTCTGTCCTACAGTGCTGCTGCTGATTCCAAAACAACACAGTCTGCAGTGTGGCCAAGCAGAAAAGCCACCTGAAGCTCCCATACTCCACTTACACAGCTTACTGACAGACCATTAGGCAAAAAAATCTAGTCTTGTTTTGAGATTTAGGTAGTAGAGTATTTCTCCAGTCTCAGATTAATCATTTCTGTTATTTCATCTTGTCCTGTCAAAGCAAAACATGGTTAAATATGGGCACTGAGTGTTTAAACTGCTAGCAATGTTACCTTTCATTTAAATAGATTAATAATGTGTACTCTACATAACAAATTGCTTTAGGCACAGAATAAAGACATTGAAAACATATTAAAATTGAGTTAGGCTTTCTGAAAGGAATGCATGCTTTAGAAACAATTCTGATTTGAAATGTCTGTAACATCTTCTGTGGCTCTTTCTCACAAATGCGAAGAGTTCCATTTTTGCAGCCCTGAGGGCAAGTGTTATGGGATTTAAATCCTGGTAGAAAACTTCCCCATAAGCCAGCACTGCTGAGGAGGCTCATGATGTCCATGAAAGACAAGTTAGCCATATGTGATTAGTCAAGAGAAACAGACCAGGAAAAAGGCTAGGAAGCAGTTTAACTGGAGCCACTCCTCATTTCTTCTTAAGACATGAATACAGACACCAAATGATGTGTGGACCAAAACTTACTTTATTTCCTCCTGAGAGACTCCTTGGACAAGCAGGTGGACTTCTCCTTGGGAGGAGCCATGTGGTGACACACAGGCAGACTTGCCAGCCCCCACGAGGTTTGTGGAAGCAGCCTGACATGGGCAGGCAGTCTTGTGGTCATCATCTGTCTCCAGTTCAAGTTGTTCCACCTTCTGTAGTGAGAATAGTTCTGGAAGCTGCCTTTTGGGGAGGAGAATTCATGACTTTGCTGCATGCCATTGGTCTGCCATGCACCATAGTCAGCAGAGCCCATTCTGAAGGCATCTTCTTCTTACCTGTGGAGATCGTTGCAGCTCTCAGAGTCTTCAGAATACAACACTTCAAAACTGCCACTGAGAGACTGGTATGGTTCATCTTCTCATGTCTTTGAACACCCTCTCAATAAATGCTTGAATACATAGATTCAGATACAACATCCTACCTTTAATCTTCCTGAATAACCTTGAGATGCCCCTTTGCTCCACTGTGTCTTCTTCTATGAAATGGTGAAATGGAACCTCACCCATGCTGCCATTGTTAAAAGTTAAATTAGTTGTTAGCAAAATGCATTGATATCCTCAGCTGGAATTATTGGTGTGATAATTGGGCAAAAGCAAGGCTCAATCAGATATTTAAAATTATGCTGCATACTGTGGCTTATCTGAATTTCTAACATTTCTTTAAAGAAAGTGTGTCATTGAATTTGATGTTCTGAGAAACCTTATGAACTTCCAATCTATTTTAGCTGTACATTTCAAATTGTGCTTATAATTGTGTTCTTACTGAATATGTAAGTTCCTTTCAATTTCTTATTACACTACATGGGTTTTAATACACATCTGAGAATAATGTACACTGTGGATGGGTGGCACTTCTGAGTGTTTTCAAATTGTCACAGTAAAATTGTCACATTTGTTTAATTAGCCTGTAGATCCTACCACACTGATTTGTCAGCAGTGTAACAATTTCTTTGGATAGCTGGAAAATCTGACCAGAATGGGTTTTGTATTTTTTTTTTCTTTTTCTTTTTCTTTTTTTTTTTTTTGTTCTCAAGGAATTTCTCACATTTCTTTTTGATTTAAAAGCAGTCATACAGGCACCCAGCCTTGCAGAAGTCAACTGAAGAAAATGTCAGGTTCTAGCATTAGAAATGAAGATGATTTTATTAGTTCAAGGCACTCAGGTGTTTATTGACCATTGTTCAGAGGAAAGAGAGAAAAACTGTCTCCAAACACGAACCCGAAGGTCTGACCCAAGTGCCTAGATTTGTTTTTTCGACATTCTGCATACCCTGTGTATTCTGTCTGCTGCAAGTGTTACTGTATGGCTTTCCAGAGCTCCAGGGGCCAGGGCCCTGGTGTGGCTGTCATTAGAAATCCTCTTCCAACACTTTACAGCTCTTGTTTAGGTGTCTTCTCTATTCCAACATTTCTGTGCCGTGTGTAAGCAAGTACTGTCTGGGGGAGGTAGAAATACCTACTAGTATTTTGCAGGGTGAAACAGAAACAACATGGACCCACAAGGGCATAGGAGACTGGCATGGGTTGTTAATGGGAAAAAAATGGGCAGAGTTGAGTTCATTGTCTTTGCTGTGGGTTGATTAAGGTACTTAAAGTGTGGACCAAATTTCACCTCTGGAGACAAGCTGGAAAATGGCAGGTACTGATGTTTTGTGAGGAATGCTTTGAGATCTTCTGATGGCATTTATTGCACCAGCACTGAGTGTTAAAGGCCCCTTTGGGCTTTGTAGTCCATTAATTTCTTTGCCATGAGTATATCCTACTAAAGAATATGTTGTGTACACCAAGGTACAGTAACCTTTAAAAATGCTCCTCTGAGCCTCAGGAAAAAAAAACACTTCATGTTTGGTTTGTAGGAGAACATTCCCAGTAGTGATTTTTTTTTTCTTTTAATCAAGCCAATTAATCCCTTCCCACTTATTTCAGTATTTTATCATTTCTAGCCTCTTGAGTCCCTAATCTTTTCAACAAGAGGTCTGAACTGCCAGTTTATCTGAAAAAGTAGTGTTGTACCAATCAAATGAAAACTGGTGCTCAGAATTTTTTTGAAGAGCAGCCCCTTGTCATTCCTGAGTTCAGACAAAAACAAAGAAAACAGCTTCAGCAGTGAGGCATTCACTGGAGGCTTCTTTCCATGAAAATAGTTATCACTCCTTTTTTTCCTTGGCAATTGAGTCATTGTTGCTTTTAAAAGAGGTTGTCATGATCTCCTCATTACCATTTTTCTTAATATGATAAGTGTAAACTACAAGAAAGCTATCATGTTTGAAAGGATACAGGAACCCTAAGGAATGTTGCACTAACTGCTTGTGTTCTTTGAAAGGGCTTAGACTGGGAATTTGACTAAATGTATCATTCTGTCTACTTTGCAGCAGCATTGTCATTTCCTAGCATCTTTCACTTACAGCACAAGTCACCCTTCAAAAAGAATGCCATGTTACTGCATCCAGCCTTTGTATGTCTCCAGTAAAGTGAGATCAACAGCTCCTTTTGGTAGTTGCTTGAACATAATAATACATTGCACTTTGTAGTTAAAGAAAACCACATCTTTTGGCAGGTTTTCTCTGGTTCATCTTTGCTTGGTAACTGGTAATTGTCAGTGTTTGACACCAGCTGGAGCTGCAGCTTGCTCAAAGTGCTTGGAGCCAACCAGGCATGGGTCTGCTGGGTGGCCTTTTCTTGGGCTTGCTCCAGTTTGTTCCAAATTGCTCGTACAGTCCCTGATAAACTGTTGCTAATGAACAGTTTTCTATTTCTTTTGGGCCATCTAGAAGCAGAAAAGACAATACATGTCATCGTCTAGTAATGCAGAGATATGATTTTTAAATGCTGGAGCACCGAATTTACAGCATTTCAGTGCTGTGGCTTTTGTGTCCTATTCATTGATTTTCCTGTGGGAAAAAAAAAGTAGTGTAGTGTTTTGAGACAGGAAGGTTACGGACTTTGCCCTTTTTCAGCCCTGTTTTTAGGAGTTAGTTTGTTTCAATGTAGTTTGCTGTCAGAAGTTTTTAAAAAATGCAGACACAGGAGGCTGTATGAGTCTGGTGCACAGTCAGAACATGCTGATTTCAGACACTGGGACCACTCTGTGTGGGACCAGACATCCTCAGCTGTCATATATCTTAGTGGCAGTCCTGAGTATTTAATGTTTCCAGCCTCCAACTAGCTTTGTAAGAAAGAACATGCTGGGAAATGAGGAATCAAATGTATGCAACAGTGGGAATCTGTCTACCAGAAATTCTCTGAAGCCTCCATACCTTAAAGGAGATCAAAAAAGACCTCAGCGTGTTTTGGCTTTGGTTTTCTTTACTGTTTAAGCTGGCTTATTTGGGTAAGGCTGACATGCCAAAAAAGTATATGTTGTATCAAAACATCTTCTATAACATACATCCATTTTTTCTACACCTGTTAGCTTAGCAGGAGTGGATCAAAGGGGAGTGTTGGCATGATTTACAGGACACACAGATGCAGGAACAGACCTGCTTCAAGGCACAAGTGAGGCAAAGGAAATTCAGACTGAAATGTTTGTTCTTTTCTAAAGGCTAAAATTGTTATAATAAATGCCAGGTTGCGTGAGAGCGTTTCAGGTGGCTGGTTAGGTCTTTCTGTAAGAAAATAGAATTAAAAGGTTGAGCATGAGAGGCAGCAAGGACTCTACCTCTCGTTTACAAATGAGGACCTATAGTGTATTGTTTGGCAAACATGCTAAGCTTTTTAACTTTACAAAAGAAACTAATGTGGCAAAATTAGAGGAATCAATGATCAGGCTCAAGTTTGGAGTTCCTTTGTACATCCAGGGCCTGCTGAATACTGATCAAGTTGCCTGTGTTGTCCATACATTTTGGACACATCCATTGCACTTTTTAGCCCATAATCTCTGTTCCAAATTTCCAGCCAATATTTGGATGTTTCCCCACTGCCCTAGGCATTGCATAAGACAAAAAACGAGACAGTTTGTACCCCCAGAGCATTCATAGTCTCTGAAACAGGCACTGGGAAATACCCATGCTTCATAGGGGAAAGTGAGCTTTTCATAAATGAAGGGAGAAGCAAGTTCTCAACTGAGACACATGGCAGGGAGAACATGACAGACGAGGAAAAGGAATGGTGAAAAAAGACAGCTTTGTAAGGGCAGGTTTCAGCTTTTCTAGGTGTTCACTGTGTCTTTGCTTCAGCCTCAGAGTGCTGATTTAACGGCATTACAGTGGAGGTGTTGATGAGACTGTGTAAGAACAGCATTAAAAACAAATGCTACCCTGGCACACCCACGCAGGAAAACCCTGCTGCAATACTGCCTGTGTGGTAAGCAGAATAACAGATCTGGCAGAGTCTAGGTTTGGAAGGCAAAGAAACAGCTTTTGTAAAGGATTTCAATGTGTATTGTACAGCAGCATGTGGTAGCTTCATTTCTTTGTATTTGATGAGTAACAACTCAGAGTCTAATCTTAATGAAAGCAAATCATGGCTTAAACAAAAGAATTGGGCTTTAAACTCAAATAAGTTGCCTAACCTGGTTTCTTAATTTACCCTATATGCTATTTCAGATAATTAATTCTCCTGTTTTAAAGCCAAAGATGGTGTTTTCTGGCACAAATTAATGCTTTCAAATTCCTGATGATTTTTGGACTCAGTTTCATCATGTTGTTGGGATGTAAATTATAAGCTGGTTACATCGGTCTAAAAATTATTGCACAATGTAAAACTTACGGTTTCTGTGCTAAGCTCACAGAACAAGACGTTTTCTAGTTTAGCAATCTAATTTTGCCTGATATTGAATTTGGAGATTTTATTTTTTTCCCTATATTGCCATAAGTTGCTCCAGAAATGTAATGCATTTTATAATAAATTCCATTGATAAGGTCTTGTTCTGTGACTATATAACTCCCTGTTGCATTTTGTATGAAAAACCCCATGAATTGATTACATCTGGCAATGTAAAGGAGATGATGTAATGTATTGTATAAATGTGCACAGTGGAGTGCCTCAGGGTAGAAGCAGTCTTGTTTTGTAACTGTAAATTATAGTTCTGCTCTCCTCTTGGTGTGAACCCTAAGTTTCAGAGAAGAAAACAGGCGATTCAAGACATGCTTTCTTGCCTGTGAAGCTCAGGATGGATGGAAGAAATTACCAGATTCCCTTCAACAAGTGCCAGCAGTGAATAGTTTCAAAACACAGTTGCTTATTTGCTTGGAGAGAGGGTTTTTTGCCAATGTTTTTTAAATTGCAGAGATGAAATTATATGTTGGTATTAGTAACTTTTGAAAGAATTAGCTTTTTATGACTTATTGTGCCTTTGTTTATACTATACTGTTGTGGTGCCAGGATGTTATGTTGTATTTAACAGTTCAATGCATACTTCCTACCTCGTGGGGCCCTCGTGAAAATTAGATGTGCCATCTCTGGGGATGGTTACCAATAAGTATTATTTTGAATAAATAAAATCAATGGGATATGGCTGTGTGTCTCAGTGGGGATGAGAAGCTGCCAGGAACAGGAGGTATTGCATTGGCCATACTGTCCACAGCAGGACTCTGGTTCTGGGTATTGGGCAAGAAAGCCTTTAGTTTAGTTACCAGGACTAACAGCTGAAGGATGCCTTGCTTCCCAGAACTGGGTTTGGTGCACATGAATGCAAGTACATGAATATTTATGGGCATATCATTGACTTCTAAGACTCTAAAAACTGGTATTAGCTGGTGTGAACTGGATATCCAGTTCTGGATGCCATATTAAAAAGAAAAGGTCTCAGCACAGCTGAGGATTCATAAGTACAGGGGATCAGGATTTTACCCTCATTATTGCCGTGGTGTTCCTGAAGTGCTCTGTGAAAGATACAGCACCAAACAGTGTCTGTAGCATCCCAGAGGAGCAGGACCTCAAGTCTGACCCATTCTGGCAGTTCCAGATTCCTGACCCATCAGTAGGTCTGTGCAGAAGAACAGTTACATGGAAATAGAATTACCTCCTGTGGCCCAGCATCTCACATGTGCCTGGCAAACTTGAGATCATCCTCTCCTTGCACACAGCCATTATGGCCTGTCTTTAACAAACCCCACATCCCGGCAGCTGAAAAGATTCCTCCTGGCTGGGAAGCAGAGTCACCACTCCAGTCAGTGTTGTTATTCTTGGTCAGTACATGCCTGTCTTTGGACCATGACTTGTCACAAAGACAGCACTGGCTCCTGCTCATGGCTCCTGCTCATCTCCTGAGCTCTGTGTGGAAGCTCAGACAATGGAGTAAGACAAAGACATGGTGGTTCAGAGAGGCTGTTGTACATGCAGGGTGTATCTGCCTTTGACTTCATTATTTCCAAGGGCCCCTGTTTTCCACTGGCATAAAACCTGTCAAGAAATCTTTCCCATGTGCTTCCTGTAAGGTCCTGCTTCATTTTTTACTGTGTGATTTTTTTTTTGTTGTTGATTCTGTTCTATGAACTCCACATGTCCTAAATGCACTTTACTCAGACAGGGAGCCCAGGCCTGGCAGGAATAGATAGAGATGCTGCAGATCTCTGGTTCTGTGCAGCTCACCATAATGATGTTTCTATAGTGGGTCCATAGGGAATTGTGCTGCATGATCCTAAAAATGCCAAGAACATGTTAAAAGGTGCTGCAGAGCACCAAACCTGCTTGGTATCGAGCTGCAGGATTGTCCTAAGCAATGTAAGACACATTCAGGCCAGGTTTTGACCATGTAATCTCCCTGAGGTAGACCCTGAAGAAAATTATCCTGATCCACCTTGGAGAAAAGTGTTAAGCCTGTTTCACAGAGGAGCCTCAGGAGTGAACTATTGTATGCACAGTGTGGCCCATTTGGGGCCAGGGCTCAGCAGGGAGCTGAGTCCTTTGACAGGGTACACAAACTGTTCTGTAGGCTATGGTTTCCTTTGGGATTGTAGCAGACTTGTGAAATTGAATCCTGGGCTGGGTTCATGTGGTGTAGCTTCATTACTCTCCCCTAAAACAGCCTCTTGAGCTGAGATACCTTCTCACTGTAATGGAGCATTGTTTTTCTTCACATTCACAAGATTGGTTAGAGCAGTAAGTGCATCAATCATGATTTACTTTTTTTTTTTATTGTCTTGTAAATGCTCTAAGCAAAGAATATGAGTGTTATTAGCTATAAAAGCTACAGTATGAGGAAAATATATTGAAAAGTTTGAGGTACGCAGGAGTCATAGCATACTGAGAAACTCAACAGAAAAAGAAAATATCCATATTTCTTAGTGGATTTCCCAATGTTAACAAAGTAGGAAAGGAAAACATATGCCGTGAAATTTATAGTCAACCACAATTGGCTCCTAAAGCAATTTCTATATTCATTTTCACAGAACGTAATTTTTGTCTGTCCCCTTCTTGTTAAAAGGGAAAGAAATATTTATTTACCATGGGATGATAGGGAATGCGCCCCATTCCCCAGCTGGCAAAGGGAATTTATTAGTCATCATTGATAAAACCCACAGGTGAACTCTGTGGTTTAGGCTGTGGTCAGAAAAATGGTTGCTTTCTACAGAATAAACTCTAGCTTTTCAATAATAAACTCAGGCATGCATGCCCTGAATTTCCAGTTGTCTTTCAAGCAGTTTTTGGGACAGTAAAAAGATAAATTGTAGTATGACAAAGACATCATTGTAGATGCCACCATGTTGTTCCTCAAAATATATGTACTGGGCACTAGCCACTCATAATAAATTTGCTAGAACAATTGCATGAGTAAAAGGTTGTCGGCTTTAACATTCACACCAGGAAAAATAGCTTTCTTTGGATGCCATCACTGAAGTATTTTGGATTTTTTTTTCCACTTACAAGGCAAAAAAGTGTGGGATCCCTTTGATGATAAGACTTATTTTTAAAATGCTGAAACATCATAATCAAATGTGTATTAATGAATTTATCTATCATGTCCATGTCAATACCAACAATGTATCACAATCCTTTCCTATGGAAGCCTTTGACCCAGTATAAAGCAGGCATATTCCCAACTGCTTGTGCAAATTATCCATTCCTTCATAAGGAATATGAATGAAAACCACCCATAGGTTTATTGTCTTTGAGTTCCCTTAGGCTTTAGTGTCATTTGCTAGTCATTTCCATGTATAAATATATATCTATACATTCATTCTTTCCTTAGCCTTTCCCCCAAAGATGAAGCTGGCTGAGATGTATGCATCACACACAGAAAGTGTGGCTGCCCCTCATGCATTACTGACTTCCTAGCACAGAGAGTTTGATCAGGTTTGTGTAAATGCAGAAACCAGAAAGATGCTGTGAAACAAGACAGGCTTTTTACTAAGGTTGCACTGATAAATAGTTAATAAAACATTAATAAATCATTAATAGAGTCTTTAATAAATGGTAAATCACTTGGCTATCTTTATTCCATCAAGGCAGTAGGTTGCTTAGCACCAGCAGTAGCATCAAGTTTGTAATAACCTTAGAACATCTACTCATCGCATATTAATTTTTTCCGAATGCAACTTTAACATACTGTGTCTCCAAAAATCAGAGGAAGTTTAAAGCAACAGATTTAGCTAATATTTAAAAGGACTGAGAGGGGCATTTGACAGAGAGACTATCACAGATAAGGCCTCTTTAGCAGCAGTGGCCTCAGATTGAATTTGTTGCTAGTGATGTGTGTGGGGCTGGTCCTCCTCCTGCTCCACTGGCTGCCCTCTAATGATGTGGGCAAATGTCAGTCCTGAGACTGCCTTTGTGGCCACAGAAGAAAAACAACTGGGATTGTTGCTTTCTCCTTCTGCCTTGTTGTGGAGGTATCCACAAGAGAAGCAGTAAGGGTAGGGCTTGGCCAAAGCAGTTGCGATCTATCAAAACTACAGAACAAGGAAAAGGGTTGGGAAGGGCTTTGGAAATATCATCTACTCTGCATCCCTGTCCCAACTCAGGAATCAATTCTGCCTGAGCCATGCCTGACTGATGTGCGCTGATCTGTTCTTAGCCATGTTCCTCCACAGATGGAGTCCGTGCAGCCCTCTGAGCAATCTGTTTCAGTGCTGCAAGATCCTTACCATTAAAGAGCGTTTTCTTAAGTCTAACTGGAATTTTTCTGGCTGCACTTGAAGTTCATATCCTTCATAAAACTGTAGAACAGATTATTCTCTCCTTTAGGAACAGCTCTTTCTGTAATTGAAGGCTGTTCTCATGTCTCCCCTCAGTTCTCCCAAGGGAAGTGGCATGAGCCCTGTGTCTTTGGAGACTTCAAATTAGATCAGGCTAAGCAGTTTAGAGTGCACTAGGAAGGGAAGCTGCCTCAGTAGGAACGCAGAGTACACAATCCTGCTTCTTTTTTCCATAATGACCTCTTACAGCCTGGCTCAGTGCTTTTCTCTGTACTTAAAAACACAGCACACTTTCTTTTGAACAAGAAGGAAATGATGGAAAAATGAAATACAGAGACAGGAAATAAATCTTGAAGGTGGCTATTAATTTTAGGGACTGGTTTTGTAAAGCTATTTACCATCTGCCCCATATCCTCTGTATTCTATTCTCTCACTCTGACCTTTTCCTTAGAAACTTGCAAGTTTAAATCCTTCCCCAGTCCTCTCCTTCCATTTAAATCATTATGTGGCCTTTGTTCCTCTGTATCCCTTAGAAGGTTTGTTTGGGATATTTGTATTTGGGGTGATTCATTGGATTGCATCTGCATGTGTCCTTCTTAGTTACTTACCTGAGGGCTTTTATAGCTGAAAAAGCCAGACTTAGCTGAAGAGACGAGCATGTCTAGCTCTAATAAATAAAACACATGGAGTCAATTAAAACAATGTTTAAATAACTTTCAGAAAGGAGGATGCTTGATGTTACTACATCAGAGGACCACAGTGACTTTTAAGCCAACAAATGGTGCAGGTTTACTTTCTCATTTAATCTCCAGGTCTATAAAAAAATGCATGCTTCCATAGCAGTCATCTACCCACTCCAACAGTTAACATGATTTTGGAATTATTTTAAGTCCAAACCATGTGAAAATAAATCCTAACTCAATTTTGTGGGATTACTTTGTTTCCATTAAATTCCTCTTTAAAGCATTTCATATGCTCGCTTTTATTATTTTTACTTCCAGGAATTTCTAAATACTTCCAAGTTTGGATTGATTAGAGTGTTTTAGCTTTTCCTGGAAAAAAATGTGGATTCAATTCTCTGTCTATTTTCCCAGGTATTTACAAACTAAGGTGGTTTTAGACACATCTTAATGGATGCATACACAACACACACACTGTCTGTGGCTCCTTATAGTCTTAACATATTAGAAGGTAGATATATCAGATTTCACAAGCCAAACAAAATGCAGCTTAGTGAGTACTTAAAGATGAGGGACCTCCAAAAGAAACTGGGGCATAAGAAATAACAGTGAAGTCATGTGGATGATTAAACAAATGATATCTTTTCTTCTGATGCTCCAGAGTAACCTCTCTGTGCTTAAGGAAGAGAGCAGGAGTGAGCTAAGCAGTCCCATCCCTGCAGGCTGTGGGGCTGGGATCTTGAGCCTTCACTGACAACAGTGCAGTGCCATTTTTGCAGGTCCTTCTGGGGCTCAGCTCTGTGTGAATGGAACATGCAGCCATGTAGTGGTCAGTGTGGGGTTGCTGCCCAGACATTTTGAATTCACATTTTTCAGATGAGTAAACTCAAAGCTTTTTCTCCCACCATTCAAGGTTCTTTGGTCAGTGGTGCTGTGGCACCTGGCTGTAGGTAGATGTAGGTACATTTCTTTAGCTAACTGTTTACTTTCTCAGTCCTTCCACCCACAGTGTTTGTTTATACACTGAGCTCTAAATGTTTGTGCCATTATGCATGTGTGATCCTATCTGGAATTTTCTGTCCAATAATTTTATTGCAGTGAGAATTGAAGTGAAATGCTTCAATGTAACTAGATTGTACCTTTGTTGGAGATTCTGGTGCTCACGAGGTCACTCTGTAAACACAGAGATTGGATAGTCCTAACCTCAGTGGAGTCAGGATTTCTTACCTTGTAATTGAATTTCCTTAAATAATAGCAGACTCCTTTTCCCACTGTTTCATGTTCACATGTCCCGTAGCAGGGAGATGACTAGGTTTGCTTACACTTCAGCCTGCCAAGTAGGTAGGCAGTGGATACTACATGTGTTTTGACGGGCAATATTCTGAAATGTTTGCTGGCATTACCTTCCCATGAATCGCAGGCTCTCTGGGCAGCCTTTTGTGCGTGGGCAGGAAGAGACTGAGGTCAAGCCTATAATTGTAGTTCTAGAATATTCTTCATTTCTGCCTTCAGTCAGACTGCCCTGCCCTCTTTTAATTGTGTGATAGAGTCTCTGTTTCATCATTTTGCTATGAAGAGATTTGCCACAAAGCAACCTCTATGACATAGGCTTTGGCAGAAGCATGCAGGAGAGAAAGCAGCAGTGTCTCCCATAAAGCAAACTCATTAGAAGGGCATTTACAAGCCCTGCCTAAGCCAACAGTTGTGCAGTTCCTTGGTTTTACTGGTTTTCCCCCTGCTCTGAGCACAAGCCCCAGTCTGCTCCCATCAGGCTCACTGGGGCAGCAGCTCCTGGCAGGGGAAAGGAGCAGGTGTTTGATAGCCATGTGCACCCAGGTAGCTTCTTTGAAGATAACTGGGACATGAGTGTACAAATGGTGAATAAACACACAGATACAGAAAGTGGATGCCTTGTGTAGATGCTCAGGTAGGCAGGTTTCACTGGAGACTTGGATTTCCTAGTTAAGTACGGACTTCCTGTGCAACTCTGTGTGAGGCACCTGATTTCACAGCCCTTCATTTTAAAGTGGAATCAATAGTGCTCCGAGGCTTTGAAATTGCTTATCACAGTAAGTGCCTACAGCCAGTGCCACGAGAAGATGCTGTGGTGCACAGGACACTGGCCCTGCTCCCTGCTCCACCAGGCATTCATGTTGCAAGCCCATTCCAGATTTTTCTAGACCTGCCTCCTGTTTATTTTGCCACTCTGCAGCCTTGAATAGAGCTGCATCTTGCCCTATGTGTGCACTCCTTGACAGGATTGCACCCAGTGCTGTACAGGAAGGTCTCCTTCCTGCTTGGGCTTTGCAGGTAAAGCCCTGCTCTAGTCATACAGCTTGGCAGGCTGAGCACAGAGGTGGAGTCAGCTGCCCCCTGATGAAGATATGGATAGCCACAATTTTCAAGAGTAAAACCTGTCCTCACTTTCATTCTGAGGAGGTGCTGCCTGTGGGGTTGTTAAGGTGTTCATCTGCAACCTCAGGGTGTGAGGTGGTGTCCCTTCCTTGAGCAATTGCATCTCCAGGCTCAATGGAGCATACATGGTCATTTTTAGCTCTCCTTCTTCTTCATGTACATGAATTTGTTTTCTAACTCTTTCTTTCTTCCCCAGGAGATGACCCATTCCTGGCCTCCTCCTCTCACTGCTATTCACACTCCGGGCAAGGCTGAGCAGACCAAGTTTTCTATCCCAAGCAAGGTACAAGTGGGCTATTACCAGTGACCTGATTAGCATTCTGTACTGTTGAGTGCTCTTCGCTGGAGAGTTTAATTTTGCAATTGGTCCCACTTAAAAAAAATTCTGATACTATTTTTAGTTGGAAATTCCCAATCAGACTGTTGCTACTAGTAGGACTGCTTATTTAAAGCTGCAGAAGACTCAGTGGAAGCAAAGTGAACTTTTATCTCTGTCGTTATAGGAGTCTTACTGCATCAAGTAAAACATATTTTGTTTGGTTTTCTTCCCTTGCTATTATTTGTGCAATGAAAACGTTTGAAATGGCCATTTTTCCCCGCTTACTGGTTGATTGCATGGTTAGGTTTAGGCTGCATAGTCAAATTATGGTGACTGAAAAGGTCTCTGCATGTGAAGAGCACAATGGTATCTGTCTGTGGCACACCCCAGAGGGAGGCACAGAGTCAGGCAATGTCATCCTCAGGATTGGCCTTGGTATAGGCACACACTCAGCTCTTGCCCAGAGAGTGTCTGTAGTTCATGTACCACACACTGAATTGTTAAATTGTATGATTTGAAGCTGCCTTTAGCCCAAATTCCATTATTGCCTTCTGGCTATGATTCTGGTAGCACTGCTGCAGATCGAGCTGGTACCTGGGACAGGTTCTGCCAGAGGTTTCTCATGCTGAACAACCTGAACAACTCTGAGCTGATGGTGTTTGGGGAAGAGGAGAACTTTCCCAGGATGGGAAATCTGTACCATTCTGTCATGGAGCTGCATGAAAATTTCTTTCTAATGGCAGGATCTTGGAAAAAAGCTTATAAAACTGGTACTGCTCGACATTATAGTTCAAGCAATCATATCCTGGTTTAGAAGCTGGAATGTGATTTTCCTCTTAGTGATTTCCCCTGTCTAAAAGATAGTCACCATACTTAGTTGGAAATAAATGAAATTTGCAGTGTCTGTGGCTTCTTAAACAAAACCAAAGCCCATAATATGTTATTTTAGTGGAATGTGATTGTCATTGCTCTAGCACTGCCACTGTCACTGCAGTTTCCTGCTGCAGTGTGAAGCATCAGGAGTCATAGCATCAGAGAATGGCCTGGGTTGGAAGGGACCCTAAAGATCATCTGTTTTCATCTAGTTCCCTGCCATGGGCAGGGACACCTTGCAATAGACCAGATTGCTCAGAGTCTCATCCAGCCTGGCCATGAACACTTCCAGGGATGGGGCATTCACAGCTTTTCTGGACGACCTGTTCCAGTGCCTCACCACCCTCCCAGTACAGAATTTTTTTCCTAATACCTAATTTAAAATTACTCTTCATTTGAAGCCATTTCTCCTTGTCCTGTCACTGCATGTGCTTGTAGAAAGCCCCTCTCTATCTTTCTTGTAGGCTCATAATTACAAGGTCTTAATTCTCATTGCAAATTGGGTAAAAGTCAGTTAAAACCTTTTAGGTGAACTGTGTGAGTACAGGTTTTTGCCTGCTGTAAGCTGGTTTTTTTTGTTTTTATTAATTTATGTCATCTCTTAATTTAGTGTTCTGTTTCTGATGGGGCCTACAGAAACTGTTTTGATTCCTGCACTGACACTATCTCCACTGGCAGCAGTATAAGCATAGGTTCAGGGGAGCTAATCTTGATTTTGCTTTTCTGTTTCTATTAAATTGGCTTTGAACTTTTAAGATCCACATCAAAGTTAATTTCTGGGCACATTAAATGTTGATCCTAAAATTCTTGACTGTATCACTTCAATACAAAATATAAATTAGATTCTTATTTTTTTTGAGCTAGCATTGCAGGAAATAGGCAAGCACATAAATGTTTCCATCTTTGCTAGTCTTACTTTAAAAAATACAATAGAAATGTCTCTTCAGAACATCACTTTATATCAATTATGGCTGGCCAAATTATACAGTTAGGATATAATGTGGCCAGGTTGCGCAGCCATATAAACCAGAGACGGGCACTATTAGAAGTTTTCAATATAGCTATTAAAATAAAGGTATCCTCATGAGAAACATATTTAAAAAGTGTGATAAAAGAGGTGGAACTTATCAGAACAATTTATCTCTTTGACATTCAAATTTAAAGTGCCATGTTTACTCTTAGGGCATTATTTACTTCACAAGGGACTGACTGACAGCACAATATAATATTAGCAACTAATAATGCCCTAAGAGGAAGTGCAGTGAGGGCTTTAATGACTTTAACATCCTACAGAACTAACACTTCCAGCAAAGTAGTGCCTGGCTGTAAGATGAGGTTGTAAATAACACCTTAATTTCAACTGATCAAACTCTGCTTGGAAGGAAGCTGATGACAATCACTGTGGACTATAGAGCCTAGAGAAAAACTAAGCCAGAAAGCACTGTGACATTAAGGAAGCAGCTTAGTTGTTGTAAGCCAACAAGAATCCTGGCATTAGCATTCTCAGTGTTGCAAGCCAGATTCTTTGCTGGTTTAAGGTTGTTGTACTTCCATTGATTTCATTGGATTTGGACCAATTTCCATCAGGTGAAGATCTACTTCCTGCGTCTTTATCAAATCCTGTGTGTCACAGTCCAAATAAAAACAGTTACTATCAGTAAAAGATTACTGTATTTCCAGGCAGTGAGATCAAACAAAAGAAAGGCAATGGCACTGAATTTAACACATAGCTGCCTCCATGCTGTGTTCTAAATGGTACATCCTGGATGGCTCATGCACACAGCCACGGCCAAGCCTGGGGAAGGCTTGGCTGCTGCTGGTGTAAATCTGTGTGTTGTCTCCACAAAGGGGGGTGTGGGTTTACAGCAGCTGAGGACAAGCTCTTGCCTGTGCTCTGAAGGGTCCCTCAGTGGTGCTCTGTCTCCACAGTTAATGCTTTTTTAAACTAATGTCACTGGTGCTGCCTTAACAATCCCATGATCCCTTCCCTGTGCCATCTCCTTCCCTGTTTGTGTAACGCCTGTGCCCTTAGTCTAGCAAGCCAAGATATATCTTACCTTCTTCATCTTGTTTAACTAATGCTGACATTTTGTGTGTTCTTCTTTGTAGGACTCCCAACATCTGACCTCAGGATACAATGTACAAAGTAGGTCTTTATCATCCTAGTCCTAACAGTCAGGGTTGGGTATTTTTATTTTTTTGTCTGCTTAATGTCATTAAAACAAAGGCTAAAAAATTAATTTCTGTGCTGCTAAAGCAGATCAGTTCCATTTTTTATTACATGTTATGCATTGTGGCATGTTGTGAAACCAAGTATAATTAGATGGGCTGACAGCTTTGGGTGCATTTTAATTCTACAGTAATCTTTTGACATTTGAAAATGTGTTTCCTTTGTTTGCAGAGTGGAGTGATCCAGCAGGGAAAGTTGCAACTAAGTCAGTGCCACAAAAGTCGTAAGTATTATTATTTCCAGCTTTAAATCTCATTTTAAATTTATCATAAAGAATGAGCTTATTTCTCCAAAGGTAACTAAAGCCTAGCTCTGCTCATAATCTTGTCCTGGTGTTCAGGTGTTCTCTGTAGTCCTTAAAAATTAGCCATAAACCAGTTTTATGTTTTCAGTGCTTATTATGGTTTCTTCTTTTTAAGCATTAGCTAACAGAGGTATGTGTGAAAGATGAGTTTATTAAGCAGAAATAATGCTGATTTTAGTTCTACAGCTTGCCAAAATTAAATCACTTTTATGCTTCTCTCATCAGATACTAAGCCTCTTACAATAGAAAATGCAACCCAATGAACAGATGATGCAGGAATTTTAACATTCATACAGTGAGAGAGAGTAAAACACATCATACGGAATGATTCTGCTAGCTGGTGTTGAAAAGCTGGTCTTGAGTTTCATACACTTTGAAGCAGCTGAAAATCACAGATGATCTATAATTATGACAGTTGAAAATTGTGAAAGAGCTAATTCTCCATTGTGTTAAACCATTTTTCTTTAGTGCTTCTCTGGTGTAAGGCTGCAGTAGTGTAGCAGTGAGTGGAGACTGAATTGTTTTTTACTATATCCCAGGTTCTCAAAGTAATTTACAAACAGGAACTAAATAGCAACTGTGAAAAGTAGGTTGTTGGTTTATACTTACAAAAATGTGTGGGTCTGATTTCAGTTCAGAGCTGCTGGGTTTTTTAATGTCAAGTGTTTTAAAGTACTGAATGCAGAACTGCACTAGCTTAACTGAGAGTTGTGTAACTGCAATATGTTCATTTAAAATTACTTCAAAATTATTCTTGTGGTTGCCCTTAATCTACTAAAGACACAATTTTAAAAATCCCTATAGGGGAAGCAAAATCAATGTGGAGATACCTAGACAGGTTTTTAAAATGAATTTAAATGTACTGATTCTTAGTGTGAGTTGGTGTACACAAAAGGACTTGTTGGAGTTCAGTGATTGTCTGTGGCTGTGTGAGAGATACAGGACTAGACTAGATGTGGGTGCTGAATCCACTGATGTACTCAGCAGGCTCTGAAGGTCCAGTTCTTTACTCATAAACTCAAGTCATGGAAGTACTCATTCAAATACAGTTGGTTGAGTAAACCTTTACAAAGTCGTGGCTGAGTGAATGATTCAATTTAAATAGGGTTTTTTCAGATAAAGTGGGAATTTGGTAGGAATGCTAATGATATTTAGATTCATTTGCATGAATAACATTTTGTTATTAAACTTAGTAACAAATTAATTTTTGCCCTTTGCTGTTTGGTTTCCAGTAATGGCTTGGTTTTTTGTAAACACTCTAGCCAACTATACCCACAGTTCTTGGTAACAGAATGGGTGCATTCATGTTTCAGAACATCTAAGTGATCCAAATCTAACATCCACCACATTCCATAGTGAAAAAAAATAAAAGGAAAAAATATTATTGCATCCTAAAATTATTTTTCTCTTAAAGCAAGTGTATTTGGATTCCGCTGTGAAATATATTTTAGTGAGCATACCATAAAATACAATATTTCAATAGTTTGTAACCAACAGTAATAGACTTGTCAATCATGGTTTATAGTTATAAGCTGAATTTCAAAAGAACAGTGCTTCAGAGCTCAGTGGTATATAGTGCATTTAATGGGACCAAAGCTCTCTATAGGAAGCCTGATATAAAACCTGAAGACACTGAGTACATTTTATGAACCAGTTGTTCTCTGTTCTGCTGCTTGATCTAAAGTTCCAGTACTATCAATCAGATTTCTGCAGCAATGAACTGCCTTCTTACGGTAGGTGATAGATTTTACACATGAGAGATCAGAGCTGCAATAAAGCTACTTTTATTTTTAGCTTCCAAATGAAGATCAGCTAACCCATTACTATCACTTTTTCTCTTTTACTGCAGAAAAATTGTTAAGGCAGCTTCTAAGAATTTCCACAGGGCTTTGGGAGGTTAGAAGGCAGTCCACTGTGAGGCTTGGTATTACGAGGCCAATGTGTTTCTTTAGATCTGTGTGTGCAGTTACCACCACTTTCACGGGGAATTGCAGTACTTGAGCACATAATGAAATTAAAGCAGGAGTGGGGCAGAAAGATGTAATGGTATCAAGTAGAGCTGTGGGTAGTGCAGTCCAAACAAGCCCTGATAGGTAGACAGCTCCTGCAGTCATTGTGTATTTTAATAATATAGTGTTTATCAGATTGCAGTTGTATTAAGAAGGATTTAGTCTTTCTAACACTAGTTGGTTTCAGGGATATTGGAGTGTATGGGTGAAATGACAGTCCAGCTTATCCCCAGTAACATCTGTTGCTACACTCTCAGCCACACAGCATGATCTTACTGACTTCAAAACTGTATCCCGCACCAATCCCTTATATATTTTGTCCATAGGGTCTCTCATCTGTATTTCAGTTTGATCAAAACTGACTGAATTTGACTGTTCATCTGTATGCTTTGTCAGAGCCCTTTTAACCTGGATATGTTTCTAGCTGTTCCCCAACTTTTTTAAGTTCATGTGCAATTTAAGCGAAGTCTAAGTTATTTTTTCCATTTACATTGGCCCTAGTGGCAGTCCTGTAGATTGCACTGGCTTTGTTAGGAATCCATAGGAGGAGGATGGATCCACATCCATCCATGTGCTTGCATTCACCACGTTGCTGAGTTATACCATGACTGGTTGAGGGGTGAATGCAGAACAAAGATACTTCACCTTCATGATGCTGCATCCTGCTCCAGCAGCTAAGCTGTCTGTATGTCATTACAGAGTTCAGGTGTAGGGACATTGGCACCATGGAAGATCAGACTAAAGGGATGCATGATTTTTGCAAGATAAACCTTTCACATGCACACTTCTGGGGAAAAATGAGGACAATGTACTGCAACGTGGATTAATTTGCCAACATGCTGCTGTTGTAGGGGGATGCAAGATGCATGGTTTATTGACCAATTAAAGCTTTATGAAATACAAATTTCATCCTTTTCATAATACTTCAATATACTTTGTTACATCCACATGCTGGAGAAACCCAATCCCCAGTGTTCTGCAGCAGGTAAAATAGAAGATCGAGTAGCTGGGGTTGTGTCTAAATGCTGCACCTATGTTGTACATGAGAACATGTACATGTAACTGACCTCAGATCCTAATTTATACTCAAAAATCTTGGAAATGAGATTTTGAACATTGATGTGCATGCATGTGTGTGTACTGTGGTGAATTTTTATAGCTGAAATCAGGCTATGTAAAACTGCAGCACTTGGCTTCCCTTTTGTAATTTGAAATTCACTGTAAATCTCCACTGGGTGTTGTGCGGTCAGTTTTCAGCCAGTCTGCTCTGATTAGTTTATTATGAAGCACAGTAAGCAGCAACAGATAAGGTGCAACCAATTGCACTGCAAAGGATTTTCTGTCAGCTTCCATGAATTTGAGGGGATGGACTCAGTTCATGACTTAGGTTTCTGTTATATAATTGCCATTGCAAGTATGTCATCCTCAAACATCCAGTCCTTTTGTTCTGTTTTGGTTGTTAGCATTTGGCCTTTGTCCAGTTGGAAACCACCCAGAACCTTTTTAATCAAGCACATCCTGTGTTTCGAAATCATACTGCAGAGTAGTCTTGGGTAGTTTCCATAAAAGCCTAGCTAAAAAGAAGCATGTAATCATAATGGTATTCTTCTCCTCTCATAAAATTACTTCCTATACTTACTGTATTAATACAGTATTAAAAGGCCCTTCTCATGGGCTCACTGAGCTACCGGAAACCATTAAAAACTTAGAGCAGCAAATTTTTATGGATCAGACAAAGCCAACTTGCTTTATCTTTATGGAGTTTTTGTTATCCATCATACTTAATGATACACAACCTGTGTGGGGACTAGAGAGAAGCTAAATACAGTGACCTCAAAACTAAAGCAAGCAGCTGAAAATCTTTTTGTGATATTTCAGCAAGGATTTTTCTAAGTGTTTTCACCACTGATTTCAGATGGGCCAGGATTTTACTTCACAGTTCTAAAAGAATTCAAATAAATACCAGTACTTTTCTAATCCCAAATATTATCATAATACTTGATGGAAGTGTGTTTGAAAATGGAAATGTGCTTCTAGACATCTAACTACTTTTCATAAGTATCTAATGGCTTTTTGGAAGATCTCCACTGTGTCAGGGACATCCACCTGGGAACACAGAAAACAAAATCTGGCAGCATGTGCAAGCTATGAATTAAAGGTAATTCACGGTTTGAAATGAATCAGCATGAGGTCCCTATGAAGAGTAATCAGACATGAAGAGGATTTTACACCAAGTATTGGATATTGCAACAACAAGTAATGTTGTTATTCAGAACTATTCAGAACATTCAAATCAAGAAGCACTGATGAATTCTTAACCTGGAAAGAAATCAGTTAAAAAAAAAACAACAACAACAAAAAAAAAGGATTAATTTGATGTTCATGCATAATTTCCAAAAATGTACCAGGAATCAAAAATGTAAAATTCATCTGCAACTGGCATAGGAAGCATGTTTCTATTTATGTATCAAGTCTCTATCAGTGTTGCAGTCACAGTGCAGCCCAGGTGTAACACGCAGGAGAAGCTGGAATGTTCATATTACTAATTACAGTTTTTAGCTGGCCATAATAAAGTGTGAGAGCGCCAGTTGATCCTGCAGTGGTGACAGCCAGCCTTCTGTCCCAGCCTACCTGCACATGGCCAGCCTGAATCGTTACACTAAGTGCTGCCTGGTTGTCAGAAGTAGGAAGTTCCAAAGATATTCCCTCTGGGTAAACTGGGAAAGTCATGACTACAAGGGCCTCACACTGCCGTGTACAAATTGTAAGTGAAACAACAGTGGCATGTAATTGGAATGCCATTAATCTTTAGAGAGCTCCAGTGCACTGTATTAAAGGGACAAATAGCCGATGAAATTAGAAGAATCTCTTTTGAGAAGATGTCACTCATCTTTCATATTTACTGTTTTGTTTTGTGAATCAGAAGTTTTCTTTGAATCCTTTTGCCTCATAAGTTCTTGGGTTTGAAGCAATGATAGGCAGTCAAGACTATTGTTTTGTTCCTCTCTGCTGCAGGCTTTGCCTTCTTAGCAAGGTATGAAATAATTTGGAATAAAATATACAAGTGTTTCCTATAGACAGTTGCCTATAGAAGCAAACTTGCAAAATATTTCAGCTGATGTGAAATATGTGAAAATCTGGTGTCATAATTAAAAGCCCTGTATCTTTGAAGATAAGCCCATTATTCAAAATAATTTATAAATTAGACTTTTAATTTGTTTTCATTATTCAGCTGGCTCACATACAGTTTAACCTTCCTGTCAAAATAAAGTTGTTTCCTAATACATTCTTTTCCATGATCTCTTTCTCCTGACATGTTTATAAATCAGTTTAAAAAATTGTGGGAACAGAACTAAATTAATTCTGTGATATTTTGCTGATCAATTTTTCATAATTTTTCTTGCCTATCAGAGACTGCCTCTAAAACTGCCTGAAACAAGCTAACCAACTGCATTCTTGCCAGTATTGCTGATTGTGACTCAAGTGAGCACTGAACCATTTGAATTTTCTCTGATACTGTATAACCCCCCATTAAAAATTCAACATTTATTTGCCCTAACTAACGAGTAGCAGTTGAAATACTTTGTTCTCCAGGAGGATGCACTACTGTGTCACTGCCAAGTGCATGCAGTCACTGAACTGCAACCACTGAAATGTCAGCATTAATAGAGAGAGGTAAACGACACACAGTAACATGTTTGGATTCCTGATGTATTTCCCTGTCCGCTACATATCACTTCCCATTTTGGAAACTGGTTAGGCTGCAAATCTGCCACAGGTTTCCCTGTATTTAAAGAGCTTTTTCACAGGCAGCAGCATATGTTGTGCCTTTATGGCTTAAGGCCAGTCTCAAACTGACCTCCCAATTTACATTTCTGTGGGATGGAGTCACTTCCGAACTTCAGTGCGACTTCAAACGTTCATTTTGAAAAACAAATGTGCTCAGTAAATCCAAACATGTAAATCAGGATAGAGCAGAGGAAGCCACCACATTCAGTCTGTCTCCCACCCATTTGTTTTGTGACCCACATGCTTGCTGATAAAATACATACAAATGAACGCCTTTCTTGTCTTTCTGGCTGCCATAATTTGGACCTCACTGTGCTCCCTTTGTCTTAACTCTGACCTGTCAGTAAATTTCTGGTCCAGAGCCAAGCTGGTTTTCTCGCTGGCTTTTTAATTCCTGATGCTCTTTGCTCCAGTCCCTTTCATTTTTCCTGTCATGGCTAACTGGCTGTGTAGACTTTAGTAGCCTGAGATAGAGAAAATTGTCACCCAGATTCATATGCACCATGCTGCAAAATAGTCATAATCAGAAATGGGTGGTAACTTTGACAGAAGAGTGGATTTTTCCAGGGAGTGTGGCATTCATAATACCAGAGTGGGCTTGAAACTCCCAATTTGTGTCCTAAATACCCTAGGTAAGACTAACGGCCACTTTTCCTAATATCCCAACTTAATCCTTTGCATCTTTCCTGTGAATCCCTCTGACAACCCCAATAATCCACCACATTTTTCTCGGCTTCACACTCTCTACCCAGAGGAACTTATATTGCTACCATTATCCTTTGGGCAGAGGGCTCAGCAGGGCTCCAAAGCCTATCAATTTTCTGGCCAGAGGGCTTATTTTTTATGAAGTGAAGTTCTCACAACACCCCACGGGGCTAAGCCACGCTCACTGCATTATCCTCTGTCTTGGATAGCCCTTGGAGCCACAGATCCAGAATAGCTGTACCTTACAAATACATCCTCCCAAATGATGAAAAAGGAAAATATTCCCCACTGCTGGGCTAATTACTGCTTTAAATTCCCAGGGGAAGAGCTGTTTCCCTCACTTGTGTCCATACATCTCAGAAAAATGCATTTTGAGACTTCCCTAATGCTGAAAATGCCGCTTTCCTATAAAATTATGTAGCCCAGGAGGAGGAGGGAGATGTCTATGGCCTTACTCCAGTAGGTACAAACCAATTGTTTAATTAATATCCATGTTGTGGAACCACAGGAGGGGGCCTAGAAAACTGGCAAATAACTGGGTATTTTCTAATTTCCACAGGAGCTTTCTGCCCTTCAGGTTAAAAATAGTAAACAAAACCTGAAGGTGGTTTAGCTTTCATGAAAGTGTCCCTTACTGGAAAGTCTTGTTTAGTCAAAATGCTTCAAAAAATGATCTTTACAGGTTTTGAAAGAAAGGTGTTGACTCATCTACCTCATATTGTCAAGAAAGATATAAGTGCAGCTGTCAGGCTCATCTGAGTCTGCAGAAGCAGTACATGTCTGCAGTAATGAGAGGATTGCTTTCACAGCTATTTACCTGTTAGACTCTACTAAGAACTTGCTTTTTGGGTGTCCGTGCTTAGTTACATGCATGCAGCTGTGTTTTAAGGACATAGATGTGCTTTTTTGCAGAGAGAGGAATGCAAATCACTGCTGCCCATATTTGATTTAGCATAAATTTCAATAGTTCCAGACAAATTCGAAAGCCTATACAAATCATAGAGCTTCAAGTCTGGCTGTGTGCTAGACTGGAATTTTTTGTTAGGTCAGACCTTTATCTCAGCTTCTTTTTGTGGCTCCTTATGGGGAGATTGAAGAGGAACTGAAACTGGTGACCTGTCTTGACCTTTAGTACTGGATTAAAATTCCAACTTGCTGCCATGGCAACGGGGCCTTGAAAATTAGATCCTGACAGAAGCAGGGAGAAACTTAAAACTGCAACTGCTGCACTGAACTGAAGAAAGGTTGCTTACAAATGTCAGTGACAGGCTCTTAATTGAAGTAATCTGCCTTTCCCTGTACAAAAAAAAATATTATGAGAGAAATGAGAGGCAAAAACAAACAAGCAAACCAAAAAAATTGTGACTTGATTTTTTAAAAAATGCAAAAATCTATTGCAATTCAGAGTTCATGCTACTGAATGCAGCAGGCTCTGACATTTGAGGTGGCAGCAAGAGAACCTGCATGGTGAGAAGGGAGCCAGACATGCACTTGCAAAGGTCTGAAGCCCCTGGACCAGACTGGGAGCAGCAGCCAGACAGTGGCCAGTGTTAAATCACAGGTTAACTTTCTATTTTTTTTTTCCTTTAACCTGACACCAGGAATCAAAAGAGACATCACTGTGTCTCGTCTGACTCCAAGGATCCCTGCAATTATCTGTTCTGTGGAGGGAAAGGGATAAACATAAGCTAGATAGTGCTATTTCAGATCAAGTGTGATAAAAGTTACTCATTTTCCAATCTAATCAATGTGACAGTCAGAAGGAGATAATAGTGCAAGTCCTTCACTGCTAAAGGAGGTTGTTTTTCTCCCCATGGAGAGCAGAATGCAGTTGTAGCCTGAAGGGGGAAGGTGATGAGGGTCACCTAAAGGATTTCCTGCTCTTTTTCACTTCATCCGGGAATCTCCCTCATCCCAAAATCAAATAATCTTGAAGATCAGGTTGCAACACAATCTCATGTAAACCTACAGTTTTTCTCGCACTCCCCAGGGTCCTGAGGGTGCTCTGAGGGCTCTGCTCACCTTCCCAAGGCCACAAAGGACCAGAGCAAGTCCCCATCACACAGGGGAATGCTGCCTCCTAGCAGCCACTTGGCCTGTCTTTCTAGAGTCATGGTAGGGATTGCTGGCTTCTTCACAAAAAAAACCCACACAAACAAAAAACCAAATCCAACAAAAAACAACAACAACAACAAAAAAAAAAAACCCAGCCACCTCAAAAAAAACCCACCCATAAAAATATGGATTTTACATGTCAGAAAAATGATATTTCTTAATGGATGAATAATGTTGAATTGGATTAGATGTTCTGTAGAGTTAGATAACTGCTGCTGCAGAATCGTATTAGATTGTAGGTACCAAATACAGCTGGATGAAAATTTAACAGCTACGGGTAAAATTTTGGAAGAGATAGTTTTGCCAAAGCTTAGTGTCCAAACTTACTGCAAAATCCCAAGACCGTGTTTGGAGTCTGAGTTCAAGTAGAAGGCATGCACAGAAAAATGCTGCCTTTAGTTTTCTTTAAACTCTACTGCCCAAGTATTGGGTTAGTTATATATTGGTGTAGTGTAGAATTATAGGATCAGAGGAAATGTTGCAGATGTTCACTAACACAAAATTTCGCCTGATGTGGTTTGTGTTGTTCATGGTTTAGAGATAATGTTTATCACTAATAGTGTCCATTATCAAGGCAGATTAGCATCAAGCAAGTGCAAGTTGCATTGAAATAATGCATTGTATTATCTTAACAAATAATGCAATATTGTCTTAACAAAACACCCATTTCTGGAGTAGACGCTTGATACATGGTAGAAACTGAATGAGTAGATGAGCAGTTTTCTAACGAAGGAAAATAAAAGCCACTTAACATTACTCGGGCTCTGAGTTACGTGCTTCAGACAGTAAAAAATAGAGGCCATTATTTGAAATTTCAAGTGTCGAATTAATTCCGGGAGTAAGTTAGTTATTTCTGGGGAGTTGCTGTCAGAGATGAATTTGGCCCATCCAGCTCTACACTTGCCACTGTTACCATTTCCTGCAAAACACCACTAATTCTGCCTTAATTACTGTCAGACTGGACTATGGAGCCCTGGAGTATCTGGCAATAAACTTGTGTTTTGCTGGGAGGGAAGGTAAAGAACCATTTAAATAGGTTTTTGAAATAAGCATGAAATCTCTGAAGATGTACTGTTGTAGTGCAGACTGTATATCAAAATATATAAGCATCTAGTTGCAACAATGGCTTTGTAAACACATTACTGAGCAAACTATGAAAAGTAATCCACCAAGGGGCTGTTTCCCTAACTCATAGGCATGAAGTTAAGAGACCAGCGCCATAAAGTAGATCTGTGCTGTTAAAAGCTACTTCCTTTTATGTGAGATTATTTTGTGTTAAGCCCAATAGATGATTCCTGTTTTATTTTTAGATGCATATCTTTTAATACTTGAAAATACTTGTGTTTAAGGAAAAGTCAGCTGTCCTCAGAAAATCTATGTATAATTCATTAATATGTGAACATGGGACAAACCATGCTTGAGGGTGGAATGGAAGTGCCCCTGTGCACCTGAGGTGGGCAGATTGCAGCGGCTCTGCAGTCCTACCACAGCTTTTTGCGGAATTACAGTATTGTGAGGGCTAATGAGAAAAGCCTTCAGCGCTGTCATTCCTTCCAGCTGCCTGCAGGCATGGCCTGAGGGTGGTCAGAGCCCCCCTGGTGGGGCAGGCAGAGCCTCCTCGCTGCAGAGCCCTGGTGCCTTGGTGAGCTCCCAGCTGCTCCAGGGCTCCGGCTGCTTCCCCAGGAGGAGCACAGTGTCTTACAGATGTTTTGGAGGCCACAGTTTCCAGCTAATCCTGGCACATCTGTCAATCATGTGCGTATCACTCGCCTCCGTGTCAGAGCCCTGAACCAGCTCAGAGCTGCAAATAGAAAAGGCATGAGAGAAGCTGTGCTACAGGAATAGCTCTGAGCCCTTGCTGGCATCCTGCCTGATGCCTGGCTGGGGAGCTTTCCCACCACTCAGCGGTCAGGGATGATGTCAGGAAGGAACAGATCACAACCAGGGGATGGTCTGAATTGTGGGTTCGTAAGCTTGTCTGCATTTACCCATCATGTCTTTCAAAGCAAATAGCAGTGCTCCTGGTGACAAGGAGAGCTTGCTCAGAGAGAGTGCAGCTCACTTTCAGAGGGATTTTATTCAGGAAATTGCAAAACTTGAGTAAGAAAGGGTGTTAAGTGAATTATATACACTCTGGATATGGAATTAATCTGCTGTAGCCAAAACCCAGTAAGAGCTCATGCATTGCCAATTGCTGACATTTCTTGCAGTTTTGTAACTTGTGAAGCTACACAAACACTGACCTAAAAATCCAATATCACCTTCCGTCTCCTAAGGACAGAACTTTCCATGCTCTTTTGCTTTAGCCAAAGTGTTACCCACTATTCTTCTTATTATTAATTGACTCTTGTGAGTTTAAAAAAACGAAAACCCACACACAAGAACTGATGTTGCTTGGATCCCTGGTAATATATGGTACACAACTCTGTCTGATTAATACCAACGAGAGAGCATTCATTGATTTTGTTTGCTTAATCGAAAACACTAGAAAAAGTACCTCTTTAGGAGATTAGGGAAAATTTATATAGTAGAAATCTCAGGCGTGATTGGTTGAGGCACTGTCCTTAGAAGTAATGGGAGGCTGAGACTTTTCACAAGAAAGGCCAATATGCCTGGTTGTGAATATTTTGCAGGACTCATTTAGAAGTATAATGATACAGTGTTCCAGCACTGTTGTGTTTCTGGTGTCTGGAGGCCTTAATAATCAGCTGCTGTTCATCTGTAGTAAGTTTTTTAAAAGTCTATTCTGATAGGTGAAATTACTTCATGTGTAGCCTGCAGAACACGTGCCATACGTTGTATTAAAAAAAGAATAAAGCAAACACAATGAATCTGTTAAATCATAATGTCTCCCAAACGTGAAAAATTTGCAGATTAAAGCTCATTGAATACACATTTAAATGATAAATGATAATGGCTTGGAAAGAGTCATTATGATCTATTTCATCAATAATCCACATTTTTTGCCTTGTAACTACACCAAGGATAAGTATAATGAATACTGCCTGGTAAAAGAAATATTTTGTTTATAAAAGAGAATCGGAGAAAAGAAACTCTCAGATTAACAAATTTAAGTGGTTGTTACTGTTTGCTTACATTGTTTATACATAACAGATTGTTCCCATTATTAATATTAATAATTTACAACTTCAGAGCTTGTACTCAGGAAGAATCCCCATATTTAGACTTAGTATCAGGATACTCAAACTGCAGTTGATTTCACTGAGTTTTGAACAGCATAAGTAAGCAGAATGAAGCAGGGATGCAGAATTAAACATTCAAGGTTTTCAACTGCAGATTGTTCAGTGCTTGGGAACACCAAGTCCCACAAAGTTTGTGAGCAGAGTGCAGTAGGTTTGTCACAGATTTGTCGTGTTTCCCATGCAGAAACACATGCACATTTTCTTAATTTACTGTGTGCTGGGATTTGCTGTACCTGCCCAGGACAGCCTTCAGGGTACTGCAGCAGTTCCCCAGTGCATTCACTTCAGTTCAGATGCTGCCAATGTGTTTTGGCACTCACAGGCATGCACCTGTAGGAGACCTGGTGGGGCTCTGTCAAGAAAATTTTCAAATTGTGCTGAAACAAAATTTCCTGCTGAGGTGAAAGGAGGGGTGAGGGTAGACCCAAGTGTGCTGTGTTGCCATTTCATGTGAATGTGATCTCATGTCTGACCAGGTTAGGACTTTAGTGGCAAGAACCTTTAGGATTGAGTTCCTGAAGGCTATTTATACAGCAACAGCAAAACTCTGGGATGAGGGATGACAAATTGCTTCTTTGTGGTATATTCTGACTGAAATCAGCAGTTAAAGCTGAAATTTTTTAAAATTGAGTTGGTATTTTCATATGTGACACCCAAAAGCTGTATCTGCTACAAGTATAAACTGTGGTGGTCCTACTGTATTGTTGGGTAAACTGGATGAATTAACAGTGGAGCAGGATCCCAGTGTACTTAGTCATAAAAGTCATCTCAGTGAACTTGCCAGAGTCATTCATCTGAAGGACATGAAGGTCCTTTTCAAGAGCTACATTTATCAAGTGCTTCTGGGCATTTTCTGTTTTGTGGTAACATACCATTGCAGATTAGCACCATGGTGCTATTTAACAATAAAAGACTGTTGGAATGTCATATGTAAAAAAAAGAGCAAGATCCAGTACTAGGGCCTGGATAGCCCTCTTAAAAACATCCATGATTTAGGTATTCTTTTAAAAAATTGCCTATTTTCCTCTTTGATGTTACATAGCACACAACTCCCACTCTTTCTCTTAGGTATTTTCACCATTCAAGTGGCTGCAGTCTCAGGCAGTGAGTATCTGTATAAATGCAGCATTAATAGCATCCTGTACTACCACAGTGTTTTGAATTACAGAAGTGGAGGGCTTTTTAACTCTGACCACATGCTTTATGTAAATACTCAAGTAAAACATAAGCTTGCAATGAATTTTTGTATCCCTTCTCCTGAAGGCCATATGCCAAGTTATCCCTAAAGCCTGTGGCTGAGCCTTTAAGGCTGGGGTGATGTCCCAAAGTGCCTGTGAGGATGAGGGCCGTGGGAAGAGCTGTGGTGTCCCCATGCATCAGAGCTTCCCAGAGCAGAGCTGTGGTGTCCCCACGACTCACAATGGCCCTCGGAGCAGGACAAGGTGCTGGGCTGCCTGTGCTCACTCAGCACCAGGTAAAAACACCCTTTTGGGCTACCAGGACATGCTGGGGGCATGGGCTGACAGCCTCAGAGGTGTTTGGATGATCAGGTGCAGGAGAGAGCAATTTCTGCTCCTCCCTGGCTGCCGATGGGTGCTGCTCCCACCGTCCTGGAGGTGTTTGGATAGCCTGGTCACTCTGTGTGTGGTCAGCTCCAGCGTCCCCAGTCCCTGCAGCAGAGCCAGGCCCCGTTATGGCTGGGCTAATGACTTGAAAACTTCTCATTAAATACTCCTCTTGGCAAAGTTTGCTTCGTAGAGGGTCTCAGGGAGGGAAGAAGGGGGGCTTTGGTCCCAAGTGTTAAAAATGCAGCTTTATTTTTAGGCCTTTTTCCATAATAAGATTTTCTCAACTGACTGCCTACAACCATTTATTAATGGTTCTTTTTAAATTTGAAAAGTTCAATTCTAAGTTCAGGGGTAGCCCTTGGGCACTGGGGTGGAAGATCCTTGGACATATTACAGGGTGATTATTGACAGAGTTTAACTGTATTGACCCTGCTCTCCTAATTCCTAAGAAATTTTCTAAATGTGCTCTTTAAAATCCCTACAAAACACTGCAGAACTGGGGTAATTCCAGAGCAGCACCTGAGATTATTGCTTTATTACCTTGTTTCTTTCTATCCCCTTTCCCAGAGTGACCAGTCCTCTGACATTTCATTTTCAATATATTCTAAGCACAACGCGTGTGTTTGTCCTTCCTACAGCTTTCCACTTAGCGTTGATCCAGCACGTCAGATCTGTTCTGTTGATTCAGGCACTTTCCACTCCTACTCTAATCCCTTTCAGCAATGGGCTTGCCTATGCTAAAAATAGTAAAATAATTTTTTTTTCAGCAGTTTGATAGCTTTGCCAATGGGTTCAGTGAAGACAGATGACATGTTTATTCTTGTATTGACAACTGAGAATGCTCTAAAAGTCTGTAAACTTTCTATCTCTATAACTTTTTTGCATCTCTCCTCCTCCCAGCACCCTCCATGATACAGTTTCTTGCTGGAAGGTTGACCTGACTCATTTTCCCCCACTGTCAAGCTTGCACAATTGAGGGATAAAAGTCCTACTTGAATTAGTAAAGAAAAACTGAATATTAAATTTCTGCACAGGATTCTGGGGTTGATAACTTATAGCTACTCATCATATAAATTAAGTACAGTTTGTGCTTAAGTGGTTTTTTATTAGGCACTGGTGAGATTGTTAATAGCAGGTATGTTCTTTAGGTATTAGAGAAAGTTACTTACTCTGAAGTGATTGAAAATCAAGTGATCTGTGTATCTTTAGGTAGGTAAGTATTCTAAAAATTAGAAGATGTTTTTCCTTATTTACTGTTTCCACCTTCCTTGGAAATAACTATATTGCATTAATACTCAATATGCCTAGCAAATTATCAGGGCATTTTCTTTAACGTCAATCTTTTGCTCCAATAGCACATTAGATGCTTTTTTTAAGGGTCAACCTTAATTCATACCAAGTTTTACAGTTCTCTCATATGTGAGTTAATAGAAAAATATTGTCCATAAATCATTGCCTAAATTTTTTTGTCATAAATTTTCACAGAACATTCACCTGAATATTCAGAGGAAGTATTTACTTAGAGAAAATAATCAGGTACTTTGGGTGTCTTCATGCCCCCTTTTCCATTTGTTTCAGGGGAAAAAAAACCCCATGAACTCTTAGGTTCATTACAGAAATTCTCCCTAATTTTGTCCAAGAAGGATGTGTTTGGAGGCACTGAAGTGTGCAGAGAAACTTGTCTAGGTGGTGGTCATATTTCAGGTTGAATTTGGCAGCACAGGAGGTTTGAGTGTTGCCTGTATAACCCTCACAAGCATCATCATGAGTCAGATGATGTTCAGAGAAGAAAACAGGGGAAAGCAAGAAAGAAAACAGGAAAATCAGCTTAACTGTGCCCAGCCAGCATCAGCTCTGCTCCTGTTTCTGTTGCAGCTGTCTTTGTGAAATTGCCCTGGGCTAAGTTCACCAAGTTGAGGTGCCTGGTATTGGTTATTGTGCAAAATTGAGCTGCTGCTTCCTGATGCACCAAGGGCCTGACAGCCTGATCCATGCTCCTCAACAGTTGGCTTCTCCAGGTGTGCAGGGGGGCTGTGATGCTTTAAGTCAAAACAGATATTAATGATGTCACAGTGCTAGAGAGAGATGTTTCAATGGTAGAGAGATGGGCATGGAATACTGTAGATGAAGAAAAACACAGATGTTGGGGGAAGATGAAATTGTTGTTAAGGCATTAGATTGGTGCTTAGGAGAATTTTATTTTAATTCCAGCTTTAACAGGGACTTCCTGTATCACCTTTAGGAAGTGATGTCTCTGTTCTCAGTCTGTAAATAGGAGCAATGTTTTTTCCCATTCATTCCCTGCCTTTTCAGTTTAGAGAGTGGAGTTGCTAAATCAAGGACTCCTACACTGTGTTTGTACTGACCTCCTGCCAGGGCCCATGTTATTTCTTTATGCAGTCACATGTATGTGATGCTGCACAAAGTTGTGCAGAGGGAGAGGAAAAATGTAAAATTGCAGAGAGGATATGTGTGTCACTGGTTAAGAATTTACAGAATTTAATATGGGATGAGTAGAGTAAACCTAATGAAAACATTGCCTGTTATAGACTAAGATTTTTGTAATTTCTGTGGACCTCTGTAATATCAGAGGCTTCTGTAAAAAAATCTGTTAGTTTAATCTCTGTTAAACTCTAATAGGACTTTTTACATAAGCTGGTGTTTAGCATGCATTTGGGATGAGTGCATTACCCACGAGTAGTGAACTCACAAGTGAGTTATGCGGGTAATCCCAAATGAGTGCCAATAAAACTTTTATAACACATAGCATCATTATGGAATTCATTTATGCCACATATTTTATGAGGGAAAAAACTATTTTGGTCATATATTAGAGAGTTTATAATTTTTTTTACTGGTGCTGTTTTTCACATCCCTCTGCCTCTAAAGCTGAGCCAAGTGAATACCAGGAATCCTAGAAGGAAGGGAAAATTAGAACAAACACATGTTTGAAATCTCTCTGAAAATAAAGCAAGGGCCAGATTCTAATCTCCTTACTCATACCAAACATCACAGAACCCCCTGAATAGCTCCATAGATTTCTTTGGGACCATTTGTCAAGTGAAGTGCTATTTGACATGTGTGGCAATACTCAGAATTGGCTCAATCTAAACTAGCTTTTTCCATTTAAGCCCTCCAAAGCTTGCTGTCTTCGGTGGTTAGAAACACATATTTACGGTTCTTATCGCATCAAAAAGAATTCTCACACTGCTTAGAGGGGGTTTTTCAGCCCCTTTTTTAGCAGAGTTGGGTGATGCAAAGCAGAATCCCAGCAGTTTTCTAAAGCTGAGACAGAGAAAAGCCCTCCTAAAGGGGTGGCTGGCAGGCTGAGCACACTGCTTCCCACCCTGTTTGACAGGTCATGTTTGGGCAGCACAGACTGAGGAATTTGGCCCTTCCACTCTCACCCGCTGGAATCAGCAGCTTTGCAAACTCCTCCTCACACAACAGATACAACACATGTAAACCTGTTGCACTGATGTAATACCCTTGTCCCCATCACTTCAGCATGTTGGCTGCCATGTCCCATATCCAGTTCCCCTCCTCTTGGGAGCAGTTATTTCACCTCAGACTTGAATCCTCTATCATTCTTAGTGTAAACACAGAGCATTCTAGGAGAGAGTTTTTCTCTCTCCCTCTCTCTGTTGTCTTCTGTTGCTGTGTTAATTTTATTGCCAAGATCAAAGATCCTGAACTAGTAGGCATAAGTCAACAGAAGAGCTTGACTTGACTTTATTGAGAGCAGGATCAGGCCATAAACATCCTGGGTTTGTTCTTTTGTCTCACATAAAATAACTGCACCGATAAAATGCACTCTCTGATGATGGCTAATCAAGGATTGCTGCTTAAAGCTCCACATGTAACCTAGCTATCTTCACATTAACCTCCTGCTTTCATTTCCTTGGTTATGTTGAATAGGAAACAGTTATTGAACTGCAGTGTTATGTTCATAGAAGCCATTTGATTAATTGACTATGTTTTGAACTCTCGTGACCCGAGACTGAAATGTAGCTCAGACAAAAGTGACAGAAGCCCAGCGATGGGTTGGGAGTATAAAAGAGCACCAGTACACTGTCCATGGGCAGCCCACATTCGTGTTCATGTTTATCCTTGTAGAACTTGCTAAAAGTAAAGACAGATGTCCAGCTTATCTCATGTAGTCAATATCAATAATAAGCACGGATGCTGCTCGCTGCGAGTTGAGCCTACTCCTGCTGTCACTCTGTCTTTATGTATCCACAGGGAGAAAACCTGGAAGGCAGGCAGGGAAAAAAAAAAAAAAAAGAAAAGAGAAAAGTATTGCCAGAAATCCCTGTAGGCTTTCTGAGAAGGAGCGGATGTGTAAAGCATTTCTTTCTGCATAAACATTTAGAAATCAAGCTCTCATAAGTCAGGGATCCACCAAATGTGGTGTGAAGAGGCAGATGAAGCCTGCCTTCTGGCATGCCAGCATTTGCTGATTGATTTGGAATGCAGAAGGACCCTTTTTATTTTTATTTTAAAATTTGAACCACATCTTAATACAAATCAGGTGAAAAATAAATTGAAAAATAGCAAGCCTGAGATTACAGATGTGCCAGCTTCATATTGTTCAGTTTAGCTGAGGTCATAGTCAAGCCCATCAAGTTCACATCGTTTAGTTTGCGGCCACTGAGGTAATATTCAAACAAAAGAAAAGCAGTCAGAATGCTGATATGCTCCTACTTTGCCAGCTGGCCTCGTTCAGCTGTGCAGAGCACACTGGCTTCAGCTATGTAAGGAACTTAAATCAGTAAGGAATACAGGTTTTTAAAAGGATGTGCTGTTCCAAACAGCCCATTCATGCTCCAGCTCTCTGACTTTAGATCAGTCATAAAGAGGAAATACCTCTCCTAACATGCAGTTTCATATTCTGAAATTTAGAATGTATGAGCTATGCTAATGATGATGCAGTTAATTTAGATGGAGGAATTTGTCAACGGGGGACATGTGTGTTCTGCTCAGTAGTTAGAGAAAGCTTGAACTTCCTAGAAAGCCTACAAGTAGAATTACTGGCATCCATTCCTCCTCCATACTGGTGATGTTACCATGCTGGTTCCCTGCACACAGGTATAGATTTATGTAGATTAATTTGGTATAGTACAGTGAATTGCCACTATGATATATATTCTAGAATTACTTCCTAGCACAGCCTAATGGCTGGAATCAAATAAAACATAAAAGTAGATTTATATAGATTGCTGTATAAATCAGATAAAGCTTTATGTTACCTAGCATTGGTAATGGAAGCTTTTCCTGCAAATAATATAGAAGTTTTTCATGTAATATTTTCATTATTTCAGTGAGAGTAAAGCAACAAAAAAGAGGAAAAGAAATAAACAAGTCTATTGGGCTTAGCCACCATTAAACATCATTAACTACAATTTTGCCTGACAAGTTCTCTCATCTGGTGATGGGTGAAATGGTGGAAAAGTAGACTGAACAATTGCATAAACCCAAATGAAATATGCCCTTGTATTCTAAGTGTGCACAGTTCAGTCAGTTAAAATAGAGCAATTTATTATGCTTTAGCAGCTTGAGCTTAATCTAGTTTTAAATAGATCTCTTTTTTTTTTTTACTTCTTGCTGAGATTTAACTGGTTTGAGAAGACACATGATATAGTGCTACACAGTCTCTGCTCTCTCTCTCTCTCTCTCTAGTTTACTTTGAAATAACTTTAATAGAGTGCTGCTGATGAAAATAGCTCACAGGAAATGTAGATGAGCCTTTAAACAACAGTGAATATATTTGTTTTGTTTGAAATGGGTGGAATAAAGGCTTAAAGGAAAATACTAATATACAGAGTGGGGAGAAAGGAGCTGGGTATAGCAGGCAGAGTGGAGTGGACAGCAGAACCCTCCTGGGGATTTGGGGTCTCTCCCTGGCAGTGGCACCTGCCCAGGGCATCCCCTTTCTACAAGCTTCTCAAGGTTAATTGCTCTCAGCATTTTGGGCCAGCCTATCAAATGTCTTAGTGGTCAGTTTTTAATATCAAACTGCTGCTGTGAGCCACAGTGAGCCGCTTTGCATATTGGCCACGCATTGTCAAAATAGGTTGGAATGTTTATCAAAATCTCCTCACGTCATATAGGCGAAGCTCTCACCTGCCTGCCTTCAAAGTGTGCTCTGCTGTTTCTCAAGGCGGGGAGTATGTGACCTTTACCAAGTGGAATATTTTGACTGTAGACATTTTGTTTGATATTATGCTGTAGTTTTCCAGTTATTCATTAGATCCCTCAGCCTTTGTGGGTTTTCACAGGTAATTCTGTAATTACACCAGCTGTGATAAATACTTTCTTGAAATCTTGCTTGAAGAAATCTAGCTCAGTCCCTTTCCATGTGGGAGGAAATAAGCGTCTAAAGTTAGTGTTTGTGGTGTTGATTGATACAAGCACCATGCCAGATGCACATAAACTCATATGTTTATATCAGATCCCACAGGGATAGAAGAGGGGGCGTTTTCAGGGAATTGTGTGGATAAAAAGTTCAGCCACCAAGTGACACCAAATTCTTGGTGTAAGGGGTACTCTGGCTGGCACAGGCTGCTCTAACAATAGGGTGATGGATCCTTCCGTCTAAGGGTTACCAGTTCAAATTCAAGGCAGATTTGTAGGGAACAAAATTCGTCACACTCTCAGAGCTATTCAGTGTCTTTGTGAAATGAAGTTCCCCATTGGAATCTAATGGACACGTGTCCAAATCCAGGAGCTGTAATGCTCATTGTTGATAGTGGTGGCATAGGGGCCAAGGACTGAATGGGCACAGAGGCAGAATTTCCTCTCCTTGTCCAGAGCTGGGGTAAAGACCAGTAGGATGTTTGTGTTAGTCCTGCACACGATGTGAATGTTTTCTGGGTTGAGAAGGGATTGCAAACTTCAAAAGCATTAATGGAGTCTTAAGGCTTCCAAAAAGCCCTAAGCTAAACTTTTTTTTAATTTAGAGGGAAAAAATTGCTAGCAATGTTTGTTGAGCTGAAGCTTTGAGGTGTCTTGAGTAAAAACAAGTAGGGAGAAAAATGTTTTAATTAAAAGTCAGAGAATACCAGGAAAATCAGTAGAGAGACTGTGTGTACTGTTCCTTCTCATGAATGACTGTTTAAACAGAACCAGATTCTCTGGTCTTTAAAATGTTTTTTCCTAGAAGAAATGTGCTGTTTCCTTAAAAAAATAAAATTTAAAAAAAAGCAGCACCCCCCAGCTGACTGCCTGGAGCAGCTTCATGACCATGAGTATGTATTGTGATCAGAGACCATATATTGCTAAAACTCCTTGATGGAATGAGTTTTAATTTGGTTTACAGAAAGCTTTAGGGGATATGGCTCTCTACAAATTAGACCACAGGAGCTATAAAATGAAGGATGTCCTCTCTAATTAGAAACAGTGGAGCAGTCTGGTGCTCTTCCTAGTTGTAGGCTCATGGGTACTCTCTCACAAGTGAACTCTGGGCAATAGATGCTTCTCTAGTAGCTGTTATCTGCCTTTTCAGTGGAGTTTATCTGTCATCTGATTTTCTGTCTCCATTTCTGTACACACTTTTCTATCTAGTTCTGGTAATTTCTTCATGAGTATTTGAATGACTGCTGCAAAACAAAAGTTCATCTGTTGCTCAGTGATTAGTCACCACTACCAAAGTGACTTATTTATTTTAAATACCAGGAAATGGTTATCAAACTCAGGTGAACATAAAAGTCAGTTTAGTGGGTTCCTTTTGCAGCATGAAGCTCTACCAACTCTGTTTTCTTATGCCTCCTCTGATGAAGTTAACTGAGAGTTAAAGAAGGGCATATAGATGGACTGAAATAAATTATGCTTTATGGTAATCAAATTCAATTTTCTAGACACATTTTTTAGCAAGAAAGCATTCATCAAACTGAAAACCAAGATTTTGGACAAGAAAATAATGTTATTTAACTGGCTAGGATAAAAATGGTGCCTGGAAATCTAATACAGGGATGTCTAGATCTTGTCATTTATGCCCAATGATAAAACCAGATTTAAGCTTAAATGCAAAAGGACATTAGGCATAAATGCACAGCAGTGTAAAATCAGCTACAAATGTATTTCCAAAGCACATATGAAAGGAAAGTTGAATGTGGAGCTGAGCTGGGAAGTATTCGGAGGCTGTGCTTAGGCAGCTATAATTTGGCTTTTTTGTCAGTAAGGGAGGACATCCAGGCTCTTAATTCATCAACATCTTTTCATGTAGACTTATATGGAGTAGGACCAATGACTGGTCCAATGAAAGCTTTAATTTTCTTGTGACATATTGTTTCCACTAGGAGCTGTTGTAGATCAATCTGAGAACAATTACTAGGTGACTAACAGGGGGAGGGGGAAAATCAAGTATTACTCTGGAATGTAAGTAAAAAATGGAAATTTAGAATTAGTCAAAATATTTATTTTGCTGCCCAGCGTGGGGTATTACTGACAGGAAATAAGTATTTTTAAGTGTGATTGCTGTTTAGATTTTGCCAGAATATATAACTGATCATGTCTTGTGACCGTCTTATTTTCATGTAGTATTTCATCCTCCAGCTTTGTGGGGGAACTTTATGCCAAGAGAACTCACTGGAGACTGAGTGACAGATCAGGCTGTTGTCCCACATTCCCTTTCTACTAAATCACAGTTTTCTTTAGATGGAAGGTGGCTATTGTGAAGCTGTCAAACTGAGGAAAGTTAAATGGGCTGAAGTGAAGGCTCCTGCTAACAATAGCAGCTATCTCTGTCAAATGAAAGCTCAGCAGACAGTTACAAGGCAATTCGGCACTGATGGGTGGTCGATTAAAAACAACAAAAGGCAAGATGAATGAAAGGGGAAAATCCCTATTACTTTGTGGTAGGAGCTAGGGGAAAACCAAAAATAAAATAAAAAGCCCACCTCACCCAACCCCGTAGCAATTGGAACAGACTTGTAGTTAGCATGACCTTCATCATCTCAGATATGGCACAATAAAACTGACAAGATTATTTTCTCTTCAAGCAGTGCTGAGGTATTTTCATTGGCAAAAATCTGGAAAAGTAAAATAAATGCAGAGTTCAAGGCAGTTGAAGAATTCTTGAATCTGATAACAGCTGGAACATAGTGCCACCAGGAAAAATAGCTAGGTTTTGTGCTAAAAAATTATGACTTGATCATTTTTTACAGTGTCGTTTCTGAGATTTTGAAGGTTACCCTATAGACAACCAGAAGAGGATTAGAGAGAAATTATCTTTGAGCTCAAGGGAGCACCAATTTAAATTGGATTTGAGATATAACTTTTGCGTTACCTTAGGAGATGAAAGGTAGTGTTGTGCCCTGATAGTTACCCAGCTGCCTAACCCATATGTATCAACTGGATTAGTCTGTAGATTAGCAGCTCGTGCACCAAGTGCAAGGTGTATTGTGCAATTTCCTCTACGTGGGACTCATCCTTTTTCAACTGAGCTAACATCAGAACTCAGGAAACGTGGGGAGGGCTTTGCAGCTTGCATGTCAGGCATAAGGCAAATGTACACACTTGTTCCTCAGAAGATAATTGTCACTAAGACCTAGTCTTGCTACAGCAGGTGTGTAGAGTAAGATGAGAAAGTACAAAAGAATAGTCCAGGAAGAAAGCTGTGTTTTGTCCTTATAACTATTCTGATAGAAAATCAGTTCTTGAAATTTGATGGTAGGCAAGCACCTAGACCCACTTAGATCCTATGAAATTCCCATTTCTTTTCTCACAATTTATGTGTTAGTATAAAAAGGCCAGGAAAAACAAATAGGTTCTTACACAGCATACAGTTAGGACTCTGGTTGCTGCCAGTAGTGGAGCCAGGGATCAAAGAATTTCTGGAAAAAGATTGTAGTGAAGAATTTGGGAGACGTATGTGCTTCATGAGCATAATGAACCAGTGTCTCATTCCAGCTGTATTAGGAAGAATAATTCAGTACTAACAAATTGTTCCATTGAACAGCCTTCTCTGACAAGATGCGGAACCAGATGTACCACAGACCCAATCCAGTCTGACAATTTTGACATATTATTTTTCTGTTATTTTTCCTTGTAAAGTCATGATGTCGTTAGACTTTATCAATTAAATTAAGTTTAGTCTGCATTGTCCCTAAGTTTTGCCCTTTGAAGAAAACACTGAGTATCCGTTTATCAATTTTATGTACTAATATTCTTGTTTATTTGTCTGATAATAACATTGAGATAGTTTAGTCATGGACAAAGAAACCAAGTGCCAGACATGATATAGATGTTCAAAAAGAAAGACAAAAATTTGGTATTCTAGAATTTTCTTTTTGGAATGTTTTTAGCACTGAGGACCATATTTTGAGGTTTAAGGCTCTTTTCCATGGTAACATGTATTTCATCTCACAACTAATTTGGTATGAAAATAGCATTAACCTACCTCTCAGAGAATCAACCACAATGTTCCTCAAAGGCTTTGTGGTGAAGGAAGACCAGGGTGGTCTCAAGATGAATTTGGGAGAGAGATGTTAAAGCAGAGAGGACAAGGGGCAATGGCCACAAACTGAAACACAGAAAGTTCCATCTGAATAGGAGGAGAAACTTCTTTAGTGTGAGGGTGGCTGAACTCTGGAACAGACTGGAACAGCCCAGAGAAGTTGTGTAGTCTCCCTCACTGGAGATATTCAAAACCTGTCTGGATGTGATCCTGTGCAACCTGCTCTGGGGTGAACCTGCCTTAGCAGGGGGGTTGGACTAGATAATCTCCAGAGGTGCTTTCCCACCCCAGCCATTCTGTGATTGTGCAGCTGGACATAAGCAGTGTCTGAGGGTTTCCCTCCTGTAGCCATTTAACCCAACCACTGAATATTCCTTTCTTGGTTCCTCACAGCTTAATTCTTCCCACACTGTAGAGGATTCTGCAAGCATGAATGAGCAGAGAGCTCAGAAGGAACCTGGGCTTCCTAGGGAATATATAATGACTGGAAAGTGTGTGTACATGGGGTGTGCTGTGGGGAAACACTGGTTTCTCCAGAGTTTCACCATTTGCAGTGATACTGAAAACAATAGCCTCTGCAGTTTTCAGGACAAAGAATGGTTTAACCATGTGGCACAATTTATAGGGTAAGCAAACTTTCAGCAAGAGCTAACTGTATCAGAAAGCTTGTGTAACATGCACAGAAGGCACTGGTAAATTATTTCAGTGCCATAATTCAAAATGCTGAAGAAAATTCTCCTGTATTATAGCCAGAGCAAGATTGGATCTGTAGCCAAGTACATCAACGTAAATGTTCAGCTGTCTGGGGAAATACAAGTCTTACACTGTTACTTAGGGGAAAATGTGCACAGACATGGTGGAGCCCCTTATGAAACAATCCTCATTTTGTTAAACAATAGGATCAAATTTTCAATCAGGTTATCTAGCATATTGCATTCTTCAAGCTTGCCAAGCAAAGAGAACTATCAGCATGAAGATGGATATATTTTTACAGAATTAATGATGTATGAAATCTGGAAGTGGAAACATACATTTTCATTTTATCCTCTAATTTTTCTTTTTACATTATAAGTGAAAGGAAATGCTTGGAAGTATTTGCAGTTATTCATATCTGTTTATCTTAGAGTGATTATCAGAGCAAACAGTGTCAGGCATTGTGTTTGGATCTGAGCCTGAAAAATAGTGCTTGCAGGAGCAAGGATTATTTGCATGAGTCAGTGTTTTCAGGACTGTGCCTGGTACTTGATTTCTCTCATGCATATGCAGTGCCTTGTAAATCATCCAGATTCAGAAATCATTTGAGTATTTTTTTCATTTATCCCATCTATTTGTATTAGTTTTAGTCTTGCTTGGTTTTAGCCCCTCTATTTACATTAGTTTTAGTACTGCTTGGATTAATCTGTTTATACATTTTTAGATGATCAACAGAATGTTCATTTAGTGATGGAAGTGAACAGTCTTACTGAAGATTCATTTCTCTTTGCAAAGTCTCTATCAGCTCTGTGGGATAGTTGTGGATTCTCGATGTAGGATTTTTCAACTACAGAAGTGTCTCTAAAAACTGATCACAAATTAGGGCAATGAAAATGAAGCTCACCTTCCCCAAGATCACCTTACCTTTGTTTTCTGTGGGGACTTTTTCTGATGATCATCCCTGAACCACCCTGCGTACCTGACGTATACTCCAGTATACTACAGCAGTATTTTCCACAGAGGTGCAGTGCCATTGCAGCCCTGGCAGCCCTGGCCAGTTCTCCCAGGCGCACACAGGCCCCTGGTACCTGCTCATCTTCTCTATGGCCAAGCCCTGCTCTTTATTCACTGTACAACATCACCTGGCCAGTACACAGGACTTGGATTCCTGCTTCGAATTCTGCTTTGGTAATGCACACCCCTTTAAATCAATAAGTCAGGCACTAAGCCTAGAGCATTCTTTAAAAATCTGATGTGGCAAATTTCACTTTCCTCTCTATGCACAGACTCTTTCTGAAGCTAAAGCTCCCATTCTCCACAACATATCACCAAAAGCCATGTCACAACTGCACTGTGCTGCCTTTTCATATAGGCAGCTGGAAGATCTCCTTCTACCAGCCTTTATTAAACATCTTGAGTCTTCCTTTTGAACAAGTAAATAATTACTTTACAGTTTTATTAAGCTGTTGTTCATTTGCACTGAAATGAAGAAGCCACACCCCTTTACTAGGTCACAGGAGCACTCCACCCCAACAATTCAGTCTTGAAGACTAATTGACTCCAGGGATGTAAACACCATCAACCTGAGGTCACTGTCAGGGTGTCTTTGTTGCTATTCTGCACTCGTCTGGTGATCTGCCATGTTGCTTTATCTCACAGCAGGCATGGAGGGGTTTTTCTTCCTCATCGCCCCCTGCCCAGCTCTCCACAGTCCTAATATCCTCTGCTCCACAGAGGAGCAGAGTTCATCTCAGTCTGTACTGCCTCTGAAAAGGGTCTTGAGGACTCAGTGTCATTCCTATCACTAACACTGAAGTGCAGTCTCTCTCCATGGCACTGAACTTTGTAGACAGCAGTTGGAAATTAGAGGCAAGTGGTTCAAATGGCAGAAAGAGGTGCAAAAATGCATCAGTATAAAGGTTTTCATGAACAAAAAAAGCTGCTTCCACTCCAGAACAGGTTATTGAAGCTTCAGATTTCCCAGGCACAACACATTTCCAATCTGCAGAAACAAAAGAAGTCTGCCCTTCAGGTACAAGATTAGTCCATGTAAGGGGAAAAGAGTGCACAGAGGAAGATTTGCGAATGTCATGTTGGTACTGACAGCTCATCAAACAACTCCTTGAAGGACCCACTTTGTTACCAGATTAAAAAAAGGAATAAAATGAAAGATAAAAGAATATAATCAATGAATAAAACTAATGTCCTTCCATATGCACTGTAGAACATTGGATAGATGAGCCAGTCCTGTGTTATTTCATTCCCTGTTGAACAAATTTCTTTAATATATTTTCTGGTATGATTTTTTAAAGTCACCTTTGCAAGTTGTGGTAGAATTATCAATCATTGTTTAACTGTGTGCTAAGTTCCCTTAGCCTTTGTGTGTAAATATGCCAACTGAAGGCTTGTTTACCAGAGAAAATACTGGTGCTCTGGCTAGGAGACAGTTTTAATCAAATATGGTTGGGAGTAAGCAGGTGTTTTTCATGTGGAATGTATTGGAAATGAGTATGTATCACAGAAATGGCTCTTGGACTATATATTGCTCTTGATAAATAGCAGAACCCAAAATTATATCAGCCATTGCAGTTTATCAAAGGGAAAATAGTAAAAGCTTTGTGCACACTGTCAGAATTGAACACACTGAAAAAGGTGGGGTACTCATTTTTATTCTTCACAAACTCTAAGAATGCACATTTTTTACTGGCATTTTTTGAATGTATTAGTCCCTCCCTGTGTTTTCCCTGGACCCATACTTTTCTTTGTTCTTCTCTCTCTTTTCTCTTTTTTCCTATTTTTTTGCTTCAATGACACATCATACTCTGAACTTGCCAAACAGAGATGTGTGTTGCTCTGAAGAGTCACTGGGCAGTGAGGAAGACCAGAGGTGATAGAGATTGCACTTTTCTAAGGCAGAAGGCAAACCCAATGGTATTAGTATTATTAAGGCAAAAATATCAACTCACCAGCTTGAAACACAAGGATTCTGCTTTCTGTAATTTTTCTGGAACTTCCTATTACACTGTTAAAATATTTTGACCAAGCTATGCTCCCGTTCCATTGCAAGCATTGTTTTGCCAGCAGGATTGAAGCTCGGTAGAGATGTGAAGTTATTGGATATACCAGAGTATCATTCGTGCTAAACATACAGATTCCCATCTATGCTTATAATATACAGATAAAATTTGGCAGCATGTTTCTCCCTCCTCCCAAGTTCTTGTCTCAGCTTTAATGAAACACAAAATGCCTGTCAACAGAGCAATAGTTATAATGCACTTAGTAGCAACTTAATATCTTAGTTGCCTTGAAGAGCTTTTTATACATAGACATTAATGGATGGCTGGATAAAGAAATTCTTCTACTGAAAGAACTAATTTTGCTTAATCCTTTTGAAATTAAGAGATGATACGGAGAGATGAGTAATGAAGTGCACTCTCTAATTGTGAGGTACCTAATAGAAAACCACAGGGGTTACTTCTCTCTCACCAGCTGTAATTACACTAATTACTGATACGGTGCCAGGAACACTAAGGCAGGCTGTGTGTGACAGCACACAATGCAGTGTGTCCTAGCAAGCCATCGTCCTCCATCGCTGGCCAGAGGGAGGCTGACCATGTCAGCAGGATAACGTGTGCCTTTCTTGTGGCAGGGAAGAGGACAGGCACCTCTGTTGCTCACAGGCTGTTCTGCAATGAGGACACAAAACTTGGCTTCAGCCCCTTCTGAGGGGAGGTGATTTCAGGCCATACACTGAGGAGTTGATCTATACCTTAAGCAAATTAGCTCTATTCAGGCCACTGAAACTGCTTTAATGAGCAGAAGTTACTTCTGTGAGTAACAGTTTGCAAGACTGACTTCATTATTGACAAAAATGTAATGAAAGAAAATGGTGGATGAGGAGAAGGGAAAATTAATAAATTATATTTAAGTATGTATAAAATTGCTGGACAAATGGTCCTGACTATTAAGGTAAATGGTGCTTGTAAATTCCATTTAATCTTCTGAGATTTTCTTTTACCATAACTCTTACAGTATCTCAGAGGAAATAATGTAAAGATGAGTTGCACATTTCAGCAAAAGAATGAATATAAGGTTTCAAGATTTATCGATGGGATGTTTTAAAACAAAAGATCTTCTTTTTTCCTTTGGAATTACTCTACCGTTTATTTTCATTTCCTCAGTTTTTTGTTCACTGTATTATGAACTTCTCTGGGGAAATCTATTGTTAGATGTTTTCACACACATAGGCCCCCTTCTTCCCCCTTGATAAATGATAAAATTGTGCTCCAGTGTGTGCAACACATTCTTGAAATACATCTGAATTCCATTATACAGTTTGTCATTTGCATGATACCTTTTGAGTTACCACTCTCAGAGAAGCCTTACATACTACAGAGAAATGCACTATGAAAATGAAAAACAAGTTGGGTATGAAGTCCGTGGGGTAAACCAGCAGAGATTGTGTTTAACTGATGGCCTTATTTCCATGCAGGTTCAGGGCTAGAAGAGGTTGCACCTCAGTGCTAGTCACTATTTGCATGGATGGTGTTCCCTCCACAGGAATATTGCTGCAAACAAGGGCTTCATAGCTCAGGCTGCAATGGACTATTTTTTTCTCCTCAAAAACATTTATTAGATTCCTGCCTGTTCTGGATTAAGTCTTACTGAGTTTCACAAGTTTGAAACTTCCTATAAGAGTGTAAGCTCTCAGTTTGCTATCGAATGGAATAACTAGTTGTGGCACAGAAATCTTACAAATGTGTTCCCATTTTACCAGAGACAAACCTGGCAGGAAAAGAATGGCATGTCTGTATGTCTGGTTAACACCATTGCCTGTTCTCCTTCCTGCAGAAGCAACACTTATGTTTGTTGGGCTGTGATGGGATATGCATTTTGTACAGATGTGGTTTGACATGAGTGAGTTAATTTTCTGGGCAGCTCAGGATTAGGGAATTGCCCAGTATTCCCTTGGCTGTCTGCTTGCAGCACCCTCTTCCCTTTCCTCCATCCTTTGCGTTCCCACAAGGCTTTTTTCACATTGGAGTGAGCCCCAGTGCAGTGGTGAACTGATCCCAGAGCAAATTAGACATGCAGAACCTTATCCTATCCACGCTGCTTTTTAAACACCTCTTCTTTGAGGAAGCTGTATCACAAACATGTTCTGTAAACAGAGCAGACTCCCATCCCAGCCCTCCACAGCCAGAGCAGGAAGAAATGCATAGCATTCCCAGAAGTCTACCAGCAATCAGGACCTTATTCATTTGTCAAAAGTGTTTTAAAAGTTATACGTTAAACAAAGAAAAAGATGCAGTGAAAATCCTCCTTTAAGAAGTTCAGAGTCTTCTATAAAAATAACTGAAATTGAGGGATACTGTGGCAGTGCTTTTTCAGGGAGTGAATTATCTCATGTCTCCCAATCAATCCTCTCTTGTTTATTGACAGGATCCTGAACCAGCAGGTCTGGTGTGCACAAAACCTCTGCTGAACTCAAAAGTCAGGATGGGCTACAAGTCCCATTTCAGTATTCATGTTCTTACTGTTTCTAGTGTGACTTTTACAGAACTCATCCTAATAAAGCCCTTGTTCAGCCATTTGTCTAGCTAAATTTGTAATGTAGGAACAATCTGCTTTGGGAGCAAATTCATCCCTGGAGGAAGTGGGTATTGTAGTCAGTCAATGAGATTGCCCCTACTTACACCACAGATAAATGTGTTGCTTTGTCCCAACATTTGTGCTTTGCAATAATTTCACATTCCAAATTATAAACCTCTGAAAATTGTAGATTATAATAAATGTGCTGACACAACTTCAACTGTTATAGTAAATGGCATTGCTCTAATAATGAAATAAAAAATCCTACTTAATCCTATTCTTTCCCTAAAGTGGTGTTTTGCATTAGCTATGGATGAAAAGACAAACAAGTACATGTATATTCAATAATAATGTCAGCTGGGTCAGAGAAGAATAGGAAATAAAATGAATTCATAACACCCCTGGAGATAGAGCTCTGATACAGGCAGTTTTCTCTTTGATTTGCCCTCATTGACAGTATTCATTGTAATTTTAACATAGCCTCCAAATTGGCCTTTTTTAATAGCTGTCCTGATCTTAATAACACATATGCTCTGTAATCTCCAGTCTGGGTGCCTCTGAGGTGAACAATTACACATAGCAGAATAGATCATATGGGCATTTACAGGGATCTCTCACTCAAGAGTGCCTAATTTCACGTTCAGCCCATCCAGACAGTGTTTTGGAGAGCTGTAGGTACAGAGCTCTTCTGTCTCAGGGCTTTGAAGCTGAAATACCTTTCTAGGTATGATAGTGAAATAGTCACCTTGAATTAAGGTTGCTGGCAATCTTATAAAGTCCTTATTAGGTTTTGAGTGCAATCAGATGGTACTTGCTTATAAATGAGAGTTAATAGAAACATTAAACAGTACAGGCTACTGTGACCCATGTCTTCAGAATATTAAGCACATTTTAAAATTGTGGAACACCATCTAGTCCTCTGCCTTCTGTAAAATACTACCTTTTCTAACCAATATTATCTGGGAGCAGGTTATTTGAAGTGTTCAGCATTCTACATTTGCACAAACTGTGTACTATTAATTTATTTCCTCGCTTTTCTGGCTACCATATATTTGTTGTTGATACTATACTCAGTTTCTCTTTAATTATTCCATCTGCCAGAAGAGTGTGATGCATTTTAGAAGCTGGTTGGTTTAGCTGTTTAAGCTCTGAGTTTTGGAACTGAATGAGATGACATATTCTTCATTTAGCAGAAGGGGCTAAGAAGAATTATATACGCCAAGTGATAAGCTTGGAACTGCTAAAGAAATGCCAAAATCCAATTTTTTTCCTCTCTCCAGTCGTCTAAACATCTATTAGTCTTTTGAAGGGAACTCATAAATCCTGCAAATTTAGTTTATCTGAAACCAACTCTAACAGTTGTCCTTCCTACTAATCATGTTTTATATCAATTTTATATTTTTCAATATTCAATAAACATGTCTTGTGTTTACTATACTTGTTAGAAAGTATCTGCAGTATAGGCTGTATGAGGACAGTTATTAATCAGCCATTTCAGATGGCTGTAGGGTTAGTTTAGTAAGTGTATCCATTTATCTTTTTTATGTTTTCTTCTTTGTTCTTTCCATTTATCCAATATGGAATTTCTTTTGTCCTTTTTGGTTTATTTCTACCAGGGGTATGTCAAAAAGGAATTTAACATGTAACAAATAAAAAAAAAATTTTTAAAAAAACCCCTAAATTAAACAAAAAAACCCCCAAAAACCAAAAAAAACACACCAAAAAAACCAAAACACAAACTACAAAAAAACCCCAAAACAAAACAAACCAAAAAAAAGCAACAACAAAAAACAAAAAAAAAAACCCCAACAAAAAAAGAAACCAAAGCCAAACCACCCAATAGCTGAAAGAAAAAAATAACAGACCACCCCTTGGGGTTTCATTCATGAAAAGATCTTTGCATTATGTCCACTTAGATCTGCATTAAAAAATAACAATAGAATGCATTATCTACCAGTGATTCTTTAAAGCAGTGGATAATTTACACATTAAAGTGAAATGTAGGTTTAAAAGTAGGAGTGTAGAATTGAATTAGAGTTAAGAGTCAGAATGATGTAGTCCTGTATGAAAATGGTCTCAGTTTCCTGGGGGTATTGTCCTTCTGGTGTAATGAGACTTGCAGATAGCAATCAGGGACTGTGGATAGATCAAGGCACAGCGATACATTGAGAATGGCACAGCAAGTAATGGCTCTGGGGAAACAAATGAATGTGTCTGCTAGATAAACAGCATTAAAAGTTCCTGTTCATCACCAGAGTCTGGGCCTCTAAAGATTAATAATTCCTGAAAAATTGAGTGTTGGGTTTGAATGGCAAGGTGTTGGTGGCAGGGGGGCTGAAGGGGTGGCTTCTGTGAGAAGCTGCTGGAAGCTTCCCCCATTTCCAGCATAGCCAGTGCCAGCCAGCTCCAGGATGGACTGCCACTGGCCCAGGCTGAGCCCAGCTGTGACAGTGGCAGTGCCTCTGGCATAACAGATTGTAAAAGCGGAAAAAATTGCTGTGCAACAGGAGCTGGAAGAGAGAATATGGGAGAGAAAGAGCTCTGCAGACACCCAGGGCAGTGCAGAAGGAGGGGCAGGAGCTGCTCCAGGTGCTGCCCATGGAGAGGCAGCTGTGCCCTGCAGCCCATGGGGTCCCTGGGGAGCAGAGATCCCCCTGCAGCCCGGGAGGAGCCCACGCTGGAGCAGGGGATGGCCAAAGGAGGCTGTGACCCCATGGGAAGCCTGCACTGCCAGGACCTGTGTCTGTGTACAGAGAGGAGCCCATGCTGGAGCAGGTTTGCTGCCAGGACTTGTGACCCCATGGGGGATCTGTGCTGGAGCAGCCTGTGCCTGGAGGATGCACCCACAGGACAGACCCATTTTGGAGCAGCTCCTGAAGAGCTGCAGCCTGTGGGAAGGACTCGAGCTGGAGATGTTCATGAGGTGGTGGTTCCTGCAGGTGGGACCTCACACTGGAAGAGGAGGGGAAGAGTGGGAGGAGTCCTCTCCCTGAGGAGGAAGAACCTGCAAAGATAATGTGTAATGAAGTGACCATAAGCCCCATCCCCCTGCACCACTGTGAGGGGGAAGGTAGAGAAACTTGTCAGGGAAGTCCAGCCCAGGAAGAAGGGAAGGGTGGGGGGAAGGAATTTTATCATTTGCTTTTATTTCTCACTGTCCTACTCTGATTTCATTGGCAATATTTCTAATTAATTTCCCCAAATCAAGTCTGTTTTGCCCATGACTAATTCCTGAGTGATCTCTCCCTGTCCTTTTCTCGACCCACAAGCTTTCTGTTACATTTCTTCTCTTCTGTCCAGATGAAAAGAGGAGTGACAGTGCAGCTTTGGTGGGCACCTGTGGCTAGCACAGGTTCTTCCCGTGGGAACATTTTGCTATATTTCATAAACAAGATAAAGTTTGGATGTTTTGCAAACAGTTTCTCCGGATTGAGTGAGTTCGGGCTTGGCCAATTGTGCCTAGGGGGAGGTCTCGGGCTGACCAATCTGGGGCACTTCTGTAGACTCTATATATATGGAATTCAAAACAATAAAGTTCCTTTTCTCCTCTCTTTCCTTGTCTGAGAACTTGGGTCAGTCCTCAGCTAGCCGCTCAACAGCGACAGGCACCAAGGTCAACCCACCACAAATCCTAACTTTTAGAAGAGTTTTTTTGAAATCCATTCTGCAGTTGTAGTTTTATGGGTTCACGTGCTGCAGAGAGGCATCGGCCGTTTGTCAGGATGCTAATGACTGGTAGTTATGTGTCCAGAGACTTTGTAACCACTGGGTAGCCTGACAACACAGGTCACGGAAAGACAGATGACTCACAAACCAGTTTAAAGATCTCCTTCACTTTCTTTTTTAAAGGGCACCATCAGGGCTTCGAATGTTCTGGTATTTCCACACTGGGATTATTTTCCCCTCTTTAAAATTCCATGTATTGCGAGGCTTCCATGATTTCCTAGTAGTCTTCAAACAGAAAAAGAAACCCCTTTCTAACAGAACATCCATTGATTGCTAGAGTTATTTAAAGGCTAACAATAAAAAATCATAGACTTCAGTCTCCATCAAGGTAGAAAGGGAACAATAATTGCAATTTGCAAGCCTCCTGCCATGGGTGAAGGAGCTAGCAGAAATGAAGATCTGCAATTTGAGTGGCTGTCACAGCAGATCTGAGGGAGATGTGCCGATTCATTCATACGTCATCCTGTGATAAGACAATTTGTTAAGGTGAAAAGATGGGTGTGAGGTAGAAGTGTGCCCAGATGATTATCAGCTCAGATAAAAGTATGAATACATGGGAAGCTATACAGGATTGTATTTGGTGTCTGCTTATCTCTCTGTGTAGACAGACCTCCAAAGAAGAAACCTTCTCTGTCTCTGTAGCAGCAAATAACACAGTTTCTTACCCCATGTATTTTTCCACACCCAAGTCTTAGATTAAAAGAAGTCATACAAGTGTTAATATAGTAATGTGCGATTCAGCTCTTTCTTCTGTAAAATGAAGGGAAGGAAGCTTAGGGACAGCCACATCTTTCAGGAGCTTTGTTCCACTTTAACCAAGGGCAGGGCGCAGAGCTGTGAGATTTCTCTATATTAAAAAATAAATAAATAAAAATGGGAGTATGAAGTGGCAAGTTCCTAGCTTGGAAAATGTTTGCCTTTGGACACTAACAGCTATGAGGTCCCATTAAACTTCAAACAAGCACCTCCTCTTCTTGCTATTCTCCAATCTTCATTCTCAGTTTGATAAGGTAGGAATTGGAACCAGAAAGAAAATTGGCAGTGCCCCAGTCAAGAATGAAACATGAATGACTTTTTCTCAGTTTTTTGCAGTCTCAGAGTTGAATTTCTCTTCTCATTTAGAAATACACATAGGTGTATATGGACTAATCCCCATCAGACAGTGGAAATAAAAGAGGATGTGAAAGAGCTGCTGACTGCCAAACTTATTGATGAATGAGTCTGAAAGTTATTTGTTCTTCCATAGCATCACAAAGAAGCACTCATACATACATACACGGAGTATCCATTGGTTTACTTACCTCAGGTCTGATTTTGTCATCGTTAAATTGAAAGAGTTTTCCCTTTGACGTTGCTGAGGTGTAGATTCGGCCCATTGTATGTGAAGTTAATTCATTAAATGTAATTCTGTATTGTCTCTCTTTTTTTTCAGAATGCTTGAGGATGATCTGAAACTCAGCAGTGATGAAGATGACAATGAACAGGTAAATACATCTAGTATAAATGCATAGACCATTTAATCTGACAAAGCTACTTTGTTGGTTGGAACTGATTGTGTGTTGTCTTATTATATTTGCATCAAAAGCATTTTGGTGTGCTGCAGGATCCACCAGCTTAAATCTTGTCTGCTTCCTCCTTATTGGAGGAAACTTACTCTCAAACAGCAATGCACTTTGTCAGTTTTGCTGATTAGCTTTGTGGATTGAACTAAACCAAAATATGACTTATTAACCTTTGGGTTAGAGACCACACAGAGCATCACCCAGGAAGAGATAATGTGTTCTGAATCTCTGTCCTCTTTTGTACTCAGCTAACTGTAGAACAGACTCCACTTGCTTTACACCCAGTTTCTGAATTGATGAGCTTTTTGGAAGTGTGTGTAAAATGACCACATCAGACCACCAACACAACTACAGAGTTGGTTTGCACTTTGCAATCCAATTTTACAACTCCCTACAAGAAAATTTGGTCCGTAAGTTTTTGTTCCAGTCAAAGAGTAAAGGATTGGGAATCCACAGCCAGTAATCCAGTGATTCCCATTTGTGAAAGGGAAAACCCTCAGCATGTAGCTCTAAATCAATATTGAAAGTTTCTCCACGTACTTGGGATGTTAATGAAGAATCATTTTCAGAAAACTGGCTCATGTCATTCTCTGTGCTTCCCACTTTATAAATATTTATGGGTAATGCTGGGAAAGAAAGCTGGTGAAATTCATATTCTCAACATACTTACCAGAAAAAAAAAAAAAAGAAATTTCGTGTTAAATTCATCCTTCATTTTACTTTATCTATGCAATAGGCTCAAACGTTTAAATGGCTGCAATACAGAGAAAGGTAATGCTATAATTCAGCACAAGATCATCTGTTCAGTCTGGGTAATGTTAATTATAGGCCAATCATTCTTTCTTATTTATTTTTAAACCATCTAAATGTTCTCCTTCAGCCTACCTAATCCATCCTTTAGGGTCATGCCAAGAAAGATTTACCTTCTGGTGAAAGTTGACCCCTTAGTTGTACAAGTCAGTATTTTTTAGTACTGAGAAGACTTGCACTCTCTTCTGAAGCCAAACGGTCAAAATCCTGTACTTGTGCAATGCAGTGTTGTGCAAACATGGTGACTTACTACACCATGGTGGCTTATGACTTTGGAAATTAGCCCAAATGGTCCTGTAAAATGACACTGTGATTCTGAGATGTCTAAAATACAGAAATGGAAATATATTGTCAGGTGGGAGTTACTGGTTTTTTCCTGCAGTAATAGTTTTTTAGTGATTTAGCAGAGTTTACAGAATTCCAAATGTACACAGTTTACACTGCTAAGATGAAATCCCATATCACTGGTGACTGAAGCAGCAAATGCCTGGACCAGTGTTTGCTGACATCAAATGAAAAGCCCTCAGTGTCTTGAGCAGATGTCATCTCTGATGTTAATCCCGAGCAGGAGAGAATACAGTGCACAGAGGGGCACTGACAGCTCTGGAACCATCACTGCTGTCAGGGTGGGACATCCTCTTACCAAGGCAGCATGATGTGTGTGACCAGTGTCACAGAGCTGCCAGCGCAGGGGCTGCAGCCTGGGCCCTTCTGTGCTGGGGATTTGCCTCAGACTGCTCCAAAGCTCCCCTGTCCTACCAGCAGTACCATTTACAGCACAGCCTGCAGACAAGTAAGAGAACACCACAGCGACCATTCATGGAGTTTCTCAAAATTGTGCACTACAAAGAAAATTTTTGGTTGGTTTTTTTTTTTTCACAGAATCATTTCAGTTAGAAAATATGTCTTAAGATCATCAGGTCCAGCTCTTAACTGATCACTGCCAAGCCCGCCACTGACCACCCAACTTGGTGTCATGTATAAACTGACTTGTGTCCTTAGGGATTCCAAATAAAGTAACTGGACACAAGCACACTGAGAACATTTCTTAAATGCCTTGCACTTCACAGGAACCTTCAGCTTTCCTAGGTACCCCGCATATGTATGGTAGCATCTCTTTTATTTGTATTACAAGTAGGGTATGGACAAAATTGTGCACCTCACAGCTTTTTAGGTTTCCTGAATGAATGACTGTTAAGTGTCTGCCTTTATGTTTTTGGCCAGCAAAGGCCTTGAAACGCTGAGCAGCATGACTCTGCTGCATCTCTCACTCATTACACTTCAGCAGCCTCTGCCACATCTCTTTAAGGAGAGGGGATTGGAAATTGGAAGAAAAGTTGATCTGGCTCACTGGTCAGACACATAAACATCAACAAAGTAACTTCAAGGGCTTTTTTAACATAAATATTTTGCAGTCAAGTGACCATTGTTGTTCAGATGTACACATGTGCTCATTCTGGCAGGCAGAGAAAAGATTAAAACTCTCAGCTCAGAACCATTCTAGCAGTTTATGCAGCATTTTTATAAGGAAATGGAATCATTGTCTTTACAGTCTTTATGATTTTTTTCTGCCATAAGCCTGCAGCCAGTGTGAAACACAAGCTGGTATTTACTTATTTTTATTCAAAAAAACCCAACACAGTATGTAAAAATCAAGTTTGTTTCCTTTATTTCTACTCTAATTTCACAGAAATTGAAATCCTTTGACAACAGTGGTCAGTAGAGAGGCTGAGGATTTGTCCTTTCAGAATTACTAGGGACCCTTCAATATTTACGTGGCAGGACAGTAGTGACACTGATCCATAAATGCACTTGGATATCAACTTCTAATGGAAGTCTATAGTATGGACTATAGTATGGAGAGAGTTTGATCTATCGGCCTGTCTCCTGAGACTATGAGTAGTCCATTTGTCATGGTGGAAGATTTCTAGAAATTTGGCTGAAAGAAACAAAGCTCTTCTGTCTTCTTACCTGACTTCTATGAACGAGAACCCTTAGTCAGTCATGTAACTGAGAAGCTGAGCTTCATTTCTGGATAGGATAGAAACTACCAGGTTGAAGTCTATGGAAGGTGTTTATTCTATAGACAGCATCAGCAAGGCTGTTACTGATCATACTGCCCAGTTTTGGCATTCCCTTTTCAAACAGAATTTTGAATAATTGGAAATTGCTCCTAAAATTTATAAACATGATTTGGAGAACCGTCCTTTAATATAAGTGTTATATTTACTTTGGTTAAGGCACCCATGGTGATGGTCTAGCAACATATCACCAAGAAAAAGATGAAGGAGGCTGTACACCTTAATTTCACCCCAGAGGGCTTAAGAGGCTTCAGCAAGTGAGAGCTGACTGCAAATTCAACCTCCTAGTGCCAAACTGCTGCAAATCGCATGGAAACTTTGTGGGTTTCTTTTCCTTTTAGCCTTCTGGCATCTTTGGGCTTGATGCTGAAAATGTTGAGTGAATTTCTTTGGGCTGTGACCTGCAGGAGGTCCAGTAAGATGCTCATTGCAGGTCCCTTCAGGTTTCAGATGTGTAAAGCTTTGGACTGTATTGGTCACTGCAGCAGAGCATGAGGCAAATTGCAATCACTCCACCCCTGCTGCAAACTCCTGATAGCACCTTTGGCCCTTGCAGGGAGAGCTGCATTTATTTACCACCAGCATCTAACATGTGTAAACACAACCACAGTGTCTCCAGTGCAGGCACTGTGCAGCTGGCCATGTGACACGTGCTTTGTCCCATAGACAAAATGCTGAATCTTACGTCTCATTGTGGGTGATTTGGGATTAAAGACACACAGAAAACGCTGGGTTAGATCTGGAATCAATTTTCATTTACAGCTGAGAAGCAGTTATTGATGCTGTGCTCACAGTTCAATAAAAGATCTAAAGATATAGACCTTGTGTTTCTCTTTCAATATAAGCAGCATAATCAGTGTCAAATGTTTTTACAAAGAAAATTGTATTGACAGTTTTATTAAAATTGCTGTCTTTAAAGTTTTAAGTTATCCACAATTTGACCTACTTGAATGGTTTTTAATATGCACACTGACCAACCCAATAGATTTTTATGTCATATATTTATAATATCAGGTACACATCTGTTTAATGTATTCTGTGAGAGATACATGTGAGCATTGCCTGGATTGTGAACTCTTGTGGTGGTGTCACCAAGAGGAACACTGGCACCTGCATCAGTATTGCACACAATGCTCAGACTGGCTACAAGAAGTACAATCAAGGCAGCTGACAGACATGCTGTTAGTAAAACCAGTAGATGACAAGGCATTTCAGAGATGCTAATGTTAACACCCTTCTCTGAGGAAGGACACAGCTTTTTAGATGGCTTTATTACTATCTTTAAAAAGTACATCAGAAATTAGGAAGAGTAGTGAAGATTTTTAATTAGTAGCTCAGTTCAGCTGAAAGAGCTTAGATAAAACACAGGTTAGTATTTTTGTTCTCTAAAACACCTCTGTATAATTCAAATTAGCTTTGAGCTCAAAGGCATCCAAATGAGTTGTGCCTGGATACAGTACTTTAAGTAGCTGTAGTGTACCCAATTTTCTTTAACCAGCTCCTCTTTGTTCTTCTGCCTAAGGAATAGTCCTGTTAACCTTTTAAATCTGTACTTAATTTAAAGCACATTGCTAGTGTTCTGTGTGTTTTTGAACCAAAGAAACTTTGATACTAGTTACAGACCTGCTCCATTTTCAGTATTTCATGTATAGAGTGGTTTTGGCAGAACAAATCAATATGATGTTTTTCTTTTCTATTTGATTTTTTTTCCTCCCCCTTTAGTGATTGCACTTCTCTGAAAACTTTACAAACACAAGACATGCATGGAATCCATGGCCCTGCTCTATTGTTGTATTTTACATAAACTTAATTCTTTTTTGCTAGGTTAGTGTTAGGTAATTAAATTCAAAATGTTTGACTTTTTACCTAAGTCTAAAAGACTTTTTAGCTGAGTCTAAAAAGGTAATCAGCCATAGGCTGAGCTTTGAATTCTTACAATACATGCCGAGCTGTCAGTGCCTTTATCCAAGTTAATTTTTTTTTAAGTTTATGAAGTTCTAAGGTATAGTATGCCTTCATCATATCATGTAAACACTTTTTAAAGTGCAACAGCGACCACTTTCTTTGTAACAATAGATATGCTTTCCTGTTGTATTTTTCCACATTTTTTAGCTGGATCCTGGACAAGCTGTTTACCTCCCCAAGGTTTCTCTACATTTCCATTTACTTTGTTATCAGCAGAAAGGCTGAAGAACAGCTCTTCAGTAATGACATCAATACTGCACACACAGTGAGAGAGGTCATCTTGTCAAAGCTATAGAAAAATCAGATGGATTAGGATGAAACTAGGTGCAAAATAACTTTGATAGAGTCTTTTAATGTAAACAGTTTATCTGTCATTGGGTTCCATTGAAATCCCAGAGTGGTGCAGCATGAGTTGTAGCTACAGCAGCGTGTGTTTGATAAAGAACACATTCCAGTGTTTAAAATCTGCAGTCATGCTTTATAATTGTAGGGAAATGTTTTCATTAAGCCATTAATGAAAACAGAAGCTATTAGCTTCGACCTTGTCAGTCTCTAACCATGAAAATTCCTTTCCTGGATATATGTCCCTTTTTGCTACCTCAGTCCATTCTAATTAGTGTTCAAATTATTTTATTGTGCACAACACTAGCTGAAACAACAATATATCATCAACTGTGTAAATTAATACTCCAGCTTCTGTTAGGCAAATCTTTGATACTAAGAGATTTGATCACTGACATATCTAAGGTTATAATTCACATGGTAATGATGTAGGTTCATGTAATTTGTTTATTATCACCAGAAGCTTTCAGTAACCACCCTGAGGTCTGGGCTGAGCTTTCTGCAAAAAGCATAGCACACCACTAAAATACAGTGTTATAGAAAGCTTTTAACTTGTTCAAATTCACAGAATCACATGTAATTTTTTTCACACATGTTGTTATTGTGGAGGTCATCCATCAGTGAGGAAGGGGATTTATAAGATCCTTAGGAAAAATGGTTGCTGTAGAGTGCACAGGAGTGCAGATCAACAGGAAGGATTCTGCCCCTGCAGGTTGCAGCTGTGCTCTTACCTGGGCTCTGGGGCAGCAGCTGTCCAGACCAGCACAGGAGCTGGAGGAACTCCATCCCTCCCACTGCTTCACCTCTTCCAAATGTTTCCATGGGTTGACACTGGCAGCTCAGTGTCAAAAACCCTCCACCGCAGTAGAGAAAACAATACGGGAAAAGAAATGCTGGCAGGCAGGCAGCCCTAACAAAATGGGAATGAAATGCCTTAGCTGAAAAGAAGTTTTACATGGCACATTTTCAAGAAACCCTCTGCTCTCTTCCACACAAGTAAGCAGGGACTCCATGGCCCCTCAGCGCTCTCTTTAACAGGGGCTGCGCTTGGGTTCACTTCTGCCGCCAGCCTGAAGCTGCCAAGCTCTGTCAGCCACACTGTGAGACACCATTCTTCTGAGGGAGAAGCTTTAAGGTCCCTGATGCCTCTGTCACTAGTTAAACAGTTTTTCCTCAGTACAGCCATAAGAACCTGATGCTGGATATCTGCCAGCCTTTTTGGGTTGGGAGAGAGGAGGGAGATGAGGCTCTCAGTCCACAGGATGTGCTGCATACTTCGTGTGTGTGTACATGGTAGTGCACACAACTTTTTCTAAAGTCTTTATTATGAGCATGGAGGAAAGTATATTTCCCCAGAGCCTCTTGCTATGTGTGCTGCTTAGGCAAAAGCCCTGTATTGTTTTGGCAACAAAGCAGAGGCAGCAGCAGCAGGTGAGAGAATTGATCAACCCCAGCATTGCTGTTACTAAGAGAAAAGCCAGACTTGGCCTTACTGTCCTGTAAAATAAATCTGAAGTCTGTGATACCTGCAGGCCATCTCAGTGCTCAACACTCACTAATCTGACAACATAGGACACATTTATCTCCCTTTTCTCCTCAGAAGGAGAGTGGGATTTTTATCATGAATGTCTTGTGAAGCATTTTGGTGAAGAAAGTGTCTGGTTTTCTTACACTGGCCATCTGCAGCGTTGCTCTTCTGTAAAAGCCTGAGCAACCATCTATGAACTTCAAAATCTGAATTCCTGGGAGTTTTCTACACAATGGAAGATAGTGCTGGTGCTGGGATTGAGACAGGGAGGGTTGCAAAAGGCTGAAGGAGGGACTCACAGGTGGCCAGAAAAAGCGTAAAGTAGGTGCTGAAAAGGGCGTGATAAATCCAGTAATTAGCTGCTGTCAGCCAGAATAAGGAGAAAAGTGAAAGTTGGTCTCCCCTGGAGGTATTCCAGAAAGAAAATAGTAATGAAAACTAAACACCTTAATTTTTCTTAGGATGAATTCATCTGCCACTGCAAGGTTTTCTGGGGTTGTAGGTGCTCTGCTCTGTGCTGGCAGGATGAATCTTCCTAGAACACATCTGCCTGCACACCAGGACAGGTCAGGACCCCAGTGTGACAGTGCAATTGATTTGAGCAGGGTGCTCTCATGGAAAGTGTGCCTGCTTTTCAAAATTACCAATTTCATGGCAATACTATTAAGTATAATTTTTGGAGCTGTGCAATTTAGTAATTGGCTAAGTCATCTGAGCAACGTACTAAACCAGACCAAGGTCAGCAAAGAGTTATTTCATGTGTGTTTACCCCTGTTGTCTCTGCTGCCTCTTTGTAATACATTTAACATTCAGTATAGATGTAATGCTCAGTATAAATTAAAATCGTCAAAGTCTTTAGTCCTGCACAGGAAATAAATGGGCAGCATGAACAGCAGCAATATCAATTCATTGCCACTGTTGGTACTCTGTCACGCTGCCCTTTTGCTTCTCAAGTCTAGGGAACTATTCATTTATTTAAAGTAGGGAGAAGACTAAAGATAGGTTGGACTCCCAGAGGAATGAGAAAAAGGCCTTTATCAGAAAGGAAAACCTAAGGCATAAACTGCAAATGAGCAGGGTTACAAGGGGCTGTATCTTGAGGTGTCTGCCTGTCCTTTGTGGCAGAGCAAGTGAACATTGCAAAAGTAACAATTGGGCACTGCACTCTAAAAGTACACCTCATACAGAGAGAGAGAGAGACACACCTTGTTATAAGACCACTAAATATCAGCACTGTGCAGATAAATTTCAGGGATACAAAACATAGAACTGGGAAATTGAACAACAGATACTGTGGTGACTGCAGCTGGACAGTAAGGTCAAAGGATATTTTTTGAAACAAGCCTTTTGCTCCTTATTCCTTGAAGGAAGTTTAGGGAAGACTTTTTGTTTCAAGCCTCTTTTGTCAAGGTACATTAGTATTGAAGTCTTAAAATAAGCAAACATGTTATGTGAGTTATCTCTGCAGCACAGCCGCTCACTGACAGATAGCTGTAACAGTTTGTATTGTAAAGTTCACCAAAGACACTGAGTAAACTGAAACCTGTGTGGCAAAAGCAACAATGTACACAGAATCCACACCAGCTAATTTAAAACCAGCTCAGATATGTCTACACAAGCAGCCAAGCACTCTTCAGAGTGCAGCATGCAATCAGTGTGTGTAGCTCTTTTCTCTGTTTAAAAAGAAAAATGTATAGAATAGTTCTTCAAGAGTTGGAAGTGGCCACATTTTTCATTGCACACTTTCTTAGTTTGATTTCCAAGTTTGGCATGATGGAAAACAGGGATTTGGAAGATGATGCTGATGGAAGCCCAAATATGTCTTTGTTGTTGCTCAATTAAAAGCAGCTCACTTACATCAAGGATGAAGGTGACTCCTAAACCAAAGACAGACTAGTTTAGATTTGGTCACTTAAACTCTTCTTTTTTCTTTTTACACCACTTCCACTGCAACAATTGAAATTAAATTTGCAGTATTTCAAGTATTCCTGAGCATCTCCGTGTGAAGCCATCAAGGTTACTGCATTGCTCAAAGCAACAGTGGGGAGCTCTCAGTGGTTCATCCACAGTGAGGGTTCAATGAACCATTCATTTGCAGATACCACGTACTTGGTGACATGATATTTTAAAAAATGGGTTTTGGCTGATCCATTCCACACATTTGAATCCTGACTACTCATTTTTTAAAACTGTGACATTAGGAGGACTTTATCTCCTCAATTGTTTTTGGTCCTGGATACAGTAACATTGGGCTTTTTGTCCTCGAGGTGAGACTGACTCAGAACATCACACACAGAATCTCAAATACAAAGTTGCCAACTTCATGTCAAAGGCAATTAGAAAGAAAGAAATACAATCTCCTCTGTTGACATTAGGGGACAGGTAGAGGAGAGTGTAACCAGTGAAGTAAAGAAGAAAAAAATCAGAAACACAACACACATATTTATACATACGCATACTGATCCTTCAGGCCTTGGGTTTTAGCTTTCTGATTCCCAGCATAATTCTGGATGGTTTGTTTGCTGCACACCATGTTCTCCTCCTCCACAGGAAGTCATATTTAGCACCAGCTGTATCATTACAGAATCAGAGCACAGCACAGTTGATAAGTCATGATTCTCAGTTGGTTACTTAGGATCATAGATAAGGCATTCTCTAGAAATAAGAGCATGATAAAACTTCCAAAACAAATTATAATCTATAAGGAGATATAAACTGTATATATATAACTCAACTAATGTGGAAAGTACTTTGTTTTTACTGTGGTGTTGAATTGAGTCTCTGAGGAGTCTCTTCAATACCTACAGCCCAGGAGAACAGTGTGGTGGGTTGTAAACTTATTTGTGTAGATTTGCTTGGCTATTCACCCAAGCAGACAGAGCTGGTTAGAAACTGGCAGATAAACCTGAGTTAGATTTACAGCAGCTCATGGAAAAAGGGGAAGAGTTTGAGCATGAAGGCCTGCCTTCTTCTGCCAACACATTTGATGGCATTAAGTGTCATCTGTCTCACTCTAAGAGATGCTTTGAGGCTCAGCAATTGCCTTCTTAGTGGCTCCCCAGTGCTTCTGAACCAAGAGGGTGAGGGGGCATTCTTGGAATTTTTTTTTTCTAATCTCACTTTCTCAAAATGAAACATTTTTCAGTGAAAATCCTGGATTTTCAGTTATGCAATGGAAAATACATCTTTTCCTTGGATAGCAGACACTTCCCCTGTAACACTTCACCAGAAATATAATTTGTCTTTTGCAGATGCCAACTATTTTACTTGGTTATTTTTGAGCAGTTCATTCTTGTCAGTTCATTCTCCCCTCCTTTGTGGTATAGGAAAGTTGTACTGACTGGAGTACAGTACTTTTTCTGGTTCATCCTATCCAAAATACAGTTGGTGTAAGGTAATCGATAGTGATTAAAAAAAGCATAATTTTTCACGTTTTGCGGTCCTTGTGCACAATCTAAGTTTTATTCCCATGTTAATCTTTCGTGTAATAGTTAAGTACCTTCTAACAAAGTAAGTTTATGGGTAAATCCACACTGCAGAACAAAGACAGCATAATGCAGGTGCCTCTTCAGTTAATGGTAAAACTACTAGCACCAAAATCAGGTGTAGAGGTAGGAGGCACAGATACAAGAATCATGGTAAAACATCCCTGGGCAAATATTCTCTCATGGATGAACCTCTGTGTCTTACTGCTTTTCACATATTCCTCATCTTCTTCCTTCTTATTCAACACTGGAGTCAGCTGTTGAAATAAGGTCTTAGGGAGCAGAAGCACAATTATGGAGAGGCCATAATTGTTAAAAAAAATCAGAAGAAAATTACAAATTAAAGTGGAATGATTGTCTAGTTCACTCTGACTTCCATTTTCTAATCATCCTAAATTATTTTAATGTGTGTTTTCAAGCTCAAAATTAGCAAAGGTCCCATGATGTAATTCTCCTAACACCCATTGAATATTACATTATACCAGTCCAATTTCATTTCAGTCTTTGGCAGCAGCATCTGTCACTCAGGGCACATATATGGTGGTTTAGGGACCTCCCACCTGTTCTGTTTCTAGGTAGTACTTTTAGTACACGAAGTTTAGGAATCATTGTGAAGTTAAAATCAGTTTCTTACTTGTAAAGGCCTAAGAATATAAGATAAGAAAAATAACTCTTAAAACATGTTTGTCTTTGAAATACCTTAAATTAATAATCAAAAGCTTGCATCGAGTCTAAAACAAATCAAACTCAGTCATGAAGATGAGAAACAGGAATTATTAACTGAGTAGCAAGGCTGATGGAGGCTCAATGAGATCATTTTGTTCAAAGATTAAAGGCGATGAACACTGAAATAGTTGAGGAGGATGGCTATGAACACATCTGACTAGAGCTGCTAAATTCAGTAATGATCAAAAGTTAATTATCAAAGCAGAGAGAACTACTCAACACAGACAATTTGAGTCAATAGCTAAGCAGCCGAGAAAAGAAGTAATTTGGAAGAAGTATTTTCCTATAATGAAGTTATATAAAAGACGTACATTTCAAAGAAACCTGCCTAAAACAAGATTGCATTCTTCCTGATCAGAGAAAAATAATTAGCTCTAATTGACAGACCTGCTGCACACCAAATATTTTCAAACACTATGTTTCTGCATCAAAGCTTAATGTGTAGAGTTACTCAATGTCACTTTGATTTTGCCTTCCTTTATCTTCTGCCACTGGGCATGCTCATGATATCGCAACAAATACACTTTGAAAAAAGAATGAGCAACACCTACAAGACAAATAAAAGTAGAAGGACAGATCCTGGATTTCTTTCTCCAGTGGAATCTCTGACGTATTGTGTGCTGTGTTTAACATCACTGTGATCCCACTCAAAGTGAATCCTTTGTAATAGGAAATGACCAGCTGTCTAATGATCCAACATTAAATTGGGCTGGCATGTAGATTAACCTGAGCATTTGCAATGGTTCTTCAGTTCTGTACAAGCAAGCACACATGTGAAGGACACTGTCCTTCCAGCACATGCCTTTTCTTAAGAGTTAGGAAAGTGCCTTTTTCTGGTAACAAAGGGAAAAAAAAGGTAGAAATTCTCCATTTAAAAATCTAGGGAAAGGTATGTGCTAGCATGTTCACAGCCCAAGAAAACAAAATATATCTACAATTCTTTCTTCCTGAAGCTACTACATTTTTTTCAGGGTAAACAGTTGTGATCGACATAGCTAAGTGGTCAAAAATCAAACATGCAGTTTAGACTCTGCTCTTTAATATTCTGTGACTTTGACATTGCTAGTTCTCACTCCCTGAAATATCTTCATCTTCTTTAATCTTTCATGTAAACAGTTTAGCTCACACCATCATGCATGTGCTCTCCAGAATATCTTCTGCTGCACTTTGTATTAAATCAACTGCATTATCATTATTTACTCATGATCCTAGACACTCTCCACTCTGCTGTTTCCTCTTCTTTATCTGTATTTTGATATCTGTTTTTGTGTAGTGTTTTTTGAATAATTCAGGGAAAAACCTTGATTTAGATGCAAACTTCACATGCTTGAACTCAGAATTGTTATAACCCAGCTATTTGGTATACAGAAGAGTCAAGGAAAATCCCACTCTATGGTCAAAAAAAATTCTGATCTTGTGGAAGGATGTTTATGAGCTTTAAAAATAATTTCAGTTTCCTGCAGGATGGGACTGAAACTTGGCATTTAGTGGGAAGCTTGTGACACTGAAATGCCATTTTTGATGGTGTTTCAGTTCATTTTAAATGAAACATTTGTGTGTTGTTGCATGTAGTTTATTACTTAGAAAGTTTCTTAATAGCATGCTTCTGACTCTGCATTTGTATATGGCCACTGAAAAAGGGAGATTTGGGAGAGAAATATTTGGAAGAAACACAATTCACATTATCTGACTATTGAGGCAGGGACCCCATTTCATCATAGGCTTCTTTGAGAAGGCATAATTAGGCTTGGCTTTGTCACAATTACTTGTGCAATCTGAAGCTGAGCATTTCCTGAGGTTTAAGTGTTTTATTTAGTACCCCTACTGTACAATTAATATAATTGATTCCTTTCGTTGATTTATTCTTCAGATGGAAAATATAACCCAAATGAAGCAAACACATTTTTCTTTGCATGCTGGGAGCAGCCCAGAGGATTGCTGTTGCCCCATCCAAGCTCTCACAAGCTCTCATTCTTTCTCTTAAATTTTAAACTCATTATTAGGGATTTCCATGGATTCCACAGATGCTACCTTTGCTTCAACTGGAGGCAAAAGTACCAAAACACCAAAGCACCAAAGCAGGTGTTTTGAAAAAGTAGCCCCATCATAGAGCCCAAAGAAAAATTAATTCTGGCAAAATTTGGAACCCAGTTGTGCAGATCCCAGAGGTTTCAAAAGGTCACCACTTTTCATAATAGATTTAATTTGTCAAGGGCTTATATGAGCATTTTTCTGAACCACTAATACTAGCACTTCCTCTGTAGGAACCATTTTATTTGCATCCCTGTATATAGCAGAGGTTAAAGTTCCTTACCAAAACCCTTCTCTTAAAGGTTGGCAGGCTTTGTAAACATATCTCTGGAGGTAATTAGTCACTAAAACTTTCCTTTCTGTAATAGGTTTATGGATCAGTTGTCTTAATTCTGCCTTTCACCACTCCCTGTGCTTGTAATCTCACCAACCATCTGACCGCTTTCCACATTTAAATCTATTACAGCCCCGTTCGGCAAACACCAGGAGGAATTCTCCGAAATGATACAACACTAGCGTTTGCTGCCAGTGATATTTCCAGCCCTCTTCCTTTAAAATATCATTTACCTACTCTGAACAAAACCAGAGTGGGATGCAAGGTCGGTTCAGATTACATAATTATGCCAGAGAAGCATTAAAGGGAAAAGTCTCCGCGAACATCTCGAGCAGCTTAACCAGTGTGATAGACTGGCGGCTCTGCCATCGCTGCCCCCAGCTGTGTTGCTTAGCAACATTTTAATTCAAGAAGAATCGAAGGAGATGAAATCCCCGTGGAGAGGGAAACAGAAATAAGAGGGCCGTTGACAGATGATCTGAGTTGTTTCTTCTAATATACTGTGAAGATCACTGGCTCTTTTCATGAATGATAAATGGACTGTACACAGATCAATGGGTTCAGCAATAAACTGGAACCAGGCTCCATGTCTGAGGTGGTGCAGGCCGAGAGGCCCAAAGATTTACTCATTTAGATGATTTGGAGTGTGTTTTCTCAAAGGTTTCACAAGAGGAAATTGATCTGAACATTTGGTCATCTCTTGCCCTTTTCTGTTGCTGGTGAATAAAAATAGTTTTGGAAATGGAGTCTGCTCTTCCCTCTATTTTTTCCTGTTGTTGTTCTTGCTCCAGATAGGGACATAAAGCTTGTGAAAAAGGGACCAGACCTCAGAGTGGGAAAGGAAGTAATAGCCCTAAATGAGAGGTTCCTAAACACTCGTGGCCATCAAAAATCAACAAACCCCACTGATACCACACACTGGGGCAGGAGCGTTTCAGACCCAGCACAATCTCTCTGAATGGTCCTTCAGCCCTTGCCCCAGCTCTGGGCTGTGCACTGGTGAAGAGCTCACATGAGCTGATGTTTGCCTGCTTTGGTGTGGCTCTTGCTTAATGGTTTGTTTCCCCCTCCCCTCTTGTGTTTACAGGCTGCCGAAAAGACAAAATTGAGAAACATTCCTGTAAAGTAAGTTATTTTTATATGCCTTTGAAAATGCAAGTTTAACGACATGGTTGTATACAATGACTAAAAAGACAGTAAGAAGGGTGATGAAGGAGATAATAGAATTCATGTTGCCCCTAATCATAGCAATGAAAAGGTCAGTATCACTGAGGAAAGCTTTCGATTTCTCATGTGTCCCTAATGATTGCACTCCTCAAGTTTCATCCAGTTTCCATAAATTAACGTGTTGTCTATGAATAGCTGCCAAATAATCACAATCATACTCAATACATAGTGCTCCTAGCCTTGGGGAGGTTTGTACATGCTAAAAAGATTATGATTTTTAATTGCAATCCTCCAGAAGGTCTGACAGGGGGGAAATAACTAGGAATGTGCCAAATAATTTCTAGACACATGGGAATATTTTGCACCTATGTATCGAGGCTTTGCCATCCTGTTGATTAAGAGCTCTTTCTCCCTCTGTGTGTGCATCTCTCTCACACCATGCACATGTGTGTTTCTGCTCCTTGCAGCAGGGCTTTGTGAAGGATGAGCAAGCTACCAGGGAGCAATTTGAAGGGCATTTTATGATAAGTTCTTAAATCTTGGGGCACTAGCGGCAACACTCAACCATGTATCATTGAATTAAGAAAGTTGCTATATAGATGTCCTGGCTCTTTGAGAAAAGGCATTTTCAGTTAAAGCTAACAGCATCAGTTATTCTGTTTAAATAATGAATACTCCATGTCCTAATGTGCTCTTATGTACCAATAAAAACACATATTTTAACTTCAGAAGGTGACCATAGCAGTTCAACTACATCCCAGTAACTGTAAATTCCTGTTACAGACAGAGGAAATGTTCTTATTTTTATAGTAGTTCGCTGATCATGCTGACTTCTAGACTGGAGTGGGTTTGTGTTTGTAAGAACGTGCACTGACAGGACTCCCCGATCATTGTGTTCTAGCACACGTAACAGAAGAGTACAGTTCCATTTCTCACTTGGCTTCCATCGTGTATAGTCATTTACACCTTATAAAGTGAGCACAGAATGTGTATGAACACTCCTTGGAGTGATTAGGCAATATGTCAGATGACCATAAATCACTCTCTCTTTGTGTTTCATTCAGTCTGATAAAAATTAGAAATAGGATCCAGCAGGGACCTGATAGCATGTGAAACTTGTAATAAGACAAGGGACCTTTCTTTCCTATAGGGCTAGTTCAAATTTAGTCCAAGCTGAATTAAAGTCATTGTTAGCTGGTGGTTGTTTAATAGAGAGTGAAATAAGCTGTATTTTCACCTCACATTATACAGGATTCAGGAGTTGCAAGGTGATGAAATTACTGGGGAACAGCTCCAAAATAATCATTTATCATTCATCCACTTTTTTATACATTTTGAGTCAAATTCTCAAGAATGACTCAACTGAACTTTGTCTTCCCACTTATAACAGAGACATTGAGCACTGCAGTTATTAAACAGCATGTATGTGACACTGATGCCAAATTAATCCACCAGAAAGATTTGGGAGTTGGGGAAACGGGTGATTTAGGTTAAATAATTCTTACAGGTCTTGAGTTAGTGCAACATTTTGAAATGGAAGAAGGCCAGATGGACAGTCTCACTCTTTCCACCTACGTGTGTGTATTTCACCCTGTCATGTTTCCCCCAACTGGTTGTTTAACTTCTCTTTGACTGTGTTCATGGTGGCAGCTTCAATTAGTGCCCTAGGGGATCCATTATACATATTAATTACACTCTGCATAACAAAACAGCTGAAAAATCTGCCTAGTTTTGTTCAGTGACATGTAGCTATTTAAGGTACCTGTATACAATTATGACTGAGCTAAAGCTCTCAGGGCAAAAGAAAGAATAGTGTCTTTAAGATAGCAGTAGTAGCCATGGATTGCATTTATATGAGCATCAGAGCCACACTTAGTACAGCTCAGGCTTGGCCAGCTTTTAGTTGCTGCTTTTGTAGTTCTCAAATGTCAAGAAGAATTTCACTTGAATTTTAATGTTCTTCAGCTATGCAAAATAAAGTTAGTAGCTTCCATTGTCATAAGGGCTGAAAGCTGTACAGATTCCTTCTACCATATGTGACTTATCACATACATTTTTAAAAACACATTTTTGTTATTAAGACATATGTGATAGTACACTTCTGCAAATGTGAATTGCTTTTGGCTAAAAGCCATGCACTAATAAGTGGAGTTGAATCTAACTGCATTTGACATCTGCTATAATATATATTTTTTTTACATGTATAAATATATATATAAAATATTCACAGTTGTCATTAGCATAAAAAATTTCCTTGTTTTTACATTATGCTGACATGGTTCTTGTGTTCCAAAGCTGGAAGCAGAAATCACTCCCTTTTAAAGACTGTAGGTTATATAAAGTCCTTGGACAGAGCCTAATAGTGTCACCATTTAACATATTAGTTTAGGAGCATGATGAAGATTTCTGTAGAAATGGTCTGTTTACTTTTCATCGCTCAGTTCATTAATGTTGCTAGTATAATGTTTGGTAGGAAGTTTACTGTTCTTTTATGTTCTCTTGAATCCCTCCAGCATTAAACACTTACAAAGGGGGAAAAACAAGGAAGTTTTCTTTTTGCAGTACAGTAAAGCAGCCAAGCAGCTGGTTTCTTAATGTCCAAGTCTGTGTTGGTGCTTAGACTATCTTGTGTGAACTTCCTGATGGCCCAAATAGGTGCTGTGGCACTGGACTCCTTCAGAAGGCTTGGTCTCAATTCCATGGGGCTTGTAGTACTGGAAGGCACAAGGCATCCTTAGAACTCATCTTTATGTATTGGTAGCATCATCTGACGTAATATTACTATAAATAACCACACAGAAAATAGCTAAGAAATCTCTGTGTCTGCAGAACTGGGTTTTTCTGGGGTTTTTTTTGGTGGAAATAGTGTAATTAAGTATCCAGAAGCCTAAGACCTTTTCCTCTGTGTGTGTGACACCAAGGTGGGCCCCATAACTGCTGAATCCACTACATTTAACTTATTTATAATGTCCTGACCTTGTCATGTAAGGAACACTTGCTTTCTCCCATTGGTTTTATCCATGTTTACACTGAGAGTCTGTGGTACAAAAGGGATTTCCTGGATGTAAAGTCCTACATGCTTATTTACTTGCTGGTCCTTATCATGCTGTTCCTATCCCTGTGTCTGAAAAAGGGAACATGACTTAAACAATTTCACTCTGTGAAGGGTTTATGATTCTTAAAGAGCTGTTACGTGAGAAATGGTTTTGAATTAGGACATATCCAGAGGAATTAATCTTTTATATACCCTGTGATTTGATGCAAGAGAGGAAAAACGGTGATACCATTGAAAACCATAGTGAACTTTGCTCTGAACCCCAGTTGATGATCAATCTTCCAGATTTTTTCCCAGACTTGTGTAGACAATGGGAGCCCACATCAGCATAAAGCCTAGAGGAATTGTGTTCATGTTGAGTTGTATCCCATCAGTTGTCCTGTATGGGTGGGTTGAGCTGCAGGTCCCCTCATACCCAGGGTTAGTCCTTCCTCCCAAGCACTTGGCTTGGCAGCCTCTACATTAACGTGGAGTGGAGGCCAGCCAACCCAGTGCTTTATCTCTCCCAGCAGAAGGTGAGGGGTGAAGAACAGCAATTACAGAGGCATCCTCCATGGGGAGCATCCTCCCACCTTCCTGCACACAGCATTTTGCACTTCCAGACCCTTTTTTAAAAACTTTTTTCCTCATATATTTGCTGGAATCCACTCAAGTAGTTATTGTTGCACAAAAGAGCAAACGATTAGTCACTGTTCTTCATTCCTGATACTACATCTCTCTGTTGTATAGACCAAGGAGTCTTCCGAGTCCAGATCCACTAATGATGTAGATTAGCCCACCAGTAAGCTAATATACACACAGGACAAGTCTCTCTGCAATTGGAAGGGAAGGCTCTATGTCTGCTGTGTTGGGCAGAGACAGTGTTAGGAAGATAAACGTGTTCTTTTCAGGTTTTCCATACAAAGATATGAGTTCTTTGCATGGCGATGCCCTTCTGACTAAGGACTGGATATAATGTCACTCTAAACAAATGTCTCAGATCATAGTCTTTTATGAAAATGGCCAGATGGATTCCTTGGGAAGACGTGGGCAGGTGAAAGAATGATTTGGCTAAAACCTGATGTCATCCAACACTATGAAATACAAGAGTTTTGTAAGAAAGAAATTAGAATTTTTAAATGGAAAATGAATGCTATTAAGAATGTGGTCATGTAGTCCGTGAAATTCTATAGAACTCTGAGAATATTGGAAGCGACTTCTTGCTTCAGGGAAGAAAACATTGCCTTCCTTGAATGTACTTTATACTCCCTTCTTTTATAGTCCCTTTTAAAGTCTTCAATAGAAAGTAATGGCATTTTCCCCAAACACCTGCATATGCTTAAATTTGCTGTAGTTTTAATGACTTCCAGATACATGTTTTGGGATTATAGTTTGTGTTAAAATCCCGCTGCTTTTTATATTTTCAAAATATATTTGTTTTCCATCAGCCACAAGTTTGTTAACCAGCGAGATTTCTGGTATTTACTGTCTTTTCCTGCCATAAAATTCATCTTCTCCTCTGAAGGGCATCTGACTTGACTTGGTATGGTTTTCTGTCCCAACCATCATTGGAAATGCAATCCATTAACATTTGATATCTTGACATTTCAATTGACCTCTCATTTGCAAAGCGCAGTGGTATTTTTCGTGGCCTTTTCATCCTTGATTATACATGGGATAGGAGTGCCTGTTTCTCCTGACTGCACTTTAAAAATATCTTTGTTTTACCAGCTGGAGTGGCACCTTGTTTTTGCCTCCCTGGCTAGACCTTATTCTGCATGGAAGGTCTGAGGTCTAAGCAAGTCATGCAGAGCCAAAGGATTTTCTTATTGACTCACTAAGCGGGAGGGCGAGCAGGTCAGGCTCCAAGGGTCAGTTAATGTGTGTTGTAATAGCAGTAACCATAAACAGATCTTCTGCTCCCACTGCCAAAAATGCAGGCCAGTGGGTTGGCTCTGGAGGTTGTTTTGTTTTTGACCAGTCAGATCAGGTGCTTGTACCCAACAGAAGTAAGGACAAGGCAGCAGGCTTGGTGCACATGCTCAGCTCTTCCACTGCAGGGTATCTCCTGGCCTGTGTTTAAAAAGGGATGAAAAAAGTGTGTCATGATGAGGTTGAAAGTTCGTGGATAATTGTATGGGAGGATGGCCACATATAGATATATGTATGTGAAAGAGGGTCAACTTCAATTCATAATAAGGAAAAAGTTTTTTCAATGAGGATGGTGAAATACTGGCACAGGTTGCCCAGAGAGGTGGTGGATCCCTCTTCCCTGGAAAGATTCGAGGTCAGGTAGGACAGGGTTCTGAGCAACCTTATCTAGTTGAAGATGTGCCTGCTCAGTGCAGGGGTGTTGGACCAGATGACCTTTAAAAGGTCCTTTCCACCCCAAACCATTCCATCATTCTGTGTATATATATGTACATACCTGTATACATAGGCTCCTGTGGACCATAGGCACCTCTGGACATTCATATGTACCTACCTAGAGGACATTTGCTGAAGGACTTAAACCAGTTTTAAAGAAACAAAAAGCCCAAACCTGCTATAACTCATTCTCAGTAAAACTCCCAAGCAATTTCCACATGCCACCTGTTTGCCTCTGATTCTAAACCTTCCCTCCTGACATGTCTCTTCAGCCTATTTCTGGCGAACTACTAAATCAGACAGCACCAATTCAATTAGTTCTAAAAATCCATTATAACTTAGTGCCTAAACTGCCTGTCCATATTCATTTCTCAAAGAAATCCATTCATATTTATGTTTTAATACTTTAAGTCTAGCATGCAAAAGCACTCAAATCCCCAGCAGAAATCCAGGAAAAAGCCTACTTACAGGCAATTATAGACAATGTTCTTTAGCCCCTGATCCTCCTAGTCTGTCCACTTAAGCATCTGCACAGGTGCAATGATTGGTCAATGGGATTGGTTCATTGCACCAGCAATAAAGCCCCTCCAAAATTTCACAAAACCCCCAAATGCCCCTGACGCTGCCAGCTGGGCCCCATGGTGGGGTCTGCACAGACCCACTGCACTCACAGTGGGGTCAGCACCCCCAGTGTCGCTGTGGAACCAAAGGCACAGGCTGCTGCTGATCTCCAGTGAGCTTTATTTAGGGGCTGCATTTCCTCAGCAGAATGTGAACTCTAGAAATGTTGCAAAGGATTACTTTACTCTCACAAGTTAAAGGTTAGTGTCGGAAATGGATTATAGAACTCCCGCTTTTAAACTGTTTGCAAAGAAACGCACATATTAAATCTTTTTTGATGATATTGCATTAATCCCTAAATACTGATTTTTATGTAAATTTTGACTCTTGCAAAGCTCTGACAATTCAGCTATCCCCATGTGGTTTTATCAGAGCTCAATTGCTCCTTTAGATCTTTTTTCCTTTTTGCAGTACCTTTTGCTTTATTCCAAAGTCATCACAGCAGCTAGAAGATGTAGCACTTTAGACATAAAATAATAAGTCTATTTAATATTTTACCTTTATTTTCTGAATTTGTTCCTCTGACACATCTTGTTAGATAAATTTTTATCAGTCCAAAGGATAACCACAGTAGGGCTATTTTTATTTCTAGGGAAATGATGCATGATAACTACTGGCAGGGCCCAAAGCAGTAAATCAGTCCTATTCCAACCACAGAATGTATTAAAAGTCTGTAGCCTGTGGTAATAAGTTATAATTTAGTTGACTAGCAGTTTGTTTGGACTTAAAACTGTACAAATGAGTCACATTGGCTAAGTCCTGAAATATAAAACAGGTAGTGCTTTATTAAGGTTTTCAGCTACCACCACAACAGGTACCTGGAGAGAGCACATGTTTTTCAAATGGGCGCAATGCACTTTTATAGTGAAACGCTTCCGATTTGATTGTATAATTTATAGGAGATGGTTAAATTACCACATGGCCTGCGTAGTGTACCGTGTTTGCTTACAAGACAATGAGATGAACAGACTCTGAGAGCTCATTCATCTCATCTCTTACAAATGTGAATACACACCATCAATATCAAGCACCGCTGGCTGTATCCAGCCATGAGATGCCCCTCAGCTGCCAAGGTGCTCAGCGGCCATCACTGAACTTCAGACACCTGGAGAATGCTTATCTTTTGTGTCTTTTTATTTGCAGAGACATGTATTTGCCAGTTGATCAAGGCTAATCATGCATTTCTGTAAAGTTTGTCAGGAATCTTGCAGCTGGGGGGAAATAAAAGTATTTTTATTTTAACTGGGTCACTTTTGTTATTTTTCAAAACATTTTTACACCTTCATTGTGATGCAGCTTGTCAAGAAGAAGTTTAGGTCCCTTTTTAAAAGTTGTGAAAAAATGAAAGTTAGAGCCAAACAAAACCTTATTTTCCCTGATTCTTTTTGATGGGAAAAAAGTTAGCAAAGGTCAATATTTTTTTTTCCAGTTTTAGCATGTGTCTGCTGTTGATCAAAGGAGTACCCATTTGTTTCTCCTCACTCATCCTGTGGTTTTGATCATTTTAGATTTTATATTTGTCTTCCTGGATATTATTTTTAATTTTAAATTACTTAGCATTTATTCAAACCATTATTCCAAGTGTTTGCTTTGGACGTTGCATCAAATAACAACTATTTTCTAACTACCTGTGATCTTTTTTATATTAATGCTTTAAAAATTTGCTTCCATTGTTGCAACCAATCAACAAAAGCTAGGAAAACTGAACGAAAGTCCTTTTCCTGATATAATTGGGAGAACCTGTGCTGCTGGTTTCAGTATAGCCGGCTGAATCCAGCATAGGAACCAGCAGTCAGATCTCATATCCCTGAATTTCACTGTTACACCATTTTTGTGTTGTTGGGAGATACATAACCAGAGCAGAACTGCTACTCTTAGAGTATGTATAAGACTATATGGTTCAGTTAGATTCAAGAATGTTCTAGACACCGTCCAGATGAAGATCCCTGCCTTGGAGATCTTGGTGGGATTTCACTGAAGCTGTCAACTGTATCTTTGAAATCTGTGTGCCTGTGTTTGCTCTCTTTTGGACTGTAGCATTCCAGAAGGTTCACTGGCATTTCTCCTACTTCTCCTTGGTGTGACAGTGGACAATTAATTTTCCTTTTGTTTCTGGATTGTGGTCTCATGGTAATATATCTAGTAGGGTTCCTCTGTTTAGCATGATCAAGATAATAGGATTGAGTAACGGTGTCGCTCCTTGTAATCAGCTTTTATATGCCCCAAAAAACATGCTGCTATACAGCAAATGTTCCTTTACTATGGCAGTAAGTGAAATAAAAGAAAAAAGATATATTTCAAGCATTTTTTTTTAAATACAAGTACAAAAAATAATGATCTTGTGCTAAGTGAGAGAAATAGAAAAAAATTCGTCATTTATGATCAATGAATATGAAAGAAAGGCAAAGCTAGATAATGTTTCAGGAAATAACACTGCTACAAGGTTAATTTTGCCGGGTACAACATTTCCTAGTATTGAATTGCCTGATATACTCCCTCAGGGATTGCTCCTGCGCTTGCAATAATCGAGGCTGATTTTATTGGAAAATCACCTCTGGATGAAAGACATACTCTAGAGAGAACTTTGCATGGGTACAAATAGGTTTTTGGTGCCAGTGCCATGTTGCCCAGGCCAGCACAGTTATAGTTCCCAATCTGTCTGTGCATTCAAGCAGCAAATTCATTAGCAACCCTTCTGGCAGGATAGAAAAATAGACATATTAGGGAAATTTACTTTGAATTGTTTTCAGGATTTGTTGGATAACAGTTCAGTAATCAAATTGCGCCTCCTAACAAGAGTATTAAACATTTTTATTAATAGTGGCAGGGAAGCTGCAGATATTCCTTTAAGTGCAGAGCACTTTGCCGTAACGCTATGTGACTAGCAGAGCTCATGGATGAAAGAAGAGATTAGCATAGTTGGAGCGGGGGTGCCGCTGATGTCGGAGCTGATTTCTGCTCTGCGTTCTCTTCACAACTCTCCCGTTGCACCGCCACGGGACCATCAGCTCCTTCGCCAGCCCTGCCAGCTCGCCGCCTCTGTCACCGCGACAGGGCCGTGTCGTGACAGCGCCCTGCTCGCTGACCGCGGGCCCTGGGCTCAGATCTGTGCAGAGGCTGCCCAGCCTCGTCAAGTGGAAAGTGAGCATATTGTAAACAGAGCGCGTTTCGCCTCCAGCAGGGAGCGGGACACGTGGAGCGCCGCGGACCAGGGCCGCCGCTGACCTTGGAGCGACTTTGAGCTTGGGGAGGCTGCAGGAGCGCTGGGAAAAGGCTGATTCAGAGAGACAGATTAGTGAGGAAGAAAAATCAAGGAGATTGGCACAAGGACGGTGGAAAAAAAATCTTTCTGAAGAAAGAAGGGAAATTTTTTTGAGCTCAAGGCCAACAGTGAACCCTTATAATGAGGCTCATCTGGCCACACACCAACAGCAGCAAGAGGAAAAAATAGTGGTTGCAGCTTGCACACTAAGGTGCAAAAGCTAGTGATCTGCTGGGAAATACAGAGCACATGCTAGAATTTATTAAAGAATAAATTACATTAAGTTCAGGGAAGCGACAGGGTTGAAAATTAGGATTGTAAAAAATAATCTGTATCCACTGTACCCTAATTCCTGTTGTTTTCATGATTGTTTCACTGTGAAGAGGAGAGCCACTCTCAGTATCAATCACAGTAAGCTATTTAGACACTGAAATAAGTGGCATATGGCTTAGCACTTTTGGGTCTAGCAATCAAGTAGCAACCTCCTGCAATACAACTGTAGTTTGGTTCCCAATGGGCTTCACTTTGATGATTAGATATATTGAGTTCCCTGTGTCATTCAAAGACAGCAGAGTTTCATACAAGTTGGTGTTAGCTTCCTCTCACTTCATTTCAATTTTCAATAACCAGTGTCATCACATGTAACAGTTTCTTCGTAATGGAACTTCATGTCGAATCAGATTTGTCCTTCAAGTGAAAGAGGGCTGTAAAAAGTCTTCTGAAATACTGATCTCTGGAAAAATTCCTGCCACAGTGAAACAAGGGAGGGATTTTTTATTTCTTTCTCTTAAAGACAGTTAGGTGCCCAATCCCCAGATCATTCAGGAAAACTCAAAAACAAGGCTTTAGTATTGCATTTGGGGATGATTTTAGAGTTCTTTACGGGATTTACCCAGGTGCTTGCTGAAGTAATTGTCATGATAAGTAAACAGAAAATATTTGGTCAGTCATATTTGAAATCAAAACTATGATATTTAAAGCCAAGTTCTGTGTAAGTGGAGTTAGGTTAGCATAGAATTTGGACTTCAAATATGAATTGAACCCTCTGTATTTCACCATGGCATCTGTAAATATGAACTGCTATTTTCTTGGTCCTTACCTTCTCTCCATCAGCTCTGGCCTATCCCTGGGCAGTGGAGAGCTGTCCTTGCAGGCAGGTGGAGGATGAAGGCTTGGACCCTGTTGGAGGCCAGGATATAGGGAAGGGTGGGGAGAAAGTCAAAGAGTAAAAGCCCCAGAACACACATCGTGATGAGCATAAACCTGCAAGACAAGTGTTTGCCTTTTCTGCCAGGGATATTTCTGGAGAAATCTGGTGTCTTGGAGAATGTTCTGCCCATTCCAGAGCTTGAAGCTTTATCCTCCCTAATGGGCTGATCCCATTCTCTCTTTGTTGCCCTTTCTCTGTAAATTTACAAAATGGAGGAATTCTTTCAAGGCCCACCAGTGTCACACAGCCTGGCAGCATGTGGATTGTGCCAGAGAGTGTAACAGCACAGGCAGTGTCTTTAAAAAGTAAATTCTGGGCCACACATTCACCATGAAGCACATGCTGTAATTCACAATTAGCCTCAATATGCTGTAAGAAGAGCAACTGCAGACAAATATCTCACAGATTTATAATCCCAACATGCACCAAGCAGCAAAGATGATATGGCTGCCTGTGTCACATACCCAAGACTGCCCATCCCAGAGTTTTATTTCTTGGCAGTTTTCTACAATTTTGTGGAATATTTTTTTAATGTGACAAAGTCACTTCAATTACACAGTCATTATAAGTTTTGCCAAGGTTGACTATGGATCGTTTTGTGTTCATTAGAGCACAAAATTGGAATTTTCATTGCAGCAACTGTAAACAGTATTGGCTCAAAGGAGTCAAGCATTCTTCCTTCCATAAAATCTTGGATAAGCTATAACTGAGGACTTCCATTTTTTTTGACAGATTTTAATTTCTTTTAAACTGCCTTCTGGGTTGTTGGATTTTTTTCTTCTTCCTCCTAGCTCTTGATATGTTTGTTTAACTGAATAACCAGTTCCTTTCAAAACTATGACATTGCCACTGTGTGCATGAACAAGCAGATGCAGTCAGTGTTTCTAGAACTGTGAATATATTATTTCTTCAACTTCTTGAATGTTACAGCTTGGTGCTTGTCACTTCAGACCCAGCCAGGGTTGGAAAAGCCGTAAATGGTCTACAGGAAATAACCCTGTTTCAAAAATACTTCATCATCTCCTTAAGTCCCACTAAGCCCCGTTAAGTTTTCACTTAACTAATACCAGAGTTTATTACTTAAGTAATAATTAAAGTTTCTATTTCATAGTCTCATAAATTTATGGATATATGTGATTGACTTTGCTCATCACACTGATGTAAATATTAAGAAATTACATAAAAAATCATTTTATGTATGCAAAAATTAAGCAATAGGAAGCAAATCTAGTACAGAGTGTTTCAAGCAATGGAGTAAAAAACCAAAAGGTTCCAGAGAAGTCCAGGCCTTCAAAAGCTGTCTGGAAATAATAGGACTGCCTCTTTTTGCGTCTTTATTTAGAAAAATAAATAAGATCAAGAGAAGTCTCTTGGAGTGAAGGAGAGTATATTTTTCCCTTGATCTTTTTAGTAATTCCTTTTAGGTTAATTTAACCTTCATATTGCTAATTTAGCATATTAGAAACAACAGTGTAACAAGTAGTGGAATACTGCTTAGTAGAAAATATAACCAAGATGTTTCATCTGCCAGTTCTTTGGGCTGAAGGTGAACCTGTGCTGCTCTACCTTCCTTTTCTGTCTCTTAGGATTAGGGAGCTTGTGTGGCTCCTCACTTGTGCTTCCCTTGGAGGAATTTCGAGGCTTTGTTGTTAACCTAATGTGTATTTACAAGGAAGAAGAGACGACAGAGACTATTATGGAAGCAGCAAAGAACTTCAACAGACATTCCTGTCAGAGCTTGCAGAGCAGCAGTCCTCTGCCTTGCTCCTACAAATGCATGCTTCTCTTGGCATGTGGCAAGCTCGTGTCTTGCCAATGGGATGCCCAATCCTTAGCAATTTATTTTTTTTTAGCTATAATACGACATGATAATGTCATTCAGGATAAGATATGTCAGCAAATGCACCAACAGGCTTTATCAGACTTATACCTCTTAGCAAAACCTGGAGCTACAGTGAGTGAGGACAGCAGACATACAGCAAAGGCATATCTCTTCCTCTTAAAGAAATGTGTTTAACAAGGTTATATACTATTTGCATTCCAAATTTGCAATTATCACCCCATGAACACACAATGAAATCATCCAAGTGACAGATAATGTGTTAGATATATGTAGTTAGACTTTTTGTAGACTAAACACGCTGTTAGATGTAAGGAGGCACAGCTACAGTAATACATTTTATAGGAATCAGTGTAGTCTGAATAATGTGAGAGCTCATTGAAATATCATTCTCTTGTGTGAAGGATGTATGTTTGTGAATGCATATGTGTGCACGCAGGAATGCAAATTGCTAAGTGGAAAGATTAGCAAATTGTGGATTGTGGAAGTCTGACTGTATATAGTAGAAAATTTTCCTTCAAAGCACATATAAAGGTTTGATTCTGCAACTTCATTCTCTACCCTATAATTTTACACTAGCTGGCATAAATTAGCAAGCTAGGAGTCTAAATATCTGTGTCTGACATGCCTCTCAAAAGAAATAAGATAAATGCACATGGTGAAACAGGAGTAGTATGTGTAAAATATCTATGCCTTTCTGCATGTAGGTTGCATTTAAGTGGGGGAGAGGAAACAAAAATCTTTCAACTGCCCTTTATCTGTGTTGATTGTAGTCTAGAGTTCTCTGAATATTTTTTTTTTTAACTTCAGCATAAAGAAACTGGCAATGCCAAGCATTCCTTCTCTACCAAATGTGATAATTTCTGAATCCAGACAGAGACTTACTTGCATTAATGTGCTCAGTGGTCTGGTGGAAATCAGTAATATGATGAGATACAGTGAAGGGGGTAGGCAGGCCTTCCACATTTATTTATTCTGGATAAATGGTGCCCATTAATCTATCAGGAAAATATGGAATTAGCAGGGAAGAAACCACAGTTGCAGATTTGGCAGTTGCTAGCATGCACAGATGGTCTTTCAGTGTTTTAAGATTTTCCAGTCTTTTGATATTGATACCAACATTGAAAAGTAGCCCGTGTGTTGCTAATGTTTATCTGTAATAGCCATAGAAAATTAACATTGTAGTTTTTGGATTGTTCCGTTTCCTTTCAGTGTATTTGCATAAAGTTTTTTAATCTGAAAGGTAAAGCTTTTATGCTCTGCCTGTCTTTGGTTATTTTAAGAAGCATAATTGGAGTATGATTTCCTAAAGTAGGACAACCAGCATATCCAGACAAAGGCACTGGGATGAAAGAGACTCTTACATGTGAATTTGGCTGAACAAATTTTGTAGGTTGGTAATCGAAACTGCCTTCCCACTGTTACAGACAGTGTGCTTCTCTGTGAAGTGGTGTTCTCAAAACCAGGATGTTGGGTCCCTCCTTGATACAGAGTGCTGTTTATTCTTATTCTGCTGACAAGCACTGATTTTCAGTCACTGTATCTCCACTGGAGCTGGGAATCTGACCCTGGCAATGTCTCCATTCAGTGTTTAAGGGCATGAAGTCAAGAGGGAAGGATAATGTCATCTGCTTAATTTGCTTTGGGAGTGTTTGGTTGAGTCTTTAAAGACCATGTTGAAATATTTCACAGAGGAAATCACAGAATAATTCTTGCCAGCTCTACTTTGACTTTATTCTCAGCTGGCCCAGGGGATATAGTACCTTAATGCTTGTTCTGAAATGTGCCTTCTGCAGTGCTGTAGTGCACAACTCACGTGCGCACAGGACAAAGACATCTTTGACTACACATAGCTCAAGGTGTTTTATATGAAAAATGAGTAAAAACTGGTTGGGGGAAAAATAAATTAAGAAAAAAAATTATCTCAGTGCACCACAAATTTTAATCTGGTGAGAAAAGGTCTTAGATACCAAAGTAAGGTGGAAGTTTTAGATGTGTTACAGAAACACTGTATGCTGCTGACTCCAGTGTATCCAGTTGTATAGGTCTGGTTTCTGTAGATCTCTATGAAGCCAGATAGACAGGTAGATATGGATATTAGATAAAGGGGTGCCAGACCTATGGGACATTAGGGCAGATAGGAATGCTTCTAAGGCTTTTTTCTTTTTTTTCTTTTTTTTCTTTTTTTTTTCTTTTTTTTTCTTTTTTTTCTTTTTTTCCTTTTTTTTTCTTTTTTTCTTCTTTTTTCTTCTTTTTTTTTTCTTACTGTAATAAAAACAAGACAAATAAGAGAAACATGAAGAATTAAATATTAGCTGCTAACAAGAAAAATTTTCTGTTATGGTTCAGCAGAAATCTTCCTCAGCATCTGTGGGGATACCATACAACAGACCTGGAAGCATCTTCTTGCACTTGACAGTAGCTCCCATCTTTGCACACAGCCAGATTTCATTTCATTTCATTTTGTTTCACCTCAGAAACAAAACCTGGTTCTGTTCTATAAGAAGGGATGCAAAATGTAGTTTTATTTCCTAGTGTGCCAATAGCCATCTTGGGTAAAAAGATTCTTTAGCTTAAGCCATACCTCTACTATTGGGTAGAAGAATTATACCACAGATTTTGTAAGCCACACTTCCATTTATTCATCCCAAGAGGATGGTTGCCTTTTCTGCAAGCACCTGATGCTATTGACTGATGTGCAGTGTGTAATCCATTATAACCATCTGATCTTTCTCTAGAAAACAACCTCACTGCTCATTCCCTACCTTGTATTTTTGCTGTCAAATTTTCGTGATAAACTGTAGTACCTTGTGCTTGTCCACACTGAATTTTATTCTGTTGCTTTAGATCTTACCTCCACTTTCTCAGGATCTTTTCATATTCTGACCCACCCTCCAACATACTTGTACATCTTCCCACATGGGTGTTATTTGCTAACTTAACAACCTGTTCTCCCATCCAAACTGTTCTGGTATTCTAAAATGTTGATGTCTATTGTGTAGTTACTGTGGCAGTAGCTAGGCTGTAGTCTTGGCAGATGATTCTTGCCAGATCTATAATAAAAAGGAGATAGGGTACTGATGATGATTTGGGTGATTTATGTGGTCTATAATGGACAGTTTACCAGGATGGATCAACTCTTTAAACTCTTGAAATGGCTGCAAATCTTACAGGACTTCCTATGTAAGTCTGAAGATCCGGGAGGGTATGAACTTTACAGCTTTTTTGCACATATGTGAAACTTTCATTTAGCAAGCCAGAGAAATGCACAAGCGACTCTCTGCAATACATTTCAAAGTCCCTCACCAGCAATTAAAGGCTCTGCAGCTCTATTTTCTAACCTTCTACATATGAATTTCATGAAATACTGCCCACTGTCAGTGTTCTTGCAGCACTTGGCAATTCTTTAGCTTTATGTGTACCTATTTTGTCATGAAAATTGTATGGAGAAAAATCCCAAATTTCTAGTCTACGTGACATTTAAGAGATTAGTGCAGATCCTACACTGCTGGGAGACAGAGATGAAAAACAAAGCAAAAAATAAGTAATGGTGGCTGAAAGAAGAGAGGAAAGAAGTCAGACATCAGGCCAGACTTAGAAATGAGCATGCAAGATCATTGTTGTGTAAGCAAAACACAACAAAAAAACCCTGGTCAGCTCTAACTAGTGTTATCTTCACTTATTCCAGATATTGCTAGAGGAATTTCTTCATTTGTTTAATATCAACAAGCAATTCAACTAGACTTCACTCAGCAGTCATATGCAATCATATCATCACTCAGGCACATAATACAAAATTCATCCACACATTTCAGTAATAAAGCCATGCATCTAGTAATATATATAGTACATTGTTCCACACATACACTCTCTCCACACACACACTCTCCAGCTTTTCTTTCAAAAGGAACCATTTAATTGTTTTTTTAAACATATGATTATGATCCAGTCAAATGATCTCTGATCACTGCTCTAAGTGTCTTGGCTACAGGGTGAAGGATTCCCCACTCTCTCTGTCCTGTACACTCCATTGCTGTGAGTTTCTCAGTTTCTGTCCCTCATTTGCCACATACAGATGTATAGAGACCTAAATGCTGCCTCCACTCCAGAAGCTGTCTCAGACCCTCATTCTCCTACTTTTGCACCATCCCACAGGAAGGAGTTCCCTAGCATTTGGGAAACACTGGAACAGACATGTCTTGGGTATATGTACATTCATGTTCATATTTTTAGCATTTATTTTGCTCCATCTTCTAAACAAAATGTCCTGGAACTCTTGCTGGGACATTCCCCTGCTTGTTGGGTGTTTCTCACTCCATTTCTGAATACCTGATTTTTTTATTTTACTTTGACTGAATTACCTGGGTCCATGTCTTAAATTTATAACATTTGCCAGAGTAAAGGTAGAGCCATAGACTTGTGGTTTGGCCCAGTAAAGAATTGTCCTTCTGTGCATAAAGGCATTTCTGACTCATTGTTATGCTAAAACTCTGTCCAAGACTGTTTTTTCTTGGCCTGTAACCACTTTAGAATGATCAGTCTTTTAAGGAAAAGTGCATATCTCCAACACCAAAGCCCAAAGAAGTTAGTTTTGTTGTCAGTTTTTTAGTGTCCCCAGGAGAAAATCTATCCTCTGCCATCCTCGCAAGTGGGAACTCTGGGAACAATCTCACATACGTTTTTCCATTTAGGTTCCCATGTGCTTTTGTGTATTTGCTCTGACCTTACGTTGGGAAGATTTACAAGTTACTAGCAGTCATCTTCTCCATATTTCTTCTGTGACCATAATTCAGTGGAATGGAAACATTCCAAGACAATTAGAAACACAGTCCATATAGCAACCTGCCTTCAGAAATTCAGGGTAAAACACTAACCTTCTTTAAAGAGGCAAACCCCATCAAGAAAATGGGGTTATTGAAAGTCCTGAATCTCCTCTTCATAAGCTTTACACTTCGTTCGTATACTAGACTGCATCTTAAGTATAAACCTATCATCAGGTTTAGCAAATCAATACCATAAGAGTGTGAAATGGTCCCCAGAAATCTCCAGAATGCCATTTCACAGTAAAAGCAATTGAAAAAGAAGCTGCAGTGGAATATCTTATGAGATAGCCATTTAGATCACAAAAGGATCATAAAAGTCAGAAGCAGTTTGTTTGAAGCAAGGTTCATAATATAACCATACAGAGCTTGCTGGGAAGAAAGGGGAAAATTGCAAACCAATTTGTGGTTACAGCTTTTTCTGTCAATTCTGTGGGGATTTAAAACTTGTAAAAGGTGGAACTTCTGCCATCTTACATTGCTCAACGAGAAAGAGATAGCTATAATCATAGTAGCTAAACAAACACCAATTATTGAAAGGCAATATAGTCTTCATTAACTTCAAAGCAATTAGCACTTCTTTAGTTCATTTACTACTGAGCAAGGTGGTGTCACACTGTGGCATTTGTCAGTAATAATCTGAGCATCTTTTGAGGCTTGCCTTCCTATATTCTTGTAATATTTCTTCAGTGAAGTTTTCATACTTTATGCACAATAAGGACGCTAATGAATGCATTAAAAAGAATGTTTCTGTGAGCAAATGCCACCTGAGCATGCCACCCTCTTTCAAACATGTTTGTATCACAAAACTACATATTTCATAAAAATTGATTGTGTCCCAGTGCAGGATAATAGAAGCAGAGCATTCTGGAGGAAGTTGTATTTCACAAAACAAAACCCGCTATGAATAAATCAATCAATTAGCTTTGTCACATCCATTCAATTCTACAAGTGTCTTGTACACACCCTTTGAATTAATCTGTAATCTTTGTCCTTTGGTAAGAGATAACGGATGACCTGGCCATCTAGAATGGTTCAGGTCAGACTTAAACAAATCCCTCCAAAGTTTGAAAACTTAATTACATTGCAGTTACAAGTCCTTTAATATTTTTCTAAAAAATCTTCATGATTCATGGTTGATTAGAAGCTAATATGAAGCCAGTCTACCTTCTTCCTTTTTTTTTTATAAAACCTAGACAATAAAAATAGTTTCTGCTTATTTTTCTGCTAACATTTCTCTTTAAAGAGTGGCACTGCTTTAATAAAGATATAGGAAATGAAATTTTAGCTATGTTGCACTCAATCAGATTACTTTGTACAAATGAAAAGTAACGGTGCCTCCTTTAATACCATTAGAAGGAGGGCTATTGCAGGGCTCTTTTCAGATGGCCACGCACTGGCCATTAGAGGCCAGATGCCCTTTGGTGGCACCCTGTGCTGTGTCTCTGGGAGATCTCTCAGTGCTGAGCTGTGGGCACTGGAGGTGCAGGGATAGCAAGCTGCCCTGCGCTGGGAACTTTCCCATTTTCCTCACTGCTGCAACTTCAGCCCCCCGAGCCCAGGACAGGGAGCACAGCCAGGGCTGGGGTGAGCCAGGGGCTGTGCACGTGTAGGACTCATGCCCAGGGATGCTCCCCACGCTGCTGCCTGTGGAATGGGACACAGCCTCAGTCTCCTGCACCTCTCCAGAACCCAGGAGACTATGAAGGAAAATTCACTTAACACAGGACCAGATTCTAACTGCAGTATTTTAAGTGATGTTTGTCTTAAAGAGTTCCCATCTCTACAGTGGAGTAAAACCATGGACTCTGCACTTGTTTTTCACTTCCCTTCTGGATGGCCACCACAGCGAGGACACCCAGCTCACCAGCTCTGGGAGACCTTGGGGACACCTGGTGGTGGCAGCACAAGGAGTTTTGCTGCCTGTTTCTGTGTGGCATTGCCAGAGTCTCCTCTCCAGGCAGCTTGCAGTCGCTGCCACGCTGGCACTCCACAGGCACTGGGCGTGAGGCTGCAGCCTCCAGCAGCTCCGCAGGGGGATGAGCCATTGCCCCGGGATCAGGATAACACAGAGCTGTGCTTTTGATTTCCAAGACTGCTGCTGTTCACTCCTTAGCAGTTCAAGTCCTGGGCTGTAGAACACTAAATGAGTGCTTGAAGTGATTAGGCATTATTTATCTGCATTTATGAACAATGCTTTTCATTCATGTCATCATTTACTGCACATATTGGGAAAGTTATTGAGCTCTTTGGGCGACTTCTGTTCCAGGAAGTGAGTGTGGCATTTTTTTGTCTTACGTAACCCTCCATTTATCTCCTAGAGCCCGCTTTCTGCATCACCACTTTTTTCAGTTTTACACATATTTTTGTTCTGAAGCAATGAGAAAAAAATTGACATTAAAACATCTGTTCTAATCCATTTATCAGAGAGGAACAATTACAAATAGTACTTTACCAATTAATTAGTAACCTTATTCATTGTATACACTCAAATCATGCTAAGGCAGCTTCTTTTCCTTTATGTAATTTGCACCATTTTTATCATCTTATGTGACTGATGCTACTGAAATAAATTTTTCAACATGGCTCAGAAAGACAAAGGCAAATTATCTCTTTCTCCAAGTGAATGTTAATGAGCAGGAGGCTGGTGTGCATCATCACTACCACTTCTAGCAGTGTCCCTTTGTTGCAGGCTGAAAAAAAAGAAATCTTAGTTGTTAGATGCCACTAGAAAATTCTTTGCCCTGGTTTGCGGGTAGCCAGAGCACTCAGTCTCTGTTTGCCCCATCAGGGAGAAGGTCAGGGCTAACATGAGAGAAGTTCACAGTGTTTAATAGCAGCAGCAAATTATCCTGACAACTTAAAGTTGTCCACAGGCTGGACACAAAGGACCAGAGATGCTACTGATAGTTGGTCTGTTATTACAGACCTAATGGATTTACTTCATTAGGTCAGCATCATTTTACACCAATGAAGGGTTAGCCCCATGAATCAAAACCTTTTCTGGTGTATCTCTGTTAATTTCTTTGGAGTTACCCCTGCAGAGAATTTTGCTCCAAAAAATTGCAAAAATAGAGAAAGCTGACAAGATGATAAGAGGGGATAACAGGTGAAGCCATGAGGTACAAGACATAGAGAGAAGACAGACAGTTTGTGACTCTGGGGTAAGTGAGCTAATTCTCCAATGAAAGGTTTTGGGTTTTTTAATCCTGCTTATTTAATGTAAATAAAAGTTTGCCTTGCATAGCTAAGCTTATTGTAGCATTAGACTTTCCAAAAAGGGCCAGGAGTCACAGGAGTCAAGCTGGTGTAATCCAAATCAATTCAAGTTTAGTGAAGGAAATACCTATTATATTTTAAAAAATGTTTAACTCAATGTTAGGACTTCCAGTCAAAATAAACTTCTTACTACTAACATTGACTTCAAGAGACAGCATTGGCAATGAGGAATGAGCCTAAGGGACTGTGTCAGTTACATGAATCTGTTGCTCATGTTTTGAGGTAAAGTTCAAGCACTTTAGAGCCACCAGAAGGATTTGGAGACATCTCATAAAGCTGTGAACACTTCCAGTAAAGCTGAACTGAAGGAAGGAATAAGAGTATGATGCTTCCCTATGAAGTTGTGGAAGTTTGGTGGTTTTGCATTACTTTTTTGTGCTTCACAGCAGCAGCACTTTGGGGGTATGGTTTGGGATCAGCTCCAGCTCTCAGTCAAGTTAATGAGAGCTGGATCAGTTCCTTCACAACAAGCAGTTGTAGTTCACTTCTATGTGGAAACAAGCAAATGTGATGGAACACATCCCAGACAGCTACAGCAGGACCTTCACACTTCTCATTTTGCAGAAGGCAATTCTTCACCTAGCATTTAAGAAAGTCTTTAAAATGTGAAGTGAATATAACTGATACAGAAGTGTCTGGCTGGGTTGTGAATAGCCTGAAACCATTTTTCTCTGAGTAGCAAACAATACTGTGCAGTCCTGTGCAGGCTGACACAGATGGTGACAGGGATGTTTCAAGGGTCAACATCTGCTACCCAAATGGTCAGCAGGGCCAGAAAGGAGGGAACATCTCTCCAGGAGATAGTGTGGGCACTCACAGGAGTGGGTTTCCCCCATGCTGTGGGAAATGAATCTGTGACAAAGTGTAAGTATGGTAGATACACATGTTGTAGAGTTGGACATGAACATGTGCAGGCATTTAAAAAGATGTAAATGGTATCCTAGGTGTCCCTGGTTGCATTTTACTGCAGCAGCATTCTGTATTTACCAAGTAGGAGAAACTGCACTAGTAAAGTCTAGTCCAGTGGCCTGAAGATTTGAAATAGGAATCCTAATTTTCCATACTTGCCTTTTTTCCCAATCATCTCTGTAGTATTGGTCAGACAATTCAGAACTTTCCAACCTGTGTGCCAAGATTTAGACATCCTAAAAGTACGTACAGAAACAAGAAGTAGTAAAAGATTTACTTGGGATTTGGTGAATTGTTGTGGGAAAGGCAAAGGAATTTGGAATGAGGCATTTTGTTGAAGACTTCATATATGAATAAGTGTGTTTTCATATATGTGTAATATATACATCCTGCATGACACACCAGTGTGCAGGAGAAAATAATTTGAATAGTTACGTCACTGCAAAACCTACATGTAGAGAAGAGCCTAGAAACTCAAAGCAGATTCTTCTTGGTCTTTTTGTGAATGTGTGTGAAAAAAACCCATAACTGTTGGTCATGCGTAAGAATGAGAAAAATTCTACCGTAGTCTGAAAAATTGACAACTTTTTACAGAAAAGAAACAAAAACATATGAATTCAGCTATATTAAGTGCTTTTTCATAAATATCTCCAACAAAATCAAATATTTTGACAGACTTGAAAGCAGCACACTTTCATTAAATTGATCGAAAGGTTCCACTGGCTTTGCATTGCACTGTGCAAGACATCCCTCACAGACAGGATGCAGCCAACTTAAAGGTCTCAGCAGGGACAGCACTCTGGGCTTAACTGATTACATAAAACATTTTAAGTCAATTTAATGAAACAAAATATTTCACTGCGGATGAAATTAACTCAAAATATTTCACTTGAATTTTCCCAATAGAAATGCATTACTTTGGAGGGGAGTTTTGACATTTTCTTGCGCATAGTAGTGCTGATTTTTAATGAGAATTTGTTTTTGTCAGGTTATCCTGGGGGAGAATTTCTAAGAGCTCTGCTATGTTTTCCGTAGAAGAGCTAATTAGGATTGTACTTCTCAAGTCCTGCTGGGGGGACTATCTGTGGTACAGCCTTCTGCATCACCAGTGGAGCTGCAGACCCTCCAAATAAGTTCTGATAGATAGCAGTACCCCTGAGCGTGGGACAGGATCAGGCCAGGGGGCTCTGCTGGCTGGGACTTGGGGCAGAGCTTTCAGGTGATTCCACTTTGCCAGCAGGGCAGGGTGAGGAGCTCTGCAGATGCTCAGCTGCTGCTTGGCTCAGGCAGCTGGCGCTGATGTGACAGGATAAAGAGGATTTCTTTCAAGCCCATTGGGCCTGGGGTGATTACTGAACACTACAATCAAGGTCTTTCACTTTTTCATTTTTTTTTAAAGTTTGATTGCCCTCGCATGAGGATGGAAGGCAGAGAAAGGGCTGTGGCAGTACAGATTCCTATGATCTCCCCTTGCCATGTAATCAGAAGAGCTCTGCAATTGAATATTTCGCAATAATCACTGCATTTTCAATGGGGATGATATAAAAGCAAATATCAAGGCCTCTGGCTGACAAAAGCTGAATACAGAGGGAAAATATGAAAATAGCAACTTACTTCAGCAATAAAGAGAGTATATTTTATACTGCAGTTTTTCTTTTTGTTAAATCATGACTTTCTAGTAAATGACATCCCAGAAGATATTTATCAAAGCAGGAAAGCACTAGAAAGGAGCACCCTGCATTCACTTTAATATTTCTCCTTTTTTTCTGACATTTTCTTGCCTAGAGATCTAATCCCATTAAATATGTACATTTTTGACTGGAAGACTTCTTCATGTATCTTTCAGATGAATCTTAAAAGTACATAAGGTCTGTAGGGCAGGTTTTTTTAAGTGCAAATGAGGCGCACAGTAGAATATTGTCTATGAGGCTTTTCAAATTATTTATATTCCTGCAGTGCTTTACCTTTCTCTTTCTGTGATAATGATAAGGAAGAAGTGAGACTCCAATGCACCTTCTGTGGAACACTGTCAAACAACATTAGTCATATTTAATATCTGACATGCAGGAACTTACTTTGGCTGCTATCCATTTTTATTTGATTTATTAGACGTTATCATGTCTATAACTTTCTCTGATCCCACGGCGTATCCAAGTTTTAAAGCCTGGTAGGCCCCCGATTGGTCAGTGTTTGAGCCCCATTATGCTCGTGTGAGTGGATATAAATTAACATTCCCTCATTAGGCCTACTTTGCAGTGCATGGGAATCTGCTGTAGGAATAATGACAGCTAAATGCTCTGCTGGCCCCCAGCCATGCCCACCTGTGCTGTTCTGCTCCAGCCTTTTTCTGGGGCTGTGCAGAGCTGGGTTTGACAGTGCTGGGGAAGATGCACCCTGGGGGTGCCTTGGGCTCTGCAGGTGCTGGTGGGGCTGACAGTGGCTGCTGTCCCCATGCCACCTCTGAAACAATGGCCTTATCTTGTGCTAGAGGCCACTGTGCTCTATGAGTTGCTGCTTCAGACTTGGTATAAAGCAAAGGTCCTCCCATTTAGGATTTCATTGCTTTCTCATAAGAATTTCGAGTGAAGGGTGTTAACCCTGGTGTCCCAGCCAAATTGCCACTTAAGTAATTATAATCCTCCTGTACTGCTGTTAGTGTCCTCCTCCTCCCATTATCTCTCTGCATCTTGTGCCTTATTTCATATCTCACATTTAAATAGCTTACCCCCACTTTGATCAGTTGCTTCTTTAAGCTCTCATTTTCTTTTCTCTTTTGAACTCTTCCTTAAAGCCACACTTGCAAATAATCTCTTTTCTGTGTTTAATGCCCTCCACATGTGGCATCGTGGGTCTTGCACAGCCCAGCACTGGAGTGATGTTGTCACAGATTCCAGGTGTGGTGTGGAGGCTGTGAAGGTACCCCATACACACACCAGCCAGTGCTCACACTTCCTTCTTTTAAAGCATAGCTTCTATTTCCCATCATATGTTGGCTAGCTTTACTGACAAGAAAGAAGTGGCTGTGGCAAGTTGTCTTGCCTATCCCCCTTAAATATCCGTTCTTCACATGATGAGCAGCTCCCCATGTGTGAGCAGCAGCGACTAAGCTGAGCAAGATCCACAGAAAACGTCATTCTCTTGAGTCTCTTTTATTGCACTACAGAAGTGGAAGTGACTGTGGGGATGGCTGCACTATTTGCATGTTTATACAAGTCAAACAAAATGCAGCAAAAAGCAGGACTGTACCTAGTCCCTGAGATTTGAACTATTTCTCTCAGAGTTAATGCTCTACAGAGTTGGTACATTTTCCAGGAATTTAGTTTACTGCTTGCTTACAAGTTGCAGCCCAAACCCCAAATAATTGACACCAGTGTATTGAAACATGGCACACTCCCAGGGAAAAACAGTACCTGTATATAAACTCTGTAGCTTTGTGGTTGCTCTTGGAGCTCATCTCCATGTTACAGCTGGAGATTGAAGGCTGGCATAATTTTGGTCTCCACCTTCTCCAACAAAACTACTTTTGTTTCTCATCCTTGCATATGTTGTTTTGCTGTTGAACTTAACTCTGTCTCTAATCTGGCGTGGTAGTATTCCCTTCACTTCAAGTTCCTGAAGTGGATTTGGACTGATGAGTGCTCTCAGCTTACTTCACCATCTTCTTCACTGTTTTCCTCTTCTTGTTCCTTTTTTTCCTTTTCCTTTTCTACTTTTATTCCTCTTTCTTTTCCTTTTCATTTTCCTATTCCTTTATCCATGTGTGACTAATTGACCACACAGCTGGAAGGAATTATGTACTTCTCCTCAGATTCCTTCTGGTTCCCTAGCTGGAGGAGCATTCTGCCATTTATCACTAAGTCAGACACTGTGAATGAGATGCCACTTTGTCCTCACTGCGAGCTCAACTCCCTTTAGAAGTTTGTAGGTTTATCCTAGGTAAATATGGTCCTTTCCTGTATTGCCAGACAGTTTCTATTGTATTGGGCCCTGCAGCCCATTGAAATCCCAAGCCTTCTTTTTTGAAGGCCTGTTTTTTCTGACATTCAGGAAAGTAGTTGCCTTCCTTCCTTTTTTTGCTTGTTTTATGGGATTATTTCCTCTTCCCAGGTCTTAACTTGACTTTCAGGTGGCACTAAGATCTGCCGTTGTAATTGTACATGACTTTTGACAGAGGTTAATTCAGAGAATAAGTCATCTAACTTTGGTTGCTGCGAGTTTTGAGAAACCATACTGCAGGTGTTGAATTATAGCTGAATCTTTGACATGCTCAAGGAATTCTTGTGCCTGCTGACTTCTGCAAAGTGTAGTCTGATAGCATCTCCTAAAAGCTCTATATATTCCCAGGAGTACTTGAACTGTGGCAGTTTGAGTTGCGATCAGTCAGTGTAAGGGAGGAGTAAAGAAAAGTACCTTTAGCAGTGAGACTGCAGGAACTTCCCCTCCATGTTTCCTTCCTTTGGGCTGCCTGGCAGCTGCTCTCCACATACTCCATCCCCAGATGTTTTGATAACATCTCTGCTGATAAGTACTAGCAATATATCAACAAATAAAAGTGCACAGTAAATAATCACTGTCACCAGAAATGTATAGTTGAGACAGCACGTTTTGAAATATGCAGAGGTGAGAGTTTGTCATCCCTGGAAGAGCCAAGACCCACGTACACGTTGCCATATGGCTGCAGGCACCTGTGGGAGCCAATAAGGAGACTGTCAGCAGTTTTTCATTTGCAAGGTGCATGCATCCCTTCATGTACTCCCTGTAAAACATCTGAAGACAATGGGAGAGGCATTAGCAAGATAAATACATGGCCAAACCCCAAAGAGAGAATACAGATTGGTGTTAGGAGAAAATAATTAATTATATTTTATGCTTAACTGCCTACCACAGGAAACTGGTTGAGAGGGGGAATGATGCTAAGTATGAGAAGCAGTTCTTTTTTCACAAGGTTTTCCCTGCCTGAATCTCATGAAGCCAAAAAGAGCTTCTCTAAGGCTTCTTGTCCCCACTAGATAATGGTTTTATCCTTTATTTTCTTTTGTTCCTTCTTCCGCCATTGATAGCAGCCTGAGGGAAGAGGGGTGGGGAAATATGTTGCTTCTGCAGAAATCATTGTAGGAAGAATAGCCAGAACATAAATGATACTGTTTTGGCTTCAAAAGGGTAAGCAGGTGTCTTAGGAGTCCCAGAAGAGCGATGTGCAAGCTTGTACAAACAACCTCCGAATCACGCCTGTTTGTTATTCACACAAACAGAGCTGAAGCCCTCTGAATTCCTCAGTTCCCAGAATTCAGATGGTGCACAATGCCCCATAATGAACAGCACCTGTGCTTACCTCAATTACTACACAGAGCCGAACAACAGCAAGAAGGGCTTTCAAGAATATTTTTTCAATAATAGATTTAGTTATGTCTTTCATAATTGGATTCAAAAGCTCAAAATTTCATTTTGCAACTTGTTCATGAAATTTGTATGAAAAAGTCTGGCGTTTATTCAAAAGAAATACTCTGTGAACAAGAAATTGCAAAACGGCCAACTGCTGGTAACTAAGCAGCCAAATTATAGTCCATGCACTTGGCAAATACACCATCTTTTTTATTATTTCAGTAATTGAATTTCTGTTAAAGTGTGGAGCATAATTTAACATCAGGAATTTATTTATAATACAATAGTGTTACAGTAATAAATGCATTATTATTGTCACTTTTAATGGAGTCTTATGTATTCCCTCAGAGACTATGTGGCAGACTCTGAGACAACCACTGCATCAGTGTTGTTTGTAGACAATTGAATTAATTGGAGACAGGGTCATTAACTCGACCTGAATACCTCTGATTGCTTCTGTAAATAAGGTTAGAGAGCAAATGGCTAATCTTTGTTGTCATTATAGATTCTTTTTACGTTTTCACACTGCCTTGTATATTAAGATCATTTTGCTAAGCAGCTTTCCAGGCTGTCGTCGTGTTTACGGTATTGTCTTGCATAGCATACAACCGTAATTGTATGAGACTTACATTTCATTTCCCATATCTATATAAAACATGATACTAGAGAGAGACCCATTCTGAATTGCAGCACATAAAAACCATTGGACCAACAAATTAATAAACCAAAATGAATAAGCTGTGGCATTAAAAAATAATCAAATCACAAAACAAAAGTTGGTTTTGTTTGCTTTTGTTTGAAAATTCCAACCTGCAAGACTTGCCAGGGATAATATAATGAGTCCATTACTCAGTTGGGAGCATGACCTGCAAGGCCAGCTCTGTGTATACCAGCCTGTGAGTTAAATGTTATCTGGACTTTTGGCATGGATTTTCTTGGAAAATGAGCAACAGGCTGTCATTAAAGCACAGATAGAACACAGATATTTTTCAAGGAGGGATCCAAAAAAAGGTTGTGAGCATACTGTTCCATTTCTCAACAAACTTAATAAAGAATGTAGCCTCAGAGACATAGGAAAGCATGCATCAGGAATAAGAGACACCCTAAACTTGAGAATGTCAGGTTCACATTGAACTCAGGGATACCAGCTTGTCATCACTCCCATATTCCACCCTATACTTAAAAAGACACTTTGCTTTCTCAGAAACAGCCTTGTAAGTGGAAGAAAACAGCTGGCAGTGCCTTATAATTTGCCTGCTATTTGCATGTATTTCTTTCATTCTAAACTTATATTCAAGATGGGCTTGAACCCAAACCCCAGATATGCAGTGTGAGTTATCTACTCTCAGGAGCCAAGTGTGGGATCCTGAGTCCATCTGTAACCTAGACGTTAAGCGATGTTGTATGAATTCAGATTCAAAAATAACAGCCTCTCCACTTCAAAACTCGCAAGCTGAGCTTTCAGCTTCAAAACTTTGCCCATGTCAAACTCCCATTGACAGTCTGTTGGTGCAGGAATCCAGCCTGGCTGTGGTGGGAGGAACATGCTGCCACACTGTGTTTTCTCTCAGCAGTATCTGCACAAATCACTTATAAAAACATTTAGGGATGTTGCTTCACTTCAAAAGCAAAGGAAGAAACAAAGCAGTGAATAGATGCTAAACTGCTCCAGTGTTTTGAAGGCATCATCTGAATTTACTGACTGGCCTTGTAGGTTTTGCTCTGCAAAAAAAAGATCCAGCAAGATCCAGTTTAGTACTGAATTGAAATTCAGGGTGAGCTTTTCAGCCCTGGGCCACAGTGTCTCTGTCTCTCTCTGCATATTTTCTGGGATGCAAGCACTGATGGTGTTCACCTTGGACCTTGCTGCCAAACCAATTGGTCCTGCTCAACCTTGGACCATTTCTGTTACTATCTACTGTAGGGGCTGGCTTTGGAGCACTGTCCTTCATTAACATAGTTTCATTGTCTGTGAGATCCCAAACGTTACAGGTAAAATTTGAGAGGGTGGGGTATTTTTTAAGTGTAATGCTGAAAAGAAGTCTCTACTTCACCATCTCCCTGCTGGTAGAGTGACACTGCGCTACTGATTTTTGTCATTAATGTACAAAAGAGCTTCCTGTAATCAGCGACCTCCATGCCACACTAGAACATTAAGAGATTGAGGCTGTCTAGGCAGATGTGTGAAGAACACATTTGCACCTTACTAAAGGAGTGATTATCAAGTGGAAAACAATAAAAAGTGCAAGAGAGACCGAACTTTGCCTGTTTACCTCTGTATCCATGAGGGGTTTGGGTTTTCCTGACCTTTGCTTGTTGGCAGACCTTCAACAAATCGTTGCTGATACAATAACTCTTCTTGAGTCTGGGGAAAATGGATGCTGGTAATGTTGAAAAGTCCATTTCTGGTCACTCAGGAGCATAAATGTCCAGAAAGAAAGCACCTTCTTAGGTGGAAGGTTTTTAAGAAAAAATAATATAACTAATCCTAAAGATCTAAATAATTTTGTCAATATTGAAAGGTCATATTTTTCAGCACCCCATTGACAAAACCCACTTTATGCTCAGGATTATGGTCCCTCTTTTCCTGAAGCCCACTTGGGGAATACAGTGTTTGCACACTCCCAGGCAGATGTTAAGTGCCTCTGCCAGGCATCCCAGTTTCTCAGCCTGGGTTAGGAAAGCAGGCAGTGTGACACTTCAGGAAGGCATCCAGTGTTAGTTCGGGCAGTCCCAGTTACTCTTTCCTGTCTAAATGAAAACTGGCTCCAAGCATGTCCTCAGCCTGCACACAGGCAGTGCAATGCCTGTGTTTGCAGTGTTTTGCCTTGGCTGCCACAGAGTCAAGTGGTGCTGAGCACCAGCAGCTCCCTCTGGCAGACATGGAGCTCTGTTTGCCCACAAGATCCCAGCAAGTAGGTGCAGCAGCTAATAGGATCTTCCTTTTCTTTTGGGGTTGATGTAAAAGGCTGAAAGATTTTCAGCCAGATAAGGTTACAGAATTAAAGATTCTCTGTTTCCTTTTGCTGTCATTCAAAATAACAAGCATAGAAAATTCTGTTTAAAATAGATGAGCCTTTTGACTTAAAGGGTTTTCATGTCAAAGATTTAAGACGTCAGGTTTAAACATGACAGTGATAGTATTAGGGAAAGTATGAGAGCAGATACTTGTAGCAACTGTCATTTTTTTTCTGACTGTTTATTAATGGTCTTTTGTGATTTATAGTGAATGTTGTGAAGGATCTTCAGGTCCATTTATCACTCAGAGAAGCACCTTTTTTCCCTTAATACCTACATATGTCATAATTAAGGGTGGATGCAGCTTAAAGATTTAGCTCTGTTCTTAACATAAGATCCTTCAAGATGATATTTAATCCTAAGTAGATTTGATACCTTCTTTTAAATCTATAAAGCAAAGTATTATGCAACTGGCTAAAATCAGCAGCATTAAAAGGAAATCATATTAAACAGAAATATACAGAAGGTTAAGATTTTCACTCCAAATGGAGACTTTTACCCCATTTTAAAATAAATTGTAAGGAAGACACCTATGTTTCAGCATTCAGCTTTATTAATATTTTACTAGACAGCTTTCTCCTTGTTCAAAAAACAAGTCATGTGTGCTGAAGTACATCTTTATATCCATGAAAGGCTCTGGTGGTGTGCCATAAATTCATCATGTGCCTTTAGGAATACTTCTTTAAAAACTATTTCAGAATAATTGCCCATTATTAATAATGATGATTCCTTTTTACTGTTATGGCAGTAGCAGTGAAACGAAGTGTCTACTTGTGGTTTCCATGAGTGCCTGTGTACTTCTGTGGCCCCTGTTATTACAAATTCAATCTGATGAACGTAAATATGCTTGGAGTCTCACAATACTATATGTATTAATAACAGGGGAAGGTGCCAGGAATTCAATTATTTTGCCCATTGAATCCCAGGGAGACACAGGAATTGAATCAGTATTCTGAAGTGTGGGGTTGGTTCTCTAACCACAGGGCTGTCTCTCTTTACAAAGGTGCAGCAGTCATCTCCACAGAGGTGGATTATTTGTGCCTTAGTCATTCGAGTACATGCCTGTGAGCCACCCCATGCCTGTAGCACCAATCCTGCTGTTTCATGCTTTGTGCAGTGCATAATGCATGGAGATTGCTACCAGTTTGTGAGCAGCTGAAGCTCATTTAGTAGAATATTACCCAATTTGTTCTGATTGTACTCGGTTTTTCTCTCTGCCCCTTTCTGTATTGCTTGTTTTACTCATCATGCTCCTGGCAATAGCCACAGTTGGAGCAACCTGGGGTCTTTTCTAAATAAGGACAGCTTTAACCTCCTGCAACAGGCTTTTTCCCCTCCTCTGGCTTGCAGAGACTCGTGTGTCCAATTCCTCCCCTTTGCTCTGGTCTGAAACTGGTTGTACTGCTGATGTGCTCCCAAGGGATTCCCTTGGAGAGGAAATCTCCAGTGGTTTCATGAGCTCAGGTTGGGACACCTGTTCAGTGCATAGGTTTAAATGACTGTGTGTGTGCTGTAAAGCTCTGGAAAATCAGGATATGTCTTTTGGCACCTTTTCAAGCTCAGAGGGGTTGTTTTACATAGGGAAAGGAAAAAAGCTCCTACTTTCTAACATTTCCTTACTGCTTGGTTGCTCAGCATAATAAAATTAGCTTTCCTCAGATAACAGATGAGACTGGAAATGCTGAGGAGTTGGAGGTGTCATGTGGATCCATCTGCACCACTGTGATTTGGTCCCATAGCCCCCAGTTCTCTTCCCACTGGGCTCTGCAAGCTGGATTCTGTTTTCAGTTAGAACTGAAGCAGAACTGAGTTAGAATGAGAAGGGTAGTTCATTTAGAATGTTATGTGCCCAAGTTTCTGCCATACATGAATGAGAAAAAACACAGCACTTCGCTTTTAGAGGTTCACTTTGGATGGTTTTTTCATGACCACACTCGGACTTTCTGCTGTAGTAAATAAAATCAAAGTGTAAATAACTGACTCGTTAAAAAACATTTTATGTTAACTTGGAACTGTGAACAGTAGAAGGGCGAATATGTGCTTCTACACTTTCACAGAAGATTCACAAAGTGTACTGAAAGATGCTGTATTCCAGCATTTCCTTTGCGGAAAATAAAGAAGTTTCTATGTATCAATCCTCATATCTAGCTTGATTCAGTGGGGCAATATTGATATAATAAAATGGTTCCATTTACATCAAATGAGACCCTTTGGAGTTTGACAGTAAGAGAGAGTATTCTTGTTCTTCCAGATGCCAGGCAAACAGCAGCACATCAGGGCACAGAACAAATAATGCTCTCTGACACTTGAATCTATTCACTAAAATATTGTACATCAAAAATCCTACACACATCGCATTCCCTGAATAACATCATGCTCACAAAATTGTTTCTAAACTCTGAGGTGAACAGAGTGATGCATGCACAAATCATGGATACAATATTGCTTTTAATATGCAAAATCCCCTTCTCTCCCACGTCAAGGATGTATAACAGTGCTGTGATATTGGAAGAAGAGTGATTACCATACCAATAGTTCAGAAAGTTTTTTATGTGCACCTTTAGAGATATGCCATTAAAATTCCTCCTCTTCTGTTTGTTTTTTATAATGTCATAGAGAGTTTGATATGTTACACCTGTTCCTTATCACAGGTGTGTGATGGAGTCAGAACTTCCTGAAGCCCAGGAATAAAACCTGGAAAAGAGTCAGAATAGGACAGTAGAAACAGTGCCATGGTTAAAGTCACATTGCAGATGTATATACACAGTTCCACCTAGGATTTGTGGCTAATGTAATTCTTTATTGGAAGGCTTTGACCTTGTTACGGATTCTTGGCAGCTTTTCCCCACTCTATTCATTACTAATGCAAGCTGTCAATCTTGCATTAGTTCTGCTTTGACATAGATTGTGGCTCATAGGAGTTAGCTCTGTCATTCTTTTTATTTCTTTCATCTTTACTATCCTTTTTTATGGTCTTTAAAGCTGGAAGTATAAAAGGGTTATATGTATATGAAAAAAATCTGTTTCAGTAACTCTATCAACCTTGTTATAAACAGTCTCTGATTAACAGTTACTTTTGAACACAGTAAAATGAGGCTGGGGCTTTTTACATACAACATCTTGTAAATTACCCTCCCCCTCAAAATAAATCAGAACTCCTGCTTGCCATTACAGTGCTCAGGATTGATACAGGCAGATCAGCTGCCACATACTGAATAACATATTAGAGAGTTTTCCCTTTCCATGTGTTTTGACATGAGGGAGCCATCATAAGTGATGTCTTACTACATGTGCTAATGGTAACTGAAGCAACAATTTCCACACCTTATTTCATTTCATTGACCTGAGTTCTGATTAATATTTTAAAAGCCTTGATACAGGTTTTCAGTTCCTGTGTCAACTCAATCTTTGAAAGTTTAGATTTGAATCCTACCAGTCTGATGTTAAATAATTTAATACTAACCAATGGAAAGGCAGTGAACAAATCACCCAGAGAAATCCTTTTCTTTAAAAAGCAATCTAATGGCAGTCGTATATAAGTTTGAAGATAAAGATATGAACAATTCATTTAAATAAAAAAAAATGGCAGCTCCCTTTCAAATTAGAGGAGAATATTACTTCCTGATAATGGTGTAAGAATAGAAGAGAAATAAAACTTCGTTATTGAACAGTTATGGTATTAAATTCTGACACTAAATATTAATCTGCTAGGTGCTGCTCTATTATTATCTGCTAGAATAATGAAACAGCTTTTTTTAATGCAGAATTCAGTGAGTCCAGTAACTTCTAGTAATCCCCAACAGGTTTGCAGTTTTTCTGTAGAAATAGATCCAAATGAGAGATTGGGCTGGCTTCTGAACAGCTCAAGAGTTTGTGCCTCTGTCTCTTCAAATTAAATGTAGGGAGTGGGAGAAAAACAGTATCCAAACAAGAGCAAGTTCTGCTGTCTGCTCTGGTAGATTCTGCAGTGTGGTTGAGTGCACTAAAGTCTTGCTCAGAGCTGAATTGGATGCCCAATTTTCAGTGCCCTGTGCAATCAGACTCTTTGTTCTCAGGAATCTGCATTTTAAATAGACAAGCCAGATTAAGGATAGGCCACATAGTCTCTCTTTCACTCAGCAGGAACTGATGCACAGATGTATTTTCTTCTCAGACACAAAGCAAAATTCATCTCAGTCCCAATGCGGTGCCTCAACAGGAAGATCAACCACTCTGTCAAGTCTGTAGTCAGTTTTCCAGCATAGGCCTTGCCCTTTCCAGATTTCCTTGGTTGAATTTTCCCTAAATATAGGCTTGTACAGTAAAGCAACCTTTGTGGAATGCTGCTTCTAGTGGAAATACATTGCCAGCGTGGATGTACTGTTGACTCACTGGTCAGTTCCCATCTACAATTTCCCACTGCCCAGCAATGCTCTGCTTTCTCTAAGTTTACGTTTTGATTTCTGAGTAGAGCAGTGGAACAAGTGGCCAATTCATCATTACCCTAAAAAGGAAGAGTTGGAATGAATAAACCTATTGTTGGAGAGCACCATCTATTTGCCAAATTCTCCTCACAGCAATTAACATGACTACATCTAATTGGTAAAAGGTTTAGGAAGAAGGCCTTCTTGACAATTTTTGTTCCTTGATGAGTTTTACTTCTGTAGTCTGAATTATACCTCTTTTTTTTTTTTTTTTTTTTTACATCTATATTTACAAGGTTAAAAGTTTATTAGAGGTTAACAAGTTTCAGTATTTCACATTATCTTTGTTGTAGCTACCAGGTTTAATTTTAAAGATCATTTATAACAACAGTAGAGTAAATAACATGTTGAAAATAATATAATGGTCTGGATGACAAGAAGAACAAAAAAAGCATAAGCCACATATCAGGCCTTTGGTTCTCTATGCAGCATAATGGTCCAGACACATAATAATGCCATGTCTGCTTTAATTGGCTTTGGAAGAATAACCCTTGAATTAAAAAACAGACAAGTACCAGGGTGACATTTGAATCTGGGCAGATCACCAGGACCAGTGAAGTGCAGGGAAAGATGGTGTGTGATGAGGTCAGTGCAGCTCCTCACCAGGAGCCAGCAGCAGCCACACACCTGCCAGTCTCAGCTGCTCTCTAGTTAAGTTTGAGCTCTGCAAGAGCAGAAAACTACTCCAGGTACTGGTGGTACTGGTGTTTGTCCCCTCCTTCAAGGTGTTTCTCATCTCACACTTGGTGGCCATGCTGGGCACAATCATCAGGGACAGGGGGAAATGCTGTGTGCTGCAAAAGGCACAAGGAGGGAGATGGGTGAAAGTGCTGCACATGAGCTTCCTTCCAGATCACTTCCAGATGTGCAAGTCTCCTCTGTCAGAAAGCATCCCAGCTTGCCAGTCTGCAGGCAGCTTGAGACATCCTCTGATGACCTTTGCAAGGGACAGAGCTGTGGTTCCCCTTCCCCTGTGGTATGGGTGTCACTCCAGGGCTCTCATCTCCCCAGGATGAGCTCCCTGGAGAGGGGTGAGCAGCCCCTGGTGCATCTGGCCTGAGTCACTGGTGCACCTCTGCTCCCAGCCTGCTCGGGGCTCTGGGTCAGGGCAGAGCACGTCTGACTGCCTGCAGGACTCAGCTCCAGTGCTGAGCACAGGGCTTGGAAAATGAGGAGAGCAAACTTAAAAGGAGGGCAAAACTGATGTTTCTATTAACTGCAGAGAGGCCTTGCACTTGGAGAATGTGACAGGCCCACACTGAGTATGAGGATGACTGTAATACCTCTGCTGTTTGCTCAGTGTGTTTGCATTGCAAGCTCTTTGGCCCAAGGACTGTGCCTCATCATGTATTTACACAGATCCAGCACAGCAGGTCACTGCTCTCAGTAGGGGCCTCCAATCTCAAGTGATAATAATGAACTGGCTTTCTTCTAAGTGTTATTTACCCAAACAATGTCTGTGTTTCATTGTGCAGCATTGTTTTTATTAATTTTTTTTTTCAGTTCACATGAAATAAAAACATTGTCCACCCAAACACTGAGGAACAATATGAGTGTTCATCTCCTGCTGGGAAATAAAAATTCAATAGTTTCAAATACCAGTCCTTTCTGCCCTCTTTAGTCACTCTGAGGACTTGTGTCTGATGATAAAATGCTTTAAATCCATTTTAAACCTTGTCTGGACTGGCATTCCTTGTCTGGATCTTAGCAACATAACAAAGCTTGCTTTGAAAGTCTCTTTGAGAGGCAATCCCCAGTTCATGTAGTTGATACCTATGTGAGGAAGCTCAGTTTATTTGTATAACAGCTGCTTGAATTGCAGAATCTATCCCAACATCTTTCAAAACATGATTGAACTTTATATCTGCAGAAATCTCTGGGAAAAGCACAAACTAAGTGTTTTTTTAACTAAGAGATGCATTTTATTTAAGGAAAAAAGTCACAAAAGGCAATCCAGAATATCTACTATTTAGTGGAAGCAAAGAATGGGTTTTTTCATGCACTTGTTTGTGAAATATATGTGTACTTTCTTCTCTGCTGAACTGCATTGTAAGAGGTTGATTGTGCTTGTAGCTATGTACAAGATCTCTCTATCTTTAGTATGGTGAGATGCTAGGAAAGGCATTTTGGGTCTTATCTGATTGTTTTACAAAGCATACACGGTTGCTCTCAACCCAAACTACATGATGAAAATGAATGCTTCTACTTTAGTAATGAGGATCAGCAATGATGCCTTCAGCATGAAACTGCCCAGTGTAGCCAAGGCATAATTTTATTATCGCAGATGAAAGACAAATATGACCTCATTGTATTTTGTATGAAAAACATTATTTTGAGCCTGTCTGGTTTGTGCAAGCTTGCTAAGCTGTTTTACTCAGTAATGTTTGGCACATGGCAGCTTTTTCTGGGGCTGATGTGTGGAAAGAAAGAAAATAAGGCCAGGTTGGAGCTGCTATTTCCATGATTTTATTCTTGCCCTTTGAGTTCTTTGTCACAAAGTTGCAGTCTGCTCCAGAACAACTCCTGTGGTTTTGTAAGCACATCCCAGCTACAATGTTAGTCCCAGAGTGCTAAGAGAAGCAGGTTGTATTTAAAGGGTGGAAAGGTCTGGCGGGGGCACTGCCTTGTCCTTCTTTGATCTAATATAAGAGGTGTTATTCTTTACATCAGTTACCTTAATGAGAGCAGACATGCCAGCCCTGACAGCAGAGCATGTCCTTAGGCAGATGTGCACAGATGTGTGTGCAGCCCCACATACACCCCTCTGTGTTGCCTGGGATAAACCACCCCAGGCAGGAAGCTTTGTCCCTGCAAGAGTCTGGCGGGTTTGTGCCCTGCCAGGAAGGTGTGTGAATTCCCTGCAGGCTCTGGGCTCTGGGGGTTGTGCCTGTGCCCCACCAGACCAGGGCTTGGGGAGCTGGAGTTTCCAGCAAGGATGAAATACTAGTATTACCAACTTCACTTCCATCCTGGGGTGAATACAGAATGAGAGAAGCTCTCAGATTTAGGGGAAAAGTTGTTTTTAAATTAAAACTTCATTCTTCTGATAATTCCATGAATAACACTTTTTTCAAGGCTGATGCTTCATTCGGGCGTTATAGAATGGAATTGACATGTTTGCGTCCTCAGTTTGGGATCCTTGTAGTGTTTTCTATTTTATTCTTCTTGAAAATATTTGCTATGAAATAGGAAAGCTCAGTTTTCATCTACTATTAATGTTTTCCAAGGAGAAAATACAAGACCGAAATTTCAAGATATTTGGTGTGAAAGGCAAACACCCCTACAAACACATTTCCTCTTTCTCCACTCTTGTGTCTCCTTGTTTACTATTAAAAAAAATTGCATGAAAAATGTTTTCTTATACTTTCTTGAGCTTCACTAAAAATAAGGAATAAAAGAAGAAATACAAGTGCACAAATGGTTTTCAAAAATAATTACATTAAATACAAAATATAAGATCCATTTTAATTCAGCAGTGGTTAGTTTTCCATAATAGTTTTGGAAATGCCTATATGTTTTCATCATCTGTTCTTTGAATTGCCTGTTACTTCCAGTTGAAATTTTCTAAGTAGCTCTACTTGAGTCAGTTGAGTAAAGAGTCTCCAGAAGAATTAAAAAAATAAAAAAGTGTATGGACTTAATGAGCAACAAAGTTAGTGATCTGTAGCAATTACCCAAGTGAGTAATTTTGTTTCATTAATGCACCCTAAAGCACCAAGCTGTTTTGTCAATGGGCACTGCAGGGCCATTGCAAGGCTCAAAGAGACAGTTTTGTTACCAACTGTGGTGTAAGCGATAGGTTTTACCAACAAGGAGGGAAAGAAAGTAGCTTAGTGGAAGAAGAAAATGAAGCCCATCCATTGTTGTCACGGAAGCCAATGGCAATACTTACAAAGATTCTAGCAGAGCAGGGTCACACATCAGTTTGTTCTGCCTTTTCCTATTTTTTTTTCTGACTTTTCCAGTTTTTTGGTTACTGCACATTTTTAAGAGGGCATCTTGATGCACAGAGCATCTTGGTTTGGAAAGGGAAGCAAAGCATGTACCTGGCTTAGCTGGATCTTTCTTGGAGGAAAATAGAAAAGCAGATAGCAGAAACAGAGGCAAAGCTGTATTATACCTTGTAGGCATCTCTGGATCACTCAATATGGGACACACACAGTGTATGATGTATTAAGGTGAAGTATTGAATATCCATAAAGGCATACTAGCAAATGGTGTCAATTTTCAAACACTTTGCTTTGTCAGCGTCACAAATTTAAAATCAATCATCAAAAAGTCCCTGTATAGATCAGCTGGAAAGACATAAAACCTTATGGTTATCTCCCTGACAAAAAAGTTGGAATTAAAGATGAGTTTATAAAGACTCAGACAGGCAGAATTCTGTAGTGCTAAAAGCTGGGGTCATCTGACCTCTCAGATTAGAAACAAATGCTGAGGAAAAACAATGACACCCAGTGCACTGCTAATAAATACATCTTGGAGGACAGTTGAACACGCAGAAAAAATAGATTTCACAGAGAGGCTTATTTTCAGCATGAATGCTATTTTCTCACTGCATTATCATAAATATGAGAAAGAAAAAAGCTATAAATAAAAAATTCTTGGGCACTCCCTGGAGTCTTGTCAAAAGGACGTAGTTTTTGTACACTGTAGTGTAAAAGTATTCATTAAAATTAATTTTTAAAATGTCCTGTCCAATATTACTTGCCTGATGTCCTTCCTTTGATCATAAATTATAAATGAACTGGCAAAAAATGAAGAAGCCATGATTCCATTAATGTATTATTTAAGTGTGATTGTTAGTTTTTGCAATCATTGGCCTAATAAGCTCAGGCTTGTGACACTGAAGTGTTTCTTACTGGAGGGTGATGATGATGGTAATGTTATTAACATAATCAGTGCATCCCATGAGTCACAAACCCACCCAGCTCCTCTGGTGGCTCCGTGGTGGCACAGCCCCCGGAGCTGTCATGGCTCTGTGCTGCAGGAGAGGGAGGTGACACTGAGGACATTCGGTTTGAACAGAGTTCACCGGGGGTGGCTCCCCCAGGGCAGCACTTGCAGAAAGCCAGCAGAGCTCTAAGAGAGGATCTTGTCCCCGCAGCAGCCTGCCCGTGCCAGCGGCACACGCCACCGGCTTGGCCCATTCCAGCGGCGGCTCCGGCAGCTCCAGCGAGTCCGAGAGCAGCTCCGAGTCCGACTCCGACAGCGAGAGCAGCTCCAGCGACAGCGAGTGCAACGAGGAGTCACGCAGTGCCACGCCAGAGGTAAAGCCTCTCTCAGCTCTCCCCACAGCGGGAAGCATGCAGGGGAGCAAAATCCTGCTCCCTGTTAGGGGGTGTTGGAGTTCCATGCTGTTTGATGCTGTTGAGTTCTTTTCCCTTTACTGTTTCACATGTATGACCCACATACTCATCCTAGCTTTTGGAAGAATCTTTCTGGCCTACATTTGAATTGCTTTAAAGAAATATTTAGATTTTTGCCAGTAGCTAGAGAAGATTTTATTGACACAGTATTCAGCTGGGACTAAGGAAAGGCAACATGACAAAACTATGTCTTCAGGGACTAGCTAAACTTTTTAGTTGTATTAAATTTCTTCAGGGCCACGTTGTAAACCAGATAAGGAAGCCTAATTAACCATAAATACTCCATAAATACTCCCATAAAACTAGCAGTCACCACTAGTTGACTGGAATAAAAGGGTGTGTTAAAAAAAAGTTCTCTTATAAAGGGAAAAGCACTGCTTCTGTCTGAGATTTGTTCCTTGTCATCCTTCAATCCACAGCCCGAACCCCCCTCAACAAACAAATGGCAGCTGGATAAATGGCTAAATAAGGTGAACCCCCACAACAAGCCCATCATCAACAATCAAAATGAGCCTCACAGTGAGAGCAGCTCCCAGGCCCAGAGCAACCAGCAGGCTGAAGGGCCAAACAAAGGGAAGCTCAGCAGCAGCCTGCCCCCGACCGATTCCAAAGACCGGGCGATCCTTAGTCCCATCCGAGAGAAAGCCAAACCACGGGTTGCCCAGAAAACCCCAGAGGCAAAAAGCTCCAAGCAGAAGTCACCAGCTCATAATGAGCCAACTTCACAAAGGACTACTGGGAAAAAGCAACCCAAAAAGGTAGAAAGGACTTCCAGTGTAGAAGAGTATAACTGGCCCAAACCAAATAATACCAGCAACACTCCCAAAGAAAAAGACACACAGGAACCCCCCGAGCAGCCAAAGGTTCGAACTAAAGCAGCAGTTGGGAAGACAGCTCCGAGGAAAGAACCACGAACTAGCACAGGTCTCACTTCAGAGAAGAAAAAGTACAGAGGCCCCAGCAAAATTGTCCCAAAGTCCCGGGAATTCATTGAAACCGATTCATCCACTTCTGACTCAAACACAGACCAGGAGGAGAGCCTGCAGGCCAAGGTGCTGCCAGCCTGCACTGGCTCTGGCAGTGGTGTCAAGGTGAAGGACTCTGGCAGTAACATCCTCAGCGTAAGTAGCTTAACGAGCAATGGCAGCAACACATCCATCGACCAGACCAGCAATGACCTGGAGGAGCAGCTCTTTTCTCCTATCCCAATTGTACAAAATGAACTTCTGTCCCCACTGAGGGAATATGAAGAACTCAAATCTCTGTGGGTGAAAATAGACCTTAGTTTACTCTCTAGGATACCTGGACAGGAAACTTTTGAGACCACGTCTGTGAAAAGTGAACCAAGAGAGACGAATGTGAAACATAGGCGACCATCTCGAGAGTCCCCCACCCCAGCAGCTGAAAAACCCTCCACAAAATCCAAAAGGAAACACAAGGTAAGCCATTTTCATCGTTTAAAGGGAAGCACTTGAGTTTCTGGGCACCCTGGAGGTCAGGACCACAGGCAGTGATTCCTCACTGCACCTGCAGCTGGGCTGTGGGGAGGCATCACAGCACTGAAGCTTTGTTGGTTTTACAAAGGACAGACATCTACAAGTGCACTACAAATTAACACCAGAAGCTAGTAAAAAGCAAACCCCAGCTGACAAAATCAATAAACAATGTATTTTTTGAGATTTGTCTTACAAGCTGTTCCACTGTATTTGCTTACTCACCTCTTAGTTTAATCTGCAGAAAGTGATGAGTTAGTATTAGTACAGTTTTAGCCACATTCAGAAAATGTGACTTCTATTTGGAAGGGAGGGGTTTATTGTCTGCAGAATTATGGCATTTTCACCACTGGTTTAAACAGGCTTCATCAAAGTCAATGGAATGGTGCTTGCTTATGCTCCTGGTGAATTTAGTTTTTATATTGTTTCGTGGTATAAACAAGTGTGATTCATAGAAATGTAATTTACTTAACTAGCTGCTTTCTCTACAAAGCTACCTGAAAAAGCAAATATATTTTGACTGAAGGCATTATGTTTTATCATGTGTTTTATGTTATTTATGCCCAAGGGTATCCTATCTTGTGGGATATGACATTGCACTTCAAACTAAATGTGTTTTCAGAAAAGAAACTGAAGTTTTATATCCTAAATGAATTTTTGTAGTCAGTTTTCCAGCTGAAATGCTTGTGCTCTGGTCTGCCTGTAAAAAGTCATCAGAGTGTATTTTTTTTATACCCCAAATTTTATAAATCATTGTGAATGTGACTTCAGCTGTCTGTTCTGGTGGACTTCTTGAAATCCTGAGTTTGAGCATTCCAGTGGTATGAGGGAATTAAAGCAAGACAAAGATGGATGATGCCAGGCAGACACAGGGTCTGCACCCCTGCCTAAATGAGTCACTGCACTGGCTCCTTCCCTGTTGAATTAAGTGGAAATAATCACATGAGTAAACTCAGCAGGTTTTTGTTCAATTTATATTCTGGCTGCACACTACAGAGATGTAAGAAGGAAGGAGGAAAAAAAGAGGAAAGGGATGTACACTATGTTTCTAAGTACACCAGCGTGCTTATTAATTATAACAAAAACAATCCTTGCTGGGTAACTTAGTGGACTGTCTGTATCATGATTAAAACACAAGTGTAGTAAAGTGAGGGCTCCCCAGGAAGAAAAAAAAAAAAATAAGGGGGAAATATGAAAGTTGGAACCTCATCATTTCCTTAGCTGAGACTTTGAATCAGAAAGTAACAAAATGCAGAATCTTGCTCTGGACCTGTGCAAACATAAGCTGGACTCTCAATCAGCCCCTTCAGTTGCAATACAATTGTTCACTGCTACCTAAGGGGAAACAAGCCAATTAGGATGACTTGAGGGTATACCAACAGTTAAAGCAGGGTAGGGAGAGACTAATTTGGTTTCTAAATCGTGCTATTAAAAGATTTATTTTAGCCATCTACTAGTGGGCTTGAAGGCTGATATGAAGGTTCCAGTGACAGAGCAATAATCAGCTTTGCTTGTATCATCCTGGTTCAGGCACAAAAGTCATGCATCAGGGAGTCTTCCAAAGTAAATTTCAAATGAGCTATTGCTGTTAATGACTACTCCAGCTCAGTCCTCTACTCCTAGTCCTGTGAGGAATACCTACACAGAGAAGTTTTCCCATCAGCTTCTCTTAGGTCATTGAGTAAAAGCTATTTACTTGAATAAGGTTTGGTGCTATCAAGTCGTTGCATCTGAATTATTAATTAAACTCCAGTGCACTACAGAAGATAACTTTAGCACACTAGACATTTTGCTTCCTAATTATCTGCTATGTCACTTGTTATATAACTTCGTGTCATGTTTGGAGCACATTTCACCCTGATTTCAGGTGACTTTCACTTCTCTTAGACCAGTATTTAACTGCTTTAGAGGAAAAAGAGATTCCTGAGGTCCTCTTAGTGGCCAGTGAAGTTGTGCATAAATGCTGGATCTTTTATGCTCTTCCTTTCCTTACTAAAGCAGACGGAAAGCCTGGACACCTTTGTTGAAAGCAAGAAGCAGCGCCTGGAGGAGCCTCCAGCTTCCTGCCTGCTCCCACCTTGTATCTCTCCAATACCGAACCACAGAATAACCAGCACTAAAGAGTAAGTGGGTTTTTGACATAACATACATGAGGGATTTCACAGTGCTTTTCCATAAATGCCTCTGCTGTAGAGTCAGATGTGCTTTACAGCCCATAGGCGTGAGTGACACAGCATTGGTGTTCCCATCCATCAGGAAGAGAATCCTCATGGTTTTGGAGGAAATTCATGCCTTCTGATGGACTGCAGGAATTCGGGATGCTGCCACAGTCCTTGTGTACCCTTCAACCCCCTTTCAATGTTCTTTCTTGCCTCTATCACCTTTAACCTCTGTGGACAGAGAATCCTGATAAAAATTGGGTTTATTTATTTGCCTGGAATTAATTTTTTTTAATCATTTTCATAAGAGACAGTTCCCAGTTTATTGTACAAAACAGTGACTTTGCCTCACGTTCAGCAGCTCTTTGTTTTACCTGTGTACACAGCAATGCCAGGAGTGACCATCCTAAGTGTCTCAGGCATGTGTGCTATGTATCTCAGCAGACACACCATCCAATAGTTTGTGCCTTTCAGTGTGTCTTTAGACATGGCTATAATGCTTGAGCAAACAGGTGCCACATAAATAATGATTCTGATTATAGAGTCACAAGACTAACCTTCTATAAATAGCCAAAGACTCCAATTCCCTTCTGTTACCAATTTTGTGCTTTTATGATTTTGAGATGAAGTACTTCTTTCTGCTTTGCACTAGGATAAGCAAAGAATCAAAATCACGATGTGCTTCTGAAAACAATTTCAGGGTAATAGTAGTTAAATTTAGATAAAGTTCAAAAATAATTTATTAAATAGCACAATAATTTTAAATTCCTTAAAGAAAGTTGAGCATCATTTGAATTATGCTGGTGTCATTGTGGAGTAATTTCAGTCCTTAAACTAGGCCCTTATTCAGCCACTGAGAAAATCAGAGTTGGAGTCTGGAAAAGGAAGATGAGTTGAAAGTCACAGTGAGACCTGTAACATGTACATTCGATAAACATCATGACGGGTGTTGCCTGATTGTCATTGCTGGAAATACAATGGGCAGAGATATATTGAAGGGAGAATCAAGGATTATCCATCCCCAACACCTCCACAATCCATTAAAAAAAATCTTTCTATTCTTGTCACCAGCAGGCCCTAAGGATCCACCCCCAACATGATGTTTCTTAATTTGAGCTTGTTTTCCAGGTCGTTAGTTTGATTCCTCAGAGCTTTCAACCCTTTGGTATTCTCTCTTAAAGCATAATTGTGTCCATCAATAGTTATTTCCATATGCTAGCCTCTTCTCTCATCTGAAGTTTTGAAACAAAATTTTCTGACTTCTTTTCCACTGCAGTAACTAAGACCTGGATCACACTGCATTTGTTACTAGTGTCTTCTGAGTTTGTTTGAAAAAAATGCAATACTTTTTGATAGTTCAGGTTTTCAACTCCCAGAGACATGCAACTGAATATAGATCAATATATTTCCCAAAAGACCAGGGAGTTGGATGAACTGTGTGTGGACAAATTTCTAGAAATCTAAAAATTTGATTTTTAAGCAGTCAGAAGTGGTTTTATTCTCCGGAGGGTTGAGCAAATTTTTAAGGGGAGACAGAAGAAAGGCCACTGTTCAAGGCCATGGGGAAGAATAGCACTTCAGGGATAAAAGGCTGAAAGACAGGCTTTTCTGTTTGGTCTTTTATTCCCAAAAGTTCTAGGTTTTCTTTTAGAACTCTCCACATAAAGACTTTGAGAAACGAGGGTGAGTCAGCTACAGGTGTGCTGATGATCTTCATCCCTTAAAGGAGGTGTTGAGTCCCTTAGTGGATGTTCTCACTCAGTAGGAACCTTAGGTCTCTCCTGTTAGAGCTTGATCCCTGTGCCAATAAGCCAAATTCCCCAAGGCAGACACTGGAGACTTTCATTGGGCTTTTTTATAGGTACAAGAGTGTTTTGACAGAAAGACCATGATCTCTGGGCCAAAATTTGGAGCCATGCAGGAGTCTGGAGGAATCTGCAAAAGATAGGTCACACCTGTGCTTTCACAGTTCCCATTGTCTGCCTTGCTGTGGTTTAGGCATTTGGATACATTACTCTCATTATCTTTCCCTAAATATATGGGCTCAATAGAGCAAGCAAAGATGCACAATTAATTTTTAAAGGGTCGCATGTCTAATAAGGGCAATTATATGCCTAATTTCCACAAGTTTCCATGACTACATGTAGAGTTTGAGTTTAGAAATTCCAAATGGTCAGTTATGAACTTAAAATGCATTTGCACAACCAGAGAGAGGGTTTGTATTGTGTAGTCATTGCATAAGCCATCGTTACCTGACTGTTCCTTCCCTCAGTCTCTGAGGCTGATGCCTTTTCCTAAATCTGACCTGACACTTTAAGTATACTATTCAAAGTATTGCCACTGTATTTTCCTTACTTGTGGTACTTGCAGCAAGTGAAGGAATAGATGTTTCAGTGTTTGCATAGAAATACCTTGAAACACTGTTCTAAAGCTGAACTTTTGTCAGATCAGCTGCCTGCTTTGCAGCAGAGGATTATTTATTTATATTTACTTGCTTGACAGAGCCAATTTAATTTAAGCATTAATTGTATGTGCTGCTGAATACCATTTATATCTGAATATTTGAGTGGTAGACCCAATCCAGACAGAGCACTACTCACCAGTATTTGGCTTTTTGTAGCAACACAGGGAATTATTTGCTGATGCAAACTATGAGTCAAACTGGACTCATACCAATGAAACATGCCCACCATCCAGCAGGCATGCTAGAAGTCTGTTTGAGGCAAGCATTTCTGTTTTTCAAAATTTCCTGTTCCCTTTTGTTTGACCTTTAGTTGAAGATGCACCTGTACTTGGCAATCCATATTAGTCAGTCCCTTGGGCAGTCACAGCAGCATTCACTGGGGCTCCTTCATGGCACAGGCAGACCTCACATCTATGACACTGACTTCAGCTCCATTCAGGTGCTGCCATGTGGTCCAGGCTAATGTGGGAGTGACCTTTCCCTGCAAAGCCCTGCAGAAAGCCTGATACACCATCACTGTGCAGCATTTCATTGTGGACTAGGGAGGCAAAGAAAAGCCAAGTGGCTGCTATAGACTGTGGCTTTGTCTCACTAACAGGCCACAGATACCACTGCTTACCACGAGGAGTGGATGAAGAAAGGGCAAAAAAAGGCAGCTTGAAAGATGAGAGTAGCTGGAAATTCTCCCTTCTTCATGCGCTGACCTCTTGTTGCCGGCTTGCTTGCTTGCTTGCTTTCTGCTCTAAAAGCAACCAGGCTGGGGAAAAAAAAAAAAAAGCAGATGGAGAACCTTCTCCTTCTTTGATAATTGGCCTTTTTTAGACACAAAAGATTAAACCCTGCAGCCACAAGACCATCAGTTCTGCTTGTAGTTTTTCCATGCACTTTTATTGTGTTTCTCCCTAGATTTTAAATATATTTTAACTAACAATCATGTCAGCAAATTAAACCATTGAGTCTCGGTAATTATTGCAATAAATTCATTCAAAATTAGCAATTCCTGCAATCAAAGACCAGTTTCTTAGGCCATTAACAGCCCAAAGCAAAGTGACAATCTGGTTAACTGCTGGTAACAACCTATTTCATGGAGGTTATTGTTAACATAAATGCTTTAGCATAAATCTGAGGGAGGTAACACTGCTAAATAAATTATCAGCTTAATTCCTGCAAAAACTCATAGGATTAAGTGGGCAATAGGGGGAGAAAAGAAAAAAAAAACCAACAGGCAATTAAAACTGTAATGGGGGGAGGATGCATTAAATGTAAGTTATGTAGAAAAAATGTTCTCTAGTGCATTTTCTTTTGTGGTTAGGTCTTCCAACCCACAGAACAATTTATGTGCCAGAGTTGAGTAGCTGCACCTATTCCTTGGTTTGCCTCATCTTCTATTGAGCCCAAAAGATGAAGTGAGCTGGTGACATTTTAAATAGTGAAGAGCTCCAAACTCCTCCATGCCCAGTGGCATGGAAAACCAGTTTGCTCTGTGCTCCCACCCATGAGTGCATGTTCAGGGTCCCCCACGTAGGGTATGTGTTTGGGAGGCAGAGGTTTGGGTTCTGCTCCTGGGTGTTTCATTAACTGTCTGCTTTGCTGCTGCACAATCCAAGAACACATGTAAGCTTTGTCGGGCCAGTGCTCACCCTCCTTTGGAAAACCTTCCTCTGGAAAAAGTTCAGAGTGCTGCTGTGCTCTAACTATGGTAACTTGTCTGGGTTCCAAGATGCCTTTTGGGGGTCAGAAAGCAAACAGATGGAGCTTTGAGTGAGAACTTTCTGGAGAACATATTGCAGGACCACATGTGCATAAAATCAGTCTCATCGAAGAACTGCTGGTCCATTCCAACATGGTTGTTTTCCTTTGATCTTCTTCAGACCCATGTATTTTCCAAGCAGGACAGCATCCATCCCAGTAAGGCAACATGAATTTGAGCTGGTTTCATTTCTTCAATCTGAAGATCTTTATTATCCAACAGTTTCAAATAAGATGTTTTTAACCCTGCTTCAGTTGAACTAATGTAGGTTTGGGTAGAGGGGCTATAAAACATGAGGAGTTTGTTTGATTTCACTCTGTGGTTTCACAGATAAGGCTGAAATATTTCTCTATCACCAAAGATCCAAAGTAGGGCAATGACCACGGTGTAGCTATTGATACTGTCAGTGAAACTGCCAAAAAGGCCAGACTGAAATGAGAGTGCCAAGAGGAGAAGTAAGGGAACCTGGGTTGCCTTCTCCCCTTTCCCAGGTTACTTTGAGGCAAAGTAGATCAATAATTCCTGACACTGACTGAAAGTGGGAACAAAACATAAATTCTTGTTGACTTAATTTGTTATTGAAATTTTAGTCAATAATCATGAAAAGTAAATGATCATGTAGTGCAATATCAGATGTCTAACAAAAGATTAAAATTCAGGTTATCTTCATTGACTGAGCTGGGACAGTACCTGAAATAAAAATCTATGCGTAGATTAACATGTTAAGCAGTCAGTGAGGTGCTGGGTTTGTTTTTTCTTTTTTGATTAATTTGAGTGGAGAAAGGTCTACCAGTTGTTGGGGCTTTTTTCTGGTTTTACTGTGTATCACAGCTGCCATTTCTAGCCAGCTAACGATTTCTGTACATAAAACAGACAATAGATTATCATATTACTTGAGCTTTCATGTCAAAACCACATTCATTTTCTGAATCACGTTCAATTCATCAACCAATATTTGCTCAAGGGCTTTTGCCAGCTACAATGTATCATTTTAATATAGTGTTGAACATCGGTTTTATTCTAGAGGTTAAATAATTATTATCTTGTTATTGTTATGGTTATCATTTTGTAGTTGTTATAAATTCTATTTTTGGTTCACACACTGCCATTTGCTATTTGGGTTTTTTTGCAAAGGTTGCTTATGTGGGCCGTAATCCACTTCTTAAAAAGATGCTTAATGTTAAACACATAAATAGTCATACTTGATGTCAAAGAAACTAACCCTGTGCATAAAACTTTCCAGCACTTTGCTGAGTCAGAACCTCTATGACCTCTCAAATGAAGACTGACTCAAATTAGCATTTAAATTGGGTGCAATTTGTACTAATGCACTGCAAGTTGTCCTCCAAAGCAGAAGGTTTCTGCAGTCATTGAAAAGGCAGAGGTGGCTCTTCTGTTTTCACTGCTGTCCCCTCGTGACTTACCTCGGAGGGCACAGCACTGCAGGACAGATTGGAGGGCAGAGCTGGCTTCCCAGTAAACAAAATCTAGAGCTTTGTGCTGCAGAGGATTAACCAATATTTTTGAAGTGCAAATGGTTTTTCTCTGTGTCCCAGGAACAGCAGTAGCTCAGTGAAGAAGGTGACAAAGAAAAGAGAAGAGAAGCTGTTCCCTCCTCCTCTGTCCCCACTCTTGGACGAGCCTGTGCACCGGCGGCACAGCAGTGACAACAGCTCCTTCAGCCAGGAGCCCCCTGTCACAAACACCTCACAGACCAGCAGCTCTTCCTCCTCTGTTTCTAAACACAGAAAGAATGAAAACAAATCTTCTTCTAACCCCAAAGGAATCTGTGTAAGTAACCAGCCTCAGTTGGTGTTCTGTTGGATATTTTTTCCACGCAGTATCTAAGTGCTAATGCAGCCCCACTCCAGGGCAGTGTGGAGTGGATCTTTGCAGAGTGAGGCATAAGTAACTCTTGCAAGCTCCATTTTTGGGTCAGCGTTAGGCATCTACGTGGTGTTGCCTATCATTCCCTGAAGCCTGGTCCCTGAGCCTCAGAGCAGAGCCTTTACAGCCACCAACTAGCTGCAGTCAGTCCCTTAACTCTGTGGCTGCACCACACGCATTTTGAAAATAAAACTTCAAGAATATCACTTGAATAACTGCCCAAACTTCTCAGCCAGAATTAAGCACTGTAGTTATACTGAGTATTATGGCCTAAACTGGACAGACAGTAACAATCTAACAAAAGACTACGTGTCCATAGCACACTCAGCATGATAATCACTTCTCTCAGGTTTGCAGGCTCACAACAGTAAAGTTTATAAACACCTAATCTCTATTAATTATGTGTAAGCTTTTAGACACTGTGTAAATATGGGGTTTTTCCCCTGTTGAAAAATACCACTCTGTTAGGGCCATCTCCCCATCAATGGTTCTCACATAGACAGTTCTTTGTTGCTTGCTTTGCACCAGATTCATGTTGGGTTTTTTGCTGAAAATACATGAAAAATAGCCAAAACTGCATAGCATAGCAAATTCACTAAAACAAAGTGAAATTTCACATTAGTTTGTCATCCTCTTTTTAGGTTATACAGGGAAACTGTAGGGGTTTGGCCCACTTTAGAAAATAGTCCTTCCTCTAGAGTTTTAAACATACCCTTACTTTTATAGTATCAAACTGTATCTTAATATCACTGTCAAAATTAACAGACAGGTAGAAAAATCTGCCACGGAAAAGGCCATGCATAGCCCCATTTTTCACAGTTCACCACTTTGAGAGAGATGGTTACCCTGCACTGTAAAACTCACAAGTTGCATTGGATCGTAGGTGACAAATCACTTCACCTTATTCATTCATCCCTGTTGCTTTCTGATATCATTGTGTCACTTCAAGCTGCGCCAGTAATATGCACACCTTCAACTGAAATCAATGCCAAAATGAACTGCATATGTCAGCAAATAAACAGTGCTATGTAAACAGCTGGGCCTCTTCCTCTCATCCCAGCATCTCTAGTCAGATTTATCCTTGGTTAATCTATTATCTTGATATATGAAATATTTTCCCCTAAAATATGTTAGACTTCTTTCCCTAGTTCATTGGTTCATCTGTAATTTAGTTTATCTGGTTGGGGACCAAGCTTGCAAGTTGCAATTGCCTGATTTAAAGTCTTCTGTTATGCTTCTGGTTTTAATCATTGCAAAGTCACGACTCCTGACTTCTGCTTTCCATTCTTCTCTCTGTAGCAAGAGTGAGGAAATTGTTCCCTGCTGAAATCCAAGCAGACTCTTCAGTCACATTAACAGTGAGCTCCTAATAATATAGGAAAAAAAAAAAGGTTACATCAGTATGATACACCTTGAAGGAAGATGAGTTTACATTTAGCCCTGGTGCATTAGACTTCCCCAGCCTTGCTTTAACCAGTGTCTCTAGTCAGTAATACCATGCTATCCACCTAAAAATCACACCTAAAAGTTATTGAGTTCAGGTGAGAGCCCAGAAGTGGAGTTGTACTCCCTAATTAATCTGTTAGGCTCATGTTGCCAGGAATGGAAGGGTACTTTGGTGAGATAGCATGAATGCAGGTAGGTATAGATGAGGGCTGTTCTGTGCCTTAGCCTTTGGTTTGTTGGGAGAGGCTTTTTTGGCAGGGAGGGTGGATGTGAGCACTTACATTGTTGTAAGGTGTTTGTTTAAAATGTGAATAACAATTCTGTATTTTCTAGGAGGAAGAATCTCACAATACACCCACAGCCAACACTCTTCTTGACACCAGCCATCTAGAGCCAGACATCTGGTCTGCAATGCCAACGCTTTCCAATGGGAATTCTGAGCCCAGAAGACCCAAAATAACATTTGATGATGTGTAAGTTTTGTTGACGTAGTGCTCTGTGATTGGGATTTTCCTTCAAGCAGAGCTCCCAGTGAAAGAGAGTATCTTTGATTACAGTGCTGGCATTGGGCACCTGTGTGGATAGTGCTGCACAAAGGCACACACAGTTTTAATCTTTGCAAATGAACTGTTGTCACTGATTAATGAAGATTCTATTGATAAATGTTTTCAGATCATGAATGTTGGTTCATGGTAATTCTTCTTCATTTTTTTATTTTAGCTCCTCTAATGGAAATTTCTTATACTTAATTAGTTTAAAATATTTTTCCTTTTCCTCTGTTCAGCACACATTAATGGGTCCTTTGGGTGGCCAGCTTCTACAGTTCCTTATTTTACATTCTGGTCACTTGTTGTATGTCTGCATACAGCAGCTTCAGACTGATATCAGGTTAAGATTTAAAGAGATAAGCGGGCATATGTGTCAGAATTGTTCTTTAAAGCAGTCAGCAAATTTTTCAGACAATGTTTGTCCAACTGTGTGAAAGCAAAGACTTGAATTAATTAATTCTGTCTCTTTAGGCTTCACAATGCTGATTATTACATGCAAGAGGCTAAGAAGCTAAAGCATAAAGCAGATGCATTGGTAGGTTGTCACAGTTTTTTTTGTCACTTTTCACTACAGAGCTCAGTGTTTAAAAAATGGACATTCTGCATGGGCTCTAAAGCTTCTCAAACCAAGAGGAACCCTGCTATTGACTAAAATGTGCTTCAGATTGTGTTCCATGAACACACAGTCCACAAGTTAAACCCTGACTGCCATTCCTAACTTTCAAGTATTTGTTCCCAAAAAGAGCTACTTACAATAGCTGGTGTTTCTTCCAAGGGGGAGCAACAGTCATGCTGTTTATGAAGTATGTAAGATGGTTTTATGAAAGTTGATGTGTATTTGAAATTTGTTTTTCCTATTCACTTTGAGCCTAAAACAGAAGTGTTGAAATATTCCATAGCAGAAAGACAGGCAAATCACCCCACACCCCATTATCATGTGGTAAAACTGTTTGATATTTTCAATCCAATTGTTTAAAATCTGCAACAATTCATTTTTATGTAGTACATTCATTTTTATTGCATGGTTTTAGGCTGATAAAGAAAGTCTCAACGCACTTATTCCCAAAAAATCTGGCAATGAGGTAGTTCAATGCTGGGAAAGCTTTTTCTCTTGCTTTACCCCAGATGAAATTCCAGTAAGATAGACCTAACTTTTCCAAGTGTTTTGATTTTGATAAAGCTACATAATTAGTTTTATTATGTAAAAACAGATTATATTCTACCATGGTTTGTTCAATACAAACTACTGCCAGTTCTGAAATGTCCTTAATAAATGTTTGTTTTGTAGCTGGGGAATTTGCTCCTGTATGCTACATATGTTGCAGGGCAGTGGCTCATTTAGGCAGGCTTAGTGGAACTTGACTTTTCTACTTAATTTAACTAAGATGTCTAAAATGGACTGTGGCCATTCACTTTGCCCCTCAAAGAGCTGGGTGATTATTCACCTCTCAACTTTATTATTTCTGAGGGTTTTGTATATGTATTCTATTATTCCACATTAGAGATTTTGTGCTTATAAATCAGTGTTTGTCCAAAAAAAAAAAACCCCACCTCAAAGCAATCACATGCTATGCTTTAAAAAGCAAACTGACTCCGCTGTGAGCCGAAGGAGAGCTGACATTTCAAGCTGTCTGCTTCAGCTCTGCAGCTCCCTTTTGGCTCGGGGCACAGTGTTTCCAAGTGTGCTTTCTGTGTGAGGTGGGTTCAGGGCTTTGGCACCTGCTCTGGCTGTCAGTACGGTGACAGCCATCCCTCCCAACGTGTCCCTGTACAGGAGGTGGCCTGATGGCTTCCAGCCGGCTCAGCAGAGCACGTCCAGCCCCAGCCTGGTGTCTGCAGGCTCACAACACCTCCCACAGCTGGGTGACCTTTCAACAAAACACCCGTGGTGCTGGCACAGGGATACCTGCTCCACGCTAGCAAATGTTTACAGGCTCAGGCTCCCCATGATCTCAGCATGCCCTGGCAATTCCCCTCCCTCCCAACTGGACACACTCACGAGGTGGTGACCTTCTCCCCTGCTCTCACCTTTGCCTGTGCCTGCAGGGTCAGGGGTGTTTCTCGAGCAGCACTGAGAGGAGCAGGCACAGCACGTCCCACTGCTGCTTGTCACACGCAGTTTGACACCCCAAATGCCCCAACGTGAGGCCATCCACTGTGATCAACTTGTTGGCAGGCATAAATATCCATGAACAAAGTATCTGCTTTTTCCTTCTGCTATTTAGATCTCAAGTCCTTTTTTTTTTTCCCACCCAATGCAGCTGCACACAAATTATCTCCATGTAACACATTTGGTGTGCAATCCCACAGTGTTACTTGTCCTATGGAAACAATTGCTGCTGGTTACTTGGTGCTGACATGACAGAGCACAGGCAGCATTGAAAGATGTGTTGCAGTGGCTAGAAAGATAATGCATGTGACCTCAAAATGTGTCAGCAAATGTTAATGAGATTTGTGGCAGCGCTGTTCCTGAGCTTGTAGAGAAAATAGATTTCTGGTGAAGGGCAGGACATTTCATGTCTTACGGGAGCGACCCCATGGAAACCTCTCCTTGTCTGGGGCTGCAGTAAGGGATCAGCTAATTTGGGTGGGCTGCTGCAGTGGCAACTGCCTGCACCATATGGAAGAGATCTTGGAGACCTCACTGTGTTCCTGTCTGAGATGTGACGAGCTGGAGTAATTCCACCTACTCCAGAGAATCGGATCCCGTTGCTGGCTCAAGCTCTGTGTCTGCACTAAATCTGCTTGCAGCCAGATTCTTTTTTCCACACCACAAAAAGTCATCTTTGGAAGACTTTTTGTCTTCCAAAATGAATGGAAATTCTTTTAAAGTGAAAAAATGAATTTGAAAAATATGCTGAGAAACAGACATTGGAGTAGAGAGCAGTCAGAAACATTTCCCCTCTTCTGATCATTCAGTTAATACCTTTCAATTACACAAAGGCTTTGTATGTAATCAATGCACAATTACAATTGAAATTAAAGGTGTGCAGAGGAAACTAGTTCTGGCTTAGAAGGAGCCACAAAGACAAGTGCACTGGTATCTTGGACCAATAATAAATGCTATGCTTAATATGTTGTTAGAATAGGCTTCTGTTTTGTGAATGAAAACATATGCAGATGCATAAAAAATATTTTGATAGAGACATAGAAAGACATTTTTAAATTATTTAAAGTATATTGGATCTCCTATATCAAATGCCACATTAGTAGAATTCTTACATTCACCTATCAAAAACTGAAAATGTTAAATACTATTATAAAGTACGTACTATAAAAATGTCATATATAATATTCATTACACATAAAAAAAGAAATCAGTATGTCTAAGTCAGTTTAATCACAACCATTATGAGGGCTAAAACCTTTTGCAATAAAATCCTAGTAAAATGAAATATTAAGCAGTGCTATATTGTCTCCTTTTTTTTTCCCTGCTCTTTCAGTCATCCTGAGGGTGGTGAGATTTTTTTTTTTGACCAACAGTTAACACAGAATGTGACATCAGCCAAACAGCATGGAGTTGTTACTTAACCCTTGCATAGTGATATTCAAACTTAGTTAATCTATCGAGGAGCAATATGGATGTACACGAACATGCTTACTGCCCTTTCTTGCCCATGTAAATCCCTGATGTCACTGGACATACACTGACTTTCCTCTACTACATACTACCCAGAAAAGATTTGGTAAAAGCATAGTTCCTGCCTTAGTTACTGTTTGAATTAATTCTTAACTACCAGTGTAGTTTTGCTTTCATCCTAATGCTAGTGTTGCTTTGTAGAATGATGTGCCTACCTAGAAATCAAAGCTGAAGGATTTTCTTGACAGTGTCATTCCCATTTCAGCTGGAGAAGTTCGGTAAAGCAGTGAATTATGCTGATGCTGCCCTCTCCTTCATTGAGTGCGGGAACGCTATGGAGCGAGATCCATTAGAGGCTAAATCTCCATACACCATGTACTCAGAGACTGTGGAACTCATCAGGTTAATGTCCTTTCTGTGATCATTTTCATCATCTCATTTCAGTCATAATTAGAACCTGCTATGTTTTAAAAAATACCATTTCAACGTATTAATGATTTGTCCAAGGCATCTTCATCTCAGAAGTCATCATAATTAGTTCTTGCCATTTTATTAATGTCATGGAAAATTTATAATTGATGGACACTGCTTTTATAAATTATCCCCTTTAGAGGTTATAATGTGAGTGTTATAATTTGCAATATTCATAAAATTAAAATTGAAATGTAGTGGGTGGAAGTAAAGTATAGTAATTTCACTGTTTGGCAATGACACTTGTCTTTTAAAAGGTGTAGTTTTATAATTCAAAACATTAAAGGGAGTCTATCAGGATTTCTATTACAAACCCTGGTTTTAGAGGTTTAAAACTTGGCTGTTAAATAAAAAAAGAGAAAAGCTGAAACTTTGGATACAGGATCATAGCCAGAGAGAAAGCTTCTGCATATATTGTCTTAAAAACAGTGAGCGTATTTTTAATGTTAAAGGAATGTGAACCAGCTGAATTAATTTTAATACAGTTTTGTAGACTCGTAGGCTAGAATATGGATGAGAAAGCCTTTACACACTAATAAAATGTCTGAATTATTATTCTAAAATCTGCTACTGTTCCTTATAGCTGTTTCATAGTGTTGGCTCCGTAGAAATAATAGTCTCCTGAGTAACTAAGTTTGCTTTACTTGAGCAAATTATCAAAGTGAAATCAAGCAGGATTAAATTTACCTGTAAGTAGAGCAACGGGATTTTTCCTCTTCACTGTGATGCACCTTGCTTTCCCCAGTGTATGCTGGGAATATCCTTGTTAATGTCAGTGTAATTACTGGCAGTTTGCACAAGAGAAAGAAAAAGAGGCAAATCAAGCCCTAAATATTTGGTTTTTAATATGTCAACGATGGTTTTTTTTAACATGCCAGATTAGCTATTAGGGACTGCCAAGATAATGCATGTTTTACATTTTGAATAAGTAGCTATTTGCATAATAAAATGTATCAAATCTTAAGCTCTTACTCTCAGGTAAATAATATGCCTGTTAAATATTTAAAAACATGGTTTTTACATTCTACACTTCATAAAGGGAAGAAGAAAATCTAAAGAAATCACTCAAGAAAAAAAATTATGTTCACTCAACACTTGATCCATGTTAAACCCTGGAGAGAAGAGCACTTAGAAAAGGAGCCACCTGCCTCTGCTCTGCTGTGCCCAAATTGTCCTGCACTCTGACAGCATGTCCTGAACAACACAGCTGCAGCTGCATGGCAGAATAAATTGTATTTAAAGAAATACTCTTTAATGAAGGGAGCACTTCTTCATAGGAGCCTGCATTTATTTTTGGTTATTTTAAGAAAACCACACAGCCAAGTTGAAATTGTTGCTCCTCAGTCCAACAGTCTGTCCGTCCAGCATGCCCAGACCAAAAAGCTTTGTTCTCCCAGGAGCCATAACTCATGAACCACTGAAACCAGGCAATGGCAGCTCTGGGAGTGGCTCCCAAAAGGGCAGGACCTGCAGGGAGTCAGGTGAAGAGCATGGCTGTGTCCTGGGGTGACTGGCACTACAGCATCAACAGCCCTGCTGCAGGCTGTGGGACAGAGAGACCTTGGCATGGAAGCAGCACCTGAACTGCTTCTGGAGCTTCTTTTGGCTGTGGAAGAATCTGGAGAATTTGTTACAGTAGATCTCCAATATCTAAATAGCTTAAGTCAGCTGAGCTGAATTCCCCCACCTACCACCAAAGGTAGAGTTTAATTCACCAACTGTTGCTTGCAGCATCTTGTATCAGCCAGTGAGACTATTTGTCCATGTAATTGCTGTCAGTGGTCAGACATGGACAAAAGGTGATTGCCCAGGTGAGCAGCAGGCTGGTACAGGCTCAGTAAAACTCCATGGACAAAACCACAAAAAATTCTTGTGGGCTACAGTGGGTGCTGAATGTACAAAGTATGTGGCTGCACACTATGCTTTTTCAGTGTAGCTGCTAATATTACCATAGATTTTTGCTGTGAGATAACAAAGAGGAGATTTTTCTCACTTTTACTCCTCCCTGCATCAGAAGCACGGTTTTCCCCTTTTGCATCAGCTGTGTCTGCCCTGACTATCTGCATCAGACACCTATTTGTGAAAGCAAGTGCAGCATCAAATAGATGGGGAGTGTCAGAGCTCTGACTGTTGAATGTGTTTTAAGTTAATAGTAATGCTAAAATCCCAAAGAAACGCAGATCTTTGTGTTTGATCAGATTCATCCAATCTGACTAGACCAACAATACCCAAAGCAGGTGGGACAGGAGGTGGAGGAAGCCCTTCAAGTGGTGTGGTTGAGCTGCAGGCTGGGGCTCAGGATGGGTGCAGGGAGCAAGGCAGGGGAGAGCAGCACAGCTGCCTGCACTCCATTACCTCTGTGTAAATGAGAACTCATCAAGGCTGCCTGGATACCTTAAAACTTTCTTACGCAACGCTGAACCCTATTACTTATTCTAACACAAGTACCTGTGAAATTGCATTAGGGCTCAGAACAATGATTTTATGCGATGAATTGATTTTCAAGAGACTAATGCATAGAATGGAGTGTGCTCAGTTAAAGGGAAAAAAAAGACGGAGGAGGTAGGAATACTCAGTCCTTGATCATCCAAATGCTGGACAGCAGCAATTAAATAGAGAGGGAAGACCAAGTACACAAGACTCATAAATTACTGAACCCAAGAATTAAAAAAGCTGTGAACATGACCTTTCCTGTATTTAAAACCATTTTCTGTATGAAATATATTAAAAGCATTGAAGAAGCATTTATGAGAAGGATTTTGAAGATATTATTCAAGCCCAAAGTATTATATGTAAAACCTTATTATATATTACTTTACGCTTCAGTACATATAGGGCCAAGATCTTATGCTTCTGTTCAACACTCATTACAAATGTTTGCAGGACTCAGCCTGGTTGGCTGGATATAATACCATTAATATGCCCAAGGATAGTTCACCTTGTTGGCCCAGAAAATTGGTTGGTGATTTACTTTAGCCCTCCAGATTTTAAGTGATGCTTTCTGTTGAGTTTTACTTTGATCTCATCATCACAGAACACTCTGACCATTAACTGTTGCAGTTGGAAAAGAATATCTATGTGTGGCTGTTATGTTTTGGTGTTACTATTATTTTTGGAAACATCTTAACTCTCAATTTCTTATCTCTCACCTTTCTGATAAGGTATGCAATGAGACTCAAGAATTTCACAGGCTCTTCTGCCACAGAAGGGGACAAGAAATTAGCAGTTTTATGGTAAGTCCCTTTGCGACAATGAGAGAAGCAGCTAAAATCTTAAGGAGGACTTTAAAAGTACTGAATTACTTAAGCAGCTTACAGAAGATCATTATTCTTGTTTTCCATTAAACTATTAAAGGATAACTAATGGATTTCTTCAGCAGCTGACTAAACATTTATTCTTCTAATTTATACTCTTATCAAGATGGGATTTTAATGCTTTTGACCACTTTTTTTCCCTTTCTCCATTTGCTTATGTTTCAAAATGTAACCTTAGAACAGAAACTGCAAAATATAGGTCAGCTTTTTTTTTTTTTTTTTACGGTTTATAGGTTTCATTAAGCAATGGAATTAACATAATCCTTTCCTAATTACCACAGCTACCGATGCTTATCACTTCTCTACTTGAGAATGTTTAAACTAAAGAAGGACCATGCTATGAAGTACTCCAGATCTCTGATGGAATATTTTAAGGTAATCTTTATTCTGTTTAATTTATTGATATGAAATGTAATTCATACCAGCACTGAGAGCTCTCACAAGTATAACTGCATGACTTGAAAGTCCTGCATTTAACCTCTCCCATGGGAAATGCAGGCAGGATGGCTGCCAGGGAGTGGGGACAGAAGTGATTTGGGGGATTTTTGGATTAGTCACTTGATTCAAATGCCCATACTCAGTAATTCTGCTAAAATAACATTATTCTCAACACCATGTAATGTTTATGCAAGTTTCTGATTCTTTCAAGGTTCCAATGTGCAAGTGATTATGAACTGACCCCCAATGAACCATAATAAAGCAATTATTTTGGCTGTAGTTAGTTAAGTTTAGATTTTAGATTCAGTGAGATTTCCTGAAGCTTATTGCAGTTCCAGAGGTTTCTCATTTTATTCCTCTGGAGCTTCAAATTACTTTATCTACGTCTCAAAGGTTTGTCTTTACCTTAAATTGAGTGGAGATCTGATGTTCATGACTTGGGGATGTTTTGTTTTTACAGAACATCCTTGTCAAATGCTGTTTACCCAGTGTAAGAATGACAAATCCTTACTGTTCCTAGATTAAGAGAGAAATAGTATCTCTCTTCAGCTCTGCTGAGGTTTTGATATTTATATTTCACTGGTTAATGCTGTTTGAAGCATACATTAATTCTTTTACTTTATTACTACATATTATTCTATAATTACGTAATTATACTGGCTTGTCAGCCCATCAGTCTCTTTTTGTTGGTGTTTTCAGCCTCTGTGAATTTGTTCCAGGCTTTGACATATTGGTACTGCAAACCAGTAAAAACCTCTAACACTGCAGTTTTCATATTTTCATGTAAACGGTGATAAAATGGTCCTTCTGCTGTAAAACTCCAGTACTGTGAAACTCCATGTGTCCTCTGTCTGCTGCTTCAGTAATGTTAGTCCTAATCTTGTGCCTAAATGGAGGCTCTCTTGCACCATTAGGAGTGTCTCTGTTGTGCTCATGGAGTTTTCAGTCAGGGATTTTGTGCAACAAATTGAATTTGAACGACACATATTCATAACCTCAGCATTTACATGAAGTGTATTCCACCCACTTAAGATTTTATCTAGGATGAATGTAGATTGTATCTTCAAAAAAGGATTATTAGACATATAAACCTTTTTTTGCAGAAAGTAATGATTTCTTAAAAAAAAAAAAAAAAAGAGGCAGGACCAGGGGAAATTCTCTTCCCTTAAAGCCACTTGATTTTCTCTAGCTGTGCAAGTAGGTAAAATGAAGAACATGTTTACTACTCCCAGCATAAGAAAATGTCTTTTAAAGTAAAGTAAAATAAGAGAAAAAAATTAAAATGCAATAAAATGGACAAATCAGGAATGCTGGGCATAGGCAACCAGTTGAAGCTGTTTCAGTTAATGTTACAGTGTGTGTGCTGTGGGCACTGTAACTCATTTGCTGGAAGCAGTGTTTGAGTGTATACAGATTATATGTTCCGGTTCTTTCTGTAATAAGGCACAGGAGGAGAAAAGAGAAGAATGGGAGCTATGGACTGTGTTAGTTTTGTATTGCTGCACCATGTTCTCTGTGTTCACTAGCGAGAATCTGTAATACAAATGAAACAGATTAACTGTTTGAATAGAGTTGTTATTCAAAATTTTACACAATTTTAACTGTGAAAAGCAGCCCACTGTTTACAGCAGAGCTGGGGAGTAACTTTTCAGCTAAATCGTTCTTTTTATTTTTCCTCACAAATGCCACTTTGTCCAAATTGAAACCATTTGTGGACGGAACTGGTTCTGATTAACTTCCAATTAAAAGCTTCAAAATTATATTTTTGACTTTTCAAAAGAGAAAATAACCATTTAATCATGCAAAAAGCAATTTTGACATTTAGAGATGACTTGGAATAAAATACCACTAAAGTGATTTTTTTTTTAATTTAAACCAAACATTTTATGATTAGAAAAAGTGACATCCTGTGACTTCACCTGAAAGTTTGAGGAAGATTTTTGTGTTTTTGAAAATGCGTTGTCATTGGTCATTGAACTGTTTTTGCTAAATATTTTCATTATCAAATAACTGCTTCCAATTGAGATCTAGTCTTAATCTTGACAGATCTATTATTTGTCTCCAGATACTGTTGGGAACAATCCCCAGACAGGAGAAATTAGCATTAAAAGCTTCTTCTCCATTTCTGAAGGCTTTCCAGGGCAGTTTAGGATCTCCCTCTTTCCTACATGTGTGTGGTTGGCAAAAACACACACTGCATATGCTCTGTCCTGTGAAACACCCATGTCCTGCTCACCCCTCTGTGACAAGCAGTGGCTGCTGTGCAGGAATGCCCAGGCCAGGCCAGTGCCATGGTTTGGACAAGGTTTTCTGCTTTGGTCAGAAATACTGGGCTGTGAGCTGTGGTTTAGAAGTCTCTGTGCTCCCCTGAAGCTCTGTGCCTCCCATGCAAAACAGCAATTACAGATGAGTGTTGCAATAACGTGGGTAATACTTTGCAGAGAAATTGTAAAACTTGGTTGAATTTTCACTGTGCATGCTGAGTTCTCAGCAAGGGAGCTGAGTGATTGTTTTCAGAGGGCACACATAGACAGCCTCAGTCCTGATACTGCCACTTTGTATGGGAACTAAGATACCACTCAGTCTGAGCAAGACTGGAAAAACCTGGGCTTTATTGTTGCTCGGCAATCTTTTTGTACAGGGTTTTACAAGGTGCTACACAGACGTGAAAGGCAGGATGAGTAAGCAGGTAAGGAAAGTCAATTTGTGCAACTAAAATATATAAAAACAAAGGCATTCAAGTAGATCCTTACTAAAAATTTTATTTATACTACTATGTGAATCCCAAGCCACCTTCCCTAGCAACTTGGGAGGGATCAATTTCCTTAAGGCATCAAGCCAAATTCTTTTTGTTTCTTATTAAAGTATTGAAGGTCCCCCTAAAGATAAGCACTTACTTGCACTCTGAAGAACTTAGTTTGTAGAATAAGTTTCAGTGGTAATAAAAACATTTCTTTGTGACCTACATCTGCTTTTACTGGAACTTATTCCCTCTTTCGCCAAGTGATTTTCAAGCCACTGGTCAGAACCTACCAATCATCCACCAGCCACTTAATTGTGGGACTGATGTGCAGAGCTGTTCTGCTCCATGCACTGTAGCTCTTGCAGTGAAAAGGGGGAGTGTTGAGCCTTGTGTCATCAGTATTCATGTGCTTGCATAACCTGTATTTACATTTTGGTTTTGTGCTTACAGAACTCTTCAAAAGCCTCGCAGGCCCCCTCACCTTGGGGCGGCAATGGAAAGTGAGTATTTTCTGCGGAGTACTTCTGTCTGGGAACAAGTGGTTCCAAGAGGAGGGGAAGTAGTTTTGTGCCTCTAAAGGGAAAGGACAGGCCATGGAAACTGTGTTTTGGGAGCTACAGGTACATTTCAAGTATGTATCAGGTAGAAACTGTTCTTCTGGGCTTCAGAATTGATGTTACAGCTGCCTTGTGGGGTTGAAGGGCTCCCACTGGACTAAACCAGGTACCCCTGTGACCATCCAGTGTGGGTGGGAAGGAAGAGCTGAAACACACCTTCATCTGTGCAAAGCCCCCTTAAGTGGTGGGGTCAGATGCGGTGGGTCTGTGCTGAATTCTCTGACAGTTTGCTTCTCAAGCCAAATGAAGGCCATAAAAATATCAGTTAATTAGCTAGCAAGTACCATGTCACTTTAGGAAGCCAAAGCAAAGTTAACCTTCATTGCAATGATTTTTCAATGATTCGTTCAGCAATGAAAGACAAATGAATATTTCATTGATATATGGTAAGTGCTGTTTAATAAAACTGAAGGTATAATAGTGGTGAAAATGCGAAGGCACTTAGTCAGCCAATTATCAGTGGCTTCATATTAACGTTAAAACACCCTCACCTCAGGTATGAAGTCAGAGTAATGCAGTTATGATCTGCTGTTCAGGGGAGGTGCATTGCTGCTGCACCCTTGCCTTTATCTTGCAATGGCTGTTGCCACCTGGCACACATTTCTCCTGCTCCTTTGTCCTGCTCTCACATCCAGATACAGGTGAAACAAAGGTGAAGGACTTCACCTTCTTTTCCATCTTTATTTGAGTAGGCTGAACTCTCAGTGAAAATATTGTTAATGGTCTCCTTCTTCTGGTTCAGAAGAAGAAAAGACTATTAGGCACGCCAAGGAAACAAAGTAGTAAAACTGTAGGAGGGCTTGAAGTTCAGCACACAAAGAATTGAAGTTTTCAAAGAGACATTGTTCTCAATCAGTGCAAAACCAAAAATTCCAACATTTTGCTTAAAGAGAAATATTGTCTTAGATAATTCAAAATATTTTGGGGTATAGATATGTATATGTACACACCCCAAATACTCATAATTATTTTGAATATGTATAGAGCTATTTAAATACAGAATATAACACAACCTAAATTGATGAAATAAGAAATCACTTTAAATAAAAACTGACAAGCTATTTTAACACTGGAACAGCAACTACTAAATTAAATTATTCATTATGTGCCAGTTTTTCCAGGCGTTTAAATGTCAGTGAAACCTTGTATTGTAATAAAAATACATAAATGTTAACATAAAGTTTTAGTGATCAAATAGACCACTGGAGCATAACATCTCTTTTGTTCCTTAAGAAGGGGCTTGTACATAAACATTTCATGGAGCAGAAGTTATCCTTTTATTCCTGTCCTATAATAGACCCCTATGAAGTGTGTGCTCTGCAGGTGATGACATCTCCCTCGCTATTTAAAGGAGCTATTAGGTGTCCAGGATTGAGAATAAGTGGGTTTTGACAGGAGGAGAAAATTCTTGTCTGGCCACAAAGTAGGCAGCAGAAACCCAGCCTTCAGGTCAGCATCACTTCTAACATAACACCCAGCTGATCAGTCTCTTCCCACTAACTTTGGAGATAAGGAAGGAAAGCTCTGAAAGTGCACATCTCTGTCTTTTATTCAGAGCAGGAAGCACTTGACATGTGAGAGTAACTGAGTGACAAGGCCTTGTTATAACAGCATTATTGTGACACCTGTGACCCAACACACAAAGACCACAGTCCACACTCAGGTCTTGAGTCCCCTCTGTGTGGAGTCTCAGAAGAAAATCTCTCCAGCTGGCTCAGAGCTGCCGTCTATCTCAGGTGCCTCCAAGGCTTGTCAGGGGCCTGGTGCTGCCACTGGCAGCTCTGCCTTCCCTAGGACTGCTTGCTCTACTTTTCTCTTATTCCCCTGCAAATTTGTGTCAGATGGGAAGAGAATTCACACACCACAGGAAAAAGGACCAAACACCATCCAGGGTATGGCACCACTGGAGACGGATCAGCAGCCTGGTGCAGGATGGGGAGGCAGTGGGGTAATCTCAATTTTTTTTTTTAATGAAGCAAAGCTTATCCATTGCCATGGAGTGTAGTCTACTCAGGATCTCAGATCCATCAAAAATCACAGCTTGGCTTACTGGAATTTCTGCCTGCTCATTTGAAAGGGTTGTGAACCTCTACAGAGCTGGCCTGGGTTCCAGCCTGGCATTGAAACAAATTTTCCCTGGTTTCATTACAGAAATGTTTCCCACCTCTAGCGACAGAAAGCACAAAATACAGAGATTTAGTAGACTCACCACAGTAATAATGGCTGTGCACAACAGGGTAAATCCAATGAACAACGTGCTTTATTTGGCAGAAGTGCGTCAGCTGGTTGTAAGTGGCTCTACCAAAATACTCTTGGTCTCCTGAGATACTTATCATTTTGAACTGCTCCCAGACCTACTCTAGTACAGTCCAGCTCTTCTGTGCATTAAAGACACTGTGGCAAGTCAGGTAACCAGGATGTTTTGAGATTTAAAAAGAAAGCATTTGTGCATTAGGACATGCTTAAACTCTAACCCATAAACTGAGTAAAAAGCTACAAGCTGCCAAATCAATGTGATCTCTAGCTCTGGAAGAAGAATGTATCAGAGGAGCCTGGTTTTGAGCACAGGTAACAGCAGGGCACTGCTGGAAAATCTCCAGCAAAAGCTGTTGCCATCAATGCCTTTCAGCCCCAGGCTGCACCGTGGTGTCAGTCTGTCCTGCATCACTTGGCAGCAGCTCTGTGCCCAGGCAGGGCCAGTGACAGTGACCTTTAAAGCCCAGAGGTCAAGCCCTTCTCTCCTGGGCTTTGGATCAGGCCTAGTGACTCTGAGCTTGATGCTGTTGCACAGCACAAGGCATCTGCAGCTGCCTGTCCAGGGAGGGGTTGCAACACCCCTGTCTGGAGAGTTTTGGTGTCTTTGCTTCATGCAGAGAGTGCCAGGAGTGTCTTGGCCCTGCATCTCAAGTGTATTCTGCAGCAAATAGAATCCTTTTGTTTAGGTAAGTGCTTCCAAATGGTGAATGGAGTTACATCCAGCTGGGGCTGGGCACCAGTGGTGTTCCCCAGGGCTTGGTACTGTTTCATATCTTTATTGATGATCTGGACAAGGGGATTGAGGGCACCCTCAGTCAGTTTGTGGATGACAGCAAGTTGGGCAGGAGTGTAGATCTGTTGAAGGATAGCTCTTTTTACTTCTCCCAAGTAAAAAGTGATAGGACAAGAGGAAATAGCCTCAAGTTACCCCAGGGGAAGTTTAGATTGGAGATTAGGAATAATTTCTTCTCCAAAAGAGTCATCAAACACTGGAATAGGCTGCCCAGGGACTTGGTTGAGTCTCTGAGCTCCCTGGAGGTATTTAAAAGTGTCATGGTGTAGATGTGGCACGTGGGGACATAGTTACTGGTGGACTTGGCAGTGCTGTGTTAATTGTTGGACTCGACGATCTTAAAGGTATTTTCCAAGCTGAACAGTTCCATGATCCTGTAAATTTTCAGAGAGAATAGCTGTTCTGTGAGCATTCAGCACTGCACAGCTCCAAACAAGAGCGTGCTGTGCTGACCGCCGCTCTGCCTGCAGCCAGCAGGTGATTCCTAATTGATGGTGTTAGAATTAAAGGAAAATCTATATTAGCACATTAGTGCCACACTAAGTAGGTAACTTAAAACACTGCTCTGTGCAGAACTGTGTGGATGAACTGTAGGCAATTAGAACAAATCTCCATAGCATTAAAGAATCCTATGGAGATATTCATAATCCTACAGTACCCTCAGGTCCTAATACTGCTCTGCAGGGTGCTTTTAAGACTTGCTCTTTACTTATTGTGGTGACTGTTTTTGGAGCAAACTGTCATTGTGGTTTCCAGAAAATACTTTGATAATAAGCCAATATTGCACATTGAGTGTTTTCTAACTGCCACTGCAGCTTCTGGCAGCAGGTAGAAAAAATCATTACAGCTATGAGGTGCTTCTTTCTGTGAAAGATTGCTCTATTTTTATGATAGATTTTTTTTTTTAAATAACAGGTTCATTGAAAGGGAGAATTATATCCCTTTTAATTTTCAGTCATTCCCAGTTTATAAGCTGTCCTTTCTCATAAAATGAGGAGGTACCACTGCACATTCTCCCTTGACTGGGGTGCAGAGTTGACTTTTCAAGGGAATTTAGGCTGGCCATGAAGTGGGGGGTGTGAGGGGGATTTCCAGTGATTTCTCACTCTCTCTTGGCCTCTTGCAGGAGCACAGAAACCCCCTCGCCCATGTCCCTGAGCCCGTCCCCCATCAGCTCTGCCGGGAGCAGCACGGGCACGGCCAGCTCGTCCTCGGCGGGGACCATCACCATCCCCCAGCGCATCCACCACATGGCTGCCAGCCACGTCAACATCACCAACAACGTCCTGCGCAGCTACGAGCACTGGGACATGGCTGACAAGCTCACCAAGGAGAACAAAGGTGCCCCACTCTCTGCTTTTTCTTCGTCCCCTTTGGCTCCCCAGCTTTAGCTTTCTCCATGCTCTCTGGATTTGGACCCAGAATCGCCTCATCTAAGAGCACAACTGTGACAGCTTGAGCAAACAGACCAAATCTGCTTGCTGGTCGTCATAGCCAATGCGTATCTTCTCTTGTCAGGCGCAGAGGGGGGTGTGTAACACACACTGAACATGGGGTTATCAGAGCAGCTGGCAAATAATTTAGCAAACACGAGCCCCAAGTGATGAGAGCTTTTAAGTCTGCAAATTCGTTCACAGTTTCAGCCTCTCGTAGAGCACCGAGGTTATTTTCAGACTGCTCTGTCAACGGGTTTAAGACTATTAAAATGCTAGCTAGGATAATAAGCAAACATTAGATGTTATGTTTATGCGGGGAGCCCGATTAGGAGATGTCCACTGCAAGCCATGACCTTGACTCTCCTATGATTGGATTGCAAATCTGCTTGTTTATTCCTAACAACAAAATGTAAATCTTTACCACAGTCGTTTCAAAGGAGTTTTGGCAAGCAGTTTGTGACTGGGTTATATCAAGTATAGTGGACTGGCTGAGATGTAACTAAGGGACAAATTTGGCCTATTGTTGGCCAGCTGTGAACTTCCCCATGACAATATAATTATTCAGATTCCAGCTTTGGGCTTTCACAAATCACTGAGAAAGCTTCCTTTGACACTAGAGGTGCAGAGCCTAACTAGGAAATATTCTCATCATGAGTTGGCTCATTCTCTTAAATTATAGTGAGATTTCAGATGGCCGACTTGTCCTGACAAATGTGCTTGCTGTATGCAGTTTGATCTTACTCCCATTAATGTCAGTGGCAAATTTCCACTGATTTAGAGAAACTGAGCTTGAGATTTATAGAGTTTTATGTCTGAATGGTGGGTCATAATGATCTATCCCTGGATGAGGAACAATAATACAAGTTCTGTCCAGTCCTCCCCACTGCTTCTTGTCTTTGTTCACATTGATTAATTTAGTAGCAGCGCAGTCATTTTGGATTTTATCCATAGCTGCATCCATTTTCACAAAATGTGAAAGCGATTCCCTGTCAAATGTAATGCAGAATGTTACAGTGGGAATGCAGAAGGATGCCCTGATAGGAGGAAGAGATGGCAATAATCTTGTAATTAGCCCTGTGTGTTGTGGAGTTGTTAAATGTTCTACTTGGTATTAAATCAAAATAGCTCAGGCATTCAGCCAGCAGACAGAAAATGTACCCAGCCACTGCTGTTATCAGTCCTAGAGCTGGATGAGGAAAAACCTGCTGACTCTCTTTCTGAATTTTCCTCCCTACACTCTTTGTTCTCATTTTGATTTACGATCAAATAAACCCAATTCTGCAAAGCCATATTGGAATACTCTTTATTCAGATGAGCAGTCCCTTTGACTTTACTGGGACTGGATGCATGAATAAGGGTTTCTCACATGAACAAGACATTTAAGGTTGTGACCTGTTCTTTCATATCTTGTTTCACAACCTGCAGACACATTACAGGGAATGCAAAGTTCGTGTTACTTCAAATTTCATTTAAGTATTATAAACCATTGGAGAGAGATCAGAGTTTCATACATGCTATCTTTCCAGACAACATGTCTTTACATGTTGTCTGGAAAGATACCTCATTTCTAATTAAGTACTTGATTTTAAGGTGTGTGCTTAAACACAATTAAAATGCAATTTGAAAAATTCATGGTGTAGCAAAAAGTATATGAGAACTGTTGTGGTGCTCTGCAGGTTGTCATCATACCACAGGAGGGATTCTCTCTAAAAAAGGATGTATTCAAGACACTTTGACATGAGAAATGTTACAGCGTTTCATGAAACCTGGCTGTAATTGTTTCAGTAGATGTCAACTGCACCTCTCAAATAATTCAAAATACCTTTACCTTGCTGGCTGGAACAGGACTCACCCCTTTCTCCATAGTGATCTCCAGTCCACCTTTGTCAGCTCCTCCAGCTGTCTCAGCTCTGCTGCACTGGCCAGTGGATTGGGAGCTCAAAGCTGCCCTGTGACAGCAAACGGGACAGTGCAAGCCCCAGACTCTGCTGTCAGTCCCAGCTACAGGACAGATCACTTGGCCTGTCTTTGAGGAGCTTGGGCAGTCAGCTCATTATAAAAAATGAGATTTTCCCCCTCCCCTTGACATAAGAATGGTATCAAAACCAAAAAACCCCGCAAACCTGCAAAGAAGCCATGATCAAGATAAAAATTTAGTCCCTGAAAGAAAACAAAACAACAATCACATCCAGTGACTTTTGTAGTTTTTGTGGTCAGCTTTCATTGGTTCTCTTGTCTTCTGAATCACAGGGTGTGTCTTGCATAAGAATATGTCCTTGATGATCTGTCCTGAGATGGGTATAAAAATGTGACCTAATAGCATTTACCTCTGGGTCTTACTGCTGTCAGAAATGTTTTGTTAGGTCATGCCCATGCAGTCACAAGAAATTTCCTCTGTGTTGTAGGAGATGTGCAGCCTCCCCTTGTCCATGGCTGTCAGCTTAGGTTTTGTGCTCCTCTGAGTCTGCCTGCATGCTCCCAGTTTGGACTTGACTCGTGTCCAGCTGGCTCAGAAGCAGCAGACAGAAGCCTTTCTTTGTCAGCCTGACAAAAGATGTGCCATTAAAATAAAAATGCATAGCAAGAGGGAGAACAGCAGAACTGTGACCTGCCAAGCTGGTCTGGTTTGAAAAGGAAAGCAGGAGCATACTGCCATGTACCTCTGGTGGAACTTCCCCTGGTCAGTAGAGCTGAGAATGTGAGGGAGAATAGATGGAGTTTGGCATAAATCTGCATCTGTAGCAAGCCAGACTAAACTGCAGACTTCCCAGAGCCCATGGGATGGTTTGTGTTGGATCACCTAAAGTGGTGTTGTTCACCATCTATAACATCAAACTCTTAGCTGACTTTACAAGATCAGACCATTTTTAAGCTTACAAAGAAAGCACTTTTTCTCTGTGATAGAAAACTATCAGCTCTGTAGGGAGCAAGACCTGTTCTCTCACGCATACATTTATTAAGTGGCTTCAGTGCTTGTAGCTTTTTCAAGAAATGTTAACCTGAAATTAGGCTTTAAGGAGAATTCTCAGTGTTTAAGGCAATTATTGTTTGTTTGAGCCTAGAATGAGATCTCTAGAATACAAGCAAGAAAGTGCATTATTTCACTTCTAAATGTATTGATTTTACACTGGAGGAGGGCGAATAAAAGACAGAGGAAGGAAGATTAAAAGTAGCTGCTGCCTGCAGCATCTGAGCAGCGCTGGTGCTAGCCCTGAGCTCTCATTATGCTTGCCTCCAGCCAAATCACTTTGTGCTCTGATACTGCTGTAGCTCCCAAGCTGACCAGGGTCAGGCTGTCAATACTTGGATAGAAGACCTCAAAGCAGCACTTACTCGCTGAAGAAAGTACTGATAATGATTTTGTACCCGGCATCTGCTCTCCTGAAGTACAGCCAATGCAGTGCTGGCTGGCTGAGTGCACTGGATTTCAGACAGGGTGAGAATGTGAGGGCTCAGCCAGCATTGCTGTGATTGTTGGTTGTTATCTGAGCTCTGAGGGGCTTTAACTGAGAGCGGGTTCCCACTTGCCTAAATATAGTGTAAGTGTTGTGTATGTGGGAATGCCTGTGCCCCAGCAAGCATAGAGAGCTGTGGGAGAATACAGGACACAATTCAGTTCTCCATTGACAGCAATTAGGAAAGGTCTGTTGGCCCTAACAGGATTAGTCTTTCACCCAGAGAGCATCTAATATGTGACGTAAATAAACTGGTGTGTCGCTTCCTAACTGGGGCTCTCTGTTTAGTGACCTCCTGTTAACCCTTCCCAGCTAGCAATCCCAGGGTTGGGATTCTTTCCCCTCATAGGTTCCCGTCTCCAAGATGTTATTTTCCTGCTGTGTTCTCTCTCTCCTCTTCCTTCTCCCATCCCACCCCACACTCATCCTCTGGGGCCTGCAGCTGCAGCAGGATGAGCAGAGGGCCAAAACTGCTGCAATGGCAGTAAGAGAAATTGGAGGGTGGGGAAAAGAGCAAGAAAGGTCTTCTGGTCTGGAAAGATCTAATCTAGCCCTTCATGCCTGGCTGAGAGTACAGCATGGAAAAGTAATGCAAGATTTCATTGCCAGCTATTTAAATCGTACAGTCAGCAAACCTAATCTCAAAAAACTGTAAGTGCAGATCATCAGAGTTAAAGGAAGACTACTGGCAACCACTCCTACCATGCTGTGGTAGACTTCCAGCATGGATAATCTAATTTGGTTTCAGTATATTATTGTTGTTTAAATCTTTTCTTACAGACTATGTGGTCATGTGCACAACTGTCTTGAGAGCTCACTAATTGCACTATGCTACTACTGAGTGGGAAAACATGCTAATTCCTGTATTTCTGTACCATTGCCTGAAACGATTGCTTCTGTTTCTTGTGCATTGCAGAGTTCTTTGTGGACCTGGACACAGTGATGGGACCCTTAACACAACACAGCAGTATGACCAATCTGGTTCGTTACGTCCGCCAGGGACTCCACTGGCTCCGCATTGAGGCTCATTTGTTGTAGTGACTGCTGCCCTGTTCATGACATCCCCATTCTTCTACCTCTACCAGCGCAGAGACGATCACTGGTGGAACTCCACTCATTTTTGGAAGTTTATTCATGTAACTTCATTTTTATTGCCTTTTTTAATATCCTATCTATTGGAAGTAGAAGTCACCATAAATGAAACTTATGACTCAAGAGCAGTATGTGTTGTACCATCTAATCGTTTTTGACAATTTTCTATGCCTTGTGTCTCCTGGATCCTGCCATCCTTATGTGCTTTATGGAACGGTACATTCCCTGCAGTATTGTTTTAAGTCCATGCTGCCTTCAAGTGAAAACAAAAAAAGCACTTTGAGAAGATATGGATTCCTGAGAAATAGTACAAAGCGTCTTAAATATTTGAGGGTATATATGAGAAGTCCCTTCTGAAATAAATTAGTAGAAGTTATAGATATTCATTCAAAATCATCTTCTGAACCTGAACCAAGCTTTTCGACGCTTAATTCTGGCATCATTACCTGACTCAGTACATTCCTAAGATTTCATACTTCCTATAGGTTTAATCTCTAAAAGAGAACATTGAATATCTTACAGGTACATAATGTAAGATCACCAAAGGTGTTAAGAGGTAAAAGGTTGAAGGAATGCCTCATTAAAGAATGATAACACACTATGCAATGAGGTTTTGATATTCCATTCTTCCTGTTTATTGTTGGCTTAATAATTTCAGTAGGCAGCAGAATTTATTGCAGTTTTTAGGCAGTTTCAAAATATTAGCTTTCTTAGTCTTATCTACCATTCCTATACTAAATCTGTGAATTTTCTTTCTGTTTTACTGTTTAGTCTCAAACAAATACTCATCCAAGATTTTTCTTCATAGAACAATCTCTCCTTGCATAGTGACTCACTGAAAGCAGATTTTAACAGGACTGCTGCACTCTAAGCATTGATATTGTATGTAAAAGTCCATTAATAAGTGTATGCAGATTCTTCATGAACTATCTAGAAGTTTAACTAACCAGCTACTGTTGAAACATTATAATTCCATGTGGCATCAATTTTCACCTGTTTTGTTCATTTCAGAGCATTAGAAACGAACAGTATTATCTTGCTATCTTGAAAACAATGTCAAATTAAATAAAATCACCAGATTTACCCAAAAGCAATATAACATTTGTTTAATAATGGCCATGAATACTTCAGTCAGATTACCTATTTTCCAAGCTCTGCATCTGTTTACCCATGCTGTCATGTTTTGGACCATTCCTCTAATGCGTGAATAATAATGAGACAATTCAGATAGAATTTCGAAGCAATTGTGAATAAATTGCACCATTTCACATTTGCTCTTCCCTCTTATTTTTTTTCCCTGTTATAAACTGCACTGCTCTTCTGGTGCCACTGCAAGAAGCGCTGGTGCGTGAAACAAAACAAAATGAATTTATATCAATAATTCACAAGACTTTAAATGGTCTCATCTCATTCTTGATATAACGCCTGCATACCTTACTGAACTGTAAATTCCATTTCTATAAACAGAAGATGCTCATAGCAATGTAAATATTATTCTGTCTCATCTCACTGAAATAATACAATATGTGTATTAAATGCCATCCAGATATTAGTTAATTGCAATTACATTCTGCTATATAAACCTGTATATTCTTTAATCTGGTGAGTTATTGGATTCTACTCACTGGGTTGTGACCAGATAAATAGGACAAATTTGCATTTAAAAGGTTCAGACTGTTAAGATTTTTAGAGCAGGCCTTGGATATTTGCAATAAGAGCAGTTTAAGGACTCTGCCCAGTGCACATTTAAGACAAACATTTCTGTAGCTGTCGTGTATTAGCTCCCTGTAGTACTACCTTTTCTTAAAAATCAATAATTCCTAACATTTTGTTCCACAAGACTGTATTGTAAACATAGCCAACATGCATCATTAGAGAAATCATCCAGTGTAGGGTTTTCTACAAAGGATATTTGCAGAACATGCACATCCTGTATTATCTGCACATTCCTGTTCCTGAAGTGGTCGATTCACCCTTTTCTGTTCTCTGAGGGTTTTGGTAACACGGCTGAAACCTGAACCTGACACATTGCTCACGCCAACTCTGGCCCCAGTAGCTAATGAATAAAACCATGGCAGTGAGAGCTATTCAGAAATGTAGATGAAAGGTGGTGGTTGGGGGTTTTTTTAAAGAAAAAGAAAACTAAACGTTTGAAATAACTTTTTTTAACAGATTGGGTACTTGAGATGAAGTAGGGTGGGCTGGTTTTGTCATAAGCCAGAGTTTTCCATTCTTTTTGCAAGTATCTAATTTAGTCTGATTAAGTGCATTGTCATCACTTGCTCCTTTAATGTAGATTGAAATCCTAGACTTCCATGCATTTCCAAGGGATAGCAATGTCTTGGAAAACAGTCTTCAGAGACAGGACTGTTCAGAGTTAGCTGCAGTCACTCAGTGATCACCAGGTATTATCTTTCCCCTGTTGCTTGTGGTAAACAGGCTCCTATCTCTGAATTTACCCCATGTTCACAATCTTTTTCTTAAACAGCTTAAGGAATTAGCCCACCTGATTTTGTGTCCTGTGACTTAGGTTGATGTGTATGCTGAATCAATGGCATGATGATAATAAGTCCAGCAGTCAAGTCTAGGATCACAAGCCAACTTACTATTTAGCAGCCTTGTTTCAAAAGCAGCTTAGAAACAAATTAAATATGGAGAGTGAATTACTGTCTTATCCCTGGGGATGATGCTTCTTTTGGGTTAGTTATTAAGGATTATTGCACTTTTTACAGGCACTATATTCATCTCATTTCAATTGCCAACATGTCATCTTTGTGGAATCATTTTACCCCTTAAAATATTACTTCCAGCAGAGCTAATCAAATGAGATTGTTTGTTTGTTTCAATCCATGGGGAAGCAGCATGTCTATGCTTGGGCATTTGCTACATCTGTGCTTAACACTGCCCAATTCAGGCTTTCAAACTCATGAACCAAGCACCAAAAATTACAAGATTGGCTTGAAATTGTGGTATGGGGTTTTTTTGGTTTTTTGGTTTTTTAATAAACTCTTTGGTTCTTGTATTGCCTTCTGGATACTGAGCTTTGAGACTGATTTCATGACACATTTTCAGGCATTTTGCAAGCATGCCAAGGGCTGAAACTGACACATTTGTTTTTAATAGTGATAAACTGGGACAGTGATGTAATCTCTTGACTTCTGTAGCTGGGATTTAAGAAGGACACCAAGCTTCGTAAAACATTGCCAGAACTGACAAGACTGTCATTTGTGAGCCATGCCTGCAAAGGTTTGGAGTAATACCAAGCGTTCAGCAGTGAAAGGAGCAGGCCTGGAGAGGGCTAAACTCAGACATTTGGGGTGCAAGACCCAAGGGCAGCAAAGTCCTAAGTGCTCAAGAGAGGCATTTACATAGCACTTAACCTCCACCTCAAGGGCTGCAGCAGGTCTTCAGTATTTGACAGTGTGCAGGCAGAATATCCAGCTCCAAGTGCAGTGAACATCTCCAGCCATGTGATGTGTGTTGAGTGCTCGAGAGCAGGGAGCACAGGGAAAGCCTTTTTGTGATAGTCTTGGTGGCAGCTTTCACAGCTTGCTTCTTATGGCTTGATTTCACTTTTTCTTACATGTTCTTTGGACTTTCAGTTATTTAAATATTCTCTCTGTGAATATATTGCCTCATTTATAAATTATCTCCTTTGAAAGGTAGAGACAGGGCTGGTGATTGTTATGTGGGGTTTTTTAAAAAATAGGATTTGAGATCTCCATTTCTCCTAAAGAAACAAAATAAGACAATTGAATCTGGACATTAATTTCCATGCTTTTTTAATTTCACAGGTTTTATTATGTTTTTCTGTTATGACAGTTTAGATTCACTGGTGTTTTTAGGTACTTTGGAAGAAATGTTTTTAGTGTGTTTTTACCAGCATTCAATGCTGTCTAAATTAAATTATTAGTTTTGTGAGTGTAACTTAACAGATAACAAAAATGGCACTGGTAAGGATTCTGACTTAGGTATTAACATGCTTCATTACTTGGAGTTCAGGAGAAACTCCTCACAGCACTGAAGCAAGCACATGAGTGTGAGTGTGCATACACATCTGTGTAGATTTGTGTCTGGATTTGCAGCAGAAAGTCCCTGCTTATGAATTCATAGCACAGGAGAGAAGATACAGTAGCTGTAAACAGAAAATACTCCTAGCACTACTGGTGGTCATGGCATTTTTCAAGTGTTCCTCTGTGGTTTGTGCACAGTCCTGCTTGCATCTATTCTTGCAATGAAGGTGTGGCAGCAAGTAGCAACAACTCTGTCATCTTAGTCCTGTGGTCCCTAAAGTCAGTGTGAGAGCTGAATGTGCTGTCAACATGCTGCTTTTCAGGTTAACTCACTTGCCATAAACCAGTGTCTTGAAGTTTTAAGGAAGGCAAAATATTTAACAAGTCACCAAAGAAAAATAAGTTGCTGCTCTGAAGCAAGTGGAGAAATGTCCCAGCTGTAGGCAGGCTGCAGACCAAGGAATCATTGAAAAGGGCCTTTCCCTCTCACAGCATCTCCCTGACCTCACCTGACTGCACTGGGATTGAGACAAAGGGGATGAAGATGGGAAACCAATCTATTGTCCTTATGACATCTTCCAGCTTTACTTTACATGCTATTTTATAAATACAAATAAAACAAGTCTTAATGTTGGGAGAGCTCAATTCCTCTATTTTCAATAATCATCCAGAACTTCCATGATATAACCAGAGCACACCAATGCATATAGGCATTCTCTATTGCCTAATGAGATATGTTTATACAGGGGCATGTTTTGGTTATTTCACTTGCTATTTAGCCTACATGTATAGGCTAAAAACTTAAGTTCTCCTTCATTATTGAAACCTCTATGCTGCTGAATGCAAAATGTTCCTGCCTGACTTAGAGAATAGTCACCTTCTCTCTGGAATCCTAGTCAGACCTGCCTTTCTGATGGACTTGGTAGCTTTACTTAAGCCATTTTGTTTCAGAGATGTTTTGTCTTCCAAGATCAGTGATTCTGATCATCTCACACCAGTTTAAAACCCTTGTGGTGGCTGCTGAAGGCAGGATAGGTTGAGTTCAGACCTTGTGTACAGCTTGGGGGAGGACATGGCTCTGTAGAGAGAGCTGAGAGCAAATTCAGGAGCACATGAGTTACTGCATAAAAGTGGTGTCAGATGAGAATCAAACCTGGCCTCACCAGGAGGCACTGCAACAAAAATACTGCGATGAAAAGCTGTTCCCAGAACCATAGGGTATGTAGTGACATGTCAGACAGCTCACTGGCACTGTAATCATGATAGGCAATGGTAAAAATGTCAAGAGTGGTTTAAAGAAAATGAGACAAGCTGGTGTGGTCTGGCAGTGTGAATTTCAGCTGTGTGCTTCTTGGGAAAGGGAACTCATTACTGTTGATATGTCCTGCAAAATAATACCTATGCCATGGTATCCTGTGAAATCAGAATACAGCACCACCACATCCAGTTCTTCAGAGTGCCACCACATGTCACAAAGAGCTAATTCTTGTCACTGCCCTGAAGTCACCATCCAGTTAAAATACTATTTTTACATTATTTTTACAACAGAAGCAAGTACCAATCCCAAAGGCCCAGCAGCCACCTTAGGTAGCACTGTCTGACCTGAGGTGACCTCCCGCAGGCTGTGAAGCCACACAGAGCTCCTGAGCCTACTCTGGGTGTTGGACACTGCAGGTCTGTGTGGTGTGCATCCCCACACAGCCCTGTCCGCTGTACTGGGGGACTGAGGGACCCCAGCCCCACTGCCTGGCTGAGCAAAGCTGTGGCTTGCCTTGCTTTCAGGTTCTGGTCCCCTGCAGCTGCAGGTGGACTGGGATTTGAGCACTCACTTGTATTTGCACTGCATCTGGAAATGCCAATCAAGTTGACAGAGCTGTGCATGCAATGACAGCACAGAACTTGGGCAATATCCGCTGTACACAGAATTGGAATTCAAATTGTAGTGTCCACAGGACCACTCATGCTTACAGGACTCCAGCTGAGTCCCACTGATGCCAGTCTCAAAAGTCATGTGAGTGGACAATGCAGCTGTTTGAGACTTGCTTTCTTCTTTGATTTTAATGGAGTTCCTCTCTCTGCAAGTTCCGTAAGCTCTCTGTGCTGGATAGCAGTTTACTCACAGGTGTGTGAGGGTCACCCTGTTGTAACACCATTTAAAGATCCTTCAAGTATAGATAGCCCTAATTTCTACTCAGTTATTTTCCTCTCAGAATTCGAAGGAAGGTCAGATTGTGAAGTGAATTTAATTGTTTTATTGGACAACAGTGACTACGATGGACCAAAATTTGAGCTAAGCAAATGTAAAGTAACTTGGCTCAACCAGTGGAACTCGTGGCACCAAATTCTGCTGTCAAGTGGCAGTAGTGCAAGTCTTATGGAGCTTGCTGAGTACTGTTTATCAAAGGAGAAGCTGGGTAACAAAAATGGTAACACCTTACTGGAGTTAAGTGTATTAAGCCAGAACTTCAGTTGCATTAACCCAACTAATTGAATGGAATGGAATTACACCCATTTTTGTTCTGGCTGGGCACTCCTCTCACTGAAAGTAATTCAAGGTCTCTGGACTAGAGCTGGAATAACCACAAGCAGACTTGCTCTTCGACCAGACCATGTGCTGACAGCCCTTGCTCAGGGAAACCACCACTGACTCCAGTGACAAGTAACACGACATTGTGGACATGGAGAAGCTTTGACCCACTGGCAGGAGACATTTACCCTTGAGTTTATGAAAGAACTGAATAGTGGATAGCAGCACAAATGTTTTATTTATAAGAGAGGTAGAGTACAAGTTCCTCAGCTGGTGTAAACTGGTATAGGAGGACTGATTTCAGTGGAGTTAATCCAATATGCACACACCAAGGAGCAAACCCTCTAACCCCAGACTAATTTTTGCCAATATATCTCTATGCAGATAAACTCCCAAAGCTTTTATCATCATGCCTTTTTACTGATCATGCCAATGAAATGATTAATGTACCATAATCCTTGCCTGCAAGGAAATATTGTACTTTGCAAAGCTATGCAGTGTACAGCACATCATAAAGCTGCTATAGACCACACAGTCTGGAGACACGTTATCAGAAACGAGAGTAACAGAGCATCTTTTGATCTGGTGTCGATTACACCTCACTCTGCACTTCCACAGCTGAGTTTTTCATACAGAGTGATGGCTGCATGTTTCTGATGACTGTGGGCCAAAGCTTCAGCTGATGTGCCTCTAAGTAGCTCCAAGGATGTCAGAGCTGATTTACACCAGCTGAAAAACCAGTCCTCTCCCTTTTCATACTGTGCTGCATGCCCTAATGCAGTTTTATAAAGGCACACTGAGGCTGAGTGTATATTGAACTATTCTGATTCAGCGCCAGATAATCCCTGCTAAAAAAAATGGAGGGTAATTTCTGCCTGCCATCTAGACTCGCATATGGTTTGGTTTTAACGAAAGGCGTGTTGCAATTTTATTACCTCTCAGTTTAAATATTTACTGGCATCAGCATTAGCTTGCATAGAAAAGTGTCAAATAAATTCAAACATGTCCTAAATGCTCTCAGTCTGGAGATGGAATCTGTTACTTTAGTTCAAAGACATTGCAGCAGGCGAAAGTGGTTTCTCTAAGCCAAATGGGTTCTGTACATTTAGAAATCATGGCAAATATTAATCTCGGCCCAATTCTGCTGTTCTTCCCCTGAGCATCCTGGTCGGCAGGTTGCTCCACTGAAGTCCACAGAAGTAACTGTGTGAATTGGTGCTCAGCACACAGATTGCTGAAGCAGGCACTGAAGATGTTAGGTTGTTGCAATCAGGGGTTTAATTTTAGCCATATGTATCATTTGAGGACACTTAAAAATTATGTACATTTTATCCGAGCTGACAGTCCTTGTATTTCCATAAAATACTGTATAATTTATTCCTGTCTGTATTTTTGACATCTCTGGATTGCATATCTTCTACTGAATCTTAAATGCTGGTTTTTTTTAAACCCACATTCGAAAGGTCTAGGACATATCAGCACAGAATATGAAAACAAGTCAAAGATCTGGTGATGTTTTGCTTTGGTTTTGAGCTCTCCTTTGGTTTGTGTTTTGGCTTGGCTGTGGTACTCCCAGAATTTTTGAAATGGCTCAGCTCAATTCTAGTTGCTTCCTGTCTTTTGGGGGGAAAAAAAGCAAAATACAACTAAGGTTCAGGAAAAGCAATCCTGGCAAACTCAGTGGGTGTTTGCTCTTCCTAGCTGTCCTGATTTTTTAACCCTGCCATATTGGGAGTAGTCTAGTGTGTGGGTTCTCTCACCCACCTTTTCTGGCTGTTGTGGCAAATACTGTTTTTTCTTTTTCTTTTTTTTCTTTTGTGTGTGTGTGCGTGCGCATGTATAATTAACCAAAATATCAGGAAAATTTATATATGCTTTCTTCTGGTTCCTGGAAATAGAGCAACATTATGACCTTATGGTCTTCCAGCAAAAGTCAGATTTAATTTCTGCATTGCAGTGCAACTTAATTAGCTATTGGAATTAGATTATGGTTTACTAAATGGCCTTTTACCTTATGTTCTTATGTTCTTACTTTTTATTTACTATTGAAGTAGCCTTTCTTTTTCTCATGTGTGCAAGTATCATATCAGTAATCATTGCAATTCCACAAGGTGTCTTTGTTCTGAACAAGCATGTTATTCTTGTAAAGTTTTAAGTATAAGTTAAGATGTTTTGTACAGACCAAGGTAACTGTTAAAATGTCAAGCAATTACTGAAATGTTGTATAGTTATACAAGTTTGATTTCTTTTGCTTTATATGTATAAAATTGTATCTTGCCTGTTTTGCTTTGTATTTCCAACGTGTTGCACAATTACGCATTTTGTTTACATTTGTTCCTTCTTCAGAAAAAAAATAACAGTAATACTTTATGTACAAACATTTTAAATGTACTTTTGTTGTTTTTAAACACAATGTCTCTGTATAAATAATATTGGTTGAACTGGTACATTCGTGTCTCTCATAGAGGGATTAATTATACTGCCAGTGCATTGAATTATTTAAAAAAAAAAAAAGTAAAATAAAATTTTTATGAAAATGTAACCCATTTTATCACTATAAATTATTCTGTCTTCTGCTATTTTCTCATTCTCCTCCCAGGATACAATAAGTACAGTACAGTAAGTACTGTTTGTGGGAGAAGCTGTCACTGGTTTTAATTTTTAATCAATGTGTTTGTGTCACTGCAGCGACTTAAAATGATGCTGGAAAATAATGTAGTGCCGGAAAATAATGTAGTGCTGATACCAGCTGTGAGGTAAGGGGATCAATAATGTGCTTTCCCTGTCCCCGAGGGGCCTCAGCAGCGAGGCAGCAGCCTGAACCCTGTCTGTCCCAAAGGCAGAGCAGAGGGCCAGGCTGCCAGGAGGGTTTGGGGGATTTTGGGGACACCCTCGGCGCAGGGTGTGCACCCGGGCATTCCCGCACACGGAACGGGACACGCCAGGCTGGATAGCGTCACTGTGCAGCAGCTCCGAGAGGCAGTGCCGAGAATTCCCGCTCGCAAGGCATGAGAAGAGCTCTCGGGAGATGCGGACAGCATGTGATGAGGCTGCCCGGCGCAAGGCTGCTGCTGCCGCTGCTGCTGCTGCTGCTGCTGCGGAGCAAGTGAGGTCGCGGTGCCCGCGGGGAGCAGCGCAGCTCTGCCTGCACTCAGCCGGGCTCGGCCGCTGTCTCCGAGCTGAAGAAGCCGTCGCTGCGCTTTGCTCTGCGGCTCTCACGCTCGCAGTCCTGCTGAACACATTTCCATCTCGGGCTGAAGGTGATGCGGAAGGCACTGCCGGAGGCGCTGGGGACATCTCATCCCAGGCGAGGTCGGGAGGGGTGGCAAGCCCGGGGTGCAGATGGTGGCACAGAAGGATCTCTGGAGAGCCACACCTGTAGGTGTTAGTGTGGATTTGAGGCTGTGTGTCTGTTGTAATGTCCCCCTTTGAACAAAGGGCCAGTGGCTGATATCTTCCAGTTTCTCAGCACAACTCTGACCACACGGAGCAGCTCAAAGCCCCCTGGTCTGACCAGGCTGTGGCTTTTCCAGTGTTCATCATTTTGTGATGAATGGTTACCTGTAAAATGGGTGCTGGAGCCCCAGTCCTTCTTAGGCATCTGTCACTTCAGAAGGAAATCTGGAATGGGGTGTTTGGAGCACACTGTGTGTCACAGGTGCCCATTTTGTGTCCAAGGAGACAGAAACATCCTCTCTGGATATCTCAGAGAGACATCTTTTGGGTCAGCGGGAGGGAGGGCAGGTCAGATGCTTCGTGTGCCATTCACTCCCTGAGTTGTTTTCATCCTCTGGGTGTGCCCAGAAGCCAGCTTGAAGCCTGACTTCAGACTGGCAGCTCATGTCATTCCCTGCATGTGTAACCTTGTAATCGGCTGTGAAGTGTTCTGTGATGCCAGCTATGAATGATGAATGGCTCCACATAAACCTGTGCTACACAGCACTGTTAGTGTGACTGCTCAATTCAAGAAAAAAAAAAAAAACAAAAAACAAACCAGAACCTCTGGAAAAAGAAAAAGGGGAATAATTATTCATACAGCCAGTGCATGGGATTCCCACAGTGGCAGAAGATGCCGCCCTGCTGAGTAGAGGGAGAAGTGTCTCCTCCAAGTATGGCAGTGACAGGGATAATGGAAGATGGGCATTTGGATGCTCATTTTCATACACAATTTCACAACCACCTCAGGCAAGGTACTGTGTGCCCTGTTCCACAGCCAAGGAGACATCTTTCCTCCCTCCCTGGCTGGGGCTGAGGCAATGGAGTAGGATATTCATGAGAGCTACAAAAGGCTCAAGTGAGAGAAGGAAGCACTACAGTTTGGCAGCCAGTTAAGATGATTTAACTGCACAACTCCCTCAGGAACGAGTTTGGCCCATGACAAGCTGCTCTAGACCACGGGATGTTTCATTGCCAGCACAAAGATGAAGAGCTTGAGAAGCCATATTTATATCTGAAAAGTCTGGCTGGAGCTTCCCGTGGTCCGTAGAGCTACGGAGTAGAGAGCACAGCCCAAATACTGTCACTGAAAGGTGAGACTCCTCAGCCCCTCCTACAAACGTGGTCCAGAAGGAAAACAACGCAACATCAGCCCTACAGAATAGGAAATTCACTTACCAGCTTCATTTCAAAGTGATTTTAGTTATCTTTTTATTGAAAAAAGCACATGTGCATGGTGGGAATTTTTCCCTCCATACTATTTCCAAACGTTTGGAAGGACTTTATTACAACTAATGTAAATATGTTTAGGAAACAAACCACACATCAAATTAATGTTAAGCAAAAGTTCCAGGTCACATGAGCTACAGAAGAGCCCCTCTTGATATTTTTAGGCATGTGTGTACACTGGCCTTGCGAAAGAGATGTGTTCATCTCTCTTTTAGGGACCTGTACACCTATGAGCACATGAAAACAGCTAAACACAGGGCATGGGTTAGTAGGTCAGACCTCAGGAATTGGACTACAGAAGAAAAGATACTATCATAGAATCATAGAATAGGCTGAGTTAAAAAGCACCCATCAGGATCATCAGAGTCCAACTCTACCTATCCGTAGGCTTATTTGCTCAAGAATTTACATTTTTAAAGGAAAATGTGACTGAAAAAGTAAAACAAAAAACCCAACAGCCACCACTACCACCACCACCACCATTTGCTCCCCATTTCTCAGCCAGCTCCAAACACACAGGGTTCACCCTGTCAGCAGGGGGATCCTGTGAGAAATGTGTGTGGCTGGAAGTGATGAAGCCACAGGAAAAATGCTCCATTTTCTGCTAAGAGAGCTCAGTCATGCTGCCAGAGTACCAGGGTGCCAGCTTCCCTCTCAGATTCATCATGCCAGCTCTAATCTGCTGGGAGAGTGAAGTCCCCAAATGACTGCTGCATTTGAAGGGCAATTCCCAACTGTGGCAGGGGCTGCTGGAAAACTCAGCACACCCCAAATATGCCTTAGTGCTGATCCTAGGCTTTGAGGCACATCAGGAGCCTTGTTTAACGCTCCATTCCAAGTAATTTCATCCTCAGAGAGGTGTAACAGACAGCAAATTCTGCAGCACTTTTTCTTTTTAGGATTTGGTTTGGTTTTTGATTTAGGGGATGTGGGTTTTGTGTGTGTGTGTGGTTTGGTTTTCTCCTTGTAACTCTCCATTCACTGCCTATCAAGCAGGAGCTAAATAAAAAGGCTTCAAGCCATCAATTTAAGAGCAATCACCTATGTGTTCAAGAATTATCTGTGATGAGAAGCTTCTTGCCAATCAGCCTTGTGAAACTCCATTGGCTTTATCTGTACCTGGAAGTGGATGCAACTCCTTCAGTTAAGCACAGCACTCTGATCTCTACTGCTCTCTATGGTCTGGGAGCTGATGAGCTGAGAGAAGCCTCCTCCAGATGGGTGTCTAGGGCATTCCCAGTGCCCCAGCCACCATCCAGTGCTGCCAAAGCCCTGAGCCCAAGCTGCTGTTCCTGGATGTTCCTGCCTGGTTCCACAGCCCCGCGGTGGGAGGAAGCAAATTTGCCACAGGGGAGCTAAAGGCTGCGAAATCATGACTGGGACAGGACGTGCCAGAGCAGCAATGTGGCTGTGAAGCTCTGACATTGGTGTTGAGGAGCCATAGAGGACCTTGAAGGAAATCCTTTCAAATGAAATATTCCCCAGCCAAGATGCCATGGTGTCTCCAGCTTGGACCAGGCTTTGGTGAGTCTCTGCCAGCTTCAGGCACAGAGATTAGTTTCTACCTAAGGGCTCCTGTGGCTGAAGGTCACTTGGGTGTCCAGAGACTGGATACAGACATTTTGACAGCAGGCTCTTTTGCACACTACTCAGATAAATCCCTTCTTGGCTCCACAGAGCTGGTGTTGGCTCAATATTCTCCAGACTGCCCCAATGTGATGGTGGTGAGGGACTGGCCCTGCAAACCATCTAATTAGTTCTGGTCTGGGCCAGCAAGGCCTCATTCAGTGCTCAGCATAGTGGATTGCTCTGACATTGGTGTCCTTGTCACCGGTGGCATTGGGAATATGCAGATCCCCACTGGCCAGGGCTGTCCCCATTGTTATCCCAGCGGCTGCTGCCCTGCTGGAGGAATAGGCTTGTTCAGCCAGGAAAGGAAGGCTTGGACCAGGATTTACCAGGTGGACTTGGTGGCCTGTTGGTAATCAGATTAAAGCAGATGACCACAAGGACTAAAAACCCATCAAATTATTAATCAGGTCACCTGATCTCACCACAGTGAGAGAGACACAGCCTAAGCCTAAATCCAGGTTATTCCACACTAACTTAAAATGTCAAATTCCAGGGTAAGTAAAAACAGGCCTTCAGTTTTTAACACCAGCATGAAAAACAATGCAGCTGCATGGAGCTTTCAGGGTTTGCAGGGTGTAACTATGATTTCACTGTCAGAACTGGCATCTCCTGCGGTGAACGCTGGACTCTGGATCAACGGAAACGTCACCTCCGTGTCTCCAGGAGGCATTTCAATCTCAATCATCTCTGAGTCAATCAATGGAAAAAGCACATCTATGTTAATAATGAGGCACCATGGGCCAGCACACAAAGCTCCCGGTGCCTGGCACCAGGGCTGCCCATGTGCTGCCAGCCCATGGCTCAGGCCCCAGCTCTCTAATTGCCTCCGCCAGTGCCATCAGCCCCCCAAAGTTGCTGTTTGTGTGCGATTCCAGGAGGGTAATTTATTACCCTGAAGAGCCTGACTCTTCTCTCCCATCCATCTACATCCCCGGGTTACGTTGTTTATGTTAGCATAATCATTTCTCATGGAGAATGTCAATAAATGCTGGAGACAAAAGGAACACCAACACCACCACCAACAAAAAGCCCAACTGCTAAATAATTCCTAGAATGAGTTGTCAGAAACCTTTTATTTACTGATTCCGCGCATTTCATTTATTCCTGGCAGTGGGCCAACCTCTCTGACAGTTAAGATTTATTGATTTAATTGCCTAGGGTAACCATGCAATAAAATCATCTCAAAGATAAATTTTCATGGCACTGTGCAGCATTGAAGTAATTTTTCAAGTGCTATGGCTATATTTCTGCAGGTTACAGGTGCAAAATTTGCTTAAAGCAGAAATGTCTCATTATTGTAACCCCAGCACATCAGTGTGGTCCCTCCTGTGAAACTCTTTTCTTCTTTTCTTTCCCCTCTACCCTTTCCCTTTCTTTCTCTGTCACTGGCTCCTTCTGTATCTCTCCCCCTCCTCTTTTTTTTTTTTTTAAAAAAGAGGTACAGCACAGGTCTCTCAGAAAACAAATTATATTTTCTTAATTGGTTCATATATTCAATGCCCAAGAGAAGAGAGGCTTCAGTTTAATTAGTAGTGGGCTTAGAGGTTATTTACAATGTTATATAGAAGCATTTGTTTCCAGCTGTGAGATGCTTTTTAACACTGAGGCCTCACAATGTAGCTGATTGCCGTTTGTGACATTATAGTTTATTGAATCTTTAGATCTTTTTATTTACACTGTTAAAGGGCTCATTATAGTTCAGAACAAGGAGCAAATGAAAATCCCTGATTAAATCCCAGGTTAATGGCGACATGTCTGAAGTCAGTGATAGTCTAAACTTTTAACAATGTGAAGTGTTTTCTTCTTTCTTATGATTTATTTGGGGAGGGAGAAGCTGTTTGGTTTCGGTATGGGATTTAATGGCATATTGTTCTGGCAGCCTTGGCAGCTTCCCTTGCCAGACCTGAATGTTTAATTCACTGTCCTGCCCCGCTGAGGACATTTGGCCAAAGGCAGCTCCGAGGTGCCACCAGCAGAATGTGGGCTCCCAGCCTGGCAGAGGAAAGGGTGGCTGCCAGTGGCCACCGTGGCCTGAGCCATGCCAGAGATGAGTCCAGCAGCCCAAATGTCACAAAATAAACCAGGAAACAAAGGAGGGCTTTTGCTCTGCCAGCCAGGCACAGAGGCACAGTGAGGGCAGGAGACAGCTGTGCTGTGGAGATGCTGAGCTGCCAGCTCCAGCCACCCCCTCAGGGTGACCCTGTCCCTGGAGATCCTGGGCTGCTGGGGGTCACTGGAGCTTCCCCTGCACCTCTGGAGGCTCCTGCAGTCCTTAGCAGGGCTGCTGCCAGCTTTGCTGATCTTGAATGGCTCTCAGCCCTGCGTGCCAGGGGACTTTCCCCCACACCAACCTCATTCTGCACTCTCACTGTCTCATCCCTGCACATCCCTGATCTGCACTGGAGGGCTGCGCTGTATCCAGCCAGCTGCCACAACTGCCACAGCAGTCACCAAAAAACCCAAACCCCTATACATAGAAAATGCACAAATGATCTATTAAAGCTGAATTTAATTTACAAGCAAGACAACTACATCTTTGGTCTGTTCATTTGGATTAACTCCAAGACAAACAGCACGTGAGATGTGTTCCTATCTCCGAGGGATAATTTGCTCCTTCTTACCAAAGATGGGCAGATTAGGGTCTGTGTTATGGTCGTTAACCCATTAATGTATCTGATGGAGCAGTTTGCAAAATAATCTCCTCTTATTTCAAATTGTTAGTAATAAAATGTGAAAATGACTGTATGGCTTATATTCCCTGGTGGAAGAGAGAGCTTGGACTTGCAGATTTGCTCCACTGACAAGCCTGTGGGTCTCCAATAGCAAACTCTGACTCTAGTCCAGGACCTTTATGCTCACAGTTTAACCTCTTCGACCTCTACCCCTCTGACTTCAGCCTTTCATTAGGTGAAATACAAAGGCAGGTTGGATACATTAAAAAGAGAATTAGTGAGAAGAGAGGCAGTTGAATCAATAATGTCAGTAAAGGTAGACCTATTTATAGAGAAACAATGTCAGCATATGATAAACCTGTGAGTAAATTGGCTGAAAGCCCAGAGCTTTGTATTGGTTTGGAGAGCTTGAAGGGATCTGAGCAACAACAAGCACAATCAGTAATCTCAGGGCTCAAATGCCAGCCAGGCCAAATGGGAATCAGGAAACCCAAAAAAGTGTTCTGAGGTGGGAGAGGGGAGATGGAAGGATGAGGGAAAATTGGCACAGTTTCAAGCATTGCCAAAGGAAAATGCCAAGTTCTTAAGGCTGGGAAGTGATGGGGAGAGCTGAGGTTTTTCTGTGTTTTCTCTCTTTAAAACAGGGACCTCATCAGGCTGTGAGCTGAGCAGACCTCCCACCCTGCAAACACACATAACCCTCCAGGCTCCTAAAATCAACAGGCACCTCCAAACTCAAGACAAAACCTGTCCAGGTATTCAGAAAAACTTCCCACATTTACCAACTGGAAACACAGGTCCTTCCACGGACCACCAAGAGAAGAAACTTGGCAACATCAGACAATCTGGTTCACCCTAACCAGCCTGATACTTGAGTTTGGCTCTTTTTTAAGGATAAGAGGCCACTCAAAGCGATCTGAATACAAGTCTATACTCAGATCTATAACTAACTGATATTGACTTCTTGTTGTTACATCCTCTGTCTTTTCATCGACTCTGTAGAAAGTCAAGGGACATGAGCTTTACTAAGAGTTAAGTTAATGTTGTAGACATCAGTCCTAAGGGTCTTTGGGGCCTACCATGGAACCACATACTGAACATACTCTTGGTAATTAGCATTAGTTGGAAAATTTCAAAAGAACAGAATTTCTGTTTCTTGCGAACACTTGAGCAAGTCTTGTTCTAGTTCCAAAGCAATTTTTTTCTCAATTGCCAAAATTCTCCTCTTCACTCTGTCCCCACAACTTCCCCAATTTTGGGGTAACTTCTCTAGATTCTCCCCAGAGCACTCAGAAAACTTCAGCCTGAGTTACAGCATGTCCTTTATTCTGTTTCCTTAGGTTCTGAAATGGCTTCAGTGAAGTAGGACACACCAGATGATGTAGGCAGCTATGGTTTTGCTTATCTAACTCCTGCTATTTTTTTCCCCTTTTGCAATTCCCTGATGCTCTGGGCAGGGGAATGTGAGAGTACAGGAAACTCCATAGACTTACGTTTGTGGGGGGAGTTCAGAAATTGCAAAAAAAACCAAGAAGTCCTCAAGTGAATGAAAACTCACTCAGAAATGAAACTACTTCAAAACCAGAAAAATCCTCTGTCCTGAGTTCTAGGTACATAGATCCAGATGTGCACCAGAGAAACTGTCTGTTCCCAATAAACTAAAGGGGAGGAGGTGGGCCCACATCAGTGCACACAAATCATTGGAGCCCTACCAAAAATCCATGGTATTGAGCTGTTCCAGGAGATCTCAGTTATCCTCATTTGAAATGAGTGATCAGGTGGCCAGGTTTAGAGTCCTGTGAGTGGTGGTCTCTGGGAGTGATGTCCTAAACCAGGCTGGGGCTGCTGGTTTCATTGCAGTAGACTCAGTCTTCAGTCTGGAGCCACTTTAGCCCAGTCCTGGTCACACAGTGAGTGTGTGCTAGAGGTCCCAGATAGAATGTAAATAAAAAGGGAAAGGACTATCAATCATGTTAAGACCCCTACTGGCACACACTGTGCTCACACACATAGCATAAACACCTCTAAAAAGCACATTTTTAAAGAACCAGAATTACAAGCTGTTTCAAAACCGCTGCACTTTATTAACATTGAGAATGTGTCCTTTGATGTAAACTCTTCTAGAAATGATTCAGATGAATTAGCACAGGAAAATCTTGCTGAGTTGGAAAGCACTGAATCAGAAGCAGTGCAGTCAGTGAATAATGAAAATAAACCATCATTCTGAAGTATGACTAATGGTGACATGGCCTGTCTAGAAGAACAAATAGCCAAGACACACTACTTGGCCTCAAAACTGGGCTGAACATCTTTTGAAATGACTTCATTGCTGTATGAAGACTATTAACAAAACAGGAAACCCTGCCAACTTGTGGACTACGACTCCAATGAGAGAGAATTTCACTTGTCCACAGGAGAGACAGATGATTCACTTTGTAAAGGAGCAGGACTTATTACTCTTAGAGGCAATATTAATAGATCCATCCAAAATTGCCCATGGAACAGATCTATTGACGTTGCCAAGATCCTCAGCTGAAAAATGTGCAGAGAAACTTGAATCTGCAATGTAGAATGCTGCAGTGAAGTGATTACATTTCGTGGCACCTAAAATGCTTTTATCAAAGGATGACTTGACAAGACATCAAGATAGCTAAATGCTTAGAACTGCATGTCAATCAAAAACTTACATGTATTATTCAAGGTACAGACTGAACTTCAGTGAGGCAAAGGAAAATACTAAACTAAGGCTTATGGAGAGTGTGTTTTTTGTAAAGATAGGAGGTATCTTTTGCAATCTAAGTACATTCATTCTGCTTCCTGGGCTGGATGCATCGGGTGTGACTTTACCAGCTGCATGGGGAATTAATTTGACCCATGGTGTCTCACTGAGCAGGTGGGGTAAGGGAATTGTCTCAGCCCAGTATGGTTGCAGGCCCAGAATTGCCTTGTATAAAATTCCCAATCATTCCATTGGCATTGTTTCCTGCAGACCTCCCAGAGCATATAAAATGAAATTATTTTTTACTATGGAAGTGATCAAAATACTGGCAAAATTATCTGACAAAGAAGAAATGATAGCAGAGTCCAAGCTTGGCAATAATCCACCACTAAAAGGAGGAACACATACTTTTAACTACCTCCCTCTGTGTGGCACAGCTGAAATATGGGGCATCACCTGAGAAAAGGACAGGGTTGAATTATTGCCCTGTTAAAACCAGGAGTGAAACAAAGGTAAACACAGCTCATGTTTGATTTGTCATCTCCTTGCAACTGTCTAATTGCCTTCTATACTCAAAGGGTTTGCAAAGCAAGAGTGGGAGCACAATGAAAGACAACCGCCTTAAAGCCGTTAAATATACCTATTATGGGGGAAAAAAGCAAATTTTCCTATAGGACATATGTATCAATTAAACCTTTCAATGGGGACACCTCCCCTGTGCTCCCAGCATTAGCTCTGGCTATGTTACACAACTCTATTTACGCCTTTAGTTGATATGAACGAGCAGTTACCACAGCAATTATTACTTTTTACGGTGTACATAAAGTTCTTTATACAGTTAAGAGATAGGGTCAGTGTTTAAGCTTAGCTCAGCATTTAGCAAGCTTTCCTTCCTAGATGTTTTGATTACTTAGGAAAGCTTTAACCTCTACAGTGTAATGAAGGCTGGAAATTTGTAGGGTAATTTGTAGGAGAAAGGGTGTGCATGAGGATATGTGCACTATTATGAAGCTCAATAAATAATCATGTGAAATTGCTGGCATTTAGGACCCTCTAGAGAGGAGCTTTCCCAGCCGGCTCCTGATCCCTCATACCCTGAGTAATTCCAGATTAAATCCACTGACTTTGTGGAAGTGTATGTGACATCAGAAACCTACCCTGCCTTTCTGCTGTGCATGTTAATTGTCTCCAGACAGCGGCAGGGGGGCTCTGCATGGCTCCAGCCGTGGGGCTCCAGCTCCTCCCTCCCCAGGGCTGCTCCCAGGGAAAGTGGTGCAATGCTCAAATGGTCAGAGCTGTGGGAATGAAGCAAGATGTCTTCCACTTGCATTTTATTGAGAGAGCTTATAAAATTCAAAATCCAGCTGTGCGGGTTGCTTCAGCGTGCCTGTTAAAAGGGAGGCATTTCTCATGCCTGTGATGGATATGGCTTAGGCACATCTGTGTACTCACTTAACCCTTCCCTCCACCTCCTCCAGCTCAAACCTCTGCCTAGATATGAAAAGTGGGAATCTGTCTTTTGCACCTGAGGGTATAAGGAGCTTCTTGACTTCCACTGTAGAACAGTAAGTGCTGGTTCACTTTGATACCCTCTCAATGCTAATTTCACCTTAGTTTTATTCAGGGAAAGCATGGAAGCCCACACCAGGATAATCAGCCCTTTTTCTTTCTTAGCCTCTAAGGCTACGAAAGGGGCAGCTTGGTAAAATGACCTGGACACATGTTAGAACAGATAATCAATGGCTCCAGTAAAGTGCACGTGAAAGCATTCCAAGCTCACATCTCAGTAAACATCCTCCAGAATCTGTGGCTATTTATCAAATATGAATGTACTCCTCAGGATGAGGATCTCATTTCCCCCGGTGTTTTTGTTCCAAAAATAATTGGAAGTGACAATACAGAGAAAGATGATGTTTCAACTTCGTGTTTAAAATAAATATAAGGCTGTCATCAGAGCCAAGCTGTCTTGTGAAGATCCCTCTCACAGGAGTCAACAGGCAGCTCTACTGATAGAGAATCGTGTTCCATTATTGATTAGCTTTTAAGTTCTTGTTACATATTAGATTAGGATCGCTGTATGCATAGGGAATGAATAGCCCAATTACAGTCTAAAATAGCTCATCTCAAAGTGGTTTAGGATTTTGATATTATAGCAAGAATTTTAAGGAAATTACAGGGTTTATTAAGAAAGCCTCTAAGGGAGATATTTACATTTTTATTGCATGGCTTTTTAGGATGGAGAGGGCAAACTATCACTCCTTATATTATATACAAGACTGGTTTTAGCTCCCTCCCAAATAGCTTTTCAAATCTTTGGGAGATAGTAGTTTGATATATTGGGGTTTTTGTTCCTGCATAGAAAGCACCAGACTAAGAAGTCCCAGAGTCACAACTCCAGATTGCCCCAGTTTAAACGAGAGCATCTCACACCAGGCTCTGCTCCAAGCACAGCTGCTGAGACTGCAGGGCTTGTTTTGGAGGCAGTGATGGCTCCCAGCAGAAGCTGGCATTCAGATGCTCCGGACCTGGTGCTTCTCACTCTTTAGTGCAGGAGGAAAATCTATCAGGGGTGCTAAAAGGGTCACTGATTACTGTCATTGGCCTTCAAGGGCACTGGGCACTGATCACAAGTACCTTGGAGTGGACAGGGACAGTGCTGCCTCTGGAATGATGGGGAGACTGGGCTGGCTGCAGGGCAGTGTGAGGCAGGAGCCCATGGTGTGTGTCACACTCAGCATCCTCCACAGGATGGACTGCTGGCATCTTTTAGGGACACCTGAGGTACCTCTGGGAGATGCCAGCCTTGGGGACTGCAGGAGGGTGACAAAGAGCTGCTTCCCACTGCCCCTGGCACACACATTCACACAGAGTCACACCACCCTCCACTCTCCCTCACAACCCAAGGTGTTAATGTTAAGAGACATTCTCTGTAGTTGTCCAAAACATAGTAATTTTTAATTTCACAACAAATTATAGTTTCGGACTTGAGCAGAGAGGGTACAGAAGCCCAAACCCAAAGCTCAGCTCTCCATATCCACCCATTACAGCACTGTATATTGTGATATTGTATATCACATTTTGCAGCTTTCATTCCATGTAACTGGATATTTTGGTATAGAAAGAACCTATAGAAACAACCCTCTTTCTACAGAGAATTTCCTTTGTTCAGCAAGGTGGAACAGTTTAAAAATAGATGTGACTTTCCCTCAAATTTGCCTAATTAATCATTCCCTTCAGAGGTTAATTTGAGGCCAACATTGACCACATCTCCAACAAAGTATGGAAAAGGTCACCAAAAATAGATTGCCAAGGTCTTGAAGGGACCCTGTGGACAAATGGTTGCCACTATCCAACACTGTAAAAATATGATTAAATGCAAAAGAGAGACCCAGGTGAGAGAGTTGCATGACCCCAGGATCCTTGCCAGTGAACCTGATGTATCTGCAGGACATCTGCACAGCCAGGGATGTTTGGACTTGTGAATCAGTCCAAGTCTGGATATCACCTGCCTTGACCTACCAGCTCCAGTCTTGAACTTGTGAAGGAAAGCAGGGCTTATCAGCCAAACCTCCAGCACTGTGCCAATGCCAGCAAGCTGCAGTTTGCCCTCAGAGGACCATGCCCAGCTCTCCTTGCACAGCCACAGTCCCAGCAGCTGTGAGCCCAGGGTAGGGATGTGCTCCTGCCACACTGGTGTCCTGTACAGTGACCAGGCTGGTGAGCTGTACAGTGACCAGGCTGATGTCCTGCACAGTGACCAGGCTGGTGTCCTGCACAGTGACCAGGCTGATGTCCTGCACAGTGACCAGGCTGGTGTCCCGCACAGTGACCAGGCTGGTGTCCCGCACAGTGACCAGGCTGGTGTCCTGCACAGTGACCAGGCTGATGTCCCGCACAGTGACCAGGTGTGTCCTGCACGTGACCAGGCTGGTGTCCCGCACAGTGACCAGGCTGGTGTCCTGCACAGTGACCAGGCTGGTGTCCTGCACAGTGACCAGGCTGATGTCCCCACAGTGACCAGGCTGGTGTCCTGCACAGTGACCAGGTTGATGTCCTGCACAGTGACCAGGTGGTGTCTGCACAGTGACCAGGCTGATGTCCCACAGTGACCAGGCTGGTGTCGACAGTGACCAGGCTGATGTCCTGCACAGTGACCAGGCTGGTGTCCTGACAGTGACCAGGTTGATGTCCTGCACAGTGACCAGGTTGATGTCCCGCACAGTGACCAGGCTGATGTCCTGCACAGTGACCAGGCTGATGTCCCGCACAGTGACCAGGCTGGTGTCCTGCACAGTGACCAGGCTGGTGTCCCGCACAGTGACCAGGCTGATGTCCCGCACAGTGACCAGGCTGGTGTCCTGCACAGTGACCAGGTTGATGTCCTGCACAGTGACCAGGCTGGTGTCCTGCACAGTGACCAGGTTGATGTCCTGCACAGTGACCAGGTTGATGTCCCGCACAGTGACCAGGCTGATGTCCTGCACAGTGACCAGGCTGATGTCCTGCACAGTGACCAGGCTGGTGTCCTGCACAGTGGCCTGCACGGGGACAGAGCAAAGCTGCCATGTCTTGCCCTGCTCGTTGCTCAGCAGCTCCATTAGTCCCTCTGGATTCTTGTGCCTAAATACCCCTTTACTCAGCCCACAGTGTGGATGATTTCTGTAGACAACATAATTTTTAGAAGCAAATAGACCAAGCTGACAAATGCACAGTGGATGAGCTGCACTCTCACTGGAGCACTGTGTCTTTGATGTGGTCCATCCATCTGTATTAAATAACTTTAGTTAAACATGTGCACAATACTTACCTACCCAAGTGGAGACCGTACTTATTTTGTTTATACTTGTACATTTTGAAGCCCTTAAGCAAGACCAGGGTGCTCTCTTAAAAAAGAAAACAAAATATTATCATTATCATGACTATTATAATTATCATTGCGATTACTATCACTACCTTATGCTTAGAAATGTTCCTTTGCTTTCTTTTACTTCAATAAAGCAAGAGCAATTATGCAAGCTTCATCCATTTCTCTCAAGGGCTCTGGAAAAATGTTGCTTTCAAGAAAAAAAGCTGATAATTTTTTACAAATATATAAAATAAAATAAAATACTCAAGGCGTTTTTGAGAGGCATTCTCACATATTGCTGAAATTACATGCAATGTGTGAAAATTTGCATAACAAATGTGACAAGATGGTTACTTAAGGGACTGAAACAGAAGGAATAAAATATATATTAGATACCTCAGTTCTCATTAATTATTATTCTGAATGAGAAATAATGCCAGGAGCAAGAGGGGTGCCAGAAGAAGCAATGGAGAAACATATTATAACGTATCTAAAAACCTTTAAAAGGTATAATAATAATTAGGAAATTATTGCACTACTGATCTTTTTTAGTGGCAGAGCAACCACCTGTTCACACTTTTATTAATTGCTTGCTCGCCTCTTCCTTAAAGAAAGTCAGTGAAGATCATTAAAGGAAAAGCTACCTGAGCAGAAAGGAGAGGAAAGAATTCATGTTATGCAGTCAAAAGAAAAAACAACCCTATAATATTTGTAATTTTAATTAAGAATCACATGTGGAAAGGCAGTGCTACTTTAAGACTGCTCCATAATTATGGGGAGCAGTTCTGCAAGTATTTCTCATCATTCCCTCCGTTAGACTTTGAAACATTTATGCTTCATTTTTCCTAAAACAGACAAATCCATTTTTCTGTCAACCTCTTTCCTTCAAACATCCTGTGGAAGCAGCACGGAATTTCCTATTTACTCCTTGCTGCAGCCAAATCTTGCATTGGGTTTCCCCAAAGTTTTTGTCTTGGCCTTCCCTGGAACCACCATCTCCCACAGAGGGCAGCTTTGCTTAAAACCAGAAGTGCTTGTCTATTTTCCCAGTTAACCTCCCTGAAGTTCCTTTTGCCCTCTGAATGCCCTCTCCTCTGCACAGCCCTGAGCTGCCCTGGGCACCCACACTGGGTATCTGCTGTGGCTGATGTGCAGGGCAGCAGCCCCATGGATATATCAGAGGGCTGGAAATGTGGTTTCATTGCACCAGCCTCCCGTGCTCAATGTGAGTGCAGCAGTTAGTGAAAGCTAAATCCATTTAAAATCATTTCAAGAGGAAAAATAAGGCCCTTTCTGGAGCTATTATTCCGAAGTCATGTTTTACTCTGCCATTAATGTACTTTTGGAATGCATGAGAGCTCCTTGCACCCAAGGCAGGTAATAATGGTCTATTAAAAGACACCATCTCTGTTTCCTAATGCTCTATCGAAGGCTCATTGATGAAAATAGCCATCTGGCTGCTCTCATCAGCTTTAAGGAATTCCATAAAAGTATGAAATATGATTTCCTCATAATTGCTTTTCTGTAAGATTTATGACAATGTGAGTAACGAATAAACTGGTCATTTGCTGAACAAGACTCAGATTTAAGATGTGCTGATGCAAATGAGGAAGTGGCCAACTAGGAGATGCATTTCTTGGGAGAAATTTGAACATGTTTGCAAAAGCCACAAGTTACCACATGCACTTGGCTGTGTTGACTGCTGGTGTAAACACATACAGCTCCAGGGAGGCCAAAGGTACTGCATCAGCTCTAGCAGTAAATTTGGGTCTTAGAGACCAGCCATGGGAGCAGCTCACAGCTGAGAAGAGGACCTTGACATATCTGGAAGATGCCTGGGTGCAGCTGTGCAGCTAATTAAGCAGTAGCATGTTCTTTTGCCACCTGCACCTGATGATGTTGAATGTGCAAGGAACATCACGTGCTTGGGGGGAAAAAATAGGCCCTTAATGCCTGGCAGCACTGTTCATACTCCTGCCAACAGTAAAAGTGGGAATGGACTGTGTGATTAGTGTTGTGGGATAATTAAATCCCATTTGCCAGCTCTTCATCTGTCAGAGGTGCAATGGTCACTGCTGTGCCTGTTTACCATTATGTCAATTTTATTGTCCCATGATCTTTTGAATTTAGGATCCTCTAAAGCATGGGAGTGACACTGAGGAGATTCTTTATTCCAACTTTGCTATTGGTTTTCAGTGTAACTTAACTTTTTTGTCCTCATCTTTTTCCATCTCCAAAACAGGAATAATCATAGAATCATTGAGGTTGAAAAAGACCTTTAATGATTCCTTGCCCAATTTCATTGCCCTTTAGGAGGCAATCAGACACTGCAGATTAAGTGCTGCTGGAATACGTGTGAACATGCCTGTCTCACCCTGCGTGAAAAGGCAGTCCCCACACTCTCACTGAATGCAAGAAAACTATTTGTTCATACGCAGTGAGGGCCTAAAATTGCCAATGGATGCCCATTTCTGAGGCTGTTTCACCTCTGTTGGTGTTTGACATGCCCACCTACACGTCCTCACTGAGCTCAGGGGTAGCCCAGTCCCACAGAGAAGTTGAGATGTGAGTGATGTGAGGTTAGATGCTTTTTAGATTTTGGATCTGCCAAAATCTGAGTCTGTACAAATACACATATTGTCTCAAGTGCCCTCTCTCAAGCACCTTCTCTCTTTACACCCACATGAATTTTAAGACTTTCAGCATGCATGTATTTGAGTATTATTTGCACCCAGCAAAACTAGCAACCAGCATCCAAAATTTTACTCAATTTTTTTACAATTTTTTTGCTAATTTTACTAATGATTTGAACCTTGCCAAAGCCATAAGTGAGAACAGAGCACAAGAGGGCAAGAGCCAGCCGTTTTGGTAAGAGTCAGTACTACAGCCATGCTTTTAACATCCCAGTTTTTCATTTGGCTTCTTCTTTTTTTTTTTTTAGTTAATTATACCAAGAAGACTTTATAGAAATTGTTGCCAAATGTTTAAAATTAGAGCAGTTCAGTTGTTCTTTCAATCCCAGGTTACTGTTCTAAATTGTATATGCTCACCTCATGCATTGCTTTGTGAGCACTGGGCATATCAGTGATTAATTAATATTAATGGCAGAAATCACTTCAAACTTGCTTTATGCTAGAAATCACACACAATCCTGACTCTAATCACTCGACACATAAAGAAACTTTAATTGATAACCCAGGTTTAATATCCATCAGGATTGGATTCTGTAGGAGGAACAGAGCAATGTTCCCTGTAATCATCCTAGAAGAGATGGAAAGCTTGTTCTACCAACATCAAAGAAGATTAGGCAGCAGAAGCCTGATAGTAAAGTAGCAATTATGGAGGGTTTTTTTTAATTCTGTGCACCTGCTTCATCAAAATAATAGGCATCTTTTAGCAAAATAACCTGGAACTCAGTTCACTGACTTTCAATTATCTTATGCTGGGAAATGCATCTGGAGAGACATGAAGAAAGGTGATAGACACAGGGAAATAAAGAGAAGGGGGAAATTAGAATGAGGGAAAATATGAGGGCCTAAGTAAGTGGGTGTTATAAATATCCTGTGCCTCAGGCTGAATATAGAACAGGAGTACTTTTGCTGAGTTAGGATGCTGGCATCAGGCACATCTGACCAAATCAGTCCCTGGTGGAGTGCCTGTGACCACAGCAAACAGATTCCACTAGGGACAGAATTAGTTTATGGCTTTTAAGGGGAATTTTAGATATCAAACCTTAATGCAAGCAAGGGAAGCACATGACAAGTTCTCAAAAACACTTCAGGCTATATAACTCAAAGCAAAAATTACTGTCCTCAAATTCCCCTTTATCAGGTGGTCTTGCTATGTAAAATGAGAAATGACCCCACAATTTTCTTTCAAAAAGTAAATCTAAATTTAGCCTAGAGTCTATCTTCCCTGAAGATGGGAAGGGGAAGGCGAAGGTTTTGTGTAAGGAACTCCATCCCCATTTCTGAAAAAGCACAAGGTAGACCTCAGAGCCAGTCTTAAGAAGCCTGACTGCATCTTTGTACCTTTCTTTGTTCAACTTGTTTTTCAATACATCCCAGTCTTCTCTGAAAATACTTTTTCAGAGATCAATGGGCAATTCACTTCAACATCTCATGATGTGCAGCCCTGGTGCCTCCAGAGGCAGAGCCCAGCAGAGCTCTTACCAGAGAAAACCTCATTACAAGGCCCATTACCATGTGACGTTCTTGTCAAGCTCAGGTCAAAATCAAAGACAGCACTTTTCCACCCTATTGTCCAGCTTTACATCCCTGTTGAATTCACTGTGCCCTCTCACACACATCTCAGCCTCTCCTCCATTGCATACAACCACTCCCATCTCACTGTGACTCAGAAATCATCCCCACACAGATGGAGTGCAGGAGGACTGCTCTCCCTTTCATCTCCTGACCTCCATCTCCCTGCAGAAGACCCAAAGCACAGGGAACTTCCCACCACCTCCTCCCCTGCACCTCTCCTTCTGACCCTGCAGTAGCTCCAGTCTGATCACCCCTCTGTCCAAAGGCTGGTGGCCCTGGGGCACAGTGCTGTGGGTGGCTGGGGCTCTGGGCAGGGGTAGCCCTGCACACCAAAGTGCAGCAGCAGCTCTGTGTGGGGCAGAGCAATGCCCTCCCTCCACTCCTGCTGCACCCTGGCACACTGACATCCAGCACACATGGCTCTGCTGAAGCCAGGAGGATCATGAACAAACACCCATGACTGGCAGGGGCTGATCCTCCAGTGAGAACCACACCACAACCCCCTCCATGTGGATGAAATAGAAGTAATTCCATTGTAATTAAATAGGAATTTTTGTGTGGATTCCAAATGAACCTTTGTAACATTTTCATTAGTCCTCAATACACCTCTTACTTTACCTCATTACAATTATTGGTAATAAATGGTAGTAACTGAATTGTAATTAAATAGGAATTAAAATTTGACTTCCTAATGAACTACAGCAAAGCCATCACAATTTCAATATATATTAATTGCTGTTCTGTTAGGAATACAGACACCTTATTTTTATTGAATTGCTACAAATTATCATGAATATATGGCCTGAGCCTACCAAATGGTCTCCCATCAGTAAGTGTGTCTGGTAGATGTTAGCCAGCTGTGCAGTCAGCAGATCTGCCCAAGGAACCTGGGACATGAGCATGCCAGTAGAGAATACACTGAATTATGACATTTCCAGAATGAATTTTTGCTTCAGAATCTCACAATTAATTTACAAACACAACAGACAAGATGCCATTGGGAGTGCCATTGAGGAAGTAGACTAAAAGGTGTGAAAAACCAAGAGCAATAATAGCAGACTAGTGCTTTTTTATGTTATTGGCTCCTGTTTGATTATAACAGAAGTGCTTTGTAATATGTCCAGGGGTGGCAAATGGCAAATATATGTGTGTGTATATATATATATATCTATAAATGAAAGTTCATTTCCATTACTGTTCTTTCTAAATTGAAAAGCCAAAGCCACAGAGAGCTGTTTCTTTGCACTACTGCTGCAGATGTGGCAGGCATTTGGTGTAAGAAGATGCATGTTAAGAGAGGCATGTCTGTCAAAGGCAGTGCTGAGTGTCTAACAGAGGCTGGAATCTTCATGCAGGGCAGACATTTGGTTCAGTGGAATAAGTGGGGGAGAGAACCCAAAGCTTTCTGCTGTCACTCTGGAAGCTGGCAGCCTGTGTCCCACTGAGCAGCCTTCCATCTCCAAAGTGATGGACTCTGGGCTGAATTCTCTAGGCTTTTGCAGGGTGTGAATTCCTCCATTAACTACTGAGTTTTTTCCACGCAGGCTCCTCATTTCTGGCCCATCATTATCATCTCACACTGTTGATTTCTAGGGGAGGGCAGCAGCCATCACAAACATGGGACAGAGTTCCCTAGGACACAGCATGAGCCAAACACACTGATGTGATCACAAGGGCTGTCTCAATGTGGTTTTACATGCCCTGAAATATCTTCATGTCTCCACTTGTTCACCATTGCTGTCATTTTACCTCTCATTGCACTGCAAAGTCAGTGTCTGACTGACATTTAAAATCCCTTTGGATTTCCAGACCCAGCAGGGGAAATTCAGAATCAGGCTCTGGATAGGAGCTGTGAGAGCCAGTGTGGGTTTGGGAGAGGGCAGCTCACTGCTTAAGCTTCTTTGTTATACTGAAATTTAAATCACGGAGATTGAACAGGGAAAGCAAACTCACTTTTTCAATTTTGTTACCTAATCAAAACTCTGAAGCTTTCTAGTGCTGGAGAATGTTCACATATCATCCACTTTCCATATCCAATGCTGACAAAACAATAAGGCAGGAATAACATAAGTCGTGAGAAAACTAGTCTGTCTCATAAATCTTCACAGGAAAGTAGCTGCTGTTTTATGTTATTGCAGTGTGTTGTTTCCAATGAAGTGATTACTGTTAGATGTATTTTTAAATTGCTTCTGGTATTTTTAAAAATACATGACTTTGAGAGTGATAGAAATGAGATTGAATGGTGGTAGGCAGTGCCTAAAATATGATTAACTTTTTCCCAGACCAGCTACTTCTGAAATTAAGGTTACCAACACAGCTGTTGTCAACTTTCCCCTGGCTGCAAAGGGTTTATTGGAGTGTGTTTGATGTATGCAATTATCCATCAGCCCACCCAAACCCTCCTCCTGCTTCCGACACTACATGGGCTTGCGTTCTGCTCCAAGATGTTTGATTAATCTATGCTGGTGTTATTTGAAAGTGTGAATGTGCATGTTTGTGCACTGAAGCCCTCTGACACAGAGTATCAGGTTACATCCAACAGTGGCTGAGGTGTGGTTTCTGTCCATGCAGGGGCAGAACTGCTTTCTGTGTGAACAGCTCCAACCAAGCCATGCACGCTTCCAAAAGGGCTGAGCTGCATTTTAGATAAAGTTCAGTTGGAAGAAATTCAAGGCAATAAATATCAAGTGAGAGGTTTTCTCAGGGCTTTACAAGTCGTTAAAACTCCAGGTAGATTTTGCCTACCAAAGGCTTCAGTTGTGGCTTGCTGAGTTCACATGGTCCTTTTCCTGCCGATCATTGTTCCCTTCCAGGGGCTAACGAAGCCTGTAACCATCCCAGAGCCCACCTACAGGGTCCCTTGGATTGTTCTGTGCTCCACAGACCAGGCACTACAGGGTTAAGCTTACTCAGATGAGAGGAGACTCAGTAAGAGGCAAAAGGAAAATGAATTAGGGGAAAATCAACAGGCAGCAAAGGAAAAACTAAATTACATTTCATGTACACACATGCACTCTTTTGGCTAGAAGGGCAGAAAATGTAGCCAAAACCAGGCTGTTTTTATTCTAAACAGTGCATCAATCCATTGATTAATTTTACACTTTGTTCCTTATGAACCTGGGCTGGGGCCATGAATGCTGCTATGAAAAGAAGAATATAGCCAAAAAGGAACTCTTAAAAAGTTGGCAGCCGTTTCAAGGCAATGTGTCTGGCCAGCAGGAAGGAGATGGCTCCTCCAGGGAGTGTATGGAGCTGTAAAACCATTTGTGAACTGGCCCTGCACAGTTTATAAGGTGTGTGACTGACTCGAAGTCAAGTTTCTTGCACAAATCTGTGACTTGTAAATCGAATTATAAAAGTAGTCTTAAGTATCATTTTTCCAAAAGGGCATTACAAGATTGGTTAAGAATGACTGTATTTCCTCACTAATACCATTAACTTTGGAATTGTTTCCATCCATTACAGAGCAGAACAAGGACAGTTTACCGTAAATTGCTACATGCTGTATGGTTCAACTGGTCAGCTCTATGGTATAAGAAGAATAAATAAAATAAATTCAAATAAAGGAATACAATAAAACACCATGGACCAGCTTCAGTCTTGGTGTAATCAAATGCAAATGGAAATTAATGGAGTTGCATTCACTCACACCAAGGCTGACACATCCCTGGCCACAGAGCAAAAGGAAGCAAACCTCATCTCTCTGTGGTGCATCCCAGGAACAGCTATGGTGAGCAGGAGCAGCTCATCATTTTCCAGTTACCTGCTATCTGCCTAGGTGTTTTCTGGAAAGCCTAATTTACCCAGGATTTCTCCTTAACACATATTCCTTTCATCAGGTTAGGAGGTTAAGTAGTGATTTGGGAAATACCCCTAAAACCTCTCCAGGATAAGCCAAGAGTGACTTTAAGTAGGAAAAGGTCTGTGTAAGATCTCAAGAAAATCAGACAGAAGGAGAGGGGAATTCTGCCTGCGATATATCTTGTCATCCAGACCACAAACAGGGGTTCCAAAATCTCTGCACAGAACCAATTCTTTCCCTTCTCACTGCATTTCAATATTGTTAACTGCTAATTAATCACAGACTTTACACAGCCTCCCTCTTGCCCAAGTTTTATGGTTGAAGTTTTGTTTGAACTGTGCTTCTCCCAGCTGAGCAGTGCTTGAGGGTCAACAGAGCTGTGCCATGTACTGTGAAAAGTGATGCTTCTTTTAAGAGGCCTCGTTATTGAAATAACTTTTGAGTTAATGTTTGGAAATAATTCTGAAATGAGGACTTGCACAGATTTGTTTTCTTAGTGCAGCAATTAGCTTCTTGAGCGGTGACTGGCTGCAGCACCTTCTGCCATGTCTGACACATTAAATAAATTATTCACTCAGTTCATTAGTTAGGAATACAGTTTGTAATACCTGCCGAGTTACAGGACATGCAGCAAAGCCCCTGATCACTTCAACTAGAAAAATGAAGTCATGTTTTGCTGCTCCTGCATAAACAAAAACAAGGATAGGGGAAAAAAGTAAACAAGATACTGTTTTTCCTACCACTTGGCTCAACAGTTTGTTTCAGGACACTGACCCTTTGCCCTGTTTGCTTTTTAATTACCAGGTTATGATTCTCTCCTTCCCACCAAGTCGGACTGCCTCAGCAAAATCTCCCGTTGTTTCTGGTGGAAATATCCTCAGAACGGGTTACTTTTTAATGAAAATACAATGTCACAGATTCAAGAAACAGCAAAGTATTTTGTCTGCCAGTCCAGCTCACTGTTGCAAGCAGGACTGTGGTCTCTATGTCAGGCTTTCCATGGGCAGGCAGCAGCCACCAGCCACCTTTGTGGGAAGGTGGAAGCTGGGGCAAGGAAACGTGCAGGTTGTCCTTCATGCCAGCTGGTGTCCAGTCGGTGCACTGGGACAGACACTGCCCCAGCTGCTGCCATGGCACGTGGGGTGAGCTGGAGAGGCAGCACTTTGATCTGGCAGCATTTCACCCACCCTACAGCATGGAAACAGGGCCATGGTTAGGTCTGCAGCTGTGCATGTGGATGGAGGCACAGCTCCTGCTGGGCTGGATGCAGAAGATGCTTCCCATGAGTGGGTGTGTGGTGGGCACAGGGAGTGCAAAGGACCACCCAGACATGCAGGTCTGCAGCCTTCATTGCTGTCCAGCAGTCTGTGCACTCAGTGCCCTCGGCTGGGGCGAGACAGCATCCAGGAGCTTACCATGCAGGTCATGACATTTAAAGAGAGAAAGGGACTTTTAAATACCAGTTAGCAGTTGAGCTTAACTGGAGATGGCAGGGTAGGAGGATGGGGAGACCTTTGGAGCCTTACCCTGCTCTTCCAAGCCTCATCATTCAAAGCAGCCCTAAAAACAAAGCCCAGATCAGCCAGCCTTAAGTACATCCTCGAGCTCAAGATTTCCTCAGCCAAAGGACAGTCCTTTCTTCAAAAACACTGGAGCCAGTCACTAGTGGTCACTTGTCAGAAAACACTGTGGGATTCAGGCCAGAATGCTGGGGTGTCTTTTGCAGAGAAAAGTGCTTGTAATTAAGTTCCTGAATACATATTCAAGCATCAAAATTGGTGACATGATTTTGCAGAAGTGAGAAGCAGTGATGTCAGTGGAGGCACCAAGGTGAACCCCAGGACATGTGGCAACCCCATGCTCACCCCCAGCAGAGCTGCCACCCTGAAACAGGCCTTGGATGAATTACTCCTTTATTTTGTCCACTAAGATTCCCCCAAGTAGTGGAATTGAAAGGTTTAGCCACTGCAGGCCAGCTGCACTCTTCCCAGTCACATACCAGGGATGACACAGATCTGCTGTGCAGAAAACAGTTTGTAAAGAAGAGGATAAAGGAGAGCAGAAATCTAATAAATACTCCATTATCTCCAGCATATATTATGCAAAATTTGGCATGAAATCTTTATCTCACATAAACATGAAGGTCACTTATTTGTTCATTAAATTCTCCTCAGTCTACATCATTATGCTCATAGTTTTTCTTATACTTAATGTAGTAGGGGCCTGCCAAACTCATTAGACATCAGCTGATAAATGGATTTGAACTCACAATCTGTTAAAAATCACATAGGCACATTAGAGTAATATTTTCATGGCTTAGAGACTGTATACATTTAAATCTTCCCAGAGAGGATTTTGAACATTTTTGATCCAGTGCAGCAGACTCAACACATAATTCAAGTCTGCTTGCTGTAAAAATTTACAGGCTGGGATCTTAGTATCGCTACTCATAAATCAAAGCTGCACACTTAAAAATGTGGCAGTGGCAAAACTGTTGGATAGGATGTAAACATCATCAAGCTCATTGTCATGCAGCACTTGAATTGGAATAATGGGGGATATATTGTTATATATTGTATATATTTTCACTCTTCTGGCAGAATTTGTACACAGAACATATAACCCTGTGTAATTTCCAGCCTGGGCAAATCTCTGGATGAGAAAGAGCTTCTGAAAATGTCCTGGATCCTCACCCTGGTGCCACGACTTCAAATAAACTTTTACATGAAATGTGGACAGAAGGGAACACGGGCCATGTTTATGCCATAGTTTATGTTTCACTTACTCATTGCTCTTTATTGTAATTTCCCCCAACTGATGATAAAATGCTTATAAAGCATTGGGCTGATAATTTGCAGGCTCTCCCGCTGCTCTGTTTGTTATAAAGCTACTCATGTCTCCAGGAGAGTCTTTCTTCCTTTTGGATTTATGAGCTTAATGAACCACTGTTATTCTCCATCACAGGAGCCACTGATGCTGTGACACTATAGCAGGAAGATTTGAAAACTTATGAGAAAGCACTTGAAACAAACTGCTGCACTTAATAAGTGCCTCTTGTCTTCAGTGTGGTCTGAGGATGATCTGAGCGAGCTAATGAATGAAAAGAACAAACCAAGTTCTGCACTAATCCTGCAAGCTCTGCTGCTGGGTGAGCAGTGCTAGTGAGACAAATCCTCTGCTGGGATGAACAGTATTTGTCAGCAGCAGGATGCTGAAACATGGCTCCACTTTGCATAAAGGAGCCTGAGTCCTCAGCTCTGCTTAGATCCTCCAGATGAGGGCTGTTGGATGTATGAGACCAAATACAATTAAACTTAACTGCAATTAAATGTAACTTTCACCTTACTGAAAGGCCTCTCACTGGAGCTCACCTGGCTGACTAGGCAGCCTTTTGCCCCTAAGCGCTCTAGATTCACTCAAATACATTTTTTCCCAGGGCCATTCTTGACAATTCCTTTCTTGATCATTTCAGACCAAAGAAGTGGAGGTGGGGGAAGAGGGACCCCTTCCTAAAGACTGGCTGCAGACTGCTGGTCACCCAGTAATTTGCATTAAGGAGCACATTTCTGCCTACCATGGCAGGACATAACACAGAGAAGGGCAGTCCCACAGCTAGGCCAGCCCTGGGCTATTTAGGAAGTTATAGGTCATAACCCACACCTTCATCTCCACCTGGAGACCATTAAGAAGCCCATGTAAAACCTGCAGCACATGATTCATTGGCTCCCAGCGAGGAGCCTGGAGTTAAAAGCATGTCCTGTTCAGAGCCCCACTGTATGACCTGCTGTTATCAAAGAGACAGTTCTCAGACCCAGATATTTCCTTCAGCTAAAAAAGCATGGAGACCCAAACAGAAGTGACTTGCCCAGTGCTCAGCAGTAAGTCAAGAGCAGCCCAGGCAGAGAACCCAGGCTTGCTGGCTGGGCCTGCCAGTGAGACACCAGTGAGCTCTGGCAAGGCTGCTGCTGTCTTTGGCTCCTTTGCTGCATTCCCAGGGACAAGGGGGTTGAGCCAGTTGAGCCATGCTGCGTGCTGGGGCAGAACTTGAGAGGATGCCAGTCCCTCCCCACCCTCAGTGTCCCTGCCTGTAGAGCCAGCTGGCTCCCTCCAGGCTCAAAGCAGTGTCAGACAGCTCCTGCACAACCTGGCTGGCCAGGGACCTTACCTGTAAGGTCATCCCACACCATGGGCAGCTCTGACAGTCTTGACTTACCCAGTGCTGCCCAGGGGGGATGCCCGAGGTGGCTGGAATTTATGTCTATAGGTGAGAAATCTTGCCAAAACAATGAGACCTTCCACCACACACGATGCTCAAGCAATGCTGTCAACTGTGTATTATTCATAAAAGCTCTGCTGTCTTCAGTTACTCTGTAATCATCACATCTTTCATCATGGCACACATATCTCAGCAATTGTACTCATTACAAAACCACCACAGCAAAATGGGAAACAATGACATGCTCCTTCTTTTTCGCTGTGATTCAGTGGGATTGGGAACTCAGTGCAACACAGACCATTTAGCCAGCAGTGGAAGATGTATGGCGACATGCCAGTCAGTGCTTTGAAAAGCTCAACCTAGGTGACTCTGTCTGTTAAAAATTATTCAAAAGCCCCAATTACAATCAGTTAAAAGCAATAAGCATGCAAATTATTTTAAAACAAACTTTAATTAATTTCAGCATATGTTTCACTTAGGCTGATTAGTCAAATCTGATTTTCTGAAAAGAAACAATAAACATCTGCTAATGATAATTTACATATTACTGCTCACATGGCCTGCAGTGTGTTCTGAGGTTCTGCACAGCAGTGTGGTGCTGTGGCAGCAACCCCCAGCCTGCACCACCAGGTACAGAGGGCAACAAAAATCATTCTTGGATAAAAACCCTAGATATGCCCCAAAAGAACATGATGGTGTTGGTATGAACAACTGTCCTGGAAAAGCTGTCCTTTTTTTAAGTGCTCTTTGTGAAAAACAGGTAAAACAACCTGAAGTTTGGGCTCAGGGGACACCAAATTGAAGCTCTGCTCAGGCTGACCTTGGTACACACCTGAACTTGGAGATGCCAAGTGGGAAGATTTTCAGGTGGCTGCATTCAGAATAACGAGAAGGGCTCAACCTATTGTTCAGACACCACTTCCCTCTAAAACCAATGGGAAAAGAATTATCATTTGCTATAAACACATAACTTCGCCAACACAATCACTTATTCTCCGTTCATTATATAGAGAGACAGGATGTGATAATCCTGCATAGTCAGGAGGCTAAATCCCTCTTCATGCCCAAGACTACATCATGGGAGGCCTGAATACAGCCCCCTCATACCTTTGGGCCTGAACCTCACAATAATGTAAATATTTAAAAGTCAATGGCATTTTATATTCACAAGGCTGATAATGGAATAGCTTTAATATCCTTACAATGCCAAATCCAGATTAACACAATAATAGTGGCTCCCAAGCAGTTTATTAGCACTCATACCCAATATGTAGAAATCCTGGAGGGGAAAAAACGGAAAAAGAGAATTCCTGCCAACATATACTGCACACCGAGCTGTAGGATGTTGTATTCCAAGAGTTATTTCAGTTCTAGAGACCACGTGGCACCATTACTTGGCATGAAGAGAGGATAAAGAGAGAACGGCCTATGACAGGTGTTGCTTTAAATATTTTGAAGATATGCATCAGGAATAGTTCATAAAAGTGCTTCCAAAGTAGCTCTTACACCCACTGGGCTTGGCAGTCCTCACTCTTAAAAAACATGAACTTGGCGCAGTAGCCTCCTAAATCTTTTAAACTGGCTTAATCCTCCCAGTAATGAAACATGCAGTCAGTTAGATGGGTGCATTTATCTGAAACTCACTTATTTACAAGCAACTAAAACATGAAATTAGCTGGCCCCGGAAGGCAGCTTTGTACTTCCCAACTCCTCTGCTATCATAAATCAGCCCATTCAAGTGGGTGCCACATTTGTTTTTCCCATTCTCACATTCAGTATGAACATTTATATGCCAGAGATGATCCTCTAGAGATGTCTGTGCACGATTCAGTGATTTCTGGCTTCTGTGGGACTAGAAGTGCATGTGTGCTGGCAGACTTCAGGAGGATTGCAAAATCAGGAGTTCTGGGAATGTTTTAAAAGGAGGCTCCTTTACCAAACAGTTCTGCTGTGGTGCAGCCATCCAATGTGAGTGATAACACCACATTTCCACCGTTCCCTCTTTGCAGAGAGCAATCCAATGAGCAGGAGATTGAGCTGTACTCCATGTTTGCTCCCTTTGTACCCACTGAGGAGGCTCCAGTGCCCAGACAGAGCTAAGTGCACTCATCACAAACACTCCATATGCTCTGGGAATGTTAATTCTGCACAAAATTCTGGTGCCTCCTACATCAGGAGAGATAGCAGCCTTAACCTATTAGATGTAAAAGTTCACTCCCCAACCTTTTGCCCAGGTTGGTGAGATAAAGGATTTTCCAGGATTCCTCGCCACTATATTCCCTGGTGTGTCCTGGCCCCATTATGCTATTTCTGCATAACAAAGTGTTCAGTGGTCAAGTAGCACTGATATATAAGACATTCTCAGCTTTAGGATTCAAAAGTAGTATTGAATTTTCCCTTTAGGGAATTCCTTCCAGAAATTATACTACCACAGCAGGGATCACCAATTCATGACTGCAGAAAATAACACACCTTGGAAGGAGGAAACACTGGAGCAATAGGAGATCGAGGCTCACAACTGGTAGCTGAAAACACCATCACTGAGCCAGCCAGGCCCTTGGCCACCACAGAGCTCCTCCATGCTTTGTCTCTGACTGCAAGGTTATGCCAGTTGGCTTCTATCAGAAAAAGTGAGCAGCTCTTGCAGGGTAAAACATTTGATGCAAAGTGATCTGGAGATCAGAATTTGCCTTTTTTTTTTGTTTTTTTTTGTTCTTGTATAATGTGGCACATAAGAAAGATTAAAAAAAGAAAGAAGGGCTGCTTTTCTCACTTGCCTGAGAGAATGGCATATTCATAAATATACCTTCCTTTGCCTTTTTACACCAAATTATTACCTGTCACCCGATCATTTCAGCTGCACAACTACTACAAGGATTTCCCTTTATTCTGGAACTCTTTCAAGTACAGGATTTAAAACAGCACAAAGAGCAGCACCAGGCTTGAAACTGCAATCAGGACCACAGAAACAGGAAAGAATCTGCTTCCACATAAACTTTTAGAAAAGAAACAGCAACTCTTCATTCATTCCTGTATCCTCTTTGAGGTCTGGAGTAAAGATTTGCTGGAAAAATGAGTTACATGTGAATATACCATATGATGAGTCAGAAAAGCTCTGGGCAAGAATTCAGCAAACCTCAGATTTACCACTGTTCATATGCTTCCAAAACAAGATCCTGAGGAGCCTGTTGTCAGGCACGGAAGAAACTGGGTATGCTGGATCTGCAGCTTTTGTCAGCCAGCAAACGGGATGCATGTGTGAGCTGGAGGTGGCTTCTCACAAATTCTGCTCTCCCCCAAACACAGGGGTCCTCACATTTTGTTGGCCTGGGAACAGCTGTTAACAAAAACCACTCTGCCAGAATCTCAGCCTGTTCTCATCTTGTTTGCATCAATTTGAATGTTTTAATTCCCCTATGGAACAAGCAACACTGGAGGGTCTCAAAGGCGACACAAGAAGCCGATGCTGTAAGAGATGAGCCCTTTTCTGACAGAGATCAAATAACACCTCAAATCTGCTCTGGAAAAAGCAAAAGAGTGGGACAGAATAAAATATACAACATGATAGCAAAGCTCCTTGTCTTTGAGAGCAAAACCCCCATCCTGTGTGAAGAATATGAAGGAAACAGATGTTCCCGTGTGGAGTTTAAAGGCTGGATTGTTAAAGGGATAACATAATTTCTCCTTACCTGCATGTCCTTTGTCAGACTGGTAAAACAAAACTTTTTCCTCCTGACATAATGATTCTTGATTAAGTACCAGATTCCAACCAGTTCCTCTGTAAGTGCCCTGTGTTAGAAGCTGCTAAATTAGCCCATGTGCCCAGGAGAGCACAGACACCTTCCTCTGTGAATTCCTGGAAGTAGGCATTTCTTGGTGGGAATAACCCTACCAGGGCAGGACAGAGGGGAAGGGGTTTCTGGGCAGCTTCACTAGGAGCAGTTATGTTTTGAGGCAACATCAGTTGCAAACCACAGTTACACAATTGAGTTTCCACCAAACCATCTTTGAAGAGTCCTGGCCACAGACAGGTTCTAGCCCTCAGGTCTGAGAGCCAACCAAGTCTCTCTGAGCCCCTAAAAGAGAATGGTGAATAGCACTAAACCCTCTGTGATGTTCCATGCTTCCTCAGTAATCCTGACGCATTAATGAGCAGAGTCTGTCCTCCAGAAGGCCACAATTCAGATTTTACTGCCAGTCTGTCCACCCTTTCTCAATGTTCCATGTTAGGTTTTGATCAATCGTATTGGGTGTTTCTCAGGTCAGCTCCCTTACTCTCAAGTGAACCCCGATTTATTTACAAACAAAAGAAGAGAACACCAAGTACATCGCTGGGAAATCAGTAGTTAAGAATCATCTACATGACCATGCTATGACCACAAGAGCTCCTAGAAAAAAGGTCACCACATATTTATCCAGCTGCACTCTCGGTAGGAGTGTGCTCTATAAGAAGTGCTTTTAGCAACAGTTAACATTTTCAAGACAATATGTCAGCTAACGTAACCTTTGAGAGGAGGGTTCGAAGAAAGGTTAAGGGAAGTTAACCTAAATAGCTTAAAGAAATAAAGAGAAGTGTTGGAGGTAATTAATACTTGAGAGGAAATAATGTAAAGGAGAAGAAAGACTTATTTAAGGTTGGCCAAGTGCAATGTACTACAAGAGGTAATGGCTTTAAATTAAAGAAGGGCAAGTTTAGATTAGATAACAAGAAAAAACTTTCCAACGGGAGTAGTAATTCAACAGTGTAGCAGTCTGGAGAAGGAAGCAGCACAAGCATTATCAACAGACACATTCCAGCTGACGCCAGCGAGTGCTCTCAGAGGGAAAATACCTGGGGTAAACCACAAGAGATCCCAGGGATTTGACTCAACAGTCTATAAAGACCATTCCAAACCCAACATCTATGATCCTGTAATTAACACACACATCACCTATTAATCTTACATGTTCCAATGGCTACCACTTCCCATTTAAAGCACACTCACCTGACAAAGATGGATGGGGGATTGCAGAACCATAATGTAGCCCTACCATGGATTATTGGGCCGATCCTCCCCTCAGCCATGCATCACATCTCACCTCATATATGCTATGTTACAGTAAATTTTCAAAGACCTGCACCCTCCCCCAGAAAAGCCAGATGGAAGAACTAAGTTGAAAAAGCTAAAAAGTGTTTCAGGTATTGATTTAGCAGCATGTTTAGCTGACCACAGTTTGTAAATGTGCAGAAATCTTTCAAAATGAAAAGGACTGGATCTTCTAGCAGCATGGCACCAGCTCCAATTTTATGAGTATTTGCCATGATCTTTATAATTCTGAAATATTCATATTTTCTTCCTCAATCTCATGATTTTCCTTTAGCCTACAATATCATCTGTTAACCCCTTCTTGTTTGCAAGGACAGTTGTTCAAGTGAATTCCAAAAACGTTTGATGGCTTCTGGCAGGGAATAGAAAACACAAGATGTCACATAGTATGAAAGAGGAAACTGCACAAGATCTCCTCTATCACACACTACACAACATAATTAGCAGAAGCATTGCTTCACTCTGATTAAAACCATATTCTTCACAGCACAGTTGTTCTGCTGTGCATGTCTCTAAACCCAGACATTCTCTCAGGATTAAAACTTCTCAGGAAAGTACGGGGAAGTTGAAGACATCCCACAGCAAACAAGTAACTGTATCCAAACGTACAGTGAGGGTATCAGTGGGGCAAAGAACTGTGGGATTAGGGCCAGCTGAGCTGTGATATTTCTGTGCTTAGCCACCACTGAAATTTGAGACACTGTCCTGTGCTGAGCTAGAATGACAGAGTCAGAAATCCAGCCACAGAATGAGGGCTCCTGGCTTTTCTTCCCAGCTTCACTGTTTCCTAACAACAAGGTAGAATAACACTGTGCATAACAATTCAGTGCAGGCTTGCAAAGGTTGGTTTATGGATTTTGAACCACTTGACTTAAGGCTGGGTCCTGCCTCCCCCCCCAGCTGTGAGATGAGGGAGAATGAAGCCTTAAAGGGTTTGCCTGGGGGACTGGGATGCAAGATGTGCAGCCTTGGGTCTCAGCTGAGGGTTGAAACCCTGATTAGGTCCAGAACTGCAAAGCTTTTCACTGCTGAAAGTAGAGGTTGCACCTCTGAAGCAGGTAATAACAAAATCATCAGCTGGTAACAAATACTGAGCTCCTTATAGCCACTCATCCTGAGATGCTTTCCCTGTCATCACTCAGACAATGTCTGTGTCATGTCCCTCTCTCCATGGGCTGTCCCCCATGGCCATCATGGGTGCAGATTCCCAGATGAATTCCTAGACAAATACAATTCAGTTTGCAAAAAGAAAAATTTAAGCTGAATGAAGCTGAGTAAAAAAGTAAGTTTCATTTCTGCAAAGAAATCCATGGATCACTTCTACTGGCCAAAACTGTCCCAACACAGCACCTCATCATGTGTCTGCGAAATAAATTCTTCCCTTGACAACCTCTGTTGCCTTAGAACAGGTGTCACATTCTGCCCCAGCTCTGTCACTCTCTGCAGTGTATTTCACATGCTCCTGTTCATCCTTAGAGTAAATTGAATCCTTCACAGGAAAATGAAAGAAAAAAGCCCAAAGCTCCAAGTTCCCGTGGCAAGACTGACACACTTGCTGGTCTGCTCAGGGAATCAGAAACCAGTGCTAAAGTATAAAATTCTTTCTGTAAGTTAAATTACCTTTCCTCTGAGGAAAGAAAGCTGCACAGAGTTGTATTAAATATGGCTGTCTTCAAAGACCACATGACCATACATTTGCCAAAAATTTAATGGAGCTAAGTTGGCTATAAAGTATGAGCTGGGAATTTGAAGAGGTTTCGGCTCATCAAAGGAGTAAGATATTTAGAACAGCTGTCTGACAGGGACAAGAAACCAAACCCATAATAAGGTGGAGCTCAATAAATGAATTGCAAAAATTGCAGGATTAACTTATCTGCAGCAAGATCATATTTGGGAAAATAAAGTGTTCTTGTAATTCATTATTTGCTTCCTGGCATCAGAGATGCCCAGCAATGTTACAAGGTGATCTGTGATTTCCAGGTTTAGGTTAAATGTTACAGGTAACATGGTCTTCCAGAATAAAAGCTCTGTTTGTGGTTGTAACCAGCTTAGACTTTGCCTATGGTTATTTTTATTTCTTGCTCCATTATGTCAGATTCCAAATGCCTTGAGCTGCAGATGTGAAAGGTTGGAGCCAAACAAGCATTAGCTGGTGACGTTTCAGGCTTCATGAACTACATCATGAACTACTTCATGAACTACTCCACAACCCACAGCTTACACATCCTGCCTTGCATTTCCATCCACCCCACAGCTCCCTACATCCACACCCTCCAACAACAAGCATTCACCCTGTGGCTCCTGGATGACTCTGGCTGAAGCTGATGAGACACTTTCTCCATGGCTGCAGTGGGCAAGGAGGAAAATGGGCAGCAGAGCTCCCTGTATCTGCTGGCAGTGAGTGCCCATCACATACACCCCTGCAGGGGCTCTTTCCCTACTCCACTGTGGTTCCTCCCCACGCAGCCTCACTGCCACCTACGCCCCAGGGAGCCTGCAGGAGTCTGGAGATCAAAACCCACCCCCTGCCTGCAGTCCCACATCACACACCAAAGGCATTTGCACTCCAGAACAGGTTTCTATGAGCCTTTTATTAATACTGTACATTCCTTTGGTGCCCGAAATTGCTCAGTTTCTAGCTTGCTGTCTAACAGCTCACAGGGTCTTATTATTAATGGTTCAGTAAAACAATATACAGCCTGTTGTATCTTAATTCAGTAGTCGGTAATGACCAACTTAGAGAAATCATTTTAGACCTATGGGTTTTCTAAGGCCTTTTGAAGGTAATGGCAGTAAAATATGCATATATTAATGTTACTTGCAGAAGGCAGGATATAGTGGCAGTATAAGCAATAATGCAGCACTGCATAATAAAAATTGAAAATTCTTTTCCCTAAGTGTAAATATAAAATACCTCTGGGGGACATATCTAAAGGAAGAGTGTTTCAATAACACATAGTTAAACTCAAAATTATATTTTTCAAAGCTATCCAAGTATAGTCTAATAAATAAACCATAAAATAAAACAACATTTTACAAGGAAGACTCATACTGTATTTCAAGCTTTTTGCCACTCTTAAAATCATTATTTAATACAGACAGTTTTAGTCGCAAAATTTCAAGAGTTTATTCAATATCTTTTATGTGCTTTACAAGGTTATTAGAGAATTTATTTTCTCTTTCCCTTACAGATTGGAAGGTGGGCAGTGATATATGAGCTTTCACATTTTATTTATTCACCAAACTGTTCCAGATGTGATCCCATCATTTATCCACTGACACATCAAACCTGCTGCGTGACCTTTACAGTGACCTCTTTACAACATTTGCTTTCATGCTCTAAAAGTTATAGCAGCTTAACAGTGCTTGCTTCAGTGGGAAGACAAGAGAACTGATATTTTGGGTGGGGTGGTATAATTTAAAAATAATAAAAATTTAATTACTCTCCTACAATATGAAAACTAAGTCCAGGTGGTGAACTAGCCAGTGGAGTTATATTTCCAGAAATGTTTCAATCATATTTCACTCCAAACAGTATTTCACTCCATGGATTTGGAATGTACTGGATTTGCACAGACTAAATTTAACAGGCGCTGTCTTTCTGTCACTGTCACAGCAATAGGCATTCTTGGGGTGACACACCTTTACTTATTATATATCAGCAAATAGAATGAGAGTCCACCTGCAGTTTTCCTTCTTGAAGGGAAAAATTGCTTATAGAGCATCCAAAATTTCCATTAACTAAAAAATATCTGTATCACTGTCACCTTAGCATTATGCAAAAAAAAAGAAAATTGGCATAATATCTTAGGGAGTCAGTGAGTACACAAAATTATTCCAGGTACAGATCATTCATTCCAGGCAGCTCCCAAAGCCCAGACCTGGCCAGCTGGGACTTTCCAAGTGTGGTGAACTTTTCCTTAGTACCTTTTTTGTTTTATGTACTTCCACACTTGGGCTGATACCAGCAGCAGACAGGCCTCCGTTGTGGTTCACACAATATTTATGGCCCAAGAGGCAGCAGAGGATCTCAAGAAGCAAATGCACACACAGACACAGACATGCAGACAAACCCTCACAGTCTGAATCCAGGAGAGCTGCAGCCAAGGGATGAAGCTTTGATAGCATGAAAAAGATGCTGCACACCTTCTAACCAACAACTCCCCACACCTCAATTTGACTTAGAAAAATTCCCACTGACTTAAACACAAGTATTCAAGTAATGTGCCAGTAAGAAACAAGTAAAACCTGGGGGAGGCTGTCGAGAACTTCTGGATAGTCTCTTGGTTTCCATGCCATCAGCTGTTTGCTCTACCTGTACCCACTTCAGGTTCATTTCACAGGAATATCTGGATTTTTTAACTCCTATCAAAGCAAAACCTGAACTGTGAGGCACCAGAAGACCCTACAAACTTTTTACTGGTCCTTGTCTCTCTTCCATCTCTCCTGATCACAAAGGTGATCACAAAGGTGATCAGGACATGCACCACTGCAGTGCAGACATCCGGCCAGTCGAAGTACCGAGTGACCTGAGCCCACACTGCAGAATCTGGGTGTAAAATAACAGAGGAGCAGAATAACCCCAGAAAACCCTCCCAGAGCTATACACAGACACCTGTGGTTAATCCAAACACAGGCTTCTATTTCAGTGACTTTTAGCAAGACCAAAAAACTGAGCAGAAGCTGAGCCTGTAAGATTTATGCTTGAGGGAGGAAATCAGATTCACTCCTGCAACATTTCCCCCACCTCTGCAACACAATGCTCTGAAACTGGGTTTTACTTATGTTTTAATTTGTTCTTTAGGATTTTTTTTGTTGTAGAAATAACAGGGTTTCTAAGTAAGATCTTAAACAGCCTTGGTTTTGTAATATTAGTTCATCAATAATGGAAAAATTACCTCAAAGAAAATACACTTGTTTCTTTCGGTGTAAATCAAAACACAAAGCAAAGCTGGTAGAAAAACAATGCATTAACCTCATGTGCTGTGAAAACAGGTGAAGGGTACAAATAGTAGATCTGAAGATGCCAGCAGGAGAATATTCCAAAGCTCTCTGGAAGTACTGCTTCCAGGTTAAGTGATCACAGGAAGATTACAGTAACACACCACCACTGAGTGATTAATTCTCAGAAAAGGAAAAAAAAAGAAAGAAAAGTGCAGTCCTGTTTTGATCACTTCTCTAGTTCACAGACTTACATTTCAGCTGGAGTCCTACTTTAAATAAACAGAGCTGAGATTTGAAACTTTTTAAATAACACTCAGAAATAAAATTCAAGCGAGCTCCCCTGCTCGCTTTCTATCGCTTATCCCTGCTGGCAAAGGAAATGCAACTGTTGGCTTTTGAAAGCCACAAATTTGCAAGGGTCTGGGGCATGAGCTGGCAGGAGGCTCAGACTCCTTGATGTTTGTAATTGAAAAGGACATGAAGTAATGAAGTAATTTCCCTGTCCCTATTCTCCGTGTTTATCAGAGGCCTGTCTGCAGTGGAGGAAGGGTGACAGGGTAATCTGAGCCTCCACAGAAAACCTGCTTTTTCTCCAAAGTTATTTAGATTTCCATGAGCGCTGGCAGAATTTTGGAAGGAGTCCAGGCAAATGAAGGAATTTGGCTGCTCTGAAAAGATCATACAGGAACTTTAAAAATTGAACTGATTTATGCCCTGTAATGTTTTCAATGCTGTATAAATTAAGTTTGAGTTCCTAGCCTGGATTTTAAGAAGAAATTTTATATGTTATGAGCCATGAAAGAACTAGAGGAAAAAATATCTTATTGTATGATAATTCCACCTCTCCCATAAGAAGTGCTAGACTTTGCATATATAATGCGTCCAAAGGCATAATATGGAAAATGCATTACTTTGTAACATCAAAGGATGTTCCAGAATACCTTGAGGTCCTGACAGCTATTTGGAGTTTGCTAATATCGCACAGCACTGTGAAATATATTAGCAATAGAAAGTTTGTATGTTCTGCTCACCATTGACTGACTGTGGAGCAGGGCTTGGGACGAGTGTAGGCTTCTGAAGTGTAGCACCTAGACAGTGTAACCGAATTGAGGGAGAAAATTATCTCCTCCAGAGGACTGCTTGGAGCCACCTTTAGTCTTTCATGTGCAGATGGCAGTGCCTGGGTGCTGCCTCTTGCAGACATGCCTGTGTCAAACACTCCAAGCAGAGATGTCCAGGGCACAGTCTCGGAAAGTCCTGTAGCACCAATAAACAGCCCTGCGCTTTCTGGGGCTTGATGATAAACTGTGAGGTTTTCAAAGGAGCCACAATTTGCACATCTAACAAATATAAATATGTTTCTCCATGGTGCCTTGTCCTCTCACAGAGGGAGATACAGCTGAAAATAGCTAAATGTATTTCCCTCTTTTAATCAGCCATGGACACAACCTCAGCTGGGGATCTGAAGGTTGAGTCACACTTGATCCCTGATTTGATTAATAACCAGTCTCCTCTGAGGCTCGAATCTTGTTTCTGGTTCAGAGGTCAGCCTATCCACAAGGCCATTACCAGTGAGCCACCCTCCTCTGTGCTAACAAACACCCACTGCAGCCCAGGGCACAGCTGAACACCCGAGGGCTGCAGAACAGGCAGCCTGGGGCTCAGGCTGGTCCCCAGCATCGAGCCCTGAGGAGGAGCATCAGGAGGCTGAGATGAGGAAGCTGCCTTCAGAAGTGTGAAAACAGAAGCCTAGGAGGAGACTGCTTTCATCTGGAGCCTGAAAGAAAAATTGTGAAGTTAGCAGAAGCCAAGGGAGATACCAGAGAAGTGAAATTATAAAATTAAAGTTGTGCTGGCTGTCAAACTCTTCTCCAAAAAAATAGGAGAGTGAAGCAGGTGAGGAGCCATTCACCAGGAAACCAGGAAAGAAAAAAAGTTATTCATCAGGCACCTCTTCCAGAAGCAGACATGTACCTTCAGCATGCAGACACGAGTGGGGATGTCACTGACATTCCCTATGGAGTGGAAGGGAGCAGAATCTGTTGCCCATAACTGATGTTACACACCACCATTCCTACACTTCGAGTCATCTTTGAACAAAAGAGCTCTACATTTCCTGGTTGCAGTCTTCAGACCATGAGTGCTCATAACGATTGTCATCACCTGGCACATCTTTGTGTGCAAGCATCCAACTCCATGCCTTTACACATGCAAATGAGACAACTATTACACCAACGACTTGGTACAAATGATTGTGCATGGGCAGATTAAATATTTTTTTTTTTTTTATAATACAATTAAATTTAAAAAAACAAACCCAAGAGTCCTCTTTCAGGACATATCCAGATGTTTCTCTCTCTTTTCCTGTACTGTGTGCCACTGTCAGTGTTTAAAATATATATTGTCACACAGTTCTTTGAGTCAAGGCAACACGCCCTCTCATCCTGCCTTTTGTGACCTTTCTATTTTCAACCCCTTTTTGCCTGTTGGGACAGGCAACAATCTGACCCTTACAGCAAGCCATCACACTAAGCATACACCTTTCTCTTTTTCCAAAGTGAAATTCCAAATTTCAAAATTTCTCTCCCTACCACATATACATAATCCAGGCATGCCTAAAACATGAGCCACAACTAACCCTGGACAAAACCCCCACGTTTCACACCTGTGAAAATGGAACAGCGATAAAATTCAAAGCTTAGTTCTGTGGAGAAACCTAGAAATTTAACCTATTGGGAATGGGTGTTTTCACAGACACTCCCAGCAGAGTGGAGAGAGCCCCAGATTTACAGTGCAATTAAAACTGTATTTTTCCTTTTTATTTTCCATTATGTGGCTTCCTTTTTCCTCTGCTGTAGTAGTCTGTGGGCCTTAAAGAAGTGTCTCTGTATCTTAGTACACAGAGGTCTTGGGATATTACTTGAAAACAGTACACCAAGAGGAAATTGTGCAATCAATTCCATGAGAATGCCTCCCTCAGCAATAAACACTGCCTGTGCCAAATAAATGGGCGATGTGCGTCATAAATTTCCTTTTCCTGTCAGAGCAGCCACAAGAAATGGATGAAGTTATGCACATTTGTATAAAAATAAAAACGTGTTATTTGCCGTAGCGCACAGTGCGGACAGAGCGCCGGAGCTGCGCCGTGCCTGCCCGGGCTGCCAGCGCTGCACAGCCCATGGCACAGCTCCTCACACACAGCAGAGCACGGGCAGTGCTCCTCACAGCCTCCCTGTGCCACTGACAGCCCAACTGCTCACAAACAATGAAGGAATTTTTTGCGTTTAACTCAAGCCCCTGCCAGAGACCACTTGCTGTTAAAGAAGAGGTGTTCAGCACTTGCTGCAGATCAGACCTGGGCACACAGTCTTGGCTGAACAGCCTGAGCTTGCCAGTCCAAAACCACTGGCTGCTGGACTGAACAGTCATCATCTTTTCTTCTTTTTTTTCTAGTAGTATTTTTCCCGCTGACTGAGCCTACAGAGTGAGACATTTGCCTTGCATTTACATCCCAGCAACCTCACCCACCACCCTACACAAAATTCAGCTCTTCACCTGGCATAAATAAGCACAGGACACCAGTTTAACGCAACTCAGAAAACTCACTCCAAGTGGGGATTCAGACTATGGCAGCAACATAATTTTGGATTACTTTATTCTATTTATTTTGCTATTCTTTACTGTACCCCATTCTGATGTTATTCCCAAGTGTAGGGAGAGCCTGTGACCCTGAGCCTCTCCACAGTGACACTGTCCAATCCCCTCACCCAGACTGTTCCTGCCCAGGACACACACTGACACTAATCAGCATCAGCTCTGCCTCTCCATCACCTCTGCTCACATTCCTCCTCATCTCTTCTTTACCAGCCACTTCTGTAAGATTCCTGGCTCAACTGGAGGAAAGAGAGAGCTGTCAACACTGATATATTAGAAATACAATTCAAGCAGCTGCTATTTGTGTTTTATTTTTAGACTACTTTATTTTTTCCCCTCAGATTCTATAATATTATTCTTTCTCCTGGGTCAAACAACATCTGTTGTATAAAAAGTAAAGTCATTTGGATTATCAAGTTTGCATCTTTCCATTTATATTTCATTCTGGTTGCCTCACTAGGAATTGTCCTGCGCTGCCCTCTGATACTTCATGAACAAATGGGTCCATATGAAGATCTTGGCATGACTTTAGCATCCAAAATCACTCCACAGGCCTTAACCTGACAAAATACAACTGCTCCCCAGCAGGATTTACATGTCCATACTGCCCTGAGAAGCAGGGAGCAGAGCAGCAAGGGGTGCAGCCTCCTCTTCCTACCTTTGCTGCCTGCTCTGTAGGTGCAAGGGGCTGCATCAACAACCTCCTGTCCCTGCTGCTGCCACTGAGGGCTCGCTCTGGCCACAAAAAAGCCACCAGTGACTGCCTTTAACAGTCTGTGCAGGCATGAATATAACTTCTCTAAAAACATACAGAGACATAACATCAGCAGCTGTAACCTGGCACAAGTTTCTAAGGTCTGAGGTCACCTAGCCCAGCTGGGCATCTAGCCCTGGACTGGCTGCAGGACTGATGCCACCAAGAAAGAGCTCTCTGTCCTGTTAGGACTCACAAACAGTGAACCAAACCAACCCCAAAAGTGAAAATCAAGTTCCTACATCTGAACCTGATTTAGTCCAGCAAGAGTAAAGCTATTCAAACTCGTGGAGGGCTCTGCAGCTCTGGCTCTGGCTCCTGTGCCTGAGGACCACTGGCAGCACTCAATGCCTTTGTTTCACTCTTCTCAAAGAATAGAGCTAGAGGCAGAAAAAAAATTAAAAGGAAAAATCCCAACTCTTTGGAGACGCAAGATTAAATCAATTCTATTGATTTGATCCCAGCTGGCATGTCATACACTGAAATGCCAACCTCTCCCCCTTCAAGTCAACAGTTAGGGCAAGCAAGACAGAAAGATGACTGTGGTTGGCCAGATGTGATCCTCACAAGCAAAGCTGTTATTCTCATGTTTGGTCACTGCTGAGAAGAGTTTGTTCAGCCATCAGAGGACAGATCCACACAGGAGCCAATGAAGAAAGGACTCTCTTGCCTGGAAGGGAAGGGAGGGACCTCAGAAAGCCAAAGAAAACTCTGAGGACACATCATTTTTCCTGTGGCTCATACCTGACTTTTAGTGCTTACTTTCTTCTTCTGTTGCTACCTCTTTTCTAGCAATAGTGAGGATCAGAGCTGTAATCATTTCCATCACGTCTTTCAAAAAAAAAAAACCAAAAAAACTTGACTTTTCCATAAGGCTTTGCTCTAAGAAAATGAAAATTTACAAACATGAAAATCTTTGCTGGTACTTCCTAAGGTTAAGGAGAAAAAAAGGCTACCTCCATATGTTCACATTTGTTCTTTTAGGTAAGGAGGTATGTTCCTCTAATTCTTCTAAATTGCTAGGACATGATGGATTTCCACAGCAGACTTTCTCCCCCTGAAGACAGTACAGAGAGCCCACAATGTGAACAACCATGTGCAGAATTGCTTTTCATTCTGGTCTGAACCTTCAATATATTTCTGAGCAGCAGCAAAACCTTTATTGCTGATCTTGCCAGCAGTGATTTTGCCATCACACTGCTTGCCACAGGAACATCCCCCCAGCTTTCTGCATGGATGCAATTCCAGAGGAGCACAAGAACATCTCTCCATGTCCTCCTCCTCCCAGACACAGCTCAGGCAGGAACATGAAGCAGTCTAATTCCACTTCCAGAGGCAACATGAAGGACAATCTCCTGCTCCTCACAACCTCCCCTTTGGGAGGCCAAACCCAGGTGTGTCCCATGGGTGAGGCTGCAGCCTGCCTGCCATCCCACTGCAGCACCAGAGGTTTGGGGGGAGGATGGAGGCAGCTGCACCATCTCTCATGCTCAAGGGCTGGTGACAAACCCTCTGAGGGGCTCACACACAGGCAGGGGAAGCCTTTCAGGCCTTCAGTCAATGCACAAAGACCAAATATCTACAGAAATTAAATCTTCCCAACATCATCTCTTTCAAGCAGATTTTCTTGTTGAACCTGGACAGGGAACAGACACTTTGGCTGCAGCAGTAACAGTCAGCATCCTGTGCCCAGCACCTGCCCCTTTTCTCTGCTGCCAGCTCCATCCCATGGCAAGGCAAGGACCTCCAGACTCTGCTGCATCCAAAGCACTCCAGAAATCAAGGGAGTTGTTTTGGAGGGAGATTGTGGACTTGCATCTATAGCCTAGAATTACAGTGCTCCTTGTCCAGAAAAAACTGCTGGGAGTTGCGAAAGACCAGGATTTTGTACAATGGTTTGAATAGCTGATGGTTCAAGTCCAGTCAAAAAGCCTCACAAGAAGGGCCTGACTTTGCAGCCTGAGGTATTTCTGTTCCCAAGGGGAACGAGGGTATGGAGAATCGTGACACAGTTTTTATGGCTAACTGAATATTTTTGTTCAATCTCTGAAGGGCTTGGGGTTTGTTTGAATTGTGAATGATGGCTCCTATCCCAGCTCTGTGTGTGACATACTCCTCTAGTGACAGGGTTCACACACTGAGCCTCAGTCAAGAATCCACACATACCCTGAAAGTTGCTGGCACCCACAGTGTGTAATTAGGATCATATGAGGCTCAGCATTTCTTTCCCTTGCCCAGCTACAACCCAGAAAAGGGCCAAATAAATCTCTTTGCCCTTAAAAATTGGAAGGTAAATCCTATAATTTGACTTTTCCTTACATGCCTTCATTTCTCGCTGTAATTTCTATTTAAATGTTTCTTTACACTCTCCACAACCACCATTGTCATGGTACATTTTGGCGTGTTCATTTTCTGCAAGATAGCAAGGCAATATTTTCAAAAGCAGCTAAAATAGTTAAAAGAACCAGTTCCCAGCCAAAATCTTTCCAGGACTAACGGTTCTATGAGCAGGGAAGTTACATGAGCAGCACAATGTGGATCATCACCCCAGTGGTGCCAAGAGATTATTTTGGCAAGTTACTCTACAGACTTGAATGTAAAGGGATAAAAGGTTGGTTTGGCAAGTTGAAAGAGCAAGAATAATTCCACAGATTTTACAACAATAACCAATCCTGTTTCAGGGGATTTAAATAGCAAGAATAATAGCTTTTCCTTTTCTTATTAGAGGCCCATTTTATCATTTTGTGCATCAGTCTGTTGACTGCTGTATCAGTCAATGAAGAGGAAAAACACACTATTTTTGAGAAACACTAATTGCTGTCATTTAAGATGATGTCATGATTGTGATTTATAACTTACAACTTAATGCACATACAAGTCTAAATTGTTCAACCTTCCTACAGTGGTCAGGGCTGGTTAAGAGAGGGGCAGAAGAAATAAGTATTTTGACAATTTGACAAGTGCATTTCTTGCCTGGCACAGCTGTGTTGTATGGACTGGCCCTGGGCATTGATTGACATGCTTTCCATAATCCAAGGGAAAGCAAAATAAGGTTGCCTCTTGTACAGCTCAAATGAAATCAGCTGTCTTCTATAGCTGGGTAAATTCAGAGCAACTTGCTGAACTTGCTCTGAATACACACCAGAGGAAAGAAAAGGAGGATTTAATACTGAATTTTTATGATTGGAGACAGACATCACATTGTGAACTCCTTTGAATGTGGAAGGAAAGCCACATCTGAGGGTTTCAATGGTCAGTTTGTGTAATATTCCATGCCCTGCCTTCAGTTTGATTGCTGAACTTTTCCTCTTCCACAGCAACAACTTTGATTTCTTTTCATACAAATCTCTGTGGAAAAAAGTATTGCTGCCCAGCCTGTAAGTAACAAGCCCTTTGCTGGAGATGTTTCAGGACCCAGAAGAAAGCTGATTAAATGGCCTCTCTTCCCAGGCAGAAGTGGAGGAGAAGCAAAGTAGTAGGGAACAACAAACCAAGCCCTGGCTGGGGAAGGAAGAAGGAGAAAGAAGGAAGAAAAGAGGAAAACCTAAAAGAAAAGAAGAAATGGATGGAAGAGAACAAGAAAAAGGCAGAGAGAAATAAATACTCTGGAGAAAAATATAACTGACTTCAAAATTTCCAGCCTCTGTTAGAATTAAAGGGAAACCCTTTGTGCTCCTCAGATTTCCTCTTTAGAGGGTGAATGCACAGGGTGGGAAGAAACCTGCAGAGGAGAATCCAGCACAGGTTCTGCAGGGATGCTACAACACACTGGTACGGTGACCAGCACTGCTGACAATACTCCAGGTGGGATCCAATGCCTTTGCCAGCAACAGATATATTGCCTCTTTCGGTTTTTATTCTGTCTCTCCATTAATGCACCCTTGTCTCTTGCTTGCCCTTTTGCCACAGATGCAACCTAGGCAGACAGTTTCAAGGATTTTTCCAAAGGAACTAAGCCCCACACATCAAATCCCTCTCTTCATCCCTCTGCTGAATGCTCACTCTGTTAAGGCCTATTCCCCAGACTACTTCCCTGCTTCCTGATTAATCACTCTACATTTCTCCACATTGAACTCCATTTTACCCTTTGTTAGCACAGTCATGGAAGAGATTTTGGCCTTGGTGAATCTGCTTAGGCTGTGTCCAGTTATGGGGAGACCTTACACCAAATGATTTCTTCCCTCAGCCCAGCGCAGAGCTGGAGTAACTCCTGAGCCATCAGCAGTGCACATGCACAGTGTCCTGAGCAGCAAGCTTGTTTTTTTTGAGATCCAGCGAATGCAGACTGCTCTGAAACACGTGGCAGCTCAGCAGGGCTGGCAGCCTCTGGCCACAGCCCCAGAGGCACCCGTGACTCCTGACCATGCTGACAGCTGTTCCCACCCCACAGAGACATGAAAGCACTCCTGGCTGCTCGGGCTGGGGAGTCTCAAGGGGGTCTTGCTAGGATGCTTTGCTGCTGGTGGTGATGCCAAACCTGGGCTGCCTTAGAGACATGAGCATGGTGGGGCACCTTTGTGCTGTCTGGATTACACATCACAGAGATCCTGAAGCAGTCCCAAGAACAGCCTTCTGCCAGCTTGAAAAGTTTTCATCTGTGCTTATTGTCTCATACCTGCCCCCGAGCTGGTTTTGATCCAACACCCTCTATTACCTCCTCTTCCTTTACCTTTTGCCTTAGCTATTAATCTCTGATGTGGAACTTTGTGAAATGCTCTTTGAAACTCTAAGCACACTGCTGAATTCCCCTTATCTAGCCTGGCAGTAATATCTTCAAAGAACTCCAGGAGGTTAGTTAAGTATGACCTCCTCTAGCTTCAAGCTCAGCTTCCCAGCAAGCCCTTCACTCCTTTGCTAGAGATGAGAGGAAGAGGACGGGGAACTCTGGGACAAAGAGGCACATCACTGTTACAATGCCTCCAGCAGCAGACACAGCACCACTCCTGCTGCCCAGCACATTTTTAAATTACCTTGGTGACACCAGGCTCTCTGACTGCACCTTCTGTTCTGCCAGGACCCAATGCAAATCATGTCTCAAAGCTGTCTCTACCCACTCAGGGGAGGACTTCTAGAGAGGCACCAAGGATTTCTGAAATTAAGCTGAGGACCCACCTGCACATCCTGCACCTTTGGATACACCCTCAAGTCCCTTTAATTTCTGCCTATTGTCAGGTTCTCCTCTTTCATGTCCTCCAACCATGGTGCCATTTTAGACTTATGTAATGCTACAGCAAATGTTTTCACCATGAAGTTGCTCAAACCCTAGAACAAGCCTTCCAAGAGAGGTATCTCCATCCTTAAAGACATCTGAAAATCAGAGAAAGTCCTGAGCAACACTGCCTAACTTGGAAGCCTGCCCTGCCTTGAGCAGAAAGGTGGAACACAGGATATATCAGAATAAAGTTTATTGGTGATTTTTATCTTCCCTTTGGACCCAGTCCCATCTTCCAGCTCTTAACTAGTGAGCCCAGACACCCAGACACCCAAACCTGATTGTAACCCACCCACTGCCCTGCCAGAACTTTGGCTGGAGTTAGGTACAGCTTGGTGAGTTCCCTCCCTTCTGCATCAGCCCAAGCAGTACTTAAAGTTTATCTCCACAATGAAGTGAGTCTAGGGTTTAATTTCACCTCGACTTGAAATGTGCAGAATTTCCCCTTGCACTGTACTTCCTGCTCCCTCAGAGCACCTTGCTGTGTTTCCATTCACACATCATCTCTTGCTGGTTTCTCATTTACATCATAATACTGGAGTTGCTGTTTACACTGAGCTGCACAAAGGTATGTTTTACATCTTACTGTGGTGTGATCATTAACATCACACTGCTGGCCCCAGGGAGTTTCATGACTGGATTCAGATCCATCTGTCCTGTGTTCCCAACAGGGGTTCCTGCTGCAGGCCTGAATATTTTGGCAGGAGACAATTCAGAATGTGCAAAACACTACATGTCAGGCAGAATGTGCTACCTTAAATGACAATCTATTATATGGATACTCTTGTTGTTTTGTATCTTATCTCTTTAAAGAGCAGCCTCTTCAGAAATCATGGTGCAGTCTAAGCTCCATCACAATAAAAGTGCTAGGTACACCTGCAGTGAGGTAAACTCCCTTAACATTCTCAACCTATAGATAAAATCCCCTCAAAAGAATAAAAAAATACATGAGATACCATTCCTTATTTACAACTGATACAAGGCTACAAGATTTTGCTGTATTCCCTTTATGGGTGTGCATCTCAAAGGGGTGTACATAAAGTTTCTACCACGTGTATCTGCATAGCTTGTCTGGAAACTAAAATACAGACACACATGGCAATGCTGCAGATTTCACCCATGGAGCCACAGACTGATAGAGCTCTGAGCATTAATCATGGGGAGAGCCAGGTGTTGCAGAGTGCCAGCAGCCACGCTGTCCACAGGCAGTGGGATCCAGGCTGGGGGAAGGAGACATCTGCTTTGGAAGTAAACATCGACCTGGCAACCTAGGTGGAAACATGAGCTACAGAGAAAAATGAGGATGGTGAACACCTTTTCCTTTTAGAAAGTCCTGTAGAGGTTCTGTCACTGTGAGGGCTGGCTTCAGTAGGAGATTGCCCTTTTTTTCATTTCTGCTCGGTTGTATTCACACCTAGGGCTTCCTGCAGCTGCCCTTGAACTCCCTCCCACCACATCTATCTGTTTGCTCAAGTACATTAGAAAAGAAACCTCAAGATTAGATTTTAAGGAACATGTGTGGATGGACAAAATCTGGCAACTTTTTACCTTCAAGTGTGAGAACAGAATTTAGTCCACTTTCTGCCCTCTTCTCCTCTATATCCTTGGAGGGAAGAGACACTTTCATCTGCATTGGTGGGAAATGTCTCCTCAGTATTGAGGACAAAAGAGTCATTCCTGACACTTGGCACAGAGTAGGCTCAAAACTACAGCCTGAAAGTGACTGGGTTCTCTGAAGAAAATATGAAAAAAAATTACTAACTGAATAATAAATTTGACAGAACTTATCCTAAACAATAGCAATCTCTGTAGGCTTCTCAGAAGTTGGAAGGCACACACTTGCAAACAGAGGTGCCCTCAGGAGAGATCCACAACACAAACTGGGCCCCTAGGCTGGCTTTGGGCTGCATCCTTTCATCTGTAATACACAGCTCAGGCTGACCTTTAACTAGGAAAAATAAAAAGGGAGGTGACTGTTACTGAGTCACAGAGAAGGAAAAAAAATAAGGTGTGAATTACGATGGGGACGAATGGAGAATATTTAGAAAATCCTAGGAGGCAGAGTATTTTGAAAAGCCTTCTGGATGGGGCAGACACACTGGCAGCACTAGGTTTGCAGAAGCAGTTGCTTTGGTGCAGGTGTGCCAGCAGGTTTGCCTAGGTTTTCTCAGGATAGATCCCTGAAGTCTGAGATTTCAAAATCCATAGACATTTTTGAAAATCTTGGTTCCTTTTATATTCCTACAAAGCTCCAATAACTGTGTAATCTTGAATTTCCACAGCACAAAGTGCTGCTACAAGGGTCGGTACAGGTATTGTTGGGTCCAGATCTGGCAGATTCAGCCCCAGGATATGGCAGGGAATCTCCATCTCACCCTCTATCCCCCACTGCAAGTAATAAGCCCAACGAAATGGAGACTCCTCAGCATCTGTCCAATGCTCACAGACGAAAAACAATAAAAAAACTCAAGATCACTCTTTTTCCTTCACTGTAGGGCTACTAAGTCAATATAATAGTGTTGCATGGACACCCAACCTGACTTTAAATAAGCTGTGGTACAGCCAGCAGCACAGCAATGATGGAGGCACATTATCCAGCAGAGAATGGATAATAATCACCACCAATTCATCCACTTTCTTGGGAGAGCTCTGCAACCAGCAGTGGCCACTGCCTATCCTTTGCTTCTTTGCTCACCCTGCATGGGGTAGGTGGCCTGAAGTGAGTTAAGCCACACTTGTATTGACTCGTGGCTGCAGGAGGAACAGAAGAACCCTGTCAGCTGCCTTATGTGGCACCCACTTGGCCAACTCAGACTAGGCTCCAGGATCCCTGACCTCGCTAACAAGCCCAAAAATGCCTTTACTTGGGCCAGCAGGAGAGCCCAGAGGCTGTGCCTGCTGCAATGTAACTTCATGCCACTCACAAGAGGCGTGCGGAGGAAGATGGAGAAAAAAAATCACCGAGAATTAATCAAGCCATCATCAGTGGCTCCAGGTGCAATAGCTGTGCGAGAAAAACAAATAAATCAACCCATGGTTTAAAATAGCCTTTTTGATTACTGTCTTCAGTCTTCGTCTAAAGACAGAGTAACAACATAACGTTCTCTCAGGAACTAACCCCTGGCCAATATTTTACGGCTCTTGCCCTTAGCGCAAGTCAATATGTGCAGAAGATAGAGAAGTGGATTGATGAGAGGTAAAAGATACCTGCACTGTACTGGACACATTTGCTCCTGCTGGGCCCAGGGGGCACAGGACAAAAGTCCAGCACCTTGATGGCTGTGCACAAGCCTTCGTGGCCAAAAAGCCACACCAAGTGAGTCGAGCCATCAGCCAGTCAGCCAAAGGCTGTGAGTGCTCACTTTGGGCCGCTTACCTCTTAGGAAATGTTTATATGGCTATCGTGTCTCACAACAGGGGCTGCAGCACCCCTGGGCACCGCTGGATCAGCAGAGTCACACCTTCCCAGTCCAGCTGTGTCCCTCCCTCCCTCCCTCCCTCCGGAGCAGCCTCTGCTGGCGCTCGGGTCCTAACGGTGTTCATAAAACGGGAGATCTAGAAAAGATAACAAAGCAAGAACACAACTAATGCATTGTTGATTTTAACTCCTTCACGTTAATTGTTAAACGTCGCCAGAAAAACCACTGTCACCAGCGCTGGCGTTTGCAGCAGGCTCTCACTGAGGCTTCGCTGGCAGAAATTCTGCGTTCAGGGCTGAAAAGGGAGCCGGCGGGCTCCGAACGGACCGCGGCGATCAACCCGAGCAGCCCGGCGGAGCTGTCCCGAGGCGCCCAGCGGCTCCGGCACCGGCGGGGGACAGCGCCACCTGCTGCCGGCGCGGCGCGCTGCAGGCGCGGCCCGAGCGGAGGTCCCCGCAGCCCGCCCGGCTGCCACCGCCCGCGCACCGAGCATCCTTCCCCGAACCGGCCGGCTGTCTGAAACCCCCCGAGCTGCGGCATCTTCCCATGTCAATGCTTCCTGGAGAAAGGGCAGACAGAAGTAACTAGCGCCTGTACCCATCTGGATGGTCCATATTTTGATGCAGTCCCTGTTATATTTCTTTTCTCGATCATCTCAGTCAATAGTCATAGCATCATGGGATGTCCTGAGTTGGAAGAGAACCACAAGGGCAATCAAGTGTAACTCCTGTCCCTGCAGAGCTCAGCCCCAAGAATCTCACCCTGTGCCTGAGAGCATTGTCCAAACACTTCTTGAACTCTGTCAGGCTTGGTTCTTGCTCCAAGGGAGCCTGTTCCAGTGTCCAACCACCCTGTGGGGAAAGAATCTTTTCCCAACATCCAAGCTAAACCTTCCCTGACACAGCTCCAGGACATTCCCTCAGGTCCTGTCACTGGGCACCAGAGACATCAGTGTCTGCCCCTCCACATCCCCTCATGAGGAAACTGCAGACTGTGATGAGGTTTCCCCTCAGTCTCCTCAACTAGCCCAGACTTTGCAGTCTCTCCTCACACTGAAGTTTTCCCCATAGCTTCTGTTTAAAGAGGGAAAATCACTGTGATTATGCTCCTTGTTTGCAGTTTGTGTTTGGTTGCTCAGGCACTGATCTGCAGCTCAGTGTTTACATGGGAAACACAACCTGTAAGTCTAAGATTTGATTATGCAGAAAGATGTTCCAAGAACGTTACACATAATAACATGGACTCAGTGTTGTCTGATTCATCCAGATTAATTTTTTCAGACTTTTGACCTCACATCATTTGCCCAAGAATGTTCTCATTTGTCCAAGAAGCATCAACACTGACAGCAAGAAGCACTCATCCCATAACTATGGGCCCTCCTGCTGGCATCTGGCTCAAGGAGTCTCCAACAATTATGAAGAATGAGAGCTGGAGCTTTCTCAGGCTGCAGGGAGAAGGTGCATGGACCTGACTGGAAAACCCTGAAAACTGGATAGCTCTTCTGAAATCATACTCCAAAATAGGTCTTCTGACTCACTGCATAGTGAGTCACTGACCTGGCTCCACAGGAGGAGCCACAATCCCACACTGTGCAGACCTTCTGCATTGGCTGAACACACCACAGCTACCCAACAGCAGCAGCCACATCCAGCCAGGAACTCACTGCCCAAAAGTCTCAGGATCTGTGCAGTGCAGTCTCCTCCCTCACACTAGGTGAGTCGTGGTTGTGGATCGTGTAGTGCTTCCTCCCATCTTCCATGCACTGAGGACAGAGCAGTCTCCTGACAAAAGTGCCGAATTCAGTGTGAGGATAATGGTAAAAATTCAAGTAACATTTAGATATTTCCACAACATAAAAATCAATAGTGATTGTGTATCTTGACCACATTGTAAACAAACAGCAATAAACATGCAATTTGACCTAAGCATGTCAATAAAGTCCTGTCTCTAGGTTACTTCTTGCTTTTTAATCCATGCAGGTTTATATAACCCACCTCTCCTGTAAATATACACCAGAATGGCACAACCATGTAACTGTTTGTGGGACTGGCATCTCTACACACTTCCACTGTTGAAATAAAGACAAGAAAGGAAGTGTTTGGAAACATGTCTCAAATCTTAAACATAACTTGACAACTAGTGGCCAAAAGATAACAGGGTGACATTTCCAGGAACTTATTCATGATGCAGGTGTACATGAGGCAAAGCAGAAAAGGGACATGGCTCAGATCTTATGTGTTCTCCTAGGCACTTTGATGTCATTTAATGGGCCACCCTCCACCCACACACCCATTTTCACAAGCCTTGAGTAGCTTTCATCTTTTGAATATTTTGAATTAAGACTCAAGCCATCATGAAGGACCCAAGTGGTGCACAGACTGAGGCTCCATCACCTCCTCACTTCTGGCAAATGGCTCAGAGGTGTCCTGCACAGAGCAGCTCCACTGGGCTTTGCCAAGTTGGATGTATTTCTTGCCTGGCTCCTCTGCTACACCTGCAGCAATACTCTGCTTCTACTGATGCTCTTTTACCTTCCTCACATTCACGTAACTTTGCTTCATCAGATGTGCTGGGGAAGTCATTAAACTCCAGAGTTTTCATGTAGTCAGTGGTGCAGCTATGCACCACCTGGAATTTGTGAAAGTATTAAGGAAGTTGTTAGAAAAAAAGTACATCTCTTCTCAGTGGCTGCATTCTCCAATGGTGAAAACCAGAAAGACTTCATTTCACCTCATAAGGCTTCTGTGCAGAGAAACGCATGGAAATCTGTGATGATTTTTGGCTCCTTCCTTCATCAATGGGCTTATTACTGTTAAAAAATTAAAGAAGAAAAGAAAATACAAATATTTATCAGTGTGTTCCATTAAAAATTCAGAATATTACCATTATTTTTAGCTATGTTAAAAACAGCATATATTTCAGAGAAGGATCACTTATCCATCTTTATTAATAATTCCCTATTGTGAGCAAGAAGAGTATCATTTTCCTTACACCTTTAGGGAATAAACAATTTTCCCATTTTCTACGACACTAATACACTTTTAATGGCTGAAAATTGTGCACACATAAGAAGTGAAAGATTCCTATCATTTCAATCTACATGAAAATTTCAGCTGCAGCATTTACCTTATTCTGACTCACTGATTTTAAAATTACACAAATGCCCCCACAGATATTTTGAACTAAAATAAGATACAGCTTCTGGTTTAGAGTGTGAAGTTAGCCTCCTGAGGTAGGCAAAGTAATACTGTACAAATCCAGATTCAAGCATTTTTTTTTTCCACATTGAAATGAGCATTTCTTGAGAAAATTTGACTGGTATCTACCCACAGCCCACTTGTATCAAATGACCTGATCTGGAGCAGGACATTGATTCATCACCACATCAGGAAACAAATTTCCTTGGGCCACACCAAGGATAGCTGAAACAGAGGGTGGGTTGAATGAACCCATCAACCAGCAGCAAAGGAGAAAGCAGCAGCTGTGAAGAGATTCAGAGCTACACCAGTTTCTCTTAAGAACACTCACGTTGCAGCATAAAATCCACACTTTTTGTCAGAATTTATATTGCAGTCAGAGGCCAATTTAGTGTTAGCTTATTTGTGACAGTAGATGTACTGCTGCAGTCTACAATCCACCATTAGCACATTTCTCTCTCTGCTGGCTTTCTGCGACCTAATGGTGAGACACCGACTGTTACTAATCAAATTATTAGTAGCTGGAATAAATGCACAGCAATGGCCCATCCTAAAATCTTCCTGTTAGAGAGACCTTGTTGAAGAGAATAATATGCAGCTGTGGAAGCAATTACAACAGCATGGGCAATGTGTCACTAATGAGTCTCAAACTTCTGGTTTCCAAAATTTCTGTGAACACCCTCGTTCAGCCTCTACCTTGTGGCATCCAAGATGTGGGGAGCAGGCATGGGCTATTTGCACCCAGTGCTCAAGGGCTGTGCTGCCACACTGAACATGTGTCCTTGTTTTAAAGGTCATTCATCAGGTGTAATGTCAAAACACAAGTTTTCCTCTAAACTGGTGGTACAAAATGTCTCAGAGGTACCTGTGAAACCTCCCAGTAACTGGGGAGGAAGAGCACGTTCCATTTTGGGGGGTTGGGGAGGGGAGGAAGAGAGAGAGACAGAGCCAGATGTCACCACAGAGCAGATAAACTCAGAAGGTGCGGCTTCTGGAGGAGAACAACACATTCCTAATACAATTATGGCAGAATGGGAAAAAGACTGATAAACTAAATAGCCTTAACTCACTCCCCAAGTTCTAAGTGGCGATGTGTTCACTGGTTTAACTTTCCACCAAGATTACAGCCGTGTGACATTGGAGCCTATGAATTTAGATAGCTCATTGGTTGTAGGAGACTAAACACGTACCCATATCAAGTATGTTTTCAGATCCTTCAAACATGAAGAGAATTCAGGTAGAGTATCATGTGCTGCTGCCGCCTTGAGTCTCTGACACAACTCTGAATTTCTATTACAGCTTTTATACATAACTTTCAGACTTCATTAATTCTGGTGGAATTATGATTCGTCTTTCACTTTTTTTAAGGTTATGTGTGACAAAAAAATTATGCTTTCAATTTGTAAAACCAAATACCTACGTGGGACCTGTCGCCACCAACAGAAGCTCCAAACAATCACACTGATGGGGTTAATTGGCATTTTAAAATAAATCACTGCCTCCAGATTGATTTATTTTCCCCCTCTCTTTACACAACATTACAGCGTTTCTCTATAATTATTCAATGCTAAGTTCATGGGTTTGAGGCAGACGACTGCAGACTTAGGAAATGGTGTTTGATTTGTTGCCATGGAAACATCTTGCTGTAGATGTACTCTAATCCCATGACAACTCTGTCTCTCAAGAACCATTTTTTCTGACATAATAAAAATCTGATCAAGGTCAGATTTAATAACAATCTCAGTTCCCAGACTTTATTTCTAAAAGCTTTAGCAGGGTTATTTTTTTTCTGAAGGGATTTTTCAGGAAACTTTGTTTATTTTCTTAGCCGGACTGGAATTTATGCCCTAAAATACATAAACCTGGTGTGGTGTCATGTTAATTTACAGTGCACCTTTTGTTATGGTTTAATTGCATCATTAAAAGAAAGTTACTTATAATTGTTTATATTGTCTCAGCAGATGTTAACATTTTACATAACATTGTTCCCACTAATACATACATTTGGGATATCAATAATGCTTATCGTTTCCTAACAACTGGTGTTTACATAGTAGCAAATGCCAGCACAGCTTAACTTTTTTTTGAGCTACACTTTTTATACTGTAACGTTTTTCTGAACTATTTATCACAGGCACATTCAGACCTGGAGGACTGAAGACAAGCACCAGTGCTTTATGTGTTCCACCAAGAAATTAAACCAACATATGTGCAGGAAAGTCATATTAACACCAAAAAAAGTGACTTGGCAGAGGAGAACTTGTCAAGAACTCAGGCATGAGTTTGGGAATTTCCCTTCCACCCCACCCCTGGGACAACTGTATTTATCCTTTGGCCGTTGGGCACCACTGACACTTTTGAGCAGTAACAGCTCCCTGGGAAGAGAGATTTGGCTAAAGCAGCTCAGCCTCACACTCAAAGCTGGGCTTTCAGAAGCACCTGGCAATGCTGAGAGACAAGGATGTTTCAGAAACACCTTTACATCAACTCCAGTCCAGCCCCTGGGCAACTGAGTCCTGAGGATTATGTGGTCCTGACAGGTGGGGGATAAACCAAACTTGGATTGCCAGTGGGGACTTCTCCATTCATGCTACTTGTCCAGTATGACTTTATAGCCCCTAGAGAGAGAGATTTTCCATGTTCATCTTATCCTAAGGTGCATATCAAAAAGAATCAGGTAAATCACAGCATAGAAAACACATTGTTTCCATTGACTGTAAAAGGAATCCAAACGAGTTCAGGCAAAGGTCTCAGATCTGTCCCAGATGCATTGTCTGCAAACTAGGTCTGAGACAGTGAACAGAATGTTTAGAAAGAATACACCCTTCCTGCAGCAAAAATTTATTTTTCTGTGTCTGTGTAATCTTATGCCTATCAATGGTTCTGTCAAAGAGAATATATAATTGACTTCACTCTGTCAATGTGAATAGAGATCCTGGAACTCCTTAACACATTTCATCACAGTATTTTGCATCTCAACTATCCATATTTCTTGTTGCCCCAAGTGCAACTTCACACATGGATGCCTTGCTCTGTCTGCATCTTTTTAACCATCCAACACTGGACTATTTGATCTGCTCTGGAAATCAGAATCCCATCCCAGTGACAGGCATTCACCAGCCTGTGTTATAGTCCTGCTTTGGATCCACAGTGGATTATTCAAGGTACTCTACAAGATACATGACAGAGGGCCCACCAAAAAAGGATGGGTAATGGTCTCTGCCCAATGTGGTCTCTGGAAATCAAGTTCAACCAGTGACCAGTATCACAGCACAGACCATTTCTGGGACCAGTGTAAAAACATAAGGAGTTTCTTCAGAAAAGTTTTATATTGTCATGCACTATTACACAAAGATGCATGAAACCACAGAAACCATCATTTAGCATAAGGATTGTACCAAATTTTGTACATTATTAACTTGCTCAAAACCAGCAGCTTTTCCATATTGATTTTCAAGTGTGGCACCACAGGAAGAATATAAACCCATCTTATTGCCCAGAAAAAAACTGAGCTACATCTGTTCTTTGACATTACAGGTGATAAAGCATCACTTTGATGGCTCAGCTGAGATCAGAGCACAGCCTAGGTACCACATAGGCACACACTAAGATACAGCATCTGCCCTGCAGAGCTTTCATTTTAAGTACTGCAAGACAGAGTGAAAAAGGAATTATTCATATTCTTGTACTACAGGTCAGGAAGCTGAACCTTGGGCTTTAAGTATAAGATTGTCCTTCTTTTTGCATTATCAGTATAAACAAGGATTATTGTCAGTACTATTGTGACCAAATAAGAAAATCTGAGGCAGCTTCAGTGAAGATTATATTGTGACATACAACCATTTAAAGCATTTGAGCTTGGGCCACAGGCACGGAGACAGAAAATACTGATGTTACCTCTGTGGAGCTTTAAGGTGCTGATCACAAACCCTGTGCCCTTCTTGCTGATGTTGTAAACATGCACACATTTACACACACCAAAAGATGGTTTCTGCTCGGGAAAGCAAAGGGTCCCGTGAGGATAGAGCTGCAAGATCCATGTGTCAGTAAACACAGCAGCACCAGGCTGTCACTCTCAGCCTTCAATCTCCAGGTGAAAATGCAATATAACAGAAAAAGCCACCCAGCAGGACAAGGCAGGCACTCTGCAGCAAAGGGAGCAGCAAATCCCACTCACCCGGGCTGCCCTGCCACTCTCTTCAATAGACTCAGCTAAAGGATTTGTGCTCTTCTCCACGCTTACCTTCAAGACTAAAGAAAGAGGTTTTTAGTGACTTACCCCAGTCAGTGGGCCAAGATTGTACAATAGCTGAGTGGTGTGCAAACATAGAACAAAAGGATACTATTGCAACCAAAGAGCTCAGAAGTTGCTTCCACATTAAAGATTATCAATGTCTATTTTTCTTCTTCTGCATAGTCTAAGCAGGATCCCCAATCCACCCTGTTAAACACTGAACCTTAATCACCAGCTACCAAGAACAAGTTACAGACAGAAGCATTAATTCCAAATATTGGCTGATTTTTCTATTATTTCCTCTTGGGATGATTGTCAATCCTCAGCTATTTTTACCCAAGGTTTTTCTATGGAAAAATAAAAATTATCTTAAGAAATCTGTGTGGGTTGTTCTTTGGGTTTGGGTTGGGTCTGGGGTTTTTTTTTTGGAGGGGGGGAAAGAGGGGGAGGTGCAGGGAAGGAAGGGATTTCAGAGCCCGTATTTGAAGCATTCATAAAAGCAAAGTTGCCTTGACAACTGTAGCCATCTTTACATTGTAATTCTCTTTGAAGAGTAGAAGACTGTTTTAATTTCTCATTTTTCCTCTCTGTCTACAAGGAGATTCCCTCCCACTCCCAGGTAAGATTCTGTTGTCATACACTGGTTTTACTTCAGTGTATACCCGGAGTACAGCCTGTTCTCGTTGACTAAATCTGGAGTTTTAATAGATGTTATTTGACTTTTAAAAGCATTTCATATTAAGATTTTCAGACTTAATTGACAGATATTCAATTTCAAAGTCCTACTCTCCTCTTCATAAATTGCTAATAGTACTTTATCCTAAACTGAGCTAACCTAATAAACAGACAAAACTTTGTTGTCATTTCAGCTGCTCAGAGCTCTGGGCTGTATATAATTGCTCTCTTCATTTTACAGTTCTTCTGCTTCAGATTAAACTTTTTCAGGATGTTGCAATGCCAAAACACACGTTCTGACAGGAAACCAGCATCAAAGGTAAAGGGCTCACAGACATCTTTGGTGCTTTGAAACTGTAGGAAGAGAAGTAACTGCTTAATTTACAACAGTTATTGCAGGGGAACAGAGGAGGGGAAGAAACAAAACTCTGTGACTGAGGGACTCAAAGATGTTCAGTGCCAGCACATCAGGCAGGAACAGGCACAGACTGCCAGGAGAGGTGGTGGATGTCCCACCCATGGGGACATTGAAGGTCAGGCTGGACAGGGATCTGAGCAACCTGATCTACTTGAAGGTGGTGGACTAGATGTCCTTAAAAGTCCCTTCCAACCTAAACCATTCTGTGGTTCTCCCCGTGGTATTCTGAATATTCTTCAGGTTGAAATAAACCAGTTAGGGAGGGAAATTCTTTCCTGTGACAAAACAAAGAGCAGCCAAATAAAATAATTCATCATGATAAAAATTGCTTCATGCTGGGGTTTTGGAGGGATATGTGTGTGTGGCTTCCAATAAAGAATTTGAATTTTTCAAGGAGAACAGACAATTTTTACCAAACCTTTCATACAATTTTCCACTCAGTAAAAAATGCTTTCCACAGATTGTCTTTAAATAGCTCTAGTTACAACAACAGCACCTACACATCTTCATGCTCACCTTTACAGGAATGGAGGTATGAATTTGTAACAGAAGAGTAGTGGAGATGTAGGTTAAATCATGCAGACTCAACCCTTCCTGCAGCCCTCTCCAAGGAATGAGCAATGGCCTGAGAACAGCAACTCTTGTTGCACACAGGTCCCTCAAACAAAAGCCAGAGGCTGCATTATGGGATGTGGGTACACACCTCCTTCTCCTCCACCTCCAACATCCAGTGGCAGCACTTCCAGAACAGATTCATACAGATCCTGTCTCTTTTCACCTCAGTATACAGAACTGGAAATTCAATTTCCTCAGTTTGAAGGTTTAAGGCAGACCCTTGTGGGTTAGTCAAGGGAATTAGGTGGCAAATATGGTTAAGAAGGGATATTCCCAGCACTGGCACCTGCAGCCAACTCCCCCTGTAGGGCACTGCTGGATCCCCATGTATCGTTCAAAAAAACCACCAGTGCAGCAACAGTTCAGAATGAGACCAAAATAGATTTGTGTGTCTATGCACATGCCTAAATACAGAGAGAAAAGCAAATACAATTATCAACCACATAAACTTGAAATATAATTTTAAAATGCTTGAGAAGAATTGCAGAATGTCCTGGTTAAACACCACTTTTGTTCAATGAACTTTGTTGCCATCAGATTTTGAATAAGCAGAAACTTATTTATGGCTTTTTTTTTTTCCTCTACAGTTAAGAAATTCATGGGCAAATATTCCCATTTTTCCATTCTCAAAACCATGGACTTTATTTTCATTGAGATTGGTTTTCTTGGTGAATAATACAGAAGTATATTTTGGTAATCATTTTAATCACACTTTAAAATGCTTGAAATACAGACTGGTTCCTTATGAACTGGATACCAAAATCAAAATCTTGGAGTTTTTTGAAAGAAGGCTTTTCTCTAGGATCAGTTCTTTGGTCAGGTGACAAGGGAATCTTTAGGATGGCCTAAGACCTTGTGATCCACTGGAGCTTTGACTTGGATGCGTTGAGTAAACTACTACAAGCTCCCAGTCACTCTGAGCCTCAGTTTCCCTCATTGTGAAAGGCTACAACTCTGTCTTTAAAAAGCACTCTGAGGTCTGCAGATGAAGCAAACCATATGATAATTGCCATCAATCAGAGCAGCATCCAAGCAATCAACAGCAAAATGTGGCTCATCTCCCAGATTAGTATCTGCATAAACATAGATAGAAACAAATAATCAGATGGGAGAAACCTGTTTTCATAGGAATCACATGTAATAATAAGGATATTTGTTATACTTGTAGGAGAATAAAAGAAAATAATGATGAGTGGACATACATATAGCTTCTCTTATAGAGTTGTATCTTGCTTGTAAAATCAACTAGCCCCTATTCCTCCTAGTCAGAGGAATCTTTGATAATTCACATGTGAAATTAAAGGCATCTTATTTATTCAGTTATTTATTACTCTCTGTAAAATGAGTTAGGAATTTGTCCCTGTGAATAATGTTAGCCATAATAGTTAATTTACTCCTATTCATTGGCAGTAATAAAAATGTACAAGGGGATGCAGAAACATTATTATTTCTTTCTTGAAGTGCAATTTCATGTGGTGAGAAAAACATGCTAATATGCTCCAAAGTGCTACAGGAATTTAGTTCTCAAAGGAATGGTGGTATTAAATGTATTCTGACAAGAAGGGGCTTTGGAAGGGAAACATTTATCTTCATAAAGTCATTAAATTTACTGAGCAGCACCGCATTCTTACTGCAATCTGCTCACTCCATTAAAGGAAGAGCTGTGGAACGGTCTCTTCTGTATTAGGAACATTTAGGAAATATCTACATTTTTGAAAATTGTAATAATGGGGGGAAAGAAGACTCAAGGAGGAGGAAATAATATGTCCTTCTTTTAAAAAACCTTCTGCACTAAAAAGAAAAAAAAGGGGAAAAAAAAAAAAAACCAAGACCAACAACAACAAAAACTACAAACCCACAAAAAGCCTCAGAAATCGCCACTCAAAAAGAACAAGTTTCACTGTCTACCTCTGGAAAGAAACATATTATAGGGGAGCTTTGAAAGATAGGAATTTAAAACACTGCAGTGAGGGCTAATGGCTTTGAAGGCATTGGCAGCACATAACTGGCATGTGAGGGATTCTCAAAGAAAGGGGTGGGAAGAGCAGCTTTGCACATTCAGATCTGGGCTGAAACTGCCTGCTCATGCCCAGGCCTATGGCTCTGAAATGGAATTGGACTCCTGAAAACTGGAGATGCCCTTCTCATTGGCATTTCCCTTGCAGTTGTTTACTTTATTTCCCTTTGTCCTTGATAGTTAGATGCATTTAAAGTAAAAAGATATAACCTCTGCCAGTATTGCAGTGCTTCAGTAACATTTTGGGTGAAGCACAAATTCCAGACAACCCAATCCAATGCACCTGCTGGGGAAGGAAACTACCTGTGCTTGTTCTGACTATGGCAAACATCAAGAACAGAAAGATAATTAAATGCCAGTCAAAAATGACAGTAATGCAGTAAAATCATAGTTCTGAACAACAGCCAGAGCCATCAACATCACCACTGCAGGCTTCCTTCATCAATAGCACAGGGTGCCAAAACTCTCCGGGAATTCATTCAGAAACAAAGTAGCACAAGACCATAAGAAAAATGCCACAAATCCACCTGCCCTCCTAACCACAAAATGGCACAGAGAAACACCTTCCCAAGAATGAATGCACAAGCATCAGAACAAGAACCTCATGCTCAGTATGACTGCACCTGTCTAAAACCAAGGAAGACCAATATTTTTAATGCCTTTATCCACTACAATGGGGAATATCATACCTCTCTTAACTGATTTTGTTGTTATCAAACCCACAGGTTCTCTCAAAAACTCAGGAATGTTTTTGCCTGGCATGTGAAAGCAAACCAAGATGTGGATAGAACCAATTGATCCCATTTTCACAGAGGCAAAATGCAAAAGGTTTCAAGTGGTGCAAGTAAACTCCTCTTCAAACTTTTTGTTTGTGAGCAGGCAATCATGATCAAGGCCCAGAACTGTAAGTAGTAACTTATTTCTGGATCTAGTAGGTCTGCAGAATGACTTTCTAATGGCTTTACACCACAAGTGAATCAATTCTGCAGATTAGTGTTCCCCCACACCTAACAACATCTAGGTTAAAGGTCTGAACCTCCTGGCTTTGTTCTGTCTCAAATAAATATAGTGGGTAGAAGTCAGATAGGCTGCAGAATAATTGTACAACCATACCAATTTCTAATATACTTGCAGCCAGTTGCAACCTCGCTGTAACACAGGAGGGGAAAAAAACCTACATCAGGAAACCACAGACTTCCCTAATGGGTTACAGTGCATAATTGAGTATAAAGAATAGTTATTGCCTGAACTACAGTTGAACTGAGATTTCCAGCTTCCCTAGCAAATGTTCTGCTACTGCTGCTAAGCTATAGCAATAATTTCTAATTGTGTGGGTTTTAAGTGAAAAGAGCAAGAAATGCTGTTCGATTGGTTACCGTAAACTATTCCTGCCAACAGTACCAGGTCATTGGAACAAGCCCTGGAAATCAGAGGTCTTTTACCTAAACAACAGCAGCAGAAGCTGGAAACTAATGAAGCAGTGCTGTAGTAGCATCACGCCCATTACACGATTAGAGGGACAGCATTGGACACCATGAGATTGTCACACACCTTGCTAATGAACCATGTTTTACACACATTTAATTAATTAATTATGGCTGAAGTCATTCACTGCTAGCTAGCAACTGCTTTATTATACACAAACCTGACCACCTTACTGGAGTGCTAATGAGCTATTAAGTGGGACTGCACGTTACCAGCAATTTTGTGGGAAATCAAGTAATAAGAGATCAAATATCAAATAAAAAGAGCTTTTAATCCAAGTGAGATAATTAATTGCACCTCCTGTCTCACAGCTTTCCTAGTACTTTACAAGAAAAAAGAGCTTTCTCATCAAGTTAATTTGATCCTATTGCCAAAAACTTTTTTTAAATTATGAGTACCATTTAGCAAGTATGACAGGAATTATTATTTACATAGCAGTTTCTCCTTGGAATGCCAATATACTCCACAGACATCACTCCAATGTACATGGAAAGAAGGTCAGAAAAGCCTGAGAACTGAATAGGTGGGTGAGGAAGCAAAGAGGAGAAGGTTATTATTTCTGCATGGGAGCTAATAACGCTTCCCTGCTTTCCCAGATCTCATTCATTTCTCAGCCATCCATCTGTTTCTCAAAGCCATGGAGGATGTAAAGGTGCAAAGATCTTGCAGTGCACTCTGCCAAAGGCCAGGAAGAGCTGCAGTCCTTGCAAGGGAGGAGCTCCCAAGGGCCAGGCAGGGCAGCAGGGGCAGAGCCTCCCCCAGCAGTGGGGCTTGGTGGGCTCTGTGCAGAACAGGCTGCAGCCACCTCTGTGTCCCCAGGTCCTTGCACTGCTCTGCACACCCAGCACCTCTTCCCCTGCACATCCCAGACTGGAGCAAGAAGGCATTTAAGAACACATTTCCTTAGGCACCAGTTGGATTAAAAAAAAACCAAAACAAGAACAAAAAACAAAACAAAAAAAAAAACCCCAAACAAAACAAAACAAAAAAAAACAAATAAAAGCCACTAGCAGCACCTCCCATACTTATTTTGGGTGCTCAATAGCCAAGAGGCCCCCAGCTCAGTTTTGGATCCTAAATAGCATTCTTCTTGGGCCTAGACAGACCTTTTTTCCTGCAGTTTCCGTCAAACATAAGTTGGCCATGACTTCCATAACACCCATAAACTGTCAAAAGGAATGTGATGAAAGCACACTTCATTTCTCACTAGATACAAAATTAAATGTTCACTATGCTTAAAAGTCTTATTATGTTTCAGTCCACTGGCTCATACCATCATCTCTCTTATCCACTTCCTTTCTACATGGGTTTTTTTCCCCTTAAACCTGCTAGTCTATCAGCATTCTACAGCCTATCATTAGTTAATTCTTGTTGAATTTTATCATTAGGACTGTCCCCAATTGGTTTGTCACATTCCTATTTCCTTCTCAACCCCTTTCCATTTTCCTACATTCTAGCTTCCTCATATTTATTTTCCTCCTACACAAACGATGATATTTATTGATGCTGAATTCAGCCCGCAGGCCAAAAATAATAGTCAGTCCAAAACCAAGTGGCCACAGTTCTTCAGTTTTTCACAGATTAATTTCAGAAAAGAGTTTCGATTTGGCTAAATTCCCTCTTCTATATTTCTAGCTACTGAAGAAGCTGCACATACAATAAATATTTAATAGGAAATCCCCTCCAGCTGAATTCAGGCCCCACAGCATCTCATTACCATGTCTTGGAATAGCATCCTCATTGTCACTTGCTTAATTATGCTAAGAAAGGGTTGAATTGTGTGGCTGTTGGGATCAGAAAGTGATTAAATTCACTTGGCAAGACTTTGGATATCTCATTATGGTCCTCATTTAGCACTTCTAATTGAGTCCATTTTTAAATTTTTTTTAGTTTTTTAGAATCACGATTTGGAAAAAATGTTCCCACCAACAGCAAATATTTCCTTAACTTTTCCTTATTTAATACAAATTTCTGTCATGAATAAGAATCATGTAAAGATTAAAAGCAATGTGATGGCCTACTGCATCACTAATCCTTTTGAAAGGCTCTTACCCTTACAGAAAAGGGGACTGAAACTCCCTAGAGCAGACACCTACTTTCAGATGGAGCTCTCTTTCCTACACATTATCACTTGCTGAGGATCTTGCCCTCTATAAATGATCACAAATGACAGCTTGCTCCCAAGCAATCCCCCTGACCTCTACTCTCCAGCAGTTTTTTGAGAGCTAGTCTCTTTATTTCAGGTGGGAGCATCAGCACTCTGAAGGTGAAGATGAGGATGCTGCTGGGAAGGAGATGATTTCTGTATGAGAGTTGCTACCTAGCTTGCAGGAAATCCAACTCTCTGAAGTAAACCAGCAGAAGCATTAGGTATCATTTCAATCACAATTAATGTGTCAAAAGGCAACTCAAGTGGTGCACAAGTGCCAGATATCTGCACAGGGGGTTAATTTCATCCCAAGAAGTCAGGTGACAAGAGAGTGCTCTATTAAAATCAACACACATACAGATTACCAGCAGAGACAGTTCTCATATTAGTATTGGGAAAGCCTCTTAATAACATCATAAAACAAATTCTCATTGCAATAGCTATATACAGTCAGAAATTGGTTGTTCACAGACTCTGGTTTGTATTAAACTTTCCAAAAACAGCATCAGGAAAACACATCTTTGCAGGTAATGTCTGTGCTGAGTTCTGTCTGAGTGTAGAAACTCTGATGAAAGCCTTTTCCTCAAAGTGAGATATAAATAACATACCTACAACCTCCAAAATTAACCATAATCAAAGAATAAAAGACTTTGAAAGGCAAGAATAAGGACTGGGTATCCTAGGATTTTTCCCACAAAAAGGAAACAAAGAAAATACTTCCTACAAACATCCTTACCAGTCTTTACAACCAACAGCAGTTGCTGTTGAACAGTGGTTGCTACAACTTCATCTTGCAGAGAGGTAGGCAAACAAAGGAAGGTCTTTTAGAAACACTGGGACAATTCTTCTGCAAGAACAACAAAAAGAAGTGATACAAAGGCAGAAATAATGAAACATATAAGCATCCAATAAAGCTTACATGTGACATTTCTATTTTATAGATGCAAAAACAGAGAGGGGAAAAGGTTATGTGACTCTGCTGAATCTTACACAAAAAGACAAATATGACCCTAGGAACAGCCCTTTAATGAAGCCCTTGTCCACACAGAGCCCTGTTGGGAGGCACATGTTCTGCCTCAGTACAGCACCATTGCTTTTAGTCTCCTCCAAAACCTGCTCTGCAAAAATGGCCAACTCCCCTCTCCCAAGCCTCACCCAGAGAATTATACAGAGCAAGGGTACTTAATTTTCCAAAGTCTAGTAATTTCTTTCTTTCTTAGCCCTGCAGAAAGACTTCTTTTTTTGCAGAATCTCCTAAGCACATGGTCCCCTTTTCAACAAAGCAAGAACTTTTACAGTTTCCTTCTTTGCAGGTGTGAACTTATCCCAAGAGGGTCAGTGTCTGTCCAGCATAGCTGGGGATTTGACCCTTTGCTTTTAGCACAATTGCCACAGTAGTTTCTCTTCTACAGTACCATAACAATGTCCTAAGGACATTCTTAGTCACTGCAAAACCTGGGGTTTGGTAGTCTTACCTAATTTTGTAAACTATGAAATATTTACAGGTATAAACATCTTTTCTACCAGTTCTTTAAAGTCTATTCAGAGAAACAAAGGAAGAAAAAGAAATGGCAAAGAAAAACTCAAAGCCTCAAGGCCACCATCAGCCCAAGGATTTGTGGTTCTCCCGAGTGCATTTTTTTAGTGTCTCTCTTCAAGCTGGTACAGGAGATTGACTTTTAAGGTTGATGGTATTGATCTAATTCACAGCCCTATACTCATTTATCATGATTCTTTAATCAATAGCCCAGCTACTTAAGATACTAGGAGTTCGGGTCCTTATTTATCTGGGTGACATTTTGATAGCACCTATCTCCTTGGGGGCTCTTGTCTTTTAGGTCAGCGCTTCATTACACCTCATCTTCCCCCAAGGTGTGTGAGCAGTGGGAAGACATTAATGTCTCTCGCCCCAGCCTATGCTTGGGTGTGGCAGAACCACGTTTTGGACCCTCCAGGAGGTTCTGTCATTGCAAGGGCAGATGGATCAGGTGCTGAGCTGCTCAAAGCTGGCATTCTTTAGGCAGACTCATTCTGATTTTCACCAGTCTGAGCTCTCTGTCTCACAATCCACACAGGTGCCTTTACTTCAAGCACAAAAGGAGCTGTTGAAGTTTAACCAAAAGATGCTCCCAAGTACAGCAGGTCTCATTGTTTCATCTCTTCACCTTTTCCTCCCTTAGCATCAAGAGTAAGCTTCAAGAGAGAGCTTACTGTCAGACTCTTCAGTTAGAGCTTCAGTTCTCCAGAATGAAGCAGCCTGTCTGGAGCACCTCAAATGTCCCTGCTTTGCACAGATCCTCTCCACCTTGAAGTTCTATCAAAATACATGCTGGCAATAGGATTCTGACAAAACTACACTTGGTTATCTAAGCACAAGTTCCTGGTTCAGTTATTCATTTTAAAGATCATTGCTATGTTGAAGTTTTTTGTTAGGATGCAGGATTTTGCTTTTCTTCCAGGAGGAGGCAAAGGTTATTTGGCTTTCATTGTAAAAGCAATGCACCTGACCTGCAAAAGACAGCTGAACACTTCAGTGAAAGCTAGCTAAGAATAAACAGAAACCTGCTGGTCCTTCATGCTGAGAAATAAACCCTCTCAAGCCTTCAGTCATCAGAGTTGTGTGCTGCAGCCCAGTCCCAGTGTACAGCACTGCATCTTCAGCTGATGGGAAAGCAGAGAAGCTACTGCAGTTTCACAGTTGAGCATCTGGTCCCTGCAAACAGGGTTTGCATGCCCCTGGCTGAATCTCCTTCAGCTCCTGTAGCATGCAAGATAAAAAGCACAAGGAATAGAAGTTTGAGCCTTGAATGTGGCTGTCATGAGCCCCCTCAAAACTTGCCCTTTTCAAAACTGAATTCAAGTGTTTGCACATCTCAGAGTAACTGAGACACAAATATCCTGCCACTTTTTTGCCAGCTCAGCCCAGCCTCACCAACTGCTACCTGAAAAATCCTCTGACTGCTTTAGACAGAGGAGCAAATATAGTGACTTCCCACTAACAGAGTTTCCCTAAACTCACCATAACACTGGGTGAAATCTAATCCTGTACACAAGGTCTCCACGATCCCTTCCATTGTTTAAATAAGTTTATCTATGAGGGAAGTGGTGCCTGAACCTTCTGCTGAGCTTCTGTACAGAGGGGTGAATTTCACCAGACTATTTACCCAAAGCCATTGCTTCCCAAATCAGTCTAACAACTACAGCTGCTCCCTGACATGCTGGGAAGTGCTGTCTTTAAGAAGGGCTGCTGCAGCTCGTATCTCAAAGGCAGAATAAGTAATGTGGGGTGACAGATGCTTTCAGAGCTGTTTTTGCATTGTAGAACTTACACAGCACATACATAAATATATCTACTACACATGCAAGAAAGACTTTATTTACACATTTCCTTCTTGTCATATTTAATTCATACCCACACACACTCAGTCTGCTATGTTCCAACTTGGCCAAATCCTTGTTCACCAAACTATCTTCCCTCAGCACTGCAACATCCTAGGGGCACACAACTGAGAGAAGAGGGAAAGCCTGTTAAGTGATGAGGATGCAGTGTTTATAAAAATTAAAATGTGAGCTGGGTGTTCGGGAAAGAATGAAAAAAAAATTCAAGAGCTGCATTGAAGTATGCTGAATAAATTTAAAATATTAAATCAGGGCCTTAATTACTATGTCTCTAATCTCATACAGTCACACTTCACTTTGAGGCAATTTGTGATTAAATAATAATACTTTAAGGCAAATAACAACACTTGGCACTTTTATAGTGCCTTTTGCCTAATTAGTTTGGGATTAGTTCCTTCGCATTGGGTATGGGGCTTTGAAGATATAAAGTGCTAAGTATCATTATGACCTGAGGATCTCAAAGCATTTTACCCTACGCATTAATTAAGCCTCAGAGCACTCCTGTGAGGTAGGTAAGTATTATTGTATCCTTCTGCATTTGGCAGGCCCAAATGGAGAGAGGCTTGGCCAGTGTTTTCCAACTTGCAGGCACATTCTGGCAGCACTTCTGTGCCCAAGCTGCTTTCCTGGGCTGGGCATTCCCATGGCCTCAGCCAGAGCAGTGCCCACATGAGCATCCTCACATTTCACTGCAAGGCTCCTGGAGCAGACAGCTCTGCAGGGATGGCTGGGCATGCCCAGAACTGCTGGGAAATCAGATCACTGCCTAGCAAAAAGCCATCAGAGTTCATTCCCTCCCGCAGGAAGCCCAGTGAGAAAGCTATCCTCACTTTTTTTGGTCAAAAGAGTGAAACTGAAATATTGCGACTCAAATCAAAGGATTTCTGGGGTGGAGTCAGACACAATATCATGGCCCCCACTGTAGGTCATACAGCCCTCAGACTTGTTCCAGAAACGTGAGTTTCTTTTCTTTTGTTTGTTTCCTCCAAACATCAAAACTCAGAGGCAGCCCAGGGATCACAGGCTGTTACCAAAGCAAAAAAAAGGCAACTTATTTCTTTTTAGTTCATCCATTATGAAAACATAAATCAGCAATAAGAAGCTACAAAATCTTCATTCTATTTATAATTAATGTTGTACCTGAAGCAGTCACCTGCAGAAGAAAGAGGTATGAAAGGATTTCAGCTTACTTTGATAATTAAGGGTATTTAGTGTCCTTTAAACATAAAGTTTAAAAAAGAGGAAATCCACAATCTGCCTGAATGTTCTTAGTTCAACAAAGTCTTTGAGTTGACAGCTAATAATTAATTAACAATGAATGGTGTCTTTCAGGCTGTCACCGTGATTGACACTATCATCTTCTGAAAAGTGAAAGATTTGTTAATGTGGCAGACTACAGTCTGGGAAACATTAAAGCTTCACAATTCCCACTGCTTTCAGCTAAACGCTTGACATGACAGGTTACCAGCTTGAGAAGAGGAGGAGGTGAAGAGAACAGCAGCAACCTCTGCCGGTGGAAGCTCGGCTTCCCCTCCAAGCACTGATTTCCTTCAGACAGGCAGGAGAAATTAGGGAGAAAATCCAGCTTGCTGGGTCAGCAGGCTGGGAAGCAGCGACTCCCTGTGCCACTCTGGTCCTGCTCAGCAGCAGGGCAGGGGCTGGAGGGACCCTGCAGGTTCACTGGAACGGCTGCTCCAACCACCTTTCCTCCACTGGGATTACTTCACCCAGCAGTGTGACTCCAGATTTATCCCTGTATTCACCAAATAAACACCAAACAGCTGTCTAGGTTAGTAATTGAGAGCTTGTTTTCAATTATACATATTTGTTGATTTTTAAAAAATCTTACTTTTACAGACTTTGCCAAAATTATGAAATATGTGTTCTAACTTAAAGCACCCAATTAATTAAGCAGCAAAGAGATACTTCCTTCATTTTAGTAAGAAAGGAGTCCTGCCATCTCTCCTCCTCAGTGTTCCTCCACAGATCCAGCTTCTCATCCCCCTTCCTCTGCAGCTCACTCTTAACTCTTCTTAAGCTTAACTCAAGGACAGCTTCTGTACACATGAGCTACCTGTGATTATGGTCACCTTTTCCTTGGTCCCACACCTGCAGGTCTGGCTTGACTCTCCTGCTGCAGAGCCCTTGTTCTACAATGCCTTTATTGGCATTATCTGCTTTCTCCACTTCTATCCCACTTCATGACTGTCAGCTTTTTCTCAATTCAATTGCATCAAGTGCCCAGTACACAGGAAAAACTTTTGTTTGCTTTCAGCCTCCTCCTCACTGCCTTCCTTTCCATTAATATTCTCTCTCCCCCTTTCTGACTCAACAAGATCTGATTTTCCAAGCTTCCATCCCAGATCACCTCCATTTACACCACATCAGCTCAGTTCAGAGAAGAAAGCAGTTCCAGTAGAGTCATGGAGACCCGAATTACCTGCTCCATCAGTTTCTATGGCATGTCTCTAACAAAGTGTGCTTTTCTGATAAAAATAAACCCACCTCCATGATTTATTCTGCCGCCTCTTCTTTATCCATATAGGCTTTTGCCAACTTTCTACCAAGAAAAAAAAGGACACCAGACTTTTAGACATGTGAATGTCTTACTCCTTCTTCTCCCTTCTTCCTTCTCCATTCTCACTAGACAGAGGTATTGTTTTGCCTCTGGCAGCTCTTTTAGCTCTCCAGGAGTTGTTCTCATCCTCATCCCATTTCCTATTTTCCTGTGTCTTTACACTCAGCATTACCATTTTCAGTTTGTTCCTGCTCAGGGAATCTCCACACTGACTCTATTTGCTTCTCCACCTGTTGCTTCATCCCTACTCAATCTTCTTTTGCGGATCCTGCCTGCATAACTCTGGGGTTTTTTCCCCTCTTTTCACACAGGAACCAGTCAATCCTACTGTCACATCAACATTCTTGTCTCTGGCCTTCCTAATGCAATTGCCCCCCAGTACCATTCCCTCCCAAATCTTGTTGCAAATACCTTTTTTTTGAGTTCAAGTCTTGCTGTTTTTCCCCTTCCTCCTTCAGCTCTCCCTTCTCTATTATTTATGAATTGCTTGCCTTGAGTTTTAAGGCTGTTCATGATTTACTGACACATCCCATTTCCTCTCATCTGCTCCCAAGATGTTTTGCCTCCAATCAGCCCTTGGCACCAAACTTCTCCATTTGCTGCTTTTTAAAATCAGGCCTTTTTTTGCTTTCTTGTCTTCCTTCCATGTTGTCCCCTCACACAGGAAACAACCTAAAAATGAATTCATTCTGGTTTTCAAAAATTTTCCTTTTCATTAATGCCTACAAAGAAACTGACAACAACAGATCATTTTTTGCTCAGATCTCTTCACCTAAAATATTGTTTCCTTATACTATTTACACTGCTGCCTACCAGGAATGGTCAAAATCCCTAAGTGGATCTTCCAGTTGCTATAGAAATATAAATACTAAACAAAAAAAAGAGCTTGGAACTTCGGGTAGGCAAAGTACACACAATTTATACTAGCTGCTCCTTGCAGAGAAAACTCCAGAGAGCACCTGCAAATAAACTAACAGCTCCACATGCCAATATTGATGATGGAGATGCTCAAGCTCTATACATTAGTTTAGCATCCTCCTTCAGGTGTTGTTTTCTTTCTTGTTTCAAAGAAAGAAGTGAAGGGGAGAGAAGAGAGAGCGTTACAGGTCACCCCCCAAAACACAGCCTCTCAGAAGAAAAACCTTGGGGAGCCTTGCATTAAGTGTGTTCAAAGCACTGTGAGCTAACAGATGCACAAGAGCACAACAACTTGACTTCTGTGGGACTCCTGCAAGCACAGTCTGCTTAGTAAAGGCCTTAATTAACAACTTTGCAAAGGACAATGAGATTATAACAATTATTCACTGCAGGCAGCCTGGTTTTTCCTCCTCCAGTCTCCAGCATTTGCTTTAGCCTGCATTCCAGATAAATATTTTATTCTGTGCAGGCAGAAGGTTCATTATGTAAGTGACAAAGAGAAAGCATCAATTGCCATACACACAGATCCTAATGCACCTGGTTAATGTAGTTATAATATGTCACTGCAAAACATCTTGTCAGCATTTTGTAATTAAAAAAGAAAAGCTACCACAATAATAAAGGCAATGCATTTAACAGAGACAAATATCATATGTAAGATGATTTTTCAGAGCAAAAATAGACATTACCAAAGCAAAGCCTTGATAACCTTGCCCTACATACTCCAGTACCCTCGAATGCTCTTTGGCCCATAAAGAACCCTTTTCCTCTCTACAATAGCACTATTCAGATAAGTAACACTGACCAATCTACAGGGCTGCAACATTTTTCAAAGGACAAAAAGCATTTCTTTCCCATTGAGTCAGCAGGATATTTATTTCCTTATAACAAAGAGTTTTCTGAACTGCTGAGAGATTTGTCAAAATGGAATCACAAGTGATACTTTAAACAACCAGAGGGGAGAACTTATTGTTAGGCATTAAAAGAGAAAGCTGCAAGTTTACAAATAAGAATAGGACTGTGTACTTGACTTTGTAAATTCTCAGTTAATGAGAAATCAAACATGAAAGACAAACATTTAATCTAAAGCAAATTTAGTCATTTAAATCACAGCCACTCGCAATCCTGCTGTCTTACACTTCAAAATACACAGCAAAGGGCAACTGGCAGGCCATAAACACATGCCTGCTCAGTGCTCTGGAATATGCTACAGTTATTTAAATACCAGTTATCAAACCACCAGCATAGACTTTCCATTATGAAAATGCCAGCTCACTGCATGGCAACCCAGCCCATGATAAATGCAGGCCACAGCAGTGGCCTCAGTGCTTCCCAGGGCAAGGCAGGACCTTTCCTTTTCCAAGGACACCCCTGGCTCACCAGGTGGGAAAGTCTCATTGAACGATGGCACTCCAGCACGATGACCCCTGGGTGGTGAACTGCCAACACCCAGCAGCCACAGCACACACAGGGCAGTGTAAGGAGTATTCAAGAAAGAGGAAAAGGTGGGTTTACCTTTCCACAAGCCAACCACCATATCAAGCCTACACCCCAGACTGCAGCCATGAGAAGGAAAAGGAACAAATTACTTTTGCTTCCTCCATCAGTCTGCATATCCCTGCTGTGTTTTAGCAAGGCACAACACAACACAGGCACGACTTGGTGGTCTGACACCAATGCCTTCCTGCTGCCAAACTCCAGAGAAATAGAATTAAGTTTTGCTCGTTTTTGAGCTTTTCCCACTAGCTAAACTAAGTACCTCCCTGCTCAGCCAGCCCTCTATCCAGAGTCCACTGGGGGGCATTTGGCTTCTCCTGCACATTTTAAAGCCCCCTGGAATCTGCTCAGGATTGCACCCAGGAGACAGGCAGCTCTGCATTCAGGGCTTGCTCTGTGCTGATGATCCTGACCTTCCTTACAGACAGCATAGCACTGGGAAAGGCCTCCTGGGTCACAAGCTTTCAAAATCATAGTACTGGAAGACACCCCAGAAGGCCATTTAGTTCATCTCTCTATTCATGGTGAGATGAACTGTAAATATGGTATTTGCTCTTAAAGGTCTCCAGTGATGCAGACATCACAATTTGCCTGAGAGTCTCTCTCCTTTTTGCTGTCCTTTCCATCAGTGAAGGTTTGGATTTTTCTTAATATCTAGCTTGAAGTTTTTGCTTCAGTTAAGGGCATTACTTCTTGCCCTCTCTCAAAAAACAAGAGATATTGTTTTAAAAATACAAGTTTAAGGACAGTTGTTCACTCATATAGAGAAAACAGTTTGCATAAGCAAAACCACGACCTACCTTCTTCCAAATTTGACCTATTAGTCTCTAATACTAATGAAAGAGGTTTTTAGAATTGAAACTCTTTCTTGTTTTCAAAACAAGACTCTTGTTTTCAAAACAGAGTGCTCTATGTGATATGGGAACAGGATAAGTATCTGAGTGCAGTAACAGAACTGTTACCATTACTGATTTGAACAGTTTATTTTATTCAATATTAGAAAGGGACTCATCTCACCAATTCAGAGTTTCACTCTCTGTGGTTGGACCATGCCCTGGATTATCACACAGTAACACAATCATCCTGCAGGAAGTCAAATTTAAGCCTTCCTCCCCTTTCCTGCTCACTCTCATATACACCCAGGAGCACACACAGTGTTCCTATCTAATTTGGTACCTCCCAGCATGAACAGCTCTTCATCCATTACTGCAATCAAGGCAGGAGGATAAAACAAAGAGAAAAACCAATACTGGAACTTGAGGAGAACCAGTCTGTGCCATGAACATGTATTGAATGAGAATACAAGAAGGAGTGTATTGGTATTTATTGCAATCTGCCTGTGACCAGAACAGCTGAATACTCCCAATTATAGGTATATTTTAAGTGTTTTATGACTTTGAAGGAGCATTGATCAGAATATCTGGGCTATTTCAGTACAGAAAAGAGTCATCTAATACAATATTAGCATGTGGCAGTTGGAAACATTTCCCTGCTAGGGATTCCCTCTATCCTAGATGCTTTACCTACTCCAAGAACATTTCCTAAAAGAAACTCTTGGAGCTTTTGGGGTTTGTTTTGGTTTTGTTGGGGTTTCTTGTTTTGTTTTGGGTTGGGGTTTTTTGTTGTTGGTTGGGATGGGGTTTTTTTTGCAGGGGAGGGAAGGTTTTGTTTTATTTTATTTTTTTTTTAATTCTAGCAGCAGAAAGTTAATCTTTACTCGATGAATGCAAAAGCTCAGACAAATCACAAACACACTATTCAGCATGTCAGGCTTACAAAGAAAGTTCTGGTTCTATCAGATTTCCACAGCACATACAGCTGCAACATTGGCTTCTATTACTAATCACTTGCAGTATTTGTGTCTTGGGTTGTAACAGATGGTGTTTGTGAGGCATGCAAAAGCTTCAGATAGCCAAATGGTACAGCAGTTGAGATAAGGAAAAAAATCCTCAAAACAAAATACCCATCCCTACTGTGGAGGCAGGAATGTGAGCAGTGTTTAAATTATTCCTGGTCTCTGCAAGCACAGTGGATTTACAGACTCTTAACCCTAAACAGGACTAGAGTCAATCTTTCATATTTCATTACCCCAGTAAATCCACACAACACCAGCTCATGGAGGATGCACAGCAACACAAGACAAACCACAACACAGGAAAGCTCTGTTCCTGACACTTCACAGGATTGGGCTCCAGATGACACCAGTACAACTCAGGTGTAGCACACAGATGTTTTAGTGGCATCTCAGTTCTGATGGCAAAATGAAGTACCCCATATGCTGGGGCACTTCAAAATTCATCAGGGATGCACCGTTAATTCAGTCCACTCATCTGCAGGGAGCATAGTAATCTGTCCTACAGTGGCCCAATAAGCCATAATTCTCAGTGCTGAGCTGCTGGCAGGTAATTTTTGGGGGACTTGTATAAGCCTCCACCTCTGGGGAACTATTTTCAGCCATGAGCTTTTTTGTCTACATGCTGACCTGGCTTAATAGACATGGAATGGATGAAGGACACAAGGCACATCTTCACACCAGCACTTAACTCCCTGACATTTCAGGAGACCTCTTGGCATTTTCACGTGTTTAACAAAGAAAGAAAGATGCTAAAGCCCAGGGCAGCTGCCAGTCAAGACCACCTAGGCTTGTTTTGAGATTAAAGAATAGAGACAAAAGAGCTAATTTCTGTCAATACTTCCCTGGATTCAAGACCTTTCTAATAGCATCCTCAAATAATACAGTTTTAAAAATTGTGACTGCCTGTTGCCTGTGGTTAATAATCATTCAACAGCATAGCATGAGTATTAGATGGGGGAAAAAAGCATACCTCTTAACTAAAACCTGTGGCTGATATTGGACCTTTTTGGACTACAAAAAAGCCCTCCCCCAATTTTTATTGTTCATTCTTTATCTTTCTTTTACATTATAAATACATGAACAGGACAAAGATTAGTTTTTCTTCATTCAATAGAAGAGAATGCCTCTAAAAATAATTTGGAAGAAAAGTCCCCTTTTATAAATAAAACTCTTAGAAGATACTCTGACCACTGCTCAATACCATTATGCACAATTGACTCACATTACATTGAACACAGCTGGGATCAGTTATTTCTCTATATCTGAGGGGTTTGAGCACTGAAAAACCAACCTGCATTGCTTTTAAAACTCTTCCATCATACAGGCTTCAGATTCTCTCACCACTGACTAGTGGGCTTAATTTTATGGTGATATTCATGCTGCCTTTGCGTTTAGAGCTGCCTAGTTTTGTTTAAATGATGATACTATTTAAGCACAATGCCAGCCTGAACAGCCCTTACTACAGGTTTATATGACCTTGACATGCAGCAGCACTGACATTTATTATCAGTGATGCCTGGATGATACTTTTGATGTCTGACTATCAAATTTGGAACCACTGAAGAGAAAAAGATCTTACTATTACACTTAATTGAAGCAGGACTTGCTCCACAGAGGGATGCCCAAGAACATCCCTATGGAATCTTGTTACTGCAGAATTCAAAGCACAGAAAATTAATATAGTGTTAAAACACAGAAAAATGTGCTTGATTGGGACACTTCAGATGGTGAAGAGTTGGAAGTGGAATGCAACATTCATGAAGGATTTATTTGAGCACCCAAAAAATCATTTGATGTCTGTGGTAGCAAAACTCCAGCCACCTGCCCAGATAATCAGCACTTGCCTTTCTTTCTCTGCATGTCAGGCCCACAGAAAAGTCAGTGATCTTATGCTTCTCTGAGTGCTTTCAAAGCATCTGATCATGAAAGCAGCAATGTCTCCTCTCTGAGAGGCCAGAAGAGAGCTGAGATAAACCTCAGCACTGCACAGGCTGCTACATGATGTAGCTCTATTTGCTTCTGCTCCACCACAGAATTATGGAGGAAGTCAGTGCAAGTGGGAAAAAATGGCTCAACATATACAGCCCACACAGAGGCTCTCAATAAACCCAGTCCCTACTCCTACAGCAGCCAGAAAACTCAAGCAATACTTCTGTCAGTCATGTCACACACTGCTGCCATTAGTGACTGATTGAGCATATCAAATTTGGCTTGAAAATCTCTCCACCTGTAGAACTGAATGTGGAAATAACCTTTTACCATAGAAGTACACCAAATATCAGCCTGAGGTTGTTGGCAGGTCTGAACTGGAGGATTTCTTATATGGCAGCATCTTACAGTAGACATATCAGCATCTTGGGAGTACCAACCAGTAGAGATGTAAAATCACATGCCATGGGAACACAAGCTACACTCTTATTAGGCAAAATCCTGTGTAATTTGATCTCTATTAATGGTTAAAGAAGGAAACAGCTTCTCAAAGAGGCAATCAGTCTTGCTAAAATACATGAGCATAAACTGAATCAGAGCTTCAGAAACTCACTTTACATTCTATGTAAAAATAGAAAAAGTAATATATGCAATAGAGCCATTAAAATGCATGTGCATTTGTGTGCAAGTTCTCTTTCTTCTCTTCCTTTCCTCCCCAGCTTGATAACTATATTGTTGATAGGAATAAAATATCAGCCTTTACTTGTACACATACCCGAGATCTTGTAAGTCATTACAACGTGTTTTTGAGATTTGCCACTTCACTGCTCTATAAAAAGCTTCCTGAAAAAGTATTAACAGATGGCCTCTTACTCTCTGAGACTATTCGCAATACACCAGATGGCAACCTGAAAGAGAAAATCCAACTCACATTTTCAAAACTGAAAGAAATGTGACAATATCCTCACAATAAATATACAGCATGAAGGTAGCAATAAATGATCCATTTGAAGCAAACTGGCTTTCTTTATTTAAGCAGTGAATCCAGCCCTCACTTTAAAACATATTGTAGAATGCTTCATATCCAGTGCTGGAAGTAATTTCTGATGCAAGCAGAAAGTTTGCTTTAAATGAGCAACAGATTTATGAGAGGCAAGGTTATTTGAAAGAGTGAAAAAATGGCCCAATAGCCTTGGGCATTAAGACTTTCTGTACTGGATCCCTGGTATCTGGTTTATGTCTGAGAAGTAGTCTGTAAATTGCAGCATTTTTGCTATTAATGTTAGAAGTATTAAACCCAACTTGCCAGGCAGGGTCTTGTTAGGGGAAGGCAGCAACTGTTCCAGATCCATACTGCTTTCAAGCTTTCCAATTCACCTGCCAGACAGCAGCTTAGCTCAGCTCACAGGACCTGGAGAGCTCTGCTAAATACAATCAGCCTTTCTCAGTGTCAGTGGCTGTTTTCTGGGGCTGGGAGTGCCACCTGGATGGATCAGGGTATCCTTCAGATAGAGGCAGTAATGCTTTCCCCACAGCAAGTCCCACTAAAACACAAGGACCCCTGATGGGGTTAGACATGTCTTCCAGCACACAGCTGGAAAGAGGAAATTTTCCACAGGAAACCAAAAAAAGAGGTTTTGTACTTGTACAGTACCAGCATGATGCGGCTTCTTTTCTGGATAAACTTTTGAGTTGTTGCTGCAATTTCATGAACATTGATCCAAGTTGTGATCCTATTCCTGATGGCAAAGTCACAAGGTATCCTGAGGAGATTAAAACATTTCTTAAGGGGAGGGCAGGTAATTTTCCAGCTCTCTCACACTGTGGATCACTGTAATTGTTCCTAGAAAGTTCACCTTTCACATACAGGACACATCTGGAAAGCCCACTGATTTCCTCCTCCAAGGCCTCCCCAAAGAGGCACCCAGGGATCTGGCAGTGGGAACACAAATGCCTACACCTGCCCTCGTGGAAATACAGAGTGATCTGTTGTGCCATCAGGTTTTAAACAGAATTCCCTATTGAAGTCAATATGCCACAAGCACAAAATTGCCTGTAGGACAAATTATAAAACTACAAGCTAGACAGCTGTCCTACCATTGCCTATAAAAAGGAACCAATTCTGTAAAACTGCTATTTATTATTAATAATATAAAATATTTATCAATATACCAGATGTATGAAAATTGTCACAGAGAGAGTTTTGCTCTTTGCTTTCACATTGGCAATAAGCCCGTTTTCAAAAGCTATAAACAATAACTAAATTAGTCTGTGGAGATATGACAATTATAGGACTAAAGCTGGGCTTTCTGAGACAGAGTACTAGCACACTGTAAAAAGCTAAAAGAGCTTTTTTGTTGGTCCAAAACAATGGAGTGTAAGAGCAAATTGGAGAGTTTCAGGGAAAAGAAGAAATCTTCTGAGTTTCAACCTTCGGATTCCACCTGGAGCTGGAACAACTCATTCACGCTAAAGCAAACATTGGCTTAGATGTCTGCTAATATTGTACAACTTCATCATTTTCTGATTAGACTATAGATCCATAATGGTAAAAACCATATTGTACAAAAATTAATCTTCAGAACAACACAGGATAAAGCAACATCCTGATGGGAATATTATTAATTTTTTTTCAGTTGTTATCCAAACCACCAGTAATATGTTAAAGCAGCAGTGTTTAAATGGTCTTTTTTACCTGACAAAAAAGTCTGGTTTAGGATCTTGAGACTGTTCATGTCGGAAAGTGGTAGTGTCACTATAACAACAGCTCATCCAGTTCCCACCTGGTGCTCATTCCCTTCTGGAATCTGGCCAGGCTAGCTCCTTTGCCCTGGCAACAACATCCCTAACTGCACTGCTGCCTCCTTACAACCACCACACTCCTTGCAAAGCCACTGGGAAAGTTCAGGCATACTGCTAGGAAAGGGAAGGCAATAGCATTGCTTTGATCCATCTTTCTCACATAGGTGCCAAGTTCTACAAGGCAGGAGATGTGTCTTAGGCTGCTCACTCCTTCCTGCTCTGGCTCTGGCCCTACTCTGAGTTATTGGTGAGGTAAATCAACAGGAGCAGGGAAAAAAAAGTGTTTCTTGTTGGATTATGAAGCTGAACTGGTTTCCAGGGAACCAGACATGCACCAACAGAAGGGCAGAGCCAGCCAGCTGTGAACTGCAGCTCGGAGGTGGGACAGTCCCTGCTGTTGGCAGCTGGCTCAGCCACAGCTCAAACCTCCCCCCTGGATGGGCTGTACGGTGTCTGGCACTGAGAACGGAGATCTGAAACACTGAACATTTTCCAGGGAAAAAAACCAAACCACACAGCGCCACTTAAACTAGAAATCTACCTCTGTCATTTGAGTGAAACAATGCAAATCTGCTAATCCCAGTGGCTTTCATGCAGTCACACAAGCAGAGAACTTGATTTACTTTATGAAAGAGGCTAAAAAAAGCAGAGTTCCCATTATATTTCATTTCCCCAACTCATTCAGTGATCAAACGCATGAGAGTCCTCGATTCTAACCCGCAAGCTCGGGTTTCCATTTTAAACCTGATGGAATGACAGGGTGTGACAGATGATGATGGCCTGTCACCATTCACTCTGGAGCTGGCAGGCTGCAGGGGAGTGCTCTGCCAGCGTGCAGGCTCATGAAACAGAGACGCCAGACCTGAAGAGATGACTGCCCTGGGCTTTTGAAAGCATTTAAACTCTTCAACCCCCAGTCAGTGACTGCTGGCTGTGAAGATGTTTTTGCCTTGCTGGTGCTAAAGAGGGAGGTGCTGGTATGGCAGCAAGTGGGTCAGGGTTACTGACCAGGACACTGACCAGGACACAGGAGTCATGGAAGTGCAAGCTGGACACTGGAATGAAGGTGCTCTGCAGCCTGAGAGCTGCCTGGAGAAGAGAAATGAAGAAAAGGACATATCTTTACAGCTTGATCCCCATTCTAAATGTAACTACTATTAATAACATCCTTAGGAAGCTAAATTCCATCCCTCAGACTCATCTCCATGTCCTGCACACAACATTTCCAAGGTATAACAATTTCTTAAAACCAGCCACTTTTGGACTTGTGCATTTTGCTGCTCCAGCACAAGAGATACCTGTGTTTTCAGTTCACAACAGGAGCCTCACACACCTGGTTTTATTCCATTAAGTTTTCAGTTCAAGATACCCTGAGAGGTTTTTAATGCAAACAGGGCTTTACATTATCACTACTCAACAGGTTGCCTATGAAGTTATCTGTTCATATTGTACTTTTTTGGAATACTAGGTTTGGTTCCACTCTTACTAACTGTAGCATAAATCATAATGCATCTTGCAAGTGTAAAGGTGGTGTGAGGGGAGGAAACAGGACTTGAGTAATAAGACCATTGAAATGTCTTGGTCTAGGTTTCTTTCTGCAAGGAAAAGAATCAACTGACAAAAAACTGCTGGAAAACAGATTTCTCCTTCATAAAGACTTGGAGCACATCTCTTAGGGGTTCAGTGCTCAAACAGGAATCAGCATTTTAGCTGGAGACAAAGGTACTAATCACAGTCATGAACACAAGTGAACTCAATGCCTCAGCAAAACCACTCAGTAATGGCATTAGTCATGATAAAGGAAATGAGTATTTTCAGGATAGGACATACTCAAAGAATACAAACAGAATGCTTTGTGCCTGCTTTCAGGAAGAAATTATTCAGAGTATGTATTTGATCAACTTGCTATTAAAATGGCAGCACAGCTCAAGACATCCTTTAAAAAAATGTGTCTGGATGAGAAAAAGCTTCTCTCTAAATTGCTTTTAATAGTCCAGATGACCGATTCCTCTACCACTGAGCAGAAACAGGTCAGCAGGGGAAAAAAGTAGAATTGAATGATTACAGAACAATAAGGGTTATTTTTAAAGTAAATTGAAACACAAAAATACCTGTTTTACCTTTATGCATTCCTAAACCTGTCCTTTATTAAATAGTGACTGATCTATTCTACACTCAAAGTTGTCAGGACACAACAAATAGGACTCTGTGCCTATCTATAATCTACTTCTAACCACCTCTGCTTCAGACACTGATTTTCTCTTCCAAGCTAGTTAGGGTTAGCCCTGTGAGGAGAAAATGCCAATGCAGCTAAAGTGACTATATAAAAAATTAGCAGTAAAAATTCCTAAAAATCAGATTTATTTTCTAAACTACATATCACATCAAAATGCCCAACTTACATATGGCCAAGTGGTATTAAAAAGTAATCTATAAAAGGGGGATATTTTTTGTTATTGTTTAAAATTTGGAAGCACTACTTCCAACATGCTTCTAATACCAAAAAAGAATTTAAAAAATAGAGAATAGAAGAATCCCACTACACTTATCCCACAGCTGTATGACTTATAGCTGCTGCTGATTAACCAAATCACAAGTCTTTATTTCAAATGCAAAATGGAATGTGTAGTGGCAGCTAATATCCCACAGTTTCTGGTTTTCAGGCTCGTGTTCTTTGATGTGTTACTGACCTCTAGTCGAGGAGCTCTGGAATTACAGAGCAGAGCCGCTCCCATACTGCGGTTGGCATCGGAAAAACTCGTTCAAAATCCTAACAAAGCAGGGCAAAGCCAGAGGAATTCTGCCTCCTCCCAGCTGTGGACTCGAGGAAGAGGAGATGCACAGAGGAGTCAAGCACTGTCTGTAAAGAAGAGGGAAGGTTTACCAGAGGTGTGGGTGAGAATTTATTTAGGAACACTGTGTGTTTGCACTTCCTAGTTTTTAACTTTAATGTCTTGTGACTCATTTGAACCTCTCAAGGAAAGTGAAGTACTATTGATGTGCAATCAAGGATACAAGAAATTTTGAGAAATCCAGAGCTGGCTCTTCTTTTAAACTACTAAATATGAAAGAGAGAGAATTTGAAGGGAGAGATGCAAGAGGACTGTGGGAGCCTTACAGAGCCTTACAGAGCCTAATGAGCACAGAAGTTCTATCCTGTGCTCCCAAAACCTTGCCACGTTCACCCAAAACATTCCTGAAAAGTGAAAAACTGACCTTAAAACACAGAGCACCAAGACATTTTTTTTTCTAGCAGAAATGAAATCCTACTGATTAACACTCAGTCCCCGCCCCAGGCAGGGCTCTTCAGCCCACTGGTTTTTGGGTGGCACTAGCACTGGGATGGCTGTGCCAGACTTCTGGCCCTGACTCAGCAGAGCATTTAAACACAAACTCAGCTAACACACTTAAGTGTTTTACTGACTAGAAATGTACTTAAGTGCATGCATGGCTTAGTGTTTTACTAGGTCAAGCCCTCTCTGTGTTTGATAAATGTAAATGAAGGTTAGCATTTATTCCTTTCACAAAGTGAATACAAAACAAACCCTTAGACAAACCTTACGAAGGCAGTGAAAAATTCACATCTCATTTGCATGGCTTTATATCAGAAGGAACATTGTTGCCTTAACAGAGCAACGTGGAACAAATACAGAAGATATTTGGGTGTTTCCACCAAGTATTTTCTCGGAAAAGAGTAATTGCAGGCAAGAGTAGCAGTTACAGAAACAAACAACCCTCAAAAGAAATGAGGGTTTGCAAATCCTTAAAATATGAAGATCCTTTTAGAGAAAACCCTGCTTCCCTGACCAGAATGCTATACCTCCAAAATAAATAGCTTTAATCTCTGCTAATCTTATTTCAGCAAAGAAAAGCTAAAGCTGGTGACAAGAAAATGATTATTCTATCAAGTTCAATAAGTCAATCTATTTTTAACATCCCTGATCTTGATTTTGTTTAGTAAAACAAGGTATCCAAGTTTTCCAGCAGAGCAGATAAAGGAAAACGATGAGTATCCCACAGCTGCACATAATGAGGGCTCCTACAGTAATGGATCACATCCTTCTTACTGTGAAATATTCAAGAGGGCTCAAGTAAAGAGAATCATTTCCTCCAGCACAAGATCAAAACTCTCTTTGAAACCAGGAAAATGTGGGAAGTATAAGGCTGGGCTGTAGGTTCAGTCAAGGATAGGTATTATACACTTCATACCTGCCAAGATTTGTCTTCTAGGAATTATGTCCTAATTCTATTACCAGGAAAATGTTTCAGAAAAGGCTCTGTTCTTTAAAGCTGGAATAGCAGATGGAGATCAAAACAAACTTTTCCCAGACATGTGATTAATATTTGCCCTCTTATTAGGCAATTTGTTGAGGGGAAAAAAAAACCAGCCCTGATTAAAATACACTGCAGCTCTCTGGGCAGGGGAAGCATTTTTTGGCTGTGTATAGCCTGGCTTTCCTGGAAACACGAGAAGTATCTGACAGCAGCAGGGACTAAGCTGTGAGCAGTGCAACAGAGCTTGACAGTGGCATGCGATGGGAATTGGAACAAAAAGCTGCTGCTCCATTCCTCAGAGGAGAACCAGAGACATACAACCTCCTGAGCTGGAAGGGACCCACAAGGACCATCCAGTCCAACTCCTGCCCCACTCTTCCCAGAGCACTGCAAACAGAAATGGCCTAAACCCAAATCCAGCCCTCAGCACTCTGCTAATGTGAATAATTATTTGTGAAGCCATGTTAGAATTGGCAATTTAATGCCATAAGGAGATGCATGAATTGGGATTTTCCATCACTTTCTTGCTGCCAATGTTTCAGTTTTCCCACAAGACAAAAATTACAAAGAATTCTGGTTCAAAAACCCAAATTGACACTTGTGAAGTCAGTGGCTTCATTTTGACGAAGGTGAACACTCTCCTTCAGAGATCAAAAGTTTTTTACTTTATTATTCTCACAAAGTAATTGCGTTCTCATTTGTTATAATATCCTTTTAAATTATGTCAAAATTATGCAATATAATAAAAATTGAAATGAAATTGAAGCGAAGGTCCCTGATCTTATCAAAGCAAAACTTTTCAATATAGCTGTCACCAAAGCAATATCTCTACATAAGACAGTTTGATTTCATCAAATCAACACTTCCCTGACAAAAAAAAAAAAAAAAGAAAAAAAAAAAAAGCTGCAGTCAGATGATACTCAGGCAGCTCTTACAATGTCTGCAGAAGGTGCACAAGCAGGACCATGGAGCACAAACAATATCATTACAGGGTTATAACCCACAGGTAATTGCTCTTCAGTTACACAGTAAACAGGGAATCTTCAGCATAAGTGTGTAACATACCAGAAATTACAGACTTTGACTTACTATGGCATTGGGACCAAAAGAAAAAAACAAGGGTTTTGAATGCATGGATAATGCCAAACTGAGTATTCCTGGGACAAAAATCACAACGTACTAAAGCAGATTTTCAAAAGTGCTTCAGAGATAAATTCTAAGAACTTGTGCAATCACAACATTTACAAAGCTCACAGGAAAACACAGGAAAAAATTAGAGCAGGAACAGGAAGGTATGAGTTCCCCTAAAGGTCTGCAGAGCCCAAAACCAGAGTTATAAAACATTTCCCTTCCTGATCTTGTTCTCTTTCTATTTCTGTTCTGTTTTCTTGCTGGGTCCTAATCTTTCAGATTATGACTTTATATCTGCTTTCACTGTTCATTACATCTTCCTGTTCCTTTCCTCTCTGCTGCTTCACTCTATTATCCCATTCCCTGTCCAACTGCACCTACAGAAATATCTCAAACTTTGCCATTTCCTCTTGCTTAGTCAAAGCTTCATTATAGTTGGGGCCTTCACACACTGCTGGATAGAAATGTTCTTCTGCTACTCAGCACCAAGACAAGTGTTACAGATAGAGGGCAAAAAGCTCTTTTTGCTGCTTCATATGGTGGATCTTGACATTGGTAGTCTATCTTCTCTCATAAGCAGAACTCCCACAGACTTTAAAAGGAGACCTGTACATTTAGGCAGAGAAGAACATTGGAGTCAAGATCCACCCAGGCAGATCTGAAGATAATTTTCATTAGCTAGGAAGTCAAACACAGAAACATAAAAAGTTTTGACACATAGACTTCTTAACTCGGTTGGGAGCTTCTGATGTTAAAAGCAAGAAGTTCCATAGCCTAGAAAACTGTAAAGCCCTGGAAAACCTAGTTACCAGGAGGGCAATTTCATTCTTTATGTAGCGTTTCACATTTGAATGCTAAGTAACCACTGGAGGGGAAAAAAAAAAAATAGAGGAAGAATTACATATTCAACAAGGAACTCAGCTGCAACTACCAGGCACTTCCCAAATACGTGAAATGTAAGCTATGCACAGTGCCCTGCAAGCCTGGGTGCCAACCATGACATTATGGTCATTCGCCAGTGGTGATATTGCTGCTTATCACAGAAAATATACATTAACACCAGGAATTAAGAAACTTCCCTGATATTGAACCATCACCTCCAGATCACATCCTTCATGCTATGGAACATTCATTCCAGCAGGGGACTCCACTTGACCAAGACAACACATCAGCAAGTCACCAATACATAATTAACATGCAACAGTGATTAATTAGGTAACATCTGACCAATAGTTGGGACTCTCCGCTGCCTTTGCCTGCCTCAGCACACAAACACATTTGCAACTCTCACATTAATCCAAAATGTACCCCATTTCCCCCAGCAAGCACAGGCCAAAGGGGGGATTCCAATCTGTTGCACAGCACAGTGTGTAGCTACAGCATTTCCGTTTACTCCAGTGTGCACAGCATGCCTGAAATTAGACCCAAATCTTTGCTTTGCAAACAGCATGCCATAAACATTCCTGTAGTGCTACAAAGAACACCCAAACACAGCCGCCTCCATTTTTTTAAGATTCCCATTGCTTTCTGCTTTATACATAACGTATTTTTTACTGTCCTTCAAAAACCTTTATTTTTTTAGGGTGCTGTGCATCTATACACTTGAAAAAACACCATGAGTTATGATTGACTGATGTACAGCTGTTTAGGGATCAAAATCTTAATTCCATTGCTTAATCACTGCTGTACATTAGCTTATTAACAGAGGTCTGTTTATTGACTCTGCTTTGTGCCAAGTGCTTACGGCGGCTCCTCTGCAGTCCCCAGTGGAGGCTCTCCATACATGTACCACAGGTAACAATTCCTGCTGAGGCAGCATCATGCTGTTCTTCCAGCTGTTCTGGTGCCATCCTGAGAAATAGGGTCAACACTGGCATCTCATTTATTTCCTGATGCTTGGCTTGCAACCTCTTCCCTCTAGAGACAGCACTGCTCACAAGAGCACTTTACTTTTATTGCTCCTGTTAAGCTCTTTTGTTCTTCAGTGGAGGCTGCTCAGCCCAGCGAGACCCACAGCTCAGGCTCTCCAGCAGAGGCAGTGCTTTGGTTTGCTCACAAAAGTGGGCCTTCTGCCTTTGTCACTGCTGGATTTGCATTTCGCTCACCCAATTCCATAAAAAACAAACTCACGTGGCACTTGCAAGAGTAAGTTTTTTATCTGCTGTGGCTCTCATGCCCAGAAACTCTCTGCCCCACCTCGGCAGCAGGCAGAAGGGCCCAGCTCTCCAGGGGGACTGCAGAATCCTGCTCAGGGACTTCTGCAATTACTCAGGAACGTCCTTGCCCTGAGCTTGCAGATACATCTTGATTCACTGGCTGTCAGAGACAATTCTGTTTCATGTCTCCCCAAAAGATTACTGGATTTTGATTAAGAAAGGTCAAGGGCAGCTTTTCCCTTTCAATATAAAGAGAATGACTTGAGGAAAAAAATACTCATCACCTAGCACCAGGACTTTTATCTCCACTCGGAAAATTAAATTGCCTGAAGTGATGGAAAGCTTAGGGCAAGGTATGCACAGAAATGTTTTCATGTAAATAATCTACATGCTATAATTTTACCTCCCCTCAAAAATTGTGGGGCTTTTTTTGCAGATGTCTTAGCAAGAGAACAAAACACAAAGCTCACATAGCCAAGTCTCAGATAATACCCATTTGCCAGAACAATTTTAAATGCACATTGTATTACTGACCCAGCATACCAGAGATTTAGATTAATCCTTAACACTTCAATACATTCCCCAAAATAACTTTCCCAGTATTTGATTTTCCTTTGAAGGAAAGTGTGTCAGAGACATAATTAGCTCTAGCTGCAGACTCCAAATCTCTGCCTGGCACTGCTCTCAGTAAAACACACCTTCAGCCAGTGTGAAATTGGTGTAGCTACATTGAATCTGCTACATCCAACTGAAGTACTTCACACCAGCTGAGGATCTAAGTATATATGCATAAATGAGGGGAAAATACATTTTTACCTGGAACAATAACGCTGCAGAACACACAGGATCTTGGGCTGAGTAAAACAAATGGCAAGTTCATAAGAACTATATTCTTCTAATTGAGTTTAAGGCACTAAATAACCACTGTCTTCTAACAGAGAATCAGATGCATGGTGGGTGTCCCTACATTAATTAGGAATAGGACTGTCACATGGATTTTAATGAAATAAAGTTATGTCTATGGCTTCTCTAGGATATTAAAGTCAATTTATCTGGGGAAGACAAGTAGTGGCTGGCTTTTTGTAGGAATTGGAGTAGTTCATTAAGGAAGGTAGCAGAAGTTAACACCATCTGAACAAGCTCTTTATTTTTTAAGGTACAAATTCCAAGACTCTTGATTACCAAGACAGAACTGCAGAAATCCAGGAGGCTGATAGAAAACAACACAAATTACTGCCCTCACACTAAAACACCACGTACCCTGTGGCTGTAACACAAGGTACAGACTGCACTTATGAAATACTCAGCAAAACCATTTTTCTCAAATACAAGCTCCCAGACATTTTTACCTTAATGCAACTGGCCATCTGGACATTACCTACAGCATAGCTTGGGACAACTAATACTCCACATGCTGTGTTGGTAAATGCCACTCTGAAAACTTGAAACTTAAATGGGAAGCTTTTAGTCTCCTAGTACAAAACAGAGACTGCCAAGCCCATTAGCACCTAAGAAGGCAAACATCCAGGTCTCTGTCACTGATGTGAAAACCCTCAAGTGCACTGAGCAGTTCAGCAACCAGTCAGCCCCAGAAGCTTAAGGTTTCCATCTCCTCTCACCTGTGCAGACTCATTAGACTAATCCTCAGGAAAACCCACAGAAAAGCATATTGGTGTTACCTTAACCCCACAGTTTTATTTAGTGTAACAGTGATGAAGATACCCATATCACCCACATTAATTAAAAATTCAGATTCTCCTGCTGTATGATAAGAAGCATGAATTCCAAATTAAAGCTTTTATTTAAAATAATTACATTTTGGATGAAACACATGAAGTTTCTCTTCGAGCTCCAGTCAGAGGTAAGACTAGTGAGAGCAAACACCTCAGCCCTTCACCACTACCAAAGGTCTCCTTGACCACTCCAGCCCCAAGTCTCACAGGAAAAGGTGACAGAACCTGTGTAGTGATTTACATTCTCCAAACAACCACTCAAACATGTAGGTTTCTGGTTTTCCACCTTTCACACCAATAGTTTCAGCACAGATGATGAAATTTAATTTCTCACTTGCTACAAAAGACTACAGAGATGTTTCACAGTATGGGCCTGCATGCTCTGTGTGGCCTTTTCAGAAGTGTTATGGGCTTGTGTTTGAAAACACAGCTGCAGAAGTTCCCTCTGACTACTTCAGAGCAGTAAGGGCTGTAACAAGAAAATGGCAATAGGTAGTTTTGATACAAACAGGATTTTAATTGAATCCAAATGTTTTCTGTACAACAGAAAGGTTTCATACAAAAGAAGGAAGCATTAATTCAGTTGCAAGAACAGGCACCAAGAAGCTTCTGAACCCTAGTGCTTTAGGAAGCCAAGAAGTTTTTTTAAAAACCAACCATGAGAGGTATTGTTATAGATGTTATGATCCTGGTTTGGGTCAGTCTCCATCATGTACAACTCTCCTGCATGGACATCCTCGAAGTTAGCACTGAAGTTGTTAGGATCAAACTGAACCCACACAGTGTACCTATAGTCAATGGTACGCATGGAATAGCCCATGATCCTGATGTCTTTCAGCTTTGGCTTGTCAGAGTTCCACTGGGGAGTGTCTGCAGGCCGGGGATATTGGCTGAAAGCAACAGGTTCTTCATTAAAACACCTGTCAGTGTCATCACACCCTTCCTGGCCTTCCTCCACCTCCTCCTCAGTGATATTAAAATAGTGGACAATGCTTGTCCCCTCAGTGCACAGCACAACACCAAACGATGCCTCTGGGCACACAGGAGGAACCTGCAGGCCAGCAAGTTCTGCAAGTGTTGGAAACAGAGACACCAGCTCCACCACTCTTTTGCTTTGCCCTAGAAGAAATAATATCAAAATACAAGTTATGGAACAAGACGGTTTGACAACTTTTTCTAATAATTCAGGGGTTTTTTAATTCAAAGTGCTCTGTACTGGATTTTTGGGGGTACCAAAATCAAGAAAATTAAGGGGTAGCAGTTAGCTCTGAAGATGCCAGTCTATGCACTTAGGATGCCCTTCTAACAAGAAAATTTTTGCACTTCCAGCTCTCCAATTTATAGCTTTCCAGACAATCATATCCATTACTTTGAAAAAGTACACTTCAGAAAGGCAAAGTAAATTCTCTCAACGTGCCTGAAGACACATCACCACCTCTATGTACCCACTGTTAACAAAAATTAGACACTGGATATTTACCTTGAGGTGCTGAGCCTCCAATATGGCTAAAAGGGTCGAGGTAGGGGAAGACCCTTGTTCCTTGACTGAGGGGGGAAGTTGTCATTCCTGGGACATAAAACATCAGCGGCACACGGGTAGCAACATCAAAATTGCTGTATTTTGCCCATTCACCATGTTCTCCCAGGGACCACCCTAGGAGACAAAGAACACAACTCAAAGCAGATACTGGGTTGTAATTTAGTAGTCGTTTCTTTTTCCTTGTAAATTGACTCTGACTGTTGAGGCCACTAGTCTATTATAAAGGTTATATTAAAAGGTAAAGAACAATCTGTATTTAGATATAACGAGACTTTTCTCTAACATGAAACCTATTTCAACAGCCACCTAAATCTTGCAACTTGATACTCTTTTATTAAGGAAATAATTACACCTTTCCTTTATTTCCCCTACTCTAGATTAGAATTAGGAAATTAGCATTAAAACAGCAGAAAAGAGGAATTGGGGTGTGTCACAGTGCCTGCAAGAGTCTCCAGATCAATTCCACACAGCATTCATTTAAGTTTTGGGCAGCTGCCAGCTCTCCAATACTGTTAACACTGCAGCTGAACATCCCTCGGAGCCAAGGCTGCTCTCTGTGCCAGACTGCCATATCAGGATGTTACCCCTGAGGAAGCAATAGCTATAAAACTTTTCAGCTCTCCTCTTCCTCTTGAAAGAGATGCCAACATGACTTCCTTCCAGGCAGATATACTGCCAACTGCACTTTGGGGGAAGACAAAGGAACTCTATGACAGCTATGTTAACACATGATTTTTCTTGATCATTTTGCCAGCCATGGTACTGGAAACACCAACTGTTTACAGTTATCCACAGCAAGCAAAAGAAAAATGCAGTTTACAATGGAAAGCGGCAAGTCAGAAGGAACATCTAGAATCACTTCAGTACCACAAGTATTAATCCCACTTCTCTACAACTTGTAAGAGCTTGTTTATACACACATGTTCACAGAAGTCAACCCAAATTAACTAAGTATGTGACTTTAAATTGATTTAGTGAAGTTACATCCTAACTGGTTTAAATCAGCTAAGCCATTCCCCAATTTAAAGGATCATGAGAGGGCTACTTTAATGACTATCAGAGGATTGAAAAAGGCATTAAATGCTTGAGTTATTTGTCCCACAGTTCAAATTCAATTTTTTACCACCAGGATCCAGAGTGTGCAAGACCTCAGTTATGAGGGGGAACCATACCCCTATGAGCTTGGATGCTATGCAAGCAGCATTGACAAGTGTAAGAAAACACACTTGAGCAGTTAATGAGAAAGCCTGTTACCCACTGTACCAGATGGCTCTCTGCAAATGGTAAGGGGGGAGCAGTGGTGGCTGTCCTTTCAGAGTACAGTTCCCAGCAAGAGTCACTCCTTGGGTAGGGGGTGGCAATACAGCAAGCTCAGCCCCATGTCCTGGCAGGCAGCCTCATCCCTCACCAGCAAACCCTCAACCTGATTAAAGTGCCTGTGGGGGGACAGAACCATGCAGCCACAGAAGCCAGTGCCAGTCCCCTCAATCTGTTTTAGACAAGCCAGAAATACAAGGTATGGTAGCCCTGCTGGACATTATAGAAACACACACTGCATTAATATGCTAGCGCTGAGTTGCACAAGGCAGTTATTAACAGTGAGCTCAAAAAAGATTCCAGTGCTTACCATGATCAGCAGTAAAAACTACTATTGTGTTATTTGAGAGTCCTACATTATCCAAAGCATTCAGAAGCAGGCCAACTTGCACATCCAGGTAAGAAACTGCTGCATAGTAACTCTGACGAATCTGCCGCTGCAAGTTAAGAAAACAGGAGAGAACAAAAAAAAGCTTTTCCCTAAACACATCCTGCAGAACCTGGGGGTGGCTGTGTAAAAGAACTAAAGGACTACACTTGTAAAGCTTTGATTTTAATTGTCTGTAGCCCAATTAATGTCCCAGAAAACATACACTGGGAGGAGCCAGTTAAAAAATTCCATCTCCTGGAAGTGCTTTCAAGCAAAACATTGCAAACCAATCCATTCTGCTTCTGTTGGTCTGGCCAGCGCACCCAATTTTGGCATAAGTACTGAAGAGTCAAGGGAAAACTTGCAAAAGAAGATACACTGGGTGCTGGCTTGAAACAGACAAGCAGACTCAGATAATGAGCACAAACATGGCATTGGTAGCTGCCATGTACATACATTCTCTCACATGCAAACTGAACTGCAGTGACAGTGAAGGTTTGCCTGCAGAGCTAAAAGTGACAGTATGCAAGGCAGGGAATATTTGCAAATGTTTAGCTGCTGAGTAACTGGGAAATTCCAAGCGCAGCCAATTTTTCCCTTGCATTTGAACAAGTGAAGGCAGTTTGACTTCAGAGAACTGCATTGACAGCTTACCTGAAAGTCATCTGGAAGTGGTCCATAAGGGAAACTAACATTTAATGCTTCCACATCATCCCTCTGCCTGATATCCATCCAGGGGTTGTATGCCACAGGAGGTAGTTTCTTAGGCACCCAGGGATCTGGGGCTAATGTGATATTTTCCAAGGGGTACAACTTGAGAAATTCCTTTACAACACAAAACACATATAAAGACTGTCCTCACCTCTAAGATATACAGTGAATTTTGTGTTTAAACAGCAACCATTTTCCCTTGCATGACCCTTTAATGTTATATTTACAAGGCTTCATTACATTTCCCCCAGAGTGTAAAACACAGCAATACTAGCCATCTCCAATCAATTCCTGAAAAATACTGAGCTGGTAAGTACCTAAACCCAGCCTCTCGCATCTCAAAACAATGCTGCAATAAAAGGTCAAACACCACTCTCGCTGAAATCAGTAGTTTTGCCAAGAACTCAAACAGGGAATGGAATACAAGATCTTGTAAGGCCTCATTATGTCATACACCATCAAGCAGAACCCCATCTCCACACAGTAGCAGTCACCATTATGGTGGTAGAAGCTTGGCTTTTGGCTGAGGAGTCACAATTCATTCTCATTAAACATTATGAAATGCGTCACAGGTGACTCCTGAAGTTACCCCAAATCAAGGCTTGTTTCCAGACTGCTTTCCAGAAACAGCAATAAAGCATTTGTGGGAACAGCTTTCAAAAGCAAAAGCAACATTTGTCTAAGTTCCTTTTCCTGTAGGCTCCAGTCTCCTCACCTGTGGGTACCTCAGTGGGATATGTGGCTTGTGGTAACCAACAGCCAGGAAGAACTTTTGCCTGCTGGTTTTCATGACATTCAGTAAGCGTATGGCCTCCTCAGTGCTCTGAATATCAGGCAGAGTGCCCCCAGGCATTTCTGTCACATCCACCGGGCACACCAAGTTTGCATAAAGTTTTCCATCTTTTCCCCTACAAGTCTGCACAAAACAAAAAAACCAAACCAACAGTTCAGTAACTTCTGTTAAATGCAAAGTCAAAATCCTCTGTTCTGTAACTTTAAAGCAAATTTGTTTCTTACGAACAAAAGGATGCAACTTCCATGCCTATGAAAATGCAGAAATCCCCACTAAAGCTGGCTAGAAGATTAAATGTAGTCATACTGGGGAAAAGCCCACAGCTTCTATGATTAATAGAATCTCTGATCTATTGGAGATGTAGCAGTATCTTATTATGCTATATACATATATATATTAATTCCTTCTGATCCCAGGAGTTCACAGAAAGCTCCCTGGAAGCTATGGACTTAGTTTCTGAGCAAATGCCAGCAGTGGCTGATATGTAATCAGTGAAGACAGATAAATTAGACTAAACAGTTGCCAGGGAAAGGTGGCCTCAGCAGGGTGCTTGGGAGGGTTGCTAAATGAACATACTTTTCTCTATGTCATGGATGAAAACGTTGCTGTTGTTAAAATCAGTCTTTTCCAGCAGTAAACACAAGACCAAAGCACTGCCAAGGCTGTCTGTACCCTCATGACTGCAGCTCCTGCTGGGCAGTGTACAGACTCCAACACATGATGATAATGCAATGTTTGCACAAATACAAACCAAATTCTTTTGTGTCACATTTAAGAGTAACAAACATTCTAGAAAACTGGACCAGATTATAAAATTTCAGATTATTTAAACATTATTTTAATTATGGCCCCTGCTCACTCACTCCTGAGCTCTTTATCACATTAAGTTCACCAAGACTACTGACAATCTTTTGTCAATTACTAAAGCAAAGCCAGCTCAGTTGCAACTACAAGTTGACAGCTGCACTTTTCACATAAAAGAATTCATGACCTAGACACAAATTAAGATCATTCTTGCTTATATCTCAGTAACTGAAGTTTCCAAATAACAATTCAGAAATACTTAAAACATCTGCAGATAGGCACACTGATTAATAAAACACACATCTGATAGTCTAGGACATCTTTCAGAAAGCAAAGAAACAAAATTTGAAGTGGTTATTGAAGTGGTTATTGAAGTGTGTTTTCCTGCACAAGGGTGCAGCCCCAAAACCCACAGAGCATAGCCTGTACTTGATACAAAGAACTTGGTTATATCCTGAAAACCCTTCTCTATGTTAGAGTCCCACAAATCACACTTACCTTATCATTTTCATACTTTTCAGCTGAAGGATGAAAGGGTGGAATGGACCAACTGTAGGGATAGTCATCACTGTAATTGGAAGAAACCCCTGAAATGGATAAAGATATTAGAAATGCTCTAATAGTTCACCCAACCAGGATGAGCTCAAACACAAGTTTAACATGTCTTCATCTGGTTTTTTTCAAATATGCTAAATGAAGAAACATTTCAAATGAATCTTTGACAACTGAGAGAAAGATAACCAAGAACTGTCAAAACATTTAAGACAGACATTTTTCCCTGAAATACACCTTTAACTAGTGAGGGAGACTCAAGCCTGTTGAAGAGCCTTACTTCAGGGAATAGCAACAGAAAAAGAATCAATAGATAAAAGTCATCTAATACATTCACCTCTACTACCTTAAGACTTAAGATTTAAAGACAAGCACTGTAAAATCTGGCTAATGATTATGATTTAGGTTCTCAATACAGACCAGAATCACACATCAATACTTATATAAGTTTGTGAGACTGTACACAGCAAGCATTTCTACTTTAAGCAAATGACAACTCAAACCATACCAGGATGAAAAACTTTCCCCACAGATAGGGTCATGTAGCCATTCTCCTTGAAATATTGAGGCATGGTGGAATAGTTTCCTGCATGGACTCTCCAGTAGGAGTAGAAATCGTAAAGCCGGGTGGTGTCAGGCCTGCGGCCAGTGAGGAACGACACTCTGCTGGGAGCACACACAGCTTGCTGAGGAGAGAGACAGCCAAGGAGAGAGGCAATTTCGAACAAAAACCAAAACACACCTACAAACTGACTTGGGCCTAGCAGGGCCATAACCATCTGAAAGCTCAGGAATCACAGGGAAAGAGTTTCATAGCACTTCAAGCTGGAATGAACAGTATCCTTATTAAGCCAATCAGTTCCCAATTGCAAGCTTTAAGCAAGACAGACACTTACGGATCTATAATTTTCCCTCAAATAGCCAATTCCTAAGCACTAAAAACTTTGCTTATGGAGCTAGTAGCACAAAAGAAAAAAAAAAGAAAAAGCAAGTCAGGTTCGATAAAGGCAGTGCTTTCGAAATCTGGTAGCTCATATCACACAGAATTAAGCAGCAGTGGCAGGTGGACTGTGCTGATAAAAGCCCAAAGTCTAGTGGATCTGGACTGCCTTAAGAATAACAAAAGGATAACACAGAAGGTCTGGGTTACAGTCCTAAAGCCTGACCAATTCTGCTTCAGACTCACAAAACCCAAGAGTTATTGCTTTGAAGTCCTATTCCCTAGTCAGAATTAGATCCAAACTTCTAATTTCTCAGCAGAGAGGAACTTGGGAATGTAGACATCCTATACAGAGTATTAAAGTGAAAAGCAATTAGCGAGATTTTGAGCCCTCTATTTTAGAGTGATGCTTACCACACAAACTGCCCCTTTACAGCAACCTATAGAATTGATTCCCTCAAAAGATTAAAAATTAAAAATATAATCTTTTATAAGCAGTAGAAAAGGAGAATTCTGATTTAGTAAAATGGCATTTTTAAGCAGCACTTGGCTGCTAACAGTGAAAATGCTTGAGTGGCATTCCACTCCTTCAAGGACTATGCAAATACCATAATTTAAATGCCCTGATTTCATTTTTCTCACCTTAGTAAAGATAGATTCATACACTACAGTTCAGCCCAAACATTTATTTTTTACTGAAAACACAGTTAATAAATACTTGTTTTTTTCACTGGCCTGCCTAACACTTACTGTGATAAAACCAGTAATTACTTTGCATAGAGAAAACATGTTTAAGTAATTTATCTCACCTGGGCATATGCATTGCTGAACACAATACTTTGAGAAGCAAGCTGATCAATATTGGGAGATTTCACAAGCTTATCTCCATAACAGCCCAAAACAGGACGCAGATCATCCACAACTATAAACAAGACATTCATGCCAGCTATGAAGAAACAGAATTAAAAATAAATTAACTTGAGCTCCATTAAGCAGAGGCTACTTTGTGCTGATTTATCAGCATTTAACCCTGAAATACACTTAAGAACAAAAATAAAATTAATAAAATGAGCAAGAATATCTTTGTAAGGCAATGTAAACAACAGGATTGATTCTTCCAACACAGAAATTCTTATTTGGCCTAGACGGAAATATAGTGGTTTTTATTTCCCTTCCTATTCCATTGCTTGCTCCCATGGTATTTTCTCCAGCTGCTACAGAAGGGTGGTGCAAAATAAAGAGGCATTTTATAGGTCTACCTACTACGGAACTCTACAGCCTGCAGTCTTTGCGAGGGGTGTTACGCTATAGGTAAACACCACTGCTGACCTGTCCAAGGAGCCCGCGCTGCGAACAGACAAAACTCCTTTCCTTCGATTAACTACACACGTATTTTCAAACGCCCTCTCAAGGCGCTGGGGGCTCGACCCGCGCCCCACCGCTGTGTGCAGCCGCACCTCCCCAGGGCCACCCCAGCCCCGCTCCAGCCCCGGCTCCCTCCGGCCTCCCCCAGCCCGGCCCCGCCGCCGAACCAACCCCCGGGGCCGTGCCCCGCTCCGGGCCCCGCCGCCGGGCCGGCCGCCAAGGCATCCCGGGGCGGCCGCAGCAGGGACAGCAACACCCACAGCAAGCACCGAGCTGCCGCCATGGCCCGGCGGGGCAGCGGGGCCGGGCAGGGGCGGGCCGGGGGCGGTGACTGCAGCCATGGCCGGAGCCTCAACCCCGCCCGGAGCCTCAACCCCGCCCGGCCCGGCCCTGTCTCTTCCCTTCCCCGCGCGGGGGCGCCGCGGGCCCGCGAGCGAGCGGCTCAGCCCGGCCCGGACCAGGGCTGTGATCCGGGGGCTCAGCCCGGCCGGGAGAAGCTGCCCCGCACTGCAGGGGCTCAGCCCGGCCCGGAGCGGGATCCAGCGCATCCAGCGCACCCTCGGGCTGTTCGGGCCACAGCGCTGCCCCCGCGGTTCCTGCCCGCGTTTGTTCTTGCAGGAATCTCAGCACCCGCCACAGCTCCCTGGGAAAGGGAATGTCAGTGGCATTCTCAGCGTTGGTTCTTTCTCGTGGAAATAGCATTGGGGAATGAGGAAATCAGGGTTTAGTAATGAGAGAGGCTGAGTACTTCAATCATATTTGTTAATCAGTTAATTTGGTCTCTAAACAAATGTGTTTTTCCGGCCGCCCCGATCTCCCGCCGGCCCGCAGCGAGGTGCGCACTCTGCCGAGCGAGCGAGGCGCCAATGTCTGAGAAGTCACATGCACTAAAAAGCTCCCCACAACACTTAAAGTTTCATTAAGAACCAGCTTTATTAAAAGCTCTGCGATTTGTCATGGTTTGTATCTTTAACTGCAGAAGAGATAATAGATTCATTGCCGGTATTCCTGTACAAAATAACCTCACTGTGAGCTATACAGATGTTTCCCGATCTGCAACTGTAAGATTATCAAAGACCAAGATGGTATAATAAGTTCCTCACAAGAGGATTTTAAAGGAATTGAAAGACTGTATCTATGTAGTGTTACACATTTAACAGAAGGTAAACTCATGACAAGTATACCAATATTGAAAGTAGCCAACACACACTCACTTGGATGTGAAAACCACTATGACAACGACACATGTGATGGTTACGTGCATTTTGCTGTTTTAGCAAGTTATAGGTGCACCTTTGACTACAAATGGAAGTTTAACAGTAAATATCATTGTCTTTGGGATCAGACTAGTAAAAAAAGCCCAAAAACAACTTGAGAAAAAAGCCCCATTTACAGAAAGCTAATGGATGTCTAATGGAACCCTATAATTTTATTCTTTCTGTGCTTCAAGACTGTATTCATTGCTCTTATCAAAATTAAAAGTTCTGAGACAAAAACACCCTCATTCATCCCTTTTTTGTCACAGAGAATGGGCTAGAAAATAATCTTTTCTGCTCCATGAAGATTCATACCTGAGGCCTCAAATATGCTGTGTATGCACTCACCATAAGATTACGAGGAACACTGGCGACAAAGGTCTGTCACAATGCTATTGTTCAGTGGGATGCATGACTCAAAAGTGCAGTACATTGTGTATTACACAGTCTGTGCCTACATATATTCAAGCACGTGTACTTCCTCTAAGCTATTACAGTGAAGTGTGTTTTTATGTGGATCTCACACTTCCTTCCTGCACATGCTGGAAAAGCTTGAATCAAATGAAGAACACTGTTGCTACAAGTTCAGCTACTACTAGGCACATGACATGCAATCAACTCATGAATATTATTCAGTATATTTGATGTTTGCATATTTTGGAATTAATGTTGTATATAAGCAGTATATCTCACAGGTATCACCAACTGTCCTAGCATGGATCAGCTGCTGGAAATGTCCAATCATCCCCAATTGACACTTCTCATCATTTGGAAACTTTTTATGCAAAAAGCCAAGGAATTATTTCGCTATTGCACATGCATTTAATTACCATAATGCTTGCCTCTTTCAAATGCAAATACACTAAGTGGTACTTGATATGAATTTCCTGGTTTGCCTAACATGAGTATATAGCAATCTTAAGTTCAGTCCACTAGAAGAACAAATAACAGAGGAAAAATCTTTTTCAAACAGCACACAAGTTCTGATGCTAAAAAGCAAGTTGGGATGATGCCAGTGAATAATTGCAGACACTGAAATCACAGTGCTTGGACAAACTGGTCTCACAGCTCAGATGTCCACTCCACCCCGGATGTATGGGCCTTTGAGCAGCCTGTTGTTCAGCTCCTGAGCTAAACCACTGCTGCACTCAGTGTGATGAACTGGGAGTGCCACAGGAAAGGTTCAACCTAAACCTTGGCTGAAGTGGCAATACCTTGTACAACACTCCTCCTTAGTCACTCTGCTGGAAGTCCCAGAGTGAATGACAGCCTTCCCCACTTACCACCACTAAGTACCAAATGTGTCCATTTTAAGCTTAGCAACGTGCCAAGGCATATATCAAAAGTTTGGGGTGCTACAGCAGTGCTTTCACAAATGTTGGCAATGTAGGCGAGGCCACCAACATAACAGCTAAATATCTTAAAATCTACTCTTTTCTATGAAAGACTTGCATTAAGACATGGTAAAAATTCATCACAGCAATATTTTTAGTGGGAAAAATTCCATTCATAGGACTCTGTAAGAAACAGCTGTACTGTTGAACCCACAGTAGATCTTATAAAGTGTCATTTCCGTGCCTGGATATGCTTTCCAAGAAAGTTTCCTCTGACAAGGAGGATAAAGTGTGTTTTTAAGACAATGTGAATATGGTCAGGCAATATAAAATAGCCCAGGGGTTGAGGTCTGCCTGGGAAGGACATTTCAACTTTTCAAATATGAAACCTGCCCTTGCAGATGTCTCCCAGTAATTTCACCAGAAGTGGCATTTGGCACAAAGGCAAGTCTAAGGAATTTTTCTGCATCACTCAGTAATTCTAAAAACCCAGGTTTTCACAAATGCTTGGGCACTGTGATCAGTTTACTCAAACTCAAAAAGAGCGAAGCAGTTTTCAACAAATCAATGTAAGTAATCACAAATTTATTGTCATTTAATTCTCATGCATTATAGAAAGTGACTAATCACTACAGGAAGCTTCTGATTGGCAAATTTATTTATCCCTAAACTGATGATTATCAAAAAAGCATTCTTTTCATTTTATGAACTGATGAAATTTCTTTCTGTACAAGCTGCCATGAAGAAAATGAGAGACCTGTTAAAATCATTAACACCTGCATTAATCTGTATCCTCCTCTGGCACATATGGTGAGGGAGTGCAATACCTATAGTAAACATGAGCCCCTGAGACATAATGTTGATATATCTCTAAACAGCATTTTTATCTTTGAAAAATTCCATAGCTGTACTTTCAGAATCAAACCAATCATACTTTTTAAGTCATCTGTGAACATTAGCACTCAAGGGTAAGCTAAAAACATTTGATCAGAGGCATCTGCATAGACTTTCAGTTTGTTAAATTCTTATGATAAGATGGTATCATTGTAGTCCATCCTTGCAGCCTGAATCACAGAAAGATGCACTAGAAAATACATTGTAGACCTTAATTAATAACATTCCTAACTCAAAAATACTCATTATAAGCCTTCATTTCATACACAGTCATTTCTCTATGGCTGAAGAGAGTCGTGCAGATCTGTTCACCTGCAGCATGCTCCCCCTCTCCTCAGGGCCCAGGTCAGTGATCTCACACCATGAGTTTTCCCAAGGATATCAGAGCTGTTTCTAAGAAACTATTTAGACTTCTGAGTAGGTAAGGCAGGTGCTGTTATCACCACCAAAAGCAATGAATTAAAGGCACACCTCAGTCCTGTTTCTCACATTTCCTGTTTGGGCCTATAAACGTGGCAAATTAGACACTGGCAGCTCTGGCTCTGATGTGCTGGCCAGAGAAGAGTAGGGTGGATTGAGGAACTGGAGTTCCTCCTACACCCATTTCAGGAAATGTGCTGACAACTGAGGTACTGCTCAAAGAAATCACACTGTCCCACGTGCTTAGTGAGGGCAGACAAGCACAGTGCAGAAATAACTTCCATGCACAGAAGCATTGACACAGGCAATTTCTCAATTTACACAGTGAGTACAATAAAGAGATAAGGCCCCCAAACAGGAAAGCCTGTGTAAACAAGATGTCATGTAAGGCTACTGAATTCTTTAATGCGGATAGCTGGCAAGGGTTGTTCTGTTATTTAAACATCTACAAATTCTGTTTTGCTTTTATTCCGGATTAATAGCTGCTGCAGATTTTAGAGAGTACTTTGAATGGCATTCTCAGCATAACAACATGCAGTTGTTAAAAACCCCAAAATAACCCAGCCCCCATTTACTTTTAATAGTGAAATCTAATCCCTCTTTTTCCTCTATACCCTCTCTTCCCCTTTCTACAGCTGCTTTAGAGGGGAAGTGAGTAAGCTCATCAGTATTCAGGTATTGCTAACAGGGAGGTCACCTTCTTCTGTTAAGCAACTCTCCATTTCAAACATTAAAACCTTGCAATTAGTAATTTGACAAGGACACCAAGTACATGACTACTTTGCTCTGACTAAGGTGATGTTTTCTGGGTGTAATTCTACTTACAAAGCATGAGAGGAGTGATTCCTGCAAAGGGGCAAATCCTGCCTCTTATATATGTGCAAACTGTGGGATGCAAAGCAAGTGTCACGAAGGTGGAAGCACAGGGGAGGATAAACGGGGATCTGTAATTAGGAAGAGCAAGGTAGAAATGAAAATTGCTCCAGCTTAGGATAAAGCCTTTTAGAAATTAGCAAAGACTTGCTAATGAGGATTCTTTTAAAGACTCATTGTATCATGCTTGACTAAAACAAGAGTAGTAAGACCAAGAGACATAGAACTAATAATTGTAATAGTGTGTAACAGTGTCTTCTTTATAAAATCAAATTCTTCCTTTCTCCACTATCTTCTTTCTTTACAGCTCACTTTAGGGAACTGAACTGTAATGCTAAAGATTCGGAATGACAAAAACATTTTTATTCACAACCACTGCAGACATTTCCTGCACTGCTCTGAGTTTACTGTGTACACAGTAGGACACTGGTTCTGTTACTATGCTAGCATGTTCCAAACTCTGATTTGTAGTACCATACAAAGTCTTCTACAGCTACTCATGAGTAACACTGCTTCACATGCTGAAAATGGCAAATATCATACTGTTTCAATACTTGGAGCACAGAAGTGTTTGTCTCTTCACTAAGAATATTTCATCCCTTTGATAAAAGGATGAAAATACAGAACAGAGAGAAATGGGGGCCAAGCAGATTGTGACCCATGTTATGGTCACTTATTTTGTCCATCTAGAACTTGATTTTCCAAACTTACTGTTATTACATAACCCTGTAATACAGGTTTGAAGGAGCATAGCTACTCATCACTACTGCAGGTGTGAGTGAAGTAGGTCCCAGGATCTCCATCACAGATACCCTGTGGGCAAGGAGTGCAAAGGGGGAAAAAGGCCCAGTGAAGCCTGGCTTGTACTCACATAGACACAGGGTAATTGCCTTAGGGAAGATCATTCTTTGTCTTCCTGAAATTCCTTGACTCCTCCACACTCCTGGACACCTTTCACCTTCAGCAGCAAAACCATACCCAAGATGATGCTTCACTAGATAACCCCAACTTACTGCAGGAATATGTGGGGAAAACCAGCATGGGATCATGTTGTTGAAAGTTGCTTTGTACAGCTTAACTGTGTGAGATACTAATACTTTGAAATACTTAATTTTTGGGTGGTTTTTTCCTTGTAAGATAAATATATGTTCACTATAGTACAAGTTGAAAACCTAATGGCAGGTAGACTTCTGTAAAGCTGAAAGCCAGGGAAGATTAATCACATCATGCTGCCCTCTTACTTAAACAATCCTTTGTGAGCACAGAGTTGGTAGTCCAACACTTCTCTTTGGACCACTGAGCTGAAGCATTCTGATTTTCTCTTATGTTTAAATTGGACAACTACTAGATGATTACAAAATGTCATATTGCTAGATCTCAGTCATGAAGAAAAGGTTAAAAAAAAAAAGCTAATCTCCTTTGGTCTTGTTCGCTTTCATTCCCTGTCTCCCATCCAATTTGGTTAACAATTCATCTCTTACTTCATGGCTGAAACGTCAGAGATGTAAGTGAGCTGGTTTATTTTTGGATATCTTTGTGAGTCTTTTCAATGTGGTGAGATGTAAGTCCTTGTCACAGAATAAAATGCAGCAAGTAGCTGGTTAAGTGTTTCATCTCTGTAAAAGCCATGTAAATTTGCCACAATCATATTGACATTTAACCCATTGCTTTTTCCTGAATGCATTGCAAAAGGAGCTATGACATATCCAATTATTGATAATATGAAGCCTGATTTATCCTTGTGTTGCATCACTGGCTAAAGTATGTGTTGCACAGTGTTAGTGCATCAGGGTGTCAGTGTTGTAACTCATGTGGAACTCACCTTTTGTGTCCAACATCCAAAACCTCTTATTTGATTTGGTGGTATTTTAAGCATTTATTTTGTTCTATCTCACTTGACTTCTGAGACAAGCCCAGAGGAGTCGTGGACAGAAAATGCATTTGAAGTCTGTGTTATCCAGACCTACAGATCCTTGAGAGTCTTGGAACACCTGACCCATGTCAGCACTAAAGTTCTTAATCTGAATAATGCTTTAGGTAAAATTACAAGGTGCCTTTATTCAAAAAAAGGAGGAATGTAAATAGTTAGAAGCTTAGTGTTCATCTGGAACAAGTAACCCAAGAGGATTGAAAGTAAACAACTCCAAATAAATCATGTTTTGTGCTGAATGGGTTTTAAGAATAGAACTTTATATTAATTTTTCCAGGACAATATGCATGATCTGATCCTCCATCAAAGTCTTGAAGGAAATTAACAAGGAAGGAACTAAGAAAGAAATTAAAAAGGAATTAAGAAGGCCTTGAAGGAAAGAATTTCCTCCAAGAAATCACTACTATTAGGAAATTGATTTGATTTATTTATAGAACAATGATCCAATGCTTTTTATTCATGCTTTATCTTCAACAGCTACTAAACACAGTGGAAGGGAAAGTTGTGCTAGAAAGCTCAGGGGTAGAGCAACATAAAAAATTAATAACTTTGAAGCTGTGGTGAGGCAGGAAAAACCTCAGATTGCATAAGAAAAAAGGCATGGAACACAACTTGCTTAAACGAGCAACAGGAGAACAAGTAATAAAACCAGCTGAACAGTTTAAGATGGAAATGTAGAGTATGAGCAGACACATCTTTTGCAGGTAATGTCAAATTGTTATGACAAATCCTGCTTAGGCCAAACAGCTGCACCACAATGCATTTCCAAGCACCCAACTGGCAGAACAGCCCATGACATTCATAGTGGTTTAGCAGTGTAGCTTGCTTCCCATCACAATCATAGCTGGCATTAATATAAACAGCAGCTTGCTGAACTGCTACAACTCTACAAATAGGTTTCAGGCTGGAGCACAGTAATTTAGAGGCACAACATCCAACAGAAAGAAGCCAATAGAATGATTTAAAGCCTTTGCCCTTGAACTAACTTCCCAAGCAGGACACAAAATGATATCATTGCAGGAAGGATTGAAATTTTCATTGAAACTGAAGGCTGTCATTTCAAAACCAAACAACTGTGTGTAATGCAAAAGACAATAACGTGTATGTAGGTATTGATCATTACTGTTCTTAATAGTGCAAAATTACAGGCTGGTCCAAAGATATTATAATAGATTGAACAATCTCTTTGTCAATTATAGGTTAAATTCTGTTTATTCTGTGAATAAATGTTAACAGTGAGGCCTACAGTAAAATCAACTGAAATTCAAATGGGGATTTTCAAACCTTAAGAGTTGTTTTTGTAAACAATCTGATGTTTTGTCACAGACCTTGATAGATGATCCTAGAAACAGTTTGTGACTCTGCTGTCAGCCACATCAGTCAGTTATTGCTGAACTGCTGTCCTCCCTTTAAATGTTGCAGTATTCCAGTCACCTAACAGTGGCACTTTGAGAAGTCTATAAAGCAAATAGGACATGTGAATTATATGGTATGTTAGAAAGGAGTCAAGGCTGACTGTCAACAGAAAAGCAAGCTTTTCAAATTAGAAGGCTGATTCAGGTTTTGTTTCCTGCATTTAACTTTGGCCTGTCAAGGATAGGAATACTCCTAGTTTATATTTTTTAAGCAGAATAAGAATACAAGTAGATAGCTTATGAAAGTAGTAATGACAGTGACTATAGAAGATATACTATATATGCCTTCTTGAACTAATTTGAGAAAATAGATAAATGGAGTAAAACCAAAATCTCTGTTTGGTCTCAACATAAACTGTCTCAGGGGATTCACTTCAATTCCCCATGTTCAAGCCTTGATACGCAGTAGACACAATGTCTTAACAGAAAGCAGATGACTTGCTGCTTCTTTTATCTGCTGCCCATATTACTCCTCCTACCCTTAAATCACTATAAACTGTAAACTCAAGATAAATCTTTTAAGTCTTTAAGTTTAGACAAGCGCTTGGGTTTTCTTTGCTCTCCAACTGTCCCCAGCATCACCCTCACACATGTAGTATCTAGCCATAGCAATCAGGAAATCTGAAACCACCAAAAAAAAATCTAAGAAAGCTCCTAAAATTCTCAGTTACTTGACTTCAAGCCAAAAAATTTAGCTCTAGCTCTCCTGAGGTACCACTACAAAAGTATGTTTCCTGAGCTTTCGTTTCTGTCACCAGGGATTTCTTTCCTATTTCTTTATCCCTCATTGGAACTATTTTGCTGCCTGGGCAGTCAGCCAAACATTGTAACTGCAGAACAAATCTTTCTTGATTTACTTCTACAGACCTTCATGAATATTCTTAGAAATGCCAAGCTGCTTTATTAGCCTTCTGAATTATTAAAAGTTCTCAGGCTAATTCCTTGTTATTAATATTTTGACTTTGTTTTATGATTGCATCTGGCTGCGGGTTATGCTTACAGGTACTGTCTTATCTAGTAGCTTCTTTATGTGTTGCAGTAGATGTATTTTATCTTGGACAAATATATTAGGCATAATTGTTCTCTTTTCCAATCTGATGAGGCTCAACTTTTTCAAAAGCAGAATGAAAACCACGATTTTAATTTCCAATTTTTTAAGCCTGTTAATTCTGTGGTTCCTTACAGGTTTTATCCCCTGCCCTGCCATAGGTCTTATCACAGGGGCACTTCCATCCTATCAGTCTCTGAAGAGTGTCTAGCCCTGATTCTTTCCTTCCCATTCCTCCCATTATGTGTTCTTGCTTCTCTCTTACTCTGAATTCTCCCCAGTCTCCTCACACCCTCTCCACTGCCATTTCTTGTGCTGCCATGGCCTTGCTTTCTTGTAGTCTTGGACTTGTCCTGGCTTTATCAAGTGAACATACTGTGCAGGAAGCTGCTGGTGTGGATATCTGTCAGCTGTTTGTGCTCCTGCCAGTGGAGTTACAGCTGTATCTATGATCTGCCAGTGAACATCTCCAGATGAATCACATCTTTAGTAGATCTGTAGGGACTAATGAGTACTGTCAAGGGCTACGAGAACCTATGGTACTTAACAAATCACACTGCATGTAAGCCCATCTTCTTAGCTGGTATAAATTACCACTCCTGTTAGCACTGGCGGAAAACTCAGACCATTTACTTCGTTTCATCTTTTTGCAAAAGCTAAATACATGATTGATTTTTTTTTTTAAATTAGCATTTCACTTGCAATATAACACCGAGTGAGGAGCTCTGGGGATTTTCAGTTCAAAAAACTGTCACTAGATAATCCATCCTGACATGGAGTCGCCATGTAAACTATCCTGATCTGCTATAGAATTTTGTAAGTCTTGTTAGAGTCAAACTCATCGACTTGAGTTAGATTAACATCTATCTCCCAGTGATACAGACTTTATTTAAAAATGAAAAATCTCCTGTGTCTCAGGGTCATTTGTTCCAACAGCTAATTACTTTCACTTAAACAAATGAACAAACAAAAAACCCCAAACAACAGAAAGCCCAGTTCTCTCCTTTGTGACCACAATTTGTTTAACTTAAGTCTGCCTTGATTATTTTTATGCCCTTTCTAGATTGGCTGAAGTTTTTTATTATCCAATATTTTGTCTCCAAGAAGGAGACAAATTTTTTAATTTGCACTTGAAACATTTCTCATTGAATACTGGATTAAGACAACTTTTGGCAGAGCTGTCCCTAAATGCCCAGGGATTTAATTGTCCCTGACATTAAAATGTCCCAGAGCTGCCCAGAGATTGTGAAAGTCATCCAAATTCTATTCAGCCTGGAGAAGGTTCCAAGGGACACTTCAGAGCACCTTCCAGTACGTAAAGGGGCTCTGGGAGAGCTGGAGAGGGACTTTTACACGGCTATGTAGCACCAGGACCCGCGGGAGCGGCTTCCCACTGGCAGAGTGCTGCTTTGGGCCAGAAATGAGGAAAAAATTCTCCGTAATGCGAGAGCGCCCGGCCCGGCCCCGCCCCGCCCACCCGGACCCCGCCCCGCCCCGCCCACCCGGACCCCGCCCCGCCCCGCCGGACCCCGCCTCCTCCGCCTTGGCCCCGCCCCGCTACTGGCAGAGCCACCGCCTTTCCGGGCGCGCATGCGCAGTGTCCGCCTGCGAAGCCCGGCAGCGCTTGGCCCGCCCGGCTCCCGGCAGAGGCCCGGTGCATGCGCGGGGCGGCGGCGAGGCCCGGGCAGGCCAGGCCCTGGAGCGGTGGCGGCGCCGCGCCATGAGCGCCTGGTAGAGGGGCCGCGATGAACCTGCGCGGCTTCTTCCAGGACTTCAACCCCAGGTGAGCGCGGCATCGGCGGCGCCGGCCCGGCCGGCAGCGGCGCTGGGTGCGGGACGCGGCAGCTTTGCAGCGGAGCGCGGCCTCGGGTGGCCCTTCCGCACCGCGGGCTGGGGCGGCGTTCGGAACACGGCGTTCCCGGCCGCTTTCCTGCCCAGAATCACTGAACCGACCAGGCTGGGGAAGACCTTTGAGCTCATGGACTCCAGCGTTCCCAGCGCCCCGGTGTCGGTGCGTGCTCCCGCGGCTGGTTCGCGGTCAGGACTGGCAACACGGCCTCTCCGCATCTGCTTTCCAGCCGCGCTTCCAGTCGTCTGCTTTGTTATTGTGTAACTCTCTCGGTTACTCGCAGGCTCTTTCTGGTGTTTGAGTGTTTCGCCGCGGTGCTCGGGGGTGCGGAGGCTCCGCACGGCCCCGCGCAGCTCTGCCCGTGTCCGTAGGTGTGAACAACCCCGGGCTGCACGGGGGAGGCGAGCCTTCCTTTGGGCTCCTTTAAAATTAACACTGTGACAGTTACTGCGATTCTGCTGCTCTCCAAGCAAGTAAGAACATGGAACTTTTAAAGGAGCTGAGAGAATGAGTTAAATTAAGTTTCACCAGATATTTTAAGACCGCAAACTAAGGGCTGCAAGTAAGTCGAGCCAGGTATGAGATGCTGAGAGTCCTGGAAAAGCCTCACGTGAAAGAGCCTTACATGACGGCAGTTACTGCAAGCTGCGTTCAGTCAGTTGTTTAGACAAACAAAAGGGTAACCAAAGCTCCAGGAAATGCATTGTTGCAGAGGCTGAAATAAACCATTAAAATATGCGTGGTCGGAGAAACGGAAAAGTAAGAGCAGAAGCCGTAGAAGCTTACAAAGTTTTGTTGCTGCAGAGTGATGCTTGCAGCTTGTTTTCGTGCTGAGTGATGAATGAGCAAGCTGAATGTTGCACTTGTGCAGGTATCTTCATGTTTTGAGGCGCCTGGAACACTGGGGGAGCAGTGGTATTTTACTGCTGTGTTTATTAAGGAGCCAGGGAAAGTACAAATTACGCAAATATTGAATGTTAAAAAAGGATGACTGGCTGAGGAGCTGAGACATCTCTTTGTTGCTCTCAAGTGTGACCTGTTTATATCATCCTATCCCGAGGTAGTTTCCTCAAGCATGCGAGGAGATGCTGACACAATAAATCTGGTTTTCATTATTAAGGGGCAGATGAGGCACTTGTTCTGAGTAGAGGCAAACCAGCTTGATTTCTAAGCATCGCAGTGCTGATCTGATGAATGCTTTTATTTGATGTGAGTGAAAGAGTGTAGTTTTAGTTGTGCTGTTTCTGAAATGGTAGAATTCCTGATGGTTGGTGCTTTGTTCCTTAGGTTATCCATGTTTTAAAATATATACAATTACTTCACTCAAACAGTGCTGAAGCCTGATTATGTGTTTTATAAAGTAGAGAATGAGCTTCTGGTGCATGGGTTCCCTTCCTGTCCTGTGAGGAAACCGCCTACTATGTAATTATTTTGTCTGATTTTTGGTGGTACGAGCAGTTTCTGTGCCATTGCTCAAGTATTCTGGATACGTTTATTCATTCTTAAATTGACAACATTATAATCTGAGTCCGTGTAGCTATTTTAAATTTGTAAGTACCTCCCTCAGTATTCCAGTTAAAAACTTCAGTGTATAATCAGTAACTTTGCTGAAGTTTAGCAAAGTTTTAGTTTAACCCTGTTGGGTTTTTCTTTTCTATAATACTGCTTTTTCAACTGAATGTAAATATTAAGAAAAGTATTCTCTGGAGTCTGCCCTAGTACAATTTGTAATAACTTTTAACCTTTAGTTAAAAGTGGTGTAGATAAAATTTCATAAATTATGTAACTCATTTTTGAATATCAAAAACTACATTATTTGAGTTGTACAACAGAACAAATTTTTTAAACCATGTACAGCTGGTATCATTGTGAGCCTCTAATAATACAGCTCCTGACTGGATCCTTGTGGAAAGGAACTATTTATAGCTGTCCATTTACTGACATTGTCATGCAAAAATGCTTTTGAAATGTTTCCTTGAAGCAATGGTTTTATAAATGAAGGAGATGACATATGTTGTATCTATGATGAAATATTTAATTCTTTGCAAAGAAGCTTGACATGTTTTCTATTAGGAAGTATTCCAATGAAATTTCAGCTGTGACTGATCTTGTCCTCTGCAAAGCTGATATGAAGTTGCCTGCCTTGATTCCTTACTGGTGTTTCTTTTGTTTGTTTAATAGCAAATTCCTTATTTATGCCTGCCTGCTGCTCTTCTCTGTGTTGCTCTCCCTGCGTCTGGATGACAAAATCCAGTGGAGTTACTGGGCTGTGTTTGCTCCAATATGGCTGTGGAAGTTAATGGTGATTGTTGGTGCCTCAGTGGGAACAGGAGTATGGGCCCGAAACCCACAGTACCGGTAAGTTGAGGATGCTTGTTTGGCAAAACAGAGAGAACGTTGTGTGTTGTCAGTCTAGGGCAAAATAACTCTCACATCTTTAAATACGTCAGTGTTGAGTTTTGTGGTAATTCGAGTAGAATGTAAATTTGAAAATCCCAGAGCAAAAGAAAAATTACCTTAAATGAAGTGCAATAAATGTCTTTTCTGTCTATGGTGGATATTAAATGAAAAATGTTGGTGCACAGATCTCCTGATACACCCACATTTTGTGTGGTTCAGATCTTGTTTGCCCCTTCTAGTTATGGTTCTATTCGTTCAGGAAGAAGCTCTGTGTATGCTGGCATTTTACAGGCATTTTACTTTTAGTAACAGAAGATATCTGTTGCAATACTCTGACTTAGGTAGATAAATTGTGGGGAAGGATGTTGATTCAGTTAAAGCTGATGCAGAAGCAAACAGCTCATCTTGAATTTAGCTTATTTCCTAACAGCCTGCATGATAGCTGATACAGTAGCAAAGAAATCCTGTTTTATCTGCCCAGCCATCGAATCCTTAGAAAGTTTTCAAGCTGTAGAAATTTCCACTGCACCCTTTGAGTAAAATACTTACAGTGTTCAGCTTTATGGACAACAAATCTGATTTGGTCATCAGGAGTGGAGTTTAATAGTGACTGTTTGGGTATAATGTTTATGTTTGTTGAAAACAAGTGTTAATAACTGAAACTCAACCAAGTGTCCTGGGATGTTTCCAGAGAAGTGTGCTTTCTTACTGGCAAGTAAATGCTTCCTTATTCCTCTCTTCAGAGCAGAAGGAGAAACCTGTGTGGAGTTCAAAGCGATGTTAATTGCAGTCGGCATCCACCTGCTACTGCTGATGTTTGAAGTGTTGGTGTGTGACAGGATTGAAAGAGGAACCCATTTCTGGCTTCTGGTCTTCATGCCACTGTTCTTTGTGTCTCCAGTCTCAGTCGCCGCTTGTGTGTGGGGATTCCGACATGACAGGTCTCTGGAGGTGAGAGATTCATTTGTGATGTGTAAAAGTCATGGCAGTGCAGGACTTGGGATCAGTTCTGTGGCAATTTGTCTCCCAGGAAAGCACAATACAGAGGACAACATCAGTCCAATTAATTGTTTGCACTCACCTGCAAATGGGAGTGAAATCGGGATCAGGAATAATACAACTTTTTCTAGTATCTTCTAGTTTTTTCAACTACCAAATTGCAGGATGCTTTGAACCTGCCTTTTTATTATTTTGTCTTAAAATAACTCGCCAGGAACTCTGCAATATGGACCAATACCAGACACTTATATGGAAACAACAAAAAAAAATTCCACTGATTATAAGCCCTGTCTCTAGGCAGAATTGAATTTCCAGAACCCTACATAATCAGGGCTGAAAATGTCTTAATTTCAAAATCTGTGTGTTTAATCTGTAATTTGGGAATGTGGATGGTAGGCATGAAACAGTAGAGTTTTATTTTCTGCCTCTATCTTATCTCTAACTCCCTTCAGTTTTGGAAGAACCTTGGAAGAATTCTGAAGGTGTTCCCACAATTGTGACATGTTGCAATAAATTTAGAATTCATATTGAATTTTTAAGGAGTTTTTTGTTTTGCTATGTCCTCAAACTACGCCATGACAATTAAAAATCTGATTTTTAGATGAGGCTCAGCTTTTTCAGGTATTTCAATTTCAAGGGACTATTTCTATAACATTTGCATAGGATGAGTTTATCACTAGAGAGAAACATTTTTGTTAAATGATGGTAACGATGGATAGTAAACTGATATCCAAAGTTGTACATTTTGAAACATTTGCCAATAGAATTTTATTTTGCAGGGTTCTGTTCCCAGTTAACCATTGCTAAAAGTAAAATTTTGTAGAAGTACTTGCTTCCTACTGGATGATGCTTGATTGTGCATTGATTTACAGATGACTGCACAGCTGCTAAGTACTGGCAGAAGAAAGTGGAATCCATAAAAGGCAACAGCTGTCTCAACTAATTTTTTTTTTTTTTTTTTACTCTTAGTCATCTTCACTTAGGGCTGTTCTACTTTCTCTTCCTTTTACTCTGTGAAGATTTCATTATTTCTCTTTCATTTTCTGGAAACATGAGTGGTCTGCCTATAATCCAGGACAATGGTTTTTGACTTGAGTAATCAAAGTAGTTGTTAATCTATCATTATTTTCATAAGTATTTAATCTGAAATACATTATCTGTGCATTCCTTTTCTGTGTCTGATTAGGTGACCAGTAAGTACATGGTGGAGTTTTTGTCTCATGGTGGGCTCAGAAGAAGCTTCCCTTTTATGTGTTACACTATTTTTATAGTCAGCAAAGCACTATTTATTTAAACCATGTTGAATTCATTAAGTTGTGAGCCACTGCAAATATATGTGCACTTGCCCTATAGGTCTTGTATGTTAACTTGCTATAAAAATTATTTATAGCAATCAATCCTCTGATTTTTATGTTTTTCTCTCTCTCTTTGCTCTTGCAGCTTTCAGGCTGCTTGGTCTTACACTTGAGTATGGGGTTTTTTTGGTGGCTTTTTCTTTTGAGAAAGCCAGTGGTACAAAATTACTTTAAATCCACTTTTTCAGTCTTTTTAAAGTAACTCGTAGTTCAACAGTGGAGACTTTGGTGTGGTCCCTGAAGCTGGCAAGTGCCTGCTGCCTGCTGGATTTTTGACTCCCTGTGCTGTAACTTTGAAAGGCATTTATCCAGATCACAGTCTACACAATCATGTGTGTTAGTGAAAAGTAGCATGTAGTGCCTGCCTTCTGAGAAATATTACATTTAAAAGAGGCCTTACATAACTGCATATTTTTTATTAAAATGGGTAATATTTCTAACTTACATTCAAGAGCTTCAGTTAGACTTTTCAGATAATAATTCTGTGGTCTTTGAAGAGCCTGCCCATGTAGGGCTGCCTATAAACTTCAGAAACAAAATCTTGCCAAGTCTGGTGGTGTTCCATTGTTTCACTTTGTTCAAGCTAGACAGACTTTTTTTTTAAAGTGTAATGAAGGGCTGTTTCTCATAGTGGCAAGCAGGACTCGTGAAAACCTTTCATTAACATTTTAATAATAAGTATCGCTTTCTCCATTGCTGCAAAACCCACATCTTCAGTGTAATTTTAAATACCTCTCAATTATATAGTAAATGATTTTAAATCAGGTGTCATCTTCCAATATTTTATGTATTTCTTTTTCCCTCTTGATAGAGCTTGTACTTTTAAATTGTACTGCTGGTAGTTCTGTCCATTACTGAAACTAGTAAATATTCCAGAAGATTAATTTTGCTAATTTTAAGTTGAAGGTCTTTTTACTACATAATTTAATCCTAGCAGTATTTCTTATATTAAGAGTATAGTTGTTTTCTGATGCTTTTCATTCTGATTAGTTTGGCTTTTCTTATTTCTCTAATCACTCTAAATGCCTTTTTCCTTTTTTTTTTTTTTTTAAATACCAGGAAGGTTTTGGAAACAGCTGACTCTATTCAGTTGGGATCACACCCACACACATTTAGGGATGTTTAGCAATAGAAAATGTAAATGCAAATGAATTTTCTTATTTCTGTGATAATCATGGAGTCAGAGAAGTGCTTTGACAGATTCATTGGTTATTCTGGAAATAAGTTTATCTTAGTAAGAGTTAACTAATGTTTTTTTCTTTTTCTAGCTGGAAATCTTGTGTTCAGTCAATATTCTACAGTTCATATTTATTGCACTCAGACTAGACGAAATCATCAGATGGCCGTGGCTTGTATGTAGCAAATGTTTTCTTCTTATCTTTGTTTAAATGCTGAATTTCATAAAGATATTTATTTTAGGGAACAGTTAATATGTGATCAGTCCATGATCCCATTTTGGCTCTCTTAGCAATCCTTCACTGAAGGTCTGGCATTTCATTCAGTGGTCATGGGAATCAGGCTGTTCTTCGGGCACTTCATCCTCTGAGGGAGAGGAATGTGTGCCATCAACTGCAGTTAATTTCTGAGCAGCAGTTGAAAGAGAAATCGTAACCTGAAGTTCCAATGGGAACACTAAAGAAGCCATGAAAGTGATTGGTGAGTTAGAGAATGTGTTGGTAAATACAGTGTGATAAACAACTAGTTTTATTTATGTTAACATGCATGCAAATCCACTTACTGTGCAAGTAGTCACTGTCAAAACTGCTGAGATGTCCTGTCCTAAGTGCTTTTAGAATACAGAAGTGCTGTTTCAGTGTCTGGGTTTTTGTAAACTACCATAAAACTGACAATCTGGCATGGTTATGTCTGTCCTTTCTATTGTCAAAAAAAAACTCATGAAAGAATTGAAACTCTAAAGTAAGGCATCCAGTGTAGGAAGTACTTGCTAAAATCAATTTCAACTACAGTCTGAGCCCGAGCAAAACCACAGAAGTCTTACTAAAGTTGAACATTGACTTAATTTTAAATTGTTTCAGCCTGATGGGGTTTAGAAAGCTGAGGAACACCTGAGAGCTGATAGGGCTCGAAACAATGCACATAAGTTTGATGCTTTTCTTTCAAAGACAATTTTCTGGTTTAGACTTAATATGTAGACTCACTTTATTTGAAAGAACCCCACAACTGAAACAAATCAAATGTGTCTTTCTTTCAGGTTGTTTGTGTTCCACTGTGGATCTTGATGTCCTTCCTGTGCCTTGTTGTGCTCTATTACATCGTGTGGTCTGTCCTGTTCCTGCGCTCCATGGACGTGATTGCTGAGCAGAGGAGGACACACATAACCATGGCTGTCAGCTGGATGACAATTGTAGTGCCACTGCTCACCTTTGAGGTAGGGAAAGCCATAATGAGTTTGATGTGTCTTGTTCTTTTTTCAGTAAGTAATGAAATGAGAATGTTGCTCTTTGTTTTGGAATAAAATATTAACAGCAAATACAAAAGACAAACAAGAATTCTGTGTTCCTTGAAAGTTTCTTGAGTAAAATCTCTATCACACTGGAATTATAAATACATGATTCTGTGAAGGCCATTTTTTCCTCACAGATACATGAAGTTAAAGATCTGAGATCAGCATATGCTTTAAGCAGTTTGAAAGTGAGTATTGCAATTAAACTGACATTGTATATTTTTTTTGCCATTTAGATCTTGCTAGTACACAGACTGGATGGGCATAATTCTTTTTCTTTCATACCCATATTTGTTCCTCTCTGGCTTTCACTGATAACATTAATGGCAACAACATTTGGACAAAAAGGAGGCAATCACTGTAAGTATTTCAGAATCCTGGAAACAGAGTGAAAATCAATGTATTTTATTAAGATTTGTATTTTCAAAAAGGGCTTTTGTGTTACTATTGTTTTCAGGCAGTTGTAGTAAAGTTTCAGTGTTTACAGTGTCCTCCCCTGTGGCACTGTTTGCATTGGTTGAGATGCAAAGTCTTTTGTGTTCCTTCTCTGTACTGATGTGACCTGACACTGTATAACATGTGAAATGAAATGGATTCTTGCTGGGTTAGTGTAGCTGTAATTTATAGAGATGGATATACACACAGTCATGTGTGTGCAGACATGGAACTGTGCAAATGCATGTCCAGACACTGTATGTGTGTCTGCATGTATATAATCTGAATTGCAGTATTATGATAGGCACAAGGAACACTGAGAAGCAGCACTAACCAATGTTACATTATTTGTAAGAGACCTTAAATAGTCTGTCTACTTATTTTAAGTGTTCATTCTGTTAATAATGTAAAACGTTGGGTTTCTTTTAGGGTGGTTTGGAATTCGCAAAGACTTTTGCCAGTTCCTGCTTGAAATTTTTCCATTCTTACGAGAATATGGAAATATCTCTTATGATCTTCATCATGAAGATAATGAGGAGACAGAAGAAACACCACTGCCTGAACCGCCAAAAATTGCACCAATGTTTCGAAAAAAGACTGGAGTGGTTATTACACAGAGTCCTGGAAAATACGTGATTCCACCACCTAAGTTAAGCATTGATATGCCAGATTAAGATGACAGTAGCATATTAAACTTGAACTGGCCATCAGCAGACAAATGTATTTCATCTCATGCCTTGTCCCAATTCCTTTAAAATACGTATTGCCGAATCAGTGGCTTGGATTACACAAATCAGAAACTTTGAAGATAATCTGAGAGCTTTTCCAGAAATATGTGGTTGTCTAATTTGTGAACCTTCCTGATGGGTTGGTTGCACGCTTGCCTGTATAGTATTTATATGAACATTTTTAGCAGTGTAATATATTGTTTAAAAGTCCTGTTGTGTACAGTATAAGTATTATCTAAAAGTATTTTTTTAAAAACCCTGTATGAAATGCCTATGCTATTCCAGGTGTCTTTTAGGTCCTAAATATACACTTGATTTTCGTGTCTCTTTTAAATGCTCTGGGATGCCTTAGCATAGTACCTCTTGACTTCCTTTTTCTGTTCAGCCACAATCATTGTCTCAACCACAGAGGCACAAGAGTGTTGCACTTCTCAGGCAACACCGGAAAGCTTTTTGGGGGGAAGTAGAATGTATGGTGACTGACATGATGCTTTTGAGTTAGCTATGTACATTTTCATGTAAGTATTTCAACTTTTGTGCTGGTTTGGGAGTTACATGTTGATTTTGTCACTTTTCCAGTTCCATGTTTTGATTCTTCTTGAGCAGCATGTACCATTCTCCCAATAGACTGGCTGTTTAATAAGCTGTTCCCCCTTGCATTGTGTGGTCTATGCCAGAAACATTTGTGGTAGGTGTCACAGCTGTTGGTTAGCTGGTATAAATATCATAGCTTGGTCTTAGTTACCAGCTTTGTGTTGGTTGGTGTAAATGATTAAACTTTTCAAGATAGGATCTCGTTGGTGTTGGCATAGCATTTTCTTGTCTGAAGAAAGCCCTGCTTTGACAGTATGTTGTGGACTTACAGGTGCTTTGGAGCAGTGGAGTCTATGAAATGTATAGTCCTGTAGTATATAGAAACAGATGTCTGATATTCCCAAACCCTTGCAGCTTCTGTCTATGTTTAGGAACCCACAGTTTAGGTAGCTTAAATGCCATGGGTCTTGTTTCTTTAGTGTTAGCATGGCAGTAAGAGCAAGGAGTTGGTGGACATTTCTGCATGTGTTAAAGGTGTATGCCTGGAAAACTTGGATGTGGCACTTCCATTCCTCATGCTCCAGAGCTCCCTTTTCTTGCCTGTGGACCACCTACTGCTCAAAAGGCAACCCAGCACTATCCCATCCCACACTTTAAATTTTGTTGCAGTTTTATTTTATATATGTATTTTTATATATTTTATTATATTCTGGTACAAAAAATCAAACACGGGCAGGATTGCTACCGGACATCAATTTGCCTGCACACTGCCACAGAAAAGAAAACCAGACGCTGAGCTTGCATGAGAAACCACTTCCCCGGAGGAGAGCAGTCCGTGCACAGCAGGTCCAAGGGAGAACAGGCACAGACTCAGGAAGGCCAAGCACAGTGCCTCAGCTCCCTGAGGCAGTGGTGCCTGTACAGCTCCACGTGCTGCTGCTGGGATAAACACGGAGGTGCTGCAAGCTCTGCCCCTCCCTTCTGTCAAGGCACCACAGGGCCCTGCTGGGGCCAGGGAGCTGCGGCTGCTTCACCCAGCACTGCCCTGCAGTCACTTCCCACCCTTCCAGCTGTGCTGACAGCAGCTGCTCCTCTCTCTGTGCCAAGGCTAGGGCCCAGCTCCACGTGTGGCTCAGACTGGATGTGCAGGCAGTGGCTCTGGGCCCTGGCGCTGGGTGTGCAAGGGACCTTCCACAGCTCTGGGACATGCAGTGTAGTCCATGGGAACAGTTTCCCAAGTGCTCCAGGAAATGGAATACAAAGGCTCTGCTGGTTGTCCTGTACTGTTTTTAAAGCCATGCCTAGGTGTGGCCTTGCTCCAGAAAATCAAAAGGATTTTCACTGTAATGTAGGGTGTGAATTTAGAAAACTTAGGAGTGCCATAAATCTGTGACTATTTGTAATTCTTCACACTTGTCTTCAATTCGGTATTAGATTTTCAAAGATAACAGTTATTTTTCATCTTAAATAAGAGAAAAAAAAAATCAATATTTGCTTAATTTCATTTTTTACAAACACCCTCTCATAATGGCCTTTCTACAATGTCTGTCACGTCACAGAGCCATATCCACTGTATGCACATCTTGTGTACCTGAACTATGAATGAAAGCAGTCTAACCTTAAGGAAGGATTAGGAGTGGTCTGTGAAAGATTGTGGCATTATTGTGGCATTATTGTGGCAGCTTGCTTTTAAGCACCACTTTCCTATAATCAGACATGCCGGTATCAAAAAATCAGTTTTATTTATGTTTAAATTGGCACACAATCCATAATCACGCATTTAAAAAACGGCATTTACTTAGTTGTTTATATAGGAAAAAATCTAAAAAACAATAATAATTTCCTGTATTACTCATAAAAAACACATCTTGTCTGTTTTCCCTCAAAAGAGCAGTTCTTCAAATATATCTGCCATTTCAAACGGTTTTGGAAGGGAATCCTAAACAAAATGCTGATGTAATTCACAAGTCAGCATCTTGGATGAAAGTCTGCATTTAGACAGGAAAAATAAAGAGTAAGGGGCAACACCTACAGTTCTGAAGGGATCAGTTCTTCAGGGATGTCCACCTGCCACACCCCTGTTCTCCCTCTGGCAGGAATTGGTTCCAGGAGCCATCTGGGATTTGAAACAACAGTCAAGTATTTCTGTTCTAGATTGCTGAGGACAGCTTTGTTTTCCAGCTCCAGAATATCTTCAGGAGGAAGGTTTTCTGGATATAGTGATGTCTCTCCAACATCAATTAAGCCTGTATTTTAACATTAAAATACAAAATTAGTTGCCAGCTTGATCTCCTAGAGAAAAGTTTTCCAGAAGTAACCCTCCCTGAGGACATACAGAACAGCCAGTTTGTTACTGGGGATGCACACCTCCCACCTGTGCTGTTTGCCTCAGAAGTCCATGTGACTCAACTCAGGTGGGTGAAGAAAAGGAGGAGCACACAGTTTAAATAACCACAACCCAGCAATGCAGAATTGTGTGAAAAAACACCTGCATCTATAGAGACACAGCTGCTACCCAAACTCCTGAGCTACATTTGGCCTTGGAACGGCTTCATTAAACCACAAAACTCTCTCACTTCTCTCAGGCCACTGTTAACATTGTTACATCATTAAAATATATAGAAATTCCTGCTCTCCGTAAGCCTCTTAATGTCACAAAATGGACATTCTGTATTGCTTAACTCTTTTGATGATTAAAATAAATATCAAATAAGCTTTGTAATCTACTCCCCAGTTAAGCATGCAATTTACATCAAGGCTGCAAATCTCCCTACTATATAGGACCTACAATTTTCAGCACTCTAGAACCACAACAATATTCAGTGTATGTAATAAAATTAATTTGCTGTGCAGGAATAGCTAGAAGTATTCAAATGACAATGAAAGATGGTGTAACAAAGATACGTACAAGGAAATAGGGCAAAATGAGTGCTGGAGAAAAACTTCGTAAGCATAACTGTATGCTTACATCCACTGTATGTCATCAGAATTTATGCAATGAAGCATCACTGCCTCTGCACTGTGCTACAGAAACAAACTTCTTCACTGCCCAAATCCCAAAAATGACAGAGGGTTTGTAAGACTGAAAAAGGATTTATTTATGTAATCATTTATGTATACTCTAAAATGACATGCAAAGCACTGCAACATCATGAATTTGTTTGACCATGAGTACTTCAAAACGGTTTCAGCAAGAGTTCCTAAGCTTAAAACGCAAGAAGTATGAAATTGACGTGTTATACAGAAACATACAGGAATTGAAATAGACACCCATCACAACTCATGCTCCATTCTTTCAAAGTGTCAAAGAAATGTCATAATGAGTGCAAACACATAAAGCAGATGTGTATTTGAGTGAATGTTAATGGACTGAAAGTTTGCTTCGAAAATATAACCCAAGGATGCTTACCTGCAATAACTCCTCTGCCATATTTTTCCCCTTCATCCAACAAATCTTGCAGTTGTTTTGGTGTCATGCCGCACCTATTCAGAAGAATTTCTCTCCATGTTTCATCTTCCCAGTCCTTAACAGCTATATGAATAGCAATGGTGCAATTCTTGTAGCCTGCTAGCAAAGGACGCCAGCGAGTCTCTAATGTTTTGATCTGGTTCAGAAGCAATCCTGCGTAGGGCTGTCGGAAGGAAAGGCAACCGAATTTCATCGTGCTCCTCGCATCAGAAGCCGTTTATTTCCTGTAAACACACAGACGCGCGGGGATGAGCCTCCAGAAGCGGCCCGTGCCCGTGACACGCTGCCGGCGCTGGAGCCGCGGAGCTGCGCGGAGGGAGCTGCGCGGCTCCCCGGGGGCGGGTCTGCCCCACGGCCCCGCTCTGCCCGCTCTGCCGCGCTCGGGGCTCGGCCGCGTCCCCCCAAACAGCCGCCCCCGCGGCCGGCCACAGCCACAGCCCCGGCCCCGATCCCCGCCGCCGCCCCGCGCCCGCAGGCACTGCCCCCGCGGCCGGAGCTGCAGAGGCCCCGCGGCCTGGCCTGGCCCGGCCCGGCCCTGCCACCGTGCGCTGCCTCCCGCGGGGAGCGCTCAGCCGCCGCGAGGCCATGGAGGCCCCCGGGCCGCCGCCCACCTGCGCCGAGGCTCCGCGCCCTCCGCTCCGCGGCCCGCTGGGACGGTGGGTGCCGGGAGCGGGGCGGAGCGGGCCGGGAGGCGGTGGCCCCGCGGGCGGGGCGGAGGCCGAGCCCGGCTGCGCTGAAGGGAGCGCGGCCGCGCCGCCCCTGTGGGCTCTCGGCCCTCCCGGTAGGCGGGATGGGGTTACGGCCTGGCTGAGGCGGTGCGCAGGGGCGGGAGCCGGATGGTGGGCGCTGAGGGGAGCAGGGAGCTGCGTGTGCCCTGAGGGGCGGGTGCCCTCGGTGGGCGCTGAGGGGAGCGGGCAGCTGCCCGGGGTGTTCTCTTTGCCACTGCCGGGCTCGGGAGATAGGCTCTGTGCCACCCTACCCCGTGCCAGCAGCACGGGGGCATCTTCTGTCCGGCCCTGCAAGCGAGCGGCGCAGGGCGTTCGCGCCTCTGATCATAACCAAAAGCCATTCAGCACATGAAAGTTCAGTGTGTCACCTCCCTGCTTTCTTTGGCCACTAGTTTGTTTGGGACAGAATTTCCCAAAGTGCTCTCATCCACCCCTACTCTGTGAGGACAGGCTCACCTGTATCCTGTTGCCCTTCAATTGCGTGTGTTGCATCAAGGCTTCACCTTTCCAACACAAATGTTTTGAATAACGCGGTTACTGTTTGATGACAGGTCTTGTGTTGGTCCCGCTGAGAACCCTGGCAACAGGGAGCAATGTGTGATGGCCTGGTGAACACAGTAAAATGCAGAGACCTTTCAGGAAAGGATAATTTGGAAAAGAAGGGGGTAAGAATAGATGTATAGTCCCACTATATGTGTTCAGTTTTAATGGGCAACCAATATATTTTTATGTCAGTGAACTCTTGTTTGTACAGTGTGAATTTCCAACGTATACAATGAAAGTGACCTCGTTAAGGCAAACACTGATACCAAAATGGTTACTGATGCAGCCAGTTGAAGAGTTGAGTTGTGTCTGAATTTCTGCAGGTATAGAAGATAAAAAAAATGCCGGGGTATTTGTGTCCAAAAATCACAGGAGAGTCGTCTTTCATGTAAAGCCATAACTGTAAATACAAGTATTTGGGGAGCTTTGCCATGCACACAGCATTTGAGAGAAAGAAAGGGAAGAAAGAATGTTGACCAAAACGAGTGAGTTAGGAGAGACAGGCCAGAGAACAAAGGAGAACTGGGAAAGAAGAAAAAGAAAGAATGGTAGCATTTACAAAGGGAAAAGGTTTGTTTTGTCTTTTGCTCTGTTGAACCACATTTCTCAACTATGAGATATCTCAAAATGACTTTAACGATTCCAGGAACTCACAGGTGGAAAGAGTAAAGTGATCTGCTGGGATTCCGCTGAGAAAGAGAGATGGGCTGATCCTATACTTAAGAAGGGCAGAGGAACTTCACACAGCAAAAGGTAAGATTAATGATTTTTTTTTTTTTTTTTGTCCAGGTCTCTGAAATATTTTATGGCTGATAGAGTTAACTTTTGAAACCTAGTTTTATCATTACCATTTTCTGAAATTTCTGCTTCATTATCGCGTTTTTCTCTGGATATTTCCAAAGTCTTGTTCAAAATGTTCTAGATAGAGTCATTCTAGTCCTTCATATAACATCATAATGAGAACAGAAATAGATTATGTGAATTTAAATTCATTGAAGTTTTTACAGGGTTATTACTTTAAATTTTTTTTTTTTTTTGCTTTAAGCTGTTTCCATTTTAAGAACCATGCTGTGCATGGTTAGTACAAGGACCTGTTGAATCTGTTTAAAGTTGTGAGTGAGTATTGGGCTTTCCATGGGGGTTGTGGTATTTGCTTTTGGTATTTTTCCACTGTATAATTGTATTTGATGTGAAGGTTATTTATTTTGGGGAAAATACAAGCCAGAATATTTAAATGTTGTATAAGTCGCTTTGTTTTATGTCCATGTATGTTATATCAGGATTTTGGATCACGTGTTTCATCACATAAATAAAATAGATCTTTTTTTCTTGATCTAAGAAAAAATCTCCAAAGTACTTAAAATCTCAAGTCTAACAGTTCTAAATAAAATATAAATAGCAGAAGATTTGTGTGCTACTACCAAAGGTGAATAAATATTATGTTGAAAATCTCCTGTCACAAAATTACCTTACTTGGTTTGTAGAAACCTTGTCCCATATATTGGAACACTCACCAGAAGATTTAACAATTTTTGTCAGCACCTAGATAAGGCCCTGTAATTAGCAGTACTTGTGTACTGTTCAGCCTTTTGTGTGATGAGTGGTAAAGGCAGTTCAGTAGGTTTTCTCAGGATAGGAGATAATGATTCAAATTTCATATTCACAGCAGTGAATATGAAAAAGAAAATTCATTCTGGTCTTAGCAGATGATCAGGTTATGTTTGGCATCCTAGATGCACTTAATTGCTTTTTGGTCACTGTGGTTTTCACGTGCCAATGCCAATCCCAAATTATCTCCTCTTGGTGCATAATCTCTATAATCTCAGCAAAAGGAAATTCTGCAATTTGTGTCTGTACTTCTGTAACCCCTACTTCATTTCAGTGTCACTAGATTAGCTTTTCTTAGGGTGTCCCTAAGTTTAATTTTGATAGAACAAGGACTTCATAATTCCCATTACAGAATGTGTTACTGTGGAGCTGAAACAATGCCTGGTACATCATTTATAAGGACTCAGGTCTGATCTCATCTAGATAGGCAAGCATTGCTGCATTCCTTGTCACATTCACTTAGTAGCTGATTTTACAGGACTCAGTACACAGCAATAGGGGCTGGGATATCTTGTGTCAAAATCAGGTCAAGGGACTTGATCAGCTACAGTTAATTTCCAGTGTGAGAGCAGATGTGGTGCAGTGTGTTCCAGGAAAAACTGGAGGTCAAAACTGAAATGTCAGCTGTTAATAACCCATGAAATACAATGCAATACAATTATTTGTATTGAATGGTCACTCTTTGATAGTTGACATTCATGAGAATCTGTACTGTGTTGGCATTTGAACATACATTGCTTTTTACTGCATTTTAGAACATCAAACAGTGTGAAATGGGATGCTGCAACTCTGTATTCTTTTGGCAGCAATTCCATCATAAGGACTTCTACCAACCTTCTGCATTTTTCCCCTTTTCTCTTAATTTTACCCTATCATTCAAATATTGTAGTTAAAACACATTTTGCCATGCTGTTCTGTATTTCTTTGTACGTATTTTAAGAATTTATGACTGTCTTAAGTTTGGCTCAATAAACATATATTCAATTTCTTTAGATGATTCTCTTATTTCCAGATTTGGTGCAACACTGTCTTTTCTGAACAGGTCTCTGAAAACGTGAATCTGTGGCTCTTATTTTTTTACATACACCTTGCCCCCCATACCCCGCATGTAGAACACATTTCTGGTTTGTAACACTTCACTGGCATCACTATCCTTGTCAAAAATGTGGGCACTATAAATAGTCATAGTCATAGATTGATGGTGATTTACAGCAAAGTTTTCTTATGTCTGAGAAATATTTTAATGAGGTATATACAACAGGCCAAGGCATGAATTATTCTTCTCAGTACTCTACAACATGCTAGACATTCCTAGATTCCAACTGCCCCCAACACATGCAATGTCCTGCCTTGTCCCCTTTACATCAGATCTTGCTGCTGAATTTTCCATGTATTTGAACTGGGCATCACTTATGTGAGCAGGAGACAGGCCAGGTCTGCTGGTGACTTTCATCTGCTAAATTATTTATTTCTAAATTTATAGATGACTAATATTCAGAGACCATCCTGGTCCTTCTGCTTTTCTGAAGGTTAAAAGAAGGTTGTAGCTATAGGCTGAGCCCCAAGCTAGCTGATTTAGAAACATCTTGTGTAGCTTTCCGTAGCAATCTTTTTTGATTGAGCTACGTGGCTTCATGCTGAGGTAATCTGCAGGGGAAGGAGAGCTTTTAGTAATGAGCTCTCCTTCCCCTGCTGATTATTATGTCCAATCCACAGGCAACTCTGCAGTATGTGGCTGCATAAAACATTTTTAAAGATAAGACTGATCAACACCTTTTTATGGCCGTGAGTCCACAACCAGAGTTCATGCCCTCTGAAACACTGAAAACTTAAGAAAAATTAATCTGCACTCCTACTATAAAGGAGTACTTATCCTTCATCTAATTGATGCTGTCTGTCTAGCTTTATAATTATTTTGGGGTTTAATCTGTTTTCAGATGCAAAGTGTTTGTGCAAGTTTGAAAAAATCGTATAGAGCTATTTCTAATCGATAAGTAATAGAAAGTTTGCCTTACTAAACTAAAATATTAATGACTTCCTTTGTTTCCTTAGTAAAATCTACTTTATATGACAGTTAAAATACTTGGGAATTCTTCAACAACTTCTATGAAGTTTGGCTAAGTACCTTTTAATTCCATCTAATCAGGAGACACTTAAGAGAAAATGAATTGCTTCGCCATTTTCGATTAGCCACAAAAGATACTCTTAACAAGAGCTGTAAGAAAAAGAATTCATGTGCAGAAGCAATTGCATTTTCTAACTGGTCCTGTATGTTCTTTTATGACTAAAACATTACTTTTTGACCATTGATAAAACACTAATAGAAATGGAAAATGCAGTTTTCCTCTGAATTATCTTCCTCTCTGAACTGTCTTCCCTGAGAGAAGTACTTCCATATCTGGAGTCAATTTAAGTCTATTTCTTCTTAGCTTTTTTGGTTGGGGCTTTTTTGGTGGGAAAGTTTTTTTTAGTTGTGTTTTGGGGTTTTTTGGGGTAATTTTTGTTTGGTTTTCAAATATTAGTGACTGCATAGTCTGTCTTAGAGCAGGTACCAAAAAAAGATTTGTTCTATTACTGGGAAGAAAATTATGAAATAATTTAGGGAAGATGTTGCTCCTAGCTGGTACAGGTGATTTTTCTTTTCTTGCTGTCTAAAAATATTTGCAATAAAGGGGAAAGTTGCAAAACAGATGTGCATATAGGTGTCTGTATAGAGTTGATGTGTGTGTTTATGATTGTGATGATTACAGAAATGTATAAAAGTCAAATCTAGATGTGATTGGTTTGATGTGTGATGATTAAAACTGGTTTTAGCATTCTATGTAAAACTTAAAAATAGTTAGCTTCTGACTTGCTCTTCCTAATAAGCTCATGTTTATATTACAGAATGAGTTTTGTGGGTTTCACTGCAGTAGTAACCATTCTATCTGTTTGGAGTTACTGGTTTTATATGTGTTGAACTTTAGGTCATGTTTTGAAGTACATCATCGCATATTTTCTCTCTATTTTTTTATTTCTTTGTTTTCCAGATTTTTTTTTTTAATATATTGGACTTAATTGCTTTCTTAATTTTCAGGTGTCTTGATTCCTACTTCCTTATGGCCCCCACTAGTAAATACAGTATATTTTCATCACATGTGTCTACTTAGATGAAGGGTTGCCTTTGTTTAGGTATACTTCCAAATAGAAAGCAGTCTATCAGTTATTCCTCCAGTGTTAATCTAAATGTACATGAGAGTACTCCATATTGTATTTTTATAATTAATAAACATGTTAAACGAACCTAATTTCTAATACATCAGCAAGCAGAAATAAAAATAAAATATAGGTTGGCTTTTTCCAAAAGCTGAACATAGTTTTGAATTGAGGGTTTATATCCCCTTCATTGTAGATAAACTCTACAAAATATCTTCCATCCTCTCACAAAACGAGAGCTCAGCATACAACTCTTGAATGAGAGGGTTTTTATCTCTTGAATGTTTAATATGCAGTCTTCATTTCTTATGGTTGGCTGAGCTGGTGCAAAGGGGCTTTTGCTGTCGCTGCTGTCGCAGTTCCCCAGGCTGTCCCCGCTGTCCCTGGGTGGCGCCAGGACCCAGGGAACATTCCGAGGTTCCTGTGCCAGGGGCGAGCGCTGCTCGTCTCCTTGCTTGAACCGCTGGTGCCACTCCTCGGGGACATCGCTCCTTCCATTCTAGGTCAAAACCACTGGTGACTGGAACAGGGACAACAAATTATTTCAGTAGCCTGCATTTTCATTTACTTGACAAATCAAGTTAAAAGTGTCTCATGTAGATAACTGAATTTCTTTGCAGGGACGACACCAACACCTTGTGCTGTGGCACAGTTGTGTATTTGGGTAACCAAGAGCTGTCTGCCTAGAGCTTCATGCTACTACATGCTTCATTTAGATCTAATTTGGTTTCCTATTCCCAGCTCTGATCCTAGTCTTGCTTTACTACAAGCACTACAACTCTTCTGCAGCTCTTGTACCGTTTAGTTTGTTAGCCCTAAGTTCAAACACCTGTGGGATAACTAAGTCTGCTCCTCAAGCATGCTAAGATTAAGCAAAAATAATTTATTCTAACAGTCTGAAAAGCAACATTATATGGGACGACTACACTGTGACTATTCAATAAATATATTGTCTTCATACTCGGAGTCAAGAAAGGATGCCAGTTCCTCTTTGGAGTAGAGGGCAATAGTGATTTAATCAATCACGAGGGGAAAAAGAGAAAAGCGGTTTTGTCAGAGGTAGAAGAAACCTTTTGTCTCTGAGATATCTGACAGCAAAACAGCAGCAGAATGTTATGGATAAATAGGTGTTGTGAATATTCAGTGTTTTACTGAGAGTAGCAGTTTAGTTGAAAAGGCAGCATAATGTCCACTGCCCAGTCCTGCAGGTTATTTGTAAAGAAAGACTGAGTCAGGACAGTGTGGCGAAAATAGTAAATCTGGAATGGGATTATCAAAGTGCTCTTTTCTAATAGAGAATGCAAGCTTTGGTGCCAACTTGAGCATGTCCAGCATGTAGTGCTGCTAGTGCCCTGCAAAATTAGTTTGGAGGGCTTCTGTGAAATGTAAACTCAAGTCCTGCAGTGGTAGTATGTTTAATATCTCTGCTTGCTTTATTTCATCACTTTTCTTTTTTATCTTGTTATGTTATTCAGTATTTTCTTAAAGTTCATGTTTCTTGTGAGTCTGAGGGCTTTTTTAAACCTGAGTTTATTAGGTTTGGTATTTTGTAGGAATAAGTTCAAATTTACACTCAGATTTAAACTTTGTGATTAATCTGCGCATGTTCCCTTTTCATTTCTGTGTGAATTGTGTTCTTTGCTATTATGCTTTACCGTGAGGGTGACTAGGCACTGAAACAGGCTGCCCAGAGAGTTGTGGAGCCTCTTCTTCTGGAGATATTAAAGACTGTCTTGATGTGACCTTGGGCAACCTGCTCTGGGTGAACGTGCTTTAGCAGGGGGGTTGGACCACTCTATGACTGTGATTTTGTTTTTTTCGTTTGTTTTATCATTTTGCTTGGGAGGTTTTGCTAACAGTTCTTTATTTTTGCCTCTACATAAACAATAAATGATTTATAGTATAGTATCCTAAAGTGGTCATATACAGAGCTCAGAATCAACAAGTTTCCCACTATGAGTCTCATCAGAAGGAGGTGTTACCTCCTCTGGAAGTGTCTTTTCTCTGCTTTCTTGTTAACATCTGCCTACATGAGGAATGTATCTATGTAAGTAAATAAGTAATAATAATCCTCACTGGCATTTAAGTATGTGGAATACTTGAATTTAAAGTGTGCACATACATTACCAGAGTTAAAACTAAATGCAGGTAAATCTGTGCAAAGCCTGAAAATAGCAGTTCTAGATATAAATATTTAAACTTAGTTGAAGTCTGATGTATCAGTTTTGGCAGTGTTGAAGACAGTGGAGCCTCCAAGTGTTGTTAACGCCTGTGAAAATGGCACAGGGCAAGTGCAGTGAAATAAAGTTTTGCAACTTTAGATTCCCACATATAAATTATTTCTATGCTGAGTGCTTAAAATCTAAAGCCATAACAGTTTTTAACCTCAGGAACTATGGAATCATGTTGATGAGAAAGAGCAGGGCTGTGAAGCCACAACAGTATTTACTTATTTATTGCCTATGACATATTGTATCGCTGTTGAAAATGGTTGTACAATACATCACAAGCTACCAGAAGCATCATCACCCATAGTATATGTTCTGCATAAAGAAACTGGACATCTGAAGGAACTTGTTGCTGTAGTTCTATTCTATTTGTTCTGTTAAATGCCTGCTTCCATTTTAGTAAGGTAGCAGTTACTTTAGCTAATTGGGTTTTTTTTAGTTTGTAATTGCCAGTTGTCACCGACAGGTAGTAATTTCCTCTGCAGCTTCAGAAACAAGAGAATAAACAAATAGTTGCTGAATACTGATGTGTTTTCACAGAGTGGATGCCTTCCCACTCCAAACTGTAGTTCTGCTACACACCAATTTTTAGCCAATATGTAAGAACAGCAAATGATTGATTCATCAGTATGCTTTTTATTCATATTAATTATGAATGTGTCTGTTTGTTTTAAAACACTATTCTTTGAAAGTAAAATCATTAATTAGTAATCTTCAGCTTGTTAATAATGAGCTCTGAGTTTAGATTTTTTTTTTTCCCCAGAATCACTAGGAAAATGTTTTTACATCTCTGTATGCAAATGTTTATGTACCTCCATTGGAGTGATGTCCTTAGCTTAGCACACTATGTTATAGAAAGAGAAAGAAGAAGTAGTAAGATGACTGAAAACTTACCATGCTTTTCTGAGACTTCATTGCTTTATTAATATTTGCATTTTTTTTCCCCATTCAAAGCCTTTAGAATGTATTTTGTGTATTAAGCATATTTAATTTGGAGAATTTGTGGGAGGAAAGTGCAATGAATGATTTCTTTGGAGGTACATGACGAATGTTGACAGATTTGAAATAAAGCATATTAGCTTCCTGCTGAGATTCATACTTATTACTGTGTGATCTGCTGTATTATCTATAGAGAATATCTCTGTACATCAGAGAAACAAAAAGATCTTCAGCAGATTGTTTTATTGAACTCTTAATATCTATGAAGAAAAGTAACACCAGCACTTCTGCCATGTTGCTGTCATTGGATAATAAATTATTGCTGTAGCTGCCTAATGGGATATGTAGCAATGCTGATGGTGGCAGTCTAGACCTGAGCTGAAGCGAAAAAGGTAGATAGCAGGGCTCAGCAGAACAGTTTTGGGGCTAGAATCTGGTGACTAACTGCAAGAAAGGAGATAAATTATATCTAAGTAAAAAATGATAACAATATCTTTCACTGTCCTTAGATATCTTTTAAAACCTAATTATGAAACTGTCATATAAGCATTAATGAACATATTTTCAACACTCCTATTAGGTCTGAGATGACCTATCCTAATATAAAGATAGAAAGGGAGGGCAATGGAAGACAAGTTGCTTTAGTCCAAAAATTATGACCTATACCTGCTTTTTATCGCAAGGGACGTATGAATACACAGGAATTTGGAAAAGAGGATCCTAGGTGCATCTTCCTAATGCGGTGCCTCAATCAAATAAGGTTGTTGTGGCTAGCACAGGTTCTTCCCGTGGGAACATTTTGCTATATTTCATAAACAAGATAAAGTTTGGATGTTTTTCAAACTACTTCTCTGGATTGGGTCAGTTCAGGCTTGGCCAATTGGGCCTAGGGGGAGGTCTCGGTCTGACCAATCTGGGGCACTTCTGTAGACTCTATATATATGGAATTCAAAACAATAAAGCTCTCTTCTCCTCTCTTTCCTTGTCTGAGAACTTGGGTCATTCCTCAGCTAGCCGCTCAACAGCGACAGGTTGTGGTGGGGGTTTTGACAGTTTTTTGGGTGTCTTTTTGTGTGTTTTTTTTTAAGCACGATTGTCTTGTTATGTGCATTTCCAAGGAGACAAAGCTGTGCTTCTGTGTTCTGTGCTACTGCCTTGTGTCAAGTCCCATCTTTGGAACTGAGATGTGAGAGTGGCACACCTACATGGGAGCTCCTGGTTGGACACAGAGAGTCTGTCTGAGCTGGCTGCTCAAGGAATGCAGCCTTGAGACACTGTCAATGCTCTGGCCTGTTGTAAATAACTCATTAAGCAGTGATGTGTGTTGCCATCTATCAATATAGTTGTGTGTAGCATTTGTAAAATGAAATGGTCTATCAAATGATACTAAAGTTTAACAAATTCTTAGGATTACTTGCCAAATTATTAAAAATAATCTGTTCAAAGACAATAGACTTACCTGAAAACAAGAAAAAGAGATTTTGATGAGTTCAGCAGTAAAAATCCCCAAAAAACAAACCTAAGTGTTCTGTGACTTTTGTTGTTTGCTCTATGTAGGAATCTTGTGTAATGTGCAAATGTTGAACTTGTGAAACTAATTAGCACATAAAGATCCAGCTGTAATAATAGCCAAAACTTGCTGGTTCAACAGACTATGTTGAGGTTTTTTTGGAATTAGCACACCCTGCACATATGCCCCACAGTTGAAGATCTGGAACTGCTCATAGCAGCAAGTTAATGTTAGGGGTTTTAGAGGGAAGTATTTGTTGGTGGCAGTTGTGGAATCAACATGTGGTCTAAATCTGACTGGTGCTTCCAGTGCTGTTTGTGTCTGTAAGAGTAAAGATGAAAAAGTGACTGGTACTGCTCTCATTACCCTCATACTGTATGAAAACAAGGTACAATGTTTTAATAATTTGTTGGGTGAGATTCTTATTGGATAGACTTTCAGTTGATGAATGGTGACCTTGCTAGAAACTGTAACTGCAGCAATAAGGAAATACTATTGATTTTATGCAACTCACTGTTGAGATTTACTTGCTCGTATTTGTTTAAGTATAGTATCTTGCTGGCATTTTCTTTATGTTCTTTGTGACAGCATCAAATAATGAAGATCATCTTGTTTTACATCCTTTGGATACACAGCACTGTTTAGGTTACCTATCTCACAAATCAAAGTGGGCAGTCTTGTAAAATGTACTTCATTAAAATAATTTTAAAGTATCCCTGTCATTGTGATTTGCAGATCATGAGCTGGTTATTCTTGGCATTTAAATTCAAAATTAGAAGTTTAGATGTTGATGTGGAAAGAGAGACAGAATCCATTTGCTATTGTCTTAATAAATTATCGGCAGTAGGTGCTGGATTGCAAGTACACAAGTGCTTGTGACTGACTAATAGGGCCCTTTTAGTACATCATTTATATACCAGTCACAGTGCCTGGTAAGAGACTTTTCTTAATGTGAAAATACAGTGCTTTTGGCATAATGCAGCCATCTTTGACCTCTGTTGGAATGTTGGAAAGCAACCAGCAGGATGTCCAAGGGGAGATGAATACATGTGACGTTACTTTGCAAAACCTGCAGAGGGCTCATATTTTGGTGGGAATCTATGCAAGGTACTTAGGCTTCATATTTGTAAAAGTACATAAAGCAAAGCAGTCTTCTTCAAACATGGCAGTGAAATCAGTACTTCCACACTGAATAAAGCAACCTGGACTCGGTGGATAATTTGCTGGGGCTGCATCCCCTTCTCTTTCGGTTTCACTCCTAAGTGGTAAGAATGGGTTTTATTAGTACTTTATAAAGGACTTAATTTCTTGAAGCATTTTTTTCCTCACTGAGCAAAATAATTCAGAAGTTTTTTCTATGTTTGATCAAAACAAGGTTTTCAGATGCCTTGTTTTGATAAAAATTTGTGACAAGTTGCATCAAGGAAGGTTCTTATTAAACTTGGTGGAAAAAACCTGGAAATCCACAACAGAGAACTGCGGCACAGGGGCTCTTGAGAGCTTATGGGTTCTCTGCTCTTTGAGTTACTCAAAGCTTGACTGGACAGGCCCTGATCAACCCAGCCCAGCCCTGTTTGGAGCAAGGTGCTCAGACTTAATGACCTCCAAAGGTTCTTTGCAATTCAAGGTGTTCCACAGTTGTAGCACAGTTATTCCAGCACTAGAAAAGGTTAAGTGCAGAAAGGAGTGCATTTAGCAAGGCAGATCAGTAGTAGCTGATGATAGGAGATAATTCTGCATTTATATTGCTAAAAGTACTCTGTGGGGGTATTTTCTTAGTCACACCTATGAACCTCTAGTAGTGTTAAGGTACAAGTAGGAGAACTTATGAAATAATCAGTGTATAATAAGAAGTGTACATAACATTTGTGATGTGCTGAGAATCATTTCATCTTCCAGATACATACTTTCAAAACACCACTCCAAAATTTACAATTGCTTGCCTTATTGATAAATACTTTTTTAATTTGTACTGTCACTGCACCCTTTGCCTTTGACTCCTTAGATTGTAAAGCTTGAGTAGGAGACATATTGTAGGAAAAAAATATGAGAAATGTGTAGTTTTCAGTCACAGCTTTAGTCTTACTATTTCATTCTTATCTGTATTTTTATGTAACAAGTTTCCATTTAACACAGTTGTTTTTAAGCTTTTTACCTTGCCTCTGGCAAAATTGAAATGCCACCCTTCCAGCATATGATTTAAGTTGTTCTTCACATTGAACTTCATGATTATGTTCTCAAAGTTCACTGTTCTTTAACCTCCAAAATGCCTACAGACTAATCTAAAAATGTGTGAAAACTGCTAAAAAAAATTCTGTCCAGTTTGTCCTTGACCTACATCACATGCTTCATTAATTTAAATATGTAACCAGCATTTGCATTCTTAAAAATAAATTCTTCCCTCAGGTATAGATAAATGACACTCACTTACATCAGAAGGGTTTGCCTGTGGATACTAAAGTGTGATATACTGTCCTAACCATAGTAAATCACTGTAATGTCTTTTTTAGACTACTTCCAGTATTAATCTGTATTATGTAATATATCTAAAATTGATGGCTTGATTGACATCCACCATGGCATAAAAATACTATGCAGAACTAGACCACATCTTTTGGAGTAACTCTTGCTTTCAGCAACTGCACATCTGAGTAATTGAACAAATATCATTTATCCCCAAAATATTAAAGGGGAGGTTGTTATTTCTGCCTTAACTTGAATTAATAATTTACTCAGGTTCTACATTACCTAGTTAATCTTATATACTTGCTTAGTTACTCTTTGAATGGTAAGGAATTTTTGAGGCTTATAGCTTCCAGAAATGATTTTTAGCTGAAGTACTGTTTTAGCTATTTATTGTCAGTAAACTGGTTTGTCCCAAATCATGGGTAAAAAGGGGATGTGCAATAATTCCTCTTTTCTCAAAGTTGTTGTTGCTTTTCGACAGAACTGGTGAAAAATCTCCTTCCTTCCTATTCAGTGAGGCATTTACTGTTTCTTTGCTGTGACTGCATAATGAGTGCCTGCTGAGACAGTGTGTGTAACGCATATTTGTATGCATCAAAACCATGGGAGCTCAGACTTTAATCATAGGTCTCTGTGCACATGGAAAAAAAAGAAGTTATGTGGGTGTTCTGCTTATATTGTGGCATTCTCCTTGGGAGTTGCTATGCATTTCATATCATATTTAAAAATTAGATTTTTTTCTAAAACATTTGGTTGCGTGTTGGTATGTGACTCAATATGAATCTCAGAAAACACCTGACCGATTGAATATATGATTTATAAATACAAAATTACAATCCATTATTCAGGAAAGGATTCATATTCTGTTTTTTAAAAAGCACTTGTTGCTTGATTGTGCTCAAGCTTTTTGTATTTGCTGTTTGGCTTTTAAACAAAAACTTGAGTCTGCTTGATGCTTAGCAATCCTTCACAGGCTATGTATAGAGAGGTGTGCTGTTCAGATTCTCTCCAGGTGCCCAGGTGCAGATGACTTCCACATCCTGTAGCTCTTTTGAAGTAGGGGTTAAAACCAGAACATTTCAAAATGCCATTCCACCATGAAACCTTACTCTTGCTATCTGCATATGCTGGTGCTTTTATGAGTGTTGGGAAGTTTGTCCAGCCTGGTTGGGTGCCAGTGTGTCTAAAGAAGTGACTCTCCATTATTGTATTGCCTGAGGCATAATAGTAAGGGCACCATCTTGGACCTCTGGTTTCTCAGAAGTGAGAAAGTGAGGGGTTTAGATGAAAGTTCAATTTTCTAAGCAAAATGCACTTCAGTGCCTATGGCTTCCCTTAGATATATCAGTAAAGATGTAGTGAGTTTCCCTGTCAGCCACAGAAGGTAGCTTTCTAGAACTTACTGATTTCTTTGGTTAACTGGACTTAAAAAAATTAGCAAACAATCCACAAATAGCCACAGTTTCAGTTCTTAGCTACATTTCATGCTTTCTAAAGCATGGATTCTGCATTGTTTCGAAAATCTTGTCCTTTCATGAGTTGGTCCTGCATACAGAGCACTCACTCTGGATGACAGCCCCAGTGAATGCTCTGTGAAAAGCTGATCAACTTATGGTGTCTGCAGGAAAATGACTACCAGAAACAGCGAGCCTCTCTTACAGGACTTAAGTTATTGAGCTTTTGTAAAAGCTTTTGATTACACAGCAGCTGCCAAGATCTAAACACCCCCACCCACTTCAAGGCAGTTTTTCTAGTTACACAGTTGACAATGTTTGTAATTTTTCATCCATACCCGTAGGCATAATAAAAAGGTTTGTAATCCTTTTTTTTTTTTTTTTTTTTTTTTTTTTTTAAGTGGGTAGAGAGGGGGAGAAAGTGGTATTTAATTGAGAGATACCTCTCACAGGACAGCTTCAAAGAGCTGTGTGTGCAGATAAAGAAAATTCCCTTTTCTTTCCATGCTGTGACAAGCAACTATTTTGATCTTCTGCTGCCATCTTTTAGGGAGCTGACTGCCATATAAATAAAGCATGTCAAGCAGGTACAAGGGAGGTAGTGAATTAATATTTTTCTCACCAATATCACTTCATTATTTTACTGGTTTATAATCCAACTCCATTTTCACAGAAAGATAGGTACATATTATATTGAGAGATGAAAGATATTTCTTTCTGATGATAATAAGTTTCTGGTTAGATTGTGTGATAGGGAATTTAAAAAGCTATTGGAAAGAATTTATTCAGGCATTGAATTATACCTATATTTTTATATCAGATTTATAGAAGCTTATATTTTCAACACCTCAAACATTCTGAAATTAGTATTAATATACTTATGACAGACAAATAATATGACTCAGTTAACATACAATGCATTCTGGTGTTACTTCAAATATTAGTGTGTTATAACAAGAAGGTTACTGTTGGACCCCAAGTGAAAGCATTTGCAGCAGATAACAACTTCAGATGTTTATTTAGCAAATGAAAGCCAAGCTCTCAGCCAGTCCCTTTTAGAGCAGTCAGGTTTCATTAGACTGTTTGATATCTCACAGGTTCTTGTCTAGCTACAAATGCCTTTATGTTGAAGGCTGGAAAACAGGCATTGGTTTATTCTCTCACCTATATTCACAGGATAAATGCACGTATGTTCAGAGATCCACTGCCTGGAGCTATGCACTGAGAGAAGTTTGAGCTCATGGCACTGCAGTGTGGTTAAAAAAAAGGAAAAAGTAACAGCTTTTGAACATATTAGAGATGCATTTATCTCTGCTTTGCTTTAGGGATTAAGAGGATGTTATTATAACTTCTGCACAGATCTGTGTTTGCTGTGAAAAGCTTGCTTTGTAATTTATGCACTGTCATTTGGAGGGGGCACTCAGTGGTGTTGCAATGTGTAAATATGTTTTGACTACTTTTTAAGGAAAAAAATGAATATGACAGGATTTTTTCTTAAGCTAACATGTGAATTCATTACCTTTTGAGATGATTCTTTGAAAATTCGAAGTTGTTTTAATACAACAACCTTTTCTGACTTAGTACAATGGATGAGTGAACCCGTTGTCAAAACTGCATTTACTGTAATTCAACATCTGTTTAATGTCATTGTCATCAAATTAAGATCAAATGCAAAAAGCTAATGAATACATTCAGTACTGGAGTGTAAGTTTTCATTTCAATGGAAAAAAAATTAGAGATCTGCACTTCTAATGCTGTGGCTCCTCTATTTCTAAATTTCCCTTTAATAAGGAGAAAGCTTGTGGAATTTGGCAGATTTTTCCTTAACTATGAGATTAAAAACCGTACATAAACGATAATATCCTGTTGTACTTGGTACCAAATTAGCTGACTTTTACTGTCACTGAAAAGAAATCTGTAGTCTCGCTGTTCACAGAGTTTATGCTTGAAATTCCAGAAATAACAATACTGAAGTAGACCACTTCAAAGGGGGTTATTCATCATCAGAAAACTTTTTGACTGTTTGCTGACTGTTGATATTCACACTCTTCTACATTTACAGTTTTCTTTGAAATCACAGAAGAGGCACACACTTTGTAAAGAAGGTATTTTATGCTTAAAAGGCAGGTGTGCTGACTAAATCACCATTTCGTAATTAAGAATTATGGTTATCCTTGGGAAATATGGATTACTTTGAATGCGAAGGGGAGATGGCTTCTGATATATAATGAGGAAGTATTATAGTAATGCTTCACATCTTTGCTTATTGATCTGTGTGTCCCATACAGTGTTTCTTAAGTAAATAGTAACAGAATGATGCATCTAAAGTCTGTACCAGTGTTACCTGATAATATCACCACTAAATTCTCAGGACCCTCTGATAAAGTTTGTTTTGTCATGGCTTAACCCCAGCTGGCAACTCAGCCCCACAGAACCACTCACTGGAGCGGAGAATCAAAAGGGTAAAAGTGAGAAAACTGAGTGGGTTGGGAAAAAGGCAGTTTAACAGGTAAAGCAAAAGCCACGTGCACAAGCAAGGCAAACCAAGGGATTCATTCCCCATTTCCCAGGGCAGGCAGGTGCTCAGCCATCCCCAGGACAGCAGGGTGCCATCACCTGTAACTGTGACTTGGGAAGACAAAAACCATCACTCCAGCTGTGCCTCACTTCCTCCTTCTCCCCAGCTTTAAATGGTGAGCCATATATGCTGGTGCCATATGGTCTGGGATATCCCTTGGGTCAGTTGGGGTCAGCTGTCCTGGCTGTGTCCCCTCCCAGCTCCTTGTGCACCCCCAGCCTCTCATGGGTGGGGTGAGGAGCAGGAAAGACTAGATTTGCAATGGAGTAAAAGCAAAAATTAAGTACATGGCAGGAAGCTGTGACAGACGCCTGTGCTGCTTTGCAGGGGTGATGAATCCCATAGGGCTTTCCCTGAGTGGTTGGTAATGGAGGATTTATGTGATTTTTGTCTCTGGGAAGTGGCACGCATGGGAGTAGTGTCATGATTTTGTGAGTAGATGGGAATGCCTGGATTGTTCATATTTCTTTCATCCCAGTCAGTTCATACATGATGCAGGCTCTGTACTAACCATAGCACAGGAGTCAATTCCTGTAGATACTGAGTATGTGTTATTCCTCTTGTACTGCCTTAGTGTTGTCACCTGCCAGTAGTGCTGCTGTTCCTTTGGAAGGATCAGGAAAGTAGCATTGGAGGGGCTTGCTTCTTTTTCTTTGGGAAATCACACAGAATTCTACTGGACAGTTACAGACCTGCTCTCAAAACCTACAGGGATAATAACATAATAACATAAAACCACCTCTAACACCCCTTCCTTTTCATAGCCAAAGATTAGCCGTAAGAGAAATCAGGGGATAAGTGTTAAAATATCCCCAGTAAACTGTTGTTCACATTTATGTCTTTGAGATGGCCAGCCTAACAGATTACCAGTTCTGTGAATTATAATGAGATTTGGAGGAGAGCTAATTGACTGAACTACAACCCAGAGAAGCCTGAAGAAATACTTATTGTGTGAAGAAAGCAACCAAAAGAAATAGCTGAATAATAATTTCCTCTGAAAAAAAGGTTGTGGGGCTGCCAGTTTGTTCCTGAGTTGCATTTAGTTATGTAAGATTATACTTATGCAGCAACAGGAGGCCAAGGATGCCTTTTGTTCTCTCTAACTTCTAGCGAAATATAACCTGGTGAGCTTTTGGACTAAATATTCTGGGTGTTTTGAACCCAGTACCTGAAAGATTTCATTTCCCTATGCAGCAGGGATTTGTATGAGAGAGGGGATGCTTGTTGAACTGTGATATGGCTGAAGATTCCACCACTGGAACTAGAGACTGCATTTGTTCTTTTTAAGGGCATACTACAATGATTATTGTCCCAGATTTTCAAAGGCAGGATTTGGGGTTGAAAGCTGTGAAATGGCAGTGTTTCTTGTGGGTTCCATAACAGTTACTGGACCTTTTGTTATTTATACGTAGGCCATGGCATCAAATGAACTGCAGGATAAGGGTCCTTTCCAATAAAGAGTTTTATTTATTGTTGCATTTAATAGTTATTCATTATGGTTAGACAGACTGTAGATCCAGCATGTCTAACCTTTGAATAGGTATTCTGAATCAATTTAAATATATTTTTACGTAAAAGAAAGACTGGTAATGGTTCATCAGCTGATTAGAAAAGCTGAATTCCAAATTTTTAAAGTTTACCTTACACTGATAGTAGAAATAGTGCAGAGTGGGAAGTGGGATGCACATAGGCCTGTGCTCCTGGTGATGCTGCTCAGTAGCAGCCTGAAAATGATCAGCTTTCAATTAAAATGTCAGTATCAAGTGTGACAGTGGTTTGTTGGAACAGAAGTTTGGGAACCAAGCTGTACCACCTTGAAAGTCTGCTGAGATTTTAGATACACAGATTATAATGACCAGACTTGTCAACTTTGTGAGGTGCTGCATGTAATATTCCTAGTTTTACAGACTTTGCAAGGGATGCTGAAGGATTTTTTTTTTCTTCAGTAAAGTATAGGTCCTTAGTTTATTAGCCCAATATCAAGTTCTGAAAGAGTGATAGTATATGAGAATTAAAGTAGATTTCTTCCTAATAGAAGAAAGGAAAGCATAGCACTAGTTTTTAATTAAATACCTTGTAATAACCTTATGGATATTGTATTCATTTTGTTTATGTGGCAAAATGAAGACATTCTTAATTCAGAGATCTTAGCTTTGCATTGCATGTAGTTATTCACAAGACTGTTTCAGGAGAAGATGTGAAATGAACATTTTTATATCATCACTACTTCTACTCTGATACATATTTAACATAAGCAATGACTAAGATGAAAAGTTGATATTAAAGAGATACTACTTAATATCTTAATGACAGAAATACCCCATCTTTTGAAGCAGCTGAAGATAATATGGGTGGTCTTTTCCCCTTACTTTTAGTCAGTATTTTAATGGCAGTCTATAGGCTGAACTTGATCTTCATTAAATGAAAAGATGATAATTTGGTAAGTTTTAACAGTATTTCCCTCATGATGTCTTTCCTTTAGCCTCTTTAGATCGTTATGCTTTTCTGCTTTCTGGGGGTTTTTTAGCAGAAATTAAGTGTTTCTAAATTCAATTTTATTCACTGTGTTTTAAAACCCACGTGTTGCGTATTTTTACAGGAGGTCCTTGATTGTCTAGAGCTTGTAGTTAATATTAGGAGAGATAGAAGTTAATCTCTCCACTTAAGGAATTAATTTTCTATCATATTCTTTATTTTTATAGTTTGATTATGCCCTACTTGGTTAGTCTTAAAGAATAAACAAATGCTGTCACCAGAGTTTATCCATCCTTAATATTTTTTCCCTCCTTTACCTTGTGGTGAACAGCCACTCTTAATTCTCCTTGCTTTTCAAACCTCTCTTTTAAGGACTTGAGCTTTTACAGATTTCTGTTATTAACATGAGTTTTATTTCCTCATCTATGAATTAACCTGCATGGAAATGCTTGTGCACCTCTATAATATTTGGTATGAAGAATGTGAAATAGGAAAATTGTACATTTGTTTTGCTGTGCATTAGAGCATGGATTCCTTATTCAGAGAACATCTCTCTCTCTTTTTGAAGCATATAATAAATCTGACTGTGCACTTCATTTGGTCTTTGAAAACAAAGTGGTATCCTCAAGACGTGAGTAGGTTTCATAATACAGGATGTGAAGCAGTTTGTATAGATGCTGTTTTTAAGCTCTTTTCTCTGTTATTTTAATGTCTTCAAAGCTTTTGTGTCCCTTTCCTCAGCTGTCAATGCCTCCTATTCTCTTGGGTATTATGAAAAATCAATCTACTTTGTTTCCAACTCAGCAAGATGCGAGCAAGAAATTAAAAGGTTTCTAAGAGAAAATATTCATGTTGTGGGTCTCTATACTCAAATGGTATGTTCCGTTAATATCTGTGTACCTAGTTATCCCAACTTTGATCTGAGATGCAGTTGGAGAGAGAAAAATTAAACTGAAAAAGAACATTTAAAATGAAAATTAATTGTACCAAAGAAAAGGAAAAATAGTTTTATTTAAATATATTCATGTATACACATGCATGCATACATGAAACATTTAAGTAGAAAATATCTAGCTGGTTTGATAATGAAATTGTTTATTAAAAAATTTCTTCTGGAACAATATTTTCTCGTAATCTCCTACTACTAAAGACAATTAAAGTATAAGTATAAAATTCTGTTAAAACTTACCTTGCTTATCTTTTTAATTTTTCCTAAACTTTAAAAATTTATTGATTGTTTTGAATAATATATTGATAACCTGAAAAGAGACAGATGACATATCTACATGGTTCACAGTTCTGGGAAGTAGGAATTCTGTAAGAGAAGTTCAGGATTCATTTGTTCCTTTATTAAGTATTTATTTATGAGCTCCTTATGAGCATATATTTGTCTTAGAACATTGTCCTCTTCTAAGTTACTGTCCATTCTCACGGGCAAGTCACCAAAGACCAGATTTACTTTCTGACATTTCTTAGGTAAAAAGTAAGAAAGGAAAAGACTTAAAAACACCTGTCACGACAAAACCAAATATTTTCATATCTTTTATAATAAAAGGCACAAAAGTTTACAAAGTTAGTGTTTAGAAGCCCTTTGCAACTTCGTTCTCCTGCTCCACTCAGCCCTGGGACACCTGAAGGACTGAATGGATGTAACCCTCTGCTTAAGACAGGGCAACCTCTGTTTCTTTTGGTGTATGTAAAAGACCTAGACATACAGAAGTGTTCCATTTTTGTTTGTTTCTGGGCTGTGTTGACAGCAATTCTTTGTTCTTCCCTCTGACTCATGGAAGTGTCTGTGCTGCTGTGGCTCAGGGAAGCTGAAGCTTAGCATTGGCAGCCAAAGAAGGGAGCAGCTTTTGCCAGGCCTTCCTCTTTACCAAGGGACTCTGACAGGGAGCAGTTCTCCTTGTGTCTTCCCCCAAGTCTGCTCCTCTTAGCTGAGCACTAATTAAGTAAGCCTCTTCCTTTTTTGTTCCTTCTTTGAAGTCTCGTTTGCCTCTGGGGGAGGCTGATTAGGTACCCAAAAGCCCATGAGCTCCTTCCAGACTCATATAATGGGGTGTACAAACCCTGCATTATGCTACTGCAAAACCATCCCATTGGGAGCAAAAGGACAGAAAGGTTATGGAAAATAGACTAATAATCTGCTACCTCTTTCCAGTATTGCATACACACTCTCATTTGTACAGTCTGTCAGGCATCACTGTGACCACCCAAGCACCAGCAACGCAGAACCTGTCTACAGTGCCTGATTATTAGAGCTGCTGATCACAGAAGAAATCCCACTGAAATATAATTCAGAGAAGACTGTGTAGGAGTGAAACTTCACATAACCAAAGTTTCCATGAATTTTAAGAACGGTTTAAAGTGCCATAAGTGACTTTTCATTATATCTGACTTAATGGTATGGCCTTTTTTATGCTTCTCTCCCCTGCTTTATCTGCCCCTTTCAGCTATGCTGATAATACCAGAATAGAGTTAGTGGGGAGATTTAGAGGTAAAGAAGTGTGGAGTCATCTTAAGCGGACACCATTGTAATGTATCCAAGTTATTTTATATATGTATTGTATATCGTATTACATCTTCTTCATACATTCCCGAGTGATTAAAATACAGGGTGAGGGAGCTCCTTCAGGGAGGCTCTGGACTGCTCACCCTCCTGTGTGCTGATTGTTCCCCTGTCTTGAGAATTCTGCTAAGAGCTATAGAAATTAAACTAAAATACAGTCACTGTTTGGTTAGGAGTATCTTGTATGCTGTGGGACCCTACTGAGAAAAGGTCTAGCATCTTCTCAGTTTGTTCTACTTTCCTCTTATAAAATGTCTTTTTTCAGCTTACAGTGGCAGATTATTTATTTATAAATAAATGACAATACTTCTCCCAAGGTTTTTGTTTCAGTAGTGAGACTTTAAGACAAAACTTTGTACATTCTTTCTGGATATACAATGTAAAACTACTCTGAAACTACTTCATTACATTGAATCACTTCCTTGAATGTTATGTCAACTGCCTGAAAAGTAGACACTAGGAATGAAATTTAAGAATCTGAATCTGATAAGCAGTGAATACACTCAGTGCCTTATTTTATATTTTATTGGTAGGCAACTGAACTTTGTTTGACTTTGCTGTATTCATTGTAATACTAATTCACAGTAAATCCCCCTAAATTAGCCTAGAATAAGTCAAAATAGATAGACTGAAGAAATAGTGCTTGTGCTGTGAAGCTTCGTGTACAGCATGGCTGTGCTGCCACTGACAGTATCTGCTTAGTGCTCTGAAAGGCCATCCAGCTGGAACAAAAAAGCATGAGTTTGGCATGTGTATGGGCCTCTGGCCATCTGAAGCTCTTGAACTAAAACTCAGTTCTGCTGTAAAGACATTAATAACTGAAAATTATTACTTGACTGGTTCATATGACTTAAAGCTGGTGTAGAATAGGCACTTGCAGTTCAGCATCAATTCCAAACCCTTCATCTACATTTGATGCTAACTGATACAGTCATGTTTGTTGCAGTATAGTGGCACACCCTAAATGCTATTCTGATCCTGTTTCCTAGAAAGAAAATTCAGAGAAAAGGTTTTTGGTGAGTAGTGAATGCATAGTCTGAACTGATCTTTAGTTTGGCAGTTGCAGGGTAAATCATCACAGCAAGAAAATACAGAGAATCATATACAAAGTACTTTGAGTTACATTTTCTACTACAAGATGTTGGGTCTGCCTGATAAACAGCATAGCCAAATGTAAGCTGGAGAATACCCTGAATGTAAAGGGACAGAATCACTTACATAACATAATTTTCATGAGACCAGGTGGAAGGTGGTGATCTGGAGAGCTTTGTGGGGAGAGAGCACATACAGAAAAAAGGAAGCTAGTTCTGGTGATAAAGATAGGAATTTAGGGAAAGTGAAAAGTGTCAGTAGAGGGGTTACTGTAATGCAAAATACAGCAAGAGGAGAAACAGCAGATAGTGGCTGCTGAGAAACTGTTGTTCTTGGTGGGTAGATATGATGTGTTTTCTGTTCTAGATGCTTTATCAAATCTGCACAGGCATTCTTTAGAAAGGCATCTTTTTATACAAAGGAGAAAACAGTATTTTTCCTTGTTGAAGTAGTCAAATGATTAATTTTAAACCACAGAATATAGTGTAATATTTGTATGTATAAAATACAAAAGGCTGGACATTAAATGGGAAATAGACTCTTTATTAGAGGAACTAGTTGGGAGGAAATTTGTGGAAGTACTCTGCTAAGAAACAAAATGTTCAAATAACAAATTATGACTGAGTTGTTTTCTTTGAAGGATTGTGTGGCACTGTAGTTACTTGGATCAGTCAGTAGAAGACGATAGACATGCAAGCAGTAAAATAGTGTAGAGTTTCTGAATTGTGCTACACAAACCCTCTAAACTGTCATTTCCTTTCAATGTGAACAGCAGTTTGCATTTGTCTCTCTTTCTACTTAACACTTTAATAGGATGTGACATGATTTTAGAGAACTGGGGAAAACAGAGATTCTAGCTAGGAGTGGAGTGCAGAATATTTACAAAACCAATTTTTTTTAACCTCTGGATGAAGATTGTCCAGCCAGATGAGCCTAACTTATGCAGAAAGGAAAGTGTGCTATTTGTTGAAAGGTCTGTTTTTGCTAACAAGCTTGAATGATGTATTAAAGGAAGAGGAGGAATTTCATTAAAGTCACATTTTAAAGTCAGCATAAGGGATACAACTCTACAAATCTTTGTACTGAACAGGAGGCAGTCCACTGGGTCTGGATCTGCGTTCTGTTTTCTCCTCAAAAAAGAGGAAGATGGTGAATCTTTTTCACTAGTTTTAATGCTAGCCATTGCCAAATACTCTGATTTCCTCTCATACAAAAAAATACACTTAGACATTTATGCACTTAGTCCCATTGCTTATTTCCCCATGTATATCCTATGGTGATGTTTAGTTGTGTGTTTGTACAACCAGTGGTGAATCTATTTCTCTGCTTCCCTTGTGAAGCAGCTTACCTTATGTGCATGGTGTTTCCAGCTGGAAAGAACTTGTTGTCAATGCCTCAGGCTGTTGTTTCTGTTTCTTGCTTTAACAACTATCCCTGTAAACAAGAACTATGTCTACATTTTTAGATTTAAATTTTGCCAGAGGGCTTTTGTATTCCAATTGCAAGAATCTGTAGTTGGAACAGAACTCTAAATATATTATATAAATGCAAAGTTATGGTATATGTGTGACTGAGTATTTAATTATTTTATGCTTGAGTTTTTTCCACAGGCAGGTACTTCCAGTACACGAAATAAATTTTTACTTTTGCTTTTTAAAAATGTTTGAGTAGTATATCTACCCTTATAATTAATAACAGTATCTGTCAGACTATCTCCTTTGCTAGATTCTTTTATCTGTGCAGGTTGTAGCATAGACTGCACTCCTGTCCAAGTGACTGTTATTTTAATTGTTCAAAGCACTGAAAGCAGCAGCTCCCTGTTCATATCTCAGTTTGCTGTGAGCTGGACAAGTGTGTTAGTGCATCCCTGAAGCACAGACCTCAGAGCTAGTTTTGGGATGCAGTTTTACCCGAGGGAGCTCATAGGAATGCACTGTGATGGTGCTTTAGGCTTTGCCAAAGTGTGTGCATCCATACACATCCTGCTGCTTGGAACATGAGTCAGAATCAGCTGCACTTCCAAAGTTTCACACTGTACCTATGAAAGGGGACAACCAAATTATAGCTGAACCAGAAAATGCTTTTGCAGTAGTGATAGGAACAGGCTCCAAGGCAGCAGTAGTCACAAAAGCAACTGTTTAGTTAGAGATTTGTGGAACATGTGAAAGTCTGACTGGAGGAATCCATAGCAAGGAGATCTTCTGACTGAGTCTCTAAAGGATAAAAGAGAGGAGGTTTGGGGTATGTGTGTTAACTCTATTTCTCTATCACTAGATTTTGTACTTCTATTCACTCTTTTCAAAAATTGTTATTTCAGTTTTTAGAACTTTTGTAAATATATTTTCAATATATGAGAACAGTTGAATTACTTTATAGATCTGCCTTTAAATTTTTGCTGCTTTATTCACAGGGTTATTTTTTAAATGAAAAGAAATCTGTATTTTATGGAATATACCAGCTGTGACTGAATGCCACTTCAGTGACTTGAAACATTTTCATTATGTTTAGTTTATCTCTAGAGCCATTGAGTTGGTTCCAGATCAAGTATTAAATCTTTCCCGTAGTTCACTCCCTGGCTAGCCTGAGATATTATCCTAAATATTTATAAGAGAGGGAACATTTCTAAATCTTAGAAGATTCGAAGGATAATCACAAGATTTGGAGATGAACAAAATTCAATTCTGCATTAAGGTTTTGGGTTTTATTTCTAAAGCAGCAACAGAAATTTTAGAAAATCACAGCCCCACAGGATGGCTGAGGTGGGCAGGCACCTCTGGAGAAAAGCCAGTCTAGCCCCGCTCAGAGATACAGCAGCATGTCCAGGGCTGAGGTGTATTGGCTTTTCAGTACCTCCAAGAGCAGAGACCACACAACCTCTCCAGGGAATCTGTTCCTGTGTTCAGTCACCCTTTTCTTAGGTTTAAACTACATTTTAACAGCATTGAATGGAATTGATGGAATGGCAAAGTTACAGAGCCTTTCACTTTTAAGTACAACTTGTGTTTTATTAACATCTAAATGTCAGTCATGGTTTTAAACAACACTTAATATTCAGATGAAGATTTCTGTCGGTGTTGTGGCTATTCTGTGCATAAATAGTGGCCATTGCGTCTCTTACAAGGAAATTTCTATAACAATAGTTTTTACTCGTGACAATGCATGTTTTTAGTTCTTGATATATGTAGAAGGTTATTAAATCACTGCCATACTTACAAGGAAATTTAATATTAGCACTTCTGTACTTGTAACAAAAATTATTTTCATGTAGCCATACTGATCTGCTCAGTGTGATACAGTAGGTCGCCAGGAGATGGGAAGGCAACCCAAGAGTCTTGATTACCTCTTACCTTGAACTTGCTGGCAAACAAATCAAAAGAGAAGTTGCCACTGTATTGCATAAAGTTTTGTGTTTCTTAGCATAATTTCAAGGAAATGTGAAGTTCCACTTTGCAAAATAAAATGCAATCTAGGCATGCCTTTTGCTAGCAAAAATTATCCAAAACTAAGTTATAAATCTGGGGGTCCCCAGCAGAGAAAGGACATTGACCTGTTGCAGCAAGTCCAGAGGATGCCATCAAGGTGATTAGAAAGGTGTGGAGTATCCCTGCTGTGAGGAAAGGCTGAGCGGATTGAGACTCTGCAGACTGAAGAAGAAAAGTCTTTGAAGTTACCTAGTTGTGACCTTCCAGTGCCTGAAGGGAGCCCACAAGAAAGATGGGGAGAGATGATTTACAAGGGCCTGGAGTGACAGGACAAAGGGGAATGGCTTCAAACTAACAGACAGGAGGTTTAGATTAGATGTTAGCAAGAAATTCTTCCCTGTGAGCATGGCACAGTTTGCCCAGAGAAACTGTGGATGCCCCATCCCTGACAATGTTCAAGGCCAGGGTGGATGGAGCTTTGAGCAACTTGGTCTAGTGGAACACATCCCTGCCCATGGAAGGGGGGTTGGAACTAGATGATCTTTGAGGTCCCTTCCAACCCAAACCATTTTATGATTCTATGAAAATACAGTATTTTGGTATTTCTGTGTATAGACAACATTGTGCTGTTTGTATACCTAAATTCTGATTGTGTTAAAATACTTCTCTTGGAGCTAAAGTGTTCAGTCATGGTTTGAAAATAGGTTGCAGATGGTACTACCATGTAAGTTGTCAGCCCGAATTTATATTTTAAATTTACTTTATCTCCTCTTTTTTTTTTCCTTCCATATGACTTTGCTACATAGTGAGATGGGTGAGCAAAATAATGGTCGAAGGGCAGTTTGTACAGCCAGCACTTAACGCTGTTAGAGTTCTTGCAGTTAAAGCCGAAGCCATTAGATGGTGCCATGCTGTAACCAGAATTTTCTCCTCAGCAGCTTAACGCCAGCTGTGTGTTATATCTGGCACGATGTTAAATGGCTAAGCCTATTCTTCTAGGGCACTGCCTTGTATTGGTCAGCCTCAGTCATTATGCGCAAAACCCAGACAATAAATTAAATCTGTAAAATTTTTTTTTTATTTGTTTCAATGAAAAGACTGCACTGTCCTGAAAATTCAACAAAAGAGAAGGCAATGGCAGGACAGATTTACTGCCCCTTTTTCAGTTCAAAGCAGCGTGCAATCTAAATGATTTACTTGTTTGCTAGCCCTGCATGGTGCTGTCTCCTGGGTTATCATTCACCTAAATGGCCAATGTAGTACAATGAAAATGATAGTGCGGTTACAAATTCACAGCAATTTACTGGTTAGAATCTCAAACTGGTAAATTATTTAATTTCCATTTTTTCACTTACTGTTCAAGGTTGAAAACTTAGACATGGAATGTTAAAAAATGGAAAAGAATTTAGCAGCTTTGGAAGCTCAAGTTGTAAAATTGTGGTGATAAAAGGGTGGTCTTTGTTGTGTATGTAAATGTAATAGACTTAGGCTTTTGTACAGCATCTGACTTACTACTGTGTGACATTCTGATAAAAAATTAACGCTCTACAATATCAGCAAAGCCCATCTTAAGTGGATTAAGTGCTGGTTAACTGACAGATATCAAAAAGCAGTTGTTAATAGGGAGCCATCATGTAAATGGGAGTGTTTTTACCATGTTTGTGTGGGGATGGTAAGAGTCTGACTCTCTGTATTTCTGCACGTGAATGGTAGATATAAAATCATTGCAAGTATCTAAGGGTGATGTAAAAATTGTTTGGGTGGCAGGTCATGACCTGGTCAGGGCACCCGTGAAGAGTAGTTTGTGTTCCTCTGTGATCTCAGACTGTGCAAACAAATCTACCTATTCACTTAGTACAGACAAATGCAGACTCATAAAGCTGGATGGATAGGAACAAGCCACACAATCTGTGTAAAAATGGGGGCTGTGTTCTGAGAAGTATAAATGGAAAATAATCTATAGGTGAATTTGAATGATGATATTGAGGCAGGGTATGTCTTTATTCTTGAAGGAAGGTTCTTCCCATTTCCATTGGCATGTGGCCATGGGGTCACCCAAATGAGGGCTAACTATTTTCTTTGGTAGGTCAGTTTTAAGCTGGATCAGTTCCCTTATCTGACTGAATGTGTGGCCTCATAAGCTCTTGTGCTTGGCATAGTTGGGAGCTAGGGAATAATTGGATTGCCTTTTTCAGTGGAATTCATAATTGATTATGAAAGCAAACCCTGTCACCACACAATTCAGCAGCAGCTCCCACTAGGAAGCCTTGAATAGTAATACTGCAGAGTAATGCAAAGGAGCCAGGGAAAGGATTTTATAGCTCTCTGAATGTATAGATATATAGATACTGCAGCAGTGAGGCCACTGTGATGCAGCTCTAATTTGACAAGATTTTAGTCTCAAGCCTGATTCAATGATTGGAGTAAACCTTTGGCGAGAGGCTTCAACCTCAATACCTGAAAGATGTCAAAGAAGGACTTTGTTAGTGGTCAGGCTGTCATATAGATTGTAATAAAGTTCATCTCCATGCAGTGGGACTGCCTGAATCAGGATGACATTCAGCAGTGCATGTCCACCAGGCCATAAATAACGAAAGCCTGGCTGCAGCAGGATGTCTTCACAGCAGCTAGACATGCACAGGTGCTTTCTGCAGGTATCTGATCAAAATGCAGATCTTGCCAATCAGAAAACTACTGCTGATGTCAGAACATTTGAATTGAGGTTTGGTGAAACTCTGGAAGCAAGTTCAGCAAGGGCATTTTATGTGTTTTGAAGTTAATCCAGAATATTTAGTGTTTCCTCTTGCAAATAAGTAATCTACGTATTATCTGTTTTGTTTTTTTTTTAGTTAGCTATCATAAAGTTATTTCTTTGAGTTTTCTTTGCATCTTCTTTAGACCTGCATTGAAGACAGTATGACAGACAGTTCCTGCTATCTTTTCTTTCTTCATGTTTCATATTCTATGAAGAAGAGAATAAATCCAAAGTACCATTGTTAGGCTTTATTTCCTTTAAAACTCTAAGATAAGAAATACTTTTATTATTATTTATTATTTTATTTTCCTGTCTGGCTACCAAACATTTTGATAAATGAGCATAAATAGCTCTTAAAAGAGAGAAGCAAAAACAAAAAAAAGGAATAGGTCAAGTTTTGGAATGTGTATATTAATTCATAACATTCCACCTCTGGTGACCTTGCTTCAGAAGCTGTCTAGGACAAATTTAACAAGCTTGGTCAGCTCAATTTGTTTCCAAGAAGATGTTTGTAATCCAAATTACAAAACCAAGCCAGAGTCTGGCCCAGTTTTCTATAACTGAGAGGTTATGGAGAGGTTTGGTAGCTGAAGCATGGGGATACTGGGGACCATCACTAAGCTGCCTGGGCAGAACTGCACGGAGATGGGACAGTTCTTGCTGAGTTCTGGATGCCTCTGCAATTGGCACATTGGGCTATTTCTTTGTCTCAGCCAAAAGTGCCAAATAGAACTGAGAGTTGTGACAGCCTTTTTCAAAGTTTTGACTTTCATTCTGTTATGTAACCACAAACCAGTGGTGACAAACTGAATCTCACTAACAAAAAGGCTTTCTTACGAAGGAAATTCACAGTTTCACTGCATTTCATGGCCAGGCAGCCTGTGTACAGTCAGGGAGTTGTTAGGGTGCACAGTGTGTGACCATCAACTTAAATATTTGCCCTTTTAAGCTTTGAAACTTAAGATAATTGACTAAATAAATGTCTTTATAAATTTGAGGGGCCTATTTCCACATCTGGTTTGACTGATCTAATTGCATTTAATTATTACAGTTCTAACAGATGACATTCCCCATGTAAAAGTGAAAGAGGAGGATTACATCACAAAGTTCTTGTCTTCCTTGTAGTTTGTGAAATCTAAGAAATGCAGAAAGCAGTGCACTGAATACTCATATTATGTGATTATTCTAACAGTTGTTTGTGATATGGTTGTCTTCACTGCTTAGATTCTGCTTGTTTGAGACAATAGCTAAGCATCTGCTAGTCACTGCAGAATCCTACAAAATAAAGACTAAAATTTTACCTCAGCTGACACCAATCAGTGAAGCAGATGCTGCAAAAACACTGAAGAGAATTTTAACATTGTTTTAATTGCATATTAGAAGTCAAATAGTGTTATCTCAGTGGGGCAGTGAGTTAAAGGCATGGGGAAAACAAAAATGAAATTTTTTGTCAGCTATTATTCTTTTGTTCTTATTTTCTTTAATTGCTGAAATGTTTTGTCTTGCAAACCATGCTAGTTTGTTTGGAATTACTTAAGGTGATTTGAGAATGCATGATAATCTGATAGGTTTGCTATGACCAATGTAAGCACACCAGCTTTTCAGTCTGAAGCTAGAACTGCTTGGTATAAAAATTTGATTTTTTCAATTGAAAACTTTAAAATATTACCGTTCCTGCAGATTTTATTTTAAATGGGCCTTCAAAATATTTCTATTTTAGAGTCCAGTAATCAAAATTTTAGAGGTGGCTTTAATGCTTGCTAGGAAGAATGAATTTTAAGATGAGTTTGATATCAGAGCAAGTAATTTTTTGTGAACATGATGTCTATGAGAGATGTGAACTCTGATAATGTTTATGAGCTCTGGAAGGTGAAACTGATGACACCACGAAATACTGACTGTGGGGCTGTATCAGATACAGATACTGTTGCAATTAGAGGAAACAGAAAATGTGTCATTGAAAAAAAGCAGCAAGTTCTCTGTGTTCCACTCCAGCCACTTCCTCCTTTCAGTGCTCTCAACAGAAAGCAGCCCCTGCGAGCGAGGAATCGCGGGGTTTTCAGATGAATAATTCTTACATCACCAGGAGCCTCTCCTGGGCTGCTGCTGCAGAGGCTGGGCTTTCCCGGGGACTTTGTCAAGACATTTCTACTATTTCTAGAAAACAGAAACCGGGAAAGAAAGGAAAGCTGTGTGCCTTAATATCCACAGAAGAGGGAGTGTTGATCTTGCAGTGATTTTGGCACTGCAGCTGCTGAGTTTTTAGGGGGAGAAGCCCACAGTCACTGCTGTCAGGGCTTGCATTCTCGGTCAGTTGTAGTAGTACAACTGAGGTTGCCTTTACTTCTGCAGTTGGGTACTTATTTGGTGAAGTTATGAATAAAAATGATGGGGAATTGCACTTAATATTATTGAATTTAAAAAAATACAAGGTAGGAAAGCATTATATTTCAGTGCCTCCCAATAGACTTGGAAAAGTGTATCCAGAAAAAAAAATTACCCCGAAGTTCTGGTGGCAGCAAAATTCTTATTATTTGTAAAATTCTCCTTACTTTTATTTATACATATTGATGTGTTAATAGAGTATGTTTTTATTAATAAATAAATGCTACAATTTGGTATATTAGTAAAGTATGGTGTGGGAAAGCTAGAAAAGTATCCTGGTAAATCGCATTGATTATTTAGTTATTTCAATTTAATTGTTAATTGTAACATAATTTGAAGGCATACTTCATCTGCTGTTTCTCCTGATGTGAGGAACCAAACAAGTATATGTAAGCATGCTGAAGAGAGTGGGGATAGTGATAGAAAAGAAAGCTCCACTGTCCAGATCAGTAGCCTTTGTTTGCTAATCATTACTTTTAGATATTTTAGCTTGCAAACATTCTTTGAAGAAAATCTTTGTTGACTGCATTTCTGTTTTCTTTTTACTTTTTTTTTTTCTTTTTCCTGCTGACTCAGTCTATCAGTTTCCATTTAGCTAGGCAGAAAATTCAAGGAAACAAAACATTCCAAGAACAGCACAGAGGTACATGCCTCTTCTGAAATACTATGAAATTAAATTAATCTATTCTATGTTTAAAGTGAATGCCTACTGAAGAATGAGTCAGTTGTGCCATTATAGACATTCTAGAAAAGGATAGTTAAAATGTATTAAAACTGGAATGCATGTCTGTAGAAAACATTTAGTTACAAATAGCAAATAAATATGACCAGGCAGAATGTGAGGGAACAAAATTACTTATGCTCCACAGCAGGACAGATGTTTGGGTTTAGTGAAATAATATTTACTGATAGGAACTTACCTCTGTATACACATGTAAGCCCTTTTACTAGAAATTTATTAATTTACCTTTTACCAGGGATTTTACTGGCATGTTCCCAACATGAATTGAAGCCTGTGAATCAAAGCCCAGGAGTCAAAATTCCCAAATGCAGACTGTAGAATTTATTTCACATGAGCAATGCGTGTTGGAAAATCCTTGAAGGCAGAGAAGAAATGGTACACAATTCATAAACTCTGTTCCACTTATCTGCTCCATTACGAGAGATACACAGGATAAGACTCGTGTTTTTACCAGGTTCCCAGCAGAATCTCTGAAAACATGATCCAATTAATTTCCATTTATAATTGAGGTGTCTTTTAGTGACTCTTCACAGTGTCCATTTATAAAGATACATTCACATGATTTTACCACCAGAATATATGGTACCAGGAAAATAAACAAAAGCATTTGCCAGGAGCTGCACAAAGTGGTACAACTTAAAGAAAACTTCTCTGCAGCTTTCCCTAAGGGTAGTAAAGTTGTGAAGAAAAAATTTCTTCTCATTAATATCTCATTGCAAAAGAAATTTTGACAAATATGGTTAAAAAGTATTTCTGGATCATAGAAATACGTAAGTGCTTTATACATGAAAAATGCAGGTGGTTTTGAACCACTTCATGCATTCTGAAGACAAAAAGGTAATATCAAAATCTTGGGTATTTATGTAGTATAGCTGATTATTCACAATGGGTTGGGATCATACATACTGCAGCATCTCTCCCATTGTTGTTGTTCCAAGTACACAGAGCGCCGTTCCCCTGCGTCTTTAATTCACTGATGTTTATTGCTTAGTAATGGAAAAAGTTAAGCCTGTTGGCTGACTAAAGGACTTTCTGCATGTATTTGAAGCATCCTCCAGGTAGAAATGAGGAGCACCCCTAGGAGAGAATCACTGCCAACCCAAAACAGTGTGCAAAGACACAGTACTCCCATTGACAGGGATCCTTCCCATCAGGATTTCAGGCTGAACAGAAGACTCCTTTGAAAGATACTCCTCTACTGCAGAGTACTGCAAATGCCCTATACATAAAATCCCATGAGCCCTGGTTTTATTTTGGTCAACAGTAAGAAAGAGAGGACTGGGGAGGGGATTTTTTTTTTCTTCCTCCCCACCCGAGAGTGTAGATCAGTCATCTAGGAGGCAGATGGTCACAGTGGTCACACTCCCTGCTTTGTAACGGGCACTTGTTTTTGGCATGCTAATGATTTATTGTTCCCAAAAATAGCTTTACAGACAGGGTCAATTATATTTTTGGATTGTACAGCATGTAAAGCAATTAGTTACTTGCACAAGGCAGTTGGTTTATAATGCAGTACACCCCTTCTTCATAATTGGCACCTTTCTGATATCCCATTTATAATAGAGGGGTCTATCTTTACAAACAGTCCCTTGTATTAGCATGCAAATACACTGTCTCCCCCCAGATAGCGTTACACACACAGACAATTATATTTTTGCTTTGCAGGATGTGTGGACTAATTAGCTGTAGAGAAATGGGGCACTTGGTCTTGAGATTTCAAGATCTTACTGCATCAAGTGATTTTGAGACACTTTCAAGGGCAAATTGGTAGGTAAAATTATAGGAGGAGATTGTGCCAGCTCTTATCTCTCAGACTGTCATTTGAATGCAGAACGAGACATTTTATAGTTGTGCTGTTTCATTATCCCTCAGTGTCTGGATCCCTCTGCAGAGGATAGGGTCAGATGCCACACACACTACACTGCAGGTCTGGGTGAACACTGCATGTGGGGCTCAGCCAGGTGGGACACATCCCAGAACCAGTGGGATTAGTGGTGTGCTTTAGATTCAGGAACTAGTTCAGATGTACATGTTATTAGTAACTACCCACTGATTCATTAACTGAATGTTAACATCCTCACTGATTGACATAAGTTTAAAGTTTTCATATAGAATATAAAAATATCTTAACTACTCTCTTGGGAGGGCAGATAAATGAGGGAGGAGAAGTTTTCATACATGGTATTTATGACAAGATTGGTCCTTAAAGTATTCCGAGTCAATCTGTAGCTCTGCTAAAAACGTGGTGCTAAATTTAGAGATGAATTTAGGGTGGCATTTTATATAATTTTTTTCTTGCAACTAGCAAGACTATAAATGAAAAAGCAGAAAACAGTGAATCTACTGTGCTGTCTGTAGTGTATTTGACAGAATGGTCATCACTAAAACCTTGGTCAGAGGTACAGTTACCACAAAGCCTTGTAGTTTTGAGTATGGTAAAAAATCACATTGTAGTGGAAGTTAGCAAGTGGTTCCTGATATACTGGGGACTAGGAGGTTTAATTTTGGGTTTTAGTTAATATATTTTACAAGTAAGAAATGTGCTATTCATCTGTCCATTTACTTATTTATTTTTCTAATACCCTCTCGTATGATACTGGGGGAGCAGAGAGGGAATAAGAAATAACAATGCCAGCAGGGAATGAATGAAAATTATAGATTTGAAGCTACCCTAACAGGAAGGTGCCTGCTCTAGCCTATATTGTAGGTTGGGAGACTAAGTGATTCTATGTTCTTTTCACACCAAGGAAGAAAATCACACTTTTTCTTGATATCTCATAATGATACCACACAGTATGCACAGTCTGAAATCAAGCAGAGAAAAAAGATGGGTTTCCTGCTGCCCAAGGGGACTGATGTGATTTATATACATTTCTGAAACATCTTTAAGAATGGATTCAGATTCTGGAATCATTTTAGAATTCAGCAGAATCTACAGAGTAAATGTTTCTGTAGCCTCAGCCAGCACCGGGACATGGCTTACACTGTTCTTGCTGAATGAAGGGAGGGCCAGGAAATTATCTTCTTTGATCAGAGTGAAAAAAAACACCAAACAAATAACCCTTGCAGTTTTTTTTCCTCAGGTGAAATGTCAAAATTATTGCCAGTGCAATTGTTTGGCAAAAAGGTAACTAAGCTAGTTCAATAATTTACAGATTAATTATTTACCTAATGGCTTTGCAACTTCTGTTTTCTCATCAAAAGTTCAATGTTTGCATAATACTATAAAATGTAATTTCTATTCATGTGAAATATGGAGAATATGAATTTTTTAAATAAACTTGTACAAAATATGCAATTACTTTGTTAGTTTTAACAAAACCCTGGAAAACTGGAAATCATGCCTTACATCATTCTGGGTTTTTCTGGAATGTGTCTAAGGCTAATATGCAAAGTTAAAAGTTATACAGGAGTGGTTATCTTGCCCAATGAATTTTGTCATGCCTTTATGTGAGAAAATTAGCAAGAGTTATTTGAAAACTGAAGTTCTATATTGTTTCAAATCCTATTTGAAGATGGTTTTTATTCTGTTATCAGCAATGCCTTTGCTTTAGTCAGGAGAAAAGGTTAGCCTAGGATATAGCTTGTTGCTGAGTTTATCAGAAATACATTTCTCCTTCATACCTCTGAACATGTGGTGTAAGTTTTCCTCTTTGGATTTCACATAAGATCCCTTTGACTTCTTACTTCATGATGTGCATTTTATCTCTGTCTTTTCTGAAAAACACTCACTCTTACAGCATCTGTCCTCTGTGAATACAAACCCTTTAACAGATCAGAACAACAGATAGAAGACCACATATGTCATGGGTTGTGATGTATCCACATTAGTCAAAATAGAAGTGCTTTAATCATAATTTGAAATAACTTTAATTAAACAAACTCTTCCACTTTCACTGATAATAATCTTAAACCAATCCCAGGCAGTGGCATCTACATCCTGGGAAATTATTAGGATGATAACTATTTAATCAGCATTTAAATAAGATGCTCTCAGACATCATTCGCCCTATTTACATATTGGTGAGCAAATGTGGATAAGAAACTGTATTCAGATTGACTAGGGACAGTAATTTTGGTGGAATTCAATTAACTCATGTTTTTGGTTGAAAATGTATCTCCGTTTATGAGTTGCATTACATCCTTTAAAATTTTACTGGTAGGACAGGACTAACAGCATGACAGTTTAATGATTTGATTAACATAATCTATTGCACTTACTCAAAATTTGCTTTCAATTCGGAAGAGACATTTCTAATTTATTAAAGGAATAGGTGCAGGCTACTTTTTTGTCTCAAATTCTGGCATCTCAGCTCTTGATGTCTCTTCCCAGAGACATTAAAATTGATATGAATATATCATATCCAAGATTAGTTAGAAAAACACCAATCTCTCGTAGGTGTCTTGAGGATGGCAGATGGTCATGTCTTTGTATCAATGATACAAATGAACGTGCTGTTTATTTTTAGTGACATAAATTGAATAAAAAGCGTTTCCAGGTTCTCAGGGAAAATACAAACTTGAAGGATAGTTAGCTTGTGGTATTGGGAAATCCATTTTAATTAAAACTTCATTTTATATAAAGATCTTGTCATAAGTTATTTCTGAAAAAAGATCCATGAGATGTCTATATGAATATAATTCTGGAGCAGAGCATAAGATATTCTTTCATACCTCCCACAGCAGAAAGGCAATGTCTCCATGAATGTGCACATATCTCTGCTCCTCACATTAGTTACATTTAAATCTATTAATCTACAGCCGTAGCTGTAGCAATGCCTGATGCAGCTGCCTCTCGAGGGCTGGTCCCACAGAAGGGCAGGAGACTCCTGAGGCCTGGTCTTCTACAAATCGAGACCAGCTCTGCAGCTTTGCTGTTTACTGAAGTTTATGATGCTATTTCATTCCCTGGTGCCCAACATAGTCATTCATTCTCTCTGTGCAGTGTTTCCCCCTGCTGTGAGAAGCAGTGTGCTCTTTGTGTAGCCCAGCACCTGCCCCTTTCTGCAGAAATCACCATCCATGTTGCCCATTTTCTGTCCCCAAAGCAGAAAGTGTCAGATAAACTCCCTTCCCTTTCTTTGGGAAGGCTTTTCCCCCCCGCCACTGCTGAGTAGGCTCCTTATGCTACTCCATGTTCTTAAGCCCATGTGTTATATGGGATGAGCCTCTGGATAGGAACAATTGCTCTCAGCTTTCAAGGTCTGTTGTCCAGAAGCAGCACTCTCCAAATCATAACATGCTGGAAGAGTGTGAAACAAATATTAAGGCATAGCAAGAAACTGACATTTATTCCAGAGCCTTTCAGCTATGGATTAGAAAGAGCTGGTTTGTGACTCAGTGACTAGGATATGTGAGGATATCTGGTCATGTCTGTTCAGAGAAGCAGATATCACATTGTTTCAGCTGCAACACAGAGCTCTAGACTGTTTGTTTTTTTTAAATTCTTGCCATATAATGTGTCTATGCATAGCGTAAAAGTTACTGCACTTGCTTATTAAAATATCATTAAAATTGAGTTAATAACAGGCAAATAAGAATGTAGGGCCAAAGCATGTTCTTTGTTTGCATCTCTATAATTTGCAGCAGGATTTTACCCATCATTTTAAATTCAACTAAATGAAAAACACATGGCAGGCTGTACTTAAGCAAAATCAACACAAACAAAACCAAGAATATTAGCAATGGTTCAGCTGAGGGATCAAAAAGATGGATCTGTAGTATAATTACACAGCACAACACTGCAGCTGGATTGTCTTAAAGTGTGTATCTACCTCTTGGGCTCCAAATACAATTAATTATTATGAGAAATAACTTCCATAGGAACTGCTTTTCTTTTGCTCAGGAAAAAAATGAAAACAGTTGGGTGTAAACTTCAGAGAAAGGTCATAGGTTAATGGAGTTCGTAAATAGAACAGCAAGGGAATCTAAACTTTAATTACTATAATGTAAATTACCTTAGAGAGCCCAAATTAGTGATCACTTAGCCTAGCCACTCCACCTTCCCAGTAGGTTCTGCTCACTTTGGGGGCTTAACCCAAATTCCCTAAATTCCATCCAGAGTGCTGAGATTGTGAAAGATTTGCATAGTTGTAGCTTCTTCTCCATGAACTTTAGGATGTCTTTTTTCTTCCAGATCCCTTTCTGCCAGTTTAGTGCAACTGAAGTATCATTACTTACTAACTTTTGTTTTAAGTAATGTATGTAAAGAAAATGACAAAATCAACTACATTGACTCATCCTGGGGAGAAATGCTGGCATACAGATGAGAAGAATATCAGGACAGGGCGGGTAAAGCCTTGCAGCTCACATTCCTGAGCAGTAATTGTTCTGTGGGTTCTGTTTGCTTTTAGTGGCAGGCCTGAGTACATTAGAATTTACCATACAAAAAAATGTATTTAACAAGTTGTACATCAGAAAAAACTTAAACGCATTCCAAATTCTCAGTTCAATGATAAGGTGGAAGTCAAAACAGCCATTTTGAGTAATCACTTTGAAGATCAACATAAAAATGTTCCCACCATCATGGCTGTAATTGTCTGGCTGAATAGATGCAGTGTGACAGGAGCTGGGATAAGGGAAGAAGCTTTCTTCTGTGTTTGTACTTATTAGGTTTTTCTCATGATTTTAAGCAGTCCCTGCATTTCAAACATAGTAAGCAGTTTTTCCCCAGAAAGTCTTAAATTACATGAGCAAACGCAAAAAAATGAAGTTTGACAAGATCTGTGAGGCTTCCATTCCAGGATTCAGCATTTCAGGGGAGGAATGGTGCCTCTTTCTTTTTATTATCATTTTAAGAGGAGATTAATCTTTGGTAAGAGGTAACTGTGAAGTGATTTATGGTTTATGGGTGCTTCTGTTGAGAAGCAAACAACAATATCTATGTTTGTAATCAAGGTGAGATGTCTTTAAAGTTTTGGTGGCCCAGCTCTGTAATTTTGATGCCTGGTTTGATTTGTCCTGGCAGTGGTGCAAAAGGGGCTGCAGAGAAACACTGCAACAATGCCTCTGCATAGAAGACAAAAAGAAAGAATGGAGCTATGGAAGTGCAGCCTTTTTGCTTTGAACTTCACAAATGTACTGATTGATGAAAAATCCTGGTTAATTTCCAGTTAAATAAAAATATCCCCGCTCCAGAGTTAGGAAGTTGTAGAGGCAGAGAAGATTTGGAGAAGGGAAATATTTCAAATAATAATAACAATAATGAAAAAAACTTTAATGTATCTATAAAAGTAATTGCCTTGCTTTTAAAATACTGGAGTTATATTTTGGAGATGTGGATTTGATTCTTGACATTTTCTGTGAGACTGCCTGTGACACCACTCTGTCAGTGATTGTCTTCCATCTAAGAAACAAAACAGTCTATACAGATTACGAGATCTCCATGACAAGAGACTTAGAATATATTTTACAGTGCCTAGCACAGTATGGTTTTAATGGAGATTTTATATTGTAAGTTTTGCTGAAGATATATTTAATGTTAATTTAAAAAGTAATAATACAATTAGTAAAAAAATAAATCAAAGTAAAAAATAGACAATTAATATGGAAAATTGTAGGTAAGGATGTTATCTTCAAACTCTAACCTCACTGGTGTAGAAGACTGGTTCTTAATTGGGTTAGTTCTGTTAATAAAACATCTGCAACCAAATCTTATGTCCAAGTCCCTAGACACAAATTGCCCTCTCCCAAGTGGCAGTGTAAGATCTTATTCCTTGGCCAAGGAGAGCATCCTTCCAGGAGAGGGAGCTGCTCGGCCTAGGGACTCCAGGCTTGCCGGCTCCGATTTGATTTTGCTTTGGGGATGGGAATTGCAACATGTTCTAAACTTACCCGTGTACAGCAAGCCTGCAGCTGCTGGGTCGCTGCTTTATCCATGTCCACTGCATTGCAACCTCTAAGGAGAAAAAATACCACAGCAGGTCCTAAATGGAGGCTGTGAAACAGCCAGGCCAGCCTGTGAAAGGCAGTGCAGAGGAGACACATCCTGGGAGTGTATGGAAAGGATCCCCAATATTCTATTTGTCACTTCCCTGGGACATACCAATGTGAGGCTGCTGGGCATAACGAGGGATTAACAGAGTTAGTGAGAAATCAAGCAGGAGATGCCAGGGCTAACAGAGATCTCCAGAACACCACCAATAATTTCTTTAATGGAATTTATTTCTCTTCTACAATAAAAACACATTTATAAAAGTAATAAAACAGTAGTTGATTTATTTTAAGCACAGGAGGAATGAGTCTGAGTTATGCAACACATTTGCTGCATATTACTGTACTTCCAGAGTGTGGTCTGTCATAGCCAAGAAATAGTGTCTTTGCATGGACAAGGAAAAAAATGTACAATATTGAATTGAGCTGTGGTGATCTGGTCAGCTTCCAACCAAAATGAGCTGTTGTGGTAGTTTTACTTAATTAGTGCTGCCTTTTCCTTATTGTGACCATACTGGTGCTGCTTTCTGTTAAGATACGATTATAATTACCAGTTTCTGAGGTAGAACGTGAACATTTTGCCTGATTCTTTGAAACTCCTCTAAGGAATAATATTCCCCCCCTCAGGAGGCATGTGCTGTTGGTCGTACTGAATCTGACATATGGGGTTGTCATTCTTGTGCTTAGCTAGCATTGATCTTTTCAGCATTGTTAATGGGGACTGTGTATCTCTACTCACAGTCCTGTCTTCTCTCCGTAACTGAATCTGTGAAATCCATATCTGGTACAAGTACAAGGGTGGTATTTAGTATTCTATTTTTCATCACCAGAATTGAGAAGAGCTTGTTACTGCACTTTGCATGGCCAAGCTCTGTTACTGTGTGCTGATCCCACTCAGATCAAATGTAAAGATACGTTTGCTGTTGACCTCATTTAAAAGCCCTCTAGAGGGAAAGTCTGAAAAAGTTGATACAGTTTGGCATGGTTATTCATTATGCATGGGAAGTGCATCGCTTTATTTTCATTAATTTTACATAGAAATGAGATACAGCACAACATGCTTTTCTCATTTTTGGGAGCTTCACAAAGCTTATGTTGCTATGTTCTCTTTGCGGAACTACTTACAGACAGGCAAATCCAAAAGCATTCTGTATTCCCCAGCTCATCAATCCATGTTTAAGGAGGATGGGTTGTCCTTGTGTTAAATGTTGGCATTCTGTTACTTCTCCTGCATGATATTTTGCCTGGTTCTGCAGAATGACTGGCACTGATGAAAAAAATTCAGGTGTGCTAAAAATAGAAAATATTCCCTTGGTGTACCATTGAAAATTGTAACTAATCACCATGATGTGAATATTAGACTATGAGAGCCAAGGTACTGAAGTCTAGCTGTAGCTGTACTGAAACTAACAGTATCATTCACAAAAGAAGATTGCAGCTCAAATACAGCCTGATTGTTGAGTTTCTTAATAGAACTGAGGCTACATTGCACTTTTTCATTAAAACCAAGTTTCTTTCTTTCCATTTTTTCTGACTGAAGATGATGTAAATGAAAGGTCAGCATGTCAAATTTAGGATGATTTTTCATAATCATATGATATAGTAGAACATCATTTATTCATGAAATGTATGCTGCTTTTTTAAGAGCATGCAACTAAACTGAGAAAAACCTTGGGAGCTCTTCAGACAAATGTGGTGATTTACATACTGGTGAGAGCATGAATATAATTTTTTTCTAACCCCTTATATAAAAAAACCCGCATTGTCTTATGAAGATTATCAATACTAAAGGTATTTAAAATAATTTCATTCAAGCTCAGACCTGTTCACAATGACCTTAGTTGCAAGGCTTTATGCATTCCATTGAGCCTAAAGGACTGCAAAGGTCTACAAATGATGTGCAGTCACCTTCTGTTCTGCTTCCTATTCCTCTGTGCAGCTTCCAGACTGTCTTACTAAAACCCCCGTACTCTAAACCCTGCAAATGCCATTGTGAATCAGATCCTGTCATTTTTAAACTTTCAGAATGACTGCTTTTTTTTATAGCATATATTATATTAGCTACAGTCCTAGAAAAAAATATTTCTTCTGGCCCTAAAACCTTAGCTAAGATCTAGTGGTTTGGCCACAAAATTAGGAACCAGAAATTTCCTTGTAAATCCATATCCATTGCCACTTGTTTCATCCAAAGTAAGCAACTCCTTAAAGCTGCTTGTGGTGTCAGTTCTTTATATATAGTATGGTGATAATACCTCTTTCCTCTTAGCACTGTAATGGAAATTATTTAAAGTCCGTGATCCTAAATGACCTAGAAGTACTAAATGGTGTCATCTAAGTATAATTAGTCCTGATTATGGAATATTTGGTTGTTTACAGTATTCTTTTCAGTAGGCTTATGCATGCATTAACATCAAATTAAATGTAGTTAATCACTTCTGCACTGTAGTTACTAAAACTATACATTCAGCCCTCACTTACCCCTCTGTGATCCTATTGATTATTTTGTGATTTACTTTGAGCTTAAAATAGGGTAGGATTGGACCCAAAATGTTCACTTCTAATGCAATTTAGGTTTTGACATCAGTAGAGATTTTGCTCCGCACCTCTGCCTTGTAATACCTCACATTAATTCCATGAAGGGACTGGAAGAACCTAATGTTGTAAGTGGAATGTGGGTTGTATGCTTTGCATAGCAGTTATTCCCAATATTGCATAACCACAGTACAGCAGAAAAAGAGAAATGATTACTGGCACTTCAGATATTTGCTCAGATGAACGTGGGGGTTGGCAAGAGGAATATTCCTTATATGTATGTATGTTAAAAAGGAGAAGTAAAGCTCTTTCTTGGTTGAAGACAGTAGCTCCTGGTTTTTGTATTGTATCCGGTCAGAACCTAGTTTTCCATGCGAGCGTTGCAGCAAGAGACAAAAGAAAATGCAGCAATAGGCTTTTCTCTGTTCCAGCCACCCGTCCATCCTGAGTCCCAAGTGGTGATAGAAGCTGTTCTTTTTCCTTCCCGCTTAATCCAGCCCTGAGCTGGATTAGCAATGGCGCGTTTCTTTGTCAAAGTGCAAGCTTAGACTGGATAGCCATGGGAATCCTGCCCTAAGTACCCTCACTTGACACACATACACGGTCTCTTGGCTGCCTAAGACCCCTGCCCATCTGTTGGCGTGGCACTGTGCCCACTTCCCCAGCTCACTGGCTGTTCCAGTGAGGCAGCACTGCCAGCTGATCGCTGGGTTCCATGGGCAGCTGACAGCACTTCTGCCTGCTCTGAGCACAGCTTGCTTTGAACAGAAACCTGCATTACAGGTGTATTTGTTCTTGCCCCGCTTAAGAGCTGTGTAGGCAAAATCCTAATCTGACTGCAGATGGGTCAGCCTTAACATGGCCTGACAAGAAACAGGTCTGAAAAATACTGTGTCTGCACTGGAGGAAAGACAGGGAAGAAGAGGGGGTCTGCCAGTGGATACTGAGTCCAGCACTTCACTGTATAAATGCTTTGTAGATGGCATAGAAGGTCTGCACACAAGCAGCAATTCATGACAGCTGATGAAGCAAGGAAGAGCTCTGTCTCACTATGGTGATTCCAGGGGAGTTCAGGGCATGTTTAACTTAGTGGTTTTTGTTTCTGCACAATATTTGAGTCATATGTTGATTCATCTCTCTAAAAATAAAAGTATCTGACTCCTTGACCAGCTCACTCAGTTGCTTTATGCCTTTGCAAATATCTCGCATCCCAACCCGCGTGTATGCATCCATGCTGACAGAATATTCTCCTGTGTTTGAGGGCATTCATAGTCTGAGAATACCTTCATACTTTCATACCTTTCCCATAAATGCTGGTCTCAAAACTTAGCAGTAAGGAGGTTCTGATTGTAGAAGAACTGACACGAAGAATTAAGAAACTGTGAAGGGTAGCCTTCTGCTCCATTTCTTTTTTAAAGGCATTGGAAATGTTTCAGATATTTGGAAATGTTTGGGTTTGGTTTTTATTTTTAATTTGTTTTGGTGGGGGTTTTTTTGTTGTTGTTTTTGTTTTGTTTGTTTGTTTGTTTGTGGCTTTGTTTTTTTGAGGTGTGAGTAACAAGGAATTCCTTTCCACTCTATGAAAGATAAATGATGGAATCCTCTCAAAAACGAAATACCAATGCCAGTTAATTCCAGCAGAAAGAATTCCATGTTGTTTTTACCGGTTTATACTTTTATCTGACAGAGCAACACATGGGGAAAATTGGGCCTTGTGTGTTGCAGGGTGAAAGGCGCAGTGGGAAGAGAAATGGGCTGAAAGTCAACTAGGGCTCTTTTATTGCCTCTGCTGTTGAACTACTTTATGACCCTTAGCAAGTCACTCAACTTCTCTGTGCCTTGGTTTTCTTTTGGTATTAATTAACTAAGTTGTAAATGATTTGTCAACAAGACTTCTGCACTGATCTTGGCTTGGCCTTCAGGTGCTAATGGATCAAAAGTAGTAATGTTGAAAACTTCGTAACCAATCTTTCATTTAGCCAATGCATTCTTACCTTTTTGGGAAAGTACTGATTTACTTGCATAGAGACAGGGTTCTGTAATAAAGGAAGAACATCACAGCATATATTCTGTATTGTCACTCATCTGTTTATCCTTCTATTCCCTATTCAAATAAAAGCAAAGTATTTTAGATCCTTTAACAAAGAGCATAGCAAAAAGAAAAAATTATTTCTTCTACCCATTAGAGGTTTTACAAATTTACTCATGCCTAAAAATGAAAACTGGCTCTTTTAGCTAATATATGCAGCTGTACATATATGTGTTATAATAAGCTCACAATAAACAAATACAATGTGTTAACAAAAATGTAACATGTATCCTTGTAATTACATACTAACTTTTCATGGTTTCATTGTTCTGTACGTGGCTCTTCTGGCCAGAACCAGTGTTATCTGGAAGCGTTAAACAGACATCCCCTTTGGTGAGAGGAGCGATCTGCAGCTCCAGCTCGTGCGGTAAATGTAGGTCAGTTCCTGCAGAAGGAAATGTGTGCTCACGCTGCAGTGCACCCCGCGCGGGGCCAGCTCCCACAAACTCTGCACGCTGCCAGCAAACTTCTTAGGCCCCTTTTCAGTTAATTATACATCTTTTCCCTTGGCTGCATGAAGTGTCTCAGCTGCCTATGGAGTATCTTTCTCCATTCTACCTTTGGGTACTTGAAAAAAGCATTTCTGCTTTTGGAAATTTAGGGTTTTACCAGTTAGAACAGATATAATGTTGTATTGTTTTCTTCTCCCCCACCTTGAATGTCTCCCTAGTATTTTTTGTTTTAAATAATGTACGTGTTTTGAAGCTCTCTGAAGTTAACACAAATAGAAAATGAATGATAAGGCTAGTGCAAAAGCTTCTCATATCACTCCTCAGATATGAAAAGGTTTAAGAGTGAATGTGGAAAAAATTCATGCAACTTTTCATACAACTTCATTGAAGGGGGTACATAGCTTGCAAAGCAGTTTAGGTAAGTCAGTTTTTGCTTTAACATAAAGAATTTAGTAGATATATTTTATATTATTTTAGCTTTTATTTCATATTTAGAAGTTCTAAGGATTGTTTGTTCATTGATCTCTAATCCCAATTCAAACACTGTAAAATTTCCCATTTACTTTTACTCTTCTGTCCTTTCAAATGTTATTGAAAAGCTTCTGCAAGTTTCCATCCAGTGAGTACTGGCACGAGAGTGTTTGCCCTGCCCATCTTTCTCTCACATGTGACCACAGTTAGACAGTAGCCCTGACAATTTTTGTCCCTGAAAGGAGAGGCCTAGTTAAGAGTATGGTGGAACAGACATTTCATTCTCTGCTGCCTCTGTGGCCGTCTCAGAAAAAGGTGATTATTAGATCAAAATATTTGTGTATGTGCATATATACATGTACACTTTTAAAAATCACACACGTATATTTATATAGAAGAATTACCCTTGAAAGGTTCTTGGTTTAAATATGAAAAATTTTAGAAAAGGAAAGGTTCTCTGAAGGGGAAGGCAGAAACAAATCTTCCATTCTACATCACAACTAAATACATACAATCTGCACAAATGCCTAAAGGTACTGGTGGGAGGGAGGGAGGGAGGAAGTAAACCAACCCCCTGCCCCCCCCCTTCCCCCACCACCGTGCACTTTTGGGAAAAAAGTGAGCTTATTTAGTGTAATTGGAGAAACACCACAGCATTCCCTGACTTCCACACTTGAGGGAGAATTAAATTAACCATTTACATTAAATTACAATGTACACACAAATTAGAGTGCTTCAAATCCATTGTTATGCAATTTGTGGAACTACTGCAGTACCCCCAATACTGCTACTGCCTCGGAATGTGGGCAGGTGTGGGCAGCGTCCAACACAGTCTCTCAGTCTCCTGTGAGAAAGGAAAATTGTCAAAGAGACAGGATGACTCTTTGAGTACTTCAGATATCCATGCTTTAGAGAGGACTCTGTCTGAATCAATACACTGTATTGAGACATTATTCCTTGATACTATCTGATAGAAAAAAATCTGCTCTGATAATGTATTTACTGAAGATGTTTTACAGATAATATTCAGTGTTTTTCAGAGTGTGTTTGTGTGTATGTGTGTATAAAATGTTTGTTGCTCTGGGGTCACGACTTTTACATGTTACTAAGATGCCAGAACTTTGTGATACACTGACCACTCTGTGTAGCTGTGAGCACTTGTTGTAGATCTTTCTTACTTGTATTTGGAAACTTAAAAATCCAGGCAATTCATGGAAGTGTGAGGGGGATGTCCTGGCAAACTAAATAAGCAAGATCAATCCCCTCTGATGGGCCCCCTTTTAAAAGGTTATACAAAAGAACTGTTTTGTTTGAGTGAATTGCCTTCTACTTGGTGAAAATCATATATAAATGAGTCCCAGATCAATACTCTTGAGGCTGCAAAAGGAACAAAAAAAACCCCCAACCCAACATAAAAGATAGATCAGAAGCTATATTTTAGCAAAAATGTCTCTTAAGTGCTGTTGTCTGACACTATGAACTCCAATCAATGTGTCAGTATTTTGGAATTTGAAAGGAAATAGGGATCAGACCTGACAATCCAGAGCTGAAATTTGATGCTCTGGTCTTTTTGATAAACTGACAGGCAGTGAAAATTGCACATGTCTGCAGGGAATTAGGAGAAAAAGAGAGACAGTTTTGTGGAAAGTCTGCTTATGATTCACAAAGACATGCATTTTATCAAAATGGATTGCTTCTGCAGTGTGTGGCAGGTTGCGTTCCGTTTTGAATGGAAGCTTTTGCAGGTTGTAAACTGGTGGGGTTTGTACACATCCACAATATATTCTGACTTTTGTTGGTTTAAAATTTCATTTCAATTGCTCTCCTATTCCTCCAAATAAAGCAAACTTGCTAAAAACAGGTAATCAAAAAAGAATTAGAAACTTTACCTCTAAAGCTTTTTTCATAAATATATGTTCAAATTTAACAAAATGGGTTCTAGAAACTCTTCTTGTCAATAGTTTAAAATAACTGAAAAGAATTTTTCATGTTTCATCTTCCTAAGCGTTAAATCCTTTGGATTTATGCAATACTTTTCATAAGAGACTCTTAAACCATGCTGCAAATGCTCTGTCTTAAAATATCTTATTCACACAGACAAATACTATTATACCCATACTACAGACTGGTAGACTGAAAGACTGCAAGATTGAGTGACCAGCCTGAGATCACTGGAAGGTGGGAATTTACGTGGGATCAGAACCCAGGAGTCCTGACTCTCAAGAGTCCTGAGTTCAGGATGGCATTCAAGATGGTACACACATTTTACCACTTTTAAAATACCGGAACCAAATCCTGAATCCTGCATAAAAACGTGCTTAAATGTGCTTTGTGTGAGGGAACAAAGAAGTTGCCTTGTGGGACAGGTTTACTGATCCACTGAGTTCAGTGTACTCTCTCTGGGAGCAGCTAATACTTACAAATGCTTCACCCGCTCTGTGGTGGTTTTTTTGGTGGTTAATTCATGCCTGGAATTTATCTTAGTCCTCTAAATACAGGGATTAAACCCCTTTTTAAAATCCTCCACCCTGTTAACTATTATAACTCAATTTTGTTTTAGACATATAAACAAGTTTTGTGCATTTAGGCAGAGTGCATTGGAAGTTGAGCTCCTTTGTTTTGCTAGAATCTTTAACCTTTAAAATGCTTCTCTTTATAGTTTGTTTATAATTTTAAAAGATCTCTGTTGCTCTTACAGCCTTTACAGAGCTCACTAGAATTACAACCTAAAAACTGCTTTATGTCATTTTAGCTTTGTTATATAGTCTTATAAGATAGTAAATACCACTACTTTTCTTCATTAGAAGAGTGTCACCTTGTTAGGTAAGCAAAGTTCTCAGAATTTAGTCTCCTTTGTCCCTGTGCTCCTGGAGACATTATTAATATCAAAGAGAACTGTTAACTTTGAGAACCTGCTTCATAAACTTGAAGAGGTGGCTGGACAGGCTGGAAAGTTTGGCTTCATGGCTTTATTGGCCATTTCTGAAGTTAGAGTGCTGTGTCACTTTGAGGTGACTATACAGCTGGGGGGACAGAAAGCCAGAATGGCAGCAGTAGGGCTGCAAGGAACTGGTGTAGTGGAGTATGAAAAGGACAGGGTCCTTAAACGGCTATATTTTGACAGAAGTTATCCACCCCAAAATGATTCAGTGTAACAAAATAATTTTGTTTGTGATTTGTGTATCTTCAAATATCAAAACCCCTTCTGATTTGTTCATCACTGAGACACAGTGCTACTGCACTCTATGCCTTTGGTAAAAAGGGAAAAACAACCACCTTCTCTTAAATGACTTTACCGTGGCAAAAGTGTCCAGTGCCAGGCTGCTGCTGCTTTACCTTGGTTTCACACAGCAGTAGATAAAGCGAGTCTGACCATATCAGCTCCTAGAAATTCAAGTCTGGCTATATGTTCACAGATCCCCTACATAAATCAAGCTCAGTTGTGTCTGAAATAATTCTCTGCCAAGGCTAATACAGCTGTTTCACTCTTATATCAGGCGGTAAGCAGAGTATGATTGTTTATGCAGCTGGGAACCTTTTGCTTCCTGGGCTCTCTCTGTCTCAGGCATTGTGGAGCATAATCTAACCAGCATGTTATGTTCCATACAGGCCACTTATGTGGGAGAATCAATAAGAGAAAAGTGAGCTCTGTGTTATCAAATGGGGAGGAGTGTCACCTGGTTTCTTACAGCTGTTACATCGCATACTGATGTTTCATTGGAGATAAAATCCACCTACGCTCATTGCAAGCAAGGGAAAACACTACTACTGCTAGTACTATTACTACTTACATAAATGAAAGGTTGTTTGGCATGGTGTCTTTTCCTCTTAATGTATATTTTCACCTTGGGGAATGGCTGCCTGTTATTGATTCATCTAGGGCAGAATATAACCCAATATATATTAAACGTGGTAGGTCCTATTCAAACTGGCAGCACATGTAAATTTTTAGCTCTTTATTGGAGGATAAAGGATTAGTCACTTTCAGTTTTCTTTTTACAGATAGATTTGTTTAAAAAGGGATCTGTTGTTATATGGCTATTGATTTTTCCAATGTGCTTTTAGTTGTGCCTTTCCTGTGCCTTGTTCCAGTTAAAAAAAAAAAAATCCTTAATGGATATGCAGAAATTTTGTCCCTTGTTGTCCAAGCCTGAGTATTCTTACTGAAATAATTTTCAAGCATTTTTTGCACCCATTTTTTGATGAAGGTTTGCAGAGAATCTGCATTAGTTGATTAGATACTAACATGCTTTTGCTTTAATTTTGGCCAATCTGACAAGTGAAAAATAGATGTCTGCCATGTGACAAGATGCTGGATATAAATTCTGTTAGCATTTGCTCCTAAGAGAAAGAGAAAAGGTGAGGGCTGGGGAGGGGGTGAAGAAAGAGCAGAGAGTTAGAGGAGACTGGAAGAGAAAGAACGTTAGCTAGTCTTAAAAACATCAAACCTAAAGGAGAGTGCTAACCAGGTTAGTCAGTTGTTAGTAGAAGCTAACAAGTCAGTCAGAGTCAGCTTCCTCTCCAGCTGTAGATGTCATAAACACACCTGCAGAAGTGTACCACAATTTCAAATTGGTAAGTAAATAAAAGCAGTGAAGAGGTACGTTTGTGGTGCCCTGTTTAGGTACATTGTCAAATCAAACTGATTCCTGTATTGGCTGCAAAGTGTACTGATACTTGACAAAAGAAGATTATAGAAAAATTTTAATCTAAAACTCCCAGCTAGCTTCTGAGTAATTGCAGATTTCTGAGGCTTGCAGCGCATTCTGCTGTAAAGGCTCTCTCAGTTTTTGTTAATCACGTAACTGAGAGAGGTGATCTTCTTTTAGTTCTGCTACCTTATTTCGGTGGGAGGCTTCTCGCTCATATAGAGAACTGACACAGCTAGATATCTTTGTTAAAATATTGTACATGTGTTGAGACCTATTTTTTTGATAGCAGAAAAACAGAAAAGATCTTTTGACTGTTTCTATCCAAAGAAGCTTGTGAAAGGTCAGTCCCTGTCAGAATTCAACATAACAGTACAGAGGGTGAGGATAATATGTGAGGCTGCACTTCAGTGCTGTCTCTGTGATTGCCAGCATCTGTTGTGGTTTCCAGACTTGTCCAACGAGATTTGCTGATCCAGTTGTGTATTTGACACCATGGTGCTGGATACAGCTCTGTGGGGCATGTTACATCCAATATAGCTCACCCTCAGGGACAGTCTTAGTGCCACACTTCCCCACACAGCCCGGCTGTGTTGTGAAGATGACATGGATATACAGATGAAGCTGAATCAAAACTCAGATGTTGTATTTTCATCAGTAAATATAGACCTCAACAACAAAACAGAGAACTGGATTCAGACTTCCACAAAATTCTGGCCTATTCAGAGCAAAACTGAGATTAAGATCTTACAGTAATGAAGGGAAATTTAGCAATAATTTAGAGGGAATGTTGTCCCTGTTTGTCCACCTTCTGAATTTCTTCTTAGGTGGAATGTTCTGTGGGTTGCTCTCCAGTAGTCTCTATCACTGGAGAACAAACTAGATAGCATTTGGAAACTGGAATTGGAGGGTGAAATTTTTTGATGATTTTGTATCTGCTAATAAGTGATGCGGGGATGTTAAGTGTCTGGAGGAGTAGATTTTATCTTTGTGACTCATGCTTTTACTATCAGTTGACAGAGTACATGGATTTGGACTCAGGTAATGGCTTTAGAGTCATGCTGGAAAAATCAAAATGAATGTCTATTATTCCATTTGTAGCCAATGATGGTTCCTAAGAATTCATACTCGAGGTAAGAGTATGTTCCACCACGAATTACTCAAAGGAACCAGCCAAAGTCATGTTTTCAGATACTATTAAGGGAGGTGGGATATGAAAATACGGGGGAAGAAACTCTCTCTGATCTTAACTTTTGTACTGCTCTGGCTTTTTTGGTTTTTATTTAATCACAGTTCATTTCAAGGTGTTGAAAATAAAGAAATATATACAAGGAAGGATCTTAATTTTAGGCAAGTTCTGTGTGTTATTTTTTAATCAAAATTCCTAATCAACAGCTGTTTGTAGAGATCATAATGGACGTTGTAACCATAGCATATTATAATTTGGTTTGGATAACATATACATTCTTGTAATGGTTTAACATCCTCTTTTTGTGTTTGAGGTGCTCTCATCTTCTCTAACAGGCACATGTTTGATTTTAGTGGGACAGAAATAATCTCTTACAGTGCTGACATCTTCAGAAAGGCTTATAGAAGTGTAATACCTGTTTTTAATTAACGGTAAAGCTTCATTAGTTCCCAGCATTTCTTTAAGAGTCAGACAACATACCTGCATCCAAGCTTCTACCTATGTCTTTTCCAGAGAAACTCAGCTCACTGTAAGCCTTACTCCTGCCCTGAAAACAAGTAGAGCACCTGGGACTTGTCACCTTTGTATCATCACTGGCCTCCCACAGAAGGCTTTCTAAATAAATCTTTCCTTGATTACTTAACAGATGACTTTCTTTGCAAGCCTCTGTGCAGCTGACCTAGAGCTCTGATCACTGCAGATCTGCTGACCCTTCTGTGCAGGGGCTGCACAAGGTGGACAAGCTGGTGAAATGAAGGCTCCTTCCCTCTCACCCTCTAGACTATTCACCTGCAAAAAAAGCAAACTGAAATCTGGTGCAGTCACTAGCTGCAATGCTAACTCTTCCAAATCTGACTTTTTATTAAAACAGTGGGGGGTGAAAATGAGTGGGCTAAATGCAGGTGAGGCAGGCCCCTTGAGAACCATGGTGCAGCGAAGGCAAGAGAATCGATCTGTGCCCTGGGATAGCAGTGTCTGAAATGGCATGGTAATGGCAGCAGCTGAAGCTCCTATTGATGCAGCACGGGATGCTTTTTGCTCCACTGATGACTGTTGTTCAGTTTCAGAAAATGCAGAAAATTCCCTTTCATTATTAAATATTAGCCAGAAGGTGTCTTTATATCAGGTGCAAATGTTTACAAATTGTTACAATAGTAATTTCTGTAACAGTACTCTCATCCTACCTTACATGCACAGGAAGGTCAGGGAGTTATTTAACAATTGTGTTTTACTTAGGGAGGAAATAGGAAACAATGATCTAATCCATTTGGTCTTAATAGTGAAATTTACTCCAGAATGTAAAAAAACCGTTTTAGCCTATTTAAGTAATGGCTGTGATTATAGCACATAATGTGGTGCGTTCTATACTACATAACATGTTATGAATAGCATGCAGAGGGATTTTTTTAGTGTGTGTAAATTACATAGAAGCACAAAGGATACATCTCTGAACTGTTTTTGTCGAGCTGATTATAGGTCTAACTGCTACAGGAGGAGGCTGAAAGAGCTTTGTTGAGAGGCATTGATTGATTAATAAAGAGCGCAGCAGTAACAGACATAACATTGCAGTTATAGATTTTCCATACTTTATCTTCAGGGCTTGTAAAGATACAGTGGTGATCAGATGATGAGATTTTCTTTCACCTTGCAGTAAGATACAACAAATCATGGCATTCTACAATGCCACAAAACAGCTTTTTGCAGAAGACTGAGTAAAAGAAAACTCCTCCACAATCACGACTTTACAGTTAGACATTGTCCTTTTTCATTCTGATCTCCTTTAGGGAGAGATGCTTCAAACAATAATTTAAAGTAATTCCCCAAATTTAGAAACAAAGTGGGAACTGTACATTCAAACACTTAGGGATTCTATTTTTATTAAATTGCAAGTGAGTGGAAAGTCACATGTGAAGGTCTGCATGCATTTTAGTCCTGGTGATAGATATAGAAAATTTGCTAAAGAAACCTGTATTTAGATTGCAGGTTAACCAGTACAATAGCCTAGATTTAACAGTTCTGTTTGTTTAATTAAGACAATAGCTTGTGTACCTAGTTAAAGAGAAGATATAAAAATACCAGGATCAGTATGTGACCAGAATATAGCAAAGTTGATATTTTTATGTGAAAGTCAAATCCTGGCTGAGAAAACACATTTCAGCTTTAGAAGGACCATAGGGGAACTGGTGGAAGTAAAGTACATTCTCATTTATTAGCTGGCATTTTGCTGTGCCCCTGTAATAAAGGTCTAAATAGGAACAGAGAAAAGAAGTGCCACAACAGACAGATGTCTTTATCACAGAACTTCTTTTGGAGTTGTGTGTGTTGGAATAGGCTTTTTGAATATTTTTGTGTTACTTTGTATCTTTCCAATAAATATAAGCAGGGCCTAAGTTATATGAGGTTTAGTTTAGTAAGAGTTTAATAGTAAGTTGATTTGCAGTTGCTGTTAAATCCACTGATCTTGCAGTGGTTTTGAACCCCTTTTTAATAACATTTTGTCTTTTGCTTGGTAATGTGAAGGGTCTGTAAAAATGGAATATTGAGTGTACTCATATTCACAGAGATGTAAAAAAAATGGAAGAAGTATGATTATATATGATTAATAAGAACTGCCAGAAATCTTCCGGACAGTTGTCTGTTCTTTAAATTGCCCTTTTATGTTTATGTATTTTTGTCCTGACTTAAATTGTCAATATATCCTTTTTTATCCATTTACAATGTAAATTAAGAATCACAGCGCATGATGTTGTTACTAAACAGTCTTTTTTATATTTTTAAGTACATATATTTTGGAGTATAATATGACAAATTATTTTTTTAAGATAGAAACTGCTTTTAGAGGAAGCATCTCCTCAAGGATAATTACCTTTTGCCAAGTTGTAATTTAAATTTGCAGTATTCCTCAGTTCCTAAAACTACAGTGAAATTTTATTCTAAAACTTTTTATTTGTTTTGCTCAGTTTTAAGGATGATTTTAGTTTAGTCAGGGTGAGGAGGTCCACATACATATACCTGTAAATGTTATACAAATAACCTCACAGATATGTGCTTAAGCCCCTAAGTACTTTTTCAGGATAAATACTGCACTAAGAAAACAGGAGGTGAACACCTCTCTTGGATATGTTTCTTTGAGGTGCAAGTAGGACACTGACTAGCAGTTATTTGATTTCTGTATGGGACTTGTGCTTAAAAAAAGCCTGAATCCAATGTTACACCAGATCTCTTCACTTCTCTCTGTAAAAGTTGTCACTGAAAAATGCCTCACAGTCAGAACATCATCGCTAATGATAGTTTCCATTTTCAGCATGTATCAAAGAAAACCCTTTTGTTCACATACAGCCCACACAGTGACGCAGCATGCAATGATCCCAATGTTGAAACCATAAGTGAATTTTCATTTGGAATTTTAAAATTTGTCCAGTTCTTCAGCAATTATCATTGCTCCACAGAAGCAAGTAGAGATATGACAGTTAAAACAGGAGAGGATTTTAGTCTATGCTTTTAATTTTTATCACAGCCTTGAGTATGATGCAAAGTAAGACCTGCCACATTCCATGCATGAAATCATAGAATCACAGAATAGTTCAGGCTGGAAGGGACCTTAAAGACCATCTCATCCCAAACCTTTTGCCATGGGCAGGGATGCCTTCCCCTAGACCAGATTACTCAGAGCCCCATCCAAATGGGCCTTGAACACTTCCAGGGATGAGGTATCCACAGCTTCTCTGGGCAACTTCTGCCAGTGCCTCACCACCTTCACAGGGAAGAATTTCATCCCAATATCTTTTCTAAATATCTATCTATCCTCTTTCAGTTTGAAGACATTCCTCCTTGTCCTATCATTCCATGCCTTCTCCAAAGTCCCTCTCCAGCTCTCCTGTAGCACCTTTAGGCACTGGAAGTCACTCTCAGGTCTGCCAGGAGCCATCTCTTCTCCAGGCTGAACATCTCCAGCTCTCTCAGCCTGGGTCCATGGCAGAGGTGCACCAGCCCTTGGAGCCTCTTCGTGGTCTCCCCTGGATTTGCTCCAACATCTCCCTTATGTTGAGGGTCCCAGAGCTGGATGCAGAACTCCAGGCAAGGTCTCACAGGGCACAACAGAAGGGGAGAATCACCTTCCTGGGCCTGCTGGTCTCACTGCTTTTGAACGAGCTCCTGGAGGGAGCTGAGATGGTCCAGTTCCCTGCTGTTCAGGTACTTACACTAACAAGGGGGTACCTGTGTTGAAGCTGTTCTTGATTTTGGAATCTTTCAGGCATCAGGAGCATCAAAGTCGTACAGTTATAAATAAATAAGCTATGCTGTGTAATTAGCTATTTTTGTGATATAAAAAAATGTAAGCACATGTAGGCATGATGCATTCCAGACTTTGCATAGGATTTAGCAGCAGTCTGTTTCAAATATCAGCAGAGAAAATCCTTTTCTATTGACCCAACAAGAAAATAGTGTGAATTCTAAGACTGCCAACATGTTCCAGCTCTTTTTAAAAATAAATATATGTATATTTATGCTTTAAACTTTTAGGTTACTTTCATCTTCTAATCTTTAGTAGATTCACAAACTTTGATTAATATGTAGGATACAGTAATTCTGGGATCTACAGGGATCAGACTCTTCCACTCTTAAGAAGAAATCATATTTGTGACAGAAGAGAGCAACTACTGTAAAGTGCACAGGAGCATTTTAAAACATTAGAATGGGAAATGAAAAATTCTAGTGGAGACTTCAGGTGAATTTATTAACTACATTGTTACTGCTGGGAATATGAACAGAATAAATATTGAAAGATTTCATATGCCACAGCAGTGTCTGCTAATGTCATCCTGAGGCATTGTTTTAGTACAGAATTCACTCTGTTTCAACTCTGTGTCCTGGGAAGAAATAAAAAGCCAGTTCCTCATGGTAAACACTGAACACTGTAGTCTTGCCAAGTCCTCTGTGGCACTGGACTCTCAACATGGAAAGCAAATAAAACAGGAACTGTTTTGTAAGTAGAACCACTCACATTGCCTCAGCACTTTGGTATATTAGTAGCGAGTTCCAAATGCTTAGTTATGTTGGCTTCATTAAATGTATTTGAACAATTAAAAAAATTAAAAAGGGGAAAATGCACCACATGTCTTTTTGACATGCTGAATGCATGTTTGCATCTCAACAGAGTTCAGAAAAACTCTAAAATAACTAAACTTAGCTGTTTGCCAACATCTGCTGGAACAAGATGAAGGGGTGAGGCGGATTTATACTTCACTGCTCAACTTTATTTCTGGATCCACATCTTCCCCTCCTTCCTCTCCTCCTTCCACTCTGCACCTGTGTGCTTCTCCTTTCCCAGCAGTCTTAAAACTGCAAATAACTGTTCAGATTCACTGTACCCTGTCAGCCTTTGATTTTAAGTTACTCCCTGGAGCTTTTGCTTTAATACAAACAAGAGCATACAAAAAGAGCACTTTGTATTTCTTTCTCCTAATGGCACACAAACCTGCCTGGCTGATAGCTGCTGGCACTGAGACCATCTATGCTGCTTCTTCCCTCTTGCTCTCCCATTTGCCTACTGATCACATTTTACTGGGAGTGGTGCAGAGCTGGTAGAATAGACAGATTCATTGGATTGAATAGATGCTAAAGGAGAAAGTGGCAATAAAATATTTAGCCTCTGCCTGTGATATGTGGATTCAGGAGACCTCCTTAGAATAGAAAATATTTTATTATAATGATATCAGAGGAAAAAAGTGATGAGAAATGCATTTCAGTGAGAAACGAATTTTCTGCTTGTGATTTTCCGTCTGTCGAAGACTATGCAGGTCACTTCTCACTGTTCAGCTCTTACAGAAACAATATTGTATTCCTTATGCCAATTGTTAGTTGGGGAGGAACCAGAACAGAAGAGGGTGCTGTCTTTGGAGGTTCTTGGCACTTTGGCATATGCTTGTCATACAGACTTGATGCTGCAGTAACAAATAAATATTAGCTCAATATTCAAGAATATGATACTGCCGTCTGTGAGAGGCGTTGGTCTCCAGTTTGTTTGTAGGGGTAATTTGCTGTGTTGATTTTTAACAAGCAAGTCTTTCATGCATTGAGTTGAACCTCAACTACAACCACTGAAAATCATTTGGGACTCCGACATTCCTATATCAGTTCTTAATTATGGAACTTGCTGCTCTTGCTGTTGCAGTGGAATTTAAGATTGTTGACCTTCTGGGCTCACTGTGAGGCCTATCTCTTCTCTCAGGCAAAAAAAAAAAAAAAGATTAGGTAGGAAGGGGGAGTTATTAGGAGCAGGTGAGGGATTTTTTTTTTTTTTTTTTTTAAACTTGACATTGTGTCATTCTTGGCACATAGTATCCAGTAAAATAATGGGTAAGGATTATATGTTTTGTTCGTGCAATTGCAGTGCCAAGAACCACATATGATAATCCAAAAGCTGAAGAATGTAGAAGTATCCATTTAATTTTACTTTAGTCCCCATACTAGCTTGAGGAGTTAGTGAGTGTTGCATGAGGCAGCAGTGCTGTGGGCAGACTGTGGCTGAGCATTTAACACAGAAGAGAGACCACAGAGAATGATTTCCTGTGCAAACTTTAATGAAGATAAGGAGAAAGCAGTGCATAACTCAGTCATGTACAGCAGCCAACAGGGATTTTGCTTTTCCCTGCATTTGTATGGTTTTTGAGTCCCTGTGTCTTTAATCATTTACATTGCTGAAAAGCTTTTTAGAACTGCACATGCAGACGTTTTCTTTTGGAGCACCACCAAAAAGTCTGTGTAAGCACAATATGCAGGGAAAAGCATGTCTTGAAAATATTATCCTGTGCAGAAAAGAAATAACAAAAACCAAAAGCCAATATTCTGCAAAGGATTTGTGTCCTCTCCTGGGGTCACGAGACTGTTAATATTAGGGCCTTTGGGGTTTTTTTAACAATTAATTTAATTAAAGGACAAGTGTAAAAGGATCAGCCTAGAAGATATTCCAGTAATGGAAGATGGCAGGACTAAAATAACCTACAGAACACATACGTAACATTTCTTCTCTCTTTCCCATTCATACTTCCTCAGTTGTCTCCATATAGTGTAGTTAGCACTGAAACTCCCATTTTTATATACGGTTACTTTCTGTTCCAAAAAAGACAACATTTTGACTCAAGAAGGTTATTTTATGCACTGCTGTGAGATTTGTACTTCTCCCCCACCTTTGCTGTTAGCTAAAGCTGCTTTGTAATACATTAAATGATACAACACAAAAGATCTAATAGAATCTGAAATAGCTTGGGTTCTTAGAAACATGTAAAACTCTGCATAAAATGAATATTGCTAAAGCTCAGTCCGATTTCCATATTCTTTCCACATTGTATTTGTGTATAATAGGCTTCCAGGAATGTTCATGACCTTACAGCTGTCCCTTTTGTTTACAGTCCAGTGCTCTGTCCTTGAGATATGTTGCACACAGAATAAAGACAAAATCATGGCTTCAGGCCTCTGTCTCCCTTCTCTGGAAAAAATAAATAAAGCCTATATAGGAGACATTCTCCAGTCAGTACTGTTCCAGCTACATGTGAATGATTATACCCTGGGAAACAATTATAGGCAGTAATAAAAAAAAATAAGCTCTAAGGGCAATACAGTTTTTCTCAGCAACTTCCAGGGAAAGCCTGCTTTGAGTTTTTTTGTTTGTTTGATTGACTGGTTGGTTTGTTTGGTTTTTTTTAATTATCAAACCCACTTATTTTTCTCACTTAAAAAATAAAAATGGACAGCTGCATTTCCTAGCAGTTTAACTTGGTATTTTAGAATATCTCTTTCTTTCTGAAGAGACCGTATCCTGCTCCCACACAAGCAGCCGGTTTCTTGTTTGCTGTCAGTGAGCAAACAATCAATGCACATTTACAATAGCACTTCAGCAGCATAATGGTGATGGCAACGTTGGGTTTATTTTTGCTGCCATGCAAATTTTCATTCTCTTTGAGTAAATGTATTTTTCTGCTGATATTCTGCTTTCTGGCAGGTGCTCAAAACTTCCTTGTTCAAATGTGTTTGCAGATGGCACAGCCATGGGTTCTGTGTGGTGTCTGAGTAGACAGTGCACAGCCTGGGACAAAATTACAATCGCTAATTATTTTAGAACGAAGGGCATATGTGAGATTTCAATATCAAACGTCTTGATACCAGCAGTGCTGTGCCCAAGCACTACCTAATGTAGCTCTGTTAAGAGGTTTTGTGGGCTGAATTTGACAAAGTTTATAACTGTAGGCTGTGGCAGTGAGTATCCAGAACAGCCATGCTTTTGGCTATGACCTCCTGATGTGGAGAATGGCCCAGAGAAGCACGAACAGTGCTGTGCAGGACCAAGAAGTGCAGTGGCTTTTTGATGTTAGATTAGGGTTTTTACTGTTTTCTTCTTGCACCAGGAAATTTACAAAATTTGTTAAACAAATGAGATGGATGCCGGATGATTCTATATTATGAATATTGTGTGACTCATAGTGCTCTCAATTAATTTAGATTACAGCTGAAACTTTCTAGAAAATGCCTCAGTAATTGTCCACTTCCCAAGTATTTCTGAACGTTCAGATCCATACTTTTCTGTGGGGTTTGAATTCCATGAATGATTTCTGACTGCAGGAAGGTGGGGCTGCTCAAGTTAATCAGTTCTTTTTGAAGACACCAAGCAGCTATTTCAAAGTGTCATTCCATGTCTGGACAGTAGTTTTGTGTGTACATTCACAAGCAGCACTGCTGGTGAGGATTTTTGCACAGCTGTGGTAACCTTCCTAAAGTTCAGGACTCACTGGGTTGTGTCTAGATCTACAGGCATGCCTCCAAATGTCCCCAGGATCACTTTTTTCAGGCTCCAGGTACCACCTTTGCCATCCTCTCTGGCACAGGTATTTTATCTGACACTGTTGCTTAAAAGGATGGTCTTTCAGTCCCCCTTGCCTTAACTTCCAGGAGCAGTTTTAACCAGCTGGGCATTTAATGAGGTTCATCATGTCTTTCTCCTGCCCTTCATCTGATTGACCAGTTTCAGCCGTACAGTCACAAACTGTCACAGACAAGAAATTCAACACATTGTGCCAGAAGGATTTCAAGAGCAAATCCTCTTTGCTTTAGCATGAGAAATTGACATATCCAGATAGAACAGTCAACTCTCCCCTGACATCTTCTGTGGCTCTCTTAAGTGCTTACAGTTATTCTTTAGGATTTGGGCTTTAGGATTCCTTAGGATGTGTCCTGCCAGGATTTGTGAGTTCTTTCTTTTTGAGCACCTCTTTAACTAAGGCTGTCTCCTTCAAACATAGTGGCACTCTGACTTTTCCAGTCTGCATCTTTCAGTGTCAGGAGTTTTACAGATTAAAAGTACTTTTCTCCTTGTGGGAAAACTGTTCTTTTCAGTGTTTTTCTTGGTCCCTCTTCAATTTCAAGTAGAGTTCATAAACAGTATGTTATCGGATTTCCCAAATTATCAGAAACTTTTCCTATTATTTACTGGGTAAGTAAGTACATGTATATGACATTTAAAGGAGTAAAAATGCAGTCCTTTCCCAAAACAACTGAAGTGACCTAAAAAATAACAGTGGGATATAAAACTACAAGCAAAAACATCAGTGGGAAAGAACAGAAAGAGTAAGTCCTGTTATTTGTAGTTTAGCTGTATTATGTTATCTAATTTTTACTAATCCAGTTTTAATAATTACATGTATGAATTTTGTTTATTGAGATAAAAATAGTGGGTAATGGGTGTTAGGTGAGCTCTTTTTAGGGACAGAACCATGTTTTGTCAAATGCTGTGGTTAACAACATTATCTCAATGTTTTTCATCTTTCTCTTGATTTATACAATGGCACTCTGTTTTTACTGCCTGTCTCCCTTGTGTGAGGGCAGGGCATTTGCTTTCATGTACCACATTGTTTGAAAATAATAGTGGAAAGGCACATGAACTGTAAAGATAATCTCCCTTGAGGTCTTGAAGGGAAGCTCTGGGAAATTTTAGGGTGGATGTCAAGACAGATCCATGCACTGTATGTGCATGGAGGGAGGAATTACTGTCACATGAGCCTGCAGAGTTTTAGCACAACACTTCATAATGCCACAGTGGGTTCTGGGCGTCCATATTCTGGCAGCTGATACAGGGGCTCTCAATCTAAAAGAAAGCATGGAAAGGAAGAAAAATCAAATGGTAAGGAAAGCAACTTGGGCAAAAGTTCAATAAAGAGGAAGATCCATAGCATTCTTGCTTGCCAGTGGCTCTGCCAAGCTGTGGTATAAGTGACTAGAAAGACCTGAATTGATAAATTTCAGAGAGTTTTGAACGTTTTGAAAGTTTTCTGCTTCTGCAAATTGGGCAGTGTCTTAGAGTCCAGTTCCTGCTGCCACAAAACTCAGTGTTGGAATGAGTTCTTGCTGCACGGCTTTGAATATGTATATATATTCCAAAGCAGATAAAGATGCTGCTTTCCTTAGAATGCTGGTTATTAGCAGTCTCACAGTGAGTGAGGGTAGGTGGGAGGTTCCTCGTATGGCACAAACACCAATTACATCCTCTTCATTGTCTCCAGTATTCTACTACAGAAGGTGCAAAGAGATGTTAAGTCTGACTTATAAATGATCTTTGTAAAATATGCATCTATATTTATAAGATGTACAAGGATCTATCCTTTCCCTGCTGAGCTGAACACCTTTTATTCTCATTATGAATTTATTAGTGGAGCAGGATGTTCAGCAGTATGAAAGAATGTTCTTTTTATCAAACAGTGTTCTGGTAAGCTCTGCCTTTGTTTTAAGGGAAAATACTTCTCAGCTTTGGAATACAGCTAAATGAGAAATGTTGAAAGTCAGGCATCTGTGAGATATGCCACTGGCCAAGTGAAGATTGGAGGTGTTCCAGGGTTGCACTGTTAGTGCCATTCCAGGAACTCATTCATGGGGTGGTTCAGCAGCATCCTCATACTAACAAGCTCAAGGGAGTGGGTATCAGCCTGACAGTTAATTTGAAAGATGGAAGTTTATTTTTTCCTAGCAAAAACATCTGGCTGGGGAAGAGATGTGTTGCTTCCTATTTCCTTTCTCAAGGTATTTTGCTACAACTTAGCCATAGCCAAGGTGAATTATATAGTTGGGTTCAAATTGTCAATTTGCCTTTTCACTCCTCAAAAGTAGTTGAAAAAAAAAAAGCTACAAATTACATTTGTCTCTGTATTCAGCATATCGGCAAGGAACTGCAAAAGCTTGGTGAACTTTAGAAGTCAAATTACACATAAACCTCAGTGGCTGTTTCTGTCAAAGTAGAAAATGGAAACTAGAAAACAGTGGCATTTCTGTGGCCAGCATTTAGGATGCTGGAAAGAAAGAATAATGGACACACTTTTCATAAGCTGGAAAATAGATTTAGTGTGTATAACATGACTAAGGTAAACAAACAAGATCAAACAAGAGCTGAGCAGGCTTCTGTGTAACCCAATGCCACATGAAGTGCAACTGCTGAAAGGATTCCGTGAGAGTGGAAACGAAACTGAGCAGACAAGACAGACGGCATAGTCTAAGTTCAGCGCTTTCTGATGACACTGAAGATTTGCACTTGTTTTGGCAGCTGATTTGGTGTTTTCCCCTATTGAAAATGAGCTGGGGAAGTGCATTGTATGCATCTCTTGCACCTCTGGTGTCAGTCTGCAGATTCTAGATTAAACATGTTATTGGCAAACAAATAATGTCCAGCTCTTCATGCACAGTGACTCACCAGGGTGAAGGTTAGGAACAGTTAATAGTTGGAGTGTCTGTATTTTTTATGGAAAATGTCTCTGTTGATACTTGATAGTATACCTTTGTGGTTGCTTGCTTATTTATTGGACCAAATTTGTTTTTTCTTCTTTTCTTTTGTTTGTCTCCTGCAATTTTTCTGTATGATGAACTGTATGATATATTAGGCTTTATGTGGATAGCACTAACTGAATAGTATTATCATCCCATTCTGATATTCTCAGCTAGTAGTAAACATAAAGGGAGGTTACTCTGTAGTATGCTGAGTACATGCATACATTGAAAAGTTGCTAACACATGGTAATACAGCTTCCTATTTTTATTGTATAATAACTTTCTCACGTAAAAGAGCTTTCAATCAACTTCTTGCTATACGCAGAAGCAGAGTACTACCTTGACAGTCAGGGAAATGTAATAAAAAGCACTGCTGACATGCAAATATTTTGGAAGGAAGTGATAGGGACAGGAGCTATCTTAGTTTCCAGCATTTGTTTTTCTAGAATGTAACTTTTAGTCATCCCCCAGCATATTCCCTGTCTACCCACTATGGTCATGGTTCAGTCACTCAGGTTTACCCTTCTGGCATTTTTTGAACCCTGGAAGTCTTTTACCACTCTGTGGTCTAAAATTGTCCTTGCAAGGAATATAAGATTTCCTTTTACATGTTTATTCCTCCAAGTGGGAAAACTGATTGCAGCAAAGCCTAAAACCCATGAGGTCAGGTTGCAAGATAAAAGTGGAGAACTATCAGGAAATTCTGTGGGTTTCTTTCTGTTTTATCATATATAGTCTAGGGAAGGATGAATTCAGTATCTATAATGCTCTTAGTATGTGTCTTAATGCTTTTCTAACCTACAATGTTTCTGATAAGCCAAAATACATCCAAAACAGCAAAAACTGAGTTGCAAGGATTGTTCTTTACTACCTTTTGGTATTAAGGCAAGGACCATCTGTACAAGTCATCGTAGTACCTTTACATTGGTCAGTTTGTATTTGATGAAAGCTAAAAATATTTTTCCAGTCCTTATCTGTAACACTAGTCAAGAGATGCTATTTTTGCAGAAGAAAGGGCCATTGATCAGGTTTAAATATCATCATTGCAAAAAGCAGTCAAAACAAAGCCTACTGAAAACTGCCTTCCAGGAACACAGGAGGCAAAACTGGTGACACAAATCCCTCCTCTGGTACCTTTGTGCTGGATTTGCAGCACCATAGAATATATTCACTTTACTCTGCTCAGCAGCACAGCCCTGTATCCTGACAGCTGAGTAATGTTCTGCTCACGTCTTCCCTTGTAAAATGAAAAAAGTAGATAATTTAATATAGATGTGACAAGTACAAGATAGATTTCTACCCAGCACAGTTCACTGCTGAAAGTATTAGGTTGAAAACCTTCTTTAAGTATAACCAGATTCTTAAATTCTCCCCCATTAGCACCCACATCCCCTTTTCCCCCTGCCCCAATTAAACACAATACAGTGAAAACGAAAACCTAAATTTATTCTTTGATCATTTCAGTATTAAAAAAAATCTCTTCTGTCTCTTGTTCCACAAAATAAACCAGTGTCTGTTATTTCTGCCAAAGAACAGCCTTTCTGCGAGACATGTGAGATACAATGTATGTATGTTATGTATGTTTCCAGTGCAGATATTTTTGGTTCATCGATGATTTTTTTCTGTAGTTTTTACTCTCTCCTGAATCACAGATGCAGTATATTGCTACTTCTTGTGGCCACTGTGGTTGGGGACTAAATTAAGCTTACTGCCTTCTGAGGCAAAGCATGACAAATTCTTTCAATCCAAATTACATTTCTGAGTTTGGCAGAGTCTGCACTCAGATTTCACTGGCTTCTTAAAAGAAACACGTTGGACAATCCCCATACCAATGTGTGCATTAGACACGCTGAATACACAGCATGGTTGTGCTGTCCTGATGCTGTAGTAGAAGTGTTATATCCTGTTCTCTGGTCTTCAACCCATTTCTGTCCCCCTCAAGCATTAGTGCTGTCTGCTGTTCCAGCCCTTCAGCTCCAGCCCCAGAGCAGTGACTCGGCGCTTGAGGCAAGCTATGTTGTTCCTCTCTTCCTCTCAGCCAGCGAGGCACCTTCTTGTCTCCAAGACAACTTGGAAGTGAAGCAGAGCTGAGACTGGTGTGGGAAGTCTATAACTCTTTGAGGGATGAGGTTGTGTTGAGGTGAGGAGAGTTTAAGAAGGGATCCAGCACCACTGCAGAAGCTGTGTCCTTGGTAACAGCAAGATCAGATTGAGTCAGGAAAGGTAGAGGTTAGCATGGGATTCAACTCTTCTAAATCCCAATGAGCTTTTTCCAAAGTCTTTAATAGCATCATGGATTTATTTGCGTTCTTATACTGTCTCTTAAAGTCAATGTTGTGAAATATCCAAATGGTCATGACCTATCACTAAATTGATTTTATAGTACCTATTTCTGGTTATGGTTATCCAGTAGCAGAATTTGAAATTTTGGGACAGTGCTTCAGAATTACTGAGAATCGACTTTATAAAAAAGAAGTTGAGAGCAGCTTATCCAGTAGCAGAATTTGAAATTCTGGGACAGTGCTTCAGAATTATTGAGAATCGACTTTATAAAAAAGAAGTTGAGAGCAGATTTACCATGGAGTTCAATGGCTGAAATGTTAGCCTTCTACAAAACATTAAATACCCTCTTGTTTGGTGCCACTGGGCATTGACCAGAGTGTATCTTTCAACCTGGAGTTCTTCTTGCACAATTATCTATGTCAAAGGAGTAACTTTTTCTGTGCACTTGATGTGGTACATCTACACTGCATCTATGAGATGCACCATGGTCAAATGTCCCCACACAAAGGAAGGAATACAAATTAAAAGATTGAATGCAAAAGACCTCCCTTAATGTTTTCACCAATATCCTGCTTACAAATGACTCAAACACATTAGTTAAGGAGAAAATTAATCTCTTCAAACGAAAAGGAATATTTTAATCTAAACATACTTTAACAGCTTTACTGAAAAATTCATAAAGATTGACTGTTTGCCCAAACTTGTAGTGCTGTTCCATTGACTCTGTGTTCAGCCCTGCACAGATGGTAACTCCCATTCACTTTGATGGGAGATTTGCCTGGGGTAGGACTGCAGAACTGATGCCCAGGATGTTAATTAAATGTACAGTCAGCTGGCCAAAAAGTAGCTGGTTGAGTCATAAGGACAGATCTTCCTGGCTTACCTAGGAATACTTCTTAGTATATAATTAAACCACAAAAACTGACATCAAAGTAATGATAAGGGCCTAATGTAATGCACATAACTGAGGAAATTCAGGCCAACATTCCTTCCTTTGATCACCCAATTGGGCCAAACTAGTACTCAAGTCTGGGTCTGGATACTCCCTTTCTCAAGCACTGGTAGAGGAGAAGGAGGTAAAACTGATGGAACTGGCTAGATTGGATGAACTGGTTGGGAGATAATAGTTTTTGTTGCACATACCTCCAGAATCCCTCCACAATTATAAGGTGGGAATAGGGATCTTCAGCTGAAAGATTTTTCCAGGGTGTGAAGGAATACTCAGAGTATGCTCAGACCTCTATAACTTGATCTTCATACTTCATACCACTCCAAACTCCATGAATTTCTGTATCAGCTCATTGGGGTTTTTTTTCCTTGGATGTGATTTCTTTACACTGGGAGAAAGTTGGTGCAAATGAAGGGATAACACCTGTGGGTATAAAACTGCTCAGGGAGTGCCCTTTGCAGGCACAAAGCTACTAGAAGCCTAGGAACTGTGTTTCTAATCCATATTTCTTGAAGCTATAAATCTTTAGAGATGCTTTAAAGCATTCTTGTTTCACATAACATTGTCTTAAGCTGGAAAAACAAAGTCTAGAAGATCTACTATGGAGTGTTTGCAAAATGAGCTGGGAAACCAAAGTCAGAGAATAGTTACCAATGATTTACCAGAAATCGAGAAGGATATATCAAATGTGGTTTCACATGGATTTGTCCTGAGGCAGATACTGTTAAATATTTTCATGAGTGACTTCGATGATAGGATAAAGAATGTTCATACTAAATTTGCAGATGCCACAAAGCTTTGAAGGCTCCAGGTATAGAGAATATGATTGGAATTCCAAGGGATCTTGACAAATTAGAAAGATGGTATGAAAAAAACCCAGGATGCAATTAAAAAAAAGTTCAATTTCTGTACTTAGACAAGAAGAATCATTCATAAAATTAATTTAGTGAGAAACAACCAACCAATTTACAGTCATATAGGAAAGGAATTAAGGGTTGTAACTGTCTGCAACTTGAACATGAATGGGTAATGCCATACTAGTATTAAAAAAAAAAAGTGGAGGGGAGAAATTTTGAGTTCTAAAAACAGGAGCACAGTCTGCAAAATGAATGAAGTATTTCTTCTCTTTTACAGCTGTGAAAAGTTCTAAGCTAAGTTAAGGTTTAAGTTCATGTGCACCAGAACAGAGCAATATAGTGACCTATGAGAAAAGATTACAAGGGTTGGGGTTGTTTAGACTAGAGGTTAGAAGATTGAGAAGCAATATGATAGCAGTCTTCAAACACAGAAAAAGCTGGTGCAAAGCCAAAGGGAATAACCTTGTGGACAGGACAGAATGAGTGATTCAAACACAAAACAAAATGTTTCGCTAAGCTTTAGGCAAAAGCTTATTTTGACAATAATGCCAGTTAAACACAAATTACTGTAGAACCTTTACCTTTTTTCATTAAGCTGAGGTTAGAAAAAGTGGCTGTGTGGAATGAGAAGGGTATAGTTCAGCACGTCTTGGGGTAGCCACAAAATTTCTTCTTGAAGTTCCTTCCTGTTTTGTAGCATTCTCTGACCTGTTATGAGAGGCTTTCGGAATCTCTCCAGGAGACTAGTTTCTCTGCTTGCCCCTGGGCTGGCCCTGAGTGGCAGCTTTAAATCACACTCTTGAGAGCCTCCTGGGGCCTGATCCGTAGTTTTGAGATGCAGGTTGACCCATCCTTTCTTTGTGCAACTTTCTGCGTTACTTAGTAGCAGATTTTCCATGATTGGGATTAGATGATGGGTTTTGCAAATAGTTGTTGTTTTGGGTTTTTCTTAAATTATGGCCTTGAAGCATTTGTGAGAAAGAATCAGTGGAACTGTTTGTCTTAAAAAGACTTGTTTATTACACTAAACATCAGTCTGATGTGGTCTTGGCCACGTGGAAGGTTGCTGGGTTTTCCTATGTGAAGTAGCAACTGCATGTTTTCAGTGAGACTGACGTTCCTTCCGGATTAACAGCAACAAGAATGATTGTGTTTGTCCTCAACACCAGCCCTCAACATATTAAGTGAAAGTGGTTAAAGGTACAGCCTTTACAGCTTAAATACTGAATTAAGTAAAAGTTATGTAAGGTCATAGAAAAACAGTAAACACCAGAAGACTGAAACGGATGGTACTTATCACTGGATGATACCAACTCAACCAAGCGTGAGATAAATGAGCTAGATGACAGCAGATAATTTTCTTTCTCTATTTGATTTTTTAAACGACACTAAAATTTGGTGTCAGACAGTAGGAGTCAGTGAAAAGTGCCCCAGTACTACTGTGTACAACCTGCTTGAAGTTCTTAGGTAAAGACATTCTCCTCTAGAACAAATTATTTTTCTTCTGCTAATGAGAAAAACAAGGGGAAACAGATTGCAAGATCTTAATAGGCCCTTTTTTTTTCCAGTGGGTTTCGTGCCAAATTCTATCCTCGCATGAGTTCTTGAAACCTCTGATTTCACAGGGACTTCGTGGCTGCAAAAGAATAGATTTTTTGGTCTTCATGTCTAAAAAGCTTCCTTCTGTATAAAGTGCTTTACACATGGAATGGCTGCTGAAGCAAATTGACTAGAATGGTAGTCAATTTTACACTGCTGCCCTCCCACCTGAAAAGCACTTTCGATGCCCTACAGAGAAAAGAAATGAAAGAGGAGGGGTAGAAACATGCACATACACACATAGAGAGAAAAGATGCTTGCAGAGAAAGCTTTAAAAAGTGAGCAAAAATGCACTAGTACTGTCTGCTCCCTGTCCTACATATTTGCCGTACTGAACAGGGAGAGGTGTTTCTACAGGGTGGAGCATATCCAGTGAATGCACATTGAGCCAAATCCAGTTCTTACCTGCACTAGGATATTAGCTGCAAATAGCTTTGCTTAAGGGCTAGAATATTCCCAATTTACGTCTAGGGAAAGTGAAGATTTTACGTTTAAATCAATTTTAAAAAGGTGCATACTTGCTTAATGTCTTCCTATATTGTAGTTTTTAGGGACAGAATTTGTACTGATGTTAATTCAGCATATCTCTATTGAATATATTACAACTGTATCAGTTTTATATCAGCTAAGTTTCTAGCCCTGTATCATCAAACCAATCTACAAGCTTTAATAAATATTGACCAGATGTCTTTAGTTAAATTATGTCTTCTGTGAAGAAGGCTCCTGACAGCTCTAACCAGCAGTATTCATGAAGCTTGGACTGTGAAAGTCTATTCTGGAAAATAATCTTCAGCATATGTGGTCAAACAGAAATGCTGCTAATGCAGCAGCTACGTTAGAGGGTGAGAACGGGAGCGACAGGAGACCATGCCAGGAAAATATGTTGATTATGCAAGGTCTCTGTCTTTTGCAACAAGAATGGTGTAATGATATGACATAAGATTGAACAGCTGTTTCTCCGAACATTTGAGAGTTTTTGGAATATATTTTAAGGATGTCTTCTGTGTCCAAAAGGCAGCCTATTTGGGGCTGTTCTTGAGTACTCGGATTTTCTTTTCAGGGATGTAACAGAAAGTGATATACACAATACAATACGACAACTCCAAATGTTCCCCATCTAGATAAAGTCTATTTTCAAGGATTTTATCTGATTTCAGAGCTCAATAAAAATTTTAAACTCCTTCTCAGAATTTCACATCATTATGGGAAGCCTTTATTGAATTTATTTGTAGATAAATTTTCTTCTTTTACGTATATTGAGGCTGTTTGAGTACTGGTGATGGTGACAGCCTTTGCAGTGTTATCATTAATTTTCATTTTTCATCTGAAAAAGTTTTGGTTTGATAGTGTCTCTAAGGAAGTGTTTCTCTTTACAAATGTTGATTCTGTGCTCCTCGTTGGTTGAAGATAACAAGCAGATTCTCAGATATTGTAAGTTGTCATAGTTCCATCAACTCATATGCTGATTTGGACAATCTGATTGACTAATTGTAATAATATACATTTTTTCTAATCGGTAGCAATCTTACATTAAAAATAATATGAGATTTCTATCATCAAAGCATTAGAGTTATACATTATCTTTAGAAGAACACTAATTTGTATGTTTATTTTCATTCATAAGGAAATATGTAATCAATTCTTTCTACCCTGTTCATTTTAATTAGGTAAATGTCTGGATCTATATTAATTATGTCTAAGTCTTTAATTTTATTAGTTAGATACGATCTAAACATTGCAGAATCTTGTTCATTGGAACATCTCTTTAATGAAACTTCTTGTTATCCAAAACTTGGACTATATGTCCCAGTGTGTGTAATTTGTATTGGAAATTCATTATTTATGGATAGCATATCTCCTCCTGATCAGGGTTATAGGAGTTAAAAATGTTTTACACACTAAGTAGTTTATTCTCTCTGAATTATGTCCTGAGTACAGTGTTCTTTATTTTTCAGTCATTAATGAAATTATTTCCGATCTGTCATGTTTATTTTTCATTTGATCCCTATTCTATTCTTTGTCACCTTGTCATCAGTCAGTACCAGAACCTGGCCTTCAGTTTGCAGAATTATTATTTTACTAAAATCATTGGCAAATTAAATGGAGAATTTCAAGAACTCTGCTACTTGCGTCAGTGGCAACTGTTAATGTGCAAGTCATTTCTGTCCATGTGGATCATATCAAAGAAATTCAGACATGAGACGGTCACATTATACTTTTGAGTTCATTTGCTATTTCTGTTTTGGTTTTTTCATACCCTTGGTCAACAATTTTAAAGAAAGTGATATGTGTATGATTTAAGAAGTTACACGGCTCATTACCTGCAGTATAGCTGAAAATCTGATTTCAAAGACTTGTTTCTTAAGTTAGCAGATTTTTAGCACAGCCCAAGACACTTCAGACCCCAGATGTGTGAAGGAATAAAAGAATGAGAGCACTCTTGCCTGCTCCTATTCTGGGGCTCCCCGAGGAGCAGCAGTTATCCTTGAAAGCTTCTGTGCTAATGCAACCACTGGTACGAGGAGGAGCCTGCTCAGCTGCCCCAGGCACAGCAGAATGAAGGAAGGCTTTCAGAAATGTAGGGAGATAAGGCAAAGGAAAGGTGCTGGCAGTGATGTTTATCTTAAATTTTAGAGTTCATAAACGCTCAAAACATTACAACCTGAGTGAATGTTGTAGCTGATGTACGCATTTCAAAATCCATGTAAACTAAAACCACTGAGTTCGATACAGCTCTAACAAGGACTCACTGAAGCCAGGAGATGAGGTCACTTGAAAAAGCAAAAAAAGCATTTAAGTAGAATCGTGCCTTCTGAAAGAGGGGAGCAAACTTTAAAAGAGCAAGTTCCAATCTGCTGCTGAATTAACTAGGAAAATACCATTTGCCAGTTATGGGCTCTCCTGAATCCAGGCCTGTCACTGCGGTGAAGAGGCTCTTTTTTGAAGGACAAATGCCTGTAGAGTTAAGGGAGAGTGGTTTTGTGGCTGGCCACGTGAGCTTTTGCTGAAATACCAGTTCAAGCACAGACGCCTGACCTATGACTTTTTCTGTGAGTGTTTTTGAGGCAGAGTCATGCATATTCTGCGATGAATGGAACCTGAAATGTTGAAGCTCAGCATTGCTACTAGCAGTGAAGTGCCTGAGTATAAATAGTGTATTCCAGTTGATTTTAACCCTGAGAAACAGCATTTATCTCGTGACAGCCCCTTCTCTTCTTTTTTCTGCTTATGTAAACTGCTTCCACAAAGATCAATTCAAACAGATACACAAACACAATAACGTATTAAGCAATAATTATGGTAATCTAAACAGCATAACAAATGATAGAACATGTTGAGAAAGACATACATCCTCATCAAATGCTGAGATTTGTAGTAACCTACTCTGACTATATTTTTACTGTAGTCATTCAGTGTAGTCTCACCTGTTTTACCTGTTGCCTTTTTACTGTCATAAAATTATAAACTGTAATTATGCTTCGGTCTTCAGCCAGACCATGTTACATCGCACATGCTGCAGGCATGGCACATGAGCAGAGCCCAGTCCATCTGCATATTTACACATATGTCTACTTTTAAACACATCAGCTTTGTGCTGACTTGCTGCTTACCTTCTCAGATGATGTCTTAACCTCTTTGCTTGACTGTGCTCTGAGTTTATGAAATTTATGCCTCCTGGTGAGAAAAGAAATAGATGGCTTGGGTGATGTTCACTCATCTGTCATGCAAATACTGTCTGTACCTGCGAGCTGCCTGTGCTATTGGATGTCTTGGCTTGATATGAATGTCCTTTTAGCTGCCCTAGCTGAGAAGCAACCTACAAATTGTAAGGTAGTGCTATTGAAACCAAAAATACATAAATTGGGTGTCTTGTCAGCTAATACCTCTTGCTTTAATGACAATAAAGCCTGCTGACACATGTGGTCGTGGCAAGAAGGCTCTGCAGTGTGAATGGAGCAGCTGCTGCTGATCAGGGAGGGAAATCAATGACTCAGCATTCATCAGAAGCATCCTCCTGCTGGTCACCACTGCCAAGTGCCGACTCATCGATTTTCCTCCCTGCTAGGCGAAGACTGCTCTATTTTCTTTACAGCAAGCTTTAAAATGTTTCCAGTGCACTGTATGCAGCTGTCAGCTCCCATTGGTAGGTCTCAGTAGGAGCACCCCAACCCATGAATTGCACTGGGACTGGGGCATAAATCTCAAATTTGCCCAATGTAGTTTTTCAAAGTGCCTGAAGCTCAGCATGCATGAATCTACAAATCACCCTATCTACCCCAATCAGCACAAATGAGGTGTTCTGCTTGCCATAAGCTCACTAAATATTTTTTCTTGTGAAGTGGCAAATGGAGCACAATATGCATGGCTCACAGATTCACAGTCACTGAAACAAATCCAACAGCATGCAGTTGTCATCAAGAAATATGTCTAGGAAAACCTCTCAAGCCATGCAGTTTCAGCACAGCATGCGAGTACCAGCCAGTCCTTCGATATTCAGACAAAGAGATTGCCATATATAGTGCACATGAGGAGTGCTGTCCTTTGATTTCTCCTTTTAAAAGAAATCATTCTTGCAGCTGTTCTCCATTGTCCCTCAGTCTTGAATATCTTCTTTATTTAAAGAGTCCCTGGAAATCAAAAATAGAGTCAGAAAGGAGTCTTTGTCTGCCAGTCTTAAAATCTTGTGAGTCATGTTTTCCCAAATCTTTCACAAAATTCAGTCAGAATTTGGCTCACAGCTTCAACTTTAGGAATGCTGTGAAGGTGACTACAAACAGTGATGCTCATTTACAATTTGAAAAATTCATTTAGGCTGAAATGTGTGATATATTCACATACATCTCTTTTCCTTTTCATTTACAAAGAGCAACAGAATTGTGGAGTTGAACAATAAAGCTTGAAAGCTTTCAGTTCCATTCCATTTTCAAGATGCAAATGAAGCAAGTTCTGAAATCTGCAAGCCAGCTTCTACTTGCTGATTTTAATCTAAGAAATAGCATATTTACTAGAATACTTACTTAAATAGAAGATTTACTTAAAAACAGTATCTCACTGTATTAGAGTTGAAAAGATTTTCAGACCCGTAACATCGCTGTTCTCTTCACAAACAAGGAAATATGCAAATAAGTTGTTATTTATAATAGCTGCTGCTTGCTATGTTTGTAAAATAATTATATTTACCAGTTAATTGACCTTGTGTGCACAATAGGGACAAAAATAAAGAAATGATGCATGAAAATTCAGAGTAACATTGAATTGGATTGGTTTGGAAAAATATATTAACTGTTGATTTTCAAAAATAGCAAGCAATTAATTGCTGCTGTAATGAACATTTCTGTTTTACTCTGGCAACCATACTGTGTTAACATAATACATTGAAAGTCAAGGCAGACCACTTGATTGCAATGTTTGCACTGCAGTAAGTACACTTTTGGTTTAATGTTAAATTTTCATCTCAAACGTTCTTACAGGAATGCAGATGTTGTCCTATTTGTCGGTCTTGTTAAAATCTCTGTCATGTGAGTGCCAGTGCATGTAGTAACACCTAATAAATTATGTAAAGTGTTGCAGTGTACTGTACTTGTATGACCATTTCAATATACCGTAATTGTTTTCCACACTTCCCCCACAGGTTAGTCTGGCTTCCAGCAGAGGCAGAAGTGAATAACAAGCCAATCAACATGCAAAATATTGAACAGAGCAGTTCAGCACACAGCCATCAGCCAAACGTGAGATTAGCATGTGGCTGCAGACAGGACGGTGAGTCTGAGCTCGGCTTCCTGAGCCTTGCACGTCTTTCCCTGTATCTTCTGAATCACATTTCTGTTGTTTACTAGCCAAAATGAGTTGTTCCCCATGTCAGCACTGGATAATTAATACTATGACAGAAGTAGGGTCAGGTAATATTTCTTGCAAAGTACCAGCAAGGGTCTTCATTTTGCCTGTTTGGAGCTTTGGAACTGTATCCCGAGGGATAAGCATGAGCCCCTGGTGTTGATCCAGGGTGGTAAAAGCAGGTGACCTGGGGATATGGCCTGGTGATGCTGATCCCCTTGCAGTGCCCAGCACAGAGGACCCTGCTCTGACATGTAAAGACACTTGGTCTGGCTTTACATGAGGAATTTTGATCCCATTACAGTGTGTGATTCTGCCCCTGCCGTGCCCAGGTGGTACATTCCTTTTTGCTTCAGCAGATGTGACTTGTGGAAGCTGTTGCCCAAAGACATTTAGTTTGTGGCTCAAAGAGTTTTCTGTAGAACAAACCCAGGTCTGTTATTTACACTGTGGTACTTGGAGGACCTGCTTGTGGTAGATGTTTTGGCCTTTGCCTTTCGAGCTCACTAAGTGAGTGCCTGCTTGCATAAGGAAGCTCTTTTCTCTAGTGGGAAGAGCTGGCACTGGCAGCTGAGCTCAGGCTGCTCTGAGCTCAGCTGCCAGTGCCTCTGGATGGGCCACTCTTTAAAGATTTTAGAAGGTGGCAAATTTCGGCCTGTGAGGGGTTTAACCAATGATTTGAAAATGAAAAATCTCTGAATTGCATCACAAATTCTCACTTTTTTTTTTTTTTTTTTTTAATTCAACATGTTTCCAACTTCATTTTTTAGCATTTCTGGAGCTCACAGCTCACTTTAGCTACCATAAGACTAGATGGATAACTGCCCATAATTTGACTCAATTCTCAAACAGTCAGGTATCCACAAGTTGGGGAAGCATTGACTTTTGCCTGTGTAGGTTGGTTCCTTTCTGTGAAACAAGTAGAATATTTTTGCTGTATCTTTTCCAGAAATGAATATTTTACAATCCTCCTCTAGTGCCAGAACACCCTTATGAAAGCAGCTAATCTGTGCTAATGATTGTTTAAGAATAAAATGAAAAAAAAATCAACACAGGAACTTCTCTTCCCTGAATTTATGGCATTGCAGTCCTTCCCATGGCAACACAGATAGTCAGATGGTTCAGTAGCAAAGTACAAGCAGGAAGAAAAGGCAAACAATGACAGAGGGGTAAAAAAAGGGAAAGAAAGCAATGTGATTTTCTCTAAAAATATAATAACTAAATGGTGGAAGAAAATCCTTATAAATGATACTGTCTACTTGTAAAGAATATCCTTCATGCATTAATTTCTTTCTATTAGACTAGCTTGTCTAAAACATATACAGAAAGCCCTTTAATATCCCATTATACTGTATACTAAAGCGTTCAGGTCTAATACTATTACTGATAAAGAAACCAAAAGCATATTTACAGAGACTGAATGTCTATAAAGAGCAGATCAAGCAAGTCTCTTGAGAGAAGAAGGTCCCATATCAGATTATTGTGTGAAAAAAATAGCATGCTCATCTCAATTACAGCACCAATTTGGTTTATTTAAAAAGGAAGTAATTCCGGTTTTATATCATAAAATCACTTTTTTAAGCCTGTAAACATCCAATAAATTAAATTTTTAGATAAGATCCATTTTGTAGAAAGCTATTTATGAAAAGCTTCAAATAATAATTAGAGAGGATTTAATAACCTAATCACTGACTAATACTAGCACACAGTAAGTACACTGATTTAGATCCTTCTGTGGAGTTACTGTTTTACCTCATCTCATTTAGCAGCTTATTATACAATGTAAGTTGCTCAAGCCTATAATCCCTACACCAGTGGAGGTATGTAGCAGAAAAATTCTGATTGTAGTCTCTTGAGTTAGTAAGTAAAAAATCTTTAAAAACGTTTGTCAGGATAATAGTCTAGCTGAATCTCATGCAAAAGCAAAATACAGTGTTATACTGTAAACTGATGAATGTTAACATCTGAAACATTAAAGAAAGTTATGCTCCTTAGCATAAGCATGGATTAAATATTGTCAGTATGGTATGGAATATTAAAGCTTTTTCTTTAAAATCATGTGCATTTCATGGCTTATGTTAACTGTAGTGCTCTACTGAACATTGTAGTTATTCTACTAAAGTTAATTTGAGTTCTTTTATTTATTATAATGCACTTTGAGCCAGACTCTGGAATTCATTTCATTCCTGGTCATGCAATTTACCTCTGAATAAAAATGAGTGAAATGTCACCCTGAGCCTGGCAAGAGAGAGGGGTTCTGGCCCAAAATCAGAAGCATAACACAGAACAAGTTATATCCCTTAGAACTAAAACTACCACTTTACTACTTGAATCTTTTCTAGTGAGATTTAATTTAATTTTTAAGAACTTCAGGGCAGGTTAATGAAGGTCTACTCCCGTAATAGACACAAGGTATTTAAAATGGGTCAAATCAAAACCCCAGACAGACCATTACAATACTTTGGGACTTCAAAATCCTGAACCAAACTTCTTGTGTTAACAACACCTGGCCACCATTGCTCTTTTAGCACTGGTGCTCTCAGTGGTCACTCCTGAGCGTTCTGTCACACCCATTTGCTGGTCACGAGCACCAGATACAGCTCACTGAAACACAGCACCCCAGGGCAGCAGCACACCCTGTACACAGCCAAGTTACATTTCTCTCTGGGTACTGAAATGTAGAAGAGCACCGAAGTAGTTAAGAAAAGGCAGGAGTGATAAAATACAAATACAATCAAGCAGAACTGTCTGTGAAGTGGTATATATATGCAGATTAGGGAACAGATCCCTCACATTGGAACTGTCCTAAGGAAGAAAAGGAATGATTAAAAACTGTCAGATCAACAATGTGACCACTTCCATAGGTACTCCTCTAGTGCTGTTGACAAGTTTCTACTGGAGCTAACTACAGTGATTCAGTCACAAAGATCTGGCTCTTATCAGTTCCAAGTGCTGTGTGCCCTTCAAATTCCACTGAAAGGCAGTCAGGTACCCAAAATAGGAAAGGGAAAACTGAGAGAGGTTTTGAACAAAAGAGTGTTAAGATATGTGTGTATATATATGCCTGACAAAAAGTTAGCACTTCAAACCCTATGTAATTGCATGCATTTTATTTGTGGAAGTGTCTTATTGCCACTGCATTGCTATTAAAATGCAAAGCAAGTGCAAGCATGTCATGTTTATTAAACCACTAAAAAAAAATGTTCCGACAGTGTTATGACTTCGGTTTTCAAAGCATATAAATGGGCCAGGCAAAAAAGGGGGAGGAATCAGAAACCAAACTCTCAGTTTACTCTTTCATGCCTCATTATTGGAACATGCAGGGTGGAATATATAGTCCTTTGAGATGTCTGCAATAATGATCTTAAGATTTAGAATAAATGATCTCAAAGTACATTGCAAATTTAACAGTTTGATATCAGACTTAAGCACAAGATGATTACAGCTATAACTGAGATTTCCTAGGCAAAAGGCTTACAGCAAGAGAAGAATGTTCTTTTTTTCCCCTAAGAAAAGGCAAAGGAATCATAGGTGTGCAGGATGTAATTATGCAGGCTGAAATGAGGCCAGTTCACTACAGCTAATTCCTTGTTCTTTACAAAAAGTGCTGCAAATTATTAGATTGTCAGCTTCAAGTATCATCTGCAAGGTGGCAGCTCCAATAACTTATCCAACAGTGTGTCCGATTTTCAGAGCATGGGATAAATCCTGGCAGGGCAATATGCAGCATTTCTCCTCAGTTCTTCATGACCCTGCATTCCACATCAGTGGAGCTGGAGATCCAGTGCCTTCTCATTCATGCTTTCAGCTTAAAGTTTCCGTTTATTTAATCAGCCCTTCCATTATCATCATTTATGTACTATTCATACATCATTTCTATCTATTGTAATACCTCTTCCCAGAATTTAAATAACTCTGGCACCGAATAGCTTGTGCAATCTGAACAAAGAGTCTTAAACTATCAGAATAGCTTTATCTAAAACATACTTACAAACAAATAAAAGAAAGAACATTATTTGTGTTCTTTTTGTGTTTTATGAATAAGAGTTATGCAGGAATAGAGATACTCAGCATTGAGTACATTCTGGCAACAGTCAGATGCAGCCCCAGCAGATGAAGAAGTTGCTATGACTTCAAAATGAACTCTCTGTGCAGCTTCTGGAAGTGTTCTTCACTGCCCAGTTAATTACATCTCTTCGTATTTTCTATTATATGTGAGCTATTGCTAAAGACCTGATAACCTTGGGCTTATTTTACCTTTTTTGCTCTTTTGGGTACTTTTTTGGGCAACATCCTTTACTTTTCTTTAGCTGTTTCTTTCACAATCTTCAGCCAGTCAGATGTTACCAGTCCAGCATCATATCCAGATTTCTGACTTGAAAAACTGCATTGCTACCATTTCTTTGCATCAGAACTGTTGGTTCTTGCGCAACGTCCCAAATTGTTCTGAGATCATGAGATAAAAACACACCATTGGGAACCCAGCAGAGATCTAAGGCAATAACCATACATAATTCTTGCACTCCAAAGATTCCACTGCAGATGCAGTTTTTGAGAGAATGTGCAAAAGAGGATTTTTTCAAACTAAAGCTAATCTCAAACTTGGAAACTCCTCTTCAAAAAGCTTTCTCTTTCTTTACTTGCTCTCTGTTTTGCTGTGTGCTTCTCTGCATTCTGGAATGTTTTCTTTATGAAATTCTACACTTTTACCTTGATGTCCTACCCAAAGATGTCTCATAGCATGTAGGAAGTCCAACATGTGTGCAAGGGAGAACCCATTTTATTGTCAGCCATTTAATCTTTCCTTGGAAAGGTGGTAACTCTGGGCAAACACAGTGCAGCTGCCACCTTGGTTCTCAACACTGAAATTGCACTAGTACTATATTTAAGAGTGTATATCAGAACAAACCTGGTTTCTGGTATCTAACACTTGTGTTTATCTGTTATTCAAAAGCACAAGAACTCATTCTCGCATCTTCTGTTATAAAGTTGCACTGTAATGAGTTGATGCAGGCTGTGCACACCTTCCTCTCTGGGTGGTCTGGTCAGAGAACAAAGGTTTCAGATCCTAAGAGTGTTCAGAATGGGGGCTTGCTAGCACTGTTTGCTTTTTGCTGTAGAGTTCTCATGTCTGTGATTTGCTTTTGTGCGATAATTTAAGGACAGATGTAGAAACACTCTTTCCTTGGCTCTCTGGAAGCCGGCTGGCAGTATTCAATCGTTATTACATTAAGATGATTCAAGGCTGAGAATACTGATGCCACCCTTCCCCCAGCACTCTGTAGACACACACAGACACATGCACACAGGCGTGCACACAGAGTATTATCTCTGTTTGCCTTACTAATGTCATTGTGCAATATTCCATTTTCCTCTCTCTTCTTGTCCCCAGGGTCTGTAACAAACCCCTGCTGGACCTTTTATCCACCCACTAAGTCCAGATTAATTTATTATACTCCATCTAGTTTTTGAACTGTTCCTTCTAAATGTGTGATGGGGCTTAGGGCTGTGCAAAGGGGATTCAAGGATAAGGGGAGAAAACATCCTCAGGCTGTAGCTTACAGTGAAAGGTTGTGTTACAGTATGAGCACCTCCACTATTATTATGCATAGCCATGGAAGATGATGCAGGAGGAATGACTGATTAGAGCTCATATTTAGCTAAATTAACATCTCAAGTCCATTTTTTTGGTGTAAATCTGAGTTCATCATAATCTAAAAGCAAATATTTGCCTTTAATATCTCTGATTTATGCATAGAATACAGTGTACTCTTCATTTCCTTCTTAATTATTATTATTTTTTTAAACAGCTTCCAGGCAGAAAGTCAAAGCCTGCTGTGTTTTTTATTATACTCTGCAACTCATTTTCCTGTTTTTTTTAATAAAACATCTAATTAATCCATGTAATCTGAATACTTTCTTTTTAAACTCGACATGCTAGTGAAAGAAGTGAATGAAAATGTAGCTAATTTGTTATACCTATGAAAGTAATAGGTAGATAAAAATATATAGAGATAAAAAGTTGAAGTGTGTGAATAGTGTGAATAGTGTCCAGTGTGTGAATAGTGACTGAAAACAAATAATAATAAGGGTAACTATGAGTAGAAAATGTCTGAAAAAAGGTCATCAATGGAGTGAAAATATGCTCCTCATTTTTGCCATCTCATTTTTGCTCCTTGCGTTACATAAGCTGGGGCTGATGATCTTACATTGGTACCAGTAAAACTGCTATTTCTTTTCCCTTTGTGGGAAGTCTCAATATGAGGTTTTTACAGGATCCTGATAAAAATAAAGCTTCAAAGACTGTTGCAACCTAGCCCTCTTTATCTTAGGTTGAACACGATGCATGGCTAGTTATTTTAGAAGTTTCTTTTTCTTAATTTCTGTCTGACTCAGCATCTTCCTCTGGGGAAAATACAAACAAGAGGAGCAGGGGCCAATCACGTATGTAGAATTTAAGTGTGTAACTTCAGGTGGCAAAGTCTGTAATAAAGGAAGGGGATTAGAAAAGTATGCTTTTTGATGAATTATCGCCAGCACCATTTTTAATGGAATGTTTGTCAGGCTTTTGCATGAAATACCAGCAGCTCCTTAACATCTTTAAAATTATTACTTAGACAATTTCCAGTAATGATGAAGTTGAAAATCGATGTAGGAAATATTACTATAGTAAAAGTAAAAAGATGCCTCCAAATGGTAATGTACAAACGCTCACAAGGGAAAGCTTACTTGCATATGAAGCTTTCCCAGTAGAAACATTATAAATCATACATAAGTCAGAGTATGAATGAGAAAAAGAAAAATAACTATCAAGATAAAGTTTAGAATTATTTAAAGTGTTCTTGGTTTGGCACAGACAAATGCAAAGAGAACGTGTTTGTTAAGCATGGTCAGCAGAAACTTGGCATCTCACAGTATCTGAGTGGAAGCCTGGAAGTCTTGTTTTTTAAAAAAATGTATTAGATCCATTTCCCTGCCCTCTTTTGCATCTGCACCAAAATCAGTCATGACACATCACTGCTAATGGAGAGCAGTGTAGCAAATGGAGAGTCAGCAACATTTTTTTTTTTTCTCAGGAAATCTCACCTTTGGGGCAGAGTGACTTTTGCATGGTCTTGCTTTTACCTATTTTTGCAATTGAGCCTACCAAAACACAAAAGGATGTGTGCCTTCCCCTCTGGCATAGGGTTGGTCATCCACATTTAGATCCCAGCATGAAATCTCAGCCCTGTTGGACCAGTGGCAAAATACCAAATGATTTAAACAGGAGCAGCAGCCTTCTGATCCCCCGTTTCGCTAACTTTAAGGAACCGTTTGTTCTTGGTGGTGACTGTTTACACTGCAATTACAAATGGGCACCATCTGAACTACCTAGAAATCTCAGTGTTACCAAATCAGTCAGATTTTTTCTAGATCTAGTTTGAAACCATACTATGGCTTCATTCCTATACCCAGGATCACTTTGCTTTCATGTTGTACAGAACTGCAACAGGAAGATTGTCTCCATCCTTCTTACGGAGTTTTATAAATTATATGCTGACTGAGATAGACCAGGTGGCAAAAAAAGGACATGAGTGATGTGGGAAAATCAAATAAAAATAAAATAAATGGCATATAGCAGGGAAGCTTGGGCTACATTTTCTCAACAAAACCATTCTCTTTGAGAAGCTTCTAGAGACATGTAACTTCTACTTTGTAAGTACAAGTGGGACCTTGAGCATGGCTGGCACATGGGCAGTAACACAACTGGGACTGGTGACCGCATCCATTTTCCAAGAAATACATACATATTTATACTGTAACGCTTTGTAATTAATGCTCAACTCAAAAAACATTCCCAAGATCATAAAAGCAGCTAATAGTCAGCACTGCAGATGCCCAGATTAGATTCTGTTACAGTTGAACCCAGAACGACTAATGTAATATTCCCCTTCAAAGGAAAGCTTTCTATAAGATAAAGAAAATAAAGCTTTGTCACCTAGTTTAATTTTTAAATCGCCACCAAATCATGCAGAATCCTCACAGAAGTATCTACAAAAATCTTTTCTGTAGGCACTTCCATATTTCAATGTCACCATATCTCACCACTGGCTGTAAGTTGCTTTCATCTCCAATGTGCTTCATGGCATGGGAGCTAGAATGTCTCAGTCACCTGACAAGGTGGCTCCATATGGAGCCTCCAGAAGAGATTGCAGAGGACACCAGAATTGTTGTTCAAAAGGTTCCTGTTTTAATTTACACAAGGACAGAGGGGTGAATACTACTCTATTTACAAATTCAGCTGTGTCCTAATTCAGCCTGAGACAAAGTCACATTGCATAAAGGTAAAGCTGTATGTCTAATTCAGGTAATATCTGACAGTTTCCACTTCTCTATCCTCAGCTCGCTTTGGTGTAAAGCAAATGTTTTACAGGGGGTTGGGTTGTGTGCTCTGCCAGCACACTACTTGGCCAAGCCCAGCAAAAGCTGGTAATTCCCCTGCAAGGAGGGCATATCCTCTTTTTATATGGTGAGCAGGATAGCAGTTTCCTGGTCTTTAAAACCCTGCAAGAACAGCTGGCCAGGGCTGTAAAATGTCAGAGGTGTCGGGAGTCAGCTGTGGTCTCATTCCCAGCTGGCGAATTGAACAGGCTGCCTGCCTGGAAAGCTGCGTGGGTTATGGAGTGGGAGCTTTTGCAGAAGAGAAGACAGACAAAAGCTCTATGGCCAGGGATTTCTGGGGTGCTGAAAAGAGCAGGCTATGCTGCCTTACTTGCAAAAGATAGGTAGCCTTGGCAGTAGTGTCCTGTTCTTAGGCTGAAAATAACAGCCTATTCTAGAGGTTTTTTACACCACAATGCTGATAGCTTCCCACCATGGTCAGCTTATGTGCAAGGTAGAGGCATAGCTGGTACCCTGTCTTTGGGTAGTTTTGTCATTCTTCTTCTGCAAAAGCAAAGATTCAACAGCTTTCTTAAATCTTTGCTGGCTGAGGTCTTTGGAGCTTTTCCACTGCAAAAATGGAGAAAGCCCTTACAGAGAGTCACCATACCTACTGTCCCTGCAGACAGTGCTGCAGGTCTGTCCTGTGTGATTTGACTCTCCCTTGATTTGAAAAGAGAAGAAATAAGGGAAATCCTAAAACACAGTGAACTTACTAAATTTCAGATGGAATTGCAGTCTGAGAGCTTTTTTATAGTAAGACTTGTAAAGTGTAGTTTTGGGGAAAAAAAATGTAATTTGTCTTCCTTTACCTACACTTATATTTTCCCTTACTTTCGTAGATTTGGGTCTCTGTCTACAGCTAGCAATTTTGGTGGCATTACATGTCCTTTGGTGCCAAGCACGAGTAACAGACAATCACATTCCTGCAAAAGTAGTAAAGATAAACCGTGGGGCAGTGGTTTTAGTTCATCAAAATGGGCTGACATATTTTTCCTGTTGAACCCTGGCATGGTTCAATCTCCCTTTGAGTGGGGAAAGCAGATCAGTAGAGGAAAAACTTCAGGAGAGCTCTCTAATAGAAGTCATCAGATAAGGAGGATGCTGTAGCAAGTGAGGATTGTTATTTTTTTCTGCCGATTGATGTAAATGAGTTCATCTAGCAACACTTTCAGTTTTGGAATTCAAACTCAAATAATACTGTTTTTTTGGGTTATTGTGCTTCTGTTAATGACTAAGGCTTTGTCTGAGCCTACGAATTTATTTATGACTTTGACCTGCTTTGAGCCCCAGTTTGCTTCGAGTCAGACTGATGATTGCATGCGGACTATGCCTTTTTAATTTAGCTAACAATCTGAGTTTTCAGAGTAGATTATGTTTGAAGCCTTCAACAAATATTTACTAAATGTTTGCCATTTGTGTGAGTAGAAGGCCCTAGGAAAAAACACTGAGATGAGCACAAAAGCTGTAGTGCACAATACTGAATGAAGACTAAGCAACATGATTTTAGTAGACAAATCTGTGCATCTGTTTGATAGGAGAAGTCTGAAGAGGGTCACCAGTCCTACTAGCAATCCTCATACAGTAGCTGTTCTGCTCTTTCATACAAAAAACTTCCCGAAACTGGTCACACAGACCAGAACTTTTCAGTGTTTACATCCAGAACCAACTGGACAGATGTGTTTAGGGAGGATTGCTGTTTGCTGATGTGATGTGAGGGATAAACACAGCTCCAACAGCTATTTCTGACTAAACAGGAAATAGCCAAAGCCAGGCCGGCTCCATGCTTTGTTCTTCTGCAATGTGTCACCTTTACTGAGCATAAAAGTGAGTCAGATATTGAATGCCATTTCTGAAATTACTTTTGTTTCTGTTAGAACAGAAATGCAAGTTTGTAGAAAATGTAGAAGTTTATCCATGTACATACATATTATCTTTTAACATGTTTGAAGCTCTATTTTCAGAAGCCTACTTCAAGTGTACCTAATGCAAAGTGTTGCAAAATAATCCTGTAAGGCACAGTTGTTTACTAATAATAGATACTCTGGGCAAAGCTGTTTGAAGTGCTGCTTTACAGTCATCAGCTGAATTGAAAAATCCTTTGCAAACAACATTTTTACATTTCAAGGTAACAGTTAAATTATCTAGACTTGGTATCCCACACTCAAAATTCCTCTTTACACTGGCACAGGGAATACTTATTTTAAGCACATCCAGTAAAATACATATTTTAAATTATATTTTACAGTTCAGTGGTTTCTCTAACCTGAAGATCCCAAAGTGCTTCTCAGATGGAGGTGAAGTTAGCTTAAGAAGAGTCCTGTGAGCACAATTATTTCCACTTTGCATACAGAGAAAATGAGCAATGAAAACGGATGGTTTGTGGAAGGTTGCACACAGGTGCTGGCAGTAGGAATAGAACCTGCACTTCTTGCCTCCCACTCCTGTGCTTTAACTATAAAGCTGCTATTAGGCTTTCCACATCATCCTGTGATTGAGTAACTTTCATTTTATCAGTGGAGATTCAGGAATTCTGAGCTAATTAATGCTCTGGCACTTTTCAAACCCTCAGCTGCTCTTTACCTCTGATGGTTCCATAGGGTTCGATGACTTGCAGTGATGTGTCTCTGAAGAGACAACAAAGAAAGGCAAATAAAGGATGGGGATTCACTAACCTTGTCTGACAAAGGTAGGGGCTGTACTCAGAAAAATTTGCTTAGGTTTTATAGGCTTCTTATTCATTTTAAACAGAGGGTGTAAAAGCTTCTAAGAGGGACCCTGTCATGTTAAAATCTCATAATTTGAAAATTCTTCTTTATCACTGCTGGCTGCACTGCTCGTCCACTGATTACAGTAAATCACCTGAATTCTCTTTTAAAACCCTGCCTTTTCTGTGAGATCAAATTAAAACCCATGATTCCTACATATGCCACAAGGAATCAAGTATTACAAATAGTCTGCCAGCTGTTCTTCTAAATAATTAGGGAGGGACATAAACTGACACTGTTTGCTCTGGATCAACACATCCCAGAAGTTTGGGTTAAAATCTTTTGGTTCCAATTTGTAACACCACTGCTGATGACCCACAGTGTGTAGAGTTAACTCTTTCAACTTTTCCGGTAGTAAGAAGATTAATTGTGAAGACCGCAAAGAGGCTAAGCTTTTAAGAGTGATGAATTTTGGAGCAAATAATTTTTTCAGTCCAATTAACAGCACGTGGTCTGTCAGTAATGGTTGGGCATCAAGAGCCAGTAAGTTGCAAACAACCAGGAGGAGTTAAAAACATTCATCATTAAATTGTAATGTCATCTCAGTTCTCGCTGTTACTCTTGGTCTCTCTCCACATAGCAAAGGTTTATGTTTTGTTTGCATTTTACTTTGGTATTTTAATATGTTCCAACAACCCAGAAATGGGTCATGGATATGTATATACCCAAAATATGTAACTTAGTATGTTCAAAAAAATACACAAAACGCAAGTTCTTTCTGAAACTACTATTCTTTTGTGTCAAGCAAAATCAAACAGACACGATGTTTTGTGAACCTAAGACCTCTAAATATGACTTTAAAACCAGCAATACATATACCTCACTGCAGTAACTGAATGCTCTGAATGATTAAAAAAAAAATCACTTGGTGTCTAAATATCTATGAGCAAAACAGCGTGAGGAACACAGGGATGAAGCAACTTTGCAGTGTTAATAGGGTTTAATATATGAAGTATTAAACACCACTGTAGCACTCATAAAAGAACATGGCTAATGCTTAAACTTGTTTGACATCGGAGCCTTTTTACTACTTATATTCCAACATATTTACAAATTGAGAAGAGGCTTGTTGAATCTTGTTCCATGATAGACTTCTGAAGTATTCGAGCTGGCAGTTTCCAATTACTTCATCTTGGCTGGGATTCAAAGCAGGCCAGCACATGGGGAGGGAGGCATTCAGCTGGACCAGCTGAAGCACAGGGGGATAACACACAGGCTTAAAGGGGAAGAGCCCAAAGTCTGGGCTCTTCTTGACATACATCATTAACTATTAATAGAGATTCATTATTTTGTGGATTTGTCACAATTGGCTCTTAGGACAGGGTGTCTACATGCTTTACTAATTATCCCTAACCTGCTTGGAGGCACGTTTGTGAATGCCAGTCATTTACTGCCGATTTACATACTTGGGGGAGGGGTCTGGGGAGAGACATTCATGATATAAAACCAGGTTAGAGTTAGTGCATTAATGTTTCCCTCCAGCTCACCCTGTGCCATGGCTTGACACGTCCATCTCTGTCCTAAGTAAATCTTACCACTTGTATCCTTCACAAGTGACAGGAAGGCTGAACAATTTCCTCAAGATTAATTCCTTGGAATAATGTCAATCATTTTAGAGTGTTTTTAAGAGAATGAAATTATATATTTATGATACAGTCCTGATTGACTATTTTATATGAAATGTCAGCGTTTTCTTTTTGTATAACCCACCTTGCAGTGTGTCAGGAAGCATATTCCTTAGGGAATCCATGAGGGAACATAAACCTCCTGTTTGAATGCATATTAGTTTATTGTATTCCTTGCCTTGAGGTTTGAAGTAACTTATTTTCACCCAGCAAGAGGGTGGGCAAGGCTCAGGGTGTGGGGGTAGTGGCATTAGCCACCCATGGCTAATGTGAGGTGTCCTGCTTGACTGTGCTGTGCCGTCATGACTGTGCTCGCTGTGCTTTGTCATCATTAGGTGGGTGGCTGCTGTGGCAAGATGCTTCTGTTCAATGAATCAATTGTAAAATGAATATTAGACTTCTGCAGGGGGAAGTATTGTGCCTCCTTCTGTGACTTCCCACCCCCAGACCAACTCTTCCTCTTCTCCTCTGACATGCTGCAACAGATTTATGAAAATCAAATACTTTAATTGTAAAACTGCCACTTAATTGACAACACACAGGATTTATACAGTGCTCAGCTCCTAGAGATCACTTTATTTAGCATTCCTCTTCTTTTGTTCCCTTTCTCCATCTTAGCAAGCAAATTTTAATATTGAAACACATGCCACATTGTGTAGGAGGTAAATGTCAGCATCATAATGAGCTTTTAAGACATTGTTTGAAAACTTCACACTTTTTCAACATTTCTTTTCTCCAGGGCTGGGTTCTTTGGTCTGCTTAGGTGTAGTAGCCCTAACATGGAGAGCTGAGAGTTCTTCCTGCAGGACAGAGTTCTCCAGTTGTACCTGGCAGTACCCAGGTGCCCCTTGCCAGAGCCAACAGTAGGACAAAGAAGGGTTCTGCTGTCCACAGCCTTCAATGGCTTGAGCCTCCTGAGGATTCCACATTTGATCCTTGCACCTATTATTTAGAATGATACTTCTCCAAAATATCTGCCATTAAGCTTCTCAGAACTGCTCTTGTTAAATGTACTGCAGCCTAAAAGTGACTTTAGCATGGCTGGAGAAAATGTTCTGTCTGTCTCCTCTTTGTGAGGGCACAGTGAACAGGATACTCTCTGGGCAGTTACTGTGGAGGGGCTGCTGCTGGTATGGGGAAGTCTGTAGCATGCCTTCAACTGGTAAAGGGGATTCATTGCTTTTCCAGAGAAGTTCCTACATGGATCTAGGCTGAGCATGGTACAGAGCGGTCCCCTGATGAAGCGCTAGTTGGACTCATTTGCTGGACAAAGAACAGGCAGTGTCCCATCATGTAGGTCTCTTTCATACGTGTTATGAGCATGTTTATAGGCAAATGGGTGCGGCAGAGGATCATTGTACTGTGGGGAAACTTTGAAGTCTTGATCAGAAGTGGAATAAGCCATTAAAAAAAAACATAAAAAAGCAAAATGCAAAACAAACCCCCAGAAAACCCAGGCTGGAGTGAAGCTTGCAGGACAGAGTCTGTGCAGAATATGCTGCTTCTGGAGCTTCCCAAGGAGCTTCAGAGCATTTCTGTGGGGTGTGATTGTTTTAGATGTTGCATGATATTGATCAGTTTGGAAACTCTCTCTCACCCTTGTCTCATAAACCTGTGGGAAGAGGTAGTCTCTCCCTAGCATGAGCACTAGCGGTGGGCAGCTCTGCACGCTGTTGAGTTGCCTTGCTCTGTGTGAGCCAGGTTTTCTCTGCACTCACCTCACTGAGGCTGCCTACAGATAAACGAGGGCCTGTTTTAGCTGTGATTTCTAAGTATCTGCCTGGGGGTTATTTATCCCATTTATTCAGAAGTGGCTTCTTTTGAAAAAGAGGAGGAGGTGAAGAGATACAGCTTCCTAGGTAGTAGTAAAGTGCATGCTGTGTGTGCATGACAATATAGGTCTCCAAGGTTTAGTGGATCTGGAATTATGCCATTTGTCTCACACTAATTGAAGCATGTGCCTACAAGTGTGCAGTGCAAAACATAGGATAAATGGCGATCATAAAATAAGAGTACTGCATAACCTATCTTATTATTAGATAGGCAGTCACTTGCAGAGCACCTTAAAATGTATGTTTTGTGAAGAAAAGCTGCTCTTTTCTGTGCATATGTGTATACATATTAAGCTAATAGGATATATTTCTGCTAAGCTAGTCTGAGACAGCACAGTCTTTTACAGCTTTTCAGAATCTTTCCTGAATGTCACTCATGTTTGTGAGAGACAACATGTACTGTGCAGTGCTTATGAAATTGTCAGTCCAGAGTAACAAGTGTTCAACTTAAAACTGTTTCTGTATGAGAAAAAGACAAAGAGTAAGCATTGTATCTTGAGAATAATTAAACTTCATTTCTTCATGCGCTGGAGTCTCTAGGAGAAGGTTTCTGTATTGTACAGTTTCAAGAGACAGCTGCTGAAGTGAGCCTGGACTGGATCACAGTTGAGACAACCTGGATGTTCCTGGAAAGAATGGGGATATCTCTGTACCCAACAGAGACGTTCAGTGCAATATATAGGTTAGTTTAACATGGAAAACAGTGTAATTTGTTACTTCATTTTGTTTATTACCATGTATAATGTAATATACATGTCATTGTAAATGTTTTCAAGAAAGGGAATTAATGCATTTTTGTTACTTTAAGTTTGGTTTCAGCAGCCAAGGCAAATAGATCTGTGATATTGACTTTGGGATCAGACATTTGTATGTCATTTCTGTCAGTTTTAAAGTAAAAAAACCTTTTCAGTATGTCTTTTATCTTCATTGCTATGTCTACAGTATTGCTCAGCTGTATTGAGCTATGCAAGTGGGTGGGAAAAAAATTTAGAAACTTAGTCATATTCTAAAGATACCAAACCATTAAGAGAGGAAACACTTCTGCTGTGTGCCTGATCTCTGCAAACAACTGAAGCATCCACTCGTAGACTTGGGGGGAAAAAAAAAAAAGAAGAAAAAACCCAGCCCCCCAAGACATTTTCTATCTGTACGCTTCAGTGCAAAGCAAGTGGTGTATGCTTTTTAGGCATGATTCACAAGGCAGATTCATGTGCAAGTGACTCTAGGTACAGCAGTGGGGGTGGATCTGGATCGTGTAAGGCCAGTGCAGAATGTGGGAAAACATCTTCCTCCCACTCCCCAGTAAACAATGTCAAATCAAAAGGTTTGCATTGCAGTTGTATTGTTAACACAAGAAGAAACCAGGGTCACACTAAAGGTCCAGTTAATCTTCCTTTCTTACTGGAATAGTAGTTATTGTCTGATACTTTAGGAAGGGTAAGAATGAAGACAGATACAGACAGACCAGTAAACACCAGTTTGCATTTCTCATGAGTAGAGGTAGGATTTGAACCATTGTGCTCAGAGCAGCCACTGGAGTTATTCTGGGACTTTGTCACTCTTTACATATTACATCTCCTACAGTCTGTGAAAGTGAGCCTCTGCAATTCTGTTGTGTACTGGGTGAAAACGTACTCGTCTTTGTTCTTTGTTTTAAGCTTCCTACCTAATTAATGGGTACACCAACAAATTACTGGGATGTGAGGAAAAAGAATTTATAGGCAGCTTCTTTGTTTTATAGCCCTCCACCTTACCCATTCATTGTTACCACTTTTCCATTCTGAAAAATCCTAATTCTCTCTGTGTAAAAAGGTTATTCTTTACCTTTATGCAGCATTGTTGCCATTTTTCTTGCCTTTTCTATACTAAAAAACCCCCTCAAACAAACAAACAAACAACAAACCCAGCACAAAAAACAACCCACATACAAAAACAAACCATAAAAATAAAAGGAATCATTTGGAAGAAAAGTTCATCAGAAAGGTCAGCTTGAAGCAGAAGTTATAACCAACTCCACAGCTGAAAGATGACAAAAGTATAAGCATGAGAAAAGGTGCTGTCAGGTACTTGCTTTCAAATCCTAATGATTGGTCAGAAGCATGAGAGATATCGTAGTGTTTTCTCTTGGCTAACAGAAAATAAGACCTAGAAAGACTGGTGAAGCTCAGGATGGAAGTTATTATCAGCCTGCTGTATGAACTTTTCACTTGTTTCACTCTCATGCATTTATATTTATTTCAAATGGGTTGATGGCAGCAGCTGATAAATGAGCTGCTGTCAGTTGTAGTCCATTGTGTTTGTCATCAGTGCAAGTTCACTGTAGTCAGTGATGAAATTTCACCTGCTGTGTGAGAGAAAATAAAATGCACAGTTGTGGTTGTAATTAGGGTTGAAAATCAATAGTCAAAGATGTTTTAAAAATGAGAAAGACGGTAAAAGAGAAAATGAGGAGAAAACCATGAAAATAGAATTAACTGGGGACACATAAGAACAGCAAATGCACAGATATATTGGAGGAAATGGAACATTAATCCAAGGTGGAACAACTACAACCATTTTTTGCATGAGGCTTCATTTTGGGTATAAGAAAGAATGTCTTTTCTAGTAAAAATCTCTTTTCTTGTGGTTGTATGTGCATGTGTATGAACAGAAAATGGAGCTGCTAATGGTGCCTTGAAGATCCTCACATTTTTTCTGCTTCATTCCCTTGGTGGCCACTATCCTGGAAAATGAAGGACTTGGATGAAACTCACTTTAGAATTCAGGAGGGGACGTACCTGAATTAGTGAGAGAGCAGCATGTCACAGTACAGCTCACAATAAAGAATGCTGCACCTAATTTTTTTTTTCCTTTTTGCCTTAAAACTATTCTCTAATAGCCTTTGAGACAAAGTATCTGGGGGTTTGGATATGACCAGATGGCTGAACACTGAGTAGTCTTCTTCTAAGTCACTCATAAAAAGCACCTGTACTAAAAGGGTGGAAAATTGAAAATTCTTGTTGTCTCCACAGGGGATGACTTGTGTTTGGTTTTGATGGAGTGGAATATCTTTGACTATTGCTGATTATGAAAGGGCTTATTACTGGCTAGGGAGTAGAAAAGGCAAAGGATTTCATTCTCTGCTTTTCTTAGCTTTCACCTCAAGAGCATCAGCTTAGGAAATAGTGTGTCAGAATGTCAAAGAAATGCTCGAGCAGTTTGGTCTTTTTGTTTTATCCTTCTCTAAATATCAAAGACCCTGGTCATAGACAAGACATTCTTTCTCTTTAATAAGACTATTTCCAGTACAAAGCTAGTATAATATGACAGGCAAATACAATAACCTTATTAAAGTATCTTCTGTATAACACACAAATGTGTGAAATGTTTTCTTCTCAATAGATAGCCTTCAGTAAGGTACGTGTAGTGTGCTTAGGTACTAGACTGCATTCTCATATCAATTTGAAGCTACATCTGCTATATTTTAAACAGTAACCAACAAAGTATGACGAGATGGCAGAACAGTTTAATATCATGCCCTTTATCTGCCCAGAGAGCACGAAAGAAAAATAAAGCAAATGGCTAGAATAGAAAGGGAGAGCATGTTATTCCATCAGTGCAGACAATTCTGCTCCCATTTGGCACATCAGTGGTATAATACAGAGATAAAAATGAATCCTTGCACAGTGAATTGAATATTTCCTAGAAGCTTTTGTTGGAAATTGTTTCTGATATTGTTAGCTAAGGAAGATTTACTTTATGCTTAAGTTATCAGACATCAGTTTCCCAATGCACAAATCCACATGAAAGTAACATCTCATGGGTATTGATGAATTTTTTTTGAAGGGACAATAAATCTAACAAACAGCTGACTTTGTAGAGCTTTGGTATATGTCATATTAAGCAAAGGTAATCAACAAAGAGATTTTATGTGGTTTTTGTAGAAACATACATAGAGTAGATGACGTCTGACAGTGCGTATGCTTGTAAGGGAACAAAATGAGAACAAAAAAGGTGACAGACAGCTGGTTAGAGCCCAGTTCAGCAAACATTACCCACAAAGAGAAATGTTTGCTTTTACATCTGGGCATACACGCTTCTTAAGTCAGGGAAGTCTATGGAAATACTCTTAGAAATAAATAACATCCAGTGGGACTCCCTGTTCTGCAGTAATACACAGAATGTGTAAGATGTGGTTAGGGAAGTATTGTAGCTTTCTCATACCTGTTTGTGGAAAGCTTGTGGGCTTCTCTGGTTTGCATATCTCAAAAACCCCAGCAGTTATGGAACAGAAACAACCTAAAATCCAAAGCCTCTGTTGACTTCAATGAGGCTGTGGGTTCTGGAGTCCTTGGATTCAGCACGTCCCTAGTGCACGCCCCTTGCTCCAGACAAGGGGAGAGGGAATTCTCAGCCTGAGCACGTGGCATCCCCAGCACTGCTTAAATGCAGATCTGAGCTGATTCTCAAGTCCCAGCTTGTCCATCATCAGTGTTGTTTATGCACAAGCCTGTGCTGAAGTGTGGATTTAGGCAAAGCTCCAGAGCACACCCAAGGGCAGCAGCCCAACCACACTCAGTTCCCCAGGGAGAACAAAGCTCCATGGGTCAGGATGGGTTGGATCCAGAGGGGGCAAGGTGTGCTACCTGCAGCCTGAGCAGCAGCACTGACATCCTGCTGTCAGTTATCCTGAAGGACAGGGAAGGTGGGCACAGCTGGGCTCTTGGCCAGCAGCGTGGGTGGACAATGTGCACAGCTCCAGTCCCACCATGCTAAACTTCATCTTTTCCCCTTTTTGTGGACATGTGTGGCAGACAACAACTGTGCATTTGCAGTACTGAAGTGCCAACCCTCTCACTGCACTGCAGGGTCCCCAGGCCTGCTCTCCACTCATCACATGCACTTTTTTTTTGAAAGTAACAGTGGCAATCAGTGAGAAATCCATTTGCTCTACAAAACTCCCGTATGGTATGAATTGGAAAGTGATTTAATATTTCAGATGGTAATGGTGTGCCTTTACCTTGAATGGTAAATGACTTCCTTATAAAAGTAGGTAACCTTTAACATTTACATTTTTTTAAATGTCAGGATGTAAAACCAATGGGAATGTTGAAAGAGGGGGAAGAAGTATTAGCACTGCATTGTTTACAGAGCATACAGAACACAGCCCTGTAAAACATTGATAGAAGTCTAAACTCCTCTAGTTGTGGGAAAAAATGTGAATAACTAGCCGTATCTACAAAACCAATTGCTCAGCCTCCTCAAATTGAAAGATGGCTTAAAATTAATGAGGATTTTAAAATAATATACTTCAATTTTCCGTTCTTCTAGCCTTTGATTATTCTGAGGTGGTTTTGTCTTATTTTCAGATTTTCTTTTTCACTAGAAGCTCTTGAATGTGATCAGAATTTTAAATGAAAAATAATTAAAATCACCTGCTACAACACGGTGGGATTAGGGTTGCAGATTTTGAGCATTACCTATACTACTTAGATAATGAAGTTTTGGTTTCATCACAAAGACCTGATATGTGGAAATTAAAATTTACAGGGCAAGAATTAAGTAAAATTACAGAAAATTTCAGTCTGTTATTAGGACCATGCTAAGGACTTTGTCTCTCTGGAGCATGTTGCTCACACCTGCAGTAACTGTTCCATGGGAGGTGACACTGCTGTTATTGCAGGGGTTGTAGTCAGTCCTTTTGCAGATGTGCTGAAAGAATCTCTCTCTGACCAAGCTCCAGTGTCTTAAAGAAGGACTATAACCCGGACTTGGGCTTCAAAGAGGAATCACTTTAAGGAAATAGTCCTCTTACGTAATCTGGGAGACACAATTCTTAAGTAACTGATTTGAATTTGTAGTAGATAGTGTTTATGACTCCTCTCTGCACAAGTTTTATTTTAAATCCAAATAGACACTATCCTGAAACATATTTTCAGAGTTTTCTGTAAGCCATAAAGCACATATCAATAAGCTTTAATGCCTATATTATAAAATGTTTCCCTGCAGATGTACAAAAATCTCTAACAAGTTACAGAACTGAGTATATAGACTGTAGAGTTTTGTTCTGAGCTGATTCAAGGGAAAAATTAATATATAAAACTGGGGAAAGAAGAGAGTTTTCATAAAATCAGACCCTCAGTTGCTGTAAATGAAGATAAACCTGTACATTTCTTAGGGACTTATGTGAAATAAGGATCTGATTCACACTTTAAATATTTCACTGGACAGTAAAAGAGTATCTTGTAAAATAATCTGATAAATTCCACTTTTAGGCTTAAATATCTCTACGAAAATGGGAGGGAATTCAAAAAACCTACTGCCACCCCCAAGAATGGTGTTTCTAGCAAATATTTCCAGGCAGTTGTGCTCCTAAATTCAATTACAGTGGTGGCTACAGCATAGATCCTGCTGGACCATCATCTACATCATAAAAAGTGCAGGTCATTTGCCACAACTGAGCAAAACTGTCATTTTCTGCCTAAAAGAAGCTGGGGCTAAGCTAAGGCAGAAAATAAATCCTCTGTGACTCATAAAGAGAGCGCTTTTTTAGGTCAGGTCAAGAACAAAGACACTGGCAGCGCAATGCTGAGAGGCTTAGAGTGGTATATCCCTAAGGACAACTCCCGACACCAATAGGAATTTTTTTTCTTGATGGGGTGAATGGTTTTTGAATGGATTTGTAAAGGCCCTTAAAATAATCAGTTTATTCAATTAGCAAATTGTCCCATTGTCCTTTAAATATGGAAGGATTTTTTTTAATTTTATTTTTTTAAACAAATACGCTGTTTAGTGTCTGTCGCAGGAGGAGGAAAAACAGAGATGGTTCTGAGAACAGGAACAGAGAAAATGCTCTGGGGAGGGTGAGACTGAGAGGGAATATCAGTCCTGCCCTCCCCTCTGCCAGGCACAGGCACACACACTTGTATCACTCCGCAGCCACAGTTTCTTCAGTATGGAGTAGGGGAGTCAAGGTGTTTGCTAATACTACTGAAATTAAATTACAATTTTGCCTCAAAGTTCAAATTTTTTTGTGAATCTTGTTGCTGATATTTTTTGTTTGCAGAAAAGGTCCAGAATTGAACAGCTCCTTTCCTTAATTCCCTGATGTTACATTTTCTATATTTTTTTCTTTCAAAAACATTGTCTTTGGGTTTTCCTTTCAAATCCCATGGTGCGCTGTTGCAGCAACCATCTTGTGGTGTATTCACAGTGGATCTGCATGTTGAAGGCTACTAGTAACCTAACTCAGATAGAGATGGGAAAATCTTTCCCAGAAAGAGAGGTAGGAGAGAGTGAAACAAAGCATAGTGTGCTTGCTTGATTTAGTCCAAGACCTGTTTTGGCCTTGGGTTTTTGATTCAGTTCACCTTGAAATGATAATTATTCCTTACAAAATCATTTTATAGAGCAATTTCAAGTTACCTGTTACATTAACATTGATTTTAATTTATTTTTTTCCCCAAGTACTATTGTGGACCCAGAGTTGTATATATGTAAACCTTTTTCATCCTTCCACTTTTGAACAAACTTTAGAGCTGGCTGGTTTCAGAATTGACAATACACTGCCCTTCCTGCCAAAGATGTCCCTTCCACACAAACTCTCTACTTCCCCATGAACACAGGAAACTCTCCTCAAGCTTTCATGAACACCCCTGCCCACCCTAATAATTGGGTCACTAGGAATAATATTGATTTCCACCCTTCACCTTCTGAGCTCCAGAAGAGTGTGGCAAAGTCCACAGGTTGTAAATGGCCAGTGGAAACCTGACTGCATGACTTGAGCTCTGTGGCAGACAAAGGAAGGTAATGAGACTGTTCTGGCAAGCAAATAACCCAGTTTTCCTAGGAGTGAAGGGAGCTCCAAAAAGTTCTTTATCTGCTGTACTCATCCATTAATCCTTCCTTTGCCACTGAAGGATCATGCAGTGCATGGACAGAATAAACCTCAGGGGACTGAGAAATCTGCCCTGTCCATGTCCCCAGCAGTGGTGCTGCCCTACATGTGTCTGTGATGCCCTGTGGCTCAGTGAATGTCTGCCTTTGAGTCTGTCTCGGTCAAAAAAGGGAATTGTACAAGTTGTTACCTGGAAGAGTTTGCTCTTCGGTGCTTTTACAGCTCTTGTAACACACGCGATTCAGGGGAATTGCAGCCACTCAGAAGTTCATGACCAAACAGGATACAGGTGGGAACCTCCCTGGATTCCCCACTGAGGAAGACTGTTACGCCATTTGTGACATGAGGAGGCCACTCAAGGCAGCCTGACTTGCTGCCTGTGCAGGTTCCTATGGGGTCAAGTGATTTGGCATGTGTATCATTCCCTCTAAACTTTGCTTTGAGGAAGTGAACTTAAGCATTTTTGAGAGTCTGATATAAACTTTTGAAAAGTTTTCCACATGCTCAGACAGCAGAATAAATGCAAAAATGCATGGTGAGAAAAGGCAGTCCTGCACAATTTTCAGTCTGTGCTAGACCAAGATGTACTGTAAATCTAACATTAGGTCCTTTTTAAGTGGCATTTCTAGCCTGACTTTTTCAGTTGAAGAACTTCAGATATAAGCAGCCAAACTTGTGAATCCTCATGAATCCTTGTGCCTCTTTGAAGCTTTGTCCATCATTAATCAGCCTATCCATGAAAAAATATTCCAGACATACACACCATATGTACATGGATGTGTATATGTTAATAAACCCAGCAATATTATCATATCTATATAGTTGTAATCCCCACCTTATGGAATTGCTTTCCTAGTATTTGAGGTTTAAGAAATCAGATCCCCGTCTTCATTGTATAAACATTTTAAAAGCATCACCTAGTTGCAAAGTATTCCCCAGATACATGTTTTTCTTTGAAGATATTCCTACTAACGATGTGTTATTAGTGTGAAGGGCCAAATTATCTACTCATCTAATTGGTTCAGCTCCACTGTGCCGCAGAATTTGACATTATCATTTCTCAGGGTCTAACATAATTCATACAAAAGATCAATTTGTTATACTTATCATGTTAGTATAAAGAACCCTTAATAACAGGACATTTAATGCAGCATTAGCTTTCCAGCATTTCTAGTGTAGAGAAAATATCTCTTTTTTCTTAGCATTAATTTAAGCAGCCCTTATTTAAATGGTTTTGTTCCTCTGCTTTTATAAATTAACTAGTATAATTGTACTGTAAATATTTATCTTCCCTCAATTAATGTGGAATCAAAATTAATTAGTTTGAAAAATGTGATTTGCCATTCAATATCACATTTAAACATATAACAAATTACCAGGATAATTTTTCTGCTCAGCTCCCTGCGTGTGAGATCTGGCCAGTGAAAACCTCAGGATATGGTTTCCTTGTTCTCAGTTGTCATTAAGCACAGGCCTCTTTTGACAAGTTTTTGACACATTGCTCTTCCATCAGGTTCCTTACTTTCGATTGTGGAATGACAAGTCTATTTTGTGGCGGTGTGAAATGAACCATGTACTGCTACCGCTGTCTCATGTCTCATAATGGAAGGTTCACAGCATGGACAATTGGGAATTTCTCCAGGCAGGGGAAAAGCACTTATTTTCAACCCCTGGCTTTAATCAATCAAGGAGAAACTGGAAATCACTGTAAAGTAATGAATGTCAATTTATGTACATGCTATTGATTTTAGAAATTTAATGCTCTGTTTCCCTATTCTGTGTTGACCTTATGAAGCTTAAAGATGAACACAAAAGGTGAATATTCTTGAGACAGAATTGGTTTTCCCCTGGAAATACGAACAATAGATTTTGTACCTTCTGTATATGGAAGGGAAAATTTAAAAAAAGGAAGGAGAGGGGGTCATCTGGAACTTAAGCCAAAGGGCTGTACCAAGTCAAGGGATTGGAGAAAACAGGGGCATGTTATTAAATCCATTTGTTGCAAAAAGGACAAAACCGTTCTTGCAAGACATATCCCAGTCATTGTTGTGATTTTGGCATACTGAGGATCTGTGCTATTAATTTTTTTTCTTTGGTTAAATGCATTCTTGATTTAACATTTGTTATTTTGTATAAAGTGTGAAGGTATTGTTTTGAATAATTCACTGTTTATCTACCTTGTAGTTTGCATGCTTTGTGCTCCTTCATTGCACTCTGACAGAGTGAGAGAGAGAGATTAGTAAACATGACCCCAAAAGACCTCTGTAAGTGCCTGTCTAGCATAACTTATTGGCTTCACTTTCTCTGCCTGGAGGATCCTTAGCTTTGCTGGATACATTACACATGAGTTTTGCTATTGCTTATCTTCACAAAGTTTACATCTTCCTGGTTTTCATTCCCAGATAAGAAGCTCGGGCGCTGTCAGTTAGCGAATACTCTCAGGAACGCGCCCTCTCCCCTGCAGAGCAAGAAAACAATGACTTCAGAGATTATATAATTTGAACCCATGTTAAAAAACATCATTCTTATAATGTTGTTTCTCTAATTCCTCCTAAGCATAAAAACCAATTCCAGTAAGAAGCTGCATGTTACGCTGGTGTTCTAATCAGTCACAACATTCTGCCCCTACAGAAGCAGTAAGAAAACACATACAGAATGTTTTGTTCACTCGGAGGATTTCTTGTTGATCTCCACTGTATATTTGTACAAAAGCTCTCAGGGGATTTCTCATGTTACTTCCCTGAATACACAGTAACAGGATTGCACAGGAAAAGTGCTGGTAGTAGCAGTATGCTCTTAACCAGCATATTATTCTACTGCTCTGACTAGTGCAAAAATTGAAGCCAGTTCTGAAAGACAGGTTTTTTCCCCTCTTTGCAACAGTTTTACAAATGAAATCACAATACTCCCTGAAATTACTAGTGCACTTGACTCCACGATCAATTTACTCCATTTTCAATATAGACTTTGACAAGAATGATTTGTTTATGCTGTCACATGAATCAGTCTCAGTAAATTAGACCTGTCAAAGTTACTTTTTCTTCACAATACAGTTTGCTTTTTTTTTGACACCTGTGCAGTTGGGAAAGCCATAGTAAACAGTGTGAAGACTTGACTCAGAAGGTAAGCTATCTGCCTTTAGATCCTGCTCCCTGTGTCAGAAATACATCTCTGCAGTCCACAGGAGTATTTTTTACTTTACATGGAATTGATAATAATAATTGTGATTTGAAGTTTGGATTTTGAATATACTAGCTGTGTGTACCAAAATGCACTTGAAAATCAAGCATGTATCTGTGAGAGTACACAGGCAGCAGAATTTTGTACTGCAGAACTGTGGACAGACTTCACCATCAAAGTGTCTACGCAGCACGTGAGTGTGGCTGCACTAGCTCCTCTTTTTAATTACTTTGCCCCCTTTTCGTCATTGCATTTTACCTACAGTCAGGGTCTAGATTGTGTCCTGGGGTTCAGCTGGACCTCTTGCACGGCATTGGCCTCTGTGAACCTCAGTAAAATCTGCTCTGAGGTGAGCTCCCACCTTGGCCTGAGGTCTCACTGCCCGCTGTGTATTGACAGATTGCTTGTGCACTTGTCCTAGGTGGAAGTAGCAGCTCAATACTAATGTACCCAAGTTTGTTCCTTCTCATGGCCTGATGCATGTGTGACCCAGATCAAAACTGAGCCTTGACACCGCACTACACAGCATGCACCAGGGCACTGAAGGGGAATAATTGTAATGATAATTTCTTATGATAACAAAACACCATTAAATCTGTTTATGAAAATTGGAGTTGTTTAAGTGGGCTAGTACTTGTATTTTGAAGAGTCAACAAAAAGAGCTCAGACTTACCTGTGTGACAAAGTTGCATCACTTGAATGTGCATCTTTTGGTGCAAGATTCTCTTTGCCTGCCTTTTCCAGTGCCAGGGAAAACTTTCGGTTTCATTTAGGCTGATGCATGGTCACCCTGAGCTAAACCCCGATGAACCCACTTTAAACCCGTGCAGCTCTGAGGTTTTACGTAACAGGCTGTGTTTAATCTGGAGCAGCCTTTTGACGTCGCCAGGCCCTTAGTGCTCATTAAAGCAATGGAGTGATGTCTGCTCACATCCAGCCTGAGCTTTGCAATTAAGGAAATCTTCCAAAGTGAGGGGGAATAAAAGTGAAAATATTGAGGTAAACTGAAATCAATAACTGCTAAAGAAAAACAAGGCACAACAGTGATTATCAGGGTGATCTGCTGCTAATTAACTGAAGAACCAAATTACTTTGGCTCTCTGGTTTCTAACTCTGCTTCTTACTTTCAATTCACCTATTTCTTTTCAATTTGAATGTTCTGCTAGAAAGTAAAACACTCAGTGCTTAACAGACCTTCATGATAGAGTTCATTTGATCCAAGCAGGCCCAATTTATAGCTGCTTTTCCCCAGAGCCTGTTTACTTTGCTAGGATTATGATTTGCTGTTGCAATATTGGGATGTCAACGAAAGAAGCCGGAGACAAATGTTATTGATTGATGGTACCCTATGTTTCTGCAAGAGGAGTGCTTTATCAACATCATAAAGGACCTTATCCTTTCAAAAAACAGGGTGTTTTTTGTGGCCATGACAAAAAGGAAGGGTTTTATCGTTAACATTGTAAGCAATTTTGTGATCAGATGCATTTCTGTGTGTCCAAGCAACTCCTGGTGCTTATTTCAAGTGTCCCTTTTTATTTGAAATCATACTCTAATAACTGAAAGTAAAGAGGAAATACAGGGTTTTTCAAAGGACACTAATTTTTAAACAACACTGTTGGCAGAGGGTTATTGTTGTGGTTTTTGCTTTCTTCCCTCCAATTTGCAATTTTGGATAGTCAGTGATTTTTATTATTTTGAGAGTAGAAAAAAATGGTCTTGTGTATTTTGTAAGACTTTGTTGCAGGAATCTGTCTCTGTACTTGGGAAACTGTCTTGCAAACCATAGCTTGTGTAAGTAGTTTTTACTTATATGAATAATCTCATTTGCTTCCTTGGGGCAGGAATACTTAAGTAGTCTTAAAGAATATTTAAAAGATGAGGCTTTTGCTGGCAGTAGGTTTTAACTCATAGGATTCTGCTTCCTTTTCTGTCCTTTAATTAAAATGTGCCTGGATCTGACCTCAGAATCAAGAGAGGCTGGATCTCACCAGCTCCAACTGGTGTAACCTGCACTCACTGGAGCAGTTCCAGTGGTTTGGGATGAGGGTCACTTGTGCCTATTAAGCTTTGCCCTCATTTCAGCGTTAGGATTTGATGTGCTGTTGGTGTTGCTGCTGCACTGTGCTGCACATGCCTCTGCTGGTAGATTTGACAGATACCCCTCGATGGTTGTCAGGGCCCCACGGGCACTAACAACCCCCAGTGGTCCTGCTCAGCCCCCTGGCAGCCTTCCATGGCCCAGGAACCCCTCTGCAGCTCAGCACTGGGGCTTCAGGCCCTGCATTGTGGGTGTGCATGGCTCCAGCCCTGCTCCTGGAGAGTCACTTGGTTTTCAGTTGACCTTGAAGGCGATGTGTAACCTGCTGTCCACTTGTGGCTCCCTGAGCTGTCACCAGGACCCACTGCCTTCACTGCATGCTTGTTTGCTGGACTCAGATGCCATGGGACTGTGCCCTGGTGCTCAGCATCATCCTGTGCTGTGGGAATTATTTCCTATTCCAGAGGATGTGGCACTGTCTTGTGGCTAGCACAGGTCCTTCCCGTGAGAACATTTTGCTATATTTCATAAACAAAGATAAAGTTTGGATGTTTTGCAAACAACGTCTCCGGATTAGGTCAGTTCGGGCTTGGCCAATTGGGCCTAGGGGGAGGTCTCGGGCTGACCAATCTGGGTGACCTCTGTAAACTCTCTATATATGGAAATCAATACAATAAAGGTCTCTTTTCTCTTTCCTTGTCTGAGAACCTGGGTCATTCCTCAGCTAGCAGCTCAACAGCGACACTGTCTCTTGTCATTATCTTGCTGGTGGTGCTCAAGCTCCTTGATTATTAAAAAAACCCAATCAAAAAATAACAAAAACCCCAAGCAACTAAAAAGCCAGACTCCTTACTACAGGTGTCAGCTTGAGATCCTTGCTCAGGCAGAGTTCCCACTGAACCTGATATTTCTTCAGCACACCTGGCGTCAAACAGTGGACAGGTTATTGAAGATTCCAGCTTATCAATGCTATGATCAACTTTGCCTTTTCCACTCCACTCAAGTCCCTTCTGTCCCATTTGTGATTCCCACCCACACCAGTTCCTTTACCTCTTTGAGACATCCCTTCCCCTTGTCTCTCGCTGCAATTGCTTGCCTACCTAAGTATTATTATCTGTCTCAGGTGCCCCACATCTCTCACTCTTAAGATAAATGTTCCTTCTCCTGGATATCCTTTGATTGTTTTTTTTTTTCTGGGACCCCCAGCAGGCAAGTAACAGTGAGGACAGAGGGAAGGTATTTTCCTGTCAGACCAGTCAGAACATGCAAGCCTTGTTATCCAGAACATGTGCACACTCTCCCAGCACCCCATGCATGCTTCTTACCTGTCAGCCACAAATAACCTAAATAAATTGGCCTGTTGTCTGCATTCAACCCCTGGGCAGCATGATGAGTGGATCTAGTCTAATATATGTGCACTATAGGTCTGATTTTTCTGTTAGTTTATGACCACCTGCTTTCCTACAGTTGTATTTGATTTATAGGGTGCAATAATGTGGAAGTATTTTTTGTGCAGATGGTACAGCCTCAAACACTGCTCAGTGCTCCCCTTGTGCAGAACAGGGAACATGTTTTGAGATCCTCTAGCTGTAAACAGTTATTGGTGAAGGTGTAATCTGCATTTCTGTAGCTCTCCTTCATGTGGCAGAGGAAAAACTACCAGTGCCAGGAGTTGTTACACCTGGGCAGTGAGTCTGGTACAGCGGTGAAGGTACAAAAGAACTTCATAGTAGTCATGTCCATTGGCATGTGGGGAACAAATTCAGCTGACAGCTACCACAGATTGGGTTCTGCACACACAACAACCCCCTGCAGAGCTCCAGGGGCAGGGCACAGGGGCTGGAAGGTGCCCAGAGGGAACAGACCTGGGGTTGTTGGTCAAGAGCAGCTGAACATGGGCCAGGTGGCCAAGAAGGCCAATGGCACCTGGGCTGTACCATCAATAGTGTGGCAGCAGGACCAGGGCAGTGACCATCGCCCTGTGCTGGGCACTGGTGAGGTCACACCTCAAACCCTGTGTCCAGTTCTGGGTCTCTCACCACAAGAAGGACATTGAGGTGCTGGAGCAAGTCCAGAGAAAGGAACAGAGCTGGGGAGGGGGCTGGAGCACAAATCTGATGAGGGAGATTGGGGTGTTTATCTTGGAAAAAAGGAGGCTGAGGAAGGACCTCACTTCTCCCTACAACTGCCTGAAAGGAGGGTGGAGTGAGCTGAGGGTTGGTCTCTTCTCCCCAGTAACAAATAATAGGACCAGAGGCCTCAAGTTGTGCCAGAGGGGATTAAGTTGTGATCTCAGTACAAATTTCTTCACTGAAAGTGTAGTCAAGCACAGGAACAGGCTTTCCAGGGAAATATTTGAGTCACCATCCCTGAAGGTATTTAAAAGATACGTAGATGTGGCATTTGGGAAGTTGGTGTTGTGGTGATTTGGCAGTGCTGGGTTCATGGTTGGACTCGATCATCTTAGAGGTTTTTCCAACCTAAGCAATCCTATGAAATGTTCTTTCACAGCCAATTCGATGAGGTACTGAGCCCTTCTTGTGAGGATGTTAACATGTTCAGGGAAGGTCATGGCTTCTGGGTATCTGGCAGGATTAAATCGAGAGTTAAACTTGGAATTTGAATTTTGAAAGCAGTAAATTTGTGCATGGCTGGCCCACAGAGAGAAGGGAAGGGGGTTTGTTAGGATTTGGGTAGTATGTGGAGGAATGAGCATGCATGCTGGGATGGGATTTTAAGTTTCAAACCAATTAGAATTTTAATTGTTTCTTCTTTCCTGTTTGTTAGCAGTTGTGACTAACTACCCTTGGCCAATAAATAGCTAAAGCACGTCCCCATGTAGGGACACCACGATCCTACCTGTTATAGAAATTTCTAAAAATGAGTCCTGAATTATCTCTAAAATATCCACAGTGCATAAAGATTGCATAAACCTGCTAAAAGCAGTGAGTTTGTTTACTGCTCTAAATTTTAGGGCAAATTGAGAATGTTTATTTTCTAAACACATTCCACCATATTTTTGAAATGATGGCTTTTTTTCCTTTACAAATAACAGTTTCAATATCCTTTGCTTCACAAGTGTTTGATCTAACCACAGTTGATGTTTAGCCATGGTAACACTCACGATCTTTTTTTCATGCCTGTTGCTTTTCTGCCCTCCCCTCCTCCCCCTGAGACAGATTGATTTGGAATCTATCCAAGTTCTCTCAGGAGTGGTATCAAATTTGTTCTCTTCTCTCCACACCTGACCCATTCTGGCTTCCTTTAAACGCTAAAACTAGCAAGGGCCCAGCAGTGATGGGGAAAACCCCACAACCAAACAAGAAAATCTCCTTATATGTTATTCGTGTACAGGAAAGGTGGCTAACAGGGAAGAGTGCTTCAATGGATTTACAACAGACTATGTTAAAAGACAAGTTACCAGCCAGGTTTTCTTTTTATATCAGATTATATTTAAGAAAGAGGGAAAAGTAAATGTAGGCATTTCTAGAACAGCTGCAGCTACCTCTGCAGCACTCTGTACCCATGCCTTTATACCCCCTTATTCATGCAATAATAAAAACAACTCTTTTCCATATTCACACTTTAAAACGCACACTGCAGTTCAACCTGATATTTCGTGTAATAATCAAACCGATTCCCCTGCTAATAGCTGCACACACATTTGTGCGTCAGTTCTTTAAATACCCGACCTTTGGGAAATAGGCCCTGGGTTGGAGCAGGAGGCATTCAGCCTCAGCATACAATGAGTTTAAATGGAATAAGCTAATTTGTCACTGTTTTGTTATGATTGAATATATGTGTTTAGAATGAAATTTAATTTAAATCCAATTTGTAACATCTCTGTGGGTGGGACAAAGGGAAAAAAAACCCAAAGGATGTATTAACTGGATACTGTACTGTGAATGTAATGGGACTTCTGAGTTTAATGTTCAATTAAAAAGCCCTGCATGTTCTTATTACTGTTTACAGGAGTGGGTTTGGGGGAGATTTATGTTATAAAAAACCCACTGTACAACCCTTTTTTTGTCACCAACTCAAGCAAAGTCTTTACCTGCTACAGTTAAGCCATCTGTTATTCTTGAAGGAAAATTCAGTCACAGAGGTATCAAGAGATAAAAAATGCATTTTTATATAAACATTTGCCTGAGTTGCCATGTTGGTTTTTTTTACTTGAGAAAATGAAGATGAATTAGTATCACTGGCTGTTGTGTTTTGATATGGAGCAGAAGAATCTAAGTGGAATAAACAAGCGTGAGCCTTGTGGGGGCTGATTAGTGACAGGCAGCAGCGCTGGGAGCAGCTCTGTGCCGGGCCAAGCCGGGCATCCCCTGCTCCCACACCCCTCCCGCTCGGGAGAGGAGCTGGGGAACGTGATGGACGGCAGGAGGAGAAGCAGCGCCTTTCCTGCTGCTGGCTGGATTGGCAGTTTGTTATTGGGTGCCTGACTGGAGGGTCAGAGTCTCTAGCTGGGGTCCCAGCTGGTAAAAGTCAGGATTGCTTGGTGGGCTGCAGTGAAATGACACTCCTTTACACTGGATTTCTTCTGTCAGTTATTTTTTTCTCTCTTCTTTACCTAAGAAAATTGTTGCAGTTAAGCAGGATGCTTAAGAAGATTCAAAACAGAATACTAAGCCAGGAATGATGCAGTTGGAGGAAGCAAGGGGTGGGTGGGCAGGCGGGTACTCACCATTCTTTATACAAAATATAAACAGCTACAATCAAAGATACCTAATTTTGAGTGTATTGGCAATCATTAGTTCATATCACCATTCCATTGCTTATTTAACCTTGAATGTCTATATTGAATATATCCTTTATACAATCACTATTCGTAGATAGAAAAATACATACCTATAAAAGATCCTGCAAAGACAGATTTATTTATTACAAACCCTTTAAATACATACAAATAATTAAATACTTTCTTGCTTATACAGTATGTTCTTTCATTTGCATGTGATTTGCTTAATATTAAGTACGGACTTATTACAAGCTCTCAAAACAGATATATCCCTTATTGAGTAATTAATACTAATCTTGCAAACACATAACAGCACAGAGGCAATAACAGCTATCTTAGGAGCTGTTACAGTCTGTCTTGTAAATCCTGTCTTAGCATGTGGATTAGTTCATGTTCCTTTGGAGATGTGAGAATCTACAGTGCTGATCCTGATGCCATGCATGGGGCTGGGTCTGTAGGGATCCCTTCCCCTCCAGATTTCAAGGGTTTTAAACGCAGCACTAACAGTACATTTGAAGTGTGTGAACACATGGGTGGGTGAGAGACATGCATGAAAACCACACCTGCAATTTTGAACTACTTCAGAGCTTTTCATTGTATTTGATTTGGATTAGGAATAAGAAAATTAAGTCTTTAAATTTAGTATTTAAAAGTTAATAGAAAGAAAATGAGAATTCCCTTTAAAAAACTTTGTTTAATAAAGTCAACAAATAGTATTGTTTAAGATAGGTTTTGATTATATTGTTGTGGGGGGTTTTTTGTTTTGAGGGTTAAGTCTCAAAAACGTGCAAGCATGATGTTTTTCCTCGGATATAGACATGCTTTCAGGTTGTGACCTCCAGAAATTACTTCCATAAAGGGAGTGCTGACTGAAATGATTGTAACCATGACTTTACTGTAATAACTTGCAAAATACAGATGGTACAGTAAGTGTGATGGTTTCATATACATTTACTCATGGCTTTTGAAATTACTTTTGTGGCTAGATGGTAGGACCATCCTGCTTTATATTCCATATGTATATTTATATTTGGCTGTCCACAAGAACTGTACTATCCTGTCTCTGAGTAGGAAGTGCGTGGTATCTCCTGCCAGCATTGCCTACACTGGCTGTGCTACACCCTCACAAAGCAAATGATGTTACCTGCTGTCCATGCCTGCATTAAATTTCCTAGAAATACACAAGTAATTTTATGGATGCAAAGAAGAGTGGTTTTGGTACAGACCATGTTTACAATTCTAATTAGGATTAATAAAGAAAACACATAGACCACAAAAGGTACATTGACTGAGTATTGATTGAAATTAAATGGGTTCTGTTCATGTAACAAAATAAAAGTAACCTAGGTCCACATTCAGAGGCATGTAAGAGCTGATGTCAATGTGGATCCAGAACCACCTTCTGAGAGCTGAAATACCAAGTTACTTCAGGCATGTCAATAAATATGTATATTTACAGTCCTGTTAGTTTGAAACTTGGCTTATCACGTATTTGCCCAGACAAGAGACGCTCTTACATTGATTGACTGTATACAGCATCTCTGACATAGTCTGTCTTAGAAATGAGCATTCAGTTTTCATCCTCTTTCCTCTTTATCTGCACTGTCAGATCAGTGTTTGTAGTGGCACAAAAGGGGATATGCTATGAATAGTCCAACTTCCATTACACTGGTGCCCAGCAATGCAGGGGTGGATTTCAGTTCATCATGGGAGAGTCACTGTAATTGTCTCAGAGCTTCATTAGCTGTCAGTGTCTCTGTGTCTGACATGTCAAAACCCAGAGACAACCTACTAATTTCTTGTTGAAAGCAGCCACAGTCTCTAGAGCTTGAAAAGACACACAAGCTCCTTCCTTTTATGCTAACACACCTGACAAGTGCCAAATGCTCTCACCTCTGGATGAAATCTGAAATCAACAGGTTTTGTGGGTGCTCAGAGCTCTCAAGTGGTTTTTAAAGGCAGAGATCACAGTGCTTCAGCTGGGCTGAGGTTTGAGGTTCTTGACATCCACCTGTGACTCTGCCACTCTGTGCATCCCGTTGACAGTGAGTCCACATCCTCATCAGCTTCTTCATCTCAAAATGGAGCCTGTAGCTTTTTGAATTTAATAGGTTTGTGGTAAATTCCTGAGTATTGGTAATGTGTTCAGGTTTTATGGTGATGGTTATTTTACCAAATAATATCATTAATAATATTTGGATTCTTAAGGGGTTCATATGAAATTGTTTGCATTTCATCTATCCTGACTCCACATCCAGACAAGATTTAAGTCCTTCCCAGCCCTTATTCTTGTTTCCCCAAAATGGAAACTCCAGAGCATGTGTTGGAACCCAGCCATGAGGTGTGGTATGTGTGGGTGCACCATGTGGGTGCCTGTGGGTGCACATCTGCCCTACACCTCTAAGGTGAGATGCTGTGACAGGCAGCACACTTTGTCTTCTGCTGAAGCTTGACTTTCTCAAGTAAGTTGGAAGCAACTTAGCAGCTTTGTTATTCCCAGCTTAGTGGATCCAGAGCAGTCCTGGGGTAGTTCTGGGAAGACTGTGGGTTCTGCATACATGGTTGCCTTCAGCAGCAACATGATAAGCAGCAGCTTGTAGCACCATCACACCCTCCCACACTGGGGATGACTAGAATGTGCAGTTGTCTTCCTTGTTTCCTAATCTAGTACATGATTTTATAGCCCTTGGATCCCACGCTGATCCCAGACAGGCACACGGATCTCACACACTGTTACAAAGGAGGGAACCCTGAGAAATGCTAAATGTCTAGAACTTAAGCAGTTGCTGGTGGCTCTTTATTCTCAGGATCACATCTCTTCTTTCATTAAAGTATGATGTATACAGTCCTTTTGCCCTTAAAGAAGAATTTTTATTTTGTATGAATGGCGTTGGCCAAAGATATTGTCTAAATACACAGATCTTACATAGTCTTTACTGTGATTGCTTTCTGCAGTTTTGGAGCTGTTAATTTTAGCTCTTCATTTCCACAGCAAGACCTTTTGGCATCTTTGTGGAACAGGAGCAGTGTCCTGAATTAGCACTGCTCCGTGATACTGACATTGTATAACTGAAGGAAGGAAATAGCTCCCCTGGTGTGTACTTTTACTGTAGGCAGCACAGGGATATTTGTTGAGATTCATTGAGAAGTAGAGGCTGTAAGAAGTTGTGTAGCTTTCCAGCAGAAGACAAGGGTATGGAGGCTCCAAGGAAAACAACCTATTTAATTCTTGTAATGCTTACTGTCCTTTGCTTGTTCCAGGATGAGCAAAGCAGTAAATATTGAGCAAAGGATGTTGATTTGTATGCACAGCAATTGTTGGAATAAAAATCAGTTCAGACCCCAGTGACTCTTGCCAGCCCTTGTTATGGCTATAGAGATCTGAATTCACAGAAAGTAAATACAACTTAAAATTCAGTGTACCCATCAGATTGTAACTCCAAATATATCCTTCTGCTTTGCTGAATTGACTGGAAAGTTTCTGCAGGAGGAGAGAGGCCTCAGGGGAGCAGGACCTGTGGAATTGTGTTGTGTGGGGAGCTGTATCCCCAGCCCTGAGATGCTGCTGGCATTTTATTTGTTGTTAAGTAACAGTAATCTATTGCAGAGAAAACAAAATGAGAACTCTGTATCAGAGTGTAGATGCCAGACATGCATTAATAAAACAATAAATGAAATTAATAATTTATCTGTGGCTGTTTTTACTTTTTGGGTGGGTTGTTTTTGTCTTTTTTTTTTAACACTAGTAGAAGGATATTTCCATTCAAACTGAACTGAAATTACTGCTACTATAGATAAAACATATTCAGATGAGCGGCATGCTTTCCCCACAAAGCTAACTGCAATCCCAATTAACACTTCTCAAAACTGAATTTATTTTTTTCCCCCTACTTCCTAATGAGGTTTTTTCCTCCCTGCTGTCTTGATACAAAGCTTTATGCCGTATGAGTGTGTTCATATGGTGCTTGAGTGCGTTATCTGACCTTGATTGGTGTTTTGGGAGCCAGTTAAATAGATTACATAGAGGTTACCTTGACAACTGTCTTTGCTGATTTAGCAATGCAGTTCATTCTTGGGCACAAGACTCTCAGCAACTGTGGAATTCCACTGACTTCATATTAATCATTAACACAATGTTCTGGGGAGGCTCTGCCGAGCTAGCAATAAGGACTGTATTGAAATTATTTTTTTTAGTGGGTAAATGTTATAGACCAAGATATGTTTACAGTATGAAATGTTGTTCACAGTCATAAAATGAAAATATATGTTCCTGTTTATTTTTTCTCTCTCTTCTAGTTTCAACAATAATATTGGAATAATAAATCTCCTATCATGTCTGATGGGAAAAGATGGTCTTTTAAATGAAACTCTTTCCTTAACATTGATCTTACACCATACCTTCTTTTAGGTCTGTGCTGTAACCTCCCAGGCATGACAGATAGTTAAATTCAGTGTGCAAAAGCTTATAAGCCTGGAATCTGATCTCTATTAACTTCAAGGAGATTGCTTCTGATTTACATTAGTCTTACATATCAGTCAAAACCTGGTGCTCTTCAAAAGATACTGGTAGAAAAGACAGCCACTTTTTTTTTTTTCAAAACTGTTGTCCAGAATTGTTTACAGTAGCTTAAACATTAAAGCTCTTGTGTGATCAGGGCTTTGGGCTTTGTCTTTAAAATGAATATTTGTACTTTTAAGTACCCAGCTCAACCAGAATTTTGCAGGAGGATGTCAAGATTCCAGGGCTGTATTTTTTCTTTTTTTTTCTTTTTTCTTTTTTTTTTTTTTTTTTTGCCAGAGGTTGGAAACCTTGTGGAAATTAGACGAAGTTTTTTATGAATTAAATATGAAAATGAATAATGTAGTCAGAACAGGGGCCACACCACGGTTTTTCTTCTACTGTGATATTCAGTGTATCTCATAAGGTCTTGTCCATTGTCTCCATTTTCCATCTGCAGCATTGTACTGCAAATCTAACTGGTTTTTTGGGTTGAAAATGCATAATTGTGTCATACGAAATGTCATGTCCAGAGTCAATGGAGAACAGAGTTGTGGTCTGTGATACATGGATTTCACACATGGAGGGAGATTGTATGTGGCTTATGGGTAGATACATCAGGCTAAATATTTTGATAGTGCTATCAGATAATGAAATACTAAACTTTTTTTTTTAAGTGTCATCTTTAGGTTTCAGAGTTAGTCCATTACAAATAAGAAAATACTTTTTACTTCCTGGAGCAGTTGTTTGCAAACTCAGAAAGACAGAATTAATCATGGTGTCTTCAAGTCCTGATTGTGAGTTACTGTTTGCCCAGTCTGAGAAATATTTTCTTTCAGCTGAAATTATACTGAAGAATAATTTCACCCAGATTTGTTCTTCCATTCCTTGAGCAGTCTGGTGCTGGGCCAGTACCACAGGCATGAGCCGTGTTTTTTGTTTGGGGTGAGGACAGTGCACACATAGCTGGGCTGTGGTCACTGCAGCTAGTGAGGATTTTTCTAGGTGTTTTTTGCAGAGAGTACTAGAAATAATTAGAACCTTTCTCTCAAGCAGTGTCTGGGTATGATCTCATACGCTGTTTACAGCCAAGAAGGACCTTTCACTCACTTCAACACAGAGGACCCCACTTAACCACACCAAGAGGCAGCTCTATCTAAAGAGATTCCAATTTTTTGGGGGGCAGGTATCTACTGTCATTCATAGATGGCTTAGTGAGACATGACAGTTTCCTTTGCACTCCTGATTTTGTGTCCCCAGTGCTGCCTTGGCATGCTGACAGCATTGAGACAAACATCAGAAGCATCAGTAGAAGTCAGTAGAAACTGGATTGTGTGGCTGAGTTACTGTACTCAAACATTACTCTTCCCTGGCCCCTCCAGTACAGCTCTTCTGCATGCCCAACTTAGGATTTCTTAGCATAAAAATACACAGGTCTGCAGCTGGAGCCTAATTTTGGACATGCACCGAAGTACCTCTGATACAGTATACTTACATTTATTTTTTGCTGTGCAAAATCAGAATCAGTCTGAAGCAGGCTGGTGGGGCTTGCTGGAAGATATTCAGAAGAAGACCCTAATCCTTCACTGCGAGACTGAGTGGAATTGCTTACAGATTGCTTAAGGAAAGGAGCAGAACTTTGTTACTAGAGATGTTAATCTATCATTTTTAAAAAAACAGTGATTGTTTCCAATACATGCTCTAGAGTGTTTCACAATTGGCAGAGTTGATTTATTTTGGAGCCCTGTAACCCTGCAAGAATTCAAAAGTAACACTTTGGGGCTCCTAGTTTTAAGATACAGAGCACAGCTGATGGAGATTTCCTTGACACAGTTTCTTTTTTTTTTTCACATCTAATGAATATTGAGCGCAGTGGTGCTCAGCTGCCAGCCACCTGATTATGTGGTGCTGGAATATTGGTCCTCCCAGAGAAGGACATGGAATAGCCAAAGCATAAATAGAGATAGGGTTGGTTTAGGGTTTTTTATTGCAACTAGGACAGTTCCTTTTATCAAAGGAACCTACAAGCATGAAACAATTTAACTTCTACATTTTGTACTAACAGAGTTTCCATTTTGACTCATTTTAAAATACAAGGGTCAACAAAAGTCTTATTTTAGAACAAGATCCGTTGCAGACTGCTTTTAGCCCTATGTCATTTTTACACCCATGTACTCATTCCTGCAAGCTGTGACTTCATGTGATCAGAATCCAACCCATTGCTCCCATCTGCCCTTCTGTCACTGCAGGAAATCAGGGAGATATTTCTGTCTCTCATGATAAATAACTATTTCCCTTGTTGATATGTGAATGTCCTGTGTAAACCCAGTGGCCCTATGTATTGATAACTACCACATTTCAGTATTCATAGGAAAAAGGGTATTCATAACTGTCAAATTTCCACTGGTAAGAATTTTAAGAAAATGTATTTTGATGCCAAGTATCTATGCATATCAAAGTTTAATGACTAGTCAAGACAAACATCCATGGTAACATCTGGGATATATTTATGCTTTAGCCATTTAACCAGTCTGGTCAGAAGCTTTAAGGCAATGTCCATCTGGGCCTGAGAAAATTTTTCCAAGATTATTAGATATAGTTTGAGGTCTATAGACCTGAGATTAATTTTAAATTTCTGCAGAAAAACAAAAAAACAGAAACTTTCACAGACTCAGATAATGAAAAGGTCACTCATGGATTATCAGGAGGATATTTTAACTAGATACTATAGAAATGTGAAATTATGAATAGCAGCCACTATGGTATATTTTCACCAGATATGGTCAAAACTACCAACACTGAAGTTATACAAAGAGTTAAATGGGGCTTTCTCCAGGCTGATGAAGCAAATGGCTCTGGAACCTATTAATTCTTTTCCCAGAGAATACTCCTGTGGTATTGGGGCCTGGTTCCTGATGGGCTTTGGACTGGAACAAAAGGCATGTTTAGATGCTGCTGCTGCTGGAAGCTGCTCTAACTTATGCTTGGGGATTGTCTAGCAATTAGGTTGGGATCAGGGGATTTCAAAAGTCACCTTTGCACCTCCTGTTTTGAGCTGCAGTCTGCTTTTTTATCTTGTATCACAGATCATGCCAGAGGAGGGGATTGGAGCAGTAATTTACTGTATTAATTTTCCCTACGCACCAATAAATAGAAAATAGTTTTTACTTTTTACAGATTTACTCTTTTGAAATAACGCCAGGATTTAGGATTTGTACGATACTTGTCTGGGAGGAAAAACCCTTTGCAGACTTTTGTTGTTATATATGTTCTTCTAAAAGATCCTTAATGGAACAAGATAATTCCACCTGTGTGTCATCATTCAATGTAAGGGTAAAGTTGTCAGCAGATTGTGCAGGGAGATGAGCACTCCGGTTTCCTTCATATTGAAGTAAGACATATGTGTGTTATTTCCTTACATGTCACCTGCAAGGTTTCCCCTGAGTATTGCCAAGTCATACAATTAACACTGCTGAATTCCCCACAAGAGCCTGCACTTCTGATTTTCTACCCTCACTAAGACAGTGATTCCAGCCCCAGACCAGCTTCAGTGCTGAGTAACACCAGGTACAGGTAACTAGAAAACTTGTTCATGTTTATGTACAACAAAGGCTTTACTAAAGCAAGACAGAGCACTAGCTTAGAATACAGAATGATTTCTCCATCTTCACTCTGTTTTTCCTTCTCTCAGAGGGTGGGGAAATGGGAAAAAACAACCTCTCAGGTCAAGGTTGGAGACTTTGTAGTGCAGAACAACAAAGCTTGACTGTGATAATCTACAGAGCACCTGCCCTGAGGATAAACAAACTGTTCGCATTTTTGTGCTTTCAAGTATAGTATGAGCAAAATAGCACGAGTAAAACATTCTTTTGAACCTTATAGGAAAGGAAAAATGGAAATCTCAAGAACAAACAAAGTATTTTATATCCTGTGATGGATTTTGTAACAGAAGCTGCAGCATGCAAATCAAATTGATCAAAATCCACCATGTCATTAACCACATGATTGGATCCAAGTCTAGAAGGTGTTCTCCCAGTTTTTAGCAACTCATTCTTAACCTTAATTTTATCTTCCATGCCCTGTACATTGCTGATGGCAGAAGCACACCGCTTACCTCATGAACCATGCCTGAGTTTAGTCCCTTAAGCAGGGTGATTTTTCCAGAAAGTTTTCCTAGTTGCTGTGCTTTAATATTCTTTCCATGTACTCCAGAACTTTCCAGCACCTCCTATCCTTTATAGCCCAAATAATCACATTTTTAGAGTCTGCTGTTCTAAAGCCTTCTCCTAGCTAGTAGAATTTTCATAACTAACACACCTATCACATGCTGATCATTCCACTGACATGCATGCAGGTTTTGCCTCCCTCTTTTGCATTTCTCTTGTTCAAATATGGTATTGATGAGAGTCCAGGAGAAGTCTTCCATGATCTCTGCTCTGTGCATGATACACTCTCCAGCCTTTGTGAAAATGTTATTTGTGATAATCCTTCCTTTCCCTTTCAAGTCTTGGACTTTGGTGTCCTAGCACAAACACTGAGCAAATGAGCTTCTGATAACTTTAATTTTACTTCAGATGACATTCTGATTTATATAGAAATGGAGATTAACTGAGGAGAGCATTGATAAACTGCACAGGGAACCATTAACCAAGAGTACATGGTTAAGCATAGATATTAAGCTGTGTGTTGCTGAAACACAGACTGAGTGAAAGGGAACACAAACCTCAGGAGTTCACATCAGGCTGAACAGCAACAACTGAGTCAGACAAACAGACACGCTTGGGTTTCTGGAGGGCAGACTTTGTCCTGTTTAGGAGACTGGTTGACAGAGTCCCTCGGGAGGCAGTTCTGAAGGGAAAAGGAGTCCAGGAAAGCTACACGTACTTTAAGAAGGAAATCTTAAAAGCACAGGAGCAGGCTGTCCCCATGTATTAAAAGACAGGTTGGTGAGGAAGACTGTTCTGGCTGAAAAGAGAAATTTGTCTACAACTTGGGAACAAAAGGAGAGTTTAGGACCTTTGGAAGAAGGGGAACACAGCTCAGGAAGACTACAAGGATGTCACGAGGTTATGCAGGGAGAAAATTAGAAGGGCCAAAGTTTTGTTACTGTCGCCCACAGAATTTCCCTGGAGAAACTGGCTGCTCATGTCTTGGATGGGTACACTGTTCACCGGGTAAAAATCTGGGTGGATGGCCAGGCCCAGAGAGTGGTGAGGAATGGAGCTCCATCTGGGACTGTCAGCAGTGGTGTGCACCAGGGCTGGGTACTGCGGCCGGTTCTCTTATCTTGATTAATGATCTGAACAAGGAGACTGAGGGCATCCTCAGTCAGTTTGTGGATGGCATCAAGCTGGGTGAGAGGAAGGACCAAGGCAGTGACTGTCCTCCTGTGCTGGGTACTGATCAGGCCACACCTCAAATCCTGTGCTCAGTTTTGGGTCCCTCACAGCAAGAGAGACATTGAGGGGCTGCAGTGTGTCCAGAGAAGGGAACAGAGCTGGGGAAGGGTCAGGAGCACAAGGCTGATGAGGAGCAGCTGAGGGAGCTGGGGGGCTCAGCCTGGAGAAAAGGATGCTCAGGGGGAACCTTATATCTCTCTACAACTCCGTGAAAGGGGGTTGTACCCAGGTGGGGGTTGGTCTCTTTTCTCAGGTAACAAGCAATAGGACAAGAGGAATTGGCCTTAAATTGTGCCAAAAGAGGTTTAGATTTGAGATTGGGAAAAATTCCTTCTCTGAAAGAGTTGTCAAGTACTGGAACAGAAAAGTGATTGAGTTACCATTCCTGAAGGTATTTAGAAGATGTGGAGATGTGGCACTTAGGGGCATGATTTAGTGGTAGACTTGGCAGTGTTGGGTTAACTGTTGGACTTGGTGATCTTAGAGGTCTTTCCCATACAAGAAGATTTTACAGTTCTAGGCTTGCTGGTGTCCTGAAAACTGTTACTGACTCTTTCAAGATGGAGCCAGGCTCCATCTTGATCCCACTGGAAATCCCTAACAAAATTCCTATTTATTTCCACTGCTGAACAATCCTGGGAATAACAGAAACATTTATATGCAAAGAAAATGTGCATATGTGTGTGTGTTTATGATTCTCCTCTGGGCTCTATTTTCTGTAGAATCAAAGTCCCAGTTCCCATTTCATGATGAATCTAAGTCTTCACTTCTGTTAGCACCACAGAGAAATCTCTGACAAGACAGATGTCTGCAGCCACCAGAAGCCTTAAATTGAACACCTAAAAATAGAAAGCTGCAGAATTTATAAATATTTTTGCAAATCAACCTTTTATAACTACCCTCCTTTTGTAGCAGTGGTAGTTAGCATTGAAATCCAAGTATCTTTCAGCAAAAGAGAAAGCTGACCAAGCAGCCCAAGAAATTCTGCAGAGTTCTGCAAATTGCAGGAGGCCCAGGGAAGAAAATCACTGCATGCCAATTTTTCTCGCTGATTCCTATTGTCTCTACTTATCATATGTAACACTAGAAATGCAGTGTGGAGTACTGTATCTTCCCCACAATTCTTACCTAGCTAATAGCCTGATTATGTTTTATGACTTTGTATTCTCATTCAACATAATTTACTCTTCAGTTAGAAAATATGACTGTCCCCAGAGAAACATTCAGCCCTTTGTTCTCTTTGTTCACAAATTAGTTTGGAGAAGGATCGACCGGTAGTGTAGAAACCCTGTATTGGATCTGCTAAGATCTCTTCCTATTCAGATTTGCTTTCTGTGGCTGGAGGCTACTCTTGATAGTTATTTGGAATGAAATATTGTTCATCCCCTTAACAAAGAGATAGTTTGTTCCATTCAGGACTTCCATGAACCTCAGACAGTGTTTATATAGTGTGTATTCAAAACACGCCAGCTATTTCTTACCAGCATGTAGTTTCTCTGACCATGGCCTGAGTTTTTCTTTTATCAGAGGGCTTCTGTTTACCTGGCATCTTTTTTTGTTCTTTTGTATCTTTCTCTGTGCAATCATTTCCTGAACTGCCTGAGCAAATATGATTATGAAGAGGAAGAGCTGCAGAATATCCCTGCAGTAAGTTCCTTCAGTTTTTCTTCCAAAGACTCGCTCCTCTCTCCCTGTCTCACACCTGAGGCTGGATACTCCTTTGTCCACATCCCTGGCTCCAGCACGTGGACACTGCTGTGGAACCCATGAGCAAATCACTGTGGATGATTTCCATTTATATATCATGTCTCAGTAAACCTCCTCTTGGAGACTTCTCTCCTCTCTTGTGCATCCCATAACCCATTTCTTTCTGGTTTCACATTGCTACTGGAGCAATCTGTGCCAGGTAGGAACAAATTCAGGGGACTCTTTCAAGTAGAAAGTGATTCAACTCGAGTAATTTCACCTTCCAGGAGAGATCTTTGCTGATTAATAGATCTCTCACAATTGATCTCTACTACCAAGACTTTGCCAGGGAATTCAAACCAGTAAAAACTTCTTGATAAGGATTTAGTATGGTGTGTAGAAACTGCCTGTATTGCTAACCAGACTTCTCTAATTATATAAACCATCCTGCAGAATATTTCTTTTGCTGCTATAAATTGTGCCAGGTGATTTCCATCCTAAGCTATTTTGGCAAAATGCTGCCTATGCAATGCTTTGCAGGCTAAAAGGATCCCTTATGGAGGACTTTTTTGGACCAGATGACTTCTTTCTATTGGCCTGCTATGAATATCTATGAAATGCTAACTTGGGTCATACCAAAGGCTTTGGTATAGCTGCAGGAGCGGGAACATGAGAGAAGGAAGGCAAGAGGCACTTCTATTGAACTTAAATCTTTGGCCCCACAGCCAAAAAAGCCCCTAACAGATCTGTGTGCCCAATCCAGCTAAGTAGCTAAATATATCCACTATCACCAGAGGATGTGAGCATTGATGGTGCATATCTTTCCCCTGCTGGGCATTGAAGTCATCATGGACAGCACATATTAGGTGTTTTCTTATGCTTGTGCAGCCTATTGAGAATGCTGGGCTAGATGCACAGCTCCTTTAGATTAATGCCAATGCACCTCTTTACACCAGCTGACAACCTAGCCCACAGTGCACTAAATGCTATTTATTATTTTATTTTGTTTGCCAGAGTGACAATGGAAATGACAGTGATACACAGGTCAATTCAATCCTGCTGACATAGCCTCAAGGGGTTTTATGTTGGGGTTTTTTTTCCCCCTCTCCCAAGAGAGTATCCTTTACAGTTTTACATTTGGTAAGGTTTATTAAATAAAGTCGGCACATTAGCAGTCTCATAAGCTTGTTCTTTTTTGTATCTTTATTTCTTTAGCTTGGTACTTGAAGTTGCTAGCATGAAAAACGCACTGAAAGAATAAATAATCATTATTATCAAAGTGCTTTCATAAAATGATCTGTAGGATTAAATCCTTATTAAAGCAGCATTATTGGTCATGATTATCATTATTATTACATATTAATTACTCGTACCAAGATAGTGCAGCTTTCAGAATTATCTTTACCAAAGTCAGTTAAATATGAATGTTTGAAATTGCAATAGTTTTAGTGGTTTAGGACATGGTACTGGGATTATAGATAATATTATTTATTCAGTTCAGTACTTGCAAAGAGCTGATGATGTGCTCAATGCTGTGCACAGCAGAATTTGCTGCCTGAAACATATGCTTTAGGAAAGGGAAATGAAATAGGTGCATTAGAGTAGGGTTTGGGGTTTTTTCTGAAATCCAGGAGTTCAGTGTTGTTTATGGCTCTGCTCCTTCCTGTGTCTATTAAATGTCGTGCTTTGTCATTTATTTAATCTTTCTCTGACTCAGAGTATTGATGTGCATAAAGAACGTTCCATTAATTAATCTGTGTACAGCATTTTGAATTATAGGTACCACATAACAGTGGAGCATTTTTTCCCATACCTGAGAAGAAGCTGCAGTTGACAGGGATTGCCATGCCTGTAAACACTTCATAGATGTGGTGCCTGTTTGGTTAATGTAACTGTGAGGTGACATGATGGGCAGATTGTGTACAGCACACTTCTTTCTTTCTCTTTTATCTGGAATGATGCTATTACTCCTGCCCTTTGATGCAGTAACCTAGCCAAGCTTCAAGAGACACGGGATAAGAAAAGACTGACAAATAAAATATTGTTATGGCAGGTGTTGCAAGATGGTACTGTTATATTAAGTCTTCCAAGTTCTTTTTTTTTCTCCCACCATATTATGTGAGCAAACGTTCAGTCTTGGGAAGACACTGTGTTTGTAAATTTTTTTTTGCAAGGTTCTGGATAGAGTAAGTCAAATAAATAATTCAATTTTTTGCCTTGGCCTGTGGATGGAGTTGTTCTAGAGAGAGATACTCTCCAATGGACAGGCATTAGTGCTTGGCTAAATTCCTGAACAAAGCCATTGCCCTGCTGCTGCCATGTCTTTTCCAGGTCTAATTTTGCTTGTTGCCTTCTCTCTCTATGTCATACCTCAGATTTAGCATCCCAGGCTTTTCAGAGGCAAGACTCTGTGTGAGATACAGAAATCCAACTTAGGCACTGATTCTGCCTGCAAAGCAGGACCAGGTGGAGAAGTTAAAAATGACAGTCCCAGGAGGCAGCATATTGAAAGGGGAACGGGTGGGTGAGGCAGGAGCAGATATGCCCCAGGGAAGGACAGCCCTGGCCTCTGAATGCATAGGTGTGACCTGGGATTCTGAAATTTCTCTTCAAGGTTGATACTCAAAGGAAGCTGACTCTTTCCTACCAAACAGAGTGAAGGAGAGAGCTTTTTTTTTTTTTTCTGTTAATTGGACATCTTCTAGGAAATGGAAAGCTAAATGTCCCTCTCCTAAATCTGGCATATAGAATTAAATTTAGGTCTCAGGAGGGCTCTGCCCACCAGGCTTTTTGAGTGCTGTGGGCTCTCTCAGCCTCTTCCAGTGTTACTGCTACAGTTTGTGTTTTATGCAGTGAATTACCAGTGGTTGAATTACTTGATGAGATGTCCTAACTTTGTCACCCACCATGTGAGTGATATAACCATTGTTTTATAGGATATCACTGTCATAACCTTTCTGAATGTTTCAAAAGAGCCTGACACTCTTAAGAGATGGAAGAGATCCAGGTTGAGGTGCCCATCCAGGAGAGGCACAGTGGGGTTTACAATGCAGATCAGCCAGGTCACAGGCACATAGCCCAGCTCCTACAACGCAGGGTTTAGTACACGTTTAAAGGTATTGACTAAACTGGTCCCTGGTGGTTAGTAAATAGTCTGCTGTGCTGAGTAACCTGGTCTAGATTCTTGCCATTAGTGTGCCACAGGGGGCTTAACGTATTATGGACATAATGGCTCTTCCTTTAAAAGCACCAAACTCCTCTTGCACTCAGTGTCATTTTGGGGTATGCAAGGAATGCACGAGCAGGCTGCTGAGAGCAGCAGCCAGTCATTTGAGCAGTCTGAACTTTTTGCTTGGCTGCCCTATTTAAAATGGGTACCAGTGGAGCAATAGATTGGCATCTGATGTTAGTTAGGGAAAAAACCCTACACACTTAAGTGAAACAGTAGCAAAGTGATTTTTTTGTAAATCTCTGGAATTAATAATTACAGCTATTTGAGAAGAGAAACAGTATCATTCATACTGAAATATATTCTCTTCCCTCCCACAGGGGAAGCCTGTGTAGGTGTGGAGCTGCAGTCTGGGAAATTAAAAAATGCAAATTAAAAAATGCAAATGTAAAAGAGAGGCATTGCTTGCTGCAGTGCTCTAAGGGTTTTCTTGAATAGCAGCAAATTAAAGAAATGCTATGTAATCAAAGTTTATATCAAGCCTATGAAAGAAAAGCAGCATTATATCTAAATATAGTGATAGTACTCTGCTCCTGATCCTTTATATTGTGTACATATTACCAGTAAATTACAAAGATACTGTATTATGGGTTTCAACAAGTCTTTGAAGAAAATGCACATTACCCTTTTATATGCCACTTTATTCTGTTGTATTAAAACATGATGATTAGGAAGGAAAAAGTAGTTGGGCTACTTATTTTTTCAATTCAGTTAATTCAAGTTTCTTCACTCCATTTCCCTTTTCTGTCAGTACCAACAAGGGCTTCCCAGCTGGAGCTTTTTGCTGCCAATGGTAATACAGGTCAATCAGATAAACTGCATTGATTGTATAGAAGTTTAGATAGTAGATTGTTCTGTCTTCCACATCCCCTCTCAATTTATCCATATGAAATCCTGTCCACCTACTTTTCTCAGTTTCACATCAACTTCATTTGTGGTCTGTTTGCAACATTTCCCACAGAAGGCCAACACAGCCCATCTAGGGAAAACAAATGCACATGCAAATATTATCTATTCAGTGTTTCAAGATAAGCACTGTGCAGTGAGAAGGAAGATAAGCCACATGTTCACTTAGGAACTTCCCAGCATAGAGGTACAGAATGGCAATATCCAAATGGATGAACAGCATAGAGACTGGGCAATGTGGATGAGGAAAAGGAGAGAGAATCAGCCAAATGGTGCATCCTAGCAATATCAGGGTAACCTGTAGTCTCCAAGGCAATATGCAACTGGTTTTGAGAGGGATGAGATCATTTCCAACTAAAATGAAAAATAAGCTGAGATGGAAACTCATATTTATTTGATTGGTAATTACAATCACTTTCTCCAGCAGAACTCAGAATATGTTGGGTATGACTAAGAACAGAGGCACAGCCATAAGCCATGTAGTTGGGAGTTTCACCAAAGGTAAGGAAACTCTCTTTAGGTTTTGATTCCTCTGTTTGAAAGAACTTGTATTGCTTTGTGCTGTGATGATTTCACAAGTTTCATTGGTTTTTTTGGTGATTCTTGGTCAGCAAATTCGCTGGAGCCAGAGATTTGCCCATGACTATCTCTGTGCTCCTGCAGAGATTGAGTGGAAAGTAAAATAGAAATGGAAGTTTGTGGAGTCTTCTTTCCTCAAATGTTACAGGGGAAGCTTGCAATAGCAAGGTGCAGAGCCTGGAAGTTGTGGAAAGTAGAGCAGATTTGTATAAAAGCAATACAGGCTTTACGCAAATGCTTGTGACCAGAGAATTCAGATTCTTTTGGTTGAAAATGTGCCTGCAGCCTGAGCTGTACACAGAATGCAGCTCTGTGGATTTGGCAGATTGAGCAAACGAAGGCTTCAGCAGAATCTCTAGGTACTTGAAGAAACTAGGCCAAGCACACCCAGGTAGATAGCCACTGAATAAAATATTTTTTAGATCCTGATTTTAATTAAAATAAAGCATAACTACCCCATTGTGACACCACTACAGTTTACATTCTTTCTTCATCTATTTAATGAATCAAAGCAGATAAATCAGTGCTTGCAAATAGTGCTTGCACAGTCTCCTAGATTAAGAGATGAATCTAAGATAACCTTCACCAAATATGTTAATAAAACCAGAATTAGCAAAATCCCACAAATACCTCTATAGAGGAAAAATACTAAAGGGATTTGAAAACTGCTCTTAACAATAGTTGTAAATAGCATATTTTTAAATTTAATACTGTAACATAGCATGTGCTGCTTACTGCTCTTACTCATTAAACAGGGAGTATTTGAATAACATTCAGGCCTAGATTGAGATATCCTGCAATAAAAAAAGGTGGCATTTTCAGAGCTGTTATGACCATGTGATGTGGTGAGGTGAGCAAAGATTCCTCCAGGTCATCTTTTTGAGATACTTTTTATATTTCAATGGCTTTCCCTTTCTCTTGGTCTGTCAAAGAGAGAATTAAAACAGAACTGCATTGGGAGCGCAAAAAATTCACTGGTAGACAATGAAAGTCACTTACGATGTGACCTTTACTAGCTCAAGAGATGAACTTCTCCAATCCCAACCGATTACTGCATAGGAGAGTCATCATCACTGTTTCTTTACTCACTTACTGTATCTTGACAGACTCTGTAACTAGTCTAGCTCTGCTCCCAAAGGGGCAGTTTATTACAAAAGTACTTAAGTGTTTCCATGATTAGCATTCCAAATACTTCATGGTACCACATATGAAAGGCAGGTCTACCTCTCCTTTGACATTCTAATCCTAAATTGAGGTGGCCACTCAAATTTTACATTCTCTGCAGTGTGCATTTAGCAGCCTTGAAACTCTTCCAAATTGTCTGGCTTTAGCTGCTTAGAAGAATCCATTACTCTCAAATTGAAATACCATCATAAAAACTGCTGTAACACCAGGGGTCCTCAAAAGGTCTTTGCCCAATTCACCTAACATTATCAAAGTACTTGTAACTGGACATTTATGTTACATTCCTTACTTTGGTGTATTTTTAATGTAACTAGCATTGGGAAAAGATGGTGAATTTCTCAAGGTCTTAAAAGAATTTAATGTATCTTTTCTATTGGGTTTTCTGTTCTTTACCCTCATCCCTTGCTCCTGAGAGCTAGAGTCAAGTTCTGCTACCAGTAGTTACTGGTTTTATGGGTGTCAGTATTAGCTGTTCTGCAGCCTCTAAAATGACTAAGGAAGTTACTGAAGTCATTATCATTTCTATGGCAAAACAAGTCAAGGTGTCAGGCTCATCCTTTTCAAACCAACTAAATCATACCTTCCTGCCCTGACGTCACTGGAATTACCCATCTGTTTCCTGTATTTTAGTGCCTTGTTGTATTGAGGAGTGCCTCACTCATGTTTCTAACTAAAAGTGATGTGCTGAAGCACATCAGCAGGCATTGAAGCAAGCTTGCAGCACCTACTCAGTGAAAGGATTGAAAGACTTTTGCCTCTAAAGCTATTAATCTTGTACCTTCCAAGCAGAGAAATCAATAAGGTTTTGGAAAGTCAAATTGTTCATAACGGAACTGTGGGTGGTGTCAGTGCAGAAAAAACCCCATAGTTACTGGAAAATACAGAGAAAGATATGTATTTATTTTATATTGGGTAGTGTGTATCAGAAACGTAGCAAATACCTCTAGCAAGAAACAAACAAGGAAATTTTTGTAAAAGCTTTGTTGGCCAAGGAAACGGGGAAACAGATCTAAAACCAGAAGAAGCAGGGCTGTAAGAAGTAATAATCAAATGCACATAGTAACTAGAGCTGGACTACAGTGCATAACCTTTTCCTTCAAATGTGGATTGAAATCTTTCCAAATATCAATTAATCCCTAATCTACCATGCATTTCCTAGTTGCTTCCTGTGCATTATTAATGGACTGGTCACCCTGAGATGAAGGTAGGAAGTAAAAGCAATTAAATTCCTCTCCCACCCCTGCAGATACAATTGACCTAGAGGATTCAGCTACAAGTAAAACTGAAAAAGCTCCAAAAAAGAATAAACATAGCCTTCTTTTCTGAGCCAGACTGTGTAGTTTAAAAAGCTCATGCAAGAGCGAGAGCAAGCACCCATTATATAAATATCAAATTCTAAGATTGAGGGCTGATGAAGGAAAAAAAAGCAGGTGCCCAGTGTCTGCTGATTTTTCCTGGTGTTTTCCTGTAGCTGAATGAAAACTTTAAACCAGAACTCCAGACACTGATTCTTTTTTCAGTGTGGAAAAGAAAACCCCATCTGTCTCCTGGGAAGTATTGATAGCATTTGAATTCAAAGAAACAATTTCAACTTCATGTTTTTGTGGAAGGTGATTGCCACAGAATTCAGGAAGGTTTCTGACTGTGTAATACAGTTAAGTGTGGCCTGAGAGGGATACAGTCATCCTAGCCTGCAACTCCCATATAGATCAGTCAGCAGTGGTAACAAGGAGAGCTCTGTAGCTGCTGTTTGCACTCTAGTATTAAAGGTTTGTGTTTGTTTCCACAGTGTTGTAACACTGAGGTGAAAGCCTATCCCTTTTGCCCTGTTCAGCATCACTAGAGATAACATACTATGCTAAAATAGGTGTATTTCCAAATCACCCCAATTATCCTTCTGTTCAGAAAAAAGTCTCCTGACTTAACCAAGATTATGTTACCAAACTCAGGGTGTATGAAGGACTGACTGGTAAGGGAAGAAGGAGGAAAACATTGACAGTGCCTACGCAGGGAAGAAAAGGGAAGGAGTGTCCTGTAGTTGTGTTAATGCAGAGGGTCCACTCTGAATCGCAGTGAAAGAGGTCCTTGGCTATACCCACCCTGGATGGCACTGCAAGTATTCCTCACTGTTCTCCCTGGAGATGGCCAGCAGACGTTGCCATTGAGATACACAGGGAGAGAACCAATCTGGCTCTCCTTGCCACACAGTCCTGCTGCAGGCAGGAGAGCCCCAGCAACAGAAACCAGCGTGGATCATGCTGAAAGGGTGAGCTGGGCTGGCAGTGGAGCTCAGGTGAGGATGAGTGGAATGGGAAACAGGAGGTGCTCATTTTGCACTGTAATGAAGAATGGCTTTGGAAACAGGGGATGCAGAAAGACAGGCTATGAGCTGAGACTGGAGTGACCATAAAACCACAGGCAGCATGCAAATTGTTATTGTCATAAAATACTCAAACAAAATGATCAAGTATTAAAAACTCTGCTTACATGCCAGCAAGAACTGAGTAAAGCCACAGAACACAAGCTTGATTCTGTGTCTTTTAATCAGACCATTGTACCCATTCTTCATAACAACATAAATTAGGGAGAGACCATCCACTTTGATTTTGGATTTCCATGTTTGTCAAACTGAGTTTCTAAAGTGATTTTTTTGTTTTTTTAATTTTAAAAAGCCAAAAAATATGGAGATTGTAGTATATTCTAATCACTTGTCAAAATTCCTTTTTTAAAATCAAAGCTGTTGAATTTTCAAGAATCCATTTTATGCATATAAATTAGGATGTTTTACTCTTCTATGATTTAAAACTGATTTTAATAATATTAGCAAAAATGCTGTCACAGACAGACTGAACTCTTGTGCCTTAACTCAAATCCCAGCTAATTATGGCTCAGCTGTAAAGTTATAAACCCTTGAAAAACAAGGTTTATAAGAGAAGTATTGACACAGCCTTAACCATAGCCATGTGAATGGAGCCACTGTAATATTGTTTGGAAATAGTGTTCTAAAAGGGAATCTTTTTTGAAAAGAGATGCCAGCTGTTCACTTTGGAAACATTTATTTCGTTGGCTCGTGATAAAATTGGCTGTGGAAGATATTATTCTGAAACACAGCAACTTCTTAATTTCATTATGACCTGAAGTCACTGAGAAAGACATGATGCCTAAGAGCAGTGAAAAAGTATTGCCACTGTTGGGTTTGCTTATATTGCTTTTCAACAAATATACACATTTTCTTAGAATAATTCATGCTGGACAGGCACTCAGAAGGTCATCAAGTAACTCCTGCTCAGAGCAGCAGAAAATAATAATGTGTTATTTTTATTTCGTTTTTGCAACGAGTCTTTTTATTTTAAAAAAAAAAATTCTACTTGCTTTACTTTGAGGAGACAGAAGTCTTCAAGCATGGCTGCCAACCATGCCAACCACATCCATGCTCCACAGTCCAGGATTGCATAGGAATATGTGGATAGGTGGCTTTAACCACAAGAACCCAGAACCCAAAGAGATAAGTTAGACAAAAAAAAATTAAAGAAACAGAGAGAAATGTGTCCTGTTCACTGGCTCGTGATGCTCTTCCATGTGGATTGTGAGTTAAAAAGGTTGCTGGGTCTGGGAGCGAGATCCAGCATCTGAGAGTTGGCAGGAGAGATGCCACAGCTGAAAATGCTGCTCCAGTGGTATTTTTCTGCAGAGAACCTAACAGGAAATAGCTGTCTACCCTCAATAATAAGATCTGGCATGAGTCTCTTGTACATCACGTGGCGCTTGTTCATCCCACAGCATCCCCTTGCCTCAAAATTAAAGGAGTGGTACGGAGTGGTGTATCTCTGTATGTGCCCAGGTATACCTGGGCAGAAAGTCCTGAAACTATATCCTACATATTGTATATATCTTATATTCTATATATCTTGTATTATATCGTATTTTAATGGTGCAAAACTCTTGGAAATGCAGGGGAGGAAAAACTTCTGTTTCCCTGAGTTATTTTTCTGTTACATCCATGCATTGCTAAGATCCAGATCTGTGTGTGTTCATTCCTTATTGCTCCATCTCCTTGTCCTTGAATAGTGCTGATGAACTTCTTGTACTGGCCCATGTCTGCTGCTATTATTGACTGCAGTCTCCATCCTCTGCCATGTCATTGAACTTCCATCACCATTGGCTTCATTAGCAATTATTGTTTTGGTGAAAAAAATCCTATACCGCATATTATGGGATGACCTGAGGCCGTTATGGAACTGAACATTCCCATAAGGATAATCTAGCCACCATATATCAAAGTGCTGAGAAAATATCCTTTGTCTCAGGTCATGTAACCAATGTGGCTGTTAAATGTTTTAAAAGCAGTTATATAACTGGCATTTAAAATGTTTTATTGAAAACCCTTAATGCTACTGTAACTAAAATGACCTTTAGTGGAGTAACACACATCACATCTTAAAATGGGATTTGATTAAAAATATGAAATGTTATAATGTGCTCATGGCTCTACATGCACCATCCTGTCATACCAACCACAGAGGCAGATGCACTTGCTTTGGCTTTTCAGTATTACTTTCAGCTTAAATTTATAACCTAGTTACTTTACAAGGAATGATTATTATAAGCTTTTAAACATTCCTTGCAATATTTGACATATGATCACTTTATTATTGGTATTTTTTTATGAACAGGTGGTATCTTTTAAGGCAGATGTTCCCAGACAGAGAGCATTTGATCTAGGGAGAGTTGGCTGATCAGAGGATTCTCACTGGCTTCTCTTCTCTTTCTGTGCTATGATTAGATCTTTCTGAGAAACAAAAAATGCATTCATTAATCTGTACTGTCATAGAAGAAACCACAAAATTGCAAAAACATAGAAAGGTGATTTTACATGCTAATACAAAGCAAGACAGCCATGCAATATTTTTTTTCTCTTAAGAGATTGCTTTTACTAGAAGCAATTTTAAAAGCCCCATAGAGAAACATACACTTGAAAAAATATTAAATGTCGTGTTACAAGTCACATACTGCTGATGTCTGGAGTTTTGAACACAAAACCATCTGAATAGTAAGAGTGGAAATGTTTTTGAACTCAGGATAACAAAGCTAGAAGTAGAACAGACACACAAGTGGGGGAAAAAAAACCCCAAACAAAACAGATTCACTGAATGACAATTGAAATGAGAGATACTTTTAAAAAATGGATAAATGCTCTCCCTGAGACTATCTAGCCCACTGAGAAATACAATTCTTTTTTCACTTTCAAGTACTGTGAAGAGGGCTAGATGGAAAAAAAAATTACTCCAACAGATGAGAGCAAAAGATCTTTTTATCATTCTATTTACTTTCCTGTCTAGTAGCTCTTTCTCCACAACCTCACAAGCCTTGGTCATTCCGAATAGATTAGCCTCACTGTTTTACACATAGGAAGTTAAGTCATAAAGGAGTAAAGCAGAGTGTCCAAGACAACCAAGAAGGCCCATGAGAGGTAGAATCAGGAGCTGAACAGAGTCTGTAACACGTAGTTTCATCACATAAATATTCTTCCCACCCCAAATTTTACTCCCAGTGCCTATGCAAATATCTCTCGTATTAAACTGATACATGGAGAATAGGCAAGACTTCCTACTGTATATGGGATTGGCTGGAGCAGGACTCAGGAACCCAGAGGATGAATTTGTTACCAACAAATTCAGATCATAAGCAAACTGTGATGTGGCAGAGTGTGGCCAAGTGTGAACAAGTGAATGTGGCCAAAACAGACATACAGCTTTGAAAAATACACACAGAAATACTGGGGAAAAGTTTATCCGAAGTGTTACGGAAATAAGGGACAGCAATGAAATTTAAAATCAATAAAATGGACTGGTTAACTTTCCCATATCTGCTCATGCTTTCAGAAAGTCACCTCTACCCCCATGAACTTACAAGGTACAGCTGCAAGCTTTTAAATACCTTGGTGCAATTCTAATAATTAAACATTTAAGGCAGTAATTTAGCAACAGCTGTGGCAAATGAGGGAAGGTCCCTGCAGGGAGGCAGAGCTTTTGAGGCTTCCTGGGTGCTGCTGGGAAAGAGGCTGCAGGTCTGCAATGGTGAGAGGAAAGGCTGAATAAGAGGGAGCACTGGGGGGCTGGAAGCGATCCAGAGCACTGGAAGAGCCTGGAACCACAATGGGGAGAGATGGGAATGTGAGGTGAGTAAGAAATCCCAGCAAAACAAGTGTTGTACTGATAGTTGCTTGAGAAATGATGCTTCAGGTATGAAATTTGTTTCTCTGTGGCTGATATTTGACTGAAAATTGTAGAGGTTGGCTGGGTGAGACAGAATTGGTGCTGTTGTCAGAGGTGCTGTACATAAAATGGGGGTGATTTCTGGAGCCATGGGAGGTGCCTTAGGAGAATGTTTTTGAGTTGAAGAAAGTTAAGAGTCCTGTTAAATGTGTTTCAACAAAAGCACATTAGAGAAGGCTCTAATATTAGAGAAGGCTCTAATATTGGTAACAATTGTACAAAACTCCTGAAAGCTGAAACCAACCAAGTGCTGGAAAGAGGGAAGTTTGAGGGGGTTGAAAATAACTCCAGTTGTGAGGATCATGCTGAATAGTCAGATAAGCATTTGTGCTCAGTCAGCCCAGGACTTGTCTGCCAGAGGGTTTGATTTTTGCAAAGGGAGAACAATGGAATCGTGCATGCAAAAAATGATGCTTTGTGGAGGGGAATGTTTCTTGACCAAAAGGAAAGGCTGACATTGGGAGCATAGGCTAAACTGATGTTTAAAACTTAAAAATGTGAGCAAGGAGAAATAGGAAGAAATAGAGAAATGGAACAAGTAATATCCCTGAATAAGTAAGAAACAGTAATATCCCTGAATAAATAGATCCAAAGTCACTGGATAAAATAGGCATAATGGTGGTGGCAGCTCCTTTGTGCTATGGGCCATGGTGGAAATATCAGTGAGGTTGTAGAGTGTTACTCATTTTGGTACTTGTGCAATAACAAATTAGTAGGAACAACAAAAATATTCTAAGAAATGTCACTATGGAGCTGGGAAATCAGTAGGTTTTCCATGATTTTTTCTAAAAGGGAAACATGAAATAACCCAGAGAACAGCAAATCCCAGTAAATATTTATACGCTAAAGTTCACTTTGATGAGCAGCTCAGTCCCCCTCTGCTACAGGGCCCTGGAGTAGAGCTGGCAATTAATCTCCAATTGCTTGGGTGGGAGCAGTTCACAGCTGAAGGGGCTCTGTGGATTATAAATCTGGCAAGCAAAATGGGAACTCGGAGAACTGGTAATGAGGGAAGTGCCAATAGTTAAAGCTATAATCACCAGAACTGTAGGGCAGATAGTCGACACCTATAAGGCAATTTTCAATTCAATAACTAAAGCTAACGGAGTTGCCTAACAACACCACTGAGCTGCGATTACAACTGGCAGCATTATGTAACTGTGACAACCAGACAAAGTGGAAAAAAAAGAGAGAGAGAAATGCATATATATTTCCAGTCCTAGTTACTGAGGGAGTCTGGGGGATGGAGCCCCATATTTGAAAGCTGCAGAGAGAGCATACTACAACCCATTTCAGATACGCCTCATCAAAACCCTGGGGATCTACACACACATACCAAAAAAAAAAAGGATTAGACAAAGGCACTTTTTCTTTCCTTACCATGAAAGTGGCACCAGAACCATATTTTTTCCACTCATTGAATAATGCAATCCAAGTACACTTAAAGAACCCGGAGGCATAGCTAGCCTCAGCTCTAGCCACCAGTATGGAATTTTGCACTGCAATGTTCACATGCTCAAATTTACCATAGCAACCTCCACATCACATTTAATACGCAGAGACATCCCTCCTCTTGCCTGTTTAAAGAGCCCTTGTTAAGTGGTTTTGCTGTATTTTAGATGCCAAGATGTCGGTAAGATTGATGGAAGGGTGCACAATCAAACTTGCAAGGAGAGCCTAGCATCTAGCTCATTATGTAAGAGAATTAGCAAGGCAGTTCTTTTGACATGACAGTCCATTATGGCGGCTGTCAATCATACCTTAACATATGCTTTTTTTGTCCTCTTTGGTGATTTTTTTTTTTTTTAAAGTTCCATTCCTGTTCCTCAATAAGGCAGCATGTAGATGCTTTGTGTGCGTGCACAGTAGCTGTTGCAGATCTAGATGGGCAGTGCTTTCTCCACATAATTGCTGGGTAACATATAATTATGCACGCATGTGTAATCCTGACTCGTATGGCTCTTTGTCCCAATTATATGTGCACAGAGGCTTCAATCTGCTATTGCTTCTCTTCCATCTAATAGTTTTGTCCCTCTCAGATGAGATAGTGGTGCTTAAGTATTTTGGTGCAGAAAGTCTAGGTTTGCTTCCTAAGGGAAATCCACCTAGAAGGGCAGTTATATTTACTCATTCCCCCTTCAGGAGAGGGACGAAAATCTTGCACTAAGAGTTGTCTTAAAGTGACATTGTTACCATAATAATATCCACCACTTTTCATAAAAATACTTCCATATAATGAACAGAGAGTAATGAACTTAACCTGGAAGATGATTCAATGTTACAGTAGTTGGCAAGTGGAGAAATAGATGCATGGGGAATCTCAAGTTTGACACCAGTTCAGTACCCTTCCTCAAGTGTTCTACAACTGAGCCATTGCCTATTAGAAAAGAGCAGGGCTGGAAAGGAAGCAACTGCTGAGAAAGGCTCTTTTCATCTCTGATAGAACATCCAAGAGGGGGGAGGGGGCACCAGAAGGACAGATTGCCTCTGAAAAATAAAGAAGTTCATCTGTACAATCTCATCTTGACTGGTGTGTTCATTTGAGAGAGATGGTAACTGGCAGTAATGCACACTAGGAACCCTGGGAAGTTACCACATCAAACAATAGTGCATTTGCAAACATAGAATATGTATTACAATAGAATTATCTTTCCATGATATTTTTTAAGAAAAAAAAACCCTCTATGTTACAAGGTAGCTCTTGTAAACTGTAGTTTTATCTGCTTTCATTCACACATGTATATCCAGCAGTACAGCTGGGACTAGGTGCACACTTTACTGGATTTGGCTCACTCACAGGAGGGGACACAGAGGTAAGCTGGGAAACTTCATTGCTGCACATCCATCTTTCTGCCACTTGTTCTTTCTGAGTATCTCTCTCTTTTTTAGCTCCTGTAAAGGGAAAAGAGGAAGCACAAATGTCCTAGTAAAGATGAACTTCCAGAAGAGCGTTAGTTCATTGGGAAAAATGAACCCAGCAAAATTGCTTTATCTTGGTTGGAACTTTTATTGGGGTGAGTAGGAAGGTGGGATTGCATTTTAAGAGCCCACTGGGAATCCAAGAGCTTGGGAAGGTTTCTTCCTGAAGTAAATGTTTTCAGGGAAGTCCTTTAAAATATTCTCTAGTTTCCCTCCTCTTAGTTTATCTGGAAAGAAGTGGTGTGCCTTGTTTATGCTGTTACCTATAATCCTAGGTAGGAGTGGGGCACCTGTATAAATGCAGATAAATTATCCCTTCTGCCCCAAGGATCACACAGATTAAGGTTTGTGTCCTGGAAATTGCTGACTGAGGCAAATATTCCTGCTCATATACATTGGCAATGATTTCGAGGGGGTCCTCCACAGCCAGGGCTCAAAAGACCTCCCAGCAGGACAGGTCTTGGACAATTGGGATTGTAAGCATTGGCCTTAGTCCTTCTGCACAAATGGATCAAGCATCATTGACTTCATTGGTACTGCTCAGATGTGCAGTGGTGTGCAGATGTTTGCTTCTGACCTTTTAACATTCTTTTCCATTAAAAATCAATAAATGATGCCCTGAAATACCAGGCAGGATGCACATCATTCCAGCTGATTGCAGGTTAGGTGTTTTTCCTTTCTGTGGTATCATTTCATAGTCCTTAATAACTGTTCTTTTTTTTTTTTTTTTTTTCCCTTGAGGGAGAGAAAAAAAATATATATGTATGTATATTTTTTTTTCCACAACCTGTTAAACAGCTTCAAGGATGCTTCGTTCTACTATTTCAGCCATTAGGTGACTCTTCTCCTCGTCTGGTCTGCAATGAAATCAATGGAAAGTGTTCTATTAAATTCATTTGGCTTCAGATCAGATGCTGCCATTGAAAACTCTAATATAGGCAGCCTGGTCTTTGTGATAGCTACCATAATGGCACAGTGTGGTCCCAATCCTGCAGTCTGACTCTGGGAAAATCCCTATTGACTTCAATGAGAGCTCTCCTAAACTAAAGACTTCACAATCAGGTAATGAGAAGCAATGAGCATACGCTGCCCTCTCTATTAGATCCTGTAGTCAGACTACTTCTGATGGGCTTCTATAAAGTGATTTTCTCTGGCAATCTGTGCTTGCAGCAGCACCTGCTCTGTTAGTCTCTCAATTCTTTGCTTAACCAAACAGCTTGACTCCGCAGGTGAAAGATTCTGAAATGTTTTAATTAACTAGCTTGAGCACCATTTGATTTCTATCTCCCTAGATGTTTCAGAAATTCCAAACTGCTTGGTTTTGTGACTGCTATCAAACAAGATTTGAACATATGAAACAGGCTTCTGTAAGAGGAAAAGGTGCTGAGTTTATAATGTAAAGTTTATATCAGGCCACTGTAAACAGTGTGTGTACACAGCTTGTTATCACTGGGAGATTTGACTAACAGTATTTCTCAGGCTGCAGGAATAGTTCTAGAAACCATGGGCCAAGTCTTATAGCTCTGATTTAGTCAAAACTATTGACCTCAGATCTTTTGGGCTGAGGCTTATCTTGAGTTTTAGAGAATAAAATAAAAGATCAATGGGAAGAGCAAAAAAACCCCACCTAGAGTTTTTTAGATTATTCATTTTTCAGGTTATACAGGAATATGCATTTTGGTGGGTTGGCATTGTACAGAAGCAATCGGAGCTCTTGGTCGTACAATGAAATAATTACTGCAATGGCTGTATTAGCATAGCTCAGTTCAGTAGGTCAGAGCTGTGCACCTACCACCTCTCAGAGAGGGATCAAAGGAAGGCAGTAAAACACACTGCCAGGAATCCTTCCGAGACATCCCACACCTCAGGCTCCCACACCCTGCCTCGGCTGCTCACAGCAGCTGGAGATAAGGGCTTGGTGTCTGCCTGCAGTGAACTAGGTTCTTAAAGGGCTAAGAAGGGACCTGTATTTAGCAGGGCCATAATCAAGCAGGAGTTGCTATTACTGTTTATTTGCATGTATCAGCCTGAGTTACTTGCTTACAGGATTTGATATCAGGCTTCTGGAAAAACTGGGAAAAGTAGGCATGTGAAAGGAGGGAAAGCCATCAGATGTCTGTCGTGGCCAGTGGGAACTTTTTTTAGTCCTGCCAAAATGATAAAAATATACTTTCAGTAAAAAGATAAAAGCTAAAATTCTCCTGTAACAACTTTCCTCCATGATATGAAATATCACAAGGCTTATAAAGGGATGAAAGCTGAACAGTTTTACCAGTACAGCAGCAAAGCACAGTGTACATTTATGGAATTCAGGATTTGATCATGATTTAGTCTATATGGAATGGGTTTGAAAGGTTCTGTACACAGTAAGAAACACCATTTACCAACAAATCTTTAATAATCAGTGAAGTGCTACTGGGGGAAGTTTTTTTTTCCCTTTTTTTTTTTTTTTTTTAAGTCCAGGATTACGACATGGATATCTTTGCAGAATTACACATATTACTGTTCTGAAGTCAGAAACCGTAATCTGTAGGGTTTTTTCCTCCTTGCATTAAGGCCAGTAAGCTAAATGAAGTGCTCTGTGCTGCATTGTGTCTTTTCATAGTTCCTGAACAGAAGCCAATTTAAATAGTTAAAATCCATTTACGGGTAATGTTCCTCACAAACACTGCACCACTGAGACTATTTGTCTTTCTGAACTTGTGCTAGTGCTCGCTGCATTAGCAGTTTAATCAGATTTGTTAATGAATAATGTTTTGCTTGCAAAGTATATCTTACGTGCATTAAGCTCTTAATTGTGGAGTTGCCACAAGCCCTGGATAAAAGGCGGTGTGCACTGAAGGAGTCGGGGAATCCAGATCCCAGCTGGGTTCCTGCTCCCACTCACTCCTGCATGGAATTCCCTCTGGGTGGCTAACAGACCCTGGTGAGCCCCGTCTGCCTTGGCTGAGCTCTCAGGGTGCTCTGAGCACTGTCCTGCTTTCCTCTAGGCCTTGCTGGGGCTCAGGTAGCAAGGGCAAAAAAGGTGATCTTTCTGATATAAGGGGGTTTGTGGTGACTTTGGTTGGTTGTTTGTGGCTTCTTTTTTGGTAACTTGACACAGAGGAGTGTATGGGATGCTGACTCCTGAAAGTACTAATTTAACCTCATAGAGTAGTTTCTATATTGTTGATTACTGATGTGGTTTTCCCTACCAATGCCTTTGCTCTAGGTTTGGAGTTTTACATTCTCTGTTTGGCTTAGCATTTTAAGAATTAACCAAAAAATTGAAGTTTGATGTAAGTCTTGGGCTGTTTTAACCTACTTCTTAACGCCCAGTCCTTACTTTCATCCTAAAGTTTCATTCATGTCTTTTTCTTGAGTGGATTTAACTTACTAGTAAAATATATTCACAGTTGGTCATCACAATTCCACAAGCTGGGTAGTCTTTAATAAAGTACAAGCTCGCTTCTACATTCTGACTAGTGATAAATCACAGTATTGTGCAGGAAACTTCTCATTTAATTGCAACGTGGAACAGTGGGGCAGAAGTAGGAAGTGAGGTTTTATTTCTCTTTGAAGTTAAACATTCCACTTCTCATTTTCTTATCAAGTTTTCAGTTTCATATGCCTTTGAAATACAGCGATTATATGAAACGCTGCTTTGAACTAATGTCATAGACAACTGTGTGCCAAATTTTTTTAAGGCCTGGAAGTACATATAAACATATGTTGTTTCACATAATATCTTGTTTTGTGGGGTTTTTTTTGGAATGCAAACGAGAATACTGAATCAGAGTTAGGCATTTGTTTAAGGGACATAATGAAACCTATAAATTATCAAGTAGGAAATCAGGTCCTGAATCTAGGTATTAGTGATCAATTCCTCATTTTGGCTGGCAAAACACTTTCGCTATGTTTTTAGTCTATTCATTTTCCTCCATAGTGATTTCATTTTTTTTCAGGGAAGGCCAGTATAGTCTCAGGTTGGATTATCTCAAAGTGCCTTCCTTAAAGCATCTTTTTCAATACCGTGAATTGTAACTTTTATTGAGTCATTCTGAAATCTGTCCAGCTTCGAAGAAATGAGACAGACTTGCCTCACCAGGATGGTTTCGTAGCTGTGTCTGCTCTGTGCCCTCACTGCTGGACTGTGCCCAGCAATTTGAGGAACCTGTGGCTGTGCCCGCACAGGGCACAGCTGGGCCGGGCACGGGCAGCCTTGAGCTATCAAAAGCACCTCTGGCCTGTAAGCTGAGCTCGGTGTTCACTGTCCCTTTCCTCAGGTGACACCTGCGGTGCTCAGAGGTGAAGCAGTGCACATGTGGGGACCACTCATGAAAGCCCCCGCAGATCCCTGTTAGCAGCACCTTTCCCCTCAGCCCCACCCTTCGGTGCCTCCCAGCCACTGAGCACTTGGTGGGAGGCTCGGCTCATGGTGCTCGGCTCCCTGGATGTCATCAGCCGCTGCCTACACACATCCTCCTCCAGCTGCCTCGGGAGGCGGCGGCTCAGGTGAAAGGTGCTGCTCACAGCTGGGGCTCATGGCAGCAGCACAACTACTTATTTAGACAGGCTCTGTGTTAAATGTTCCTCTCTGCCTGCTTCGCTCACTCGGTCCTGCCCTTTCACAGCTGATACTGGGAATTGCTCTGCTCCAGTGGTGCTAATTCAGGAGTATGGTGCTGGCTTGCTGTCCCGGCTCTGGGAAGCTCTCTCCTAAGTTTTTTTCCTGTTTTAAAAAAAAAAAAAAATTCTCCTGCTGTGGTTACACAGGTCTGGGCTAGCTGGTTGCACGGCAGGTTGGGGAGCTGGGGGCTCTCCTCCCACGGGGCTCCACCAGCAGTTACTGCGGCCGGCCGGAGCGGTCACCGCCGTGTCCCCCGGGCACAGTGGCGAGGGGTCACCGCCGTGTCCCCCGGGCACAGTGGCGAGGGGTCACCGCCGTGTCCCCCGGGCACAGTGGCGAGGGGTCACCGCCGTGTCCCCCGGGCACAGCGGAGCGCCGCCGGGCTGGGGCCACCCTGGCCTGATGCGCCAGCACCGCCCCGAGCGGGGCGAAGTACGATGGACGTCACCGCTACCGACGGCTCTCCCGCCAGGCTCCAGTTCCTTCCTGGCTTTATTTATGCCTTGTGGTGAGCAGCAGCTGAATGCGCCGTTTTATCCCCAGCAGGACAGGGCACACCCAGTGAGGAGAAGCAGAAAGTTCATCGCGGCTCCAGCCAAGCTGGGAGTCTCTGCGGGGTCACCGTCGGTAGGAGCGAGTGGGGCGCATTTGGCTGGGGAAATAGGACGAGGAGAACTTAAGGAAGGAGGCAGAGCCAAACGTGTCAGCTCTATCCAAAGCAGAGCTAGGTAAACCTGTTTTCTGTTGGGTTATACCAGCTGCTTGAGCCCCTGTGTCCTAGAGTGAAGGCAAAAAGAAAACAGACTGACTGAAAACCTCAATTTACATGTTTGCTGCTCTGCCCACTGTATTTTGGCAGTCAGAAGGATTGAAATTTTTGATATTGATGGATATGTGACTGATTGCTTTCCTTGTGTGTACTTCTGTGGTGCTTATGTATGGGCGGCACACCCCGGCATATCCCACTGATTCTGAAGCTGATCCTTCTGCTTTGGGATTTCCATGCAAGTTTATCTGACTGCTCTTAGCAATCACTGTAAGGTTTTTATTTAGCACCTAACACTTGAAATTCTATTTCTCCTTGCCCAATACACCGTGTACTTAGGGGGCTGCTGAGCACCCCGTGCTGCAAGCATTGTCACCACTTGCCCTTCAACTGATTCTTCAGCAGACCCTGTGGCAGAGAAGAGTATTTCAAAATGTTGTTAATCTGACACCATTTTTCTGCAAGCTTCCCTCATAAATCCAGCAGACTGGGGGGAAGTAATTGCTCCATCTTTGGCTCAAGATAACTTCTGACACCATGTAATGTTTTATAAATACTCTAGAGGCAGATTTTTCAGGTGGGAAGACACACTACCTATTAAGTGCGTGAGCAGTCAGCTGCGGCTGATTTTACTTCAGTGTTTGGAAACTTTTGAAGTTTTACTTCAATAGAACCAGGATTTCATCCTTTTGGTAGACACAGGATGATCTCAGTAGTTCTGTGTGATTATCAGCCCAGTCATATGTACACCAAAATTATTATTTCATTTCTTAGTCATATTCCTGCTTGCAACCAGATACCTCACCCCTAATATGCTTTGGGTAGTTCTGGTATCTTTTTATGTACAGTCCTATTTCCTTTCTGGACACAGCACTGAAATATGACCAAGTGCCAAGCCATGGTGCCAAGGTATAAAGTGCATATGAAAAGCAGACTAGCTCATCAGCACAGCAGCTGGTGCCATAGCCAGGGCTTTGTGTACAAGGTTACATTTTTGTGTGAACTGAACTATGCTATAAACATGAGAGAGAAAAATCCCGAGTCAATAAGAATACTGTTACATAAATAAAGGGATATTTATTTCTTTGGCCTAAGACAATGTTGTGACTAAAACACAGAAGGAGATCAAAGAGGCTAAAAAAACCCCTAAGTAATGCTAATAAGCGGTGAGTCCAGCTTCTCTCTTATAAACTGGTCAAATGTGCCAGAGCAAGTTCTTAAACCCTTCAGTGATCACAACTGGAACAATGCTGCAGAGCACAGAGGAGGGGAGGCTGTTCTTGGCTGAGTCTTGGCTAACACTGACAAGTCAGCTAAGGGTGTAGCTGTGGCTGAACCACTGAGCAGCAGTGAATTCAGTGAGTGGGGCTGCACTTTGTTTGAAAATGAAGCTTCTTCTCATTAAGAACATGTGGAAATATCTGAGAAAAACTGATTTTTAGAACACTTTAGGAAATAGGCAAATTAGGTCTGACAGGATAGTGATATATAAAATGAATCTAAGACAAAAGGTGCATCGGGGAATTCTAAAGACATCTTTCATAATAACAAAGCCAAAAGCCATGCAAGATATGGAAAGATAATTTTCTTTCAAGATACAGATTTTTTTTTCCTAGTTTTCTGGCATGCTGTTCCTAGTCAGAAGCCTGGGAGCCTCTCCTCTATTGCAATGATGGGTCTTGGTTGCACAAGACATCACCTGTGAGTAAAGTTATTCAGACTTCATACTCACAAAGTATTGGTTTTCTGCCTCTGTGAGAAATAAAATATTGAGACTTTACTAGTATTCAAGAAAGGACAATTAAATGTTCAGAAACAGGTCATGAGCTTATCTACACTGATGTTAACTAGGATAAAAATCTTAAGAGATTTAAATGCTTATGATTCACATCATATGTAAGTACTGATGAGACTTAAGGAAGTATTTCCCTCTAGGGCAGGTTTTTCCATAATCAACCATTACTTCCCCTGGTCCACGATATGAGACTCCAGGGACAGCGAGTGTGACCCAGGATGGCAGCTCCCATCTTCCTGCAAGGTATTGGCTGTGGCCAGCAATCCCTGTTCTCTTGGAGCTGTGCCTACTGCAAATGTACAGCCCACTTGGGAGTTTCACAAAGGCAATATGGGGATCCCACTTACTTATTTTTCACCATTTTAAGCTCCTTCCCAGGTGACCTTACAAACACTTCCAGAATTACTGTGGATTGATTGTTGATCTGATGTTAGACCCAACTAGCCAGTGACTCGTGCAGCAAGGAGTGTTCTCATACATGTGTGTTCCTATTGAAGACTGGGCTGTGGGCTATGCAGAGTATAATTTCAAGACAACATTGCAGTTAGCCTGGAAAAAATTGAAAAATTACTTCATGCTCTACTTTGGGCAGAGTCTTGCTTCTGTAGTTACCACCTGCCTTACTTCAAGACCTGCAGAAACTGTGAGTAGGACTGGCAGGAAGGCAGGTGTGACTTTGAACAAGTATGGTCCTGTTAGATCAGCAGTGAAACCTGTCGTGTCCTGCCACCACAGACAGAGGTCCTGTCAGGCTGCTGCTTCTACGCTGTGAAAATAACGTATGGATGTGTTTGTAGGAAAAGAGAGGGTTGTCTGATGTGCACAATTTGGGGATCAGCAGCTGGGCTGGGTGCCTGTGTCTTGCACATCTAAGGGGAAGCTTTATATGCTGAGTGGAACAGCTCAACATCCACCACATCAGTGCTGTGATCTTTAACAAGTCTCCTGTACCATGAAGGCACTAAAAATTGAAATCTACTCCCTGTTCTGTTGACAGCTCTTTATGATCCTCTCACTGGAAATACTGAAGTCTGCAGTTAAAACGGAAATATGTTTAAGAAGTGTACTTTTGTCTGTGTTTGGCTTGGCTAGAGGCTGAAGTGAGTACAGTATGCAAGTGTGGCACAATAAAAGAGGCTTCAAGACAGAAAAGAGTATGAGATGTGTATGTTATAGATGTAAATATCACTAGCAGAGCTGTGCTGCAGAATAAATTGAAAGGTTTATAATGGGTTTCTGTCAAGAGGTTGCATAATGGTTAGGAAGGCAATATGTGGTTCAAGTCTAGAAATGGCAGCAGATGGAAAAGTATTGATTTATATTAGTGACAGTAGAAAAATAAAGGAAATAATTGAGCTACAACAGCTAGTTTCGTGCTAAAAGAACAGTGTTCATATTCCAGTTGTTTGCTGCTGCTGGGTGTCACGGTGACTCCAGGAGAGATGCCTGTATTTCAACCACTGACTGGCATGTTTGAGGGCCTAATAATTTAATAGCTATCAACACTGAATTTAATGGCATTATTCTGTATTCTGCTGGTGCTACTGGAAGCAGAATTTTGTCTTGATAGGAAACAAGGCAATCTTTATTTCTACCAGCTTCTATGCTCTCCACAACTGTACTCAGCACTAGAGAATGGGGAAGATATCAAAGATGCAACTATAGCCTCCTGTATGCTGATCAATCTATACTGACAGACTCTGGATGACTTAAAAAATGATCACAAGATCACTCCATTCTCCACTACTGGAATGGAGGTTACATGAAATGGAAGATCACTGGAGCAAAGCGTCCCAAATACCCCTTTGTTCCCAGTTAAATTCCCTAATGAGATTGGAAAGGCACAGAAATCACTTCCACTTGGCTTTATCCCTGTAGTGAGGCAGGGTTTTATTCTGGTCACATAAAGCAAAATCTCTTCCTCTGTGCCACTTATACAGGATCTGGCATTTTAACTTGGGATTTGTTATTCACCTGTATGGGGACTGTGTCTAGACGGAATGGTTTAGGAGAGTTCCAGTGGGTCCAAGATCCCCAGGCATGCAAATCAGTTCCCTGGTGCCCAGGCAGCCAGGCTCCTTCCCAGGAAATCAGAAGGCATAGCTGTGGGCTGCTGGGTCTCCCTTGACAGGGGCTAGCAACACAGCTGAAGCAGCAATCTGAAATGGGAATTTGCTCCTGTATCTTCCAGCCGAGCCTTGGCCTGTGGCATAAGTGTGGGCAAACCTCTCAGCTGCAGAGCTGCATGGAAAGGGACTCCTGCTCTCTCTGCTCCTGTTCTCTCCCTTCATCTCTCATGTCTTTTCTGAGCAGAAGTGCTGATCTGAAGCAGGCTGTGTTCCAGCTGAGTCTTGTCTCCCACAGGGTACTTGTGTTCCCCGTTCTTGGAGTTTCAGGAGTGACAGAATTCCTGAATGTGGTTTCTCTTGTGAGTGTAGCTGCATGGAGAGGTGTGCCTGAATGTAGGTCTTCATGTAATTTAGCCCTGGAACAATAAAAATTCTATAAATCAGGATTAGTTCTTTAAATCTGAGCCAAAAATCATACAAGGGTCAACTAAGGCTGTGAACTGTGTTGTGCAAAACTCTGTATTTTCATCAGCCTCCTTTGCACACTTCACCCACAAGGTACAGAATTTGCACTGTGGTGAGGCAGCTTTCTGGCAGAGGTGGCCACAAGTCCACATTGACAGAGCAAGGCCTGAAGAACCTTGTTCATATTCCTTTGGAAAGACGAGGTGTGCCCAGTTCTGGGGGTGCTGCTGACAGCAGTGCAGCTGACACCTCCTGCCATCTTTCACTGGTCCATCTGCCCCAGTAAGTGACAATGCAGAGCAACAAAGATGACTAGGATTTCTGGAGGGACCTAGGCTTCTTCCTAAATGACTACTAATATTGGCTGCTGCAGGAGCAGATGGGATTTGCAGGAACCCCAAGCTCCATCTGTTCACAATAGACGTGATGAGCCCAAGATCCAGGGCACAGCTGAACACGATGGCCAGCCCAGCATTGTCAGCTGGAGGTGAGGAAACAAGTGGGTCAGAGCAGCAAGATTAGAAAACAAGCAGTAAAGGCTTCTTTCACTAGAAAATGGCAGAAAACACTTTTCACCACTGTTGAAATTTACCTATGGTAGAACCAAAAGTCCAGCAAGGCCACCTCCTAAATATGCTGGCTGTCCTTTGAAAGCCTTATTTTCCCTTCTAAGCTGCCCATGGTTGTGGCTGCACTGAAGGAGCCAGAGCTAACTGCAGCGTGCAACCTTTTACTTAGTGGGTGGAGCTGGCCCAGCAGCATTTGTAACCTCAGAAGCTTGAATAACCCAGTTTCTAAAATCATCATACTCGCCAGCCTATGCAAAGAACATATAATTAGAGCAGCCTTGACTATTTCTGTTGAAATAGCTCTTGCAGCTTCTTGTTAGTTCTGATAGCAGGAATGTTGCTGCTTCTGCACTAATTGCTGTAACAATCTTCCGAGGGCTCAGTCCTGCAGTCAGTACGTACCATTCCTGCTGAGCATGCTGCTCTTAAAACTAAGGGACTGTCAGCCCTGGCAGAGCAGAGAGCAGTGCTGGCTGAGGTTCTGCAAGTTTTCTTGCATAAAAGGAAAAGACATTATTACTTGTTACTGATACAGTTCTTCAGTGTAATCCGCTCAGCTAAACTCCAGTGTAATTTGCTCTGCTTCCATCAGGCTCTCCTCAGCTAACTTCTGTCAATGTCCATGAGCTCAGCTGTGATTCTCAGGAACAGTCTCTCACTGCTGCAAAGAAATGAGCCCCCTTGGGTAAAAGATGAGCTCATCTATGACAGCATCCCTTGCTGATTAACTTGTTACTTCATATGGGGAGAAGATGCTAAAGCTACCTTAGCTCTCTTTTACCTGTGACATGTTTACCATTCTCCACGATGGAAAAGCTTACTCCTTGCTTTGGCTGTGGTTCTCAGTTACCACCTGATATTTCCACGTCTGGAGTACGAGGGCACAATTTGCCTCTCCACAGCATAAACTCCTAGAACTGCTCACCTCAGATGAGGCCACATTTGAAGTGGACTTGTTTGAGATTGCTGCAGCTGACAAAACTATAGCTGTGCATGCACAGAAGACCAAATCAACTCTGTATCCTGAAATGCCTGGGATCATCAGAACTTTGCACCAAAAAGCAAAGCTTCCTTTTGAAATCCTTGGCCAGTGTTGGTGAGGTCAGGCTAAAGCATTAGCAGACCACAATCTTGCCCATGTAACGTAGGTTAGAGTGGTATATTTGAAATACTTTAACACAAATTTATCAGTCACTGCCTCTGGGGCATTTGCCTGATATGTTGCAATCATCTGGGTATTTTAGCAGAGTTTCAATAGACTTGCGTCAAAATCATTTTGCCATCATCTTGACATAGTAATGTAGTCTCCAGTGACTGCAGTGACATTATTTTGCCATCATCCTGATATCATCTATTACAGCATTGTGGTCCCCATGCTCTGGCATTGCTGAGTGCTTTGCCTCATTATACTATTTTCATAAGCTTGCTCTGAAATTAGTGCAAAATAGCTGTGGTTTTCATAGCACGTTACATGCATGGGGGAGTTCCCTAAAATCAGAAAAGATATTTCAAGTATACTGATCTGCTATTTTAAGAACACTCCAGATTTTTAACATTTTTCCTTTAAATGACCAAAATGTTTAATTCATACAAAACTGCCAGAAAAAATGTTCACTTAGGAGGTAAATGATGTTTTACTCAGAGTTTGGCAGGAGTACTGAAAACTGGTTCCAAATTATGCTTTGTTAAACTCTCCATCATTAAAAGCAACATAAACTTAATCTTTTTGGGGTGTACACTGGAGGAAACATTGCTTATTGCAGCCTGAAATAGCTTCAGTATTCTTATGTTTATGATCCAGTGACTCCTGTGTTTGGGATGCAGCTTATTTTGAACAAACTCAGTCCTTTACAATATTATTTTAAGTCTTGATCACAAACATATCCCAGGTATCTTCACATGCACAGATAATTTCAGAAATTGAGAGTATTGCTGAATTGTCTTGGATAGGGAAAGACTTTTGTCTGGGCTTAGCCTGGCCACATTTAGCTAAAGCCATCTTAAACTTGGCCATTTTCTGAGCATAAGACAAACAGTTTCTCCGGTGGGATTGTTCATGTGAACATTAAGTACACACATAAGTATTTGGAGAATCCAAGAGTGCAAGAGACAGATGTAAAGATTCTCACTGACTTTAGTGGTTTTAAAATCGCTTCAGTAGCTTTACACCAGGTCCTTAGAGAGCTTCTACTTCTCATATTTGTAGAAACAGGAGGAAAATTTAAGCTTGGTGCATCAGTCAGTGCACAATGGTGATCCTCTTGCAATCCTCTAAGTACTGGAGTTTGAAACTTAAGTATGGAAAATGCTGTCTGTGGTGTTTCAGCTCTCTGTAAGCACCAGGAATGCTTTCAACAGAGATATAACACTGATGTCACTGGAGACCTAGGTGACACAGGACTTGATGCTAAGTAGCAGTTCATATTTTGCAGGCTTTTGTAAATTGCTGTAGGGTCCCTGCTTCTTAACACCCTGCCTTGGTATTCTCATATCTATTCTATGGGTCTCTTTTTCACCTTTTTAGTTAATCACATTTTCCAAAGAGAACAGCAGTAAAAAGTAGATACACAGTGAAGGCATTAATCCTTTTTTTCATGCCCTCATAGCAGGCCACCAGATTATAAACAATTTTTTTAAAAAAATAAGTTTAATTATTTCTCAATCAGGGAGAAATAGCCCGGGTTTCTTTTTTTGCCATTGATATAACCCATTTCAAAAGTACCCACGTAGAAGGAGTTTTAAAGTTTCAGCATTTAAAGTATGTTGTCTCACATTCCAGTACTGATCCTTGCAGTATTGTCTCTTGGTTGGCTGCCCTTTCATTTCTCTTCAATTACAGCTCCCTCAAAAGCTGTATAGAAAAAGATGCAAAAGAATAACACAGGCCATTATTCTGGGCTTTCAGTGGTGATAGACTCCACTATAGCAGACATTCAAATAATGACTGAACTATCACTCCCTCAGAAGCTGTTCTAACAAAGCACCACCAACAAAATTCATGGGGTTAGTTAATGTTGAATTGTGACAAGTTATGGGATGATATGGAATCACTTTTTGTTCAAACCCAGAATTACTTCATGGTTCTGTTAGCTATATTAAATCTTCATTAGTCCAAAAACGAGACTGAAATCAGGCCATTCATACACTGACATCTGCTGAGCTTGCAGATGAATAAAACTTTGTGCTTCTTCCCTACATTCAGTGGGTTGGCAAACAAATAATTATTTTCTGTTTCTATTTTGTTCATACAAAGCCACCAAATCATGGTGCAAATACATGCAATAGTAAATCTCCCATTGTCCCTAACAGGAGCAATGTCTGGGTCCATCTATATGCAAGTTGTAAAGTCTGTCCTAAAAAAAGCTGCCTGGTAACCCTGTGAGTATGCCAGCAATCATAAATGTGGTCTATTTTACCGGGCATGCTGGAAAACTACTTGCGCTAGAGAAAAAGTTCCTGACAGCAGCAGCCGCTGTCCCTGGGATGGGAAAGCAGGCACGTCCATTAGCGATTCCTTTGTCAGTAGGAGCAGCTTATCTTCATAATGCAGCCAGGGGAAGGCTGAATTACTATCAGGAAAACAGACAAGTAGCTGCTACTATGAGCTGAGTGGGAGAGGAAACAGAATAGGGGACCACGTCGGTGGGACTCTGCTGAAGGGAGTGAGAGGGGAGTTAGATAAAGTGAAAATAGGGTCAGTGTCAAAACGTTTAATTAAGAGGCAGCAGCAGCAGAGCGAGCAGGGAGAGGAGATCAGAGGAGGTAAAGGAATGGTGGGGAAAAGTAACAAAACGAAAAAGCTGAAGGATTGATTCTCTGGGGTTTTTTTCCCGAGGAGAAACACTGCTTCTGGAAAAGAATCTTCACCTCTCTTACCCTAGTAGGACGTGGAGGAATAAAGTCTGAGAGGGTTTCATTGACCCTCAGCAAAGAGGGGGGAGACCCTGGAGAAAGGGACACTGCTGCCAGAGGGGAGGAGATGCTGTGTGAGGAGCACCTGTTCCATTTCTGTGTAGGTGAAAATTACTAAATGGTCATATCAGGAGCAGGCAGGTAGAAAGCCCCTGCACCCCAAAGGCAGGGAGGGAATGGCTTTTGTGAGCCCACGTGCTGAGGCTGGTGGGATGAGATGTGTGAGGAAAAGCTTCACCTGAAGGAAAAAGGGCTTTATTCTCTGGGTGCCCACAGGCTAAAGCCCAGCACAGTGTTTAAAATGCTTCTGCCAGGCTCTGCTTGCATCTTTCATTTTAAAACAATGAATATAGCTTTTCCTAATTTATAGTAGGGTGCTCAGAGCTGGCAGATCACCAGCGTTGTTTCTTCTCTCCTTGGATTAACCCAGTGTTCTCCACATTTCCCTGAGCTGCTGCCACCACGGTTGTTGTTCTGAATCCTGCAGCACCAGCTCTGTCAGTCAATCACCACGATCAGCGGTGGCATTGAGACACAAAATAACGTGGAAAAAAACTCACTCTGTAACCCAGGAAAGGGCTGGGTGGCACTGTGAAATCAAGAGCAGACACATCCTGTGCCAGTGGCTACATCATCTCCTCACTCCCTGCTCTGTTTGTGTGTCCGTGTGTGTGAGTGTATGCACATGTGTTGTGGCTTTTGTCCTTCCTCTTACAAGTTTGAGAAACTTGGCCCAATATGCCAGAAAAACCTACTGAAACGGTGAAATATACAATGAATCCTCTTTATGCCTCAAATCTAGTCCAGGCTAAGCAGAATGGGGGAAGAAATGGTGGTTAAATAATTAGTTTTATGTATTCTTAATACATACTTTATTAGCATGTAACTAAGTGTTGTTAACTGAGTGAAATATGTTGTGTAACAGATGACACCTCCTTTACAACTGACACCCTAAGATAGAGATCAGTGTTTATACAGGAGGGGAATGCAAGAATTCTTGTACACTTCACCTTTTCAACCAGCAGACAAACTCTACCTTCTGATTCCCCCAATTTAGTTATCATTTTAGTGATGTCATCCCATGCTATGTAAGTTCAGAGGAACTAACTTCCTCATTTTCTGGGAGCTGTGACTTTCTTACAGCACCATGACTTCAGTGGGCAGACATAGAGTGACATTTGTCTGGAACTGCTGTGGGTGATAGGAACATGAATATTTTTGTGACTGTGAACTTAGATCGATATTCCAGTTACCATTTTAATGGAAAGATGACTGTGTGTCATTCAGAGCATTCTACACATGGCTAGGCCTGGATTTAAATGCATTTGTTGTAGGGATAAATTCTTGGCTAGAGGCCAATGATCTAACATCTTCACTCTGGCTGTGCCTCACCCACAGGTTGCTGTGCAGATGCTCCTGAGCAGGGCAGGAGGTGCAGTTCTGCTACATGGGACTGTAACTTGGGCTTCAGCATTTCTGGGGTTTAAGGACAATGTTCAGTACTTTGTTTCCCTCTGAAACGAATTCTTAGCTAGAGCATGGAGTGCAGGCTGTGTTTTCAGCAGTTTAGTTTTCTCTGGAAACGTGGAGCAGAACTGTGCATTGAGTAAAGTCCCTCTGTGTCCTTCAGCAGCACTTCCAGGCTGAGTGCTGCTGCAGGTGTGAACAGTGGATGGTAAAAACTTGGGCAGTTGTGCTTGCACCTTGGCAGGGGGAAGGCTGCCAGCTGAGCTCCTGGTTCAGTGAAGTGCTGAAAAGTCAGTTCAGGAACAGAGGTGCCTGCAGGAGGGATCACCTCTCTGCTGGAGCTGAAGCACTGGCTGACGCACCTGCTGAGCCTCTGACGCCGAGAGAGGGCTGGGGTTGCTGTGATGTGCCATTCCAGCATCCATGGCTGCCATTTCCCTAGAGTGAATTATCCTTTCAAAGTGGGGGAACAGTAGCCCTCGTAAAGGGAAGTGGGTTTTTAGAGGTCATCCAAGTCCTCCACAACTTTGAAAGCATAATTTCTGACAAGTGTACATCTTGCATACTCTTGAAGCCTTCCAAGGAGGGAGGCTCTGTGACCTCCCCAGGCGATCTTTTCCAGTGCTTAACTAGCCATATTATTACCAAGTGTTTCCTAATGTTTAACCTAAATTTCCTGTGCTCCTGTTTAACCCAGTACTTCTTATCCTATCCACACTGGATAAGGAAGACTGCTTATTCCTTTCCTTTTTTAAGTGCATATGTGTATATTACATATGTAGTCTTCCTTAGCCTTTTCTGCAGACTATATGAGAGCATTCCTTCCAGTTCTCCTTGCAGCTTGTGTTTGCTGGGCCTCTGGCTGCTCTCAGTGCTCTCTGCTGGATCTTTTCTGTTTGGTATCTTCTTTGAAGCTGAAAGGAGTTGCCCCAAAGTGCCTGCACTGTTCCAGCTGTGAAAAATCGCATTGTAATCTAAGCAAACATCCTGAGACTGTGCAGCCCTTCTCACTTTTACTGTCTGGAGAAACTAAGTCATTCTGATCTAACACACAAGACTGCAGTAGAAGTATTTCACAGAAGCAAATGCAGGGCAGATGCCTACAGAAATGTACTTAACATACTTCCAGTGTGAGAGAGAATTTTGTAGGTGGAGGGAGACTGTATTTTTCCTGGCTCACTTATGACCAGGAGGAGGCTGATCCTGGAAAGCTTTAATAAAGTTGAGATTTATCTGTTGCTTCTCCTCTATTCCCACTGAAGGAAATTAAATTGGTTTAACAAATCTGTGTTTTTGACAAAGCCATGCTAGCTGTTACTCATCTCCTTGTTATTTCCTGAGCGGTTACAAATAATGTGATTGTTTCCGTGTTTTTCCAAAAACTGACCTTCACTCACTGCTCTTTAATTCCCCATTACAATCTTTTCCCTCCCTGTAAGGAAACACACTGTCTGCTATTTTTGTGTCTTCTGGATATTCACCCATATCCCCTAAGATCCTCAAGGAAACCACTCATGGCCCTGAGATTGCTTCAGATAGTCCAGTAGGATACTTTAAGATGAATGGTATCTGACCCAGCCAATTTGAAAGATCTGATTTATCTAAACACTATTTAATCTGTTCTTTCCCTGATCTCACTTGTGATTCTACCTCTTTGTCACTATTGCTGTTTCCTGCCTAGCCTCATTTGACCTTTTTGGTAAAGACTGCAGAAAAAAAAACCTTCAAGCCCTCAGCCTCTTCAGCATCACCTGTCAGTAACTTTCCCTGCCTTGTTCAATAGCGGGCCAACATGTTTTCTTTGTCTTCCTCTCCTTATGAAGTGTGTTTGCATCATGTTTTCTTCTTGTCCTTTCTGCACCAATGTGTCCCCTGTTCTCACTTAACCTTTGTGATTTGGCCCCTACACTCTCTCTTTTCTTTCAGCCTGGTCTTCAGTAATCTGACCTAGGTTCAACTTTCTATGCCCTCCTGGTGTTTGAGGTTGGAGAGAAGTCCATGGTTTAGTTAAGGTGGTTTCTTACAACACTTCAAATGGTTTTGCTGCTTTGGAATAATTTGCATACATGCTGTTAATAGAACTATTTTAAGGAACTATCAGCTACTCTGAGTGCATTCCCCTTGAGACAATACTTAAAATTCTCTGAGTTTATTTAAACTGGATTTTTTCAAGTTTATTGCTTCTATTTGCTGTTCATTTTCCCTTCCAGGAGCAGTGAATTTTCTCATTCCATGATAACTGTCACCAAATTGCATTTTATTTGCTTACTTTTAACCTGTTTCTCCTGACTCTTAAAATGAAGAGTAGGGAGCCTTCCCTCAGTTGCTTCTCCAGCCTTGCCTGCAAGTCATTGGCAGCATGGAGTTTGTCCTGTGATCCCCGTGTCCCAGCAGGCATCTCCATCAGCCTCCTGCCATGTGCCTCCATGGCCGTCAAGCCCGGTAGCCTGGATGTGTGTATGATTCATCTTGCTGCCCTCCAAAAGAAGGAGCTCTGTCCATCTGTTCTTTGAGGCTTACTCTGTACACCCCACACCCCCCCCATCGTGACAGCACCTGTGTTCACTCCCTCTGTTATTATTAGCTAGGGGTTTTCAACTGGTTATCTCTTCCCATGTTTTACACTGTGGGTGAATGTATCTGTGGACAGCATTTTGTCCTTCTTCTCCCTGAACGAGCTCCACTAGATATATTAATATTCTAGTCATGTGAATTATCCCAACAAGTTTCTTGTTCCAATTAATTCATCATTTTGAGCACGTATTAAAACTTCCAAGTCCTCCTGTTTATTCCATGTATTTCTTGCAGAAGTTCTTGTGATTACTTTTTTGTGATTGCACCCATCATCTATCAGGAATAACTCTGTGAAGTCAGCGGGTCGTATTTTGCTGTCATTTACATGAATGTCAATCCAAATGATTCTACTGATTGGCAAGAAGCTATTTTGGATTTACTTACATGAGGGTAAAGGAAGAATTTGGCCCACTGAAATGAATTCTGTGTGAAATAGGTCTGGCCAGGAGGATTAACATGTTTCTCTAATTGCTGGATGTGTTATATTGTATGTAATCAGTGTAGTGGCAATAAAATATGATTGCCACACCCAGACTATTTCTTCACTGAGCTTTTTGGATCCTTTAATTGTCCTTTGCTTGTTACTGTGCTCACATTAATAAGGTGCAGGGTTTAACATAATTGAAAAAATAAATTAAAATAATTAAAAAAGAGAACTCTGAGATGTGCATGTAAGCAGACTGTACCATGTAGTTTGTGCTACAGCAAAGCAGCAGAATGAGGTAGAAAAAGTCAGCTTTTGAGGGTTTATTACTTTTTGCTTTGTGATGACTGGCTTCAAGCCCACACATTTCTTGAATACACAATAGGGAGTTGGGCAAGACTGCAGAAATAAATTTTATTAACACACAATCACTGCAGCACCAGACAGAATAATCTCCTTTAGTCTCCTCTAGCTGGCAGAGTCCTCTTTGTACCAGGTCAAGTCAATTAGCAGTATAATGTACGACAGGTTTTATTTAAAAAGGGTTTAATTAAAGTTTTGTTACAAAGCTCATACAAACTAACAATCTGTCTTTTAGGGATATGTATTATCTAGAAATTGATTTTAACTTAAACACTAATTTATAGACTGTCCCCTTTAATAAGTATAATTCCTTGGAAGATATTAAGGTCCTCCTGCCCCAAATAAATTCAGGTCCTGATTCAGCAAAACATGTAATTACTAAGGACTTCAGTGAAGCCACTCATGCACTAAAAGCTGAAGGTGTGCTCCAGCACTTTGCTGAATCGGGGCCTTACTGTATAACCCTGCCCTGATTACACAAATTGGCCAATTCAGCCATGTCTTTGCTGAGAAAGATACTTAAAACCATTTGAGATGTCTTTCAAATACCTCATGTAGGCCAGTAAAGATGAGAGCATTTCCTTCTGCTAGATATAGATGGATTTCACTAGTCCTGGTATCCTCTCATGTTTTACATCTAAATACAATTATTTACCTATGCCACCTATGTATATATTTTTCAAAACCAGAAAATATTCACCCTACTAATTCTTTGGTTTTTTCCTTTTTTTTTCCCCTCCCAAGAAAGCACAGGCTGGCTCCCCAGAAGATGCAGCTAAGTGGAGCTGCATTAACGTAAATGGAGCTATGTTAGTTTATGCCAATTGAGGATAGTAGCCCAAAAGTTTAAGTAGATTTTCTTAATGAAGACTATCAGTGTTCTCTAGTGATTGCTAACTACAACCTTTCACCTGTTTCTAATCCCTACAGAATAAAAATTCCCCTAAAAGCTGAGAATATCTCACATTTCAGGATAACTTATAATTCATCATTGTATATGACCTTTTAAAAAACTATTTCACAAGATATACAATTTAGAGTAACAAACAAGTGACTAGAAGGGGTTTCTGTATAAAAAAGATCCCAGGGGTTTTTTTGGCTCTCTGCTGGGCAGTGTGGTTAACTCACCCCAAAACCTCTGGCTCATTAATGTTCCCAGTGAGCAGGAGGCAGGTGAGCTAGGCTCTGTAGCCTGCCTCAGACACCCCAGAATGCACTGGATGTTTACTGCATGTGCTGGAGCCAGGAATGCTGGACCCTGCTGGGGCAGCCCCAGTGGGGGGGTCAGACACTCGGACAGCCCCCGTTTTGGCAGCCGCGAATCCACAACAATGGCCAGAAACACCAAGAAGCCTTAGAAGGCATCTGTCTTCTCTTCACAGCATATTTGGGAAAGTTGTGCCTTTTTGTTGTAATGTTTATTACCAAAGCAAAGCCTCCTCATTTTTTATTTTTACTTTTTAAATCTTTGAGACACATGTAACAGCGGGCCAGAATTTGCTTTGATTAATTTCCAATCTGGTTCTACTGTGTTCTTCCCCATGGTGTAAATCTAGACTGCAGCTGGTAGGGGGTTGTATGCTTAAAAAGAAAAAAGCCTCAGCACCACAACATGCAAAGTAGCAGGCTTGCTTTGCCTACTTCAACATCTGAATAGTCTGAAAACCAAAATATAATTCAGATACTGCTTTTCCTGCCACCTTCTGCCTGAGCCCTCCAGAGTTGAGCCAGGGAAGACAGGTGTGTGTTTGAAATATATGACAAGAGAATAAAATGAGGGGCAAGTGGAGGGAGAGCAAAAGATGTGCTTTCAGAAAACCTGTAGAAAAGAATAAAGAAAAACTTGAATAGAGCAATAAATTCTGTGGGACAAGTCCTCCACTGACAGCTTCAGTGACAGATCCCTTGATTTCAGGGAGGCTGCTGACACTGAGCTGCTCAGATTTTGCTGTGATGGCCCTACTTGTTTGAGCAGAGCTGTTGGGTGGGGATGCCTGGCCCAAATATACATCACAGGCTGCCTGCTAGCTAGCCGAACAGGCTTGCTCATTTAAAATTGAATCAGGCTTTGAGCTTCAGTTTGCAACAGAGAAACATTAGAAATGAAATCGTTTGCAGAGAAATCTTAAACAATATGATAGAGTCTCAAACCAAACTCTTCAAGATGTGTCCGGGATTAATGCCCAGTCATGTTGCAAGCTAAACATGCTGGTCAAAGTGTATTTTACAAAACCTGAAGAGCCCTAGCACCCAACAGGGTGTGGGGTTCCTCAGGAATAACCACCAGGCTCAGGTATGCTGGGGGGCACAAGCACAGCTGGTGTTCCTCATGGAAACTGCCAGGCTGAGGGACAACTGACCCCTGCAATTAAACAGAAATATTTTCCATGCTTGGATTTCTTGTTGGCCAGTTAAGAGGCCTGGGGTATCTCTACTTGCCGTTTTACAAGTCTATGTGTGACCACATAATCCACAATAAATGGAGAGAGATGAGTGTTTAAAGACTTGATACTCTTACCCTGGCTCTGCCTAAGTGTCCTAAGGGTGGTGGAATGGCTGTGTTTGGATGTGTGCAAACCCTCACAGGTGTGAGGACTAGTGAAAGGAGCAGGGAGGCAGGGATGAGCTGCTGGGAATGGTTGGATGTTGGAGGGTGCTGCGCACCAGCCAGTGCAGGTAATTGCACTGCCCAGTACAGCAGCTTCTAAGGTTCCACAGTCTTCCAAAGGCATTTGCAGGTTTAAAGTTAAGTGTGTTTTCAGAAGTGCAGTTGAGTTTGGGGCCAAACTGATCAGCATTTTAAGAGTTCCAGCCCAGAACTGTAAAGCAAAATAAACCCAGGCCTCCATGTGCCAAAGTCTAATGTGTTAGCCCGCACTTTCATCCACCCTTTCCTTCCCTCCCCTCCAGAAACAGTCTCACCCAATTTTACTGTAATGTAATGGAAAATAGGAACCAGAATGCACTGGGACCTCCCTTACCAATTTTTTTAAAGTCCAAATAGGTCCCATAGACCTCTCACCAAGTGATTTCAGTTCTCAGCCAAAGTAGCCACATGGTATAAAATACGAACAGCATTAATCCTAAAAGACAAAATACAGCACAAGAAAGGGTTGCAATGAAAATTAAAATATCTGCAAATGAATTTAGCTAGTGTCCACCATCCTTTTAACATTCAAAGTGATCTTCCTCTGGAAAAAAAATAAATTAAGGTCAACACACAAACTTCCTCTGCTTCCTGGAATTCTTACATATTTTCACTATGATAACATGATTTGTGTGTGTGTAAATGTGAGGGGAGAGGCGGCCGAGAGCTGGCGGAGAGCCCCCTCCCCCTCGGTCCTGGGAGAATGCCTGAAGCATGAGCTCAGCTGTTCGGCTCCGCGCATGGTGTCATACACTTCCACAAGCAAATTCACAGTGACATTAAGAAAAGAAGATCTGGGGCCCTAGTCTCTGAAGTGTTCACAGTGTCCACGAGACAGCTCCTACATAAAGGGCTGTTTATTTGTTGAATTAGCAAATTGGTGCCTGTGGAGGGAGTTGGAAATATCTGAGCAATCCTGGGGTTTTCTTTGGTACACTCACAGAAGTATGTTTTCTTCTATGTGAGTTTGCTCCCACAGAAACTCAGGTCTTTGCATTTCTGCTTCTCCCCCCTCCTCCCTCATAAATAAATACCCTTAAAAAACTAGGTAGCTCACAATTAGCCATTAATTAAGTCCTTTACTGGTTTAGAATAAATAGTTGCAGAAAGCCCAGGATGAGGATCTCAGCACAAAGCACATCTGTACACCATGGTGTGCTTCTGAGAAACAGAATTTAAATGATTTGCATATGGCCACCTAAATATTTAATGGGTTTGCAGTTTAGAAAGGCTGGCTTAGAACTATGCTATGCAGCCTATCATCTCCTCTGGCTCTGCTGGCTGTGTTGGGTCAAACGTGTTGTTATTTTTTTGGGCCTGATCCTGGAATTTCAGAAGCTGTTGGAGCACTTGGCACCATTTAAATGGGGGCTCCTCTCCAGCGTTGTGTCTGCACACAGCTGAGCCTAGGACACGTTCAAGTTTCTAAAGCTGCTGGAGTCTTTGAGAATCTTTAAGCCAAAACCTGGCAGTGTTGTTCCCCTCACAAAGAAGTTTCACACTAGCATGGTATCAGTTCTCAAACTGCCTTACAGCCCCTCTTTCTCCCCCTGCCCCATCCCCCCTCTATGTACACGCTCCCAAACCCAGCTAAGCATTTCGCGAGTGTGCAGGGCTGAATGCACATTCACAGGAAACAAAACCGTGAGATACTTTCAAAAATGCAGACACACACAACGCTTCTAGACAGCTACAGGCAGGTGCAGTGTTTATGCTCCAGCCGACTGTCCGGTGCTGCAGCGGGACAGAGGCATTCCGATGGGACTGCGCTCCAAGGCCACAGTAAAATATTAACTGAATGGAAAAGTTAAAGAAAAAGAAGCAGCTCTTCCCAGTGGAATTGTAGCATTCTCTCCTCTTCACATTCTTTTGAGCTCATTCATTCCTTTGAGCTCCAATAACAAGTCAGCTCTTTGTATATGGTGAGACTTGTAATGGAGAAGAGAGAAATTCCCTCAGAAGCAGAATCCTGTCTTGCACTTTTTGCAGGGATCGCTATGCTTCTCTGCCAGCCACAGAGACACTTCTTCCCAACTCCACTTCCAGGCAGCCTCTCTGGCACAGACACTGGTACCTGTGCTTTAGAAGTCAAGTCTCCCATCACAAACATGCATCCAAATAACCAGCATTTTTGGAGCTATCATTCCAAGTACTTCGTCAGGTAAACACTGGGACTGAGGAGGCCGATAGCCCTGGGGATTCTTAAGCTCATGCAGAGTCAGGTTTTACTGACCAAATCCCAGTAATCCAAAATTCCTGTTGACCCCAATGGGAGTTGCAGGTGCTTGAAAACCTCAGATTAATGGATCGCTTCATTCATCATTGCACTGCAGCCTTGTCTGGACAGGAAGACAGTAACCTTTAAAGAGCAACACTTCACAACCATTAAGAAACTAATATTTTATGCATTTGTATCACAGTTGGCTCCAAAGCCAACCTTGGCAAGTGTCTGGAGGCTTCTCCTGAGAGTCATTTTGTGTGTTAAAACTGCTGCTCTGTTTAAGGTGTTTAAGGGTTGTTTCTCTGATCCTTCTTCATTAGAGGTAATTGAATAGTTTAGAAGCCCGATCACTGTTTGGCTGAGTCTTCCAGTCAACAAACCACTGATTGAATTATCGCTCACAAGACACAGAGGCGCAGAAAGATAAGTTTATCACAATTTTCTAGCACTCAGAACATCTTCAAAGTGCTTGACAGGCCACTAATTAGATTTTTATAAACAGCTGTGGATTCAAATCTTGCCAAAATGCAGAAAGATTCCTGTAGCTCATGATTTCAATTTCCCTACAACTTCACTGGTGACTTCGGCAACAACATCCTCCGCACAGTTTCCTTACTTGGGGAAAAAAATTCCCTCCAGTTGCTTTGCAAGGAGGTTCTGTGCAATCCCAGGTGCTAGCCCCTTCCTGCAGGCTCCTGAGCAGCTCTGTGTTCTTTCTGTGCTAAGAGATTTCATTTCACCACCCCCAGCGAGACAGACTCTACCTTCTGCCTGAGGCAGAGCTGCAGCTCAGCCATGCCAATTATAAAAGATGCCTCCCAAACGTGTATTCCTGGTTTCCAGAGTGACTCTGAAGTGCTACCACACCTATCTTTAGAGTGGCTAAAAGTTACCGAGAGGCAGTGTGGTCACAGGGAGTCACATACCGTGCTGATGAGTGTAGCATGAATTGCTAACTAGACAGCCAGGGACACTTGGATTTTCCTCCTGGAATCCCTAAACTGACAAAATCAGGCAAAGCTTTTTTTTTTTGTTTGTTTTTTGGTTGTTGTTGTTTAATTGCTGTTTGGCTCTCCATGCTTTGCTGGGACTTACCATGGCTTGCTTCCCTCCTAGGCATTACACCCAAAGTTGCACTTGCTTCTTGCCGCACCTCTTCAGGCTGCTCTGTATCAGATGAGCCCTAGCTGAGGAAACTGCTCCGAGCTCTGTGCTCCATTTCATTGCCATTGACTTCGATCCTGCTGTCTTGAAAACACTTTCTCATGGCCCTGGGGAAACCGTGATACATGTTCAGCCCAGCATCTTTCAAAAACCTTCAAAATAATGTGAATTTTGAATGTGTGATCACTTTCATCCTTGGATTGCTGACTCCCCAAAAGCCTCAGAATCATTGCACCAGAAATTGTATTGAGATCTGTGGTTAAGTGTCTAGAGGGCAATGCAGCTGGAGCAGAGCAGCATGATTGCTGCATACAGGGGAGGGAGTACAATAATTTCGGCAGCAGGCTAGGGTTAAGGTCACCTGAGCTATAGATATTTCAAATCTATCCAATTAAACAATGCTAATTAGTGGTGGTTCTTTTTTCTTGTACAGTCAAGGCTGTTTTTCCCTGTCTAATAATGGAAGAATTCCACCACCTTCAGAAGTGATTTCTCAGGACTGATTAAGGAATATTTGTTCAACTTAGAGAAGAATGAAGTCCTACATATATGTTAATACATCCCCACTAACACAGAATGGCTTTTTGTTGTTCTCCTCTGTCTGGAACATGAACAATTTATAGTCTCCTGCTGCATCTAATTAGTGAATCTGACCCTTAGATTGAAGCAGTAGAGGTTTGTGATTTCTAAGTCAAACACTTCCAGGCTCTATCATTGAAAAGAGGCTTCATAAAAGACTCAAGAGATGCAGTATGATATTTAAAAGCCAGTCCGATACAGCCAGAAAATAAAGGCATGCTCTGAGGCAGTTGCATGGCTGTCTTGGTTCACATTCACAATGCAGAGCGAAGGTAAACTGCTTTCAACATGGATATGTGGGAAGAACTTGGCCTTGTACAGCTCCCTCCTTGGTACTAGCCAAGATAAAAATACATCAGGATTACCAGCATCTAGGAAACTAGCATATGGTGCTACCACAGAATGTAATATGAATATACTTTAGAAAACCATTATTTTTCTCTTCTTGAGCAGTTTCTCATTAATCTAGATGCCATTCATTCTCTGCCTGGATTTTTTCCGCATTTTTCCCATGAAAAGAGAGGATATGCTTGAATTAATTTAATTGCCAATGTTTTTTTCAAATAGCTGTGGCAGAAATAACTTTTCCTAGCCAGGTTAAACAGCCCCTTCAGCACAGCAGTTAACACTTATTGTTGCTGTCAGCCCCTCTGCATTGATTTGGGATCATACTGCTTTTAGTGCTGAAGTGGCTTGGGAAGTTGCAGTGCTTCCTTTGCTCCCTCCTTTCTTTTTCCTGCAAGAGCAAGATGATCTCACCATAATCTGGCAATAAGTTGTTTTCAAATACTTTAGAAAGAGCCAGAGTGCTCCAAAGGAATTCAGGGGTTCATTTCCAAGCCAGCTGAAGGTCGTCCCTGAATGAGTGGGCTCCTTCCCTCTGGTGATCCCTGCGCTTCTGTGGGGCTGTAGTGTCTGTGTGAAGTAGGCATCAGCCAGGCAACATCCCCTACTGCTGGAAGCTGCTTCCCACCCTTTCCTCCTCCCATGGCAAAACCCAACTTCCCTCAATTTCATGTGCAAACTGCAGGTGATGCTGCTTCCAATAGCAGCAGGTACAGCTGGAAGGCAGAGCAGGATGATCACCACCACCTCTCAGAGAGGGAAGTGCTTTCCCTGTCCCAGCTACACCAGCCGCAGCAGCAGGGAGGGAGCGAAGCTGAGTGATGTCCCTCTCACAATCTTTACCTGCAAAGGTTAAACTGGCTGGTCCTGTGAGGGGTGTGCCCTGTTCTGCTTTCCCAGACTTAATCTATTCTGCACTGTACATAACAAAGTGAGGGTGAAGTGAGAAGACAAAAGAAAATGCTATCCTGTTGATTCTGTCATTTCTGCTGCTGCTGTCAGCCCTGAACATTTTGTATTTCTGTAAACATAGAACTCATTAGGGCATGCAACTGATTTGAGAAAAGTGATGGTAAAACAGGGTGGTTTTTTGGAGAAAAATATAAAACCAAACCCCTTCTCTGAACACTGGGATGGATATGGACCAAGGAGAGCATGCAGCACAATTGGCAGCATCTTTCACCAAGTTCCAAAAATGCCATTGTACCCTTTGACACATTCTGGAAGCTCTAGCAGTAGGTCAGAGACAGAGCTGTCTCCACCCAGGAATATTTCCTTTGGAAAAGGGAAGGCAGCAGAGTGGGTAGCTGGGATTAGAGGTGTGAGCACAGCAGAAGGGCCAAGAGAACGTCTTAAGGAGTAATAGGGCCAAATGAAGGAAACATTGTGCAGGAATGTGTTGGGTGACCAGGAACACAAGATGGGCAGGAGAACAGAGGGTCCAGGGAAGGGGACAGTCTGAGAGGACACACATGCTGGAGCTCCCAAGGGCTCCTAGTGGTATTCTCCTTCCTGCCTTTTACAAGTGCTGGCAATTCAACTGTCACTCTTGGCCCTAATGTACAAAGAGTAACTACACTCATCATCCTTTTGCACTTGCATGTTGTAAAGCTGACTTGTAACTTATATGTACCTAAAAGTAGTTAAGTTCCAGCTGCTATCTTGAGTTATAGGAGAAGTCTGAGGTAACTGCTCTCATACTTTCCTTTGGGGGACAGGGAGGGTGGTAGTGCAATTTCTCAGGACTGTGCCACCTTATTAATTTGAAAAACAAAATGTATAATTCTGGATGGATGCCATAGTTTTGTTGATATTGTATTGGACATAGAAATGTATCTTAATAGCTTTTATTCATTCCTGCACTGAAAGGAAGTAAAGCTTTATTTTTTTGGCTCAAGAAATCTGACACTAGTTGAGACACCACACATTTCTACAGAAGGCTGCAGCCTCTAGCAAATGGATGCATATTTATATGACAGGATATGCTCAGTAGCCCTGGGAAACCGAGATTTGAAATCAATAATTTCTAGTAAATCACAAACTGACATTGGCAGCATCCTAGTCTGGCTGAATATCTGTATCATCACAGACACTCTTCTTTAATAAACAGAACATAGAATGTTTCACGCATTGGTTTTGCATTTTCTTGACAACTGCATAAAAGTATAATTTCTAAGCATGATTCAAGGGATCTCTGACAAAGGAAAGAGGGTAACATTTGTTTCTGTGAGCTTTATGGGTTTAAATCTCAGGGCCAATTCTGCCATCAGGTAGTTTATGAATATTCATGTAAATTGTTTTGAGTTGAAGAATATGTAACTTTGCCATGTATCTGGCATGGAAAGAATACTTTGACAGTCATGAAATAGAGAATGTTTAAAAAAATAGCTTTAGCAAAGAGAGGACTGCTTTAAAAATGAAAGGAAAAATTAAGGAAGAAAGGTGTGTTTCTTGAGGAAAGGAAAATAATGTGATCCTGTCTCAAAAACAGTGAATATAGAACCATTTTCTCATGTTTAGATAAAGCATATCTTGGAATATCTTGTATCAGGTCTGGATCAAATTCTGCCTTTCTGTTGACTTCTAGAGAAGTTGAGGCAGGTCTGTGTGTCTCTGGTCATTGCACTTGTGTATGAGCTGTGTGATCCAGCAGTGAAAAACAGCAAGGCTAGAATTATTCCTAAGCCTTTTTGTGTTATTTTATCTTCTGAGTGGTGTCTTACTTGCAGTCAGGTACAGGAATCAAATAAGTGTGTCCTATTGCCCAGGCCTATTGTCAACCTGGAAATTTGGCAAGTGTTGCCTGTCACTGTTTGCTCCTGATCCAATACCCCTTGCATGTGCTGGGAGCTGGTTTTGTGCCCATTTGGCTGCTAGAGCAATTGATAAATGTGAGCACTGCTGAACATAACGCTTGGAGAAAAGGCATCTCCTGGGAGTGACAGGGGCTTGTTTAAGCAATGCCTGGGTGTTTGCAGGTACCTCTTAAATGACACCCTCTGGTCTTAGATGTGACTGAGGCTGCAGGTGGAATGTGCAGCAGCCTCAGCCCTGCCGTCCCACACATCTGCAGCCCAGCACAGGGTCTGTGCTCGCTGGGCACAGCCAGCTGCAGCCACATCACAAATCAAGAGAGAAAATGTTTTATGCACAAGTCAGAATTGGAGAAATGTCATTAATCAGCAAACATTTCAATGTATTGTTGCTGACAATAGAGCTATTAAATGTGATATTATGTTCATTTGTTTCAGCTTCTGTGTTTTTAATGAAAAATCTTATTAGCTGCAAGATGGTCAGGATTTAAACAGCTGTAAGTCTTCTACAAAAACAGCTCATAGAATCACAGACTGGTTTGGATCAGAAGGGACCTTTAAAGGTCCAAACCCCTGCATTAAGCAAGGACATCTTCAACTAGATCAGGTTGCTCAGAGCCCTGTCCAACCTGACCTCAAAAGTTTCCAGAGATGGGGCATCCACCAACCCTCTGGACAACAATCTGTGTTGATCATACATGTTCTTCTTTCGTGTCCAGTGAAGACCATGCTGAAACCCTTTAGTTAACTGCACACAAACAGAAAGTTTTTTCCTTGAAACTCATTTTCCTAAGAGTAACATTTCTTTTAAAAAATAGAATTGATACATTAACAATTATACACATATACATATATTTTCCTATATGACTTACAGAATTACTTAAGTATAGTAAACATTACTGAGTAAATTAAAATTGTTTATTGATGCAATTTGTCTATTTTTTACATATTATCCATATACTTCTAGTAGGAAAAAATCATGTAGTGATAGGACTGAAAAGAGAAAATGAAAGATGGTAGATTTAGATTAGATATTAGGAAGAATTTCTTTACTGTGATTTGATTCTGTGAAAAAGGACATGCAATTAAACACATTCAGAAATGACCTGAGATGCTATTTCACTCAACACAATGTTACTGATGCTGATAGTATTTACTGCTGATAGTGAGTTTCAGAAATGAATTGAAATTTTGCATGCATTAGTAATTTCATCCCCAGTATATTACCATGTCCTATGGGAAAGTACCCGAAGGACATAAGCCTTCCTGGTTCTGAGCATCAGCCAATTACAGATCAGCTTTGCTTAAAAAGAAACTTGCTAAGAAGCTTGCACCACTACCTGCAATTTGTCCTGCAATTGTTCAGTAAAAGTTTCTTTTCTATCTTCTGTAGCATCACCTATTGCCTGTGGTCAGAGACAAGATACCAAATTAGCTGAATTGCTGATCTGATCTAGCGTAAGAAATGCAATACTGACTGGTCTAACCAAAGGTTCATCTAGCCCAAGCCATTGATTTCACCTGATTTCAGGTTGCAGATGTGCAAGTAGAAAGCATCACATGCTTGCCATCCATCTGGTTATGAGTTACTGACAAATTTGTGAATCCTTCAGTGAATCTGTGGTGAATCCTTGTATTGCTCAGTTACTGCATCCCTTCAGTGTACAAGACATGCTATGGAGCAGCCATGTCTGCTCAGTCTTCTGTTGTCCTTTCTGATGTCAGGAGCAGCAGAGGCCAGCTGGAAGTTGGGCACAGTCTCCTGGGAGAACAGAGTCCCAGCATCATGGTTACCTGCATGCTCAGTTATAGCATGTTTAGTTCACACCAGCCTGGAAGATGCAAATCTTTTCTCTAGCCCTTGGCCAGCTCCCGTTGGCAGTGCCTGTTGCTCACACAACCCATCAAGGCTGTGTCTGAGTGTGTGATCCTTTTGCTTGGTGAACACAAATTGGGCAGTCATTTAGCATATTGCAGCTTTCCAACTAACTGTTCTCCTTAGGTAGAAAGACACTTCTTTTACAAAACCATGGAGTAAAGGAAAAACATTGGTCTTGTTTGTGATATTTTTGGTTTGTTATGTTTTTGGGGTTTTGTTTTGGTTCAAGGCACTCTTCTCATCAGTTTATTTTTCAGATAAAGTTATAATTTCTCAGTTCTCAAACTCTAGCTTTTGAATAAGACATCTCCATGTGGAAAGAAATTACACTAGTTTTATAAAGGAGCAAAGCAAACTGTAGTTTCTCTGGGTATTAATGATGTTGAATGAAATGTGGCAAACTACTGTAAAACTGATAAAGCATGTGATTAATTGCAGCCAGTCAGGCCCAGGTTTGATGCCCAGCATTTGGGGAAGCATTTTAGATACTAGGATATGTTTTGTCAAGCCTCATGGCCATAACAACCTTGATGCCATTAAAATCACGTCTTTTCTGCCGAATCCTACAAGTCACTTTTTCAAAATAGGACAGAAGCACAGCAGTAAGGTAGTCTGCAACATGCTTAGGGTGGGCCTGACTTGGGAAGATGAAATACTGCCCTGAAGAAGCCAGTGAAAGTTTTGTTATTGATTCCAGAGCAGCCAGGGATTCCCCCAGGTCAGCTAGAGTAAATATGCCTAAAGAAAGGGCTCGTAATTTAATCACCAAAGACTAAAATTGCAGCCCTGAAATCCCCTGCTTAGCCATTACCCATCACTGAAAATGAGTGATCTCTGCAAGGGATTTGTTAAATGCTCACACTGCCTGGAATTAGGCTTCTGAGCACACCCGAAGCTGTCCTTTCCACTGCTGAGCATCCCAGCAAATTCCATACAGCCCCATCAGCGCAGTGCACCAGGTTTGGCAGCATGGCACACTTGGCACTGAGCTGCCACAGTGACATCCAGAGCCTGCATGGCTTAAGCCAGCAGGTTCAGAGAGAAAATGCTGCCACAGTATTGCTGTGGACTAACTGCTGAAAGTGTCTTGATTTAATGTGAGAGCATATCCCACCTTACAGAGGACAACACAAACCACTACCTGGCAAGCAGATCCCTTTGGCAACTAAAGGCAGCAGCACCATTCCAGCTGCAGAGCAGGCACAGACAGGACTCCTGTACACCCTACTAATGTCATCTTCCTTTTGGGGAAGGCTTTTGGTCTAGTTTTATGAAGGGAACAAAGCAAATGACAGTTCTTAGGAAGCATTGTCATCTGTCAGGAACTTCAAATGTCTGGCAAGAGTCATAAATTACAGAACTTCTTGACAGTAACTAGTGTGCACTGAAGGTACTGCATAGAAAAACTGACATGGACCCACTGTTCATCATCTGATCATGGTGTTGTCAGTAGGTCCAGCTATAGAGGCTCTGAATCCCTGTGAGCCCCACATGTTCTATACATACGTATTTTAGTCCAAAAATCTCCAGGCAGAAAGATGGGAGCCCTTATACACACATGTACCTTCAGGGGAGGGTTTCTGACAGCAGCACCTCCTTCCAGGAGGAGCTTAATTCACACATGATGAATGTGTGTCTTCACTGAGCCTGCTCATTTTAGGTGACTCCTGCTCAGCATGTTGGCTCTTTTAGATCCCATGCTGATGTCCTAGTGCTGAGTTTGGGCCTCAGCACCTCAGGCAGGGCTGTAGATTTGATTTGGGCAGCACAGCAAACCCAGACATCAGATGTTGATACACCTCACCTTAGACACTGAAACCTTTTGAAATCTGGCCCTCAGAGGCTGTAGAATTCAGGGTGTTTACACTCACAAAAGTTTATTATTTTTTGTTTCTTTTTTTTTAAATTGGCTAAATAGATCAAAGTAATTTAAAATAATATAGAAGGTAAAAGCAGTAGAAAAGCAAACCAGTAAGTTTCCAAACAATGCAAACTGAAATACCACAAATACTGCTCAGGGAAGCGGGCCCATTGTTACAGCTGTCACAGCCAAGCCAGAGGCTTCAGCAAAGCTGAAAACCAATGATTCTCTGTTGATGAACTGATATTGCCAATATTTATTAGCTCAGGCTACAAAGATAGGTTTGGTGTCTATAAGTTTATTGCAAGTTGAAGGTGATTACTCTCTGGAAAACTTTCAGGAAAGTGAGGCCAGATTCTGCCTCCACTTTTATGTATTTGGCTATAGTAAAGGGGTTGTATTCAAGTAACTTTCTTCCTAATTTTACAGAGCATAATTTGCTAATATCAATATTTCAGGAATGATTTTGAAAAATAGACATTTTATTACAAATGGCACTAAGTCTTCCACACTTCATCCATTCAGTCAATGTACTGGGACAGGGTTTCTAGCATTTCCAATCTATCAGGACAGGAGTGACAATTGTAGTGATTTAGCAAGGTAATAAAATGAAATTATACCAGCAATTATTTGTGGACCCAGTGTGCTTTCCTAGCTGCCTGCAGCTTGCTCTTTGCAGTTCTCTCTGCACAGTCCAAGAAGAGGTCTGAATAGGTTCTCAGCTTTCAGTTGATGGTCTATCAAAATTAGTATTCAGAGGTTGCAGCTTCTAGCAAGCACATTTATAGTCATATGACAAGTGCGTGGTTTGATGGGAGCTCTCTATTTGGAATCGTGTCTGTCTTCAAAAAGACTTGTACATAGCATAAAAGATGAAAATAAAACAACTCTACTGTTTCCTTCTTGCTAACCTGGGTTCACCTGTGTGAGATAAGTTTAACCCTTTTGTGGGTGTTAAGAATGCTGAGTATCATATGTCATAAAGGGACAGGAAACTACACTCTGTAAGAATAACTCAAACGTTTACACTTCATGCTTTGGGCTGTCAGTGACTGGAGCACTTTGATTTGGAAGGAAAAAAAAATGTGTCAATTGCCAGTACCTTTCTGACCTACCCGACTTTGTACTAATTGAACATGAAGTTGTACAAGGAAGGTGCTAAACATGCTAAGCAGCTTTTTGTGTGTTAAAATTTCGACCACAGGCTGGTTAATTTTCGCCTTCATGCACGGAGGAAAAAAAAATTTAAATCCTTGGATCTGTGAGGTGTCCAGTTTCTGTAGAGAAGAAAGTGTTACTTCCCCTTTAAGCCTGGAGCCGTTCGTGTGTGTGAGTGTGCGGTCTGTGTGTGTGAGTGTGTGTGTGTGTCTCCTCCTCTTTGAGTGACACAGCACTTAGATATGCCTATCAGTAACTTAAACCCCACAAACTCCACCTTCTAAGTGAGGAAGCTGTGGGTTGATGGAAATGTAGTGAGCAGATCGAGACAGACAGTGAATCATTAGCAAACTGCAACGCCAGGATGAACTTGTCTGGAACCTAAAAGGAGAAAACAGGCTGCGAGTCCTCTGCGGCGCTGGGTTTGCTCAATACAGCCAAAGTGGATCTAAAAGCCGGTTGATCCCCAGTCCAAGATGCTGCTGGTTTCCCAGCGGGTAGAAGCACCACGGATGGAGCCACATATTCCAGTAAGTAGCATTTGAAATCGATATGGGCTGGGAAAGTAGGAGCTGGTTTAAAAGGACTTAAACACCCTCGGAACAGTTGCTCGCCGGGCTCGGCACGGTCACAGCCAGGCTGGAAAGTTTGCAGGGGCGGTTTTAGAAAGTGCCCACCTTGGGCTCGCTCTGCCCGCGGGTCCCGTGTGCCGGGGCCGCCGCAGGGAAGGGGATAGAAACTTAAGGGGGAAATTTCGCCCTCCGTTCTGGTCAGAGCTGAGGTCGGACCACGGAGAGGATGGCAGGAGGGAGGGGGTCCGTGGGCTTTAAAATGGTGGTGAAGAAGGTGATTTGCGGTGCGGCGCGGTCCCGGGCACAGTGCGGGGCAGCCAGTGCGCGGCGGCGGGGGACGCTCCGTGGGTTTCCGTGTCATTGCTCGGGTGGTGACGCGCTGGGCTGCGGGAAGAGGCGGTGGATGCTGCGGGAAGAGGCGGTGGATGCTGTCGGGGGCGAGCGGGAGCGGGGACCCGCCGGTGCGCCCGGCGCCGCCAGCCCGCGGGTTCCCGTGTCAGTGCGGCCGGGCCGGCTCAGCCGTCGTCCGGGGATTTCCAGCTAAACTTGGATCAGACAGGCACGGGAGGATAAACCCGTCATCGCCCGGGAACTCCGCCGGGAGGGTGTCACGCGTGGAGGGGCTATAGTGCTGGTCTCTCTAGTATCATTTATTTAATAACTCCTGGTATTTGTGTTGGCAGCCGCGCGCCCGGTTATTTTGGGAGCTTGAAGCGCACGTTCGATAGGCAGGATTGCGAACAAAGGCTCGGCCAAGCCCCGAAGGAGCCCTGGGTTATTCCTGACGGGAGCGTGGAGCTGCGGGCGCGTGTGCGGGAACAGCCCCGAGTGCGGGCGCTGCTGCCGGCGCGGCGCGGCGCCTCCGCCGCTCGCTGCCGGACCGGCCGTGTGCTCGGAACAGAACGCGTGAACAAAACGCGTGCTGACTCACGCTTTAAACTGTTTTGGTTTCTCATGCTGTGATTAAGATCGGGGTTCAGAGCAATGGCAGGGTAAACACGGCGCTCGCTGGCTCGGTCCCACGTCCCCCCCCCAGGCAGGGGCTGCCCCTCTCCCCCGTCAATAGCCGGTCCCTCCTCCCGGTCCCTCCTCCGCCGCCTCTCCCGGCCTGTTGCTCGGCCCGGGGGAGCGCCGGGGCCAGGGGCACCGCGGCTTTTGTTCGCCTTTGGCTGGAGGGGGGTTGTCACCAGGGTGACTCGGAGGGATCCCGGGGAGAACGGCCGTTTCTGGGAAGAAAACGGGCTTTGGTTTCCTTTCACACCGCCCCCCCCCCCCCTCCGCCGGAACAATAAATTAAAAGGCCGCTTTTGTTTTCCACGGTGCTCCCGGCGGGGGGCGGCGGAGCCCGGGGCCGGGCAGCGGGGCCGGGAGGCGCCGCGGAGCCGCGGCCCGGCGCGATCGGGCAGGCAGGTCCCCGTGCGGCGTGCGGGGGACGCGCGGCCGCCTCGCCTCGTCCCGTCGGAAGCCGATAAGCCTGCCAGCACCGGCCACTTCCAGGGAGCCTCCTGGAAGAGCCTTCCTCCTCCTCGGGCAGCGGGGGGCACCCCGCGGTCCCTCCCCCGCCCCGCCAGCGGGGAGATTAACTGCGTCTGGCCCCTTCCGCGGGCCGGGGGCGGAGGCGCCGGGCTCCCCCCGCCGCCGTGCGGCCGCCCCGGCTGGGGCGGAGGGCGGGCTGTGGGAGCGCCGGGAGGGCGGAACGCTCCCCCGGTTATATAACGCGAGTCTTCCCCTACTTAGCCCCGTAATCCCCGGGTAATGCCTAATGCCGGTGTCCCGTGGGGCTGGGGGGCAGGGGGTGGCTGCTGCTCCCGGAGCTCCCCCTCTGGGCCGAGCTGATGGGGAAATAAAGCTGCTGATGGGCGAGATGGACCATATGGCGCCTCCGGGAGACAGGGAGCCGGAATGGCCTTGAACCCGCCGGTCCCGGCAGCTGGGTGCTGTTCCCCCGCCCCGGGCTCCGCCGGCATCCCCGCTCAGCATCCCCCGACACCCCCAAACCGGGCTGCCCGGGCCGTGCCCTGTGTGTTCCCGGGGAGGAGCTGCGTGCCGGGAGAACGGCGGCGGGGAAGGCACTGATAGTGCCCGGGGGAGGAACCCCTGCCCCGGGAGGAGGGGGAAGCCTCCGCGCACGGGGGGCTCTTCCTTGCGGCCGCGCTCGCCGAGTGAAAGGCAGGGAGAGCAGTTTGAGTAAGTTACACGCGAGCACCTAAAAAAGCAGCGATCTAGTGCTGGCACTGCCCATTTTCAGTTCTCTCTCCTTGCCATATGTTTAGCAGGGAGAAAAAATGCACTTTGGGAAGGATGCTCTCAGCTGAAGGAGGAGGTGGGCTGGGGGACGAGGTACAAGGAAATTCCATGTTAGGAAAGCATTAGCAAGGGGTGACTTCTAATGTTTTCCTGCCACTGACGTTGACAGTGACACACATGTGTGGGTTGATATTGGAACGTCACAGAGTTTTTAAACTCAACCAGGAAATAGTCTGTTGCTCAGGGATAAAAAACAAATAGTCTGTACTGTAAGGCAGGTAACATGCAGTTAACAGCCCTCGAGTGAGTGAAAAGCTGTTCAGTGTTCACAATTGAGCAGCTCAAATTTAATTCAGCTTTTTATTTTCAAAGGTTTCTTTTTTTTTGTCACTCTCTCTTTTTTACATGTGGTTTCTCAACTCTATTCCTTTTAAGTAATACTTCAAAATCAGAAAAGCACATATTGACAGGGCTTTGCTTCTGGTCCCTTGTAACTAAGTCTTTTGAACTGTAAAATCTCCTGTATTTTTTTAAAGCTAATGTAGTTGTTAGAGGGTTTGGACAGGGACTAGTAATTAAAGGAGGCAGTTATATTTTTAAAAATTCTTTTGTATTGCTTCCTCTTAACACAGGTAGGAGCGTTTAATAAATACTCAAAAATTATTTTGGTTTTGTTTTTTACTGACCCTGTTGTAAATGTTACAGTGTGGTAGTATTTGGAGATTTAAAATGGGATTAGGGAGCTATTGTGCTAGATGATTTCTGAACACGCAGGAAGGTTTACTGGAAGAGTTCGTGATCCCAGGTGTCAGGCTGACACTCTTGCCCTTACTTAAGTGGTCACTAACCTGCCTGGGTGTGACTGTAGGACAAGGATTGACCTAAGAATGGGCGTCATGAGAAAGACGAAAGTTAGGGAGGCAGAAGGAAACACAAGGGCAAGACTAACAGTAGGTAAAATCCCTGAATCGTCCTGTAGGTTAAGTACAGTGCAACTCACTGGTTCCCAGTCATTTAATCAATAAATGTTCTACGTTACTCGCTACTCTGATGAAAGTCACCTTAAAGTAACTTTTATGAGTATATAGCCATAGGAAAGTGAAGTATATCTGGCAGAAGCTGTGACAAATGGGTTTATCCAAACTGGGGCATGGAGTAGGAAAAGGTTGAGCTCCTGAAATAGGGAAAGGGACAGAATCCCCAAGTTTTCATTGTTCCCTGGTGCTGGCTGTGTCAGCATTTTTCAACATCTAGGCAAAGGTGACTATAAGTTACGATTCATTGGTAATTGGTATGGTCTCCAAATAAAGATACCTAAATCAGTTTAAATGGTGCTGGCACCTCTCCAAGGAACCCTCTTTATATCTGACACATTTGCTGCAAACTTCTTTGAGGAACAATTAATATTGTACACTGCTGTATCTTCCTCTGTGGGAAGAGCAATGGTGTAACTCACTCTGAAGGCTTTCTACCTGATGTTCCAGTTTGACTTGCTATTTTAAAAAAAAAACAAAACCAACATTTTGAACTGAAGGAAGCAGAAGACACACCAAGGTTTTGCGTTGAACTGTTTTATATCAATATTGATTTTTTAAGGGGGTTTGTGTTATAAAGAGAGAGCTTTTATCCCCCTGAGCTCTTTGGCAATTATCTTCCTGCCATAAATGTTGATACGCACATAATGGATGTAACTAAAAAATCTCCTTATCCCAGCAGAAAAGGCTGACTGTTTGTTGGAGCAGAGAGAATGCTGAGAGTGTGAATAGACAAACCCATATGTCGCTGGTGAGAGAGATAAATGATGGACGAACAGGAGTTGGTTACTATGGATCAGCACAATAAACCAATTCCCATCATACACCTCTCTTAATAATATACCAGTCTCAATGCCATTGATGGGTAACCTAGGTAGCACCAGTCAACTGTAAGTTTTTCAACTGTTCTTTTATATATCTCAAAGAACAGTTGGGACATTTCTAATTTTTTCAGATGTTGAGTGCTAAAATTATGCAGAACTTCCTTTCTTGCCAGTAATTTTGAAGGGGAACTTGAAAGCACTGCTGTAAAATGCCAAATGTGCACAATACCACTGTGTACTTGTAGTAAGTTTTGTGTTGTGCACCCATAGAAGCAGTGCCCTTGAAAAGGCAATCGTTTAACAAATATGTGAAGAAAGTGGTTGGGTGTTTAGTACTACCCTCAGTAGTGTTGTTGCAGGATTGGACAGGCTTTTGGAAGATACTGGAGTATTGTTTTAAGTGAAAATAGAAATAGAATAATGCTGTTCAATTTTTTAAAAACAGCCCTGTAGAACAGGCAGTGATCAATACCACAATTTTAACTTTCTGTAACCCCTTTCAGGGCTGCCAGCAGCTCAAGGGAAACTTTGCTAAACAGTCTGTGCTTGTATCACAGTCTCCTTCCCTTGTTCTGTATTATTACTGCTAGTGCTTTGCACAGAAACTTGAAGTCTTTGTCATTTAGAGGTTTCACTTTATGTCCTTGTCTTCTAGTAGATATATTTTTCATTGCAGTTGCTATGGTCTGGCCTGTTAGCTCTGTTCACAGTGAAAGTATATCTCAGGGTGACAGCATAAGCAGGGCTTGTGGCTCTTAGGATGCGACTCCACGGTTTTCAGAGTCACCAGTTGCACTACCAGAGAGCAGTGCAGTCAGAGAGGAATAACTTACAAATGCAACTGAGATAGGAAGAGTATTTCTTCCTCTTGGGAGCCCTTCTCACTGATAATATTTTTCATTTCTCTAAATAGAGGAAACAGTATTACTAAGTCATTACTTTCCTTTAAGAAGAAGGTACTTATTTTATGCAGCATTTACTTGCCAAGTTGCAGTAGCTCTTTCAGAGCTGTTTACTTTGGTGTGCACCCTGGGTGAACTGCAGTGTTTGTTGGGTCGGGTGGTAGGAGAGTACACCCAGCTTCTCCTTTCACGGCCCAGCCTGCAGTCCTTTCACATTTTGTAGTGGAGGAGGCTCAGCTTTGATCCGAGAATGATGGGCTCAAGGATCAGGCCCTTGAGTACGGATAGGGCACTGTTGTGTGCCCCCACCCTGCTCAGTGTCCCCTGATGGGGGAAGCAAAATGGAAGCAAAGCAGGGCTCAGAGTATTGTCTCTGATGGATGAATTTTACGTGTCTCTTTTCTCCTGTGGAGAACCAGTTGTGCCCAAAGGGAAGTGCAGAGGAAAGAGCTGTGGGTTTCCTTCCTTCTCTCCCTGCCCACTAGCCAGCTGGACTGGCTGGGGGACACATGATGTGTCCAGAGAGTGTGTGGCTGGAGGCTGTATCCGTGGGGCCAGTGGAGAGCCAGTGGGGCCCAGCCATGGGAGATGCAGCAGGATGCAGGATTTCATACGGCCCTTTACTCAGAGCACTGCCTCATGGCTACAATGAGCCATTGATAAGCGCTGACCTGATTAAAGGGCTGCTGCTCACGGGAGGCTGGGGTGTGCCCTGGGCCTGCAGTGGGGCTACTGGACTGCCCAGAATTCCTCTTCGGGAATGGGTGGCCAGGCTGAGGAGGGGGAGACCAGAATTCACTGGAGTACCCTGTCCAGAGGAAGGTGTCATACTGGGACTTGTTGAGATCCACGCTGCTTTTCCCTGCAAGGGACTTGGCAGTTTTATTGATAAAGGAGTGTTACATAAGTACCCCATCAGGCATGTCCTAATTTGTTAATAATTGATGATCTGGGTAGTACAGAAATGCTGGTGGTGTTAATGCGCTCCCACAAGGATCTGCAATCTCTACAGGGTCCCTGCTTGGCTTTTACTTTAATTGCAATACAGGCATTTTGCTTTTTCCCCCTTTTTTTTTTTTTTTTTTTTTTAATTTTTTTAATTTACCTGGTGATCCGGCTGCAGGTGCTGGTCGTGCTTTCCCGTGCAGTCAGGGACAGCTGGGGACTCAGCCTGGTGCAGACAGGGTCTAGGTTCCCTCTGCAGGGCCGAGTGTTACCAGTGGGAGTGTGTCATCCCATGGCAGGCAATCTCTTGAGTGGCAGCAGCATTAGCCCAGGGAGAAGCCTGCTCCTTGCACTTTCCACCTCAGTCTGGTGGGAATGGAGGCAGTGGTTCCTCTGCAATTCCTGCACCAGGATTTGCCAGCATGGGAGCCAGGATGCTTTTTGTGCAGCACAGAACAAGTGCCTTTCAGTTAGTCCCTGTTGATAACAGGCTGTGTTTGCATGGATTTAAAACCTGGCTACTTTGGTGTGCCATAGCTAGAGAGATTGGAAAAAACATTTACCTCTGTTGACACACACACACAAAAGAAATACTTGCTGGGTATCATCATCATGATCTGGCTGCCGCTTTCTTCTCACATGGTATTTCTTTCCTGTGGAAGTTTCTTTTTCTCTAGAATTAGGTGCCTCAAAATTCTGATCCGGTTTGGGAGTTACACCTACCCCAGACCTACCTATTTATTGCTTTCAGAGTAACCCAGCACGTTTACTCTGTTGTGGGCAATGAAACTCATTACCTGCATTAAAATCCGAAGCAGCAAGGTAACTTTCTAGTTATGTTGTGAAATATTATGCCATTGTTCGCTTTTATGAATGTCTTGAGCTGGATTACACGGTGGTTAGAAGCCTGTTCTGCTGGGCAAAAGACTGTCTGTAATTTCAAGTGGTTGATCCTGATCAGGCAGTTCGAGCGGCTGCAGCAACAATCCCTTGGAGCTCTAAATGACATTTGTCACAAGATCTGCCTGGTAGTACTGGCTGCTCCAAGACTTACTTCGACTTCTCAGCATTCCATCCCTTTGGTTGGATCGCAGCGGTGAGGGACTTGCCAATCTTCCCTGTTCTTTGTGCCTAATTCTGAAAGACTGGCAAGCTTTATGCTCTGTTTTCTGAAGAGGGCCCAGCTTTACTAAGCTGCCTGTCTGTCAGGGATTAATTTAACCTCTAATTACTACATTTTCTTCACAGTTTGCTGCACATGAGCATGTTACAACAAAAGCACAAAGAAGAATGTCATTTTATTTAGCCACTACTCTGAAATTAATTTAGGGGGTACAGAGTCAGATCTGACACACTTGGTGTTAAAATAATTGTGCTGGCATTAGAATTAAAGTACATAATCTTGTTGTTTCTAATGATACAACAGTACTAGTGTAAATAGTGTTGTTAACTCGTTAGTTATAGCCACAGTAATAGAAGTGATATCTACTTACAGAGAAACACTCAAATAAGCATCACAGCAAAAGTTTCCCCCAAATAATTCATGGTTTCCTCAAAATAATGGCATGGTTTCTACTTGATTCCCATCTGACATTTTGCTTTAGGATTACATATCTAAGTGTAGTTTGTTGTTTTTTCTCAAAAGGTCTGCCAAATTGCAATAAACAGACATTTATGATGGCTTGGGTTTCTTCCCGCCTGGATAATGAATTTTGGGTTGTTTTGTTTGGGGTTTTTTTGGTTGTTTGAGGTTTTTTGATTTTTTTTTTTAACATGTGGCGTCATGGGAACAGTACAAAAGGCCGTATGTCCTCTTGTCCCTGCTCACAGTGACATTAGCAGTGCCACAGTTCACGTTGAGAGCAGCCTGTTGTCTTGAAGGAAGGGAGTGAATCTGCTTCTGTTACGAAACATGGGATGACTTTCTTCTTTCCCAACTCTGTAATATTTACAGCAAAAGTGGGGTTTTTTTCCTCTGGAAAGGTTAGGCTTGGGAAATGCAGCTTATCTCCAGTTCAGGTAAATGTAGCTAAAATGTAGCTAAAAGTTGTTGTTACATCAGAAGTGTGCAGTAGCTGTCTTGTCGTCCTGCGCCATCTTCATCAGCTCTGAGCCAGGCTTGTTAAAATGACTTTGAAAATGTAATTTCTCATGCAAGGTTGGACTTGAAAAATCATTGGTTTTGTACTGATAGTTTATTTCTAATGGAAACAGAAGATTGGTTGTATAGTTTTGTGTCTTGCATTTGAATTACAAAGCATGGGCCCAACTCAGTAATTCTCCATCAGTAAAAACTGGAAGTGCATTTCATGGGAAACTTCCCCTAAGATTCCCCAAGGTCAAGTAGGACACAGTTACAGAGTCACATCTTGTATTTCCTTTCTCAAAAGGAGAATTAATGTGGCATCGTTATCCAGGCTTGTGACAACAGTGACACAGGATTGCCAAAAAGACTAATGGAAGGAGAGTGATGATTGATTCTCTTTACAGTAGTAGATCAGATTATTCCTCTGAATTCTTTCTTCAGTTCTCTCAATTCCCAAACTGTAACCAGTTACTGTAATTATTTACTCTAATTACTTCCAATCTACAAGTAAATCGAACATAAATTAAGATTGACTGATGTGAGGGACGGGGTGGTTCAGTGAGCTGGCAGTCAGGTTTGGAGATGCTCTCACTGGTCAGAAGTTCCACAGGATGGTTTGATAGCTGTGTAGAGCAAGTGAGATTTTTTCGTGGATATGAGTTTTCATATAGCAAGCCAAGGCCGGGTAATGCTTATGCTAAATTCAAAGTTGTCAATGTTTTTTTTCAAAGGGCCTGAATATCTGTATGTATGTATTGCTGGATGCAATTTTTGGAGTAAATAGTTCGTAGGTTCTTACTTGTCCTTTGTCAAATGGGACTAATGGTGCTTTACCTTCACCTTCACATGAAGTATCCTTAACTAGTTAAACAGTTCATACATCATCAGTGCTTGTTACCAGTTGAGGTCTTTTGGGTCCTTTCAAATAATTGGAAAATATATTCAAAATAAAGGCAGCTATATCCTACTGTAAGCCCCCCTCAGTGTGAACAACAGTTTTATTTCTTTGCTTTGGCTGTAATGCCAATGCAGGTGGATTTTTTTTTCCCACTATAATATGACATTATAATATCTTTATTTTTGCTGAAACTTCAGAATTCCATGTAGGGGTAAAGAAAATATTTAAAGACAAAAATGGCATCTACCCTCAGGAATGTATTTTAATATTTCATTCTCTGTCATGGGTCTTCATACTTTAAGTTTTCGGCAAAGGTGAACAAGTCAATATTTTACAAAGACATTTGTAACAGTTCAACACATACCAGAAGCTTTGTCCCCATGCATTAGTATGTAACATTTAGTATGTAAACATTTGCATTAGTTTGAGAGTAATTATGTATCACTCATTTCATGTGATTATCTGGATGGATACTGAGTATAATTTCACTTTGCTTTGACTAGTTACTTAAAATCTTACTAGGATTTTCACAAGTCCAAGTTTATATAAGGAAATAATTTCTGAATATATCTGATACTTCAGTAACCCAGTAGATCATGCTGATGGTCAGGTACTTTTAAGGATTTCACTTTTTCTGTAACTTAACTTACTTATTTTTTTTAATTAATTGCGTTGATTTAAATAAAGTCCCACAGACTGAGAAAACACAAGTTTGTACAATCTTCCAGTCAGAAATAGAGGCAAAAGGTTTTGATCTCTGACTGTCAAATGGTGACTCATTAAAAAGGAATTTTTGTTCCTCCCTTTTCAAAGGGTTACTCACTACCAAGCAGTAAATATCTAGTTTTGATGCTACTGCATTGAAATTCCTGACATTGTTGGTGTATTAAGTCCAAACCCTGTAAGACTGTTTGTTCACAGGCTTCATGAATTTTTTTTTGTTTGTTTTTCTCGATTAAAGAAACCCATTGGGGGATTTTCTTCAAGCTTTACCCTGTCAGTTTGAGTACAGACTTTGTTTGGATTTTAATAACAGATGATCCTGTCCATACTTTAAGCAGTGGGTCATTCAAATTATTTTTAAAAACACATGACCAAGCAAGCACTAATTTCTTTCTAATTTTGCATTGGGTAACATTAGACAAGGACATTGGAATTCGTCTAAATCAAAAAAATTCTCTTTGTCTTCCACATCAAGGGTTGTGTGCTAAGCATTTTCTAATACTGCATTGCAAAAAGCTGAAAATAAATTGTACTGAAGAGACACAGACAAAATCCAGCCCAAGGCATGCCCTTTTTCTCCATTTCCATATTAATCTTGACTCTCTGAGCCATCTCTTTTGTCTTCCTGTTCTTACCTATTCTACACATTTGATGGAAGGGCAGAAAGGCATGTTTGAATCTTCCATCTCATCTCCCTTTCTTAGGTATGGATTGGTTGGATTGAATTTACATAGCCTTGGAAAGATGTTTTCTTGGTTGCAGCAACACTTGTGTTTGACTTGAAGCAGAATGAGAGTGCATTTGGGCTTTTCAGTACTTATGAGAAGTGAATCTTTGTCCCTGATCCCAGGAGGTAGATCAGACTTAATTTCAAGTGAAAGTCCTGCATCTTCAAATAACTTCCCATGTCAGTTAAAGTTCAATATTCTTGAATTCCAGAGATGTAGATGAGTCAAATCTGAAGTTTAGGGCAAGTGTGAAGGATGTAAGAGAAAATGTAGATGTTTCTTCTGTCGCTGCTCTCCCCTCCCCTTCAGGGCTCCCACAGTCTGTCAGCTGTAACCGAGTGATTTGATTACTTTGTAGTGTTAAGCTAAAAGAATAAATCCGAGAGCCTTGGGAATGAGGAGCCAATCCAACAATCAAAACCAAACAAGTTAATAAATGTGAAGCGTTTCTGCTCAGTGCTGCTGTAGAAATGCTACTTCCAGAACTGCTTGGGGCAGCCGTGGCGATGGCCCAGTCAATTAGTGTAAGTACATCCCCTGTACACACCACCATTAACTGCATGCTGGGGGCTGAGCTCCCTGTTTTGAAGGAGAAGTGTGTGTTTTCTGCTTGTTATAAATTATGAAAACCTCTAATGTCTCAGGATGAACTGTTTATTGCTCATCCCCTCGCTTCCCAGTCTCTCTACATACCAAGAAAAATCTATGGAATCTGAGTCTCCCTTTCTTTAAAAAAATTTTGGCCTTTCACATTATCTACAAATTTCTATTTTCCCCTTCTCAGTTCTTCTGTCCCCCAGCCCAGCATCCCACAACCTAGCCAGAAACAGAGCCTTTCAGTGTCTCTCCACAGAGGTGGTTTGAAATCCAAAGGATACCCTCAGACTCGTGTCTGGTGCCCATGTGCCAGGCTAGGTACAGTCCAGAGTCATTTGGAAAACACTGCACATAGAAATACTGTGAGCTACAGCAACAATGTCAAGTGTAGTGTAAGAAAACCCGTGCTACTTGTCTGCATGGAATCGACTGTGGATGTGCAGATTAGACCTGCATTATTTACCTAGAATCTTACGACAGCCTGTAGCTTTAATTTTATCATATCTAAGAATGGCAGTAATGGCAAACTAGCCAGGAAATGACCAATTCTGGCTGCCCACGAGACCTCCCTGTGGAGCATCTACGTGTCTTATTTATTTCAAGGTATTCAGTGGTCAGCAAGTCCAGCAGATGTCCATTTGTTGGCATTCATGCCTGGAACAGAAACAGGCACAGCCCTTGGTACAAGAATGGCAGAAAATGTGCCATTGAGTGCTCTGCCATCTGCTCCCCACACCATAGCAAAGCAAACTGTTAAACTTCACATGGAGCTTAGGGCTTGATTAACTTAAATTACCATCCTGTGGTACATGTTTGCAATGCCGAGGGGATTAGGTGGCATGTATTTTCAAGAAGTACACATTCATTATTCAGAAAGGTTATGCAATAACATCCAGTGGTCATTTCCTTTTGGAGCATAGCTGTGTCGGTAGTGTAGCTTGTTTGTCTGTGCATTCATCCTGCTGGATCCCGGCGAGGACAAGGAGCGGCACTGCCAGCACCGGTGGAGCTGCTCTGCAGCGCTGGCTGGCCCAGCTGTGTGGGCTTGGGCTGCTGCAGCCACACATGGAGAGCCAGAGACCTCGGGGTGGAGAGGTGAAGAGGTCCAAAGTACGAGGAAGCAATGGTAGGGGAGAGAGAGCCGAGACAGGCTGGGATGGGCTGGGACCAAAGGGAGGGCAAAGCCAGGGAGACAGGAGAGCTGAGGGAGCTGGGCAGGTATCTGGGAGATGGTGGAGGCACAGCAGGTCCAGAACTGCCTCAGTAGGGCTGGAATCCCTCACGTGCCTGGTCCACAAGGTCCAGCATCTCCTATGACTTCCATTTAAGCAGTAAGTGCTTTCTGTGTGCGAACTTGTTCTATTGCCCCTTGGACGCTGACTTCCAGGCACCAACCGCTTTTCTTTATGTCTGTTGTCTTTTTTAAGTTTGCAATCCTTGTTTTTCCCTTGTACTCTTTCTTCCATGCTTTTGTTGTGATTGCTCTGCTCCTGGGATCTCACCCAGTGTCACCTGTCCAGAGGCAGAGCTGTGGCAGGGAGCAGCACAGTGCTGGGGTGGCACATTCCCTGTGATCACAGGCATGGATGGCTTGGTTGGGTTCATTTCGTCAGAAGGATTTTTCTTTGGGTGAGCACAATGCTGGGGCAGCCCAGGTATCACATAGCTGGCTGAAGCACACAGCTGCTGTTCCCTGTGCAGCTGCAGGATGAGCCCCTTGGATGTGAGCTGGTGCTAACGCTGGGGCAAAAGTCAAGGTGTGACTGCCCTGCTGTCCTTTTTCTGTAAATTCGCTGGTTCAGGCAGAAACAGCAAGGGCATCTTTCACCTAGCCAACCTGCAGCTCACTGCTGGCAGGACAGCCATGGCTGCATGAGCTGAGTTTGAGCTGCAGAAGTTGCTTAAGACATTAAGTAAATAATCTGGCACTTGACCCACATGGAACAGCAGAAGTGCCCGGAGCAGCATTACCAGCCTACCCCAGGGCAGCTTTCCCTGGGCCAGCCTTCCCTAGGACAGCCTCCTGGGCATGTCTGTGTGAGACCAGTGCACCTTGCTGTGCACGGGAAGCTGGTTCAAAAGATCATCTGAGCTGCTAATTAAACATCTTCCCAAATCTCCTTCAACAGCAATTTGGGATCTTAAGGTGGCCTTGGATTCTGTGAACCAAAGACTGTAATGTTCTCTTTTACAGCTGGTTCTGAAGCATTGTATCTTCCCTGAAGTAAGGAGATGTAATTCAGTGTTTATAAAGGCAGACAGGAAAGTAAAAGACTCTTTGGTTCTCTCTGAGAGCTTTTTCAAATGTAGAAAGAATGAGTCACTCGACATTTCATTACTGAATAGGAGCTGATTTACAAGTGTGTATGCCCCGAGATGAATGTCGGTGGATGAACTCCAATAGTTTCCTCCATGACCATGCTGTAAATGGGCTTCAGCCAGTTTGATGTAATTCATTCTGTGGCACTGTGCTGTCTTTTGAAATGGAAGCATCATCCTTCTTATGATCTTCTGAATGCTAGAAGGCCGATTAACATGGGAATTCCTGATTAGCTTTAATTCAGCTCTACTACTCCAAGAAAGCATAGTTCCTGAATTGCACAAAGAAAGCCTCTTCAAGCACGGATCCAAATCAGCACACTGAAGATCCTGTTGGTAGGTGTGGTGACTATGATTAATATTTACTTGATGTCTTTCATCTTCCAAGTACTTTACACAGAACAAGCATTTCATCTTCGCAAAAGATGTATGAGTTAGGTGAAGTAAGTTTTACTCCCTCAGCTTTATTAATAAAGGCAGGGAAACGGAAGCAAAGAGATTAAAGTAGTTTGCTCATGGTTACAAAGAAAGCCAGCACTGAAACTGTGTAATTTCAGGTTTCTGTTTCTGTGTCCAGGCTAATGTCTCTTCTTGGTAAGAAGAAGCAGCAGATCAAACTTTGGAGTAAGAACTTCATAAGAATTTAGTGAGGCATCACTTAGGCTGGTGCCCCACCAGCCTGTTCTCCTCCCTCCTCCATTACAGAGGCATCCCCACAGGTTGCCACTTGAGTTGCAATGCATCCATTGACCTTTCTGTAGGCTGGTAAAATGGCCCAGTTTAGTCACTGGTCTGGCTGGACCACTGGAGAAATAAGTGTGTGTTGAGATTTCTGGAATAAAAGATTCTCTGCTGAAGTGAATATGATGAGATGCGTACATGATTTTATTCAATTCAATGACTTACTGCATTAGAAAATGCTTAAATTATATTCTTGAATTTTAGGCATGCAAGTTCATTAATATGGACTTTGGTTTGTGTAGGGCTACTCATAGTGCTCTGTTTAAGTATACACTGAAGTTTATTGCCAAATCAGGGCCCTGGTTTGCAGCAAAGGCCATGTTACCCTGAACTGCAGACGGTCAGGGAACCTCTCGAGGGCCCAAAGGTAGTTTTTGGTTTAAAGAGCTTCCTATCAAGATGAGTCAGTGGACAGAGCTGAACATCTGAGAAAGTTCTTGTCTGAGAAGGCATCTGGTCTTTTGAAAGAGGAGCCTCCTTTGTAGATGTGTACGAGTTGTGTGCACCCTCAATCTGGTTGTGCAGCTGGTTGACTGTAATGGAAACTCTCACCTGGGAGGTTCCCCTGGGAGCCTTCCTCCTTCTGTGTGGGGAAGAGCAATAGCCTTTTAGTTCCTCCAATCCCACCTTAGAGAAGAAAATGCCCTTGCCTGAAACTGAAATCCACTCAGAGATGGTGACTGTAGAAGCCATTTCATTTTGTCTAGTTTGACTGTAAACTGAGCCTCTTGTTTCACGTGGAGTAACAATTTCAATGCTGCAGTGAGGAGTCGCCGGGCAAGAGAAGGGAGGCAGGGCACAGAGCGGTGCAGCCCCACTCCCCTTGTAAGGCAATGGTTCAAAATGCTTAATTAGTTGTTTCAAACCAGTGGCTCTTCTCCTTTGAGGCAGGAATGATGTATCAGCAAAAGCTGACCAGACTGATGTAGCAAATCAATTCTATGGTAATCTGTTTATTTAAACTTTGGTACTGAAATTTATAAGCTCTTCTCAAGTGTGCCTGTGCTGCCGTTCATTAGCCCGTATTCTTTTATGCTCATGCTTGGAGGTTTGTGCTGCAGATAGCAAAATGGTCAGGACATGCCACTCGAAACTGCCTCCAAATGTAATTCAAGCAGGTCTGCAATAATAGTGCTAAAAGAAGAGCTATTTAGCAGCATTATTAATGGGCAAAGAGTTCAGGCAGGATTATGAAAAAGTAAATTTTTATTAAGAGTGGAGGAGCTAGAAGAATGGACTGATTGCCCTGAGTCCTCTGGGCCCTCAAGCAATCAATTTCCCTTTCTAGTATTCAGTTACTTGCTAATTGTATTGATTTTTATCAAATATGTGTACAAATCAATTTTATATTTTAGTGCTATTAAAAGCTTCCTTCCTTCCTTGCAGGCAATGCTGCTCTGATCATTCTCATTGTCTTCCCTTCTTTTAATGCTTTTATCCTAATGCATATTTTCGTTAGGCTATGCATGTTTTTCTTTAGGACATTGAACTAGGTTGGGATTTTACCTCGATGCTGAGGGGTGGAACAAACAGGCGTCACTCAGTCCAAACCTCTGTGAACTCAGTAGAACTGTCTGCTTAGGGGAAAAATTGCAGGAAAGGGATGTGTGGTGTCATAAAATGGGTGGGTGAGAGTGACCACACAGTGTGACCCCCTGAAGAGCAGGAAGCACAGCTGGCACAGGATGGGGATTGTGCTGCAGGAAGGTTGCAGTGAGAAACAAAGAAGGGGATAAATGCTGAGCATGATGCACTCTTACTGAATAAAGGGGGAAATGAAATCAGGGTGCAAAAAATGAAACTCCTGTTTTATCAGTATGACCCCCATTGCTGCTGCAAACCAAGTCACTCAGGCACTTCAAGTAAAGTGGATGCTGGAGACATCTCTGAGCAGAGTGAATGTATTGAGCTCTGAACAAAATAAAACAACATTCTGCATTTGTGTTTGTTTATGCCCATGGCGATTCAAATTGTTCCTGTCAAAGGTACCCATTTTCTGAGATAGCACATGCTTGTGCTCTCCTTTTAATGTGAGCCACACAGTTTGGGTCTGGGGAGAATCTCTGGCTGCGTGTGAGCCTGAGAAATGGACTCTCATAATTTAAATGTCTGGGGTATGTGCAGCACTGCCAGAGATGGGGGAGAGACTTTGAACTTTCCATAGTGTGAGCAGTAGTCATGAGAACAAGGGAGGATAGAACATTGCTTTTCCACTTGCCTGACTTAATATTAAAACTGCAGAGTTTATGGTGGTGTGTTTTCTGCTCTTATGCCCAGGCGCTTAAAAAAATACTTTTATACTTTTCCTCAGGAAGAAAGAGTTGCATTAGCAAGTGTTTGAGTATATATACATATGTGGTAAAAATCCATCTGACATTAAATCACCTAATACAAGTGGTACATGGAGCATTTTATATTTTACATGGATCACTTTGGTCTTTTTGGTTATGTTCTCCTCCCTGGTTCCGCTGATGTTTCTTCATCACACAGCAAACACAGCTGGGAAAACCAGCAGAAGGCACAGCTTTCTCAGCCTCTCCTCGCTGCCAGTCGCTTCTCCCAAAGGCAGTGGTGCCGGGAAGACAGAGCCAAGCCTTTCTGCCTGATTCCATGGCACAAAAGGACCTGGGTGCTGGTTCCCCAGGAGCCCCCAGACAGCAGCTCAATGGGGAGCAGACATGCTTTGTGCCCCATCACACAGTCTTGCTGCACTCCCCAGCTGCCACGGTGGCTTTTCTTGCCACTTTGGGGTGCTTGGCATTTTCGGATCTGGTGCCAGATCACTGCAGCCACCATCATCAGTATAATGTTTTTAAAGCTGGTTCGGAGAAACCAGTCTTCTTGTCCTTTGATCTCTGTGCACACTGAGATTCTTCCCTGCATTCCCAGCTGGAGTGGGGGGACAGATCCTGCATGCATGGATGGCTCACCTGCCCCAGGAGCTGGCAGCTCTGTGCCCCAAAGGGCCAGGGCTCCGTGGGAGCAGAGCCGCTGCGGTGCTGCTGCTGGCTCGGCACCGCCTGCCCGACCGGGAGCACGCTCTTGTCATTAGGTTTATACAGCACCTCTTGTACGAGAAATCACAGGCTGGATAAGCCATGTGAGGGGTCATTATAACACAGAGAAGATAAATGTACCGGTTCTGCTGGAGGCTGTCCTCAGGCTGTTTGTTATGTGTCTCTAACACTGTCACTACATCACACACTTCCTCGATCTCCGTATTACCCTACAAGCCTGTCTAATGGGATCCTCTGTTGCTGATTCCAGCTTACCCTGACCTACTTCTTTCTTGTGTCCCAGCAAGCTGTCAGGAGCTATCAGAGCACTGGGAGCTGAAATAAACACTCACTGAGGGGAAAAGCAAGGCTGTCTCTAGTGAATTTAATTAGCTTTGTTTAACTGGCTTGTTTGCTTTGTAAATCACATCATTTTTAGTCAAATTTAAGGGATAAAAATATCTGTAATTAAAATCAAATGATGCACGACCTTATTAAAAGTCAAGGGTTTTAGAAGTTCTGTACAAAAAGTCATTTAGTTTGTAACACATTGGCAGCTCTCTGAATATTTTAGGGAGAAGAAGGATGAAACTGAGATTCTTTCCCTGTTTGGGATCTTTCTTCACACTGGAAGGAGATTGGGGCTTTTTGAATCATTACCTTTTCCTGAATTTGGATTAAAAAAAAAAAAAACCAAAACCATTACTTGGGTCTTTTTGTCAACATTGCAAGCTTGCTGCATAAAATTTTAGAATCCAAATAAAGATTCTTAGTGTTCCTTTCTGCCCTGTGGCCTAAGCATCAGTGTATTATGCATAGTTTGAATCCGTGCTGTTGTATGAGGCCATGGTTTAAATCCTGGCTTCCCTTTGCACGTCTGTTGCATTTTTGAGTGTTGGAACAGAAGTCATTGTAATTTTGACTCTGCCAGACAAATGAAGCACTGACTCGGCAAGTCATCACTGGGTTGAATTTTAAAGTGCTTAGAGTGTTTTTATCAGACAATACATTTTGTCTTTCAGGTGCTTTACTGTATTTCAGTGTGGCACATATTTCTTCTAACAATTGATGTTCTTGCTCTTGTCAGTGTAGGGTCTAATCCTATTGCTGTTGAAAATGATAGAAGCCCTATGAATTCCTAATATGTCTTATCAAAATCTGGCTAAAATATAAAATGCCTGACCCCAACTTCTGATTCTTCTTCAGCAGAAATATGTTTCTGCCTTGCACCATGCATGCATATTGATAGAGCCTCCTGAGCACACGGCTTATAGAGATACCCCCGTCCTTGTGCTGAGCTGCAGCATGAACAGAAAAGGATTAAAGGACCACTGCGAAAGAAATGGGTATGGATGAACTTGCAGTGTGCAAAAGGTAAAATATGGGATAAAACGACTACCCAAGAGTATGAGAGGAATTAAAATTCTGTTTCACAAAGGTGCAGTACTTCTTCCAGTCTATTGAAGAGGATGTAAGTAAGATTGGCTTACCTGTAGTACTGCACTGAGAATTACTTGTGGTAATAAATTCATTGAGAAATATAATGTACAGCGAGATTGCTCAATGACTTCTGAGTAACTCACTAACTCAAGGATGGCTGCGAGGTTTCAGGGAAGGAAAAGAGAAATGTTCTTTTCTCAGTAGGATTTTGGAGGTCCCTTGGCCCGACTGGAACATGTGGTGCTGGAAGCTCTCTGCTGTCCCAGGAGTGGAAGTTGTATGGAAGTCTTACAAAAAGACACACAGAGGGAGACTTGAGAGATTTGACAAAATTGAATTGAAACAAGAATAGCCAGGTGATGGGGGTAAGCAGGCACCAAGTTGTTGAAGTCAAGTGGCCAAGTTTGTGGTCTTGCAGCAGTAGGGAATGAAGCAAGGAAAGCTGAGATATCCCAGTTCAATTTAAATATCTTCAATGACTCCGCTGAACAGAGACCAGAAAATTTGAGGTATTACAACTTCAGAAACTTTGCTCGCATTCTGTGGCTTTACCGGATCCTGTATATATCCCTTGTGGATTGAGGTCTTAAGTATTTTTGGCATCTGTATCTGAGATGTGTAGAGTGGGTGGAATACAAGTACTGCTCCTGGGTCATTGCTCCAGAGAAAGTGGGTGAGGTGCATATTGTGGAGCTTTTATCATAGGCATGGAAGAAGATATGTTTTATAATCTGATCCAGTGTGAATAGCAAGAAAAAATTCATGGTCTTTATACCCTATGGAGAGATGAGTGGTGGAGCAGGGCAGTATGAGGAGGCTAAAGCTAAATGCTCTTTTAGACCCATTAGCTGCTGAGTGCTGCTCACCGCAACTGAGGACCGTGTGTGAGGACAAGGAGACCTCAGCACTATGGGAAAGTGGGAATTTAGTGTGTTTAGCACAAACATGTGATTAATGACTGTGTGCCTGTCATCTCTGAGATAGCACCGTCAGCCTCCATTCATCGCCACAGCTGCAGGGGGAGGGGAGTGGGACAGGGGCTCTGTGCTCAGGCTGGGGGGGATGTGTGCTCTTGCTGGAAATCAGGAGCTGAGAAAGGGACCTGTCACAGCACCTCCCCCTGCACTTAGAAAGCAGCCTGGTGTGTTTTGGACACTGCTGTAATCTGAATAATAAACACGTAATTCCAAGCTCCTCGTATTTGGCTGTGGTTGTTCTGTTCAATGATGCTTTGCTTAGAGGACACAGAAAGGGACAAATGTTCATAAGATTTGAGTCGTTTAACTTAAATCAACCTCCTCCTACCCACTATTGACAGATCAAGAGAACCAATGAGGCATGTTTAATTACACATGCACCCAGTTTACAATTAGTCTGCAGGCTGATTTTTTTTTTTTTTTTTTTTTTTTACTTTTTTTCCTCCTGAAACCACAAGGAAAGATTTGGTTTTGCAAGAGGTCTTACTGGCTGTAAGACGAGCAGGGTTGCAGAGGTTTGGGGTTTTTTTTCCTTTTTAAATGTAAGTGGAATATCTTCTAGGTCAAATGATTTAATCTGATGCTCTAATGTGACATGGTTTAGCAATCCTTCTGCTCCCCTTCTGCTTGTAATAAGTGACAAAAGCACGGCTTCTTGCTTGATAAATGGGTTAACAGTATTCACAAGGCAGGTAATAGAAATCCATATTAATAGGTGGAAATTGGCTCTTGATGCCAGGCAGGAGAGTCTAATGAAAGTATTATTGTTTTAGCTTCCAGCTCCTTTGGAAGCTGAAAGCTAAATGCTCGTATTACGTTCTTATTACCTATTTATCACACCATATAGCTGAGTGGATATTTATTAAATTACATTCATGTTTAATGCCTGTTTGTATACTTTTCACTCAATGTGTTCTCAAAGGAAATTCTCTGGAAGTGTTTCAGAAATGCACAACTATTTTTCCATTCTCTTTTTATAAAGTAAACCCATTGTTGCCAACTGTCAATATACAATTGGCTTGGAAATTAAATTGTTTCCTGCTAAGCTATAAGAACCAGCTAAACCTGCTCTATTTAATTTAGGAAATAAATATTTAAAAATCTGAAAAAACACACTGTATTCTTAGGTAGTGTTGATTCTATTCTAGTCTTTGAAAATACCCAAGATCCCAAGAGTTGGGCTTACCTAGTTTCAGCTTTAATTTAGCATTAAATTGCTTCATCAGGGATTTTATATATGACCTTCTGTATGTTTGTGATTCTTTTGAGAATATTTAAAATAGTACTGAATACCATCAAAGATAAGAAATTAGAGGGCTGTTTATTAATATACCTACTTATTGTGCTTCTCCAGTTTTACATTCTTATTTTCTTCTTAAGCAGCACTTTCGATTCATTCCATGTAGATTAAAGGAAAAGAAAAAAAAAAGAGAAAGAAGAAAACCGAAAGAACAAAAAACTAAAGCCAAAAACTCAGCACAGCTCAAGTATTCCCACATAGCTTTGACCTAGAGAGTGCTGGGATCTCAAGGGCCTTCTGTACATCCTGGGAGGTGAAAAAAAAAAAAGAAAGGTGGGCTTGCATTTTCTTCCAGCATATTATTTCCAGTTCATCCCTCTCATCAGAGCACTGTGACCATGCAGCACTGTGGGGTGATGCAGTCACAGTGTGAGTCAGATGAGGACCATGGCTGATAGCCAAGGGCTCCTGATTTTCTCTGTACCTTGTCCAGCAGAGTCACACCACTTCCTTCCTGACCCAGCATCCTGCACTCACAAACCACGCAAGAGAGATGCCTAGCTAGAAATCTGTGCCAGTTTATTTAAGCAATCCCAACCAGGAGGTTTGACTCCCACTCTCACACTGAGAAATAGCTGTAATGTGTAGAAATCTGGAGAGTGTATTCTTTCCCTTCACCAAGATATTTGCAGATGCCTCAGAAATACCTGGGGCTTGGTGCAGGCAGCTCCCATACTCACAGAGAGCTTTGGCAGCTCTCACAGACACCCTGGCCAGGCCTGAAACAGCCCAGGTGAAATGCAGGGGCTCCTACCTGTGAAATCCTGCTGGGGGATCAGGCCATAAGATCTGGGCTTAGATATTACAAGAAGGCCAAGGGTGTTTTTATTTAAAGGCTTTGATAGCTCTTGTTTGCTTGAAGTTTAAGTTCAGTGGAATATTGTATCGATCCATCAATGCAATCTGTTAAATACTGCTATTTGAACCACTCTGGCTTGTTTATAGGAAGGATAAATAAATAACCTAGAGCTGCTGCACACATTGCGGCTCTTTGCAGTGCAGGCAATAACGCAAACACTCACTTCTGCAATGAGCAGGTTAATCACTTTATCACTTCTATTAAAATTTTGGCTGCCATTGCCCTTTAAAGACCTAATCTTTGTCTTTAATGGGTCATAACAATGCACAGTGAAGATGCTTTCAAGTTAGACTGAAAAAAAAATCTATATAAAAGAATACTGTGTTATGCTTCACTTAGTACTGATTTAGATTATTAATGTAAGAGTACAGTTCAAAAACAGTTGTAATCATGCTACCAATTTTTTTTAAATGGTGGAGAGAGAAACAATAAATCAGTCTCCTAGAGTATGTGGAGCATACGAGCAAGTAGTAGTTAAAGCAAATTTTAGCAGGCTTATTGGATTTTGAAACTCTAGGCATCTTGGATCAGCAAATATTATTAATGTTTTAAGAGCCATCGCAAGCTTCCTTAGATTTTATATATATATATATAAATATATATAGACTAAGAAGTTTATATATAATGTGTGTATGTACATGTAGAGATGTAGAGAAACTCTGTCTCTGTTAAGCATTTTAGTTGTCATGGGAATAAGCTCTTCAAATTGTTATTCTTTCAGTTTTAATAATCTTAAGTCCCTTTTCAGTACTTGCAGCTCTGCTTTACCTTTGTGTTCTCTCAATTTGGTAAAGACTCTATGGGCTAATTAGTTTCATTTCTGCTTATGGCTGATCTCTGATAGTTTTCATTCTTTTGGCTTCTCAGATCTCAATCAATACTCTGGTGCGTTTGCTGTAAGCACTGCAGGGAATGATTATTCTCTCCTCTGTACCCCAGTAAAACACATTGCAGCACTTGACTGGTTCCCTGTTTCGTAACTCCTTTAAAATATGGCTCTGTTTGAGTCAGGATTTCATAAATCATATTGATAGAAAAGTTGCATTTGAGCCTTTTTCACGTAATGTGACAGTACAACAGAATTTGTAGCACTGGAGCTCATCTGAGAGACACCCATAGTAACACTAATATTTCTGACCTGCCTTAATTTCTCTTCTTATTCCAGGTATCTGTTCCTGACTGTGCCCTTTTTTTTTTTTTTTTTTTAAGGACATAGTTTAAGATGAAACTTTGCCAATTGGTGTTTGGGCAAGTCTTTAATAAGATTTTTTTTTATTTTCTAGATTTGTTATCTTATTCTCCAACAGTTTGTGCATATTTATTTTGAGTTTGGATTCTGTCCTTGGAAGTCAACACGAAGTGCTTAGCATGAGGCAGAGATCTCGTAGATCCTACAGTAACATGAAAGCAGCTTGTGGCACTTCAAACAACAGCAAAACCACTTACAGGTTTAATATGTTTAGATAGGAAATGCCCAAGAAAATGTATTTCTGAGCCCCGTGTTGTTTGTTAAGTCACACTGACGCACAGCCGAGGGCCTGAGGAAAAGTTCAGGAACAGCAGAGAGCAAGGGAGGAACTTGTCGGTGGAGCATTTCTGTGGAGATAGTTTGTGAGCTGTTTATTGATTGCTCAGGTCATTGGTGAAAGGTCAACAGCTCTGCTGTGTCGGCAGATAAAGACAGAGGAATGGTATGTTGAGGTCACATTGGAAAGGAATTCAGTCACGCTAAAGAAAGAACGTTTTAAACCTTTATTTACTCAAAAAGGGTTGTGAGGTATTGAGCTTGCACATTTACGACCCTTCAGTGTAAGATTAAGAAACCTTATTCCAGGCTTTCCCTGGGAGTTTCCCCCTTCGCTTTACAATCTGCTCTTAGAGTTGAACCATTTTTAGCTCATTGCTTAATTCCTTGCTCCTGGTTTTGTGTCTTGCAAAGATTAGAAGCATATTTCCTTGTGCAAAGAAACACTGGCAATTTTTTCTGAACAACCAGATTTTGAAGCGATTATGCCTTATGGTTAATTTTTTTCCCCCTTTTTTCCTTGAAGTGTCTGTAGAATGCTGAGCCCTGTTTGTATTTATTTCCATTGTTTTGCTTTTACCCTACATGAAGGTAACTATTGCATGGCAGGGCTGAGATTTAACACATCTGAAAGGTGCACTGTCTATGTTCAGGGCAGAATTTAAATCAAGAGGACTTGGGTCTTGTCTGAGCAAGGCAGTGACACTGCTCATCAGCTGGTGTGTGCTGGGATTTAGGTAGGCAGGGTGAAAACAATCCTTTTCATTTTGTTTACCTCCATTCGGAGCCAATTTTAATGAAAGCTAATAGGCCATTATTGTACTTTAAAAAAGGGGTTCTAATACAAACTGCTTAAGTTCATGGTTTTAACTAATCCAGTACAGATTTGTTTGCAGTAAGCTGTAAGTAGATGGGGAGCTGTTTTCCAGATTTGGGCACCAAAACACCTGTCAATAAGCATGATATTTTCTCTAATGCAAAGTCCTGGTCCAGACCTTCCCTGTCAGCAAATTCCCCTTAATCCCTGCAAGTGGTACAGGGAAGTACACCAAGGCACAAAGTGGGTGGCAAAGAGCACGTCTGTTTCTTTAATTGGGTTGGGCTTAAAGGCAATAAGTGAATAAGATTTGCTTGTATAGAAGATGTGAGAAGAAATTTGTATGTGGGAAACAGGGTTGCTGTGACTGATGATTTTAATATTGTCACTTAGTCCGGGCTTCTAAACTCCAAAATTACTTTTTTTTTTTTTAAATCCCTGTCTTTTCCTCCAGTGACTCAAAGCTCCTGAGTTTATGATCAGGGTAGATTTTTTAATATTTTAGTATTAAAACTAATAAATCCTGCATTTTAGATCTTCCAAGACTGTTCAGGTAGCTTGCTTTCCCCCTGCCAACCTTGAAGCAAAGCACCATATAAAGGGAAATATTTCTGCTTCCATGCAGTTCAGTGAAGACCCTCAGAACTGCTCAGGAGAAGATGCTGAGGAGCACATCCAAGCACTGGGCCTGTCCCAGCATACTTGTGCACCTTCTGCATCATCACTGCCTACCCGGGCTTCTCCTGCTCAGCTTTATAGGTTGATATGTTCAGTGCAGCCATTTCTGCACCTCGCAAAGAACATGGTAAAAAATAAACGTCTCACCTGTGTTTTGCAATCGCCTCATCTCTTTGTTCCCCGCAGCCCATATGTGGGTGGAAGATGACTGTTCCTCCAAGCTCTGCCCATGGAGCAGGGGCCACCACCTGATGTGCCCTGCTCTGGCACCGTCCTAAGAGGACAGAGCAATGGAGAAGCTGCTTCCAGCTGTTGAATTTTAATTTAATTTGTTAAGAAAAAAAGGAGTCTTGAGGATGAAATGAATACACTGCTACTTGCCCGTAGTTGCTGAATCACATCCTGCTCCATCCAGAAAGTAACTACATGTTGGCATCTAAATGCTGTTGAGTCACCTCTGCAATATGAACTGGTGATTTGCATTCATACACCAGAAAAATGTTTCCATTTAATAGTTTGAAAAAAAAACAAACAAAAAAACCCCCAAAAACAATGAAAACAAACAACCAACAACAAAAAAGAAAACACAAAAAAACCCCCAAATAACAAAAAAAAACCCCAATCAACCCCCCCCCCAAAAAAAAAGAACAAAACAAAAACAAAAAAAAAAACCCTGGAAAAACCACCAAGCAGATTTTTGCAAGGAAATGTCCCAGAGGAAAAATCTCTGGATTGGGTTACGATTTTTATTGACAACAGATGGGCAAAGCCCTGAGAGGAACCTGCCCATGTAGCTGCTGGGAGAAGGTGCAGAGATGCAAATACCCAGCTGCAATGTTGGCTAGGAACACATCCAGGAGGCTGCTGCTGGAGGTGCAGGAGCTGCAGCTCCCTTCTTTTCTAAAATGCATGGTCCCAAAACCTGAAGCGGAGCCTGGGGAGCAGACTCCTACAACTCCTGGCAGAGCAACGTGCCAGCACTGTGCCCAGAACACCGTGACCGTGTTTTCTGTGCGTGTGCCCTCCCCTCGCAGAGAATCAGCCCTTTGTCTGAACAACTCCTTTCTCCTTTTCTTTTCTTTCTGAAGTTTTCAGTTGGCGACTGGGAAGCGGGGAGGGGAAAGGGGGCGTGCAGCCTGCAAAGATGAAGCAGCTCATGAAAAGAAAGCTGCTGAATAGGCAGATTGTTTTATCTGGATGGGTTTTGTGTTCCTGACTCTGTGTTGCAAGGGAAGGTACAGTACAAACAGTGTTCTGGCTCACACGCTCCTGCTCCAGCCAGGAGATCGCTCTTTCTCCTGCTGCTGCTGCTGCTCAAAAGCTGTGAGCATGTGTTATCTTTTCCCCCTCCCTCTGAAGATATCTGTTTGCTGCTCATGGCATTTCTGTTTAGCAGGGGCCGTGTTTACACTGTAAGAAATGTGAACACATCTCAAGGATTGTGCAGCTTTGTGCGCCCCCGCAAAGTGGTATTTCCTATGGCCGCTGACTCCAAAAGGGTCCTGTGTTCCCAGCCCCGTTTGCTTAACAGTCTGGAAAGAAATCTGGAAAGTCGAGGATAAAGCATGTAAGTGAGATTTAGAAGGAAATGTGGGAGCCCAGGCTTGGAGTGGGGATCCTAAATGACTCTGTATTGGTTGAATCTTCTCCCGCTTTTCTCTTCTTCCGTCAAAAAAACATTAGGAACAGCTGAGGTCTGGTCGGCTGGTGGTTGCTTTGGTGGCCCATGTAATCCCAGGCTCCAGCATGAGATGTGTTGATAGTCTTTGAAACAGAGAGGCGATGGCCTCCGTGTTATTAAAGGTCATCAGGCATCTGGTACAAGCTGAAGGGATTTTGTGCAGGCAAGAGAGCAAAAAGGGTGTATAAATTTTTAAAGGAAGAAAACAAGAGGGAAAAAATTGATAGTAGATTTAGTGCTTCAGGTTCAACACGGCAGGGAGGGACAGGAGGTGGGATGTGTGTGTCCAGGCAAAATAATCCTGATTAAATAAATCCTGTTGATTCAGGGCCCTTGAAAAGAGAATTCCTCATCTGATACAACTGGTTTGATTTTTTCACATCCTAAACTGTGTCAGTGAGACACTGAAATCCTCAGCGGTGAGGGGGAAAGGAATGGGGCTGCTGGCCTCTTCTGTGCTGAAATTGTGATTTAAGAAAAATGGGGGGGTTAGGGCTGCTAGAAGTTTTCTGGTGTTTCATCTGAGAATAAAGTGCTAAGGCATCCCCCCGCTGAAAGGTAGGAAGCCAGTGAGCAGGACTCTCCTCAAACACAATGGCTCTATCTTGCTCTGTTATGCCACAAAGGAGTGGCTTGCTTAATCTCCGAAATTAATAGAGCAGAGAGGAAACGGCTCTTAAAGAGATGTGTGTCTGCTTCCTTCCTGTGTGGAGCGCGGGGAGCCCGGGGCGCCGAGGCAATGTCATTTCACATAACTAGAGGGCTCTTCTTATAAAGGACAATTATAGTAAGTGTAGCGAGGCTGGAATTTTTGACTTTTCAGGGGTTTTTTTCCCTGCTAGGGTGGCGGGGATTTTTGTTCAAAACCTGGTATATTATTTTAGTGGAAGACGATGCTGTGAAAGTTTGTCCCACATTTGCTTTCTCAAGAGATTAATTTTTTTTTTCTTTTTGGGTGGGGGAGAAGTCTGCCTCTTGTGCAGTGACATCAGAGAAACCAGCCTGCTGCTCCATTCCCTGCCATGCTTAGTACAATAGTCTAAATGTGTTTTGAGCTCTTGTCCTAGGAGAATGTCAGTTCAACCAGAATTAACGGAGTGTATTCTAGTAGAACAGCTCCTTTTTCACACTGTGTTGGCCCTTTATAGCAGTGTGTTACTCTTGGTGTGAAGCCAAATCGACTGATAAGCAATGCACTAGATTTTCCTGCACGTGGTCAAGGCTGTTTGCATCTCTACAAACATTTTTAGCTTTAGGAAAAAGACCTAGTGCTCACAAAACTAAACCCCACCTAGCCACCGCCACTTCAGAGGGAGGGAGAGAGAAAAATTGGCTTGCCAGGAAGCCTTCAGGATTTTTTAATTGCTTCAGGGAGAAAGATGGGGAGACCAGGAAGAGGTGCCATGGGGACCAGGGCTCCTGGGTACCATGCTGCCTCCAGCCCATTTGATTTGAGAACAGGGGGATGCTGCTCAGCATGTTTCAGGAACCGACTTTAGTTGGCCAGATGAAGCTTTGCTCTGCTTTCATTCCTTAACTTTTGTTAATAATTTATGTGTGATACTGCACAGTAGAAATATACCTCCAACTCTGCCTTTGAAACAGCTGTCTAGAGCAGCATAACATAATCCAGCCATGTTGTGTATCTTGTGCATTCATTAAAAAGAAAGGGTGTGTGAATTGTGTGGGGTTTGAGTCACAATCAGGGGGAATCTATAATAAAATTACTATCTGTAAACTGCAGGACAGTTTGTTCCCTTCTAGCAACATGATGTATTTTACATATGAACAATAGTAGGTTGCTTTGCAGAAAATGTGGTTTTGATATTAAGATTATCAGTGCTGCCACCCCTTGTCCCTCATTTATTATTGGACTCACCACAGCAAAACTGCCAAGTTCTTAGTGCTTTTTCAGTGCTTTTTCAGTGCTTTTTCAGCTTTCATTCAGCTGCATGATTTGTAACGACTGTGGTGAGCGGGGGAAAGGAGGAAGTTTAAATTTGGGCAGTTGTGCATCTATCCACAGCTAACGAGGCGTCTAATTTGTCTGCAAATCCGATACAGCTTTACCATAGCCTGGTAATTTCTGTAGTATTTTTCAATTTTTTTTTTCTGTACTTTTGCTATTGTTTGTGTGTTTTAAGCTCCATCTATTTTGGATTTTAATACTTGAAATTTGATGGAGAACTGGTTTGTATCAAGGCATCAGTCGTGCAGGAGGCTTGGCAGCCTCTGGCTGCCTGACCCCACACTGCCCATGGCCACCCCAGCCAGGTACTGGAAAGGGCCAGTATTCAGTGGGGATTAAATTGCTGCAGCGTCCTTTTCCTCTTGATGCCTTTTCAGGAGCCCCGAGTAGCTACATCCATCTGTCCCAACCATCACTTTAATGCCCTGCACAAAATCCCCCTTCCAAGCATGGCTAAAGCTTAGCTGCAGAGTCCCTGCAGGCTGCTGGGGGCAGGGACCAGCTTTTCTCCTGGTCTCAGGCAGGTACCCAGCCCCAACCATGGTGACCTTGTCTGTCTTGCAAGGAATTATTGTGCTCCACGCAATACAGCCTGAGAACGGGTGGCAGCACAGCACAAGGTGGGATGGCTACAGTTTAAAATAGAAGATGGCATAATGAAGTTCTTAGGCTAAATGCCAGTGTAAAATTAGCGTTTAACCTCCCCCCTCAGAATTCGCCTGTTAATTAGGTATCACTGTCTATATTGGCATCATTTTTAGAAGTTGCTACAGCAATATTAACATGACTGAAATGCATTGCATGAAATTATATTATGCATCAAAGTTTTCTTCTGGTGGGGGCTTAGATCATCCAGCCCAGCTGGGAGTAGTATTATTTTACTTGCTCTATTATAGACATCTAGACACATACACAGCCCTCAGACTTAAAGGAATGTGTCTGCAAGGTAAAATAATAAGCATATACCAGACAGTCCACAGGATTAGAAGGCTATTTAAATGAGAAGAAAAAATGGGGGGCATAGATGAGGAGGGAGGGAATTCTATGCCTTGTAACAATACCTTCTTTCACCTTCCAGCGAGGACTTCTCAAACTGGATCAGGGTGCTGGACTTTTTCTTCTTAAAGTCAGGTGTAAGCATCCCAGAGCAGGTTGGATAGAGGATTTCCATCACATCCTTTCTTTGGACTTTTTGGTTTTTACTAAATCTCAATGCAGTGCCTTTTGTGCATTTTGACGTCAAGTTTCACCAGCTTGCAAAAAGTTTCGCTTCTGGATGCTCCCCCAAAATAGATGTATAGATGTGGCACTGAACTGTTGTTGTTGGGCTTCCCTCTGCTCCAGGACCTTTCTGAAATCCCAGAAAAGTCTGGGATCTGGCGTGTGCAGGGCTGCCTGTTCTTGCAATGCCTCCCATTCCCATGTAGTCATTGTCTTTCTCTGGGGGACCCCCATGATGTGGGGTCCCATCCAACTGGCCTGTGATAGCTCTGCCCATTCATTTTCCCCAGCTCTGCTCCTTTTCTCCCTCCTAACCAGCACACAGTTAGAGGGCTGCAGGCTCTGGGGTCCTGTGCCACGCACCACAGGAGTACCAGAAGGCAGGCAATTTGCATTTTAATAACTCCCTCATTATGTATTTGTCTGATCCTGTCAATATTTTGCATTTTTTAAATTTCGCTGACTGCAGACATTGTGGGCTATCAAGTCAATAATTAGATTGCCTTATTTTAAACACCTTGGTTATAAATCAGAGCGGCCCAGTTCTGTAGCCCAGTGCTGTGTCTGGAGAGCAGCTGGCCTGTATGTGGAAGGCAAAAGATTTGAGGAGAGCATTGCACACAGATTTGCTGTTGTTAGGAATGCCTTTGGGAACATACTTAAATTGGGAGGGGCGGGGGGGGGAATCAATCCTTTTTCAGAAAAAAATTACAGAAATTAAATCTTTGTCACAGGACATAGCATCACCTTGCTGTCAAGTGAGTGTGGTTCTTCCACAGTGAGTAGGAGTGTTGTAAACTTCACCTTCATTTTATTCCACCTGCCTAATGAGGTGGGGTGTTTTGTTTCACCTAAAGCCTGAGCTAATGGCAGAAGCATTAAATGCAAATTGCACCTTGAGGACCCCCCTTGAATCACACAGCACAGCTTGCACTGCCATTTGATGCTGGCTTTATCTCAATTGTTGTCTAAGGCTTTGGAATTATAAATGTTTGTGTTAAACATGTACTTCCTCTTCTGCGTAGTGCAGTTATTTGTATTGCACGTGGGGTTTGAAAGAAGTCAAATATGGAGAGTGCAGAAACAATAAAATCTCTATTCACGTCTAGATGCACAGGTATGCGGAAAGCGAGGGTAAGTGCTGGTGTTGTTGTAAAAGATATGCAGATCATTTCATCCTCAAAACAGTGAACTGTGAGTGGATACACAGAAAAATGCCAGCAAAGTTTCCAGTTGTTTCACCAGCTGAGGTGCAGTTATAAAACTGAACACAGATTGTTCTGAGTATAGAATATCCTAAAGACAGATTTCAGAGCGGAAAAGGCCAAATTCTGCTTTTATTTTAAAAAAATATTACTGATGAGCACTGAGATACCCAAACAGAAATGTGTTTGATGCATGGGGTAGTGATGAGCCTGGACCCGATGAGATCTGCAGCTGGCACTGGAATGTGGCAAAATGAGTGCTGGGAGGACATCTGCACAAAGGAACCCCGAGGAACAGGTGAGCATAGACAAGGGCAAGGTTCACTTTAAATTTGCATCAGGAGCCAAGGGAAAGTTGTGTGCAGACGCATTCGAGAGGGAGGCAGGCACCTGGTGAGCTCCTTCCCCGCAGTGCAGTTCCATGTCCCACACTAGAAACGCTGTATTGTAAATGAGCAAAGTTTGTTTTCAGGGAGTTGCTCATGTTGACACTTCTGACTTACTGTCTGTCTTGCTACAGAGCAGATTTGTCTCACAGAAACCAGGAAATGCCGTGTAAGGGAACACGCAGGGTGCAGCTGGAGCAGAAACTTCCGTAAATCAACACTCTGCCCCAATGTCACCTCGCTTCTCCCATGTGTTATTTTTAGTGTCTTGTTGTGTACTAAGAAAAAGTACTTCAAATTCAAGAAGAAGGAGGGTTGGGTTTTTTTTTGGTATTGGAGGACTGATAAATTGTGGTGCATTTTTTTCTTTAAAGATACAATTGACATTTATCTGCCCCTGTTTGTATATAATGAATGGGGAAACAAAAGAGGGAAATTGTACTTTAACTTAGGGTGCGCAAGAGGAAAAGAGAGGTAGCTTTACTAGAGAAAGGTATGCTCTACCTGATTATCATTCCTTATTCTTTAGGCTGTCATTTACACCTGGATAAAGTAAATATAAAATGCTGCCAGGTTAGAACAGTACTATTTTCCATCCATTGTTCAAACGATTGTGCAAAGAAACAAGGTGAAGGACTAGTTCTGTGTTGGTTTCCTGCTTAGATTTTTAAGTGGAAGCAAAGTGAAAATGACTTCAGAAGAGAGAAATATAACAGCTGAAACCGCCTAACAAATGTGCTTAATCACAGCACACCTTTTTTTGTGCATCAGCACCTCTCCGGTCTGTACAGAGCCCACATAATATCAGTTCTTTAACGGTCTTTATGCCAATATGAGAAAGAATAAAAAATAGGGTGTTTTTTTAAAATTTTTGTTGATAGTACAAAACTCATGCAGTTAAAAATGCACAGTATGTTTTAGATTTGAGTACAAATAGTTATAAAACAGGGTGTCAGCCTTTTTCATTAAAAAAAAACTAATGTGTTTGGCTTTTTATTTGTTTTTGGCTCTAGATCTGACTCAAATGTTTGTGTAGGAAAGGCTGCACTAAAGTGCAAGGTCAGGTCTTGGTGTGCTACTCAGATGTGGGATGGAGGGAAGGGGAAGAAGTACTGCCATACGTAGGGTTACCGTTTCCTGCCCATTTCCGTCATCATGTCTGGTAAATCGAGTGACTGAAGCACAGGAAGCCAGGTACAAATTCTTTGCAGTCTCTGCAAGCAAGTTCAATAGGAAGTAAGTTAGTTTTGAAGAACTGGAGCCCTCTTCCTCCAGACAGCCACAGGGGTGGGATGAGGTGGACAGGGCTGGGTATGCACTGTGGTGAGGAACCAGTGGTGCTGGTAGGCACTAGGAGGGACACTGCTGAAAATTTGCTTCAGAAGAGAAGTAGGCCCTCTGTTAGGAGCCTGAGAATGGGAGACTGATGAAATGCATATTGATGGTCACGATTGATGCAGGAAATGCCGTCAAGGTCCTGGCAGAGCTTTAAATAAGTACAGATGGAGGTGAGGGCTTGCAGCCGTGGTAAGCACTTGGAAGTACTCAAGTTAGTCCATTGGAAGAAGTTCATTTCCTTCTACAGAGCAGTACCTGACAGCCTGTGTGCCAACGTGAAATAAAATGGTTACCCTCAGCCACTTTGTAGTGGCTCTGCCTGTACAAGTCTCCACTGCATTTGCAGTCAATCAGTGCTCCTCAGCTGGAGTTCAGCTACTTCCACCTGAGGGGCTGTCATTTCTTATAGAGGACAGTTATTTTACCGTGCCTAAGATGTCCTTAAGGAGGCTTTCTCTCAGTGCAATTCCACTTGAGATTGCTGAGACTACCTGGGCACAGCACATGCGATGTCCTGCTGAGGTCCCAGCATGGCCCAGCCAGGTGGGTTGCATTAACACAGTGCCCACCGTGCTAATTAGTCCCAGAGAGTCTCAGTCTCAGTGCAGCCTGGGCTTCAGGATCTCTGAGCCCCAGGGAAGGAATATGGCCTAAAGTAATGTGATGAAGTGATCTCAAGCAGTTCTGTTGAAATGAAGTGAATCTTCCCTTTCTGTGCTAGGGTTAAACTGGTGCCCCTTCAATTCCCTGAATGCCCTGAAACTTGAAGGTGAACACCACCCAGTGTTCAGTGACAGATGAGAACGCTTCCAGGAAATCCAAACTTTTGTTCCCAGTTCACAAGGTCCCTGCAGCTCCCCAGGAACAGTCCTCAGTGCCAGCCGGACATGACAGTTGTTTCCTGGTGGTTGCAGCAGTTATATCCTCATAGCCTGTGTAACAGTAGCTGAAAGAGGAAGTTCCTCCCGTTCTTTCAGAAGAAAATGAAGAGCTACCTGCCCTTCAGCCGTGTGTTTTAGGAGAATTCCTAGCTATTAACTCTGATTTTTACAGTTTGGAGTGAATGGTTCCATGTGCTGGCCTGGGCAGCAGCTCTCCTTCAGCTGCCATGCGGCCAAGCCAGCTCTTCTCCTCCAAGTGCCCAGGGCGTCCCTGTGCCTGCATCTGCTGGTGGCTCAAGCCCTTCCTGGAGGAAAGGCAGAATTCTCAATAAGTCACAGGATTCAGTGGCAGCTGCGATAAATTTATATGGAAAAAGAGTTTTGCCTTTGCTTTCCAGCACAGGGAAAAGAGCATGTTCTCAAAGCTTATCAACTTTTAGGGGAAGTAGTGTAATTCTTGTGGGTAAACTGAAATGTCATAACTAAAAAGTAGCAACAGGTTTTTTCATCCTAAACTAGGTAAACACAGTTGAAGTGTTCTGACCTTTCAAGAATGTGTTTGTTCAACTCCAGACATCGTGTCTGTATTAGAAAATGGAAGGGTAATTCAGTGTTGATGTTCAAAAGCATATGGTGAGTTTTCCTGTAATATCATTGTTTCTTAGTAAAGGCTAAGTCTTGCAACCCACATTTCTTAGTTAAGAAGCCCTTACTAGGATAAGAACTCTAACCCAGAATGTCAGCCTTGCTCTGTGGATGAAGGGAAGGCCTCTACTCATTTGAAAACTTAAGAAGGGGCTCACAAAACGTCAAAGTACCTGCAGAGATTTTTGGTTTTCTCCTTGACCTGATGCTCATGTTGCACAATGTGAACACTGGACAAAAAACTGTGATACTCTGAACTGAACTTGTGCTAGGCTTAAAAGGAAAAAATAACTGACCAGAACAACAACGAAAAACCCTAAGTATATTGTAGCCATGGTGTATTGCAGCCACAGTGCACAGTACATGTTGCAGCTAGGCCACTGCCTCCTGTGCCTTTCAGCCTTGCTTTGATGCTGCTGCAGAGCCAAGGGACACCCTCCTTGCCCTGGTTCTGTTTCCTCAGTTCTCACCTCCCAGATGTAGGGCCTTACCTGTGGTAGGGTAGAGGATGGGAAAGAATAGTTTGTTTGGAAAGTCCATTATTGTTTAAAGAGTTCTAATAACAGAGCTTTGATAGCACATAGAATTGGGAGAGAAGATAAGTGAAATGGGGAAACGAGGAGCCCATTTGTGAAATACTCTCAAGGTCTAGGGTTTTCTAAGGGTTTTCAGGTTATCTTGTCCCCTTGAAATTAAACTGAAGCCAAGCATCTAGGCTCATCTGCAAGGCTTAGCTGAGACACTTAAGGAAAAATGTAATTCCTTTACATAATTCCCTTCCTTTCGCCATTAACAGGATATATGGGATTCCATCAGTACTTCCTCTGTAAATCAAGATATTGGAGGCTATTGTCCCCACGTGCAGCTCCAGCTCCGTGTGCAAAGCATTTCATATTCGAAGCTTCAAAGGCTAATCATCTGATTAATACTCCCATTCCCTGATGAGTCTTTTCTCTCTTTGTGGTAACCCTGTAGTTTTGAAACGCCTTATGCAGATGCCTCTAAAAGCACTTCCTATGCACTCAGACTTGACCCAGCTGCTACAGCTGCATGTTGGTGCTGCAGCCATTGCAAAAGTTCCTATAGGGAATGAAGGAGGGAACTCCAGCCATCCAGGAGGCTTCTGTGAGACAGTCCCACTACAGCCAGCAGTAAGTTTCAAGATCTTTTGCCCCCCCATGCAGTACATCTCCCTAGAGTTTTACAAAGAGACTAGGACCATGTAAAGTATTCCCAAATGGAGCAGCAGGCTTCATCCTGTGTATTCCAAACTACCTCCTCTGTTATGACAGATAAGTGCAGTCTGGCTACAAAGGCTGTATCAGGGATTGGTAACCCTCCAGGATGGTACTTGGCACTCAAGAGCTAACACATGTTTTTGTTACACGAGCATGAGTCTAATAAAATGGCTCACTGGTTTAATATGCCCCTTTGTAAAAACAAGGCACAGTTGGATTTAGAAATTGTGATGATTTGGCAAGTTCAATTATTAACTTCTCTTGCAGGGTTAAGCTTTGACCAGAAATTTGCCATGAACCCATGGGCACATCCTGCTAGGAAACAACATGCAGAAATCCTTTGCTGTCCTACTTGATTTATCTGCAGAGTGCAAACTCAGAGTGTAGAGCTGTATTTTCCCCGGAGGAAGTCACAGCAAGCTCCATCACCACTCCAGAGTAGAATGTGCTGAGGTTTTGTTGTTTTTGTACTTGAAAATAGTTCTGCTCTGCTCAAGACAATGCATCTAAGGAAACTTTGGCAGGTCCTGAACTGACCTGTTTTATACTCTGCTTTCACCATGTTTTGGGAGAAGAGATGGAATGTGGTGAAGAGCCCGAGCTATGCTAGCTATGCAGTGTCCTGTGGGATTGTTTGTGAACACAGCAGCTAAAGATAGAAGTGCACCACAGAGATGCTAAAAATACTGTCCAACTCTACGGTGGTTGTTTAGCATTTGGAGCGCTATAGTTGGCCTTACACAGACAAAGGGAAGATGCAGTTTTGCAATTTGAATATGCAAATGAAATCCTGATCTTGCAAATGTGCAATCATATGCTGAAATCTAAAAAGACCACTTGTATTCCTAAAGTTAAGCATTGGCACGATTAAGAGTTTAATCAGTCAAATACAGTGTCATCAGAAGTTAGTGTGATTGCATGGCAGTGCAGAGACTTTGCTTCCAAAAACAGCCAAAAAAAATCACATCGTGTGATTGAGATCAGATCTTTACATTCCACATGTTGATACTTGGAATTGTGTTGTCTGATAAATCATCTCTTATTAACGCAGTAGGTTGCAAACAGTTTCTTCTTTACATTTATATGCATGATTTAGTAAACAGTATTTTAATATCAGTGGGAACACATGCTATGCTTCATGGCTTTCAACTGTGTGACCTTTCAAGGCAGAACAAAAGCTTAGAAATTAGAGTTTACATAAAACTGAGAAGTGTAGAAAGCTTAAAAGGCTGTGTAATTCACTTCTGCAACAAGAACACCATTTTCTCTAACACTGTTTGCATAAGTCAGCATTTATGTTGTCAATTTGCAGTGATGAATGTGTGATTAACATTGCTTCTAAGACAGAGGAGAACTGGTATCTGTAGCAAGTCGAGAGATTCTCTGGTTAAAACCCAAATAACTTAGGCATTGCATATTCTGGTGAAGAGAATTTCTCCAACTCCTGTGTATTTTTAATTTACTCCTTTAGTTAGTAATAATGAAGGACCAAAGAGTGAAATGTCATCCCTGATGAAGTCAGCATCCCAAAATATTTATAGATTCATAGAATCTTTTAGGTTCAAGAAGACCTAAGATCATCAAGTCCAACTGATTTATTTCACTGAGGTCAAGATTTCAGCAGCTTTATACAGAATGAGGGCTTCAGAGCTGGAATGTGTGTTTGGTTTGGGGTTTATAGCACTGTGATATGCAGAATCCCTTTAAAGGTCCCTGGAAAGTACAAGAGCTGTGTTCAAAGAGCAGGTATTACAACAGCAAGAGCTGTGTGCTGGGCTGGTCAACTTCCTGCTCCAGGAGGAAAGGTGTGTACAAACAGCATTTTTCCAATGAATCATGTTCATATTCCAGCTGATGCACGCTGAGAATAGCAGAGGTGCTGGGTTGGTAAAGATGAAAGTGGTGGGATAACATGAAGTAGTCAGAAACAAATTAAATATTCATTCCTCTGCTTTACAAAAGATTTCTGCTTCTGGCTGTTACACAGCCTTCTCTCTACACCCACTTTCTGTGAGACAGACTAGATTGATTGTCTTTTTTCTCTAAGTGAGGCTTAGTTTTTTGGATCTGTAATAATCAATATCCTGTTTATTGTTTCATTTTCTGAAAGACAGAGGGACATCAAAGGAGCAGGAGAGGAGTTCAGGACATTTCTTTTCATGCCCACTTGTTCCATCCTTCTTAAGAGTTGTGCTCCAGTTTCTGATACCACTTAGGAGAAACCTCAAACTGTTCTAAACGTTTTGTCCCCCCAAGCCTAGAGGAGAGCTCTGGATGCAGTAATACATCACTTTGCAGTGCAGACAGCCAGCAAAAGGGCACTGGACTGGCAGAAGTAAGGGCACTGGTGTCAGCATTCAGGGGCAGCCACACATGGGAAGCTGGAGATATTATTTTTTGGGGGAGTAAGTGTGAGTTCATCAGCTGTTGGAACAAATATTTGCCTTTTTTCAGACTGAAATCCCATTGTTTCTTACTGTTCTGTGAATTTGAAAGCTTTTCTGTCCCTAGGTTTGACCTAATTGGAGGCTTTGCCTCCAGGCTATTAATTCCCCAACCATACTTTTTGACAGAATGACAGCTGTAGTTTGGTAAAACCACAGAACTAGGTGTTCTGAGATATTAAAAATATAATACAATATGTAGCAGAAAAGAAGTGCCCAGCTGGGTTTTATCTGGTTATATAGTAAATGGTAAACCTACCTGATAATTTAGGAACATGTACATCCTGTTTCTTCTACTTGTGGTGATTGCATAACTACGCCAGTGTTAGGGACTGAAAAAGAAGAGAGAAAAGTATCTCACAAATCCTGGGAGACCCAAGTAGCAAAACCATCACTTTTTGCTCAGTGGAGAGGATCTGCAATTCTCCAGCCTAGATATTGCTGCAAGAAATTAATGTAGTCTACAAAATTACTGCAAAGTGTTCCACAGGACTTCGAAATTAATGGACTATAAAAAAAGATATAAAACAATACTGCTGGTATTAAAACTGAGGTAAGATGAGGTAATACTGATGGAAAGGCATTGAGTCTAAGATTGATCTTGGTTTACAGCCAGATATGAAAGAAATGCTCTTGTACTACAGCTTAAAACCAAGAGGCAGAGAACTTGTTCTGTCTTCAGCTGTCTAGTTAATAACACTTGTCATTAAATGGAACGTGGAAGTTACAGCCAAACAATATGCGTGACGTGATTGCTGTAAGTCTTCAGATGACTAATTACAAGGCATCTGTACAGAGATCTCCTGCTAGCAGCACAACACAGGAGCAGGCAGTAGTCCTGTTCTTCCAGATCCATTTGTCAACGGCAGTTTTTCTCCTGGAAAAATTTCCATTTTAACAGTGCCATTGATACCAAAAGCAGATGAATTGCTAAGGAAAGACAAGATGGGAAGGCTCTGAACATTTGTTTTGATAGGGCAGATCTCTGTTGGTGCCTACCAAATGAGTCTGGTAATTCTGTCTGACCTGAAAAGTATCAAAGCTGCTGATTTTCTTTCTCTTTTCATTTTTTTATAGTGAATGATACTTGGCCTCTTGCATGTGGTTGCTTGTGTGGGGTGGCAAAACAAGTATTTTCTTGCCTATGTCTTTTTTCTCCTTGGAACTCATCCTACATTGATACCTTTATTCAGACATTAGTGATGTTTCCTGTGATTTTGCACAGGGATAATTAGAAAAATCTTGTTCACAAACTTGCTGCTCTGTAGGCTGCAAGTTGTTCCATTTGAAAGCAGGATATAGATCACACATATTTCTATCATTATAAGTACAATTGCATTCATACAAATCTATGAATGGGAAAGTCATATTTGTAGTATTTTCTTCCCCTTAAGCTTTCATTAAAATTTTTAAAAAAGAAAGCTAATAGCTTAGGCTCATGGTAGTCCAGGTTGAATTTCCTGTTAGTTTCTGTGGTTTAAGTTTATTGTAAGACCACATTATTCTGGTTTTGTCTAGTCATGATGTTTGATGTTTGGGATTTCTGTGCTTACCAGCTAAAGAGAATTGGGAGAAGCTGTAGTGTCAGGTAAAAACAATCCACATAATGTGTACAAGCTAGTTAATAACCAATGTCCTTTCATGGTTAAAGTGACTGCTTACATCCCCAGTTCCTCTTCCTACATCCTCCCTTCCAGTTGCCTATTTCTATGAGCATGATGAATAGAAGGAAATCCATCCTGTGAATTTTCCCTATTCACAATCCCTTCTCTAGCACCACACCATGTTACAAACAAATCTGCCACCTTCGCAGCCTCCAAGTACCCAACAGACCCCAAAGAGGGCTTTACTCTGGTACTCCTTACCTGAAGAATTGGGGAATTGTAATTTTTAAGCACACTGGTGCATGCCTCTGGTAGCTTGGAACTGCATTGTGATCTCTTTTCTGACACTGTGAAATGACAGCTTAATGTCCATCTATGCTCAAATTGCTTGAAATCAGAAGGGTCAAACAGCCTAAAGCACTAGAAAGAATGTGATTTTAGCTTATGTTTAATCTTAGTGTGGAGAAAGTGAATGGTAGTTTTAATTGCTTGAGCCTCCTTGAGTTCTCCTTGTAGCCTGAGATACGATTTTGATAAAATGCAGTTTATGTTCCTCGTAGTCAGGTACTGCTTTGGCTGCTCACTGATCAGCAGGAGGCATTTTTTTCTTGGATTCTGGTATATAATGTGAGTATCTGTTACCAAACAGCAGCCAGCATGCACAGACAGAAACCTACAGATGTGCTTAATGCACTTTCTGCAGTGCCAGGTCCTGCTGTAGTGGAGTGGGATTGTTGCCCAGGAGCATTTGGGGTTTGCTGTTCATGTGCAAGCCAGCCTGCTACCCAACACAGAGGGTCTGCAAGTAACTGCTGCCATTTAAAAGGTAATACTATATATCAGAACCACTTTCCAGCCTTTAAACACGCAGGCACATTATCAGTTCTTTTTCACAAACTGTCCTCAAATATTAGCAGGACACTAAAATCTATCTAGAGTGTGGATAAATGAGCAATAGAGAGCACCAAACTTTCCAAACTGTGAATTTAAGGCACAGGAGAAAAAATTGTGAAGTTTTCTTGTTTTATATGGAAAATTGCCAGTTCCATTTTCTCACTGCATGACTGTTTTTGTCAGAACAGATAGAAACATTTTGGGCTGATGGGCAGATAGGTCTCGCTGAAGCTTGTTGAAGCCACAGAGGCTGAAGTCTTGATCACTGAATGCTGCAAACAGTTTGCCTCTGGCAAATACATACTTCTAGTTTTGGCAGTGTCTAGTGTTTGAAAGAGGCAGAGAGTGATAGATTCTCTGGTCAGTTCAGTTGAGCAAACCTTAGACTCAGGTTTTATACTTTGCAGAGGGAACAATTTGCAATATGCCTTGAGAAAATACTGGGGGGAAAAAATACTTCTACTTATCTCAGGCTTCTGCCTTCCTCAGTCCTTCTACCAAAAATTAAATGTGCTCTCTCTGTCAAAATAATTCAGATATGCCAGATCTTAGCAGCCTGTTAGTGGCCTGGATTTCCCAGGTGTCTTGCTCTGAAAGGCTTTTGCACAAAGCTGCCACCACATTAGCAAATCCCAGGATCTGTGGTTAGACAGATGTTTTCCCTACCTGCCCCGTCTCCTTTTACAATAATTTCTTTTCTTCAGTCAAACAGAAAAGCCAACACCTGGGATTTCCCAAGAGTTACAAGGGTCTTGAGACTTCTAGTGAAAGAAGGTTATCTGACTCCCATTCTGCATATCCCAGTCATTGATCCTTAAACTTCAATTGATTAAATCAGGAGAGTCTCTGGCTGTGCTGCTGGACACAGGGGCAGCTGCCAAGGGAGGATGTGGATGGCAGCATCCCACTGCTCTCAGTGCTCGCTTGCAGAGGCTGTGTAGGTGTGGGAATCACTGCTGTAGGTTGGGTCTGTCCATGGCATTTAGTGGGGTGGGATGGTGCAGATCAATAATCAGCACCCTGCGGTTGTCATAAATCAAGGCTTGGCTCACTGACAGGCTGCAGGCACAGGAAGAGTCACCGAAATACTTTGCCTAATGTTTCTCCTCTCCCATTTCTGCAGTATGTTGGCCTAAATAGGAATCTCTGGTTAGAGGTGGCTTGTTTCTGGTGGAGGGGTCACTGCAAGGCTGGAGAAACAAGGCTCTCCAGTACAGGATGCTGTTGCTCCTTCCCAGGTTCCCACTTGCAGGAGAAGGAAGGCACGAGTTCCTGGTGGAGAATTAACAGGGTCTGGCAGGAGGGCCATGGGGCAGCCTGGCCCATGGGGAGAGCTGGGGTGGCAGCTGAGGACAGCTGATGTGTTACAAGAGAAGAAAGGCTGAGTGCTGGCAAGGCAGGGAGCCAGTCCAGAGGTGCCCACGCATGGCTGGTTATTAAAATCCAATGGAACCACCACAGTGTGTATTTATTAACAATTTGATCGCTCTGCTTCAGTTTTTGCCACTTCCTGCCTTCCTTTCTCCCTTCATTGACTAACAGTAAGTTCCTCAAGGCCAGCACCACCTCCTAAGTTTGGAAGGTGCCTGATGCCCAAGGTCACCCTGGTGGCAGCCCCAGCTCAGCTCGAGGAGGGCACAGCCAAGGACTGGCTTCTCCTGCCGAGGCTGCCTCTCCCTCCTTGCACAGGAGACGCCTGTGGAGTGCTCTGCCCACACGGAGGGAATCAGTTTGGTGCGGGGAGGGAGCGTGTGACAAATTAGCTGTTTGTAACCACAGCTGTGCAGCTTCCGTGGACAGAGCAGCGTAAACAGTTATTATTTATTCTGGTTGTGCTGCCACGTCGAGCCAGCAGCGCTGCTCCTGCGTGACTCGGGTCTTTCCCAGAAAGACAGTCTGATGGTTTGGAGAGGACAGTAGAGCTGGGATCACTGTTAAAAGCAAACCTGAGACAATGTAGAACTCAAAACTGGATATTCCCTGGATCGGAGGGGAATCCCTTTGTTCCCCAGGTATTCCCAATCAGAAGTTAGCCAGTGCATGACAGTGTGTTTTAATCCATTTTGACAAGGTCACAAGATCCCCTTTGTTGCTTGTCTGCTTCGTCCTTGCTTGCACATCTGAATGAAGCTTTCCCATACTGAGCCATAGGCAGCCTCCAGCCAGCTTAGGAGTGTGTGTGTGTGTGTGTGTGTGTGGTGCATTTCTAAAATATTTCCGTTAAATTCTCAGGTATTCAATTTGAAACAGAAACAGAGCTGCCCAATATACTAATCAGCAGAGAAAGGGGAAGAACGTACTTTGGTGTTCCTCTCTTTTCTGTTGATTTTGTCAAATTGTGTAAGTAAATAAGAGGAGAAAAGATGGAATAAATTGGCTCCTTCCTGGGGAATCTGGAGCGAGTCTAGAAAAGGATAGATAGGTTTCAAAAAGATAGTCTTGTCACGTCTGGGAGTACTGGATGAATGTTCTGCAACAGCTTCTTGAATTAGTGAGATCAGGAGCTCCTGGTCCTAAACACTGCCATGCCTTGGCGATGCTCTCCTGCCACCAGTGGCTGGCATTTCTGAGCCAGGCAGGGTCCCAGTAATGTGAAACTGTGTTACTGTCCCCTGCGCGGGTCAGGGCTGTCACAGCAGCATGTGCATGGAGAGCAGTCCCTGGGAGCTGGGGAGGGACCTGCTGGCTCCTCACAGCCAGCACCAGCCCAGAGCGTGCTGTGGGGGAGTAACAACCACCAGAGTGTCAGTGGGGAACACTGAAAACAGCCTCTCAGCCAGCCCAGGCAGAGCAAGGAGGGATTTCTGTTTATAATGGAAACTTCATACTTAAGTGCCTGGTGACTATAGTCTGTTTTTTACATTGGTGATGTGCTTGAAGCAGAAGGATGATGGCACCCAAGTGCCCCTTTTAACCAAAATTATTCTATGATTTGTTTAGTTGCTTTAAGGAGAGTATCTTTCTCTCTCAAGTCTGGGGCTATAGTCAAATCTATCTTAAGCAAAAGCAATGCTACTAAATTCTGTGGAGTCATACCTGCCTGCACTGGGAGAAATTGGTCTTCTGGATTTTATGGTACTTGTGCAAATACTCACCTGGGAAACAGGAATCTTGCTTTTCAAGAGAACATGACACCCAGCTAATTTCACTGCCTCTCTTACAGCCAGTCTTCTCAGAAGGGCTAAGCAACAACATCCTATTTAAAAGCCCTGTCCCAGTTTTGGAATACCCATGCCATCAGAAAGCTATGGCCTTATTTTATCTGTTTATATCTAGTAATAGTCATGGGGAAATGGAGTTTTGTTTTCCCATCACATGTATTCCCCAGTGCAACAGTTAAAAAACTATTTTTTAGAGTGTTTAGAAAGCCCATGTTTTTTCCCCAGTAACTCAGAGCATAGGAATGTCCTATGGCAAAGGAAGAGCTGGCAAGGACATGCATGCCAGCATGTCAGCTGGCCAAGGGTGGGAGATCCCCCACCACTTCCTGCCTGAAGGTTCCCAGGGTGCAACTTGGGAGCACACTCTGTTTGTTTTGGATGTGTGAAGCCCCTGTAAATACTCTATATGCATGTCTGAGTTTTAAATATATGTAGTTATGCTCTACCAACATGTTTCAGCCTACACAGGGCAAAATCTGTTGAAACATGCAACTCTGGCTTAGTTTTAGCAGAGAAAATTAAGGAAAACAATTTCATCCATCATTAGACTAACACTTGGGAGAAGATTTAGGCCTGGTTCCATTTCCTAAAGCTAAGCAAATTTTGGCCTCATCAGCAAATGGCTGATGGTACAGCAGTGTCTGGCTGTGACACTGGGACAGTCTCTCACAGAGCAGCAATCCCCACCCAGGGCAGACACTGCTGCCCTGAGAGGCTCTCATGTAACCAGACAACATGCCCTGGAAGCACCTCTCCTCAGTTCTCCCCAGCTGGTTTTTTGAGCACAGCCCATGTTAAAGCAATGTGACTGGAGATCACTAGAGACAAGCACTGATAACTCTGTAAGGGAGAACTCTTAGGGAGTAAAGGGAAAATAACCATGTGAAAAGGTCTTTTTGCCACAATGCCAAAGCTGCTGTGTCTGGTGGTGGAGGGTAGATGGACACCTCCTAAAAGCTGTTCAGCAGCAGACCTGCCATGATGATCATGGACAACCAACTTGTATCCTCTCACTCTCCTCCAAATGTCTGTGTAAACTGGATACCAGAACGGCAATGTCTGACACTAATCCCAAACTGCATCTACAGCCTCCACAACTGCAGGCACAAATCTGCCACTGTCCCTCTGCCCACCAGTTTGGAAATAAGTGATGAGAGGGCACTGGTGTGAGACCAGCTGAGTGAGCCACCAGGCAGCCCTGCCATGTTCCCAGCTCAAAACCATACGCATTTGTGGGTGATTGCCTGAAGATAGGCTGAATTTAGGGGTGGACATCAGCTGTTTGCACAGTGACCTTCGTGTGCACAGTGCAGAAGGAGCTGCACATGGTGCGCCCACCCTGTGCCCTGCAGCCTCTCTGCACCCTGTGGTGACAGTCCTGTGACACTGTTGGCTAAGAGTACCAAAGTGCTGCAGTTGTGCAGTAAATTAGGCATAACTGTGATGCGTTTAAAAGTTAGTGTAAAATTTACACGTTGGTCATATACAGCACAGCCCTAGAGTGGATCTGGTTATGCTGGTGTTGGGGGAGGGACTTTTCTGGTGATATGAGCTTTTATTAGATGGGATTTTTTTATAGCAGTAGATGATGGGAAGCACTTGCAATTGTAGCCCAGAGCTGGGAGAGGCTTTATGTGAGCTGGCTTAAAGGAACCAGTGTTCTTTGGTTTTCCCATTGCTTATCAGATACTTTTCTAAATACTGCCTCCATGTATTGATAAACAAGGTCCTAACACTTATTTCCCTTAAGTTGAAGCAGCAGTTTTAATGTCTGATTAATCCTGTGACATACAAGTCATGCTTGTTAAAACTGAAAGCCACAGATGATTTTGTTTGGAAGAGATTGCCATATGCTGAAATAATGAGAGAAGCATTGTTTTCAGTTTCAGCTTCTTTATATGTAGAAGGCAGGTTTCTTTTCCCTAAGATTTGTGAATTTACAACTCCACCATTTCTTACAGATCAAGATTTTATATAATTGTATTTTGAAAATACACCCATTTTTATGAATGAGTGGTTATCCTTCAAAAGAACAAAGCTCACAATGCCTTAGACTTAGAAGAATAAACAAAAATTAAGAAGTTTAGCTGTTACTTACTCCTTCTGGAATCTAAAACATCTGTGATTAGGAAATTTGAAAGTCTGTTTAGATAGATAGCTGAGAATTTGTTTTGGTTTGGTTTGTTTAGAAAGTATGCTAGTTATTTCAGATGTTCTGCCTATAAAGAATGTAAAACAATTTAATTGTCTTAGGTCTGATTTTAATCCGAGTCACTGGCAGAAGGTCACTAAATTCAGTCCAGGGTTTCATTCAAGATTTACCATTTAGACCTAAAAATTGTTACCATAAAAATGTTGGCATGTTTGTTATGCAGGGAGTATAATGTCTTAATTGAAATGGAACCAGAAACTGTTTAAAAAACTTCTATTAAAGTTCACATGACAGACCGTGTTTTATAGCTTCAACATCTGTTTTAAGGCCAACACATGAGATTTAGCCCTTGTCTGATTATAACTCTTTTGATTTCAGTGAAGTTGCACCCATTTAAATCCTGACTGAATTTGTCTCACACAATTGGGTTTTTAATTGTATGATTTAATTTTCTTTATCTCCAACCCAGTGTTGTAGTGTGGAGCTCCTGCGCATGTCAGAATATGGCCAATAACAGATCCTTTCTTCTTCCTTTTATATTTTCACAGTTACAGGGATCCATTAAAAGGAAACTGGAAGATGATAGCTCTCCTGCGTCCAGTGGCGTGCCTGATGTCGTTTTCCCTAATGACAGTAAAAGACTTTGTCTTGACGATGTAAACCTTGCCATGGGCCAAGGTGCTAATCCCAGTGTGGCATGTCCAGAAATGCAAAGTTCTCCGTTCTCCACCGGTCACAGCACTTCTTCCCTGGGAGTTGCAGGGCACCCGGTGCTCCTGGAAAACAATCACATGAATGGTGGTGGCATTGGCTCCCCGTTCTCAGTGCCACCCAACACAGAAATAAGTCAGAAGGGGCCGATAGGAGGGCAAACCAACAACATTGTCCACTATGATGAGAAAGGAAACAGCTTGCAGTCTGTGGACCAAGAGCTGCAAGATCTACTGGAAGAGCTGACCAAAATGCCTGATCCTTCTCCCAATGACCTGGATTTGGAGAAGATTTTGTGCAAGGCTGATGATCCTCTTGGTCTGAGTCATTCCCAGCCAAATATAAGTACCACTCCAAAGTCCTCCCCACAGACTTCCCACTTGGAGAACCATGTTGCTAACAAAGATTTTTCTCCAGGCTGCAATCCAACCAGTGGAGGATCCCCTCAGATGAGACCATCATCTGCTGGAGCTAACTTCCAAGTTCCTCCCTCAAACAAACCTTCTGCATCACCCATCTCTACAGCAGCTCAGAGCAAGAACCAGCCACCACCAATGCTCCCAGTACCCCTGCCCAACATGCCTGGCTCCAACTGGCACGCTCAGCAGCTAAAGCAGCTGGCAGCCAGCAAGCAGGTGTCTGGCACCAAGCAACAAGTGCAGGCTCCCAGCTGGCCAACTATGTCTCCTCCTGGTCTCTCTCCGCCTTACAGGCCAGGATCATCCCCACACCATCAGCCTTTCAGTCCTCAAAATGTTATGGTATCTGGCATGCCTGCTAATAATTTACCAGGAAACAACATTCAGAGTCCTCAAAACACTCTGCTTTCAAGCATGACTTCCAGCAGCACCCCATCCAATGGCCCCTCTCCCCCTTATGGCTCTGAGAAGCTCTCCAGTCCAGCACTGAGCCAGCAGCCCTTCAGCCCGCAGAGCTCCATGCTGCCCGCCCTGACAGCAGCCAACTTGCCAGCCAACAGCATTAAAAGCCCACAAAACAACTTGGTTGCCAGCATGGCCTCCACAAATACTGGACCTTCTCCACCGTACAGGCCAGAAAAGCTGTCAAGTCCAGCTCTGCATCAGCAGCCCTTCAGTCCTCAAGGTACATTAATCTCCAACATCACTCCCACCAGCAACCCCACAAGTATGCAGAACTCGCTTTTTAAATCAATGGCTACAAACCAGACCAAAAATATGAACATGATTATGCAACAGCCATCCAGTAGCTTACAGCCAGGTCTGGTGAATGAGAGCCCTGTTAGCCAAGACCAGTTTTCTTTCAATAACACCAAACCACTGTCTCACTTTGCCTCAGAGTCGGCTACTCAAAAGATGTCCCCTCTGACAGCAGGACAAGGACAGCAGTCCCTCATTCATTATCTCCAGCAGCAGCAGACAGCAGCAGCAGCAGCAGCAGCAGTCTCCAGCCACGCAGCAGTCCCAGCAGACCAACAACAGCCAGTTTCTCCAGCAGCAGTTCCGACAGCTGATGCAGCCACATCGGATGCAGAGACAGATGCAGGCTGCCACACTGCCATCTCAAAGCAGACAGGTGAGAACCTCTCTTCTGTCTTACACAGCAAATGTGAAAATTTTGAGTCATTTATTTTCTTATTTTTTGCTTTTCGATTTGTGTTTCGAATGTGACGTCCCCTTCTGAGGTGTGCACAGTGTATGCATGAACAAGGCAGGAACAACCTTCTGGTGTTATCAGAGTAACTTACTTTATTACTTAAATTTAAAATGTACTGTAATTCAACCATGCATTGCCTGTTTTAGCCTGGTGGAGAACTTTGTGCTATTTTAAAATAATTTGTTTTACATGTATAGGTGATAGTCCTTTTTAGCTTATATTATAAGCTCTAGAGATATTCTCATTGCATGTTTCCTGTCATCCTTTCAGTGGGAATATCCTCTTTTTATCTTAGTGCCCTTCAACAAATTCATCTCTGTGTTACGCGTCTGAGGCTAGAAAAGATCAGGTGAGGTGAGAAGTGACGTTAGAATGTGTCCTTCACGGGCAGCAGGTCAAACAGTACAGCTCCTGAATAGCAAAGAAGCAGACTTGAAATACCTGTTACTAGCATTTGCCAGAAGCCATTCCCTGCTTTGGATGAGGGCCATTCCCCACCCATGGTGATCTGCGATACCAATCGAGCTGGTAAATGCAAAAATGCAGCTGGCAAAAGTGAGGCACAGCCCTGGTTTCTGTCCAGCGACCTTCTCCCTGAGACTCACCGAGAAGTGTGAATCTGCTGCTGCCCCAGATCAGAGAGATGCACTGGGAACAGGGCCCTCAGAGCAGGGAAAGGCTCAGGGACTGGCCTGAGAGCAGCCTGGCTGTGAGGAATAAATATGTCTTTTTGTTCAGAAGAATAGTTGGAAACACTGAATCTCACCACCAAACCAAGGGCTTTATTAGGCTGAACCAACCCTTTGTAAGCAGACTCCTCCAAGCTGCTTAGCTGTGCACACAGTCACTCCATCAGCAACTTGGGAAGGACTGAGAGAGACACTTCTCTCCCAGCAAAGCAGAGACTGATCTCTGAAATTCTCCTGGGATCTGCTTGAGATCTGAAGTGTGGAATGCACTCCAGAGCCAGGTTTTCTTTGCTCTTCTTCCCTGCAAAGTGACTAGTCCTTATGAAGGGAGATTTCATCAACATAGGTGGCTTGGTGTAATGCTGGTGTAACTAAATATCATAATGTCCTATGATGGCAATGAGAAACAGGGGATAGTTACTAAAGGGCAGCTGCTGAGTGGTAAATCAAAGGGCTGCATTGCCACTGTGCCCCGTTAGGATCAACTCACTCTTTTCCAAGTTGTGCTCACTCCCTTACTTCGTGCATCAGCTTCAAACAGGCAGCCGGGAAGGGCTGGTGGCTCGCTGAATTTGCTTATGCAAATTGAGGACAGGTAACAATGGGGCTCACATAGTGCTCTTTAAAGGGTTACCAGCACAAGGCCACTTAATCGGCCAAGACCTAGAGCAGTTTGTTGCTTCAAGTGCACGGGGACCCTGCTTGTGTTCAGTGGGACCCAGATTAAACACAGAGTAGAGTCCTGCTGCCGTGGGGTCCAGGCCTGTGGATAGACATACGACTGAAAGGGAACAAAGTGCAGCAACTCCATGAATTGCTGCCCACCAGGTGTTTTACTCTGGAGGCAGGTGTGGGTGAAGAACACATTCACGGTGTTTTCCTGCATCTTGGATGAGGACTAATAAGGTGTTAACCGCAGTGACATGATCACTTTTGATCATGTGTCCATAACCTTTGAGCACTTTTTTTTTTTTTTTTGGCTTCACCACTGAGTCTGTGAAGTTGGAATGTCCTTGTTGAATTCCTGAGGTTTCCTATGCCCCAGTTTTCCCTGCTTTGAATTTTTGTCTTATACCTCTGAACCCCTTGCATCACTGATCAGCCACTAGAAAAAAAAAAAAATTGCTGAAGTGAGTCTGTCTAATTGGCCGAAATAGTCCTTGTTTGAGCAACTTTCTTGGTGCTCTGCCTGTGCTGCATTTTCAGCTGATTCTCACTGTCAGAGAGAGAGTTATTATAATCTTGCTGCTATCAGTAAAGATCAAGGACAGTTAAGACAATGATTACAGGTGATGAGCATTTTACATTTTCAGACTAGTTAGGTAAGCTTATGGTGCCTCCCTCATTTTACAGGGAAGACTTACTACAATAATTACACACCAGATGAAAATGCTTCAGTTTTACAGTCTGTTGAGCTGCTGAAGAAAGATGGTGGATGTTCAGGAGTGGAGCATTTTGTAAGGTTTTAATAACTTCACTGCAAATCTCATAGAAGAAAATGGATCCTGAGTGCTGAATTAAAAAACAGATTACATGGGAAAATTATTCCATGTAGGAATCCTTGAGTGTGAGATACTTGCTACATTTCTTGGAATCTAGCATGGAGATCTGTTATTTATCTGCAATAGATTTCTTATTTACATTGAGAGATTGATACTGAATTTTGGACCCAAGCTGTTCTGTACCAGTTTTACTGCATTATAGCAAAGTAGCCCCAGTGATTGGGGTTTTGATTTCTAGCAGTGTATCCAGAGCTGAATTTGAGCTTTGCAGAATCTCAGTGCCAATTCTCTCCTGAGGCAGGTGATGAATAGGACTTTTCAATCATAGAGCAGTTGTTTCATTAAAAGGCACAATGTTAAAGATGCAGAAGACAACTTCTGCATCTCAAAAATTAGTAAACTTCAGGTGGAAAATTGCCCTTTTTTAGACTCATTCACAGAAATTTGCTCAGAGAAAAATAACAGCATTCCCTGAAATGTTGTTTAGTGCTTAAAAGTCATCCCCTTACTCAGTGTGTGTGTTTGCAAATGTGACTAAAATTTATAAAAAGAAGGCACAGTACTTTCTTCTTTGGAGCAAGAGGTGCAGCTTTGTACAGAAGAAGAATGTGGATGGTGGCCAGTTGGAGGGAGAACAATAAACCATGAAATTTGATCCTTGTAGCAGGCACAGCAACATGGGGAAGAGAGCAGCAGCCACAGACACAGAGTGAGCATTTTGCTGTTGTTTTAATGTGTATTGAAGCAAAGACTCCACATTCCAAAAGCGGGGTTACTACTGGTGCCTCACATCTCTACTGTTTTTGTAGTTAGTGATGTATCTTTTAAGAGTAATCAGTCTGCATCCCAGATCCTGTCTTGCCTGGACAACTGCTGAATGTGATAGGGGCTAATCTCCCCCCATCTGAAGCACTATGTCTTTATTGTTGAGCATTGATGGGTATTGATTGAGGCGCTGACAGTTTGCATTGTGTGGTAGTGCAAAGCCTGGTGAGGCTAACGCTGCTCTCTGGCTATGGGCAGGTTTTCGTTTTATTCCTGTAGGGCTGATGCCTGTGAGTGAAATTATACTCAAAGGTCTGGACTCGTAAATCCCCAATATAAAGATGGCAGTAAATGCCAAAGTCAAAGATAGTCTCCAGAACTATCTTACATAGTTTTCAGGGGTAAAGCTTCACCACTTGGCTTTATTGGCTCTTTCTGGGCACGAGAAAAGCTGCATTTGCCCAGGCAGGTTGAATAGTTGGGCATCTCCCTGATTTTCATGTCTAAATAGAGTTTGTACTTGCATATTTCCTGTTCTGGAATGTCAGATACACTGGGCCCAATTCTGCCTTCAGCAATGCTGATACAACACCCCACCTCCAGAAGAGCTCTTCTGTCACTCCCTCCAGAACAGACATAGGGCTTTGTGCAGGGCAAGGAGGGATCCCCTCCTCCCTGAAGCTGGGAAAACCAGCCTGTAATATTCACAGTATAAGTCAGGCTGGAATAAAATAAACCCTTTGGGTGGCTATTCCTTTTCCAAGACCAAGCTGATCTGAGTTAAAACTTGGGAGTCTCGGGGAGGAGGGCAGTACTGCCCACTGACTGCTCTGTGTGAAATGTTGAGAAGCAAAACACAGCTGAAAAGGTTGTTTTGTTGGGGGGATGTAGGTGATAAACAGCCATTGTCTGGGTGGGACACGCTGTGTGTCTGAGCTCCACTTGCACGTTACGAACCAAATGTGCTATTCTTAGAGCTCTCTGCATTCCTGCTGACACCCAGAGAGTTGTACACTGGGCTGTCAGTGAAGGGTATATTTGTTTCATCTCCATTGCCAAAAATACTGATAGAGAAAAAATTACAAGAGAAGAGACAGAGAGAAAAATAGTATTATTTGCAGTGAAAGTGGCTGTATTTTTATTGCATATGGACTCCATATGAGATAGTGAAGAGAACATGCTGAAGACTAAAATACCTTTTGAAAAGCAAAGCGTTTCTTTAACTGTGGTAAAAGCAGCTATATATTATCTGAGTTGGAAGAATAAATTGTAGGTTGCAGAGAAACACCAAAACTTCCGAGCTTCATTAAATATACTAGAGGGAAAAATTTAAAAAATCTTCTTTCAGAGCATGAGTTTTCTAAATATAGAAACAAAACTGCGGAAGAAATGTGCTGTTATAAAGAGCAAACTGACCCAGAGGTTAGATGCCAAAGGTTAAATAACTATAATGGAATACAAAGTACAGCTTTTATTAATATAAACAAAAATGGTAATACCATGGACTGATTTCTGGGTGTCATATATTATGGGAAGTTATTTCTGCCTGTGAAAAGTCAGTGCACTGTGATTGTTAGGTGAGACTGTTCTGACTCAGCAGCACTTAGTAAGCTCTGATGCAGGTTGATGAAGAGTTTGGAAAAACAGAGAACACAGCCTGCATCAACTGAGTACATAGAGTCCTCCTGCAAGTACAGGGGGAAATCATAGTTTATTTGGGCTTTCCGAGATGTCACAAGGCATCCTCCTAATACATAAAACAATTACAGTATCAATGTATTATTAATGAGACCAAAAGTACTGGCCAGATTTCATCTGCAGTTTCAATCCCATACCCTTTTTCTTCAGGTGTCAGACTTATTTTTAAAGCCACTTTGAATGAAGTTCTGCTGGTCTCTTCTTTCTCCTCTTCTCTCTCTCTTCTTCTTCTTCTTCTTCTTCTCTTCTCTTCTCTCTTCTCTTCTCTTCTTCTTCTCTCTTCTCTTCTTCTCTTCTCTTCTCTTCTTCTTCTCTTCTCTCTCTCTCTCTCTTTCCTCTCCCTTTTCTTTTTTCTTGGGAAAAAGTTTTTAAAATACTCCATTTTTTTTCCCTTTTACTAATGCTGTGGAGGAGAAAACCAGATTTGATTTCAAAGGGCAATGGCAGCACAATACCAAAGCAAAGCCTTTGAGGGATGGAGAGCTTTTGAAGGCAAAGCAACAAGCCCTTCAGCTAATTAAGTGCCTTTGAATGGGAGAATAAAGGAAGCTGGTGATGAATCTGGATTACAGAGAGCAATAAGGCTAAGCCTGGAGTTTGACCTCTCCACAGATGTAAAAACATCTTCTTGAATGGTCATTTTTGAATTTATATTTATCTGTGCATTTGCAACTGCATTGATATTTTTTTCAAACTTGGAGATTCTCTGCTCTCTTCTCAAGAGAGTCTGAGAGGAGCTTGACTGAAGCTATCAGCTGCCATCTTCTCCCTTTCCCTCCCTCCCCTGTGAATAAATAATGTTAGATAAGTTTTGGAAAGTAAGAAGTAAACTTGTGGAATGAAATGGGGTGTTTGGCCTCAACATGTCAACAGTAATACAACATTTTCAGAAGTGCAGTAATCAAGATAAAAAAACCTTAATTCACATCTGATCTTCTGAGCCCATTGCTCTCTGCAATGTTTTTTAAATCACATGTGTTGTCTTCTTAGGCTACATTTTGGGTATTGCAAAGCATTCCCCTATTGTAGTACAGCCCTTGTAGCCATGTCTTAACCTTCCCACTTCTTTGGCTTGTATTTTAAGATATTTACAGGCATTGATGTTTCCAACGGCTCTGCCTAATGCACTCATAATTCCTTCCAGTTTAGCTCTCTGTTGTGCTGAAAGCACTCTTGGACACCACACAGCACATCATTAGGGGAAGCAATCTGCAGAGGAGAAGCTTGTAAATAGACCAAATTCTTCTAAACACCATGTGGGGAGTATCTTCCCCACCCTCACCATCGCCCTCCTTTTGGATCTGAAATGAATGTGGGCACTACACCAAAGCTGCAGCACTTCCCTCCATCCAGACGGGTCTTTCCCTTGGCTATGACCTGTTTAATAGAATGGAAGATGTTCTGCCAGCAATTGAGCATTTAGGACACAGACAACTCTATGGGAATCTCACACTGGACAAATTAAAATCCAGTTGGAAAGAAAAAAGAGGCTCAAGAGGTACTGCAAACAGCACTGAGGGGTGTTGGAGGCATTTAGGGAAGTCCTTCTCTTCATTACATGCAGGACAATGAAGCAATGCATGGGGGGTTCTGGGACTGCTGTCCAGGGCTTTGGTGCAGAAAGAGGAAGTAGTGCTCATGTGCTGTGAACATGTGGATGGAAATGTGACTTACCCTAGAGAAATTCAGGGCAAGGTGCTGCATTTCAGCCTGACAGGCTGCTTGCAATGTTTCCAGGTTTTCCAGGCAGCTTGGTACCAGTTCACAAGTGTTCTGGGCTAAACATCATCTGAATCAAGCCCCAGCTGCAGATTTTCTTGCTTATATTTTTCCCCCCCACATAACCCATTTTGCTTTCTTTAGTAGCCCAGATTAGGAAAAAAAAATCTGTATGCAGAAATCATTAATTAAAAGCAGTTGAGCAAAAGGTTTTGAACATACATGTTTTCTCAACTGTGCCCTTAGAACATCCTGGGATTCTGGGGAAGGCTTGACAACCTTCTCACTGCTTGGCTTCAGGATGAATGCCGTACCTTCCTTCTGTGTATCATTCTTAAAAATTACAACTTGTGGAGTGGTTAGTGATGGGTAAGGTACATCCTCACTTACAACTCTGCACACCCATAATTCTTATATTGCAGAGGTGTGTTTGTGGCCCAGTGTGCTGAGGAATAGCAGCAAGGAGATGGTTTCCATGATCCTGTTGTACACCCAACTCATTTCAACTCTGCTGTAAATCCCCATTAATATCAGAACATCTTCATTCCATTTCCCTCACATTTTTGGAAGGTAGGGTTGTACATTGGCTGTATTTTCTCTCTTTCTTAGTAAATGGCAGTTTGGGGAGCTTGTGTTGAACTAAAAGCAGCCTGGCTTTTGGAAAATGTGCACGCTTCTCTAAAACTTTGCCCTCCTTATTACTTTAAATTTGATGCCCAGATTAATAAATAATTTTAATACTATCTGCAGTGATACTGTCAGAGCATGGTGCCTACTCTTGATTTTTGGAGTGCTTTCTACCTAGTATTGTCTTGTCATAATCTAAAATTGTATCTTTACTTCACAAGGCAAAAATACGTAGAGAACCAAAGTTCAATTTAACAAATAGAATCAAAGGCAAACAAGTAAGTAGGAGAGTCCCTGGGATGCTGTTAATGCCGTGCCTGGCTCCGGCAGGGCGGGGTGATGGGAGCAGCCCCTGCGCCTTCCTGCTCTGCTCCTCTCGTTCCTGCCCGGCTGCACTGAGTGCTGCACACCAGCTCAAAGTACAAACATGTTTTGTTTCAGATGCAATACCTAGAAATAACTTTCCTGGTAAAATGAACTCAGTCTCTTTTTTTTTTTTTTTTTTTTTTTTTCTTTTTCTTTGGGCATTTTGGAGAAATTTCAGTGTGTGGGTGGGGGAAAACAAAGCCGTGGCTGTAAACAGGAACTGATATTGTCTGTGGGACTGAATGGGGAGAGAAACTGAACTGGCCTCGGTGGTTCTCTCATACATCTGTGAGTCTGGAAACACTGGGATGATTCACAGTTTGCTGATTAATACAGGAGCAAGCAAAATGGTGTGAATTAACGGCCATTACAGAGCTGCACTGGATGGCAAATATCCCCCCAGAACAAATGATGTTTCATGAAGATTGCTTAGAGGAAGAGGTAATGGGTCTTAAATACAAATTAGAAGCAGTCCCATCAAAGCTGTTAACATTAAGGTTTGAAAGCCAAACACTATTATGAGCTGTTTTCCAAAACTGTACCTTTAGGAAGCCTATCAGCCTGCCCTGTTGGCTGTGTAATATTTCTGTCTCAAGCACTTTGGATATTTCAAGCAGCCAGCACTAATAATTGATAGAAATCCACAATCAGAATGCAGCAGCTCTTCTTAGGGCTTTGAAGGCTAATCACTCTATTACATGTTTTAAAGTTAATTTTTTTATGGTACATATAAAGGCAAATATCATCATTATTGGTACATAATTCTGAAAAGAACTACCGTTAACAAGAAGTAATCCTGTATTACAATTTAACCCTTTGCATATAGGAATGCTAAAGGAAGAAGGTAATGAATGCATTATGTCGGTATAAATAATATTCTCTGTATAACCAGCAAAATTATTTAACATTTTTCGCTGAAGTAATGAAAACGCAATTCCTTGGATCTGTGTCAGGCAGATGCAGATGTAAATGCAGGTTATGGACAAGCTGTGCTGAGCTATTTTTCCCTATTATAGAATTGATGAGAGATCCACAAGGAGGGTAAGCCCTGTAATGTAGCCAAAATAGGGCGATATCCTGGCCTAAGACACTGCATTAACAGCTTGATCTTGTAAAGATTCAAACACACACGCCTAAATTTACGCAGTGGGAGGTCATTCCAGGACGACTGCAGGATTATTTCTGAGAGCAGAGTGAATCATGTATGTATCTAGGCTTTGTATGCTCAAGAAAGACCAAAGGTGGAGCAGAAGGATGCAGCAAGGGGCCCAGCAGTCATTGGCAATGGTATATTAGTACTGCAGCAAAAAAAGAGAGGGAGTTGGAAGCTTTGTTGCACTTGTTCCTACCTCAGCTCAAGCTTACATTTGAATTATTTTTGGCTTTTCTGGTGATTTTGTTGTTGTTGTTACTGGGGTTTTTTCCCCCTCGGGGTTAGTACCAGCATTTTACAAACTTACCAGACTTTGAATAAATTCATGTTTTAATCAGTCCAGGGGTTATTTGAAGTCCTCTTGTGTTTGTTTTTTATAGTCATCAATTGCAGAAGGAAAATTTGCCCCTTGTAGAAGAAAAAGCTGCCCCATCCTCTCAGGCACAGCAATAACAAAAGCAAAAGGGGAAAAAAAAATCTTAACAAAACACTTCTTCCCTCTCTTTTGTGATTAGCAGCCTGCAAATGTTAATGTGTTTCTTCCCTTTCTAGCAGGATGAGGACATACTACCCTGGAATATCAGTAGTATGTATCCCTGTCATAAACAAATCAATTTCTCCTAGTGCTTAAATACTTAGGGCTTTTGAAAGCTTCTCTTTGCATAATAAATATGTTTAATATTTCCTTTACTGTCTGGCATTATTAAGAATAAACTGTTACTGCACTGGATTGAAGGATAGTTTACAGGGCACTTGTACTGGGGCAGTCTGTTTTCTCTCCTCTTTTCTCTGAAGGCTGTGTTTAAGCAATGAATGAACGATCATATGAGCATTACTTTTTTCTTTTGTAAAACCCCCTTTTTCTCCTCCTTTCCAGCTCAGTCAGCACACTTTCTGCAGTGGCATTTTAGTTTTCTATATGGAATTGTGGTGGTGTTTAGCAGCATAGCTGCATGATGAGGATGAGATACTTTTTCCTCCTTTCCCTCCTCTCCCAAGAGATGCCCTGTGACTTCCTCTATTAGTCCATTAATCGTCGTAGCTCAAAATTCAGTCTGATCAAAGGAGCAGAACGAGGTTGAAAAGTGCAGATTCTAGCAATTGACTTGACTGTTTAGATTCCCTGCTGAGCTCATTTAGAGCTGGAATTAAGCTATTCCTGCTGTATTTTTCGTCCTTGGCTCGGCGTTAGCGCAATGCTGAGGGCTGCGCCGGGGAGTGCCAAAGGCAGAGTGGCCACTGACTCCCCCAGGCTGGACCAGAGCAGCCTGCATCCCCTGTGCCAGCACTACACCGACTAATCTTGGCTCAGTTTGATAAGAAGGTCGGTGTTTAGGTTGCTTTAGTCATTTGACTACAGAAGAGGTGGAGAACCAGTTCACTGAAGGCGCCGGAGTAAACCTTGTTGATTCTGTTTTTAGTTTAAGCATCAAGTTTCCGTCTCTTGCAGATCTTTACTAAGGCTGGGGTGCATGCTATGAGTGGGAAAGCAAGAATTAAAACAAAATGTAAATGGGAAATTTGTAAACAACATGAAGTTTCTTGTAAAAGTTTTCTTTGCACTGTAATGACTCACTTCAGGAATATAGTTGGTTTTAATGCCTATTTATACATGCAGTTAGAAACTGGTGCTGTTTTCTCTCATTAATAGTCTTGTTTGTTCTTGTTTGCTTAAGGCAAAAATGCAGACTGCCCATACCTGTGGTGTTTGCTCCAGATTAAAATCTGCTTTTGCAATTCTTACACATCTCAAATTCCTGTTGATGTGACTGGGAGTACAGGCTCTCCAGGAATAGTGTCGGATTTTTTATGTCATTATTTGTGATTCTGCAGCTCCCCAAAGTGTGCTAATACCTCTCAAATAGAGGTAGAGTCATTTGACGTGTAAGTTCTTATCTCATTAAAGTGAATTATTGTTACTGAAATGTGAATGGCATTCTATTATCACAGAATATTATGTATATAATGGTTTAAGAGCGCTTAAGGTCAGCAAGAACAGAGAAATGCTGATAACATCACCACAGACTGTGTGATGGTCCTGAAATGTAAGTAAATCTTTAACTAAAAAAGGTTTTGGTAGACATATTGGTGTTTTCCCATAGTTTAGGACTTGGACTAAAATCCACAACATTTATTTATGTTGAATTTTAATTTTTTTTTTAAGGAAATTAAAAATTACTACTTAGTAAGGACTGTTTCATAAGAAAAAGTTCTGGCATTGAGGAGGGATATGGACCAATCTATTTTGTGCCCACTCCAGAGTCTGAGCTTTTTTTCTATGTAGGTGGTATATGTCTATAAATTTTATTGTTAAAAAGAACTGTGGCCTTCGGGAGGGACCTTATGTGGAATACGATTAGTAAGGAACTCCTGTCTTCAATGTGTTGCTCCATTCTAGGCTGACAAAATATATAAAGTTACCATGCTTTAACTTATGGAGAGTGAAATAAGAATCCTCAAATTTCATCCTTTATAAAGCATTTATCAGAATGATGGGCTAAAATCTTGCTTTCTCTATGATTTCTTATTTTTTTCTACTTATGATAACAGTATTGAGACATTTCATAAGATTAAATGCTGTCTGGCTGCATTTAACATATATGTTTTGCATATTTCTGTCTTGATTAAGCCGGGGGAAAGTATGTACCTGCTGCCTAGATTACTGTCAAACGTAACTGAAAGTAGAGTTGAATTGTACTCTGTTCTCCTAACAGAGCCTATTTGCTCCTCTGACTGGGTACTAAAAGGCTTTTATTGCCCTGCCTCACTAACATTTTCCAAATAAAACATTTTTGCTAGTTTCTGAAGAAATAACAGAACAAGTACCACCTTAGACAGGCTGGAAGGAGTCCTGCGCCGTGGATTATAAACCAAAACAGTTGGCCAGAATAAGGAATTAAAGTAATCCCTGATATTAGGAACATGAAAATGAGATGACCTTCTGTACATGTGAGTTTCTAACCCAGTTGAAGCACAGGCTCCCCTCTATCTCTGCTTCTCCACACCTTTACTGGGCAGAAAACAAAAGCCCAGCCATTCAGCTGGGCAACTGAACACATGCTTGCAAGTGTGACAGACTTTAAATGCATTGTATTTTTAACAGTAGTTCGTGATTGGAATGACAGGAAGGAAATGAGCAGAAAACATCCCATTCTATCTCTATATAAAATCTTGCTTGTGAAAGATACAGTTACCACAATAATGATGGGACGCTAATTGATTCATTGTGCTGGGAGACAAGTGCTGAGCCGGGGAGCCAGCGGGGTCATTTTCTTGCTCCAGCTCCACTTTGGTTGTTTGCTGAGGAAGGGCAGGAGAGGGTTATAAAGCTGCTGCCACTACATTCAGTGCATGTTTTTCTCAGAAAAGAAGAGACGCCGCCAGCCAAGATCTCTTTCCTTTGGAAATTGTGGCTGGGAAGGGCCCCTTTGGCTCGTCAGACAAAGTGGGCAGTCAGACAGCCCCTTTCCTGAATCCCAGGCAGGCACCAGACGGCTGAAGGAAGAGAGGCACCAGGCTGAATTAGATTGCCTCCTGCTTTGGACAGTACGGCAGGGAGGCAGGCTTAATTGCTTTGCAGCTGTTCATTTTTTCCCCTTCTCCCTCCCCTGCCTCCTCTCCCTCCTCCCAGCTGACTCCGGAGGCAGCCCCTGCTCCAGCTCCTGGAAACCTCCCCAACTTGGGGGCAGAGTATCAGAGGTTTGTGGACTCATTCTTTTCAGCCTTTGTACCCTTTCCTCAAGCCCAGCAGCAAATGGGAGCAGAAGGGAAAGTATTAAGGAAAAGAATTGGCATGACCTGGTGGTTTGTCGCTTTTTTTCCTGGGCTAGAGGGTACACTGGTTTCTGAAAGCTGCTGGGACAAGGGGACAGGGCAGCACCAGGCAGGCAGCTCAGGTGGCATCGTGTAAGGAGAGGCAGCAGGATGTCATTGCCAGCAGGGCCTGGCATCCTGTCTGAGCAGACAAACCGGGAGAGCCCACTGTGATGGGGCACTCCTGCAGCAGGATTTACAAGACATTCGGGGTTTGCTCTCCAGAGCTGCCACACCATTTACAGAGCTCTCCCAGCCTCCTGCTGGGCAGAGTGTGACTGTCAGCTGGGGCTGCTTCGGTGATGGGGAAAGAACCTCGACACAAAAATGTTCTTGCCATGACTATTCAAGACAAGGTGCTTTTGAACCTTGGAGAACTCAGAGTTCTCCAGCGCTCAAAAACTGGCTCAGGGCAGACTTGCAGATTTGCATGTATCTCATCATCCCAAACTCTCTGTTTGTTCAGGAAACAAGGTTTGTTTTCTTAATTGCTCTGACTCCCGGATTTAAAAATTTAAAAGGTGTTTCCGTGCTGGAGCGATGAGGCTGTGAGCAGCACTGTGCTCACCTGCTCTGCTGAGAGGGGCTCTGCTCACCTGCTACTCAGCCAGCCTTCCCAGCTCTGTTCACCTCCAACAGCAATGTCAAGCTAACCCAATTTTGCAGCTGGTATTGAGTGCCACAGGCAGGCTTTGGAGATGTCTCTTTAATTCCTGCACTTGTAGAATTTTGTGTACATTTTCCCTCCAGTTCCACTGACTCACGCAGTCCTGAGGGGTGGAGGCAGTGAGAGAACATGAAGACTGAAACCCAGGCCCAATTTACTCATCTGGTAAAGCCAGTTGTCAGTGAGCCTTTAGTACCTCCTGTGAATCTGTTTGGCCTCCCAGGTATAAATGGCATCAGTAGTACTTGCCTGTCCTAGGCCAGTGCTCCTCCTGTGCCAGGATGTCCTGTTGGGTGACAGCATTCCTATGGGAAATGCTGCTGAGCCCCCAGCTCGGTGCAGGGCACACAACCCCCCGTCATTGGGAGCTGTCGTGGCACACTAATCTCTTTATTCTGGACCTGTTTGCTGCTTATTTTTTGTGATAGCCTTAACAGCCTAAACCAGACCTTGAGGTGGGCACCAGTGCAGGGTTTTGGCACATTTCGTTTAAGGCTCAGCACTATAATGGAGATCATTGCTCACAGCCACTGAGGAGACTGACGGTGTCATTCCTCGAAAGGGAGTGTAGCTGTGAGATGCTTTGGTGCTCAGAGAGATTTGTGTCTGTAAGAAATGGATTTAGAAATAAGTTAAAGTAGCATGGCAGTGATTTTTTTTTCCTAATCTGTTCAACATGCAGCTACAATAGCTCTGCCAGTTAGATTTGAATTGAAACCGGCTCCACAAGGTACAAAGGCTTTCGAGCCTCATTGCCGACACCGGAAATCCATTGTGGCTCCTGATTAGTGCTGGTGAAATCGGAAACCTTTCTTGGGGCAGATAATGATCTCGCAAATGAAAATATAACCTGTTAATCCTGAATTTTAACAGGATGATTATGCAACTCCAGGCCAAATCCGGGATGTTTCTAATCTGTGCACCCCTTGGTCAGAAAGGCTTTGCTGATAGGGAAGGATGGGTTTGCACCCCTGCAGTACTCTCTCCTCAAAACTCCCCTGCTTTATGCCAGGCCTGTGACCAGAGGCACGAGAGGGGTGCTGGGGCTGAGACTGAGTGCAGAAATTTGGGTTCACATATTGGGACCACCCCCTGAATCTCTTGGCTGAAGTACCTTAAGATTGGGCCTTTAATGTTCCTCCGCATGACACTGACCACTGCTGAAGGACAGGTGGTCTGGCTGGGGCTATCCATGCTTTTGCAGTCCCATAATAGTCCCTTTAATTATGGGTAACAATAGGTTCTGGTTTTTCCTATGTTAATAACAAGTTCCAGGGTATAAATAACTCTGCAATTAAAACAAAACACCTAACCATTTACCATTTGATACCTATGCAGTCTGCTGGAGCCTTGGCTGTGCAAGGAATTTTTTTCTCCTGCCCTGAATATTTTATAATTGTTCTACAAAGAGCACATGGATGCTCCAGTCATTAAGAAATGCCAGCCAAGGTACATTGTGGCACCAGGGAGCAGAGAACAAATAGCCAAAGCTGTGCTGCAGCCGGAGGGAGCGCTCCTTTCGGACCTGCAGCCCTGGTTTGTTTGACTAGTTCTATATATTCACCTTTGGTTTTTTAAGAAAAACACAAACAATCAGGATTGGTTTCTTACAGGACCCATTAACTCCTTCAGAGGCTCTGTGGTGCCTGTTGATGAGAGCAGCTCCCATGTGGCCATGTACAGCAGCCTGGAACACCTCTGCTGTTCCTCTTTAGCTGCGTGTTTGCAGACAGAGGCTGCATTGCCTCTGCTTTGTGCTTCTGGAAGAAGCAGTCTGTAGGTAAAAATACATGGAAATAGGCCTAGGGACTCTAGTTACATTTGCCAAGGAGATAGAGGCCGTGGGGAGAGGGAAATTCACCTCTGCTTTCCGTGGGGAGGCATGGAGTGCTGAGTGTCATTTCCAAGACTGCCTGTGATGTGTTTGATGTGGAGCCTGCGAATGGAGTTGCTTAAACATACAAGTGTGCCTAAAAATACAAAAATAAAAGCAGTGCTATTTTAAGACTCGAGAATCAGGGATTAAAAATAGCCCAACTGGTGTGTTACTCCTGGCTGGGTGTGTCGGTCCTTAAACATCAGCACAACTGTCACTTCCCTTTGAAGCAGCTTGTCGCTAATGACTGCAGCTGCGCAGCCTCCTCTGCATTCCGTGTTCTCCCGATAAGCACCGGGCACTGATAAGGTGCTCTCCAGGCTGAGTCCATCGCAGCAGCCCCACATGGCCAGCTTGGGCCTTCCAGCACACGCCAGTGGGAGGTGTGTGCGGGCTGGCAGGGAGCTGTGGAGCTGGGATTCAGTGGAGAGAGGCAGTGCTGGCTTCGTATGGCAGAGCTGGTTCTGCTGAGAACAGGCTGTGGAGCTGGGGCTGCTGAACTCCAGGAAAAAAAGGCAAAATTAAGTTATGCACTGGTTTGGGCCTTGTGAGGTGTGGACTTAGTGCTCTCCCTTGTCAGTCTTCCTCTGTGGCTGTTTGGGATACATCTTTCTGCTCCCATCATTTAGACTTCTCCCGTGACCAGTGGAGGAAAAGATATTTAGAGAGTAATTTCCCCATACTGTGCCCTTCCAAGATGTGGTGGATGGGCTGTAGTGAGGGAAGCCTGGAAAACACACCTAGGCTTGGTCCTTGCCTGCTGGAGGTGCCTTTATTCCTAGTCTGTGGAGGCAACAGCAGCTGTGGTGTTTCAATATAAAAAAGTCTATTAAGCTGAAAGTCACACAGGTACCTTAAATAGCTGACTTTTGACTTTCTGACTTTCAAAACTCATTTTCGTTTCTGTTTGGTTTTCCAGCGTGGTGGCTGGAAAGAAGCGCCTTTGATGGTGTGTTCCACTGCCTCCACACCGCGGGTGAGAGGTGGGGGGACAAGCTCTTCCTTGGAGGCTGTTTCCAAGAGGAATTCTGGCTGACTCCTGCACCAAGTAATGATATGTTTATTTGCAATATATGGAGCCAGGAGCTGTCTCTGGGTGATAGGGATCTGGAGACTAGTAAACAAAAAAAAAGGCAAGGTTGGAACTCAGACTGTAGGAAGACTTGTTTGGGTCTAAAGAAAACAACTATAAACCAAATAATGATGGTGTTCAAATGGTCTGGAGTGGTGTATCTCAGGACAAGGTATAAATGTGTCTGCCAAGCCCCTGCACTGGCAGCATGCTAAAATCTGGGTTATTCTCACAGGGAGCTCTGAGCAATTTGTACCCAGAAGGTGAAGCAAAGGGAGCTTGTTGGCCATTTCTTCTTTTCATAACAAATAGAAATGGGCCGAGAATCTGTCCTGATGCAGCTGAGTCTTTCCCAGACAGGGGGAGCCTACTTCGTGTTCTTGCACTGGAGGAAAGCTTGCAAATGGGCATCAGTAAAAGAAGCAAAACACCCTGATGTCTGAAGGTTTCCAACAGTTCATGCTGAATTCTTACTCTGTAGCCTGCTTGTAACACATAGGCCCATGTTCTGACAGGATGCTCTGCTAGCACAGGCACCAAGCCAGGGGTGATGGAGAAGATGATTTCCATCAAAAACAAACGGGAACAGCAGCAGTGACAAATAAAGACCTTACAGGTTCAAACCTGAGAAGCTGACAGTTCCATTTCCAAACCTGGTTATCTTCAACTAACCACCTAGAAACAGTTTTTTGGTAATCTGCTGGCTGCAGTGGGCACCTGTGTTCTCCACACTGCTGACAATCCCAGAGCTTCTGGGGGGCCTGAACATGGTTCTGAAAAGTTACGGTTAAGTGCCAGGCCAAAGATTAAAGCCTTTTTCTGAAAGTGAAGTTGTTACTTCAGTCTGAGAGCAGAGACTTCTCCCATGGCTCGCTGTGGTCAGAGCTGCTCCTGGAGGGCAGTGGAAGGACTGATTTAATGCTCCATGTCTCCTTGCTTTTATGCTGAACTCTAAATCATGCCTGCGTTTGGCAGCAGCTTAGCAGAGAGTGCAGCACAGAGCCTGAGACCCCTGGGGTGCCACAAGCACCCAGATCCCCTCTGCCCTGGCCTGGAGGGTGTTTGCAGCCGAGGTCTGTGGCTCTGCGAGGATGCATGACACACACAGACACACACATGTACACACACATGCACCCTCCCCGTTACACTATGAAGAAGCTCAGCTTGCTTTTTATTCCCTCTCCCCGCTCCCCCGCTTCTTCTTTTCTATAATCATTGCAAAACAGGAACAAATGAGTGTGTCACTTTAAACCATGAAACCACTTAGTCCATAAAGACAGATTTGGCGTCTTTGTGCTGGCAGTGACAGGCCAGCGTCACTCCATAGTGATCCCACTGTTCTCCTCGGCCCCGCACCCCACCGCCCTCCCCACCCCCTCGGAGATTTGCTCCATGTTTGCCTGCCTCTGTTTTTGTGGTTGGTAACCAGCAGAAGAATGGAATGGATTTAATGATTTGTTGGCTGCAGTGCTGGCATGATTAAGTCAATAAAGCTGCAAGCTGAAAACAGTGTAGTTACAGTATATGACTTTAACCTTGTTAATGCATGTTTACGTCCTCCTGCCCAATGTATAGCTGTACATTGCATAAAGAAGATCTGACCAATCTTTAACCCATTAAATAATTCATAAAGTGAGAGCAGACATCAGCTACTTGCAGAGCGGATCAGTAACCATGGGGTCAGCAATAACTTTGGCTCCCTGGACCATATCCAGCATGTTTAAACTCTGGTGATGTCACCAGGCAAGCTTCTAACCTTAATCATTTGGATGGGAACAAAGGGAAGTTAACTGTTGACATGCAGTGTCTCCGCAGAAGAAACACTCGCGAGTGCTCTGCAACATCTCTGCCTCGCAGCCAGCGTGGCCAAGCTCCAGACTCTGAGCCTCTTTTGTACACTCCCCTCTTTCCTCAGAGCAAATGTTCAAAGGCACACGTTTCCTAGCTTCCTATTATCTTAAGTGACAGAGACACCAAAATCCCACAGAATTTCAGGGAAATGTTGGCTGACGCGAGAAAATGGTATTTGGAGGCACTTGGGAAGTTTTTTTGTCATGGATAAATTTTGAATTAAAAACATCTCCTGCCATGTAAATGATGGAGAAGGACATATAATGGGGATGGAACAGGGCAAAGACAGGGACATGGATCAGGATGTGGAATGAAAGTGGACCGTTCTCCCTGCAGTAAGAGTTGTCGCAATAAGCTAAGATTCTCACAAGTAACTACCTCAGCCAGCCTCTTCTTTTTGTAAAGACAAAGCATAGGGCTGACCTGTCGTAGCACCCAGCCCTCTTCACACAGCTTCCAGCTGGGCACTGAGGGATTCTCTAAGTGCTATGATGTCTGTAGCTGTAGCAGCAGGGTTTTTTGCTGACTTAAGGGTCAAGTCACGGGATCATAGGGCGTGTGGCCGGGACATGCTGCGCTCCACTGGGCTGTGCAGCCAGGTTAGAGGCCCTGGGGGACCATTATAACTCCGTGTAGTTTAGTGTTGTTCTGAGATGCAACTAGCTGTGGCCCGACTTGGAAGAGAGGTGCAGAGAGGAGAACATGACAACGACTTGTATGTGGAGTGAAGCAGGAAAAGCCCTTCCACCTCTCACTGGTGAGCAGCAAGGAAAGCAGCTCTGCCAGGTCTGTGTGGTCATGACCCCAGGGCATGGGAGAGCACCGTTCAGGAGGCTTAATACAGTAAACCCCCACGTAGCCTCAGGAAATTTCCCTCATTCCCCTTTCCTGGGAGGAGCTTTAATTCCTTTTGGAGGGAAACTGAGGCACAGGGAGCAAAGATACTGTTTGCCCATAGTCACGTGAAGAATCTCAGTATGACGGAGCTGGAAACTGGACCTGGTCATGTGAGCTTGAGTCCGTAGGAATGGCTTTTGTGACTCAGTAAGGAAACAAACTCACTGTTCAAGATCATCTCCTTTAGAGGCTTGGGAGTTCACCTGTGCTGATCCCAGCTTCCACTTCTCCTTCTGACAAAGTGCATGCTCATGGTCTCATGGGCTCACCCTCCAGTGTGTGTCCAAAGGGACACTTGCTTGTGCAGCTGAATTCCTCAGAGTCTTGAATGCACAGCAGAGCCTGGGGTGTTTGCAAACAGGTCTCCAGCATGGCCATGTCTTCATGGAAGGACTGCTGAGGCTACTAGAGACACCCAGGTAAAAGCTCTCATGTGGCTGTTTGAGAGGTAGATGGCTGCGTAAAGCAGAGCATATCTCAGAATCCACCACATCTGCCCACTAATGAATTTTCCAGGTGCCAAAAGATAGGCATCTTGTGTTGCAGATTAGAGCCAGGACCTTCAGTCTGCCATTGCCAGCGTCTTCAGGCAGAGATCGGGAGTAAGACTGACCCCCAGAACTAATGTTGATTATTCTCAGTCACTCAGTTATTCCCTGTTTCTTTTTGGTGGTTCTTTTGAAGATTCTCAAATTAATTTACCCTCATTTTTCTGTTTTGTTTTCTTGGTTTGGTTTTTGCTGTAATCTAGAATAGCAGTCTCTCTTCAGAGAAAATGCTCCAGAATTTATGGCAAGTCAAATCTCATCTGAGTAGAAATTCCACGTTCTGTTTTCTTTGGTTTTAGCTTGGAATGTTGTACGATGCGCCTGAAAATCTTTCTTTACCAGTCTGTTGATTTCGATGAATGAACCCACATACACCTAGTGATGTTTTATTATCACTCACCCACCATAGGGTATTATAGCAGCTGGTAATTTTTGTGCATTGACTGCATTTTTTTTTCTACTTGACAGAAAGCAGAGTCGCTCCAAGCATATGCTAATACTGAATGGGGGGATCCCAACTTCTGACCCATAGCTAATATCCTGCAAGTCACGTGAAGCTACCGGGGATTCTTGAGCTGGAGTTCGAAATGCCTGTGTTATCAGCAAATAAACACCATTAATTGCTTCTAATATGACGTGCAGTGGTTAAATGACAGGATTCTTATTAATATGTGTGTATATATCAGCCTTTTCAGTTTGTATGAGGGGGGAGTATCAAGTGGTAAAATTATTTAAAATTAGTAGGGAGTATTTACAGGAAGGCATAAAGAACTGTCAGTTGAGGAAAGCAGCATTTTATGTTCTTGTCCCAGATGACCTTGCTCCAAGGACAAATCAGAGCTTGATGAAATGAAGCTGCAGATGGCTAGTGATCTCAACTCTGTAATAATGAAATGACACAAGAAAAAAATGAGACATCTACAGTTTGTAAATACAATCTGAATGGAAGGGGAGAAAAGGGATTTTTTAAGGGGAGATTGAGTTGACTTGGTTACAACAGTTCAGCTTCGGGTGTTTTAATAATAATTTCCATTTAAAAACATAATGGAATCGCTCCTTGTTCCCCATACTCAAGGTCACCTTAATACATTTTTCTTTGTAACGTGTCAATATCTTGGGTTTAAAAATTTCATCATGAGGACTACGTAGTTACAGCCTTCTTTGTATCCATTATTTTAGCATATTATTGATCACTGCATTTTGTTCTGTAAGTCATGGTGGTGATTTGTGACACCTGATTGGGCAGAGGATCTGATGAAACCCTTTTTAGGTGTTGGACTAGTTTCATCTGTTAGGAAAGCGTAAGGTTGTGAGCAGTTTAATACTGAAAAAATGATGTGATACTTTGTGCCAGAGCATGCTTTGTTTGTGCACTTACATGAGAAATCAGGAGTAAATCTGTTGGGTTTTGCATGTGAGGAGGTTTTCATGCAAAAGGCTTCTCAGAAGTGTTTAGGCAACCAACTACTATTGAAAGGGAGAAAGACTTGGGCATCTGCCTCTGCAAATTGGTCCTTTGCATGAAAAGGAAAAAGAAATTCATGGAAACCTGAACTTGGAGAAAGCAGGGGACTTTCAAAATCTCAGTGATCCAGACCACCTCACAGCATAGCTTTTCAGAAATGGGCAGGTAGAGAACTTATTTATCCCATTAGCTCGAGATTTTCTAACTTTCACTTTGTTAGTGTGAAATCTTCAGTATTTCTTTTATCAGATCTCCTCTCCCTAATACATAAATTCACTAGCCAGTCATTGTATTTCCCTGTAGCAGCTTCTGGTTGTTGAGTTAACTCGACTCCTTTGGAACCTCATCGACACCTCTGAGAGCACTATTTGACATAACATGAGGATTGCTTGAGTCAAACCACTTTATAGATATGAGATGTTGTCATTTGTCATCACAGCTAGCACAACCTTGTAGAGACAGGCAGAAGGACTACCAGCTGAAATTGGAAGATATATACAGTTTTAGATTATCTCATTCAATTTATAGGCAAGCTGCCCTCCATGGGAACAAGAGCATGGTGTCAAGGGTTGGAGAATCATGGCATCTCTACAAGCCAAATAGAAATATTTTGTTCTTTACAGAGAATTCAATTTTGGATCCTAACTGTATGTTATACAGAGAGGTACAAAACACCCATCTGTGCATCTTTGGGTGTATACACAGAAAAACAGTAACAGACACAGTTTCTGTTAAAGAATGGTGGGGATGAAAGAGTCTGACCCCGGAGTTCTGCTCTAAGGTGGAAGAAAAGTGTATGAATAATGTAGGCACTCAGATCCCACTGCCATCAGGGGCCTGGCAGAGCCTCCATGGGTCTCCAGTCTTCCTGAAAGGTTTGCCGTGCACTCGGGATGGTGGATCAAAGCTGTTCTCCAAGCTACCTTCACCCATGGCCTGGGAGTTCATCTGGGCCAAAGGATCTATTTTCAAGGGAGCTGCTGTTGTGTATTCTTGATCGTGTCTCTTTACAAGTACCGTGATCCCTGGCAGGTTGTGTCTGTCTGTTACACACCAACTCTTCCATCCGTGTTGTTCCTCAAGCTCTTGGCTGCTCCCAAAGCTGTTTCCCATGTTCCTTACAACTACATTGGTGTTGGTAACAGCATCTCAGCTTGATTTCCACATGCCTGCTAGAGGATGCATTTTCATCTAAGAGAAAAATCACTGTTGCAATAATTCACTCTGGATTTTTTGTCTTTATGTTGCTCTAGTTGCTGTTGCTTTCAACGTCATGTTTTGATGGATGAAACCAGCTCTGAAAATATTGGTTGAGTCCTTGCACAAAAGCTTTATCTAATTTGATTAATTTTTTTTTTTTAAGAGGGGAAGTGGAGTCAGTTTCCATCTTATTAGGATTGTGGGTGCATTTTTAAAAGAATTTTGGGTACTTTGATGGAATTTTGTTTTGTTTTGAACAGCATGAAGTATAAGAACAGCTATAGGTAAATGAGTGTTTCATCTGCTTTGCTTGAAGGCAGGAAGGAGATCCTGATACAATTCCTAGCCAGGTGTGGGGATCTTGTCACTGCTCCTAGAAAGGAAGGAGGACTACCTTTCAAAGAAGCTGTACATGCTCATGCTGTATGAAAAGAAAGAAAAACTTTAAAGAATTTTCTTTTTTAACAAAACCATATACGCACGGATCACTTACAGTCTTCAAACAAAGCGTTTTCCTGACTGACAGCCCCCAAGATAAGCTTAGAAACTTGAGTCTGGCAGTATTTCACATGCTTGTGTATCAAGTAAATGGGTGAAAGATGGGTAAAAAAAACCCAGATCCACTGAACTGCACAGTTTGTTTTATCAATGTTCATACATTGTGCTAAAGCAAACACGCAAACAAACAGAAAGCTTTGGAGCATTTCTGAACTGAAAGGCTGTTTTATCTTGAAGAGCATCTCTGAATTGTGAGCAGAATAGAGGAGGAAAAAAGACAGAAAACTTCCAAAGAGCAGATGGAGAGTTTTGTTAAAGGCAAGAAGTAGAGGCAAGAAGCACAGGTAACCCCTGGCTTCCACATGAAGCAAATGACAGTGGCATCTCACAGACATCACACTCTTGAGTGGGCTGACACCATCCTTCTGACAAACCTGACCCTGGATTTTGCTTTATTTGTATGCATTGGTCAAACTGATTCACCATCTTAGTACCTACATGCATTAACAGCTGTGGAGGCTATGAGCCTTCTTTGTAAAGGTGGCATCAGGGTTTCCTGTGGGGATGCACAAGGTCACTGCACACCAGGAGTCTGTGTGGCTTCTCTGTAATTCTAAATCATGAAACTCTTAAAACTATGAAGTTGGGTGAGGCAGCTTTAATGCTGTTGGTGTTTTAATTGTTTAGTCTGTAGTATTTGTGGTGTGGTTGTGCCCAGAAGTTTCAGCCCTGAGCTTCAGAGTGAAATGCTGCTCAAGCCTGAAGTCCCCACCAAGGAGATGCAGTGCAGCTCCTGGATGGGAGAGGATGCATCAGGGGGCAGGTGGGAATGCAGGGAAGCACAGGGGCATTAGTTTGAAACTAGTTATTTGCATTTTCTCAGCAGAGTACAGAAACTCCCTGTATGTAACAGATGTTCTTAAAATACAGAACAAAACTTGGTATCTTGAAACTTCACCCCACCCAAGGGAATGGCTGTCCCTGCTGTGAGCATGGATTGCCCCTGAGTCCCCAGCCCAGGAGCCAGGGCCTTGGAGCAGGTCACGAGTGGCTCTGCTCAAGTCCTGTAGCTGTGGTTGTCTGGTTGTGTTTCCTGTTTACTACGTAATATCAGGATAAACACTTCAAACTAAGTTACCTTTGGCTGCCAAAAAACCCCCAAACCTAGTGGAAAAAGCAGTTTGTCCCACTCTCGTACTAAGAGCAAACATCCACCCTGGGTTCCCCATTTCCTCTGGCCTTTTGTTTTTATGCTGCTCATCTCAATAGCCCTTCTGGTTTAAGCTCTGAAATCACTGGATTCAGCTGCATGCCCAATTGGAAGTGGAGGCAGTATTTCTGAAATCAGCAGCATCTTCTGAAATGGAATTAACTTTTTAAATGCAGGTACTAGAAGTATTCTTAATTAGCCACGTTTCTGTTCCTCCACTACTGCTAATGCTTTCGGTTAGGAAGTGCAGCTCTTCCCCGACTCTGCAAATATCTACTGAAATTTGCAGTGCTGCCTGCCTCTCTCTCAGTAACCTTGCTGTGACCTGGTTATCTGTTAGAACCACAAAGAATTCAGTCTCTAATTAGTCCATCTGTTAACTATTGAAATTCATGACTTAGTTTTATTGTCTGAGTCTTTAACATAATGCTGAATGGTCTCACCTGGCAGCTTATTTCTTATAAAGCAAATGTGCCTTTCGGAGAGCCATTTTGGTGCAGATAACTGTCTTTTTAGCATTGGACAAATGACTCTGTCTAGCAGCCTGCAGTCCCCTTCCTGCCCTCACTGAAATAAATTGTACATCTCCAATAGCTCTGGGCTTAAGTCAATACAATTTAACATGTACAATTTCTTTGTTATATTCTTTGGAGTTACACCGTAAGAGCAGATGGGAAAGTTTAATAATGATAAATGAGTTTAGTGTTTTCACACAGTCCTAAAAAACAATGAATGCTCTTTATTAAAGATTAGCGGGATTTTTACATACTTGCCAAAGAGTGATTACAGCTCTGGTTCAGATCCTCAGAAAGTCTTGCTTCTAAATTCTTTTTGGACTGTTTGTTAATGAGGATTCAGAGGAATTAGGGGCCATAAATTTCCTCCTTCTTGCTTAAGTGAAACTACAAAGTGATTACTGGATATATAACTAAGTACTAAGGACTGAAGTTTATCAACCATGTTCACACAGAACAATTCATCCCCGTGCTTCTTTGCAGCAGTCCTGCATCTTGTATGTAGTCAGATGATGAGGCTCAAGCTTATCAGTGGATTTTTGGGAGTAAGTAGATTCATAAATGTACATGGCCGGGCTCAGTGGGATTGTTTGCACGCCTTCCACTGAGCAGTTGCCTGAGAGGTTTGTTGGAGCAGCCCCAGCCTGGCTCCAGCTGGGTGCAGTGCCCTGCAGCTTTGCCCATTGTGCACAGTCGGGCACTGGTGGCACGGAGCTGCACTCCGTGGCTGAACAGGGACACAAGCACTACACATTCCTGCAAGCCTGGAGCCTGATTCTTCTCACCCTGCTCTCAAAACTAGTGCATGAGATATCAAGTCAGAATTGTGTAGTTATCCCAGGTCTGTGTGGTGTGCCATTTAGTTAGGGATTCTGCCCTTTTTAAAATGAGTTTTGGGAGGGGAAAATGGTAAAAACCCCCTGATACCTACATGCAAATACCTTTTTCTTTTTTTTTTTCTTTTTTTTTTTTTTTTCTTTTTTTCTTTTCTTTTCTTTTTTTCTTTTTTTTTTTTTTTTTTTTAAGTCAAAGAGTCAGAACCTCCTGTAGCCCTCTGCACCCTCCAGTGTAGCTGTACAACTCAGGCACATGGCCCCTTGGGTGGGAACACCCAATTCCAACTTTCCCAGCTTTGGCACCAGAATCCTCCTCTCCTTGCTGTCTTCCTGGATTTATAATGGGATAAATCCAAACTACAGATGAGTTAGGATTAAGGCTGGTTTGGCTTGGTTTTACTATGGGAAGGAAAGTGATTTTTCTTGGGAAGTGATGAAAAGGAAAAATGTTTAAAGTTCATTAACCTTTGGTACAGATTGCAGTGTCCTTTAGACTACACCAGAGCTATTCTTAGTCATGACGTGCAAGTGGTTATTTTTTATTGTACAGGAATACAGTAGTTCCCACTAGTGGTGAAAAGAGAGAACTCTTTCTTTTTCCTTTCTGTTTTTCCTTTTTGTTTTAATCTAAATGTGAACTTGCAGAAGTCAAGATTTCAAATTCACTCCTTGGCTTCTCATCTATGCAATTTTGTCCTAATTTCCCCAAAAGCAAACTGCATATCTCTAGATTGTTTCTTTACTGGCTAATTAAGTGTTATACAACTTTGCTCTGAAAAACTCAGCAACCATTGTATGTATTTGCAAATGAACTTTGCTGATTGTCATTATTGCTATAGGGTGCCTGCAGAAAATCCCATATAATTAAGCTGTTGTACCACCACAGCACAAGAGCTGCAATTAGTAATGTGATTTACACTTCTTTACCATTAATAATATGGAAAAATCAACATTATTTTCTTGATGATGTTTAGGAGAAATTAGAATGAGGTGGACATGATTAGGAAAAGAGACTTTAATGTTATGACTTGTTAATTCAATAGCCCAGAGCAAGACATCAGAATGATTGTCCTTGCACTAAACTCCTTTGCTTCAGTAAGCACAGACCCTCTGCACGCCACAAGACAAGTTTGGAGGAAATTGGATAGATGGCAGGGATTTTGGTGGTATGAACATTTCAGCATCTTTCATGTGCAGAGTACACAAACTGAATCCCTCCACTTTCAAATATTCCCCCAGAGGCAATCTGCATTATTCAAAGCTTAACTGTGGCTGCAGAATCCTGTCTGACATGAAAGCAGAGTGCCAGCTTTACATGAACTTTCATATTTACATCTGCAGTTAATCATATTTACTTTTTTCTCCCCTCCTCTTTTTCCATGGGAGAGAGGGAGTAAAATGGGTAGGAGGGAAGGAGGAGGAGAGATGTCCAGCAGCATTGTAAGCAAAGCACCAGTAATAAAATCTAGTCTTATGAGACTGCCCATGAATAGGAATGATAATGAGAGCAGTGATGAGCTGCAGGTTTGTGTCTTTTAGTAAATTATCTAGCAGGCATTTACATTTCATCAATTGTGCTTTTGCATAATAGACCGAAGTGCTACAACAAAAGGAGGCACCATAAAAATGAGTAATTTCTGTGGCTTTCTGGGTAATCTCTCTTACAAAGAATGTCTTGGAAGGAGTTGGGTGATTCCTCATGGTGAAGCCTCTGTGGAAAGGTGCCTCAGGCTCGAGGAGCTTTCCTTGTGACAAATGCCTTCCAAGGCTTTCTTCTGGCCACTCTGAAACATGGCTTGTATCCTGTTTTCTCCATCTGAGCATGCTTCTAATTGTCAAATGTCAAAAGGCAACAACCATTTTCTTCTTGCTTATCTCCTGATAACATTGATTCTCAAACAAAGGATGTGGGCTTCCATTCTGAAAACAAAGGAAGCATGGCCCAGCTAAGGATGCTGGATATAATATACATAGTTCTCCCTGCCAATAATAACAAAACATCATAAATAATGTAGAAGCTGGATGTAAAAATGGAGAATGGGGAATATGCTGGTGCTGCTGTTCCTGGGTACAGCACTCACAGGATCTTGTCCTCAGCAAGGCCTTGACTTCTGCCCTCATTTTTCTCCTGTATTTCCCTGAATACCTGCCAGCTCCTAAGATGCTTAGAATTCATTATTTTTAAATTCTTTTTCCACTGTGGGTTGTGTCTTCACCATGTTCTGGTGAATTATTTTTTCTCTCCTCCCTACCATACTCTTTCTTTGGAGACAAGACCTCAGCTGTCAAAGTCAATTTGGATCTTTCACTGAGGATTTAGAGCGAGGCTGGTTTGTGCCAGGCAGGAGAAGGGCCCACTGAATTTATTACTGATTTGTGCCCAGGCATGACCTGGCCCTGCATTTTTGCGTGTTCTTCTCTCCTTTCAAAATGACCTCTTCTTATTCATCTGATCATGAAACCCACAAGAATCACTTCAATCTCAGGCCCACATCTTCCTTATCTCTCTGGGTCCCTGGTCTGATGGCACCTTTTTGACTCTTTTCCCTTTAGTTTGCTCTTTTCCTCTAGGCTTTTCCTTTACAGTCACATGCCAAATCCTACCCTGACTGCAGCTTTCCTTTCCTTCTGTCTTTCAGTGTAACAGTTGGAGAAGTGGTGAGAAATGTGATGCTTTGCTCACATCCCTTCTACCAGCCAGGCAGCCCTGTGACTGCAGCTGTGGTGGTGAATTGGTCCCTGTGGCCTTGGGCTACTCATGAGGATTAACCTTTTGCTTTTCTCACTTCTTCTTGTGCTGATCCTCAGAAATCAGAGCAGTCCCCCGCCTCTCACTGTCCTCACTGTAGCACACAGGGCCATGTGAGTCCATGAAGTGTTTTAGCCTTGGCACAGCTGAAGACCGAAGAGAGGGCATCAGCAGAGAGGATAAGGGCTTCTGTTGTTACCTCCCTGATGAGATTAATTTTCTTTTTTTCATCCTTCTTGGCAGGATCAAAATCCTGGAATTGTTGCCAGACTTCAGGAGCCGGGCTCCATCCCAAGTGGCAGCTCTGTGCCGGCACCAGCCACAGTCAATGGCTACACCATGAGGAACCATTTACTGAAGCAGCAAATCATGAAACGGCAGCTGATGCAGGTATGATGCTGAACGCCTCTGTGGGTTGCTGTGCTGTCCACCTCACTGGGAAGGACAGGACTTACTGGAATGAGGAAATCATCAGTCAGCAAACACTAAGGAGTGACCCTGGTATTGCTGGGCTGAGTCAGACTAAGGCTGTGGTGAGTCTAGGATGAGGCCGAGGCCAAGGCCAAGTGCTGCTCTGCCAGAGCTGAGTGCTTCCCCCTCATATGCAGGGGAAGGATTTGGTCACCTCCATATCCCTGACGTCATTTTTGGTCAGCCACAGAGTTGGGAGGGAAGATGCAGAGAAAGGAGGCTTGGAAAGTGACTCAGCCCCAGAGAGATGTTCTCCATGCTTGCCTTTCTCCCTGATTCCCTGGGGATTTAGCAGAGCAGATGTTAGACTCCAGTTTGTGCAGCACTTGACTGGTCTCTCTAGCAACAAAAGCCCCTGTCAGAGGTTTGTAACAGGCTGTGTGAGGAAGCTGGGATGGGGAAATCCCACAGATTAAGTGGGTAAGGCAGCTCTGACCATGTGCCTCTGACTTTCTGAATGTGCTGCTGGATTTGGGTCAAAGGGGTTCATTTCTGTGGATGGGAAGTGAGCTAAGAAGTAGCTTGGTAAAACCCTCAACAAAGTCCTGCGTTGCTCATTGATCAAACTCCCTTTCAAATCCAACTCTGCCTCCCTGCCCTCACTTGGCTTCAGCTTTTTCTGAGCCGCTCTAACATAGGGGGGAGCCACCCCTCAGTTTCCGCCTTCTCCAGAGAGCTCCCCAGGTCACAGCTGCTGCCCACAGCTGGGATGTGAGTGCCGTGGTGGGTTCTGGGGCTAAATGGTGGAAGACTCAAGTCAGGTCACCTGGAATAACCCAGCAATGCTTTGCTCAGGGAGCACCTGCTGCATCCTGCACAGATCCCTGGTTCCCTGTGTTCTGGTTAGAAGTGGCAACCAGCACACAAGGGGATGGTGGGCAGAGCCTCCAGCTGCAGCACACTTCACTCATAAGCTGCAGAACACAGGAGTCTCTATGTTTGTCCAGCTCCCCTTTGGCTGCCTGCACAGCACATGCTGAAGGTTGCACTTCCCAGTGCTGGGCTGGCATCAGCCTTTGCAAGAAGGGGAATGTGAGCAATTAAGATTCAGCTTGAAATGAACTGTCTGGGCTGAGTCTCATCAGAGGAGAGGGGTAGAGGGTGTATGGGAGAGGTTGTTCATGGTAACAGTGGCTACACTTCAGGTGTCTGCTGCTCTTTTGCTTGTCAAGAGACTGCAACTTGACAATTATTCCCCTTGTTTCCCAGGAAAAGCAGAGACAAAACATGCTGGGAGTAACATCTGAACAGAGGAGCTTGTTTGCGGCTCAGCAGATAAACCAGTTTCAAGGTAAGGAAGTAAATGGCATGCCATGAAAATTCTTGAGGTGCCAGGGCCTGATGTCTGGTTAAATAGAGACACTTAATTATTCTCTGCCCTGAATTAAAAGCATTTTGCCTTTTATCACACATTGTGAGATTCCCCCATTTCCTTATGGCTCCAGTCTAACTCTGTTACGAAGAACACAAAAGGAGAGGCCCCTGTGACACAAAAGACAGAGCAGCAGTTTTTAAAAGTTATGCCATGTTTCCAGGGTGAATTTGTGCTCACCAGCTAATGTGTCTCTTTGTCCACAGCTGTGCAGCAGCCCATTCCTGCTGACTGCAACCAGGTGATCCCAGCTCCTCCGCCCAACCACCGCATGCTGCCGTCAAACTCGGCCATGCTCCAGAGCACCTTGGGCTCTGGCATGGCCCCAGCCACCGCCAGCCAGAGCAGTGGGACGATGGTGATGATCCCACACAACCCTAGCAAGCAGCAGGGGATTTTTCCACCTAATTCTGACTTTAACATTCCCCTGCGGCCAAGCCAGAACTCACTGGGCATGAACTCAGGATGCCAAACAGTGCACAGCCACTCCACTGTGCGGCCGGGAATGCCGATGGGAGGCTTCAGTTCTGGCTCCTTAGGAAATCACTCTGCAACACAGCAGCACTTGAGGCAGCCCAGCATGCCAAGAATCCCCAATGTCTACCCCAACTCATCTGCCCAGATGTGGACGCCGACTACTGTGCCAAGAATGCCAAATCAAAGCCAAATGGATACCAGCATGCAGCAATTCTCCGGGAACGCGGTCTTCTCCAAACAGAGTGTGAGGCCGAGCACACCGGGTCAGTTCTCCCAGCAGGCTGTGGTGCCGCCGAATCAGATCGCTCCTGGTGTCCAGGTCAGGCAGATGCAGAAACTGAGCATGGGACAGTCTGGCCAGGGCTTGAGCTCAATGAGTAATCAGAACTTGAGACACAATTTAGCCAGGGGACCGTTGCCAGCTATGAATGTTATGAAATCGGTGCCCCAAGGAGTGTCCAGTTTTAACCACCTCAATCCTGCCCCGGGCCTCGGCCCGCCAAGCTACCCTTCCACTGGCCAGCCTGACGCCTTCAGCAGGATGAGCGCTGCCGCCGAGCTGCCCCAGTATGACTTCATGTCCCAGCACAGCAATTCCATCATGCCTGCCAACTGCAGCGACACTGATTTCCTCGACTCCCTCATGAAGAACAGCAGCAGCAATGACGAAGAGTGGTTGAACAATCTGACAATGATAGATGACATTTTGGGACAGCACGCTCAAAGCTCCGGACACGTTTAGCTTGGAGAGAAGCAGCCTCGTTGTTAATAACACACATACGGCTTTGAACAGAACAGACAACCCGTGAAAGCCGCTGCCTCATTCAATACAGAGGGAATAGACTCAGCCAATTCTTTGCCTGCATCGAAGTTTAATATTGGCAGTTTTTCAGATGACTGTATATATTTGAATATTTTGTAAATTATGTTTTCCTAAACCTTAAATGTAGAAGTATTTATACTTCTTTGCTGGACTCTTTGTAAATAAATCTATAGCATAACTTTTGGTTTTATTATAGGGATTTCATTATACCTTGTTATAAATATGCAAATAATATTGTTAGTTTCAGTAATACTGTGTATTACAGCATAAAATACTTATGTTTTTGACATAACTTAACACATGATCTAGGGGTGTCATTGCAGCCAGACTAAGCAGAAATCAAATATGGCATCTGTTCCCCCATATCAAGAGGAAAGATTGAATAGTTGCATTAAAAAAAAAGAAAATCCCTAAAAGGAGCTGCTGATTCCCTCATCGCTCAGTGTTGCAGACCAAACCTGGTATGTAGGTCCCATCCAGGCCCCCAGTGCATTCAGGAATCTGCTTGCGGAGATCCGTGTGCCAGATCCCGGGCATGTTCTCAGCTCAGTACACTCCAGGGGGTGGCTGTGACACTGACAAGGTGCCAGCACTGTCCTGCAGGGAGTGAGTGCTCCTGACCTCCCAGCTGCTGCCGGGTGAGTGGCTGGGGGCCACAGGCTCAGTGTGGTGTGGCCATGGTGGCCACACTGGACAGGCCTGCCCAGGCTCTGGCCACAGAACCCTTCAGCGAAAAGGTAGCTCTGGTTTGTGCACCTCTGCCATGTATATTTGTAGTGTACAGGTGATTTGTTCCTGGTTTTAAGGCTTTTCATAACTTCTGTTTTAATGTGAGACTTTTTTGCAGGGGAAAAGTCTATAAACATTAATAGTTAATTTTTGATGTTTTTCTGTCAGCTACTATTGTCCTCTGTATATTTAAGAGTCTGTTTATAAAAGATTCACTGTACTGTAAACTTCTTAAAATGTTCATACTTTGTGTAATCATATTTTAATAGTCACGTCATACTTCGCAATACATTTGTAATATAACGTCAGCTTCAAGCACAGAATGTTTTTTTCTTCATACCATAATAAACTGCCAGGGGAAAATTGCATATCCTTTGTGTGCTCATTTTTCAGCTACAGTGTTTCATACCTGCAGATATTTGAATTAATTTGATTTGTCCAGGATGCTACAATGTCAATCTAATAACATGTACAAATGTGTGAGTGCTGTTGGTAGAAGCAGTAGGCTGGACAGAGAGTTTAGGCAGGCTTTAATTTTATTTTAAGGTGGGATTGCTTAGGCCTGCTGTCCTTTTTGAGTGTAATTTCAGGTGAATGTGAAATTAATCTCTGTTGGGTTTTTTTTTTTTTGCATAGCACCATGTTTATTTAAGTGACAGTTCTTGTGTGTAAATGCCAAGTTGAGGCACTGAGGAGGGGACCTTGCTCATTTTGCAATGCCTGCGAGGGCAATGGTGGGTACAGAATGTCACTCCTCTGACACAGAAATTGTCTTACGGGAGAGCTGGTGCCTGTCCTTGGGGAGGCCAGGCTGAGAGGAGGGGTAGGAAAGAACAGGAAAGTTTTAGCAATGTTAAATAAATGCACAAATAGAATCTGGAGCTAAAATTGCATCCATTTAACTGAGCCAGACACTGCCCTAGCTTCCTGGTGGAGATGTGTCGGTGCTGCCCTTTGTCCCAGGCACACTGTGGGCACCAGAAGCCTGAGGAAATCTCCTGGGCGGATTCCTTGCTGGAGGGAGGGCTTTGGCAAGGACATTCCTATCCTGGAGTGGGTCCTCCTAGGAGGCTGTTCTCCAGAGCTGAATGGCAGAAAACGGCTCCCAAAATAAAAAATGAGAGGGGGATGGTCAGGGTTTAAAGCAGCCAGGCACACGCTCTGCTGCTGATGTTCACATGGGCAGAAGACCTCCCCGGGTACAACCACCCCGGGCTTGTCAGAGATCCTTGTGGCTTCCTGAAGGCTAAGGCAGATCCTCATGGAGCCAGAGGCTCTGAGGGGAGTGACCCCTAACTCACTTCATCTCGAGCTGACGTGTACTTGTATGAAATCAGGGTGAGGAAGAAAGAAGCCAGTTTTTCCAGCAAAGGAAACCAAATGCTTGCCCACAACAGGCTGTAGAAAGCAAGTGTCTGAATGAGGCAGAAATGCCGACTTGCCTCCAGACAGCAGAGAGGGGGAGAAATGCCCGTGAGTGCGTCTGTGGTGAGGACAAAGGTGAGTTTGTTTGGCTGTGAAAATTGGCACCATTTCAGCAGCTTTTCTGTTGTGAGCCGTGTCCTGCCAGGGCACAGGGAGTTTCAGGGAGGGGCAGGTCTGACACAGGTCTGGGATCCAGAGGCACTCGAACCCTCCAGGCCATCTGATGGCAGAGAAGGCTACTGCCCACATGATCCTCTTTGGGATATTAATAAAAATAGCAAAAATGCCCTCTTTTCATTCTTCATTTTGTGTCAATACACACTTCAGCTTTTCAGTTCTGCATGATTTGGGTTACACTGTGGGGAGGACGTCTTCAAAAGCCAACTCTTTCCAACAGAATTTTTGGAAAACAGTTTATCTTGTTCCTCTGTTATGTGGGCACTTGTTTTCACTCTGGTTTTTTTGTCTAGCTTTTGTGCTGGTAGCTCTTTTCACCCCTCCATATCCCATGTGTCATGTCTCAAGAGGGAATGATGTTCCTTCCTTGCCACAGAGGTGGTGTGAGGAGTCAGGACTACATAAGTCTTGCAAGAACTGGACTAAGTATAATTATTACCTTGCTGTCTCTGGTTGTATTTGTAACTACTGATCAGTAGACACGTCTTTTGGGGAGTTGGCACTTAACCACAATGACCAGTGCCCTGCTTGGGTTGCAGCCTGGGCACAAGGCTGCTGCCTCTCCCTGGGTCTGCTGGCAGCTTGGGCTGGAGCACAGGGACAGGGAAGTGCAGGGCAAAGGCATGACAACCACAGGGGAACATTCCAGCTGCTGGAGGACCAGCACTGCAGTCCTGGTTGGTGTCAGGCTGTAGCAGTTAATGACAATTAATTGTCTGCTTTTTCTGCAAAAAAAATACCTTTATCTGTACTTTGCCTTACCTTCTCTCTGTTTAAAGTGTGAAAATGCTCAACCTGAAAATTTTCTCATCCTGCCTTTGCTCTCATGGTCTGTGTCATTAAGGCAAATATAATTACAGCTAGTGAGGGCTAGTGAGTTGTAGGACTAAACATGTCTGCGTGGTTCTCCTGCTGTGTTTACTGGACCAGCAGATCACCCCACAAGATGTACATGGACTTACGCCATGAGCCAAATTCTGCCACCCTGCAGTGTAAACACACAATAGATCTCCTGAAGGCAGTGGTATAGCACGGGATTTATACAAACATAAATAAGAGCAGCATGTGGTGCTGTGGCAGTGCTAACTGAATTTGGATTTCTAAAATAGTTACAAGGAACGAAGTGTCTGACAGCACTCACTGTTGAAAGCCATCATTTATTTTCCATACAAGTTACGTCACCAGACTGCCCTCATAATTATGGCCATGAAAAAACAGAGGCAAGGCAGTAAGCTTTTCCTCTTGGATTCTAAAATAACATCAAATACCTATAAAGGCCAGAATTTCCAGAGACCTGAGCTCACTGAAAGCCTGTCTCAATGAAAGGTTAGTAGCATAGGTAAGCTGGACTTATTAAGGAAAAAATCTCTTTGTGGATTGCATTAATCTAAAGCAGCCCATTTATAACAAAGGAAAAACAGAAAAAACACATTCATTCCTATCAGACAGTATAAGCAGGGCGCGCCTAGGAATAGATGTCATAGGAGCCTGGATCAGACAATTTCCCCAGGAAGCATAGCCCTGACTTATGCAGAACCTGAGCCCTGCTGCTCAGTGGCTCTCCAGGATTGATTACATGTCTGTCTTAAGAAGCTTTCAACAAAGGAAGCTGCACTGATGTTGAAGTGTAAGGTCAAGCTCTCCTCTTGTGTAGGATGTTGTAAATCAGGAGCTATTCCACTGTCTGCCGCAGGGTAACCCCTGATTTACACCTCTCTGGGAGCAGAGCAAGCACCTGGCAAGAAGCTGGCACTTGTGTCATGGTCCTGCCTGGGTGTCCCTGCATGGTGGGAGAGACACCACAGACGTGCGGGGTGGCCCCATGGGAGGACTCGCTCCGTGCTGGTACTGCAGGGCAGCAAGGACACGGGGAGGCACAAGGACGAGCGGCCACTGCACTGGCTCTGCCTCTCTCCTGCTGCCAGCTGCACTGATGGGCAAGTGGCACACACTCCTTGGTAGATGGCAATAACTCCTGGGCAGATGTGCCAAGGACACTTGGCCCTGGCACATCTGCCCAGATAGTTATTCAAAGCTGAGCTCAGGTTTTGGTGCTTAATGCCAAATTAATGCCTGTTTCACCTTCTAGTCCCTGCTACACATATTTAGCAAATTAAAAAATAATAAAAGAATCGGTAAAAGAGTGAGGTGTTTTAAATACCAATAAGGGTCTCTCCTGAGCAAGCTAAAACAGAAGTACTAGTCAGCAGCTGCAGGAGTTACTGAGAACTGAAGACTGGCTGATCAAGAGGCCTCCTGTGAACAATCCTGCATGAAACCAGGGACAGACACCTTATTAAAGCAGTCAGGCTGAAACCACTGGAGCTGTAGTTAATCACAGCCATGGTTTCTCCCTCCCCACTCACTCAATGGGTTTGTAGCACTGCACAGAACAAATACACTCTTTTATACACATCTTGATCCATTTCCCATTACACGGCAGGTCTGGGGCTTCGATTTCATCCTCGCTCTGCCCAGGGCAGCTGTTCTCCTGACAGGGCCTTGTGCTGTGTGGGGCTCTGTGTGTTGGTGCTGGGCTGTGGATGCTGGTGCTGGGCTGTGTGTGATGGTGTTGGTCTTTGTGTGTTGGGCTGTGTGTGTTAGTTCTGGGCTCTGTGTGTTGGGCTGTGTGTGTTAGTTCTGGGCTGTGTGTGTTGGACTGTGTGTGATGGTGTTGTGCTGTGGGCCTCTGTGTAGCGAAGTGCTCATGACCATACACACGGTGTGGCCTTGGAGCCTGATTTCTTTGCTGTTTGGAGCTAAGGTTGGATTTTTTTCATTTTCTCAGGGTTGGCATGACAGCAGTCTGGGTTACATCATGGCTACATGCCGATTAAAATAACCCACAGCTACAGCAGTGATTTGTCCCCACAGCCCAAAGGGCCTTTGCTGCATGGCTGAACCCTGCTGCCAGTCTCAACATGTGTCAAAGCCAAAAACCACTTAGAAGCTCCTGAGGTTTGTGCATCACGTTGCTTTTGTCCTTATCAAGGTTTTTGATGCTGCAATTTATTATCCTTAAACAGCTTGGCTGGAGAAGAAAAAAGAAATGCCATTCTAAGCCTAAAGTTGGATTTGTATTAACAAAGGACATTTTAGTTGTTCTGATGTTGCCTTAATCCCTTTTCAAGGAGTGAAAAGACATGCTTGCTGACCCTGCTGGGTTCCCCGTCCTGGAGCTGTGCTGTGTTTGATGGATGGCTGGGACAGACAAGACCCAGGCAGTGGCAGGGGTGGTGAGACTGGCCTATTTTCAATCCCTGAGGGGAAGCCAGCCCAAAGCTATAAAGCTGTGAAATCTCTTTTTTCCTTTGCTAATATAGAGCTGTGCTTGACTCTATCCAGCTGCAGAAACATGCTTTGTTTCAAGTTTACAGACTGCTCCTTGTCAATCCTGCTGACTTTGTATGGCAGCCAGGGAAACAGAATTACCTGGCAGCCCCTTGTTCTTTTCCTCTTCTCAGCCCATAAATTATTATTCTCTCTCACCTATTAGCTGGCTGCACTATTTACCTAAGCTGTTCCCATTAACCCCCTGTTTGAGCCTTACAATCCTTAATAAATATATATGTTTTCCTGTGCTCTTTCAGGATAGTTGATGATGTCCATTAGCAGTGGGGGACCATGAGGCACAAAAAAAGCCCAGGATGTGAATCCCAAAGATATTTAGGTGCCTAATGAGGTAGGCAGACACCAGTAGGATTTTTCAAGTGTAGTTACGCAGGACCAGCAGCCACGTCTTGTGGGCAGTGGGTTGTGTATTGCCACCAGTAGCTGTGCAGATCCAGGAGCATAAAATGGTTGTTTCTGTATATCTTGTTGTGGGCAAAAAGGGACTATGAGTCAGGTCCCTTGGTGTCTTAATTTTCCAACCTCAAGAGCCAGTTGGCTCATTCCAGCAGGGATAGCATGCAGCCTAGCAGGTTGGAGTGGAGGATGAGCCACGGATTCCACCTCTCCTCTGCAAGTTCTTCGCTTTATTCAACACCTTGTTTCCACCTCTGGGACATGGCACATGGCACACTTGGCTGTGCCAGAGGGCTTGGGCTCACACAGAAAATGTGAGCACACCACTCTCCCTAGCCAATATTCCTGCGAGCAAACTCTTCAAAAGTGCCACCTGTCCATGTTGAAGAGCACGTGGAGTCCTACTCCTGCATCAAACCTCCAGATATTTACTCGGCTGAGGTTTCTGGTCTATGACCTGTGGTACACAACTAATGCAGAAAGTACCTGGACAGATAGCAGGGGAAGGAAGACCTGTGGAGAGACAGTAGGAGAAGAGGGGCAAATTTGTGTTTTGATCCACCTCCAGAGGAAGCACAGGATTCCTGTTCACAGTGGGGAGGATGGACACACGTTTAGATGGGAAGCAGCCTGGCTTCAGCCTCTGTGCAGCACAGAGGTGGGAGCATGGGAGGTGGGTTTGCACAGCTGATTGCTGTGGAATACTCCTTTGCTGCTCTGTAGAGCCCTTTCCTTCCTTTGGGGAGGCTTTCTAGCACAGTGGTGAGCTCATCACAGTAAATATGGGGCTGCTACTGCCTGTGCCTCAGCTTACCTACCCATAAAATTCAGATAGTCCCTCACCCACAGATAGTTTTAGGGTAGAGTTTGTTTAACACTAGACCTAGAGTAGTTTGAATTTAGTACAATTTACCAACAGTGCAAAGTCATCTATTTGTGGGAGTGGGATGACGGGCGGTGTGCTTAGACACGCAAGAATTGATTGCATCAGACACATTCTCAGAGAGACGTGACTGGAAGTAAGCTGTGATATGGATACAGCATTCAACAGAGAGGAGACAAACATTATTTACTAGAGGTAGCAAAAAAGGTCATGGCATCCTGGAATGGTTACCAGTGTGAAAGCCAGAAAAGATACCCCCAATTCCAGCTGCCATGCCAAAAGCTAACATGCTACGCCATGTGTAGATCTACCACCACAAGCACACACTTTTCCAGCACTCTAATTCACAGGGATATGAAACTGCTTCACCATTCTGCCCCCTGCTTCATCTTGCAGCCATCTCTGCGACCAGCTGGTTTAGAAACTCAAACCTGACACCTCTTGAGCTTCTAATGGATGGTTAATGTACCCAAGATGTAGTAAGACACCATCTGCAACCATGCTTGGCCTGGCATGAAATCAGACAGGGAGACTGTCTTCATCTTCTTGCACCTTGAGGTCTGATCCCAGAACAATGTTTCCATTTTAATTGTCTGTCAATTGGTAATTTTATTCCTGTTGTCAGGATTCACAGTAGGCATGAGAACTTTTGCCTGTGGCTGTGGCAGTATTTATAGCTGTAGTATCTCTTTTCCACATCCTCATATCATCCTCAAAGTTAAACTCTGAGCTATCTTAGAGAGCAAACACATTCTTTGTGTATTTTATGCAGTGCCAAAACAATGAGGCCCTGGTCTCTAGTTGCTACCATAATATTACTAATAAATAATAGCTCAACGCTGAGATTAACACTGCCACACAGAGACCTTCTGATTTGGTACATTAACTTCTTATTCTTTTCATGCTGTGAATGTAAGCTGTAGCTGGAGATAAAAAGTGCTGCAAAGATTACTCTAAGTACTCTGATCTTCTGAACCCTGAATGAGGGTCGCTGTTGTATAATAAATTGCATTAAAATATAAATGAAAAGAAATCATGTACAATTTTTCCAGCAAGAATTATTCACAAGAAGCCTCGTGGAAGAAATGACTGCATTAGCTCCAATAAAAGCCATTATTTCTTTCAGGTGGCTGCTTGAAGCTTTGCTAATTGTCTGAAGGACTTATATCAGCACCTGATGTGATATTCAGGGCTGCTGAGACCCCACTTTGTCTCAGCGATTTTGCAGTGCTGAGAGAGGGTTTGTTTCACTCATTAGAGTAACTAAAGAAATTCTGCTTCATAATAAAATTATTTTCTCCTATTCACCAGAGTGTAAAGATCTGATGATCCACAGCAGCAAGGCTCTTTCAGTCCCACAGGAATGATCCTTGGTCCCATGGGAGTTAAGAGAAAGATCTTCATTGATTGCTGAAAACACCATGAATGCCACTTGGTTCTAATCCTGTTCATAAATGGCAATTTTCTCTAACAATGGGAAAGAAGATTGCCTCTGAAATGCAGTCTTACTACTTCCTACCAGGACATATCTAAGCAAACTGACTATGGTGATGTGTTCTCTTTCTTATTATAAAGAATAACACCTCAGAATAATAAGATTATATCCATTTTCCCTACAAAACACAGTCAAGGGAAATGTGAATTAATCCAGAATCAATAAAGCATGAACTTTGGAGAACCCAAAGTTCCTCTCAGTTTCTTGAACTATGCACTGGCAGCCTCTGCTGTCAGAGGCTTGAATCCAAGAAGAATGTCATCACCAACATCTGATAGTGCAGAATTTCTTCCAGATTATTGGATCTACTGGGCTTTAGAGAAACTGAAACCAGTAAAGTTCTGGTGAGCAGTGGTGCCTGGAACCTCTTGCCAACTCATTGGTTGCCTATCCTGCATGAGCAGTCACTGCTGTTGACACTATGACAGCAAATGGTATCATGGAAATCAAGCAAAAATGTGTTCTGATCTAAAAAGATGCACTGTTCTAAAGAGAAAAGGCTTTCAAAATGCTCATCTTTCTGCAGGCTCCCTAGCTGGTCCTGTGACCTGGGGACTCTTCACCATTCAGCAACTGCAGTCTGCTGTCTGGAGCTTGTCCGAATTTTGAAGCTACCTCCTCTTTGTTGTGGGACGACAGCTGAGAGGGGCTGTCCTGTGTTTTCAAAATTCACAGATACTCCACTGTAAGTAGGAAATGCTGGCTTCCTGTCCTCTCCTATCAATTGCTGTGACTTCTGAACTATAAAACAAAGAATATTTCTGAATGGAGCATGGATTAATTCTGCTGTGACAGTGTCTCTGTTGAGCTCATTCGCATACTTCAAATGACCCTTAAAATAATTCTTGCATGCTGAATTTTAAGTTATTCAGACACTACTGTAGTTAAAGCTTCACATGTGTGGACTTTGACCATTGGAGGAGGGTGTTTGGGGGCCCATCTTGCACAGGTTTCTTCTCTCTGGTAAAACTGTTTGATGTCAACATGCTGTTGCTTTTACAAGGTATTTTAACCTTAACCACTTCATTCTTGCAGTCTCAGCTGCCTGAGTTGTGTCACTGGAGTTCTTTTGGGATTTGAATGAAACCTCAGCCCATCACAGAACTTCAGAGCACAGAGCAAAAGCAAAACACTTAACAGGTATTAGTCGAAAGGATCCTTCTCTTTTACAAGCTATATTTATTCATTTAACAGATAATTTTCTATTGCATTTTGTATTTAAGTGTACTGGAAGCTTATGCTTTTGTGTGCTATTTACTTTAGGAGGATTTTCTTGTACTTCTCTTAATTTGTGGCATTGTTCTACTAAAATTAATTCCACTAACAGTTCGGGTAATTCAGTGGATATTACTAACTTCCATTTGCTTGGTTCTTTTAATCCAAATACTGCAGTTCTCTTACAACCTTCATGTACTATGCAAATTAGGTATGATACATGTGAGAATGAGTTTGCCTTTCTGTGAAATGCAGCTATTTCTCAAATAAAACATCCTAACTGCTTCTTAATATTTGCATAGAGAAAATAATGTGGTTTTTTTCTCCCTAAATATAGGATCAGCAACTACCTGATATTAATTTTCTCTGTCTTTGAAGACAAGGAATCAGTATGTGTCAGTGGTGACAGCAGATGTGTATATTTATGTACACACATATATACAGGTATATATATGTATGCATCAGTTGCCAAGTGCCAGGTTTTCGTGGCAGCAGTGTTGTGTATGCAAACCCAGGTATCTGAAAGCAAGTTATCATCTGCCTGATATCACAATAACAAGTATTCAGTCAGTGTTTCTGAAAATGCTTCCCAAAATACAATTGCTATTTCCAGCCCTTGGGAGTCGCAAGATCCAGAAATACAAGAAGCCTCTTATATAACTCACCTTATTGCCATTGTGAATCAAGCAGCAAGGGGCAGATTTTTTTTTAGGATGCTATATGTGTTTTATTTGGTGACATGTTACTTGATAAAGAAACGATTAGGCTAATTGAGGGAAAAGCTAGACAGAAATAGGTTAAAGAGGTCTTAAAGTACAGCTTAAAAGAATTAAATCTGGCGGTCTTTATTTAGCAGAGACAAAAATAAACATCAGGTTAGCAAACAAAGGACAATGACAGGAAACAAAGGGTGTAAGTAGCACTGTATTAGGAAAGCAAAAGAATCACTGATATACCATATCTTTTCTAAAATCTAACTCATTAAAGGAAAAAAAATGTACTCATTGAACAAAGAGACATACCTATGGATGTCTGATGTTTAACACTGCATTGTCATTTCCATTTTATCTGTCACAACAGCAACTGAAAACAGAAAGAGAAAATTACTGTGGTAAATGGGCATAAATCATCTTTAACTTGACCTACAGGCTTGATTTAAAGATGCAGACTCCCCACCTCCACTTAGTTTTGTCTCCAGGATAGTAGGAAAACGATATTATCAGGTATTGTTATGCTCCCAGATTGCACTTAGATATCATCAATCTTATAATACCTTGGTTCCCCCTGGCATCTCAGTTCTACAGGTGTATTTATTATTTGCATTACTTTAGTGCTACAAGAGCCTGGTGTGTATCAGGGTCAACACTGAGAGCTTTACAAAGTATGAAATGAGCAAACTGAGGAACATGGGCAGGAGAGGCAGCATAATGAATTGTGCGCCTCTATTGTGGACATTTCAGGAAGGAAAAGTTTTAAGTAGAGGTTTGAAGGAAAATTACCAGTAACATTTGGGCTGTTTATAGGGTCCTTGGAAATAAAAGGCAGCCAAACAGATTCACAAAAGAACCTGTTTAAATGTATTAAAAGTGGGCTGTGAAAACTGGCTTTGTGAGCTGATCGGAGCTGCAGTTTGATGTCAGCAGGGAATGGAAATGGCAAGTAGACAGGCTGCCAAGGCCTTCCAAAGTAAAGACAGGTAAGTTAGAATCCACATGATAGAGTAGGCTGAGCCAGCACAGGGATGAAAAGAGTGGAATAGCACTGTGAGAATGACAGACTAAGAAAAATGGTTACTGTAGCAATGTTCTCAATAAGTATGAGTAAGACAAGGTTATATTTTTCAAGGCCAAGGGAAAGGATGTTGCAGTAATTGAGATTTGAGAAGATGGGAGCTTTAGCTATATGGACAGATTTAGACATAGTCTGACCATAAAGGGCTAGGGAAAGGTCTGAGTCAAAGATGATTACATACAGGCAGATAATAGCGTAATAGATAAAGTAGAGAGTACTTGTGGGAGAAGGCTTGACACTATTTTAACTGTACTGAGCTGAAAATGACATTAGCATTGTCAATTAACCAGTTTTTATCCAGATGGTCCAGGGATTGGAGGCTGGAGTATTTGTGTGCCGTCTGGGCTGATTACAACCCAGGCACCATATCCTGCAATACAACACAACAAGGACCAGGCTCAGAAATACAGAGTAAATCTAAACAGCTCCAAACCCCACTCATGTCCCACATAATTAACAAAATGTTAATAATTTATGGTCTTGCAGATCCATGGGGTGAATCATCAGTCAGGGGACTCAGAGTACATTTCTTCCAGTTCACATCACCTTTGGGTGCCTGACCATGAAGGTGTGGGACTCACAGGACGTTTGTGACTACATGCAGTGGAAGGTGAAGTCTCACAGAGAGTCATAAGAAAGTACAAGAGATATAAGCTAAGAGTTTTTTAGGAAAGCATGTCAATCTGCAGTGAAGAGGCACAGCTGGGAAAAAACTGAGTGGAAAAGGTCATTTGAGCTGTGGTAATAGTACACAATACCTGGGGATAAAGCGTGGAGTGACTAGAGTGGAGAAAGACCTGGCTAATACGGACTGGAAGCCAGAAGGCATGTAAGAAACAGTCCCTCAAAAATGTGCCAGTAGGTGTGTAAGAAATGTAGGAGGGAAAAAAAGGGATGGGTCAGTCACTGAACAAGGGTGGAGAGAATTTCACTTGACAGATTCAGGTGGAATAATAGTTGTGATCATTAAAGGTCATATGAGCAAGAGGCTGTTTGAGATTTTGTCTTTTGAAAGAAATGCAAAGGGCAGAAGCCAGGTTGGAAAAAATCTAGGACAAAATTGATGGAAATAAATTTATGAGAACATTTGTGGAGAGCGCTTTTAGTGATCTGAGTCATGAAGTGTCAGAAATGAATAAGGAAAAAAATCCTTCTAGTTCTCATGATGACAGAGAAAAACCTTTAAAACGTGATTTGAATGAAACCTTGAAAGAATGATCAAACACGAAGGATCCTCTATGTGTACACACACATATATATGTAGACCTATACATCTAAATATATATATATATATATGGGAAACAATACATGATTTATGATTGGAACGACTGCACTGTAATACATCAAAGCAAGACTTCAAAACTGCATCAGTGGATCTTTTAGCTAATCTTTGCTTGGGAGGGTGATGTCAGAGGCAAAGATGTATCATACCAGAAGACAACAGACTAGACTGCTTGTGTGAGGGAGGTGAACATTTCATCTCCTCTTGCTCACTGCTTACTGCTGCTGCTTATCAATGTGAAGTACACAGTTCCAGGCTTATTGTAGAAAAGTATTTTTCACTCCAGAAACATTTTTTTTTCTGTCATAAGAGGCACCAGCTTAGTTCCCTTGTGTTTTTCTGGTTTTGATTTTCTAAATTTTTTGGAATTCCAGATGTAAATTGTTGACAGTGAAGACGAGAAGACGACACCTTAAAGTAATGCACAAAATTATTGTTAAAATTACTCTCTTGTGGCTTCTTCTGAAAGTACTTCTTGCCTGGTACAAATGCATGGTTCACCTCAAAGAGCCTTTAGCTCAGAGTCAGATCTTCAGATGGTGTAACTACTTGTTCATAGAGAAAAAATAACTGCCAGAATTAAACTGGAGGAAGACTTTTTCAAGAAGACATGGAAATGCAGAGGTGATATGGTATGTTTGATACTGCTGTTGGTACTACGCTCATGTATCAGGGATGATATTCCTCCCAAATGAGCCAGTGCTGGTCCTGCACAGGTGTGAGGGGAGCACTGCTGGGTCTGTGAGCTCTGCTTAAACTGAGTGTGGAGCTCCTAATTGCTCACAAAGGAACCCAAGGTTAGTCTTCATATTATATTATTTCCTTTATTTTTTCCTTTGATCCTTTTTTCCTTCCCTTCTGTGGTGGCCAGTCCTGCGAGCAGGAAGGAATTGTCCTTCCACTGACAGGTGATCAAGTTGGGGCAGTCACACCCCTGGAGAAGCTGGACACTGCTGTTTTGTAGCTCAAAAATATATTTTATGGTATCAAAAAGGCTCGACAATATTACAAATCCCCTTTCCCTGCGGGGAATAGCATCGAACCACGGAGAGTCCCCCGCTGCCCACCGTGCCCTCCACACACACAGCTGCTCCCTGTACAGGGCAGATAGGCCGTTTTATGGACAATTTTGATTTCGTTTTAATTTTGCATGAATGGTATCCCTGCCATTTGCATCACCAATTCTTTTACTTCTTTTAGCACAGTGTTTATTCCTATAGTTCATTCCTTTTATTACAGCGCTCATCGGTGTCCAGTGGGCATCCAGAAGGCTTGGGGCATCTCTGCTCACTCGATCAGCTTGATCCTCCTCACACTGACCGCACGTCCCTTTCCTCCCGTCCCTTTTCCCCGGGTGTTCCCTCGGGACCGCTCTGCCGGGCGGGGAGCGCAGCGGCCTCAGCCCCAGCGCCTCAGGGAGTGCCCCGAGCCGCCCGCCCTCACGGCCTGAGGGAGCCGCCCCGCCCCTCGGGCAGCCCCGCCCCGGAGTGACTCCGCCCCGGGGTGACTCCGCCCCAGCCCCGTCCCACATTGAGCCACGCCCACCCAGCCGCAGCCCCGCCCTTCCCGCGGCTCCCGGCAGCCCCCGCGGCGCGGGGCGGGCGCGGGGCGGTCACGTGACTCCGCGGTGGGCCCGCGGCGGCAGCGAGCGCAGCAGCCCGAGTGTGGTGAGTGTCGGTGCGCGGCCGGCAGCCTCGGGCACGGCCCGCCCGGGCCGGCAGCGTCCCTGCGGGGCCGGCAGCCTCGGTGCGGGGCCGCCGCCTGTCGCTGGGGCCGGGGAGCGCCGGTGCGGGGCCCGGGCAGTCTCGGGTGCGGGGCCCGGGCGTGCCGGTGGGTCAGGGGAGTGTCCGCGCGGCCCGGCGGCTGGCGGGGCTCGATTGCAGGGCTTTGGGGCCGCTCGGCTCCGGTGCTCCTGACTCACGGCCCGCTGTGCAGCATCCGTCCGGGAGCGAGGCGTTGCTGGAGTGTCGTGGCTTAGCAAAGACACCTCTGAAGTGTAATTTTTACCTTTCCTGTTAAGTTCTCTCCGGTGATGTGAAAATATCCCGAGTGCTCTCCCTTCGCTTTCAGACCTTTAAGCCTCTGTAGTGTTCATTTCTGACTGGCTTAAATGTTGTCCGAGGCATGTGACTTCTTTCAGTGTTCACGGCTGAAATCTTCCATTTCAGAGTAAACTTTTTAGTTGACTTAAAGCAAGAAATGGTTCTTGAAGATGACAGACTTTCTGCTTGCTGGTTTTTGTGTTGTGGCAGTCAAAAGGCATGTTTTCTACTTGGCCTGGCTGGTGGGGTTCGTGTGGGGCTTTTTCAGATGTATGTGTTTTAAGAGCCTAAGAAGGGTATTAGAATTTTTCACAGAAAGCCCCATTTTTCTTACTGCTATGAAAAGCAGCGTAGGCTAACTCAGTGCTAAATCGTGAGGATGTTAAGTGTTTTGTAGTGGGTCTGTAGATCGGCTTGCCACAATAGGCACTGACAAAAATTGAATGGTTAAAAAGTACTTTGTTTCTACGGCACAGCTCCTTTTCTGGGGCAGGAATTGTGCCCATGTTCTTGCTAAGGTCATACATTTGTTTATCATTAGCCAGATTTGAAGGACCAGGTATCTCATAGTACAGGAATAGTATGATGAAAACCCAGAGCTTCTTTCCTGCTATAGTTTTCTTTTTAAAGTTAATTTGTGGTTTAGGTCGTTAAAAAAGTTAGGTTATACCGTTATTAACACTCTTAGCTCACAAAACTTCTGGTGCTCTAAGTGACTTCACTGTGTGGCAAATGTCCCAGGAGATGAGCTACAGAGCTGTTTTCAATAAAATGTAGAATTTTCTCTTTTTACACTGTTTATCATTCTATGCTTGGTCAGAAGGAAACTTGCAGAGAACATGCTTGCCAAAGAGATAGGCTTGTAGCATCATCAAGGTTGATCAAACTTTAGTCCTATTTTATTTCTGTATCTGGAGCTATAGAGTTAATTACCAACAGTTAATTTCGAGTGCACAACTGATTTAATGTGAAGTAACTGTAAATCTGTAACTACTGTGTGTGTTGTTTTAAAGGACACAACATACTAGTTTCTCTACGAACTTGAATTGGGTAGAAATAAGTTTTTTGTTTCATGATCTAGTCCTTCTGACTTGGGCAAGTTACATAGCAGTTTTCATGTAAAGGTCACTCCTGAGTGTATTTGGGAAAAGAAACTAACTTAGAAACATTTTAAAGCAAGCTCTTAGAGCTTTAGAAGAGAAAGTTCTCAATTCCACCTACTTGATGCCAAATCTCCTGACATAAGGTAAAACATTAACAGAACTAGTACCATTTGTTTGCTTTCTCCGGAATGTTTTTTATAGCAGCTGTTCTGTGATTTTGCTTCTTTTCTGAAGTTTTTAAAAGTAATGTCAATTGTAATTTTCTGGCAGTACTAACATCTTCCTACCTGTTCCATTCTTGTTAGGGGCCAGCTACAGCAAAAAAGTCAAATGTTGGAAAGTTGAAGGAATGAACACACTTTTCCTGTCATCTGACGCTGAACTGGGCATCTGTATTTTATACTGAAATGACTTGTTAAATCTGGAAGCGTCTGAGCAAGAGAGAACAAAAGTAAGTGCATTTAAGTAGACTGCATTACAGTTTTGTGTAAGATGGAATGTGTTTTTTCCCAACAAAATCTAAGTAACTGATGTACAATGTTTTCGCTGTGTTGTTTTATGTTGCGAGTGGAAAGGCTGTACACCAGAGACTGGGATGTGACTGGACCCATCAGTGTGCAGAGTATCCAAATTTCTATGCCCAGCAAAGTCCCTGCCTGTTGCTTGAAAGAGAACACATCCAGAAGTGTGGTGCTGCCCTGGGAATGACTTAGGGTAGTCCCAATCTCCCTTCTCTTAGGGATGGAAGCAAACAACGATTTGTGGATGACTTCATCGTAGTCCGTGGAGTCACTGTCCACTTAGTCTACCTTTTTAAGCACAGACCAGCTCAGAGTGGTACTTTCTCCTTGGTATTTTGTGTATTCCTGTAGTGGAAGGCAGAACTGAACAGCAGATGGCAGAGGATGAGTCTGATGCTTGGGTTGTACATGTTCTTGAAGTAAAGTCTGAATAGGGCATGTAATTTTAACTGTTACAGTGTCATTTTTTAATACAGTGTATCATTGTGTAACAGATATAATTTCCATTTCTCTTGTGGAATAATCAGTTAAATCTTTAGCAACAGAACTACCGTGGCCTAAGGGGATATCTTTCAAGAAGAATGAGCAGAGAGCAACTGAAGGCTTTCTTAATAGAAAACTTGGAAGCTGTGTTTGCTATCCCATAGGCTTTCCTGTCAACTGCATCAGCTTTTGACAATGTGGGAGGTATGCATTCCCTGCAGGGGATGCAAAGTAGTGAAAATAGGCTGGGTGGGTTTAGAAAGCCACGGATCAGCCTTCAGGCATACGTTTCCTACAGATGTAATGTTGATTCTAGAGGTAATCTGACAAATGGTTCCTTAAAAAACCCACTCACTTCTGTCATGTCACCTAATCTAGGTAGATTTAACTGTTAAAGGGAAAACCACTGCTTCCTTTGACCCGCTCACTGAACTTACACTTTAGAACTCAGCTACTAGATTGAATATTAAGAAGTAGTCCAGGAGAAAAGATAATCATGGCAAGGGAAAGGTAATACACACAGAACAAATACAAGATTAGCAATAAGTGAGTACAAATGGACAGAAATGGTTGTTAGCATAAGTTGCAAGGAATAGAACTCTGACAATTGCTGATAAATAGGCCTTAGCAAATAATTGTATATCTTACTACTAAAGAAGATGCTGCTTTTCTTTATAATGGTGATATAAAGCCTGAAAAATATCTAACTAACAGATCCATGATGGCATGTGTTCTACTGTATCACCTCTCTTGGTGAGAGGACTCGTAATTCTCTTTAAAGAAAGCTTGCCAGGATAAAAGCTTAGAAATCACCCTGAGCTATATTTTCAATATAATTTGAAAGGAGGAGGCAATTGGGTTGATAATTAGAAAAAGTAATGTTACAGAGCTTTATGTTAGGTCTTGTTGGAAGTTGTGATTTACTTTGAAAATAGGGTGGGAGTTAATTCCATGCAACATTAAGACAGTAAAACAAAAAAACTTCAAATGCAGACAGGGGAAATATCAATCAAGGCAGAACTGAGGATTTTTTTACTTCCTCCAGCTATTCTTTATTCAATTCCTGGCTTCCATGTACAGGTTACAAGAGGTTGTTTTTTTTTTTTTTCAAAACGTACATATAGAAGTATGTAGGACCCTGGTGGCACTGAGAAATTTTCTGGCAAACTTTCTGCCAAGCTGTTTCTTTTGCTGCCATTTTTAGATTTCCATTGTCAGTATACGAATTTTTGTTAGTGCAAGGTCTTCTTCCAAATATCTTGAAAACTCCCTACTATAGTGAGCCTGTAAAATATGAGTGGGCAGGCAACTGATGCACTTGTAATTTGTGTGGTGAATTAGCAGTCACTTGACTGTTGTGAATTTTGTTTGTTTGTATTTGTTTGTTTTGAATCCTTTGGGGACAATGACTTGTCCTGTCAAATGCAGGGCGCATTAGGGAACAAGAGAATGCTTTTTCTGGGAGAGGGAGCATTTCTGGCTCTTCACAAACAAATTCAGCAGTCCATGTTGAGTCTGTGCAGCTGCTGTACAGTCGAGCAGAGAATTGGCAACATGAGAGGTTCTGGAGTGCTTCTTTCTTAGGGACGGGAAGTCTGGTGGAGAATTGGTGCTGAGCAAACAGCTTCAGATTGAGAGGATTTTTGTGATACTTTTTTTATAGGATACAGATTTTTTTAATAGTGTTTATTGATGAATTTGCTGTGACTGACTTGGAAGTCTCGGTGCAGAGGGGCAGATATATTCTACATGGACAGCATTCCATTGAGGCTTGCACTGCTGGCATGCTTTGTGTGTTCTAGTTACAGCTTGAATTGAGAAGGCTTTCAAAGAGACTTGAAAGCTCATATGGCTTCCCTGGAAAATGTAGATTTAATTAGTACATGCACATAGGGAATGTCATTTAGACATTAGGGGAGAAGACCCACTGGTGGCATAATCCAGCCTCAGATCAGTAGAATCACAGGGATCCACCTGAGGAAAGGTGAGGGCTGTGGCCTCTGTTACATACTCCGTTATGCTTGGAAGGATTTTAGACCCTGTAACTGTGATGGGTAAAGAAGAAATGTGAGATTCTGTGATGTACCAATTGAGATAAGAGAGCATGAACAGCATCGTTATGGTTAATGATCATGGACTGGAGTACCTCTCCTGTGAAGGCTAAGAGTCAAGGATGTTCAGCCTGGAGAAAAGGCTCCAGAGGGACCTTATAGCACCTTCCAGTACCTATAGGGGGTCTAGAAGAAAGATGGGCCCAAGCTTTTTATCAGAGCCTGTTTCGATAGGACAAGGGTGATGGTTTAATATACTAGAGGGTCAACTTAGACTAGTTAAAGGAAAAAAGCTTTTCACAATGACGATGGTGAAACACTGTTACAGGTTGCCCAGAAAGGATGCCCCATCCCTGGAAACATTTGAGCTCAGGTTGGACAGGGCTCTGAGCAACCTGATCTACTTAAAGATGCCCCTGCTCATTGCAGGGGGATTGGACCAGATGACCTATAGAGGTCTCTTCCAGCTCAAGGCATTTTGCTTCTAAATCCCCCCTGCACTGGTATCTTTCACTGTTGCAGGAAATTGTTGTTGGGTTTATATCTTTTGGAAATATATATCAGCAAGTGTTTTTCTGGTGTGGATTTTCTGTGGGGTTTTAGTTGTTTGCATGTTTTAACTTTTTTGAAACGGAATGCTCTGCCTTGTGCTACTATTTCTTTTTGTAGTATTGTTGAACTTTATAGACTTCTGCTACCTTATTTTTGTTTCTGAGTATGATTCCTTCATACTAAAATATAACTGCTTAAATGAGCTTGAAAGAGATGTATTTATTTCTGTGGACTTGATTAGCTGGTTGTGACACTTTTGTCTCGCTGTGTTTCATTTTGTTTGATTGGTTCTGTTTGGTTAGGGACAGCTGATGTGTGGAAAGCTGCTTTCATTGCCTTAGATCTTTCTTGTGACTTGTTTTGTATCCCTGTATATCTTTATATCTTATCCTAAATTTTTATTAACCTTTAGTGAGATGAATGACTACTCTTGACTTCATTAGATTGAATGCCTATTTACTGGTGTAAAGATGCTGATGCTTATTTTGGGGACTCTGATAACTTAGATGCTGTTGTTGGCTTGATGCTTCCGGACTGCTGCTCTTCCATATATATTTTGCAAAGGATTTATATTCTTTTCTGCTTAATACTTAGAATGAAATACTTTTTTTTCCCTTTTTCCTTCATAGTTGTCCTAGCTTAACTTTGGTACTGTCCTAAAAATTCCTAGAGTTCTGCTCTATTCTGTATGTTATTTCTGAAATCCTGTGTATTATATATTATCTCTTCTGTGCAGTTGTGGCTCTGACAGACATGGCTTTGGTTTTAGGACTTTGTTTTTAAGCTTTTAATTTTATTATAGGAAACACAAGGCAGTATATTCATACTGGCTGTATATGCTGTTACTATAGCAAAGAAAACTCTACTGGGATACCTTTCAAATGTTGCTCTGTGTGTGTCTATTCCCATGAATCCTAGGAAGCACAAGTATAAATATCATGTTTAATGAAAATACAGATTCCAAGTAGTTTAATTGTTATTGTAAGATCATTGGAGCCTACATTTCTTGATAGTGTTACTATATTAAGTACTGATAATTTTAACAAAGCTTTGTTTATTAGCTCAAGTTAAATCCAGTAAAAATGCTTTGTCTCCTTGCTGTTCTGGAGTCAAGAAAGAATGTTCAACTATTTGTAATTGCGGAATATCATAAACAAAGAGTTCTAATTTGTTTTAAATTTGCAGTGTAATTCTCTTTCTGTTCAGCTGCTGATGAGTGTGAGCTTTGTGTGGTTATCAGTTTTTGTGCAAGTGTAGAAGTACACAGGGGTGATACTGGAGAATAAAATGTGCTTGCAGTGGAAAAGTACTTGCAAGATTTCTCCCTGTGTGGAAGGACTACTGCTGCTCCGTGATAATGAGAAAGTTGTAGCTATTTTAAGACTATGGTGGAGTATGTTTTTTGAATTGTTCATGGCAGTATTATTTTGGAAGGCTGCCAGAAGCTGCTTCTACAATTATTCAGAAAAAGAAATAATATTGTAAAAGGAAATATTTTGTGTTCATTTAAAATGTTTCTGAAGACCTGTTTTCTCTTGATATAGAGAACTCCACTTCCTTAAAGGTGTGTCCTTGTTTGATTGGTACTTTTAATGAGAGCTTAATCTTGTCTGTTGACTGAAGACCACAGAAGCATAGCACAATCCAGGTTGGTAGGGACTTCAGGAGGCCTCCAGTCCAACCCCTTGCTCAATGCAGGATCAGACCCAGTTGCTCAAAGCTCTATTCAGCTGGGTCTTAGAAGCCTCTGAGGATGGAGACTGCAACCTCCTTGGGCCCTGTTTTCACAGCCTGACTGCATTATGGTGCAAAAGAAGGGGTTTGTTGTTTTTTCCCTGAAATCAAGCTGGAATCTAGTTTGTTTGGATTTTTGTTGCATCTTGTCACGCACAACTTTGAAGACCCTGGCTCTGCCTTCTCAGCAACTACCTCAAAGGTAGCAGTGGGCAGCTGTGAGGTCCCACTGAAGCTGTCTCTTCTTCAGGCTGAGCAATTCCCAGCTCCTTCACCCTCTCTCTGCAGGGCAGGTGCTCCTGGTTCTGGTCCTGTTGGGGAGCCTCAGCTGAACTTGTTGCAGTTTATCAATGCCTGTCTTGTACTGGGGTCCAAAAGTGGACACTGCTCTAAACGCTGTCCAAGCAGTGTTCTGTCATTTATTACTAGGACATAGTTTATTTATGGAGATGTGGGTGGTTATACATGTGTTTATTAGTATTTGGGATTTTTGGGTATGACTAGATTTCAAAGCGAAATTTTTGTAGCATTAGAAGAATTCTTCCACTTGCATCCTGATGAAATTAACTCACATTAATTTCAGTGAACATGTTTGATGGATTTAAAAAAATACCATGACAGATAACACCTTATCTTCATTACATATTTATTCAACTTGATTAGCTCTGAATAAGTCTAATTTGCATCATTAAAGTGTTGCAAATGAAACAGAGTAGCTGTTGTAATTCTAGAGTGAAGCTTTCTATAGAAATTAAAGTCAGATAATGAATTTATTCTCACTGTAAAGTATGTTTAAAGAAATGGGTCTAATGGAGAGCTGGGGGGATTTTACACAAAGTAAACTTGCATACACAGAAACACACAAAAATGTCCTCTGCAAGACCCACACACATCTTGTTTGCCTGAAGCAGCCCGGTGGGGTGGCAATGTACAGGGGAGGGAAGTTCTGTCCCTCTATGTTACCAGGTTCCTCAAAAAGAAATTTTTCTGAGAACCTGAAAGGATCTCTGCCTATTTCTTTTTAACTTTTCCACTTCAGTGTGAATTATAGTCAGTGTTTTGAATTATTTCAGAATCTTAACTCACCTCATGTAATGCAACGGTTCAGCCAAAACTTAATGAATGTACAGTAAGGGGAGGAAATAATACAGAAAGCAAAGGAGGAAGCTGAAGGCTTTTGAAACACTTGGTGCTGTTCCCTGTGTGAGCAGCAGGAGTACACTGTGATTGGAAGGCATAAGGAATGTCCAAACAAGCGTCTGTTTTTCTGAGCTGTGGCAGTAGGCTGGCTCCGAGGTGAGTGTCCAGAGTCCTGGGTGGACTCCTGTGGCCTTGGCTGAGCTCTTCCTGTGGCTTCACTGCTGGAGTAGCTGTGGTTGCAAGATCAACAGCCAGCTCTGGTGTGCCAGTACATGCTGCAGTCATAATTTCCATTTTGCAGTGCCGATCTATTCAGGGTTGTCACATCCTTTAAAAACTTTTCTAGGGCTTGTTTGTGCCCTCTACTCTCTTGTGGTTGGTGTGCCTTAATGTAAACTTACGTGAGTTCCAGTTAAAAATTCCAGTTGCTTAGTCTGTGCTAACATAGAAGAACTGGGGCTGCTGTGCCTTTGTCTCACCTGGCATTTTTCTCTTAAAATATGAATGAAAGCCACTTTATGTGGAAATTTTTTTAAAAACAACCTTTTGAGTAAATATGCCTTTTACCTTTATAAAATCTTAAACTTCTATAAATTAAGGAAAGTCATCTGAACAAATATTGGATGTTGACAAGTTGGCATAGCAGTAAAGCACTAGTTGAATCTACCTTAAGTTTTATAGTACGTAAGACATTGCAAGGAAGGAAAAGCTGTGAAAATATTTTCTCTTAATACTCTATGGTCAGAACATTAGACTTCAGTGTTGCAATAGTACTTCTGTGGAGGGTAGTTTGAAAGGACAATGATTTAATTTTGATTGCAAATAGCTTTTCATTGAAATTGTTGGCATTGCACTAAAATTAGTTCAGGGCCCCTGTTTCAGTGTTTGGAGAAAGTTAAGGTAGCTGGAGACCCAGAAGGGAAGTAGAAACCTTTGTGTGACAGGGTCACACAGGCTCTGTGGCATTCAAAAACTTTTTTCTTCATTTTTTCAACTGAGTGTATGTTCCTTTTTAATTTTTAAAATTTTTTAATTTTTTTTTTTTTTTGTGGAGTGATGTGATTTTTTTTTTTTTTTTACTGATAAGCTATATTTCACTGAGTATTACCGTTTTAAACACGTCAGGTTTCCTGTTGTCTTAATGAGATATGGAAGACTTCGGGTAACAAACCTGTAGAGCTTTAGGATGTGGTTTCCCACTTTATTCCTGCTCAGACACATTCCTGTACTGTGACAGTGATGTCAAGGCATTTTACCTCTTGCAGTTTAGTGTGTCTCTGTCGCAGGACTGTTGCAATGTCACTGTCAGCCCACTGTTACACAGGAGCATGGGCTGCTTTATCATGGTGCAGAGAGATCTGGCCAAACTTTCCAGTGTTGAGAGGGGAGAGAAAGTGCTTTTTAAAGACTACAAATTTGTGCAACAGAAACAAAGATTGTGTAGTCTGTAATTGTCTTTCCTCCCCCAACCAAACAAACAGAATCTCTTCAAGATTGCTGTGTGATGTCAGAGCGGTTGATGAAGGGTGTGTGAATAGTGAAAGGGAAGTCTGAGTGTTTTCCCAGTGTTAGTTCTAGAGTTCCCTTGTGCAACGTTGGGAAATTAGGATGATGAGTTCTGTGTCATGTGAGATTCTGTCTTTAATTAATCCCATTTAAAAAATAAATAAAATCCTTTTCCTTTAAATACATGAGGATTGCTCAGACCAGAAGGCTGGACGCTCAGTCTTTGGGGGTACTGACTGAAGCTCCAGTTAGTAAATGGGGGATTGTTTTTAAAAGGAGAAGTACTGTGGAAGTCCTGCTTTTTTTTGTTTTGTTTTTAAACTTGAAACGCTTGAGTGTATTGACATGCTTGTGACTTCAAGAGCTGTGCAATAATAATACTCAAGTAGGTTGTGTTTCATAATATGTGTATACAGTGACTTAAAACAAGCACTCTAATGTCTGTTTACTGAACTAATACTCATATTCCAACATCTGAATTCCAATATAGAGATTGAGTCAGAATATTTTTTATAATAAGACCCAATTGCAGAGCTAGTAATGAATTTCTTGTTAGATTTGGATGTTTTTGAATAGCGACCTTCAATTACGAAGCATTGTGTAATTTTTTTAATTACTAGTAGCTTGCAAAACATTCTTGTAAGTTCTTGATGTCTACCTGTGGACCTCAAAAGTCTAAAATCTCTCCTGGAAATAGTCTGTAGTTCAGGAGGAAATTTAAGTCTCCAATTTATGTTTACTTGTCAGATACCTGGCATGGCCTCATCATCGACACCTCAATATAATTCAAACTCCTTGGACAACTCCTCAAGTAAACGGGTGAGTGTAACCATTTTCATGTTTTTATTTTTTTTATCAGAGTTCCCAGAGATCATCGTCTTGCATATTTGGTTAGAAACATAAGTATTGAAATGACTTCTTGAATGTATACACTTATTTTTGTTGCTAAAATTCTAATGCAGTTAACTGAGATGATTTAAATATCTTTCGGAGTGGATGGGTAAAGTAATCTCTATCATCGTTAATGAGAGTCTTCTTAAAGTCCGTTCTGATGTATTTACTCTTATCCTCACTTTCTACCTTGAAATATTCTGTGACATTCTTGAAAATTTTTGGCACTTTGTTGCCTTAGAAAGATTCTGAATTGCAATTGCTAAGTTATACCTTGTTGTATTTGTCTGGCTCAGTTTTAAGATGTTCATCTGCAGTGAAAAATTCATTAAAACAATCTAAATGTCATCCCCCTCTGCTTTCTAACGCTGTGCAGCTGAAGAAAATGTAACCTGTGTGCAAGGAAACAGAACCTACTGAACGTGGGAAAGTCACAAATGAGTAGATTGTGTGTGATAGTTGTGAGTACATTGGTTAAGTAATTTCAATTGATTTGTTCTTCCAAGCCCAGTGTACTTGGAAAATTAAATGCACAAAACTTTCAGAGAACTTACATTGTAGAGATTTAATTCCAATTTAATACAAATATAACTGACTATTCTTTTAGGAGAAAGACTAAAACCTGCTTATGTTTCAGATCTGTTTGACCTTTAAATGTTTCATAGTTGCATTTTAAGATAGTGGTATGTGTTCCTGTTTTGGTTCGGTCTGTGAATTCCTATTTTGGCAAGACCTGTTCTTTCCCATGCAGGAATTACCTTTAAGTTTGGCTTTTTTTTTTTTTTAATCTGGAATTTGAAATTGTAAATAAACTGTGATGTGCTGTTGTGCTTTTCTTTAGACTCTAAAAGATGGAACTAACTGGGAACAAAATGAAGAAATACCTCGTCTGCCAGGAGAGACCAGGGTTACAGGTATGAAGCTCCATAGCTGCCTGATGCAGTGATGTTCAGCAGTGTGGCAGACACTTGTATTTTACTCAGTTGTTTTGTTATTTGGACTGGTTTGGGCTGGGGGCAAAGGTAAGTCATACTGAAATGTCATGAATTTTCCAAAGAAATTGTGAAAGGGACTTTTTATCACTTAACAAAAATAACTTTTAAGTCTTTAAAATCTTGGTTTCCACACATGGCAGATCTTCCAATAGAAAGAAATTGCAAGTCATGTCATAATTGTATCTACAGATTAAGTAGCTCATGTTAGTGATGAGAGCTCCTCCAAGCTTTCTGAAGTCAAGAGAATTCTATGTGCCACTCACTGTGCATTGATACCTTGTAGAGTAGTGTGGAATCTAATAATTCTACATGTGAATTCCCAATGTGCTATCTTATGCTTCCTTGACACAACAGGGCACAAACAGGGCTTCTCTGCTCTTGTTGGCCTTTACATACAGAAATGCTGTAACATAAGGGGGATTAAGGTGTTGTGTTGTGTTCCTTTCTTGATGGAGGCTCTTCCTGAAATGGAAGTCTTTGTTGGGGTCTGTCTTTTACTTGTGCATCTTCTCCTCCCCTATGCCCAGATTTGTTGGGTGGATTTCTAAACAAGATTGGCTGAGTTGAAAGCAAAGTGGTGATTCAGAGGAAGTAGTTTTGTTTTTAATGAGCAAGGTGTGAGGGAGAGGGTGTGGGATTAGGATGGATGTATGATGTGATGCTTATGAAAATTGTCTCTGCTTTGGGGCACTGCACTGGAATAGGGTATTTTTTATGGAAGGCAGATAAACAGATTGTGCTAAAGAAATAAGTGGACAGGGAGAAAAAAATGGAAGTCTTTAATGTCATGGTTGGACTCAATGATCTGAGAGGTCTTTTCCAGCCTTAATGATTCTGTGATTCTGATTGCATTGCTCCACTTCAATCTTCTTTTTGAGGGTATGTGTTAGTATTTGTTCTGTTACTTGTCCTTGCTGGAACGCTGCTGATGGCCTTGCTCTGTTTGATTGCCTCAAATTGAAATGTAATGTTTCTCTGCAGCATGGTGAGTTCCCTAAACACTCTACAACTTGAACTACTACTTCAGTACAGAATTGTTTACAGAAAGATGTAATAGTATCAACAATGTATTTGTTCTGGGATGGTGAATAGACTACGGTACAGTAATCACGGTACTCCCTGTTCTATGTCCAGCCCTCTCCTGTTCAGTGCTGAGAAAGGAAACACAAATACAACTAGGGAAAGCTATTGAAATCTGTGCACTTAATTTGGACAAGTTTAGTATATGAGTCTTTCACGTTTTCATAATAATTTAAGTAGATAAAACTCTGATGTATTACTTTCTAAAGTCACTCATCTCTGAGTGGCTCTTATGAGTACAGCTCTCTTTTTATTTTAGTGCTACTTAAGTGATACTGTCCTTAGCTCTCATTTTGTCTTTTCACAATCTTTTAAGAAGTACTGCATTTCTTACAGACAAGGATGTTATTTATATGTGTCCATTTAATGGCCCCGTTAAAGGAAGAGTGTACATCACGAACTACAGGCTGTACCTAAGAAGTGTGGAAAATGTGAGTAATATGCCTCAATTACTGCATGGGATGATTGGCTTTAAACTCCCTTCCATTCACCCCAGCTGCCTTTGATTTATATTGTGGACAGTTCATTTGTTTTAGTTTTGGCACACATGTACTTGTGGAATTGCATGGGAGGCTTTTTGCTTGAAATGGTCTGTAATGTTTGTAATAATCGTATCTTAATTCTGTAATGACTAAACAGTAGTTGCCTTTGTGCCACTGAAAAATCTGCATAAAAATAGAAGTTCTTTTAAGTTAAATGTATTGTAAAAGTGTAATTTTTGCCTGGTAAAATTACAGTCTAATCACTTACACTGAACTGATACCTTTATCTTTTGTCTGTTAGAACTTTTTTGATAGCTGTTCCGTTTACACTTAATCTGTGATAGATCAAGGGCAGCAACTAATGATGTGCAATAGTTCTTAAAATGGCTGTCAGTAAACCAAGACTTTGATTATCCTTTCTGTTAGAAAAGAAAACTACTTTGATCAATAGAACCTTTTGTGTGGGGGGAGTGGTAATGTGTTTGATGAGCAGTGACATGGAAGATAATAAAATGTGCTTGTGATCTGTTTCATAATATGCAGGTTTTTTTAAAAATAGGGATTTGGGACTATTGAACTGAGGTCCTTCTGGCTGTAGCTAGTTGTACTAGTAATGTCTTTTTTCGTTTAGTTCTACTTTATGCTTTATATGTTATATGTTATTACATATATTATATGTGATAATGCTATATGAATAAAGCAATATTGGCAGTCAGTATTGGCATCTTTTAGTCATCTTTTAGGGTCTTGCCACCATTTTCCCTGCATACTGAACAAGGCATGAAGTATTTTTGTAGCATGTTAAACTGGATGATGCTCAAGGCTGTAGAGTGACTGTACAGACTTCATAAGTTGTTGGGAGAGGAGATTCAAAGGCAGAAACATGCTTTAGTTTTGAATACATGTATGTATTTCATGTCTGCTTTCTATTCTGGAATGCATAAGAACATTTTGCTGGAGTCGTCACATTAATGTTTTCCTTACTCAAACTTTTCTTGCAGGATCCAGTTGTGATATTGAATGTTCCTTTGGGCGTAATTTCAAGGATTGAAAAAATGGGAGGAGCTTCAAGCAGAGGAGAGAACGCTTACGGATTAGATATAACCTGTAAAGTAAGACTTTCCAGTAATTCAGTAGAAAATGAAATCTAGAGGTTCCTTTTCTCACTGATTAACTATTTATAGGGAGGAAAAAGTACATGCTTACAGCTGAATTTAAAAAGACCTTTTTGAAACTGGACAGGGAAATACCTTTTGTATAAGAAGCCATTTGACTGTCCTGTCTGCATGCAAGGGAGGGGGATCGGTTTTGGTTTCCAAATAAATAATTGAGAACGTTTTGCACAGTAGTTATATTTTAGGGCATTATTCCTGCATTGCTTCGTTATTTAATTTTTTCTAAAAGGAATCTTTTAAATAATTCTGCCATCTTCGAAGAACACCTCAAATGAGGTCTTGTAAACTATAAAGCCAGTGAAAAGCTTACGTAACAAATATCTACAGTCCTACAAAAAATTATGTTTCCACGAAAAAATGTGGTCATAGGGAAGTTCCCAGTGGATGGTTAAGGGTCCTTTACTGGATTCATTAATTGAGTTTGTGCACATTTGATTTGTAGCCGTAATGTGCAGATCGCTTATATTTGACAGTGGTGAGAAAATAGGAGCAATGTATTCTACACAGATTATTGGCAAATGGTTGTTTTGAAAATAAAGTAATTCCCATCCTGCAGACTTTCAACAGCTCAGGAGACTGTTTAGTGAATCAAATAGAGCCATTTCTGACGGCTTCATGCCAAAGTGGTGCTTGCAGCACACAGAGTGTGGTACTGCTTTATTTGTACAACTCTGACACTCTATTCTGTTATATAGGATAAGAAATGAAGGTGAATATTCACAAGGGTTTGAGGTGTGTTGCAAGCAGATTCTAAATCATGTTTAGTGTATGAGTACAGAGAGAAGCATCTTACAGTTTTGGCTCACCTAACAGATAATGGCTTTGTTTTAGGATATGAGGAATTTACGGTTTGCATTAAAGCAAGAAGGGCACAGTAGAAGAGATATATTTGAAGTCCTCACAAAATATGCTTTTCCCCAGTCACATAACTTGGTAAGTTGTATAATTTCTACTGCTGAATTGTATTAACGCAGAGTTGTTTCCAATTAGCTTTGCCTGTTTGACTTAGTAATGGCTACATCATGGCTGCTTAAAGAGAATAACCACAGAATCCGGTGTCAGCGTAAACTAAAAAGCAGCTTTTATTTTGTGTATTTGCAACACTTACAGATACGTATTTTGTAAAGTTATGGATGCCATGTGCAGTACTCCAGGTAAACTACTGAGCACCTCTGCTCCATACGGATTTCCTTGCTTAGAAACTGCAGGTTATCTTCCCTAATTAGGGAATATAGGAAATTCCTAACTTGAATTCTTGAAAGCATTAATCAATCAGGCAGGCTCCAAGGCAATGATAAATATGAATCACCAAGAGTTTTACTTCAGGAGAAGAAGATATGGTAAGATAACACTTGTTTTATTGATGAAACTAATGAAAAATACAGCAGGCATGCAGTTATGAATTTGCACAGATTTATTTCAGGTTAAAAAGGCATCTTATGGAAAGAATTGAGCAACAATGATACAAGCTAATCATTATCTTCTATTTCTTTGAAATCTGTGCACTGTCCTTGATATGAATCATTTGACATCTCTTTAGTAACTGCTTCACTTTGTCCATTGTAATATTCAATTTACAATTCACTGGTGTGCTTTAATTTAGATAGTTGTATAAGACCACTGTTCACAAAATACGGGAAGGTTCTGCTCTTGAATTTTTAAGAACTTTGTTCAAAGAATTGTTGACTATATGAAGATGCAGCAAGAATCTTATTTCCTTCTGTGAAAATACTTGTCAGTCAATGGGCTGGACTCTATAAACATTTAATTCTTCAAAAGTTTCCTGCAGAAATTTTTATTCTGTCTGCAAGCTGCAGAATGAAAGCATAAGGAAAAATAAATGCTTTTGCTTAGAATATTTTGTAGTGTTGGCAAATAGGCCTTTAGAAATTAAACAGATTTCTACATTTGGGTAGGTGTGAGGTGAGGAATTGTAATAACAAAGAAGATGAGGGTTGTTAAAGACGTGAATATATCTCTTACTCTCCTGTTGCCATTTTATCCATTTTAAGATAGAGAATGATTGAAAGCATGACAGGATATATGGACTTTGGAACTAGGATGGAAAAGAGGAAGCTTCGTGTGGAAATATCAAGTTACAGAGAGGTTCAGGTCAAAAATGCCTTCTAGGCATCATGGGGTCCTGGCTTCTGTTGCAAGGGCTGTAGATTGGGTGATCTGGGGCACAGTCACGTGTATTGTTGAGTATTTCCTGCATTCTAGGTTCTGTCATGCCTATGCAATCTCATCCACATTCTCTTGCTGAAGAACTGGTTTTTTTGAGGATTGTATGTAGTGAATATGGGCAAATCAAGTTGTAACTGACTAAGGAGAGTGCCTTGTGGGATAATCTAACTAAAGGGCTTGAATAACTTCGTGATGAGATGTGGACTTGTATTATGTTTTGTCATCCAAAAAAGACCTGGAGATCCTGTCTAGTGATGGCAGTGAGTAATGTGTGGAGTTGTCCACTTCCTGCTTTATTTGCTGGACCTGAAGAACTTAGTAAAGCTCATCATTAAATGGCCTGTGTGGAAGGCCACTTGCCAGCAGAAATTATGCTTAATGACAAAAGTCTTGGTTGAGGCAGTAGTAATTTGGCCCTCGGATTCAGTAAAGCACTGAAGTTGGGAAGACAGTGACAGTGTGATGTGTGGCTGTACTTTGTCTCATAGCTTTGTCTGAAGCAGGGCATACCCGTTAGAAATTAGGATTACTTTGGAGGGAAGTAAAGTTAGCCTGTCTTACATCTGAAGTTGCACTTGTCCTTATTTTCTAACGTCACAGTGTGGATGAGCCCTTAACTTAACCATGAGCTAAACAAGTGTGTGATTTTTTTTTTTTTTTTTTGTGTGCTTTCATTGTATTTTGGCAAGCAGTTTAAACTTGCTAAAGGTGAGTGTTTCTGCCTGGTTTTCCATTCCTACCTTGCTTTTTCCTGCATGGGTTTGAGGCTGCACGATAAACTAGATAGGGAACTGATAAGAACTAAAGTTAAGCTAGGAGACAAAAATAAAAGCTTTACGCTCTTGTTATTTTCTGGTCTCCTCTCTGCCTTCCAGCCATGTAGTTGATTATTCTTCTGATATCAACATGATATTTGTATCACATTGATATTAGAAGAAAGCTCATGTATGTAACTCACTTATCCAGCACAAAATGTTCTGGTTAGTCTTGTGCTGCTTTTAATAATTTGAGGAGACCTGGTTTGAAATCAGTATGCATCAGAATCAGTGCAAGAAACAGCATGTGAGTGGAACAGGAAGCAGGCAGGAGAAAAAGGAGTGGGATGTCCCATTTTTAGCATTGTTAAAATGTTAATTTAGCTCAGACCATCTTGTGGAACTGCATCCTTTATCTTAGCTGGTTCAGCAGCGCTGATGCTTTTACAGCTCTGCAGTAGAAAGAAGGTATGATCAGCATAATAAAGTTCAAAAGCTTCACTGTCCTGATTTCTGTCCGTATTTTTGGTTTTTTGTATCTGACTTTTATGTGATTGATTTTCAGTTGTAGTGGAACTATATCTTAAGAGCTGATCCTAAACAGGAACTGGTAGAGATGCCTTGCTTCTGTTTTCTTCATGCTGTACCATTCTCATACAAATTGATGGTAAATAAAACCCAAAATGTTTTTGAGTGGAGTGTACTTACTGTTTTCAAGACTTGTCTCTGTCACCATCCCAACAGCAGTGTTTGAGAGCCTATAATAAATCACAGCTCTGTTCACAATTGTTCCTCAGTGCCTCAGCATTGTCCTTTGTACTTACTTCCAGAAGCTAATTCTTGTTTATCTCCAGTTTGAGCATAGGTTGGGTTCAAATCTCCTTGAATCAGCAACTTAAAGTAAAATCTGATAGCTCATCTGACTGATGGTTTAGTTGATGGGGAGCAAACAGCTGCTGTTGCTAATCCTCTGTTGCATTTGCAAACTTGTGCTAATTGACAGAAAGTTGTTGCTAAAAGTGGGTTTTTTTAAAAAGTTTGAAAAAGTAAAACCTAAATAGCAAAACCCCCCAGATTAGATGTTTTAATACACCACAAAAGATGAAATATATTTGGTCTCTGTACTTCAGATTCTAAATAGCAGCTGCTTCACTTCCTGATCTTATCATGAAACTACACATAATCATTTTTGTAAGATTGTTCAGCACCATGATATCTGCATTTTATTTCAGTAACTTTCAGCTAGGCAGTCTCAGTGCTGAGAGGAGGGAGACCAGCTCAGGCTTGCTGCCTGAAACAGCGATGTTTTGAGCAGGCAGTCTGCCTTGTGCTGCTGTTTGTCCTTAGTATCCAACCAAACTAATAGAGAGTTGGCTCAGGTGCACCTGTACAAACCACAGTTCTGCTTTTTGATTATACATTCTTGACTTTGAAAAACCTATTCATGATCTCAAAAAACCCACAATGAAACCCAACTTCTATTTTAGTGTCCTGAACCTGAGTATCTCTTATATGTAGGTTTTATGTTTTTTAATTTCCACTCAAATCTGGACACATCTGATGAAGCTGCAGTTGAATCAATACCTGGGGAGATAGTCTGGATGCAGCAAGAGCTGTGGAGAAGAGGTTTTTGTTGGAGAGGCAGGATTAACGATGAGAGAAGGGAATGGAAGTTTGTGTGTGAAGAAAGCAATGAGTGGAGATCAGGGTGGAGATTCAGAGTACCTGAAGTATTGTTTGGGGAGAAGGAGCACCTAGCAGGGAGGTACCATAGATGTGCAGAGAAGATGTGTGAAGAAGGCTTAGAACTGGCCAGCTTTTTATTTTTCTGGTATTTGAAAGGCTTTCCTGTGTGAATAATGGTGCCCTGAGAGAGGCTGGCAGGCCTTTTCTGCCTTGTGGGGCACTGCGATTCTGAGAGCTGCTCGTGTCGTTCTTCTCCGACCTTCCTCTGCCCTCTGCATCTGAAGGATATAAATACACACCCAGCTGGTCTGTACTGAATGCCTGTGGGCAATGGAGTGACCTCCCTGCTTTCATCCCCGCATGAAAATAAGTGTGTATGAGGGGCTCTGATGTGAAGGAACTTGTATCCACAAAAAGCTAAGCCACATAGTTTTACTAAGATAACATCTCTCAAATCTTACATCAAATGATAAGAGAACCTATGCATATTCTATTGAATGGCATAATGTTTCCTTCCCATTTGCCTCCTGCACTGTAGAATTGCATTCAGATTTCATGCACTGTGAGGTGAAAACTTCAGCAGCATTAAGTTGATCAAGACATACATGTACACGCATACTGCATTTAATCTGTAATCGTGCTAATGAATTTTTTTTATTGAGTAACGTTGGAAGAATTTGTACTACCTGGAATGTCAACAAAACTGATGAAGCATAATTGTCCACCTAAATAGTTGTGGGCTGTGTGACTGAAAGCTTTTGTAGCAGATGTGGTAAAGCTGCTGTAGCCAAGTGTTTTAAATTAATCATGCTGTACATAGTTGGACATTGTTCTTTCAGAAAGAATTCAATTTATCCCCTCATGCATAATAAATTCAACCCTGTTTTTTAAAAGGTGAAAAAAAATGCACTTTTCCCTCTGATGTCTTGCGGATTTTTTTGTAGGTGACACAAGCAGCATAGCTGCCATTTATTTTTAGTTTGGAGCAACATCTTTTTTTATTTTTCTCAGTAAAAACCTGTTATATGTAACACCTATCACAGTGCACTGTAATAAACTCATGAGTTTTACTTACCAGGGCTTCAGCTGGGTGATTTTTAGGTTCTCATGAACTTGCACTAAGTAGGAACTTAAATAAAAAACTTATTCCTGCCTTTGAAACATCTTTTAAGTGGTCTGTTAGGATTCCAGTGTTTCTGTTTCCTACTGTTATAAGATTATTCTTTGTCTCTGGCTCCTTGGTGAATTCTTAGCATAGTTGCTCTTTGGGGTATAGCAAATTCCTTTGGGAGGAGGGGATGGTTCTTGTGTGTAGCTGTTTATTAATAGTTCAGCAAATCAGTTGGATCTACTGCTTCAGATAATGATACTTCCATTTTGCTGGATTCCTTGTTTTTCAATTCAACAACTTTTTTTTTTTTTTTGCTTAACTTTTAATACTTGCATCTACTTCTAATGGAATGGGTGTTTTTTCTGATAGAGTCCATCTCTCTTCTTCATCTCATCTCTCCCTCCATACCACTTGGTAGCAATTTACTTAGTCAAAAGAATTTGTAATGTTTACTTGCACTGAAGGTCTACCCCTTTAAAAATGGTAAAGAAAACAAAACCAGGGAATGCACTGTTCAGTGCTACAAACTTGCCAATGAATGGTCTTGCTCTAAAATAGTGATTTAATTTAAAATTCCAGTTTGTAAAACTAGTGAGATAAAGTATCTTGAGTGAGCAGTAACATCCTTATAAAATATTTATTTACTTGAACTACATGAGGAAAAACTTCTCCTTTTTCAGTTTTGTGTTTTGATTTGAGCTGTTCAGTGTTTAAACCAATATAACATGTTGGGCTGAGCAGAATTGCCTGGAGCCTTCTTGAGATCCAAAGCCTCTTCCACAGGGGCAGTGGTTCAGGGTTGAAGCATTGCCTTTTCTCTAGACCTTTGTAGGCAGAATCAAGGCGCCTTAGACCACAAATTTCTTTTTCTTGCCTACTGGGTTTTCTGCATTTCTGCTCAGTTCCGGTCTGCACCTGTGAAAATAATGCAGATGTGTTATGTTCAGTTTAGCATTCAGTTTCTCCTTTTAATGTTTTTGAATAGCTAGGAGACTTTCAGCTCTTTTATTACAGATGAGCTATGATGGGCTCTGGAGTGTTTGCTGCCCTGGCTGTTGCTCAGTTAGCTCAGGACAGCATGTCCTCTTCTGTGTTTTCTTTTCTTTTCTTTCTCTTCTTCTTTTTTTTTTTTTTTTTTTTTTTTTTTTAACAACTTTATTTCATGCTCCTTTTGTTCCATGCCCCTTTTGGCATGTAAAGAATTCGTGGGCCACCAAAATCCATTTTCTCAATGAGGGAGATTCTTAAAATAAACATTGCTTTTCACTTTCATCCTAAACTTTAGAAATAAACCAAGGGAAGGAAAGGGAGTTAGTTAGGTAATACAGCCCAGTTGGAATTTGTTGGAAGGAGAAGGAATCTAAAAGGTGTGAGGAGCTTGCTGGAACACTGAGTGAGGCTGCGGTGTTGTATAAGTGAATTGTGAGAGTGAGCAACAAAGTGGGTGAAAAATAGGTAGAGCAAGCAGCTAATAATTTCATTTTCAACAGCAACTTTTTAACTTTCATGGAGTTTCACAGTAACTTGTATTTCTCTTAGTAGGGATCAGTCAGGGAGGGGATGCAGAAAGGCAGCTGCTTCCTGATAGCAATGAACAGCAATTAAAACCTTTTTACACTTGGAATTTAGCATATGATATTGTATGTAGTAATTGAAGCTATATCTATTGGAGAAGTTTGGTGGAAAGACAGTAGTTTGTTTATTTGGTGATAATGTGAAATACAAGAAATAAAGCACTATAAAACATGTAAGCCTCCTGACAGTAAAAAAGAAAAATCCAGCCAGTTAAGCTTTATAATTTCTATTCTCTCACCTCCTAAATGTTGTTATATTTTCATTATTTCATTAGCAGAACTGCATTGTTACTTGTTGCTCTTTGCTTTACAGTCTGGCATATACCAGATCTAAAGGGAGAGAGTGGGGCTGGCATGGAGCAGTCAGTCCTGTTTTGTGGCAAGCATTAGGGTATAACTGATTATGAGCCCTCATATTTGCCATTTGCAGTCAGAGTTTGGTGTAATAATCTTCTTTTGCATCTTACAGCTTTTTTTTGCCTTTGTAAATGAGGAAAAGTTTCCTGAAAATGGCTGGATGGTGTACAACCCGATGTCTGAATACAGGAGACAGGTGAGTTATTACGGCTGCCATTGGCTGGTGCTTTCGCATCTCCAAACTTGCATAGAGGAATTACTGTTGGTACATTTCTCTTATCAGCTGTTGGGAGAGGATGGAAATGCAACTTGAAGAAAAGTAAAGAAAATAAATAAAACACTGGAACCTTTAAAAAACCTAGAATATCACAGGAAGGTAGTATTTGCTCTTTGAAGGAAGTTATTGATGCCTCTTACAATGTGCCACTGCTAAGTGAGCACAGGGTAGGGAGAATGTGCCAAATATGTAACTATAGTGTCCTAAACATAGATTGGATTTGTTCTTCCCAAAGTGAAGTGGGAAAAAAAAAGCAGCTTGTTTTAGAAACAGCATTGCTTTACAGAAATTACAGATGTCTATCGGTATTCTTCCTTGCTCTTTAGGTGATCTTGGAAAAATGTCAATAAAAGGGGATGATATTTCATTTTAAAATGTCTGTTAGATAATTTGATTTAAGTATGACATTTAAAAAAAATTAAATAGCAAACAATAAGAACTTCCTTAATTTTCTTTTCCTCTGTAGTTTTTTTGTTCATGGTTTAGAAGCCTAAGGCCCAAAAAAGGTAAAATACAAACACCCACACAAACCCCACTGTGCATGTGTGGAGGATTTTTCGGTATTTCTCAGTTTCCTGGAAATGCCTTACTGGGCAGAGTGCAACTAGGAGTTGTTCTTTCTCAATAAGAAAGTTAACCTGAATCTTACTTTTAACCTGAGGGTAGTATCAGGCTACAGGGAAAAAAGGTTATAGTGTGGCTTCCTCCCCCAGCTACTCAGGATCACAGTCCCTCTTCACCAGGGAAGGTTGAAAGGCAGAGTTTTAAGGAAGGAGAGAAGGTAATTTTCTCTCCTCAGTCCCACAGTTAAAGAAATACATCTCCTAGTTTCAGTCACTGTTTTGAAACTTACTTTAAAGCTAGAATTGTACATAAGGGTATGACATGGCTGTGCAGCTGTTAAAGGCTGTGAATCCATCCGCAATGAGCTGGTTTGTGTGGTCTTGTAATCTTTGTTGCTTCTATTCTTTTGAAACGGTACTTAGTTAAATTGGTAGGTTATTGCCACCATGTGGCCATACTGTCATGTAAAATTCAAGAGCAGAATTATTATTTGTTCAGGCAAAAACACACTGATAAACTTTGTGTTGTGTTTCAGGGGCTGCCCAACGACCGGTGGCGGGTGACTTTCATTAACGAGCATTACGGGCTGTGTGACACATACCCATCGCTCCTGGTCGTGCCATACAATGCAACAGATGATGATCTCAAGAAAGTTGCTGCCTTTAGGTCCCGAAATAGAATCCCAGTGAGTATGAGGTGGTGGAACTTGCCTGATGGTCTAGCTAGTTTTAAGTTGCATCCAAACAAGTTCTTGCTGAACATGACACAGAGGATGCTTTTTTTGGAAATGGTTACAGCAGAATAGTTTTGATCGGCTGGTGGTTTTCACTGCTTGAAACTGGTGTCTTGGCCCAACCACATTTCCGTTTTTCCCCCACAGCCATCACCCATGACAGCTTCATTGGTTTTAACTTGACTTGCCCAGTAACAATGGCCAGCAGTGCAGTTTTCCTTGAATAAAGTATGAGCCTTACACTGCCATCTGCACTGGTTACTGTTGCTGGATGCCCATAAAAAGTGATCACAAATGATGTCCTGCAAGCAAACCACATGGCATTCAAATATAGTTCCACTGGTCAATCCTAAAATAAGACTTCATGCATAGTCTCTAGTGAATTCTTGGGCTTTTTAGTCTGTAGAATTTTAAGATAAACCTATTTGTACGGGTTTTTTATTTTTATGTATCAGCTCTTTACAGCACTATAGAAAATACTAATTTGTATCACAATACTTGTTTTAACTGTTTCCCTTTGGCAAACTTGGAAGAGATGCTGGATTCTTAGCCGGTATCAGAAAGCTGCCTTGAATCTCAGTTTCAAACAGATGCAGAGTTCAATATGATAAATATTTATTAGATATGGCATTTACTAACAGACTAGGCCTATAATTATAAATTTACTACATATACGTACACATATATCTGTATAATATATAATGTGTATAGAATACATCAGTGTAATGTATAGCCTGTGCATATAGTTCTAATAACCTAGCTGTGTCATCCCTGTCACCTCAAAATTCATGACAGTCCTTTTGGTATGCCTGTACAGTGAGAGTAATTTCCTTGGTAATAGTAATTTTATTAAAATAGTAATTTTAAAAAGTAATTTCATTCTTGTCAGGAAATAGCCAGTCATCCTCACCCCCCACACACACTGGCAGGTCTTGTTTCTGATCTACACCTCGGGATGTATTTCAGGAGTGAGCACTTTCTGAGGATTGGGTTTTGGGGGTTTTTTTTTGAACTTTGATATTCTTTCATTCTGTAACCCACAACTTTCAGAGTGGTTGAGAATACTGTTTCTTAGTACTTTTCAACAATGAATTTGCATTTTTTGCCTGCTTCTTGGGTTTCTTGCTTATCTTTAATCTCTGGCACTGCATCTGTTCCCTGGGCAGCTCACTGTCTCTTTTGTGGCAAGTCCTCTCTGGCTCAGAACAACAAGGACAGCATGTGCTTCGCTCCAGTGCCTCCTCTTTGTAAAGAGGGCTGAGGAACAAAATGTGCCTTAAAGAGAAGAGAAAACATTCAAGATACTGCAGAAAGGTTCAACTTCCCTTTCTTATCCAAAAAAAAAGGGAAAAGTTGTTCTTGTAGAATTGGAGCATTTTAGTCACTATTTCTACAATGAGTTCATTCTTCTGAACTGTTTCTTGGTTTTGGCAGCGATTGCTGTGTTTGTTTCTAGTTTGCTTTTCAGGATTATTTGTGTAACCTAAGACTTGTAGGAAAATATTAAAATACATTGGATTGTATAGGTAAGTATGATTTCAGTAAGCATTAAATACGTAAGACAGTGAACTCTTTTAAAGATTATTACGAAATTTTATGAGACTAAAAGCAGTTGAGATGTCAAGGAATTGTATTTTGAAGAAATAAAGTGTTGATTTTCATACCGTGTATTTTAAAGAATACAGCTTTAAGTTATGATTTTTTTACTAAAATGAGTTTCTTCTGATGTGTGTTTGCCATGTGAGCAGGTTCTCTCGTGGATTCATCCGGAGACCCAGGCTGTGATCATGCGCTGCAGTCAGCCCCTGGTTGGAATGAGTGGCAAGCGGAATAAAGATGATGAAAGATACCTTGATGTCATCAGGGAGGCCAACGGGCAGATCTCCAAACTGACCATCTATGATGCAAGACCCAATGTCAATGCAGTTGCAAACAAGGTAAACAGATGCTTTTAATAGTCTTATTTTTGAAGGGAATGAGGAGGAGACTTAGTTTGGAGTTTTCTGTGAGGAGGTTTTGGGGAATAACAGTAATCTTAATATAGATAAATTTACATAATCAAATACTGAGCCTCAATGCTATGAAAGCATATGACAGTCTAAAATAGGTCCCTAAGCAGAGTTTCAGGACCATATGTGGATTTCCAGACACACTTCACCATGTCTGTTCTCAGCCAAGCACACATCTTAGCATGGGAATGAAGTTGGGCATGACTTCACTCTGCACTGGGAGGTAGTACAGTAGACAGGGATGTGCTCCATCTTTATATGAAAAAACCATGTTAGGGAGTGGTGGTGAAGGAAACAAGTTTAATGCTTTTGTCATATGAGAATGTGCCACGCCTGGGGATAGTCCCTTAGTCATGGAACTTCAAACAGAAATGAAGGGGACATGCTCTTTAGCACTTACTAGTGAAGGTGTGTGTCTGCACAGCAAAGAGCATGAGAGCTGACCTCAAGAGGGTTTGAGATCTAAGTGAAATGATAAGTGTGCTTATCTGGAGAGAAGGAATTCTAGCTTCCAAATAGTTTTGTGGAACGAAACGGACGATACTTTAGTGAAATGAGTAGTCCTCTTCAGTGTTTGCAATAAAAGGAATATGAAATAGTAAAACTTGTTTGCATCTGAGAGGTGAAAATGTTAAGTTGCTTTGAAGAGGAACAATAATAACTCAAGGGGGACAGTAATACTAGTAGTTTGCTCTGTGCAAATTAGGTGCACATATTTGTAGCTGTGCAGCTGCCTTCTCAATAATACAGAATATAGTTTGTTAAGCTTTATTATTATGTTTGTGTGTGTAGCACACGTTCTTTCAGAGACTTTATCCTAGGGGCTGCTTTAACCTGATGGTTTGTATTTTGGGGGTCTGCCTCAGTTGTTAGCATTTGACTGTACAAATCCCATTATCCTCTGCACACTGCATTTTTATGAGTGAACAAAACATGTGGTCTTTCTGTTTGCCTTGTGGAAAGATTGTCAATTACATCTTTGAAACAAATGGTGTAAAAATTGAGTTTGTTCAAGAAAAATTTAAGGTAATGTCTTACAGACAAAGTTGTTATGCACAGGTTTTAATTAACTCCTCATATGTCTAAATATTAAATGCTCAGTCAGAGCAGTAGATGCAGTAGGGTACATTTCTGGGTCTGAGGGAGAATGACATAAAAAGTGCAAGTCAGTGTTGATCAGCACTGAAAAGATTTGTGAAAAGTTGTGAAGATTTGTCTAAGCAAATTCTTGGGCTATGCTACTCATGCATTGCTGTATTCCTTGTACGTAGGTCAAGACACACAGTCAGGAGCTGCAGCAGCCCTGATGCTGAAATTACAATCATTGCTCACCAAGACTTCATAATACTCAAAGGAAAGAGAAAAATACAGTTATTGCTTCTTTCAGTGCAGAGCCTGGCAGGTCTGATAATAATCCCACATCTGAGAAAGGAGACAGACCATAGAACAGAGATACTGTGCTGCTGTGCAGCAGTATTGGTGGTACTGGTGGGGAAAGGCTGCATGGTGCTTTAGGCTCTTGTCTGATGTGTAGTTGGTGGTTGCAGTGGCTTATAAAGGCAAAATTTATTTATCCAAATCTATGGCGTGTTTTTGCTGTCTGCAGGAAATGCTGCAATTTTGCAGCCCTCTGACCTTGAGGGAGTTGGTGATGTTTAGTCTGGAGAAAAGGAGGCTCAGGGGGGACTTTATCACTTTCTACAACTGCCTGAATAGAGGTTGTAGCCAGGTGGAGGTCAGGCTCTTCTCCCAAGTAACAAGTGATGGGGCAAGAGGAAATGGCCTCAAGTTGCACCAGGGGAGGTTTAAATTTGATATCCGTAAAAATTTATTTGTGGAAGGCTGTCCAGGGAAGTGGTTGAATCGCTGTCCTTGGGGATATATAAAAAATGTGGCACTTAGGGACATGGTTTAGTGATGGACTTGGCACTGCTGGATTAATGGTTGGACTCAATGATCTTAAAGGTCTTTTCCAACCCAAATGATTTCATGTTTCTGTATTCGGAAAGTCTCATCAGTGGCATTGTGCCCTAAAATGTGTGGGTTTTCTGCTTCCTTTTGTGACCAGGCACATCCTCTGCTGTGCTGGTGGTGAAATGTTTTGAGAGAACTGCAGTAAAGCAGATTGTTACTTAGGTGGCTCTTTAACATCTTAACAGACTAAATATAAGTTTAGTCTAAAATTTAGTGTTAGAAAAGTTAGCTTAAAGTATACTTTAATGTTATTGCTAATTTACTTCTGAAAGTATCTAAGATTCTTGAACATAATTTTTAAATAAAAGGTAGCTTATTCTTAACTGAATTCTTAAATTGAGTTTTACTCGGCCAAGTATTTTATCACTTTTGTCTATTTCAATGTCAAATGACATTCACTGTCTTCCTGCTCTGTTGAAAAGAGTGTATATGACTAAAGTTAATTTCAGATCTCTTGTTTGTAGGCAACTGGGGGAGGATATGAAGGTGAAGATGCATATCCCAATGCAGAACTTTTCTTCTTGGACATTCATAATATTCATGTTATGCGGGAATCTTTGAAGAAGCTGAAGGACATTGTTTATCCTAATGTGGAAGAATCACACTGGTTGTCAAGTCTGGAATCAACCCATTGGTTAGAACATATAAAGGTAACTTTTCCTCGATTGATTGAAAAATGTTTGTCAAAATCAGACTTGCTTTCTTTGCTAAACTCTGAAATAGTCCTAGAACACATCAAACTACTTGGACGACATAAAGAACATCCCTGAGTGCTGGCTGGTTTTGCCAACTAATCTTAGAGTATGCCATGAGATATCATTACTAAACAACAGTAGGTGAAATTCAGTGTTTGTCTGACTCAAGTTAAATGTCTTTAGTAGAGGAATGCATTCCTAGTCTGATTGGCTTTAAATGCATGACAACTGATTTATTGTGGTTTCTAGCAGTACAGTCCTACAGATAACTGTCACTGTGAAATCTTAGTAAATACTTTAGTCAGTGTGTATGGGACTTAATTTTGTGAATTACATTTTTTAAAATAAATCTTGTAAATTTATTTGTAAATTTTGTAATTTTCATCTGGTAGCACAGATAAAATACTTAAGCTGGTAATTCACCAATGTTCTTACTAGTTCACCTTTGAACCTTTTGCCCTCAAGTACAGCTATGCAAAAGTAATTAGTATTATGTAATGAATCCTGCTTAATGAAATTTTCATTTTAATTTGATATTTGGAAAAGAAGTATATTAGAAGGGTGCAAGCTCCTTTTTCCAACAACTGAGATAATTCAGTAATTCAGTTCAAAGAAACGAGTCAAATGAAAGAACATGGAATTTTTAGAAATATATCCTATGGTAAATCCCCTCTTTCTTTGAAAAAGAAGCTTATGTTCTTTGGTTTATCAAGGTTACTGTTTTCTGCCCCGTTTTTTAAGAATTTGCTGTGAGATGAATTTGATCTTACTAAGGGATTAGAGAACCAATCTGTTTCTCTATTTTTATACAAGAAATTCACTTGATCTCCTCGAAAATTCTTTTTCAGTTATAACTACACCACTCTTTTCAGGTCTTTTAACAGAAACAGTATTAATTTAGATACTGTGCAGATACAAAAAAATCAGTGCAGTGTTCTGATTTGAGCAGAAATAAGCTGTGTTGTTTGTTTGGTGTCTGTTGCTCCTGGCCAGCTGGTGCTGACAGGAGCCATTCAGGTGGCAGACAAGGTGTCTTCAGGCCGCAGCTCGGTGCTGGTTCACTGCAGCGACGGCTGGGACCGCACGGCTCAGCTCACCTCCCTGGCCATGCTCATGCTCGACAGCTACTACAGAACCATTGAAGGCTTTGAAGTTCTGGTGCAGAAAGAGTGGATAAGCTTTGGCCACAAGTTTGCATCGGTAAGAATTAGAAGATAACAGCAAAGACTGTGCAGTATTAACTTTCGGAAAAGCTTTTGGTGTTAAAGTGCTCACTTTGCATTAGGGTTTGATAATGCCTTTCGTTATTTTGGAATTTGGATTTATTATATTTTCAGGTAAACTGGGCAAAGCTTTTAGTTTTGAACTTTTTTGGTCAATATTTTTCTAGCTCTTCTTTCTCTGAGAACTCGTATGTTGTTCTTTGCATCCTTTTAAAAGCACAGAATTGCAAGGGTTTCTGTGGTTGTTGAGCAAGGAAAATAAGGAGGCAGAAAAATTGCATCGTCTCAAATTTTTCTGCTCAAGATCAGATAAAGCTGGGACATAAGGTTCTCCATCACTCTCTGGACTGTTCTAAATGTTACAAGAAGCAGATGAATGAGTCTGGACAGTGACTTTGAAGCGAGATTTTGCATGCTGCTTCCCAAATACTCTAGGGTTGTCATAATAGCTCCCAAGAGGCTCTCACTGGTTATGCTGGCTCTGCTTCTGTTCAGTTGTCTTCTGGATGCTTAAGTTGTTGCTTCCATAGCAAGTCCTTAATATTTCACAGGTATGTGAATCACTTTCAGAGAAAATTCACAGACTATTCTGAGTTGGAAGGGACCCTGTTCATCCTGTTTGTGTTAGAAAACTTCTCAAAGTTTTAGTGGAACTTCTACTAAATGTGGCAGCTAACCATTTAACCAGGAAATCTGTATGAGGAACCTGGAGGAGGAGAATAAGTTGCCAGGGAGACTGTGCTGTTACCTACTGTAAACATTACAACAGCATTTCTTATTGATGCTGAACATTGTAATTCACAGTGAGAAGTTTCTACAACTTCAGTACAAGTTACTTGCGTGGATATTTTGTCCCTAATGGAATATTCTAAAGATATTACTTAATATTGCTAAAATTGGGAAAACAGGCAATCTGGAAAAAATCAAGAAATGGAAACATATACCTATGTGTGTGTTTCATGCCCGTTCTACATTTACAAGAGTGTTGCAATCCTTTGGAAATCCATGTATAGCTACTCAGCAGGAGTCACTTCACCATTTACTGGTGCTTGTAGGCTGTGGCAGTTTTTGATTTTACATTCTAAAGGTGCTTTAAGGCTTAGGAGATTTGCATTTTGATTGTTGGGTGTGGTAGCTGATGTAGTCTGACTTTTTGTGTAGTTACTTGTGGTCTTCTAGTATGTGATACGTTTTATAAAGCTTTAAGTATTCTGTCTGGGTACAGCCACAGGCAAATGTGAAGCCAGTGGCTTGACTTTTTATTCTCATATTTTATTTTGTATTTTAAAAGAAAGTAAGAGTCAGGATGCAGATAAAATTAGATGGTGTAACTCGGAGACTTGTAGTTAAACACGTGTTGTGGTTTAACACAAAGCTTAAAAAGAGAGATCTGTGTGTTCTTCATCATTATTAATACATTCAAATAATCTGTGGTTCTTTTTATTAAACCCTCCATTTTAGTTGGGTAATCAACGGATTTTGTTCCCCCTCAACAGATGTTTTTCTCCTAATAGTGAGGCAGGACTTGGCATCCCTTCCAGATGACTTGCTCAGTCCATTGGTTCATGTCTGACAATGTAGCAGCAATAAGAATGATTTAAGTAGCTGCTTTTGCTTAAACTGCTATTTTATTTTCCCAACTTGCTCACTCAAGTAGCAATCTGTGGAAATGGTTGAAGCCACTCTTTAGCCATCTGCTGTAATCTGAGAGTACTGTAAATTTTTATTTGATGGGTTATTGAGCTTATAGTGAAGGTTGGTGTTTTCTGGAGTGTTCTGTAGAAGTGGTGGAGTCACCATCCCTGGAGGGATTTAAAAGACGTGATGTGCTTGTGGACATGGGTTAGTGGTGGACTAGTCAGTGCTGGGTTAACAGTTGGACTCAATGATCCTAAAGGTCTTTTCCAATCTTAACTGTTCTATGATAAAAGACTACTTAATAATTCCTCTCCATATTTTATGTCTAATGAGGTGAGCAATAAATTTCCTTGTTGAAAAGGAATTCTGTATCCCAACTTTTCTATGTGTGGTGAACTTAGTGCATTCTCCAGATGATAAATTTGCTTGTTATGTGGAATGCAATTCAAATTACGCATTCTAATATAAGAAATAAGAGACATAATTATAGTTGGAAGATACTCAGACATCCTGAAACTGCTAACTGTAGTGGAAATGGACAGACTTTCACTCCTTACTAAACACATACATGACTCATAATGGATAACAAGTATTTCAAACCATGAAAACTGAAAAGCAGGAAGCCAATTTGTTTGTCTCCTTTATAGTGCTTTTCTAGTAATTTGTTACTGTTTACTGAGTTCAGCTGCAATCCCTCATCTCCCTCTATTTCCTGACATTCAATTCTATCATTTTAAACTATCTTGCAAGCCATCATACAGAGTAGTGTACTGCTTTTATGATTTTTCATGTCCTTGAGGCATTAAACTTGCTATCTTACAGACAGATAGATAGACAACATCTTAGGTCAACATACATGCTCTTCTTTTGTCTCCTCCAGGCAAGTCCATTCAAACAGAATTATGGAGTGAATAGAAACTCTTTTTCCCTGAATCTCTTACTTTTTCTCATCTATTAAATGCAAGAAGGAAGTAAACAGTTTTACCAAATCTACTTTTTGTCTGTAGGGCAAATTCCTTTGATTGTTACTTTGGACTCCTCAGAATAAGGGGCTCACACAAACTTTAAAAATCTGTGTTAATTTTGTGTCAAGAACATGAACATTTCCTTGCTCTTGTTCATGCTTGCCTCCGACTTCAGGGTGAATGTTGAGGTTCAAGTGTGGAGGGGGAAGAGATCATGTGTTGATAGTTTGATGATCTAGGTCCTGCAGTGGATTAAAATAAAAAAGATAAAGTATGTAATTTGGTTTTTTGTTCCCATGTAAATATACTTCAGAATATGTATTGGTAATTTGTTAAGTAATGGATGCTTCAACAATTCTGCTTGTCCAACAACCAGCAGGTTTTTATAACAGAACCAATTATCACTTTGGATTTTTTTCCAGACATCTTTGGAACAGCTTTCCAGTATTTCTCTATATCTGAATATCTCCTCCTTGGTGCAGTAACTAATGTTGAAATTACAATACCAGTTGCTTTATTGCAAAAGAATTAATGCTCTAGTGCAAAATAAGAAACCATGTCTGTTGCCATAAAATAGCCTGTTTCGGTTAACAGGAGGCTGTATTGCTTCATTTCAGAGAATAGGCCACGGTGATAAAAATCATGCTGATGCAGACAGATCACCCATCTTTCTCCAGTTTATTGATTGTGTGTGGCAGATGTCTAAACAGGTACGTTGTGGTGTTCTTCAGAAGGTAACAATGTGAAGAGACTACTGAATTAAAACCCTACATCTTTATTTTTTGAAAAAGTATTTGAAGAGGACAGCATACCCCTCTGATCTGACCTGTTGTAAAAAAAGTATATTTACTTTTCTGAAAGTGACATAGAAGCTGTGGTTGTGTTGCTGGACATGGCACTGGCTATGCAGGCACAACTGGTGTTCTTGGATACGGGATTCTCGGACAAATACTGAGGGATGTTTCATACCCAGCACAAAGCTTTTACAGGAATTGCATCCAGCTGCCTTAACGGAGTTTGTTGTTTTGTTTGACCATTTTGTGAAGCTGTCCCTTGAACTGCAGGGACACATGTTGTTTTGTCAATGCTTAAAAAGGAAGCTAGAGAGGTTTTTGAGTGCTGTGATTTAAACATTGTATGGTCAATAAGTAATGAAACAAAGCAGCAAACTTAGTCCGTTTAGGGCCTAGGATCAGGACCTTTATTTTCCTGTATGGTGCTGTACTGTAACAGTGCACTGTAGATATCTTATTCTGCCTTGATAGTAAAAATGTATGTGTAACCATTCTGTATTTTATTCTTTTTATGAATTAAAGGTAGGTAGAACATTTTGAGAACAGTTTTTTCAGTGGCTCGTTTGAGGAAGTTGAAGACCTTGTGTCATCTGAACACTTACTCTGCTATAAAGTACATGAAAGTATTACCTTAAAAATGATTTGTAGATGTATCCAGGCTTCTAAACTCTACCTTTATCCTTTTAATTGGACCATGTGCATATTCCCCTGCTTTTTCCATGTAAACAATGAATTTGTCTTTCCTGGTTTTAGTTTCCTACAGCCTTTGAATTCAATGAGCAGTTTCTGATTACAATCCTGGATCACTTGTACAGCTGCCGGTTTGGCACTTTCTTGTATAACAGCGAGTTTGTCAGAGAAAAAGAGGTTAGTCAAACCACCAATTGTTTAATTGCATTGCTGTCTTCACTCTAGGTGCTTACAAAAGGTTTTGATTATATTGCATTTGGTTATAGTCCTTGCAGACAGTGATCTTGAACTGGCTTTTTTCTTATAGAATAGTGCCATGTGGTCACTCAAATACTTGTCAAGCACTGGGTTTGGAATCTTTCTAATACAGTTATGTGTTATGCGTCTAAGTAAACCAGAAGTTTATTAATTTTAGAATGTAACCATGGCTTCTATGATGGATTTCTTGATTTTATGCAAATATTTACTGTTCTTATTTCAATTTCATTTTAGAAAGTGGCTGAGAAAACGTTATCATTATGGTCTTTGATAAACAGTGAAAAATCTAAATACACCAATCCTTTTTATAGTAAAGAGCTAAATCGAGCACTCTATCCAGTAGCCAGCATGAGGCATTTAGAGCTCTGGGTCAATTACTACATCAGGTGGAACCCAAGGATTCGGCAACAGGTAAGTAAATTCTCTATAGTGTACAAAAAGTGCTTTTAGACTTTGGAAATATGGAATTTTTTGCCATAACTGATTTGTGAGGCAGTACTTGTAATCTGTTCAGGTTTTTAATGTTATATTTGTAAAGATGGAGAAAAAAAAGTGAAAGTAATCATTTCGTTTTCTCGTTAGCTCATTGAACTTATTTCACTGTTCAGTAGCAAGTCATCCTTGAGCTCTTTCTAGGCCTTTTTTTTGGACACATGTCTAAGGGCATTCAATGCTACTAAATCCTGAATGACAATGCTTAGAAATAGGGCTTGCTGATCCCTGAAGATTTGGGGCATTAGCCACACAAACACACTTAGTAGCATTTGCTTGGTTTTTCTCCTTTTTCTGAGAGAGGGTAGGAAGCGCTTTATAAATGAAATGACCTATTCAGTCCTTTCTCTTTCAAAATTATATGTATTGATGGTAAGATTTAATTTTTTAATGTAACTTTGATGACCCAGCATTGTTTACACTGTGGATGAAAGCCGTCACTGAAAATTATACAAGTGGATCAGATTGGGAGTCCTAAAAAGCTTTTATCAAATGATACATAGTTCAGTTCTATTCTTTTAATGCAAATAGACACTCAATGTTTGTTCCAGTCTTGCTGGAAGTCTCAGCCATGTGGCACATAAAGATAGTGTACAGAGACTTTTTGTCCTTAACAACTTGTGGAGGTTTGAGTAGGAGAAGATAGAGGAGCAATTTGCTTAACAGAAACAGTCTTCACAGTCCAGCCCTTGGAATGAGTCAGTAGTTTCCAAGCAATACACTTCCTTTTCCACAGCTGATCTCCTTTATTATTTACTGCACTTTAGAGGCTTCAGGAAAGGCAGGCAGTTTGCAATGGCGTTTTACAAGTATGTTGCCTATTTTAATTTGAAGTTCTGGTTTTAAAGCTTTTGTTGCTTGTTGTGAAAGATGAGGGTGTTTTGCAAAAGGTGAATCCAGAGATTTATTTTAGAAAGTGAAGGATTATAAGACATGCAAATTAGCTGTAGATCTACTTAAAAATGCACTTTGCCATTGTTCAGGAAAGGTTTTGTGCCAAGATTGCCATTGTTCAGGAAAGGTTTTGTGCCAAGATTAATTTGGGGGGAGACAGCTGGAAGGCAGAGGGCTCTCAGGTACAGAAATGAGTATTTCTGTTTAGCTACGACTTGCTACACCTGCCAGGAAGCCCTGGATGCTCCAGCAGCCTGTGTACAAGTAGTTGGAGTGAAGTGCTAAGACTAACATGGATCTCTTTCTAGCAGCCAAACCCTGTGGAGCAGCGTTACATGGAGCTCCTTGCATTGCGTGATGATTATATCAGGAGACTTGAAGAGCTACAGATCACAAATAATTCTAAGATATCCAATTCATCAGCCTCATCAACATCTCCCTCACAAATGATGTCCCATGTACAAACACATTTTTGAAGAAAATGTTGGCTTCTTTCTATACTGTCATAGCAAGTGGTGCTTAACATAGATCTATAGCATAAAGAGGAATATTCTAATGCCTTACATTAGACTGTCCTAACACAAATTATGTTAGACTGTCTTCATTTGAGGAGGACTTCAAAGCAAACAAACAAACCCAACTCTTCGATTACGTGCCTTTCAGAACCTGTGGACTGGGAACATTATTAATCAATTCATAGCTGTGGAGGGCTTTTAGAGTTATTTTGGTAGGTCTGGTACAATTGGAATTAAATTGATTTATTGTTTTCATAAGAATGCTTTAATTTATTATATTGTAGGTCATGTTCCTGTAAGGAAGTTCATGCTCAGTCTTACATGTCATGAATAAACACATTAATGGCAATAGGAATATTCACATTGTATAAAAATTAGGTATGTGTATTCCTGTTAGGAATACATTTGTGGAGTTCATGAGAGGAAAATAAATTCTATTGTAAGATTTCAGAGAGAAGTGTTGAAACTTTCTGGTTACCCAAGAATTCCAAATTTTCCTTTTTTGAAATAAACAGAAATATGGAAGGCATTCCACCTATATGCTTCTAAATAAATTCAAATAGCTCAGTAGATATCAAAATTTTTTAAAAACCCTTTTTATTGTAAATAGATTTTTTTTTTTAAAGAACAAATGATGATTGAACTGGATTCTGAGAAGTTCTATTTGGGCTAGCTGTTCAGCACTAAAGTATAGTACAAATGATCACTGTGGGCAGTATTGGTTCTTTGTATTAATACAGTATAAAATGTTTCTAAAGAAATTTATATAATTAAAAACGGAACCACAGAGACATTGCTTAAATATCCAGCAATAGCCATAGTATTAAAGCTTGTTTGTCGTCTTAAAGTAAATGTGCCTGTTTAAAGGAGCTTTTATACCAAAGTAGGCAAAACCTCTCAGTTATAAATAATTTTGAAAATGTGTACATTTATACTTCACTGTTTAATTTAATTTCTGTTCAGCAACTTTATTCTTAAGTATTTAAGGGGCTTCGGTATCCAAGATTTGCATATAGTGTGTGCACTTACATTGAACATTCAAGTGAGCTCTAGTTTCAAGCCTGCCTTTCAGAGGCTTTTTGTAAATCTTTAATTTGTTCCTTTCAGGTATTTTTTAAATAGTTGCAAGCATTTCTTATGACAGCACATATTTTGCTCTTGATATTTAATTAAAATTTTGCATATTCTCAGAAGTTTAATGATATTCAGGCAATCCAGGAAATACTGCAATTCAGAATCTGTAGAGGACTCTAATATTGTTATTTTAAAAGAGATATTTTGATGCTTGAGGCTTCTGCCGTTGTAAATTATTGTACATGTGGTGAGTTTTGATCTGCGAGATATAATAGGATTATATATAAATTAAGTTTTGTGTAAGTATATATAATATAGTTTATTAGAAATTCTGCAAGTTTATAAAGTGTAAATATTTTGCATATGAAAACTAAATTTAAAGCTATAGTTCCATAAAATAAGTGAAAGTGTAGAGGACATTGAATATTTTTAAAACAGTATTTTTTTCAAGGGAATAAAAGTATACCGCCTCTGGATTTAATTCAGTATATGCACTGAGTTGCACTATGTTTTCAGGGAAGTTCAGAGCATACAGCATATGTGTTCTAAATACGCAGGATTATATGACTTTTGTCCTCTAAATTTCATTCTCCCATCTATACTCTCCAGTATGTGTATGCAAAACAACGTTGTCCCTATATCTTGACTTGTTAAGGTAAATAAGATTCATCACATCAGATAAATGAAGAAGGATACTCAGTTGTTCATGATGTGCTTTACATTTTGAAAGCTATGCATACTCTGGTATATTTGCCTTCTACTTACTTGTGGTTTATTAAAAAAAGAGCTATTTTTATTAGAATATTTAAAGCTTCTATATTTGAGTTTAACATATTGGTGACATCTCTGAGCAGTGTGAAAAAGTTCTGAAAATCTAATAGTTTTTACTGTGTAAACACTACATGATAACCTACTGCATTTGGGAAAGTGTAATATAATGGAAAGGATCTTTTTGCACTTACTTCATTACATACTACATTGTTCATATTACTGTTCAGCTGAATTTGTCTTTGAAGCTCTCTAACATGGCTCTGTGTGGGCTTGGAATTTTTCAAGTCAGCACATAAGATACGTGTTTTTAATTCTGTTTTTACATATTAGACCAACATAAGGGTGGTTCTAATCCGATATATTCTGGAAAATACTACTTGTGAATGTAGGCATACGAATTCTTCAATGCTAACAGAACATCTCTCTCCTTCCCCCAAAACTGGGTGCTCCAGGCTGTCGTTCTGCACAGATGTCCTGTCTGCTGTGCACACTGCAGCCTCTTCCTTGGCAGGAGCACACCTGGGGAAGCTTCTGAGGTGGTGAAGAAGAGAGTTCCAGGCGCTGAGTGCCTTTTCTAGGAGGGGTGAAAAAGCAGAGCTGGGGTGTTAACATCACCAGCAATGAATGCACAATTTCCCGTAAGAAATGTCCGTCTTGGAATGCTAGTTTAGGTTTTTTGTATTCTTCCTTCCTTCCATGGACCTGAGGAGATAACGTAGTTTTTGTGCTGGGCTTCAGTTACTTATTTAGAAAGGTTATTTTCTGAATGCCTTCTTTATTTGCTCATGCCTTAGCCTTCTCCCCAGCATCACTGTTACGGCTGTACCCAAGACATGACTTGTGTGCTACCTCCTTCTGATGTATTGTTAACCTCTGCCTTGAGTTCAGGTGTCGTCTCCCAGCGAGCATTGTCATGCATGAGAAAACATTATCTGTAACAGCGCAGGATCTCCTCAGTACTGCTTCCTCACTACCCGTGCCGGCTGCTCTCCCTGGATACCGCGGGACTCCTCTGGAGCCGGGCCTGGGTGGGGTGGGGGAGAGCCGCGAACATCATCCGTCTGCCGTGTACGTGCGGGGAGGAGAAAATAAAGATGTCAGTGCTGAACCCTCTGCCTCCACGAGCCCTTTTCCTGTCGCGCCGGCTGTGTGCCCGTGTCTCGGTGCCGGGGCCGGAGGGGCGGTGGCGGGGGTGCCCAGCCCGGCCCGGCCCTCCCTCGGCCCGGCCCCGCCGCCCGCCCGCTCGCCCGCCCTCGCGGCGCGGAGGCCGCTGGGAAAGCACCGCCGCCAGGTGACAGCGCTCGGCGCTGCCGGGGCCCCAGAGGGCCGGGCTGAGGCGGCGGGGCCGGGCCGGGGCGCCGCGGAGGGGCGGGAGCCCGTCCGCCAGCCCGGCGGCGCGGCCGGAACCATGGAGCGGGCGGCGGCGGCGGCGGGGCCGGCGGTGGAGGGCGGCGGCGTGAGCCGGCGAGCCGTGCGGGCGGGGGAGCCGCGGCGGCCGGCGCGGGGTCGCGGCAGCCCAGCGCCGAGACCCTGGACAGGTGAGCGGGGGCGGCGGCCGGGGGCGGCCCGGGCGGGGCGGGAGAGGGGGCGCCGCGGCCTGCGGGGCCGGGCGGGGGAGGTGGCGGGCGCCCCTCGGGCCGAGCCTCGGCCGAGCGCGGCCCCCGGCCTGGGGCCGGCCTGCCCGGAGCCCTCCCGCCCGCGGAACTGCGGTCTGGGGGCGGCTGCCGTGCAGCGGCGGATGGTCCGCGGCGGGAACCGGCTGTTGTCAAAGTTTCCTGCTGCGGTTGCCGTGTGCCGGCAGTGCCGCCGCCGACTTGGCCGAGGCCCGAGGGTTGGGGCAGCGTCGTGCAAAGTCGGGCTGAGACCGTTCCCGGGTTTTGGGTCTGTTCCCGAATGGAGTTTTTTTCATGCATGTGTTTAATCTTCAGAGGTGTGACTGTCCCCAGGCACCGCTGTGCCCACCCCAGCCCAGCGTGCGGTGTGTCCCGGAGCGCTGCCCGTGTGTCCGTGCTTGTGTGCGGTGTGTCCCGCTGTGTGTCTGCGGGGATGTGCGGTGTGTCCCGGTGTATGTCTCTGCAGGTGTGTGCGGTGTGTCCCGGTGTTTGTCTCTGCAGGTGATGTGCGGTGTGTCCCGGTGTATGTCTGCGGGTGTGTGCGCTGTGTCCCGCTGTGTGTCTGCGGGGATGTGGGGTGTGTCCCGGTGTATGTCTGCAGGTGTGTGCGGTGTGTCCCGCTGTGTGTCTGCAGGTGTGTGCGGTGTGTCCCGGTGTTGTGTCTGCAGGTGTGTGCGCTGTGTCCCGCTGTGTGTCTGCGGGGATGTGCGGTGTGTCCCGGTGTATGTCTCTGCAGGTGTGTGCGGTGTGTCCCGCTGTGTGTCTACAGGTGTGTGCGGTGTGTCCCGCTGTGTGTCTGCAGGGGTGTGCGGTGAGTCCCGGTGTGTCCGTCTGTCGGTCCGGCTGTGTCGTGCTCCGGTGCCCGGCTGGTCTGCAGGGTGTCCCCTCGGCGGTGCCAGGCGCTGGGCGCCAGGTGGGACTGCATCTCCTCCGGCAGCCGCTGGCAGAGACATTCCTTCACTCACAAGTCTCCAGCTGAAGGTAGACTTCAGAACTGAGCTTAAAAATCCTTCAACAAGGAGTAGAAATGAGCGGATATCTCACCCTGATGAAAACTAAATAAAACAGAATACTTAAAATCAGTGCCAAGTTCCAGTATTCTCTGTATTCTCTCTGTTTTCTGTTTAGGGGAAGCCTGGGGTTTTACATCATCCTCGGGATGGAAATCAAATATCCATTATGTATCATCAAAACATACACCTTTGTACTCCCAATTAATGCACTTCCTTATCTTAATTTTCATCTTCTGTTCTTCTCCTGATCTTGCCCTGCCCTGGGCCAGTTCCAATGTCCATTGGTCATATAGTTTATTTATTTGCAGTGTGGTTGTAGCAGGCCAGGCTGATGTGTGTGGCTGCAGATGGGGCAGAATGGAAAGGCAGTACTGCTGTGTGCCCCACTGGTGCGTGGGGAGAAGGCACAGCGGTGTGATCTCCGTGTTCTGTGCAGCACTGACACATCCCCCACACTGGTCTCAGGGGACAACCCTGCATTCATATTTGTTTTCCTGCTGCTATTAGCTCTGTTGATGTAGTGATTCCTGGTAAAGATAAGCCATAGAAAAATAAATCCTTTTCTTAATTAACAAGTGAGTGCGTATTTGAAAACAAACTTAGGCAAGCCCTGAAGAGATAGACTGGAAATTAAGAGATGTGAGGAAAGGAGAAATAAATGGGGTAAGAAAAGGACTGCTGTAGGATTTAGCCCTCAGGCTCTTTTGCAAAACTTAAGAGTTCTCTAAGTGAATCTGGGTTTGAGTTCAGCACTAACCTGAGAGTTATCTTTGTTGTTCAAGCAGGACTACCATAGATGTGTTTTAGTTGCAAAAGAACATTGTGAGATCTACTCCAGTGTAGATTGTGCAGGTAGGGGGAAAGCTATTAAAATTTATCAGAAAAGTTTTGGAAGATACTCCATTTCAGGTATGAAGTTGTTGCATGGATTTCTGCCTTATACCTACCTATGCTGGCAGAAGGGAATACTGGTAAGGAAAGACCTCTTGTTCAGTAGTAATTAGTCATCTAAGGCTGTTACCCCACCCTCTTAATGTCCGAGGTGTTTTGCACCTACTGGGTGCTGGGTATGTGTCAATATATTCACTTCAGTATCATGGAACACTCACCGAATCCAAAGTTAGTTTATTAATTAACTTAGAAGAAAAAAAATTAGGATTTTGTTTCTCTACCTGGCTTCTGAATAAGCATTCAGTGTGTAGAAGAGCCCAGCTGAATGGTTTGAGGCGAAGTGGCAGTTCTCTAAGGTAACAGCCGGGGCTGCGGTGGCACTCAGGGAACAGTTCCCTTGGGCATTCCCAGCCTTTCCTTGGGTATCTGTGTGTGTTGAAGCAGACCTAGTGCACTTCAGGCTGTCATTGCTTCTCCCTCTCAGTACTGCATTACTTGTGGGCAGGCCTAGTCGAGGGGATTGTTCTCAAATTGCATCACCTGCGGTTTGGTGTGGTTCAGATGCTTTAGGGCTCTTATAAACACCCTGCACTGCAGAATTCAGTGCTATGGCATGGGAAGGCCCATCCTGGAGATTATCCGGTTTATTTTATTTTATTAATTGGGAAAAAGTGCAGCTAACAAGAAGTTTACCGTTAGAAAACATGTTATTTCAACATTTAATAGAGAATACAACAGTGGCATGGTTTAATCTTTTTGATACTATAATAGAGTAATTTAATTATGAGGATTTGCAGAATAATCGGCTCATATTAATAAGAACCGTATAAGGAGTTTCCTATTACTTGACCAAACTCATTCCATGGATGGCTTTAAGAAAAAAGCATGTGAATGATAAAGATTCCTCTGGATAAAGAACATAGCGTTTTTAAACTTCCTAGGACCCTAACCTCGCTTTTAACTTCCTGACAGCTCTGTGTCTCTGATACAATCTTATAAAATTCTTATTCCTAATTTGACCACTAAAGTAGTTGCATTCTGCCCCCAAAGCAAATAAGTTTTATGATGTTAGTGATCACTTACAGTGCTGCTTTCTGGATCTGCTCAGTTTCTATGCTCTTCAAAATACACATTTTGAATTACTGCTAAATAATATGAAATTTCTGGTTTTGTAGCCCGACTGGATCCCACGTGGAATGGTGTAAACAGCTGATAGCTGCAACCATTTCGAGTCAGATTTCAGGGGCTGTCCCATCAGAGGGTGTGTCCAGAGATTACAGGGTAAGTGATTTGAGGAATGCATTGATTTGTTTTAAGATTAAAGTGTTAAAGATCGGGAAGGTCGTTGCTATCTTGATTAGCAGGTGGTAAGTACTTGAGCGATCACTGAATGTTTCAGAACTTGAAACATCTATTATGTGTAGGAGTCTTTTGCATCTGCTTTGTGTTTTCTTCCATATTTAGAATAGTGCCATTGAAGTCTACAGAATAAAAATTAACAGAGGTGAAAGGAAAATTAAAAAGTCAATGTTTTGAATAAAATGTCAGAAGTGAGTTGTCTTTTCTTTTGTTTACTATATAAAATAATTGGAAAAGTAGATTATAGCTACAGGTTGAAATGGTTTCTAGTGTGTGTTATTCAGAGTACAGAATTGAGCTCCTCAGATTTCACAAAAAAAAATAAATGAATGACTTTGTTTGTTACTGTGCAGAAAACATAACTGAGTATTGTTTTTCATGGGATTTCACCAGAGACACAGAATTGGACATAAAACAAACAAACAAGTTACCTTTTTCATTCCCTCCCAGCATTTTTGTCACTAAGGTAATGACTGCTCAGTATGGTTTATCTGGCAGTTCCACTGTGCCTTTGTGTCCCTCATCTTTCACGCTCACTGGTCATTCCCTCCATGCAGCCACTCAACTCAGCTGTCAAGAATGGAGCATGGGCAGTTCTTCTCTCTCAACGTGACAAAAGTTACCCATGTTTCAATTCCCTTTAAGAAGCCCAGCTTGCTGCTGTATAGATCCCTTTTTCTTCCTAGATTTGGAACAGTTCTGTTGTCTTCATGCAGAATGGCCAAATGAAGATTTTTATCGCTTTTTTTTTGTTTCATTTGAACTAGATTTTAATTCAGATATGCTCTCTGATTACAAATGTTGTTGTCTGGAAACAGCATATTTTAGGTTCAGTGATAGCAGGTCAGATTGAGCCTGAGTTTGAGATGAGTCCACAAAATGTTTGTGACTGTAGTGTACTTAAAAGTTCAACCTCACAGAGTTTCACATTATTGGCACAGTCAGCAGCTTGTAAAGAGTAGCTCTCCCATACTACAGCAGCTGAATTGCAAATGCTTGCTCCAGGTCAAGGCCAACATTTTTGATAAAACACTGTGGGAAACCTTGCATTACAGCTGTCCATGTTGTATTTGCCAAGGATTTCATTTTAGTAAAGTCCAAGTGTATAAGCTTGGTGTTCAGTTTATCTCTGAGTTAGAATGCATTCCTCTGGAGTGAAGAGCACTGTTTAATTTTGAATAGCTTCTGTCTCTACACCAAACTAATCTCAGATATTATTTAACAGGAATAAATCTTTTAAGGCCTAATTAAAATTCTACTTCATTCCCTGTCTCTGAGAAATGAAAGAAAAGGATTTAAGCCTGATGGTTTAAATTAAGAATTTTTGTGGATAAATTGTATTCGGCATCATTGTATTGCTGTGGTTTGAAATCCCATATTTGTACAAACTTGCTGGAATTTTTTATAGTTGCTTACTCAGTACCACTAACAGGTTGGGTTTGTTCATTATTACTGAGGAATTCACTCATAAAAAGACAATGCCCATATATAACTCGGTTTTCCTTTGAGACATCTTTCTCTTTTGATGCACACTGGTCCCTTTCCTGGGTCTTCATTACGATTGGTTACCTTGTATTGCTGAATTTAGGGACTATCTTACAACTCAGAACCTTCAGGTCATGTCAGATGTGTCTGTTTGCTTCTGGAATTGATCAGGCAGTTTTATTACTTTGTGCTGGATTTACCAGGAACTCACTGCTTTAGTCTTTCTTTCATCCTTTTTTTATTGTTTAAATTAAAATGTTTGCAAAACACTTTAAATATATTGATTCTTGTGTCTTAACAGTATTACTCACATTACTCTTATGTGACTTACCTTACCAGAGTGTGATTTAAGGGAGGGAAGCAAAGGAACAGCTAATGGAATGGTCAGAACTGGAGAGCCCTGGGGGAGCCCTTGCTTGCTAAACCTACAACAACATGGTCTCAGTCTGAGTTGAGCTCTGCTCTCTGTGTCTTCTCTGACACATGCTCTGCCTGCAGAGTGTTACTGAATGAGGGGCTCATATAAATGAAAAAGGCTTAGATTGTAGTTGCTGACTACAAACACCTTCAGAAGCTGAGAAGAGTTGTCTTTCTCTGAAAGGTCCGCTGGCTCTCCTTCACGGCTGCTAGTGCAGGCTTATTGTCTTCCACCTAGAAGGATTACCAGGCTCTTCCTTTTCTTTTCACAATGGCACAGTGTAGCAGGATAAAAGGGTGATTAGGAATGAATGTTTCCAAAGAGCTTGGCATTTGTAAAATGAAGTGGCTGAGGTTTTTTTATACCAAAACAATTCTGCAAATGAGAATTACTAGTTCTGCCTAGTTTTGTTTTGTTCTTTTGAAATCCAGCAATATTTAAAATGTTTGGGAGTAGAGTTCTTTTGAAAATCTGGTGAAATGAGATATAGTACCTTTAACAAATCAAATCTGTGTGTTTCTTTGGATAACATTTTATATTTTAACTAACAGGTGTACAGGAGGCCGGTTATACGGGTAAGATTACCTTTGGCTAGCAGTGAACGGCCTCCTACCTGTGTGTCTCTTGTGCTGTGTGAGATCTTGGTGTGTCAAGCATTCTTCTTTACCTCATTAATGGGTTTTATGAACCAGTCAGACCATTTTGCTATGCAGTCCAACAGCTTCTTTGCCATAGAAATGCTTTATATACATTACAATGTTTTTGTAAGCAATAAAAGTCAATGTGTAAGAGAGCAATATTTTAAAATTATGTGATGAATGTGCAATACTAACTTCAGTTTTATTACATTAATTTTGACAAAATGGATGCTTGCAATTCAGGTTTACGTGCTTCAGACTGCAGAGTACTGTGTTAGCAGCTCTAACATGTCTATGCTAAAGAGTATCACTGGTAAAAGTGTTACGTCTGTGTCTGTCCTGTTTAAATAAGTTCCAAATTCATGCTTGCCTTTGTACTTGTTTTATATTAGTTGTTACCAAGCTGTAATAGGATTGAAAGTTAGGTTTGAAGTTATGCACTAGTGCAATGACCTACATCTTTTTAATGATAATTTTGAGACTAGGGCTTGCCCATTGTTCATTGAAGATTAAAAAGGGCATGCCTTGTTTTCTTGCCCCTCTCTCTTAGTAACATTTATGGAGTGAGAAATGATCTGGATAGTGTTCTGACATTGTTCATGAAATGTGTCCAACACTTTTATTCAAACAAAGACCTCTTGTTCAGTCTGAAACCAAGAGATGAAGTCTGAATGATTTCTTTTTCTCACCATTGTTTACATATTTAAAAATGATGTGTTTAGTCCAATCATACAAATCCACAAGTTGATCTTTTTTTTTTCTTTTAAATAGATAGCGCTTCAAGTAATTGGTCAGAGTTGAGTAACAAAACTGGTTTTGTTCTGTTGTTCCCAGTTCTGTGTAAAGGCTTTGATATTTGAATGGTCTGCTCTGCTTCTCTGTCTTTCATATATTTAAAAATTTTTGGTGTATTTTTTCATTGTCTTGCTGGTTTTCTTACAGAGATCACAATGTCTGCTTTTTTCTTGATTTCAGAAACAACATAATTATGATCTGAAATTTAAGTAATTTCGGTTTAACAGAATTCTACCCATACCTAAATGTTAGTAATCCTTTATAACTTGAAAGGGTTTTTTAATTACTTACAACTTTTCAAACTGATGCAGAGTTCAAATTACCTGAAGATATCTGAATTCCTTCTTCTAAGTTGTTTCTTGAGGGTTCTGTAGAAATACTGTAAAAAGAAAAATTGACTTTGACTAACATTTGTAAATTTAGACTGAGGCTGATTTTACAGTCTGACCAAGTGAGAAGTTCTGTGCATTTGAACTGGGAGTAATAGACTGTCATGAGCACAACTTCTCTCCAGTTGTTAAAGAAAGAAGACGGAAGAACATTTTTGGCTGAACGTGTTAAAACAATTCCTTCAACTGACCCGATGACATTTGTGCTTCTCTCTGGTGTGCATAAGGACCTTATGTTTATTAAAGAAATTTAATTAATATTCAGGATTTGCTGCCAATTGATGCAAAAATAAATTAACATGAAAATGTGAATTGTTTGCATATTTTACTATTAGTAATTTTAGGTTCTGTAAAGTTACTGTCCAGGTTGCATGCAACAACATAGAAGTTGCTGGAAAGATACGTCAAACTGTAAAGTTGAGAGTTCAATTACAACATGTTTTACACAGTAAAGCATTTTTTAAGTGTCTAGATACTTCTATTTGATGTCGACCTATTTTTTTCTGTGAAAGATTGCATGAGTTTTCCTGTAATGCTGCCATAGCAAGCTGTACTCAGTTTCTTCTATTGATAAGCATGTGGCATACTTGAAATTAATTTTCTTCACTATAAGGTTATTTGTCTTAAAAGGACAGTACATACTTTTATGTTCTTATCTACCAGCATTGACTCTTTTGTGAAAAAGGGAGTAAATTTTTCATTTTGTGTTGTGCCAAGTAATGTTCAAAGGATGTTGCTAATAGCTTGGATTCCTTTCTGTGGAAAGTAGTGTGTGCCAGGAGTGGAAGATTTTGGAAAGCTAAACTGGATTTAAAGTATGTGCTGTCTTTTTAAGGAAATTTTAAAAAGGGAAACAAAAAAATAGAAGATACTGTCCTTTCACCTGTTGTCTGCATTTTTTTTGCTGTTACTTCTCTCTTGCGCTACTGCTGCCTCATGCAAAGCAGGAGATTCAGGATGGACACAATGGCTATCATTCTGAAGCAGAACCTGATCAGGTGGCAAGTTTTACTCATCTTTCATTCATTAACTGTGTAGTAAGGTACTATATATTAGTACTCATACAGCGCATACAAATCTTACATTTCTCACGCAAGAGAAGCCCTAGAAAGCATTTAGTGTGCAACTCTTTACGTGCCAGGCAGAGTTTTCTTGTAAAGTCATGTAGTCTAAAGTGTAATACTGAGAATAAGCCCCATCTAACAGAGCACATCCATCCTCAGTTTGGAAGCACTGGCTATTTCTCTACACATTATTTTTTGTGACTGGGTGCTGAATGTAAAATTCCAATAGTTACCAAGGAAATCTGAAGCCAGAGATAAGCTGAAAAATATTTAGAAATTATTTATTAATGAGGGCTTGGGGTTGTTTGTTTGGAAGCAGACAGATCCTACCAGTTATGTGTATGTGGGTCAGAGCTGCAATACAAGGGGAGAGCTACTTGTTCGCTGTAAGGAGTTACCCATTATATTTATTCAGGATGTAAAAAATTGAAACCCTAATATCTCATCATTTTGACCTGAGAGACATCACTTTCTCACATGGTCCTTAACAGTCCCACAAACCTTTTTATGCTTTATTATAATCTTTAATATGTTGTAAATCTTAGCTGCCAGCAAAGGACCCAAAGAATCCATCATGTGTCATTCAGGAATGAAGCCATTTACCTAAATAAAAATTTGTGAAACTAACTGTTATTTTAAAATTCCTAATTGTTTTTCTATATTTTGTTATTACTTCATTCTTAATCTGACCTTCTGGATCCAAAATTCCTATAATGAACCTATTCCATAACCTGTGGCACTCTCAGTAAGGTATTGATTGAAATAGAGCATTGTGGGGTGCTTCTTGCTATCAAAACCACAAAGTTAAAATGTTAAATAGAGGAAGTTTCAGCCATATAGTTCTCTGAGATGAAAATAATCAAATATTAAACAAGCAGTATTAGAATTAAAATAAAAATAATAAGAGCTTTAAAATGTCCTCAAATAGATAAAATATCCCAAATAATACCTGCATTCAGCAAAACACTAACAAATTATTAATTACTAATTTGGGCTGATCTTATTGTTCATATTTTTGTATGCTATATGTAGCTAGCATGTGAAACTAATTGTTGCATAAATGCTTTGTTACTAATATGTTACTGATATGTGTGTCTGTGTTATATTTATAATACAAAGTTTTGTGTTTGGTTGTTTTTTGTTTTTTTCTTTTACTTTGGTACTGTTTAGTACAGTTGTGTGATTTAAAAAAAGACACACTTCTTGTGTTCCAGTAATCTGGTAGTAAAAGCACTTTGCATCAAAATATATCGATGTGGTACAGATGGAGAGTGAGATTTACTCATGATTTTGGATTTCTGCCAGGCACTGCGGGATGGAAACAAACTAGCACAGATGGAAGAGGCTCCACTTTTTCCTGGAGAATCAATCAAAGTTATCGGTAAGTGTACTACTGAGTGCTGCACTGAATACTATTAAATTGCTAGTTTATTTAAAAACAGAATATTATTTCCTTTTGAATCTTGTTATTTAATATAATGCCACTTTAGATTAGCTGATTAGATGTCGATTTCTTTTCTTTGTCTTTTAAATCTGAGTGTAGGAAGGAGAAATCAGGTCCAGAGGATGACTTGCACCGTATAGATAATTATTTTTCCCTAGGGATTTTTTGTTCCATAGAGGTTTATGCATTGTATTTCTGCTTGGGGGTGCCAAGGATACATCATAGACTCCAAATTGTAATAGCAAAGAAGAGGAAGTTACAGTAGGCTTAGTTTCCCATTCATAATGGGATTTATTTTACTTTGGTGTATGACAGTGAGCTCTGCGTTAGCTAGGAGAGCTAATGGCTAGGAAAGAATACCAGCATATAGAAGTGACAATGGGCATAGAACTGAATTCCTTGGAGGTTGGGTGCATGTGGATCAGTAATTGCCCCTTTGGATGCTCTGTCTTTGGGGTGAGTGTGGGTGCTCTGCATCCCAGGGCAGGGACCAGAGCTGCCTGCAGCTCAGGATACCTGCAGGATGCTGGGGAACTGCCTGCCCTTGCTGCAGCCCTGCCCCAGGTGCTCAGGAGCTGCTGAGGAGCAGTGGGGCTGAGGAATTTGATTGCTTTGGTTGTTGACATAAAGACAACTCAGCAAGAATAAGCTTTGCCATGGAGGTCAAGCATCAAAATCTTATGGAGCTGCCACAATCTTGCAGTTTCACGTGCAAATAGATTGTTATGGAACAAATGTGTGTAATAGTAAAACAAAGCTTTAATTGATTATTTTCCAGCTAAGGATGTTATGTATATCTGTCCATTTATGGGAGCAGTCAGCGGTACGCTAACAGTGACGGACTTCAGGATGTTTATCAAAAGTGTTGAGAGGGTAAGACTTCACTATCTGCCTGTTGTGTCAGGTAGGAATGTTGCTGAAGTAGATTTCAGTAAGTGACAAATTCAGTGAAGGATGATGTTTCACAGCAGTCTGCTAAACAGGAATGATTAACGCATATGAATAATATTAATTTTTGTTTCTTCTAATGTAATAAATTTAATTCATTTTATATACAAATTTCAGGATCCACCTTTTGTTGTTGATGTTCCCCTTGGAGTTATAAGCAGGGTTGAAAAAATTGGAGCACAAGGCCATGGAGACAATTCATGTGGTATAGAAATAGTTTGCAAGGTAAGGCATGGTAAACATTTATTAATATTAAAGTATTTTCATTTCATTTCTGTAAGAAGAATATGCCAGCCCATGTGCTATTTTTCTGTCTTATCAGTTCCCTGTATTTAAACCATGCTTCATTTAGATATTTCAATTCCTCTATGATACTTGCAGTCTTAAACACTTCTTCCTTTTGTCTCAAGAGTGAATTCAAAGGAAAAGTGGCTATTTTTATATCAAACATCTCTAATGACAGTCCTAGTTATGTTATCTCATATGAATGCTTACAGAACTCTGTTCTATTGGGGGTTAGATGGTGTCAGTGACTTAGTGTTCAGTACATGCTTTCATTCAATCAAATGTCTTATAACTGCTTTTTTTAAAATTTATCTTAGAGTAAAGCTGTAACTTGTTTTTGACAGGATATGAGAAATTTGCGTTTGGCCTATAAACAGGAAGAGCAGAACAGATTGGAGATCTTTGAAAACCTTGTAACACGTGCATTTCCTGTTTCTAATGGGCTGGTAAGTCTTAAGATGGAGAGGAGGCTGTCACTGGCTCTGCTCTTTTGGGAAAGTGTAGGGGAGGAAATACAAGGGCTGTACAAGAAACTTTGAAGTGTTGATTCATAAAATCTGTTGCGGAGCGAGCAGGCCACTCTGACCCTGTTTGGTTTTTGCATTAATTCATCAAACACTGCTGTGTTCTGCTATTGGTGAAGTTAATTTGTACATAACCCTTGAGATCTAGATTTGCCTAATGTAGCTGATTAAAAATATGTATGTGTTGAATCTTACTTTCGGCATTAGATAATTCAATCTAGAAGTTCTGTCTAATACAAAAAATAGGTACAATTAGTCTTGTTATTAGTTAGCTGCAGAATTCTATTTCATGTGCTTGTGTGGGCAAGGAAGTGGTTGGGAGATAGGAAACCAATTACCTCATCTTGGCATTGCCATTGATGTGTCATGTGATCAGAGGCAAATAACTTCAACTTTCTGTTTCCTATCTTGATTTTGTTAATTTTAAACTCATACTTAATTGAGGAAACTGGTTTTCATCTTCTTTATAGCTCACTCTTTTCCAGTCTTGACTGAAGGTGTTACGTCTGCTGTTCAAGAGTTTTAGAAGTGTTAGATTTGAAATACTGGAGTGTTCACTGTGTTGGAGCTTGTTGTGCATACAGCCCATCAGGCAGTAATTTATGCCTTTGTTTTGTTGTCTTTAGCCTCTTTTTGCATTCAGCTATAAAGAAAAGTTTGCTGTTAATGGCTGGAAAGTGTATGATCCAATGGCAGAATATAAGAGGCAGGTAAGTTATAGAAGTACTTAGTGTATTTTTTTTCCTCTATCTCCCCCAGAGCCATTTAAGCAGGGAAAAAATGTTACAGAAAACTCACTATTTTTAGCTCCCGCTGCAGAGTGACTGTCTGCATCTCCTGTTCAGATAGTAAAATGCAAGTGGCCTGAGTTTGAGTGTGTTGAACACCTGCTAAAGTTGATGCAGATACAGGTGCTAAGTACTTGAGCAAATTAGTCTAACTTAATATGATTCTGAAATCCACATTTTTCAAGTGCTGTTTCTACAAAATATATGCTTTATAAAAATTTGGGTTTGAATAAGCAGCCTTTAACAGAAGAGTAACTCTAGTTTATAATTTTAAACCTACATTTTCCATATGGTTATTTTCCATATCAGTTAAGTAGGAAAGACTTCCATTGGTTTATGATTCAGTCGGAAGACCTAAGTTTATAGCTTATTTAAAAGAAAAATGTGGGCATGCCTTTTTCTAAAAAGTACACAGCACATAAAATTTTTTATTGCCTCAAACTCAGATATGTAAAGGTCTAACCTGAATAATGCAAAACTGTTTCGCTTTCATACAGGGCTTGCCCAATGAGAGTTGGAAAATATCCAAAATTAACAGCACCTATGAGCTTTGTGATACATATCCTGCTGTTCTTGTTGTGCCAACCAGTGTAAAGGATGATGACCTCTCCAAAGTGGCAGCATTTAGAGCAAAAGGGAGAGTTCCTGTAAGTGAAACTTGTACAAGAGGACATAACCACTTTACAAATGTATAGCTTATAAGAAATTAGTAGTGTTCTTTTAGGCTTTATTTTCTAAATAACAGTGGGGTGGCTTCCCTCCTGAGATGGCGTGGGGGGCAAAGGAAGGAGTATTAGGCTCCATGGGGTAAGAACTGAAGAGAGCAACTTAAATATTTAATGCACAGTTACTGTACTATGTAGGAAGTTTTTTTGTTTGGAGTTAGCATTTCTAGACCACAATGCTATCTGATGCTATGGCGTGTATTAGCTTGTGTTCTGATTTGGAGTAGAATGTGTCATAGCCATAGTGCTTTGCTTTAGAACAGAGAAGTTTTGCAGGTGGCATTAGAACCCCTTTGAATATATGTTAGATGGTGTTGGTTTTCATGATTAGCAAGGTAGTGTACAGGTCCATAGCCTTCCACATGGAAGCAGTTTTTCTTCCTCCATTGCCTTTTTTTTTCCTAGTTAGAAAGATACAGGCTTAGTTGCTAGAAATAAAAGCTAAGATGTTTAGAATCACTCTGTATTTCAAGCTCAGATTTGGGATGAGCAGTCAGTGATAGTGTGCTGTCAATATGCTTTTGCATCAGCCTATCCTTAAATTTGCATATGTTGATTTGCCAGGAAATAATGTCATATAGGCAATGTGATTAAATAGTTTTCTCTAGCCTGCTGCTTTTATAGTAATGTTGTAAATTAAATAGTTTTCTCTTATTCCAGGTGTTATCCTGGATTCATCCTGAGAGCCAAGCAACAATAACTCGATGCAGCCAGCCATCAGTTGGTCCAAATGATAAGCGTTGCAAAGAAGATGAAAAATATTTGCAGACAATAATGGATGCCAATGCCCAGTCACATAAACTTATAATTTTTGATGCCAGGCAGAATAGTGTTGCAGATACAAACAAGGTAGGTTGGTATCATAACTAGCATTAGTTCTGTCCTTATTACAAGGCTGAAGATTGAGCCAGACGTCAGGATGTGGAAAATTGATGTTGAAAAGAGATAAGAAGGCCAAAAATACGTTTTTATTAGGGCTAAAATAATCCCTTTTCTCAGAAAATGCTGAAACTTGAGCAAAATAACTCAAATTTGTACTGAACTTTATACATGTTCTTCTCATTTCCTGTTTTTACGTTTTGAATGACAGGCAAAAGGTGGAGGATACGAAAGTGAAAGTGCCTACCCAAATGCAGAGCTGGTCTTCCTGGAGATTCATAATATACATGTCATGAGAGAATCCCTGCGTAAACTGAAAGAAATCGTTTATCCTACTATTGATGAGACTCGGTGGTTGTCAAACGTGGACTCCACACACTGGCTGGAATATATAAGGGTAAAGGTGTTTTTGATGTGAAAAATCAATTACTTTTTTAAACCATGTTTTTAACTTTCACTTCTGAAAATATTTCTAAAATGATGTTGAAACTCCAGCATGTTTCTTCAATCAGGATAGTTTTGTGAAAAAGTTTAATTTTTGAATAGTCACTTAGAACACAGCATTTTAAGCAATCTGTAATAACTTTGTATTTCCGGTTTTATGTACTGGCAGATAGTGAGTTAATTCCTGGTAGCACAGTATCGTATTTACTGCTGGACAATGTTTTATTTTCTTTAGAAGGAATGTTTGTGAGCAGTCCAGGGTTATCCCTCTTGTTTGGAAGAATGCCCTGGGAACTTCAGATTATATTTGAGCCACTGCCAAAAGGGCTTGACTGTGAATTCTGCAGTCTTTCTCATCCCTCTCTCCTTCAATGCAATGTCACTGTTCTTGTGATGGGCACCTACATTTTCATGGGTTGTTTGTAGTCAATGATCTATCAGGTTATCATCTGCCCTATTATTTAACGTAAAATAAACCACTACCACACTCAGTTTTACAGTCAGTTTCACTAACCTTTGAAATTATTTTACAGTAGATTATTTCATTACCACGTTCAATCCCCTGTTTATGATTAATATGGATGGAGTGTAATTTGTTTTATTAGCAGCTGGCTCAAATGTCACTCATGCAAAACATGTTTGAGATTCTTCATTAGTTTGACTCTCTGTTAAGTAGTGGCTGCTGACAACTGCAGCAGAGCCAGTAGAGGGAGCAAACACAAAATTAAGAGTCAAATTTAATGATATTTTGGGAATGGTTTAATTTTCTTGTTCTTTTGAATTTGAACCATTTGAAACAGCTTTGGTAATCTGAGTATCTAGAAAACTTTTTTTACCAGCCTGGCCTTAAATACAGTAGTCTATTTTGTGCCCATGGTCACCTTTCATTGCCACTGACTGTGGTGGGGTTCCTGGATTAGGCAGTGTCAGAAGTGAACTTTGGTACCACTGTCAGACAGGTGACAGTAGCGTAGCAAATTTGTAGAGGAAGCTGTTTTCTAAAGGCTGTTGTCCCAAGTTAAATAAAGTGTTTCACATACTCCACAGGTATTTGCTGAATTGATAGTAAATGTGTTTTCTGTCTCCCATTCTCTGCTCGTTTCCTGTATCTGTTCTGTTTATTTCCAGTTGCTCTCCTTCAGAGGCATCTGTGTTCTCATTGGAGCAAACTATTGCATACCTGTATGTTAAATTGATTAGTTTTCTGCTTTTATTGAAGACCAAACTGTTTAAATATTTGCACTTTTTTAGTGCAGTAGAGCTTTCTAACTGAAATAATTGGCAACTAACTAGTTAAGACCACAAACTGTTCTCTCATAGACACTTCTGTATTACTTCTTGATACTTCCATCCTGGTATCCTTCAGTTTTACCATAAAAGGTAGGCTCAAGGAAAGATACAATCAATGGAAATTGTCTTTAAAACATGATTCTTGAAATAGGTTTGAAGACTGGTCCTGTGCACAGCTTCTCCAGCAGATGCAGGCTTTCCTACTTCCCAGATGTTTTTGCATGCCTGGGAAGGGGAAAGTGCAAATATTTTGCAATTTTCTGATGCTGGAATGCAGAATTGGAATTTTTCCTGTGAAAACAACCTTGAAAACAACCATTTCTAGTGGTTTTTGTTTTTTTTCTCCTCATATTTTTCAGTGCCATGGTAGGTCATGTTAGAGACAAATCTTCGCAGGAGAGAAATTATTTTAAGTTTTTTAAAAACTAGAGGGTGACATCAGGGAAAAAGAGAGATGGGATTTTGAGTGGGGAGAAGAATAACAAGTTCACACAGGTGATCTCAGTCCTGTGTCATCTCTGCCCTGTGCTCACCTGCGCTGCTCCCCAGTTCAGGCTATTGATGGTCAGCTCAGAAGCTGAATACAATGTATACTTTATGCAGCAACAAATCAGAACAGGCTCCCAGCCAGGGGTTTCTGGGTTTGTTTGGGTTGTATTTTGATTTACATTAGCTGGATGATTTGTCCCTTTCTCTAAACTCAGTAGTTTTGGTTGAATTGCAAGTGGAGCAAGAAAGAGTGATTGATTAACGTGAAATGAACTTTGAAAACCTCAAACCTTAAGTCTTTGGAATAGATTACAGTATTTGTTTCTTTGCATCATAATACAGAATATAAATTAATTTAGGGAAGGGATTCCCAGGTTCATTTGTTATGTGCTGCTAATAATGGAGAGCTGGTAAGAACTCTGTCCTGGACAACAGACCTCTAGGAGTATGCATACCACCATTTGGAAATCTCTAATTTAAAGCATTATCATCAGAGTTTTAATAGAGTTTTGGGTAGTATTTAATATGCTTCTTTCTTCATTTTTGTTTAAGATGCTTCTTGCTGGAGCAGTAAGGATTGCGGATAAAATTGAATCTGGTAAAACCTCAGTAGTGGTGCACTGCAGTGATGGCTGGGATCGAACTGCACAGCTCACTGCACTGGCAATGCTTATGCTGGACAGCTATTACAGAACCATCAAAGGCTTTGAAGTTCTTGTAGAGAAAGAATGGATAAGTTTTGGACATCGATTTGCAATGGTAAGCTGGAAAGTTTAGTGTGCAGTTAGTCACCTTCAGGGCTTCTATTTTGAATAGCACATTTTGTCACAGTACTCTGCTGCATTTTAGTTATTGTCTCTGGTGTTCTTTTAATGGTCTGAGTGTGTCAGAGAATTGTGACCTGTTCATTTTTAACAGGAAACCTCTATGTGATGTAAAATACAAAGTAAATAAAAAAGGAGTGGGCTGAATGCAATGGTTAGAAAAAGTCACATGGTTTTCTTATGAGAATGAGGGATTGTAACTTATTTTATGGAGCTTATGAATGGAGAACCAAGGAAAACAATTAAGGTGTCTAAAGAGTAAAGTTGCTGGAACTATTACTCTGATTTAAGGTTGAAGTGTTTATTTAACTCATGGGCTAGTGGGGAATTAGAACAAATTGTTATGACATTCTGTGGACTGTGACTCTTAAGATGGTTTAATAAAAATGACATGTAGTTATGACAGGTGGATATGGAATAACCATTGTTTCAGTTCAGTCCTTGCCAGTTTCATCCACTGGTAGAAATCAGTGGCTGTGCAGTAGAAAATGGGGAAACAACCAGTGCAGCTTTCCAGCTCTGCTCAACAGTGAAAGCATGTCCATAAGAGAATATTGGGACACAATTTTAGTAGTTGAAAAATGCAGGTTAGCATTATGAAAGACTTGCTTGTCTGGTTGTCTGCTTGAACATACTGAAGAGTTCCTGAGCTTTGCAGTGTTGGGATGGTGCTGCAGACACAGCAGACTGAAATGCAGTGTGCTCTGCCTTCCAGCGAGTGGGACATGGCGATGATGATCATGCGGATGCTGACAGATCTCCCATTTTCCTTCAGTTCATTGACTGTGTTTGGCAAATGACAAAGCAGGTAAGAGGCCTAAGAGTATATTTCTGTGAGTTGCCAGTCTTTATCATGGAAACATTTGTGTATTTTTGTGTATAATTTGTGTAGGTGAACGCATTCCTTTACAGAGCATGTTTACCTCAAGTTGGTTGCTCTGTGGGTACACAGTACATGCAGAGGGAAATTTTCTGCTCAAAGTGAGGTACAAGGAGCTAGAGTAGAGATTTTGTCTTGAAACAAAAATATCAGCATTTTTTTTCTGTTTAAAATAGGCTTACAAAAGGGTTTGCTGTTTAGATAAGTAAGAGTTATTGATGAGATAAGTGGTCTGTGTTGCATGCTCACCAGTGAAGTAAATGTTCAAATGGATTTATATTTTTCTTAAAAAACAGCAAAAATCCAGGCTGATTGTGAGCTGAGGGTAGTAGAGTGTTCTTTTCTGTATGTCTCAAATGTTAACATTTTCATCCTTATGTGTACAGGACAGTATTTCTACCACACAAGCCTGTCCTCTGATAAGTTTTCTTACTTCTCTAGATCAGGGGAGATCTTTGAAATTAATAATACTTAAGATACCAAAATATTTAGCCTCTCATTTTTTTCTGAAATGTTAAATTATTGAATGGATTTAGTTTTCGTTTTCCTTGTTTGTACCTCCATGAGCAAAAACTGAAGGTTTTCCTGATGTTTTATATTGCCATTCTTTAATGGGGTTATTGAAATAGGTTGTCCACATGAAGGCTTTACTTCCAAGTGATTTAGAAGTTCTTGGTGCTTGACTCCTTTTTTATATTCCTTCCCCTCTCTCTTTTCTTTTTTCTTCTTTCCTTTTTTTTTCTTCCTTGAAGTCTAACATGGATCTGTGCTTTTATGGTAAAAGCTGTTACACTGAAGTCTGAATAGTCTGTGATTTGTTTTGAAGGGAGGAGGGTAACAGTCTGCTTCCATATGATTTTAGCACTCCCAGATCTCTTACCTTGGTCTTGTTGTTCTGAACATGATTCTTAAAAACTTACATCATCATTTCCAAAACTTGTATTCAAAACAGTCATCTTCGGTGCTTTATGAAAGTTCCCTGCTGTTATACTGGGCTCTTGTCCAGGGTGTCTTGTATACTTTCTGTGTATCTATATTTCAGCATTAATGTGCTGTTTAGTATGGCTGGAGAAAATAAATGTAAAATTCTGTCCCTCTTTCAGAGGAAAGCTAATAACAATAGCAAAGAGAAGCAGTTCTAAACACCTGGTAGGAACAAAAGTCCTCTGGGGAGATCCTTAATTGAGAGCAGCCTCTTCTATTTTTGTGATCTCCCTTGCTGCCTCCTGTTTCTTGCTATAAACAGTTTAGTTCCCTCCAGTTTAAAAAACAGAAAGGGATGGGGGCAGAGGGGGAATGTATGAAACATTTTGCCAATACCACATCTGTTCAAAACCTGAATCCAGAAACTGTTCTGAAATTCACAAACAGGACTAACATTGAAAAATCATTAATGTTACACAGGAAAAAAAATAGAAAAAGTTGTTCTTGAACAGTTCTTGCCCACTTACTTTTATTTTTCAGTTGACTTGAACACTTAGAGAATAGGTGTGAAAACTGTGATTACCTTGACACAGACCTTTGAAAAACAAGATTCTATTTTATCATTGTTTAGATCACTTGCTCATAAACAGTGATAGTTTTGTTCTTTGAACTCATGGTAAACATACTTGAAATTTTCCAAAGCTCAGATAAATGTTAATGCCTGCAGGAGGGTGTAAGGGCTCTGGTTTGGGCATGGGCTAAAAGCAAGCAAATAGGCTCATTTGGGGTCTAAGAGTTATTCTTAAAACAGTCGCTTTAAAACAGTGAGAGAATCTCTGACTTCCCACTAAATTACAAATTTCCAGATAGCTTCAGACACTTAAATTTAGTCCTTGACAACCTTATATTTTCTCTTGGGTTTATGGTCTTCCTGACACACAAATACATTAACAGAGAACTTGAGAGAAGTGCATTGACATCAGATTTTAATAAGAAAACATATGGTGAAGTGATTTCCCTCCTCTGTTTGTGAATTCTGGTGATACTGAATAGCAGATGTCAAATTGGAAAGGCCACATGTGAGCTGATGAAATACGGATGCCTGGTTAAAAATGAAACAGAACTGTAAAATTTGCATGTAGCACTGCACTTTAACTTCCTACCTTTCATGCACAGAACCCTCTCAGGAGGAAGGTCTGTTTAAAGTCGGCAGAAAGTTTCATCCTGTTTGTTACTGGGTGTCAGCTGTTGCTGGAGATGCATTTTTCACTGGATTCAGCAGTGCACTGTTCTTCTGTCTAGTGTTCAGCTAACCATTATTGTCCATTGCACAGTTGTTCTGCCAAGTGTTTCAATGTTAAATGTTATTGTAGTGCAGAACGAGTTCATTGACTAAAACGGAAGTGTGTTTTGCATGTCTCTGAATCAAATGCCACTTGGCATCATCAGACTAAAACAAGATAATTCCCTTTTTTAAATGCCACTTTACAAAAACCCCCAACAACTTCAGCAGCAACAAGTGGGAGATTTTAATGACCCGCGTGTTTTCTCACAATTAGTGGATTTGACAAGAAGTAAATTTCCATTTGGGGAATTTTTCCACCTGAATCTTCAAACAGACGCTAATGGGCTTGGAACTACAGAAGAAGGCATTTTTAGGTCAGTGATTTTTCAGCAGCAGTAATAGAAGCTTTACAGTCTTGATACATCAGCTCCAACAGTACAACTCTTGTATCCAAAGACAGGGTTTCAATAAAGTGCTATCACTTATTAATAAATTAGTTGGAGTGCAACCACTGATGTATGGAATTTTGAATATGCTTCACTGGATTGGAATAGTGGCCATGTCGGCATCCGTCTGATTAGTATGGACCTGTCACAACACAGAACCCTGATGTGACAAGGCTCATTAAATGCTTTCGTTAAAGAGAGTCCCTTTAGGAGATGCTTTGTCTTCAAAGTTTTGTCCAAGTATCAATTTGATGCTTTGCAAATTATTTTTGCTCTCTGTATCTGTTTGCTGCTCTGTGCTGGACACAGCAGGTTGAGGTCTGAGACCCACTGAATTTTCTCCTGACTTGGTCCAGCACACCTGCTTGTCAAGTTCTGTTCATGCTTCCTTAAAGTAATAGCTGTGTTTTTAACATTGTTGTTTTGTAATTTAGTTTTGGCACAATTTCTTAGAAGGAAGTTCAAAAGTAATAATTTACGAACATGACTGAAAAAGAGATTTTGATAACCTTAATGTTCTGTATGTCTTATGAAAACAAATGGTGAGGAGGTTGAAAACAACCTGTGATTTGCAAGAAAAGCCCCAGTGTGAGCACACTGTGCTGGTGAACAGTGCACAGTTTGTAGCAGAGTCATGAGAAGGAAGGTTCCCATTCATTTTCTGTGTCATGATGCTGCTAATCTCCTTACTCAAAATTTTCTGTCAAAAGTTGATATATATTGGCTTGGGAAATTTTGGAAAGAGATTGTTTTTACAGTGTTTGACTTAGATCAATCTTCCTTTTATAGAGCATTGTTTAAAACTTAGATCTTCTTGGGTTTAATTCAAGCACACCCATTGTGTGTTATTCAACTCTTTATTTTCAACATGAATAAACATTTACCCTTCATAAATCACAGCTGACACTGAAGAGGAGTTTCTGGATCAGCTAGTTCACAGCCCCAGTTGCTGTGTTATTCCTCCTAACTATAGGAGTCATCTTTTCTTGTTCTAAGTAGCTCTTGGGTCACTCACCAAGGTGTTCAGTGTTCTTTAGTGGCACAAAACATAACCCAATCCTCTGCTTTCTGCTCATTTGAAATACTCACTTGAGATTTCTCCATATAGCAAGAAATTCAGCCTTATGAATCTAAAACTTTGCCTTTCAGATTTCTGTGAAGATTTACTCTTTTAGTGGGAATGCACAAAGTTTGTTTCATTTGTCCTCAAAATTATTGTCTTGAAACATGCTCTTTATTGTTAATGCGAGAAATGCTACCTCTTAAGTTTTCCTTAAGTCTCCTCAATTTTTATTCTTCCAAATGTCTGTCATTGCATGTCTGTGTTTGCTATCCTTGTCATACTGAACACAAAGTTATTTTGACACATCAAACAGTTGCCATGTGTAGTCCTGCCATAAAATTTGACTGAAGAAGTACTTTTTCCATCTGAATGGGCAGCAGCCCATGCAGCTTGCAGTAATTTCTTTCGTTATGAATTTTTAGAGTACTACAGATTAGGAGAAACATTTTTAAGTTTGTGACTCTTTTTCTTAGAATATATCAGGTAACCTGTGCTTGTGGATAAAATACCTAACGGTGCTCAGGAAAATAACAGTTCTTTCATGTCAGATGTACAGGATTTACTTTCCTATACAGAAGAAGAGGGATTACAGACTTATTGTATATAGCTGATGGTAAAGTCAGGGTGAAATAGAGGAAAGTAACTTACTTGAGTAGAAAGGACAAGAAAAATTTTAAATACATGTTAAGCACAATGTATGTGAAGTAGTCTTTATTTTTCAATTAATTGCATGTTGCAATAGGAAATAAAACTCTGAAATGCCATTATCTTATTTTTTCTTCCCCCCCCCCAAATGTTTTTTTGTGCTGTAATAAGAGAGATAAAGCTTGTATTTAAGAGGGTTTGAGGTAGAACAGAATACTGTTAGAGCTTCTTAGAATGGATTGCTTTATATCACCAATTTCAGATCAGCTAATGTTTGTATTCTGGTATACTTGGATAATGAACGTAAAGTTTAGCTCTGAGAAGTATTTGTAAAGTAGTGCATAGGTGAAATGTATTATTGAAGGGGGAAATTGCTGAATTTTCCTGAAAATAATCCTTAAATAGGAAAAAAATCTTACCTGAATTATTTGGTTATTTCTTATGTCTGAATTTCTTCATTTCAACACCACTTAAAATAAAGTTTAAAGTGAGTTTACCTTTTCTTTTTTTAATATCAGTTTCCTGCAGCCTTTGAATTCAACGAGTTATTTTTGATCACCATTCTGGATCACCTTTACAGTTGTCTCTTTGGGACTTTCTTATGCAACTGTGAAAAAGAGAGATTAAAAGAGGTAAATAATTAGTATAATGCACATTCTTAGTTTTCTGATTTTTTATGAAAATGCTTAGCAAACAAGACCTAAGAACATCTGAGCTGTGGTTTTGGATACCTTTATCACCTAGTCTTAAAAAACAATGCTGACATGAAATTTCATGGTATGAGAAATATATACTGAATGCCCTGCTATTAAGTGAGGCAGCACTTAGGTTTCTATCATCTGTTTGAGGGGTTGAGGGTTTTAGTAAGTCCTCTTGCAGTATTTTTAGCCAAAATACAAAGTTTTAAATAATAGTAATTATCAAATTATATTAGCATTTCTTTCACTATTTCCAAAGGAGCTCCTATGGATGACTTGGCAGGTTACTATAGGACATAACTGGATGGAACTTGTGGTTGACAACTACAGAAATTTAAATTATCTAAATGAATGAAGTTATGACTCAATGAAATATTATGTGTTTGAGAAAAAAAAATTAAACGTTTGTTAATATTCCAAGTACACTTTTGCTTACTTGTGGCTTTGTTTTTTTACTACCTCGTATTTTTTAGAGCAAGTTACGATAGCTTTTTTTTTTTTTGGTTCATCTCTACTGCTTCTGTAGGGGAAAAGTTGCATGTAAATACCACAAGATGGAGCTGAATAACATGTTCTCAGCAAATGCAGGGTTTCCAGACAGCTTGCTTTCATAAATAAATAGTCAGATGCAATTCTCAATAAAGAAATGCAATTTAAGACACAGCAGTAGTAGAAACACATGCTTTACAACACTGAAGGAATTCAAAATTGTGAGATGAATCTGATGTGAGTTCAGATTTCCAATGTTTGATCTAACCATTATTATGCTGATTTAATTTAGAATAATACAACTTTCAGAAGTGCAAATAAAAGTTAAAATAGTCAGTTTAAAGCATAGTATCAATTATTTGTTAGACACAAATAGTATGAGTGGGAAAATTGAATAATTATTTTTCACAGACACTGTTTTCGCTCTTCCAAACTCCGTATCTCTTCACTGATTTTCTTGTTAAAGCTAACTTTTTTAGCTGAGTTGGTCAGTATGTACCCATATATTTAAATAGCTCTAAACATTGTTGTTAATTATGAGCAATACAGGTTGCTTTTGCTCAGCTAGACCTTAGTGTCTCTGAAAATAATATGTCTAAATCTCCTTTCTCCATTAGTTGGACCAAAAGAAGTGTTCAGATGTTTTGCTAAAGTTTTAAGGCTGTTTAACAATCAGCTACTGGAAGTGTTTTCAGACTGTATGTAATTTTCTAGTAGACAAGGTAAATTTCACTGGCAGAATTACTGATACGTAGATATTAACATCATATTTTAAGATTTTGCAATCCATGGCAGTAATTTTTTTAATTTTCACTTTTCAATCAGGAAGTGAGCACAAAGACTGTATCTCTGTGGTCCTACATTAACAGCCAGTTGGAGGAGTTCACAAATCCCTTCTATGTGAACTATGAAAACCATGTCCTGTATCCTGTCGCCAGTCTGAGCCATTTGGAGCTGTGGGTGAACTACTATGTCAGGTGGAACCCGAGGATGCGGCCCCAGGTAAGAGCTCTCAGATGTCCTTGGTGTTCCAGTGAAGAGCACAGAGATAAGAGAAATCAGTGTTTTTCGTAGTGTCAAATGCAGTGTTTAATTTCAAAAGTGCTCATCTGTTGTGTGTATTTCAGCTGATAGGGAAAAAGGTGTTTGTCTTGATGCAGGATGTGTTCAAACTTGGAAAAAGGCTGCTGTCATTAAAGTCACCGGCAGACTAGGTAGTTACAGTATTACTGTATTGGCTTGTAAAGGTAACAGATTAAGTCTTTTTTGTCAGAAGATTACTTTTATAGCACTTCCGTAATACTTTCTAACACTTTTTAAGACTTTTATTGCCTTAACCTTCTCACAGTTTTGTGTACCTTTGTTTCTAATCATGTTTTGCCCTTTACCAACGACATAAAATATAGTAGCAGTTTCTGAAAGAACTGGACTATACCAACTCATTTTGCAGGCTCTCTAAACTAAGCATCCCAGGGATGCTTGTTTTCAATTGACTTTATATAGTTTTAAGCTGGCATACTAAAGATTAAACACTCCCCATACATGCTCCTTGATTCATCCAGTATTTGTTCTTATAAGTAATGTCTGCTATTCAGATAAATCTCTAAATCTCATCACACAAATGCTCCATATGCTCTTATGCTTAGAAGTCTGAAGAAAGAACATTCAGATTGTGTCACAGCCATAATATATCTGAGTGTGCTACACCATCTCTTTATTAAGGTAACATTCCAAGGTACCCCTAAGCATATTATGATAAATTACCTGTATTAAGTGATTGCCCAAAAGCTGCTTTCATCTTCTAGCAGTTAGAATGAGATGTGAGTTTCAGATTTATTAGACATCCACAAGTCAGAGGCTGTTGTAAAAGATGGTGTTCCAAGGTAAGTTTCAAGGACAAGTACACTATTAGAAGTCCAGGTATCTGAGAAATACCTTTAAGGTCCTGGAAAAGTCTGGGTTGCATGCTTTTCTCACAGATGTTTCCTCTGAGCTGCTTTGTTTCTCTTACTTGTTAAAACTTTGAAAGATGATGTACTTTAAGTTACATCATTTTCAAGTCAAATTGTCAGCTGCTTTTTAGCAAAAGATCATCTTTAGCCTGTTTGATAAATGTCATTTGGGTGGTTTATGCACATTTTGATGTAATCCACCTGCACCAGTGTCAGTTTATTACTTGTATTTGATTGAGATCTGCAGGCCCTCAGAGTTAGCAGGGTTTGTAAATCACATGAAAGCTAGTCCTGGTCCAAAAGAGGGAGGCTGGGGAAGAAATGACACAATGAGGAAATGCCAGAGCTGTCATGCTCTTAGTGAAAGCTCTGCTCACTGCCTCTCTGCCCCAGAGTGCTCTGCCTGCTTCTCTGGGAGATGCTTCTCAGTCACTCTGGCACATGGGACTCATTCAGTGTCTGGGGAAGCAGGTCCCTCCATCAGCAGCTGAAGGGAGCAAAATGTGATGGTCCTGCTAACTGCCTTAACTTCACTGCTACATGCTTTTCTTCAAGCACTTAAACAAGTGTTTCAACTTTTTAGTTCTACCACTTAAGCTTTATCTCGTGGAGACACATCATCCCTTTCCTCTTGTCTCTGGCCTGAGTTTATGTAATATTTATTACCAACATTTGGGAGTGTTTCACATCTACCTGGATAAATTAGCAGCAGAAATTACAATTTTTTGTTGCAGAATTGCATTCGTCAGTCTAATTATGAAAGCACAAACTCATACAAGCAAATAAATAAACAGCCTCTGCAATCACAGTATACTAAGTTTGCTTTCCCCTGTGTTTGCACTGTCTGGTGTCACACACTGTTAACCAATTCGGTAACATTCAGACCCATTCAGTGACAGAAAAAAAGACAATGACCCTTGTGACACCCAGCAGGTCTTCACTTATCTTCTGTGAAAAAATTTCTTAATCAGTGGATTTATTAAAATAATGGGCATCCTTGCCTGCTGATAAAAGGTGGTTTTGTTGAATACTTTTTAATGTGTTCTCTTGATTTTCAACTAAATATAAGAGAAAATTAAATATTTAACATTAATAAGTTCTCTGATGATAAGTTCAAGGCAAACTTGTGCTGATTTTTCAGCTGTGAAAACATCTTTAGAAAACTAGAACATGTTTATTGTTTTTGAGGAGCTCACCAAAAAGAAAAAGCCCAAGATGTGAATTTAAGGGAAGATGGATAACAGTATTTTTATTATCATCAGAATGGATCTTAGATACCTGTTTTCAACCAGCTTTGTGTTGTGGGAGAGAAATCCCACAAGAGCAGAAGGGCAGGTTTTGGTTTGAGGCAATATTTTAGGTTTTCTAATTTCAGCTTGACTAGTGAGCTTGATTTTTAAATGGACTGAGAGAAGTTCATCATTTCACTTCATTGCCTTTTCTATTGGAAATGAACATATACAACCTTTTTTTTTTTTCTAATTTGAAAATTACTGAAAGCTAACTTGATGCAACCATTTATTTATTTTTTGTATTACTGTACCCTGTCTTCAAATCTCTATGTCTCGACCTTTACTGGTGTGGTACAGTCTGAGCATAATCTTCATTGCTCTAGGACATACAGAGTTTAGCATTATTCTTATGTTCTATAAAGATTGCTTAGAATGATATATCTTCAATTCTGAGTTTTGTGGAAGCCTGAGATGGTGGTTTCAAGTGGTGTTTATTTACATCAAGAGCCCATTTATTTTGTAGTGCAATAGATTCTTGTGTTGCACTTAAGGACACACAGCCTCCTTCCATAGGGTTCAAAGCTCAGGAGTCTGAGAAGTGAGCACTGCTAAATGTGGACACCTCTTGTTGCTAAATTGTGCTTCAACAAGGTCATTCTAATTCTTCAGTGAAATAAAACATTCTTTGGTTTGAGTTTGGAGGTGGTACATCATTATTGACTTCTTGTCCTGAGAAAATTAGATGGATTTTAGTTCTATCTTAATTGAGTTCATTGACTGAGAAGACTTTTTTCAGATTCACCCTTTCTTTGAGTTGGAGAAGTATGTATTTGTATGTGACATGGAAGAGCTCTTCCATTCTCTCCTACAGAGGTGTGGGCTCTGGGTACATACTCCTGGCCTTACAGATGACCCTGCTAGTCTGCAATACATAAGATATTACAATGCTTTTGAATTTTTTCAGTTGGTGTATATTTTTCCTTTTTCTGGGTAGTCATTTTGTCCTCTTCTTGACACTGGTTTTAGGAGTTCTGGCTGCCAGATGTCATTAGGTATCTCCTTGGGCAACTCTGGAAGGTGGGGAGAACACAATACATGTCTTGAATATGATTTCTGCAGGGGCAGTATTTTTTAACTAACATACCCTGTCATTCTTATATGCAGAGCATAAGTCAAAGTTCTGGTCTTTTCAATCCAAGCTGTGAGAGGCAAGGAAAACGGTGTATTTTAGTCACCAAATTTTGCACAGTCTGTTAGGTTTAATTCTTTTTATGCTTTCTTGGAAATGATGTTTTAACCCTTGGATGACATAGCTTAGTTTTGTGTTGGTTTTATGTGGTTTTTAAAAAATTTTTCTATGCCTGCTAAGTTTTCTTGAAGCTCTGTTCTGTAAATTTGGCCACAGTGCTAGTGATAATACCATAGAAATCCCTGTAATTTTTCAAATCCATTCTTTTCTTCGTATGTGTGGATTGTCATCCAGAGTAAAAGGCAAACACCATCTATAACCTAGAAATTCAATTCAGCCATTGGAATGGGATCATCTGCTAAAGGCAATCACAAAACTTCTGTGGAAAGTCAGGGAAATTCTGTTGGCAGGTTAGCAGCTCACTTAAGTGAAAAGAAAAGGTAGGAATAAGTAAAGCTGTTTGTTCAGTATATACAGAAATGACTGTAAAGCATATAAATAGCTTAGAATTGCTGCTTTTATTTGATGCTATTGCAGGAGGATTTGATGTGTTGAACAGTTGAGCGATCAGATGTTAGCTGAGCTTCAGTGTCAGTAAACACAAAATATTGTATAGTGAAAACAACAAATAAGATCCTGAACGTCACTGGGAAAATTGCTGAGAATAAAGTGGAAAACATAATTACTGAGATGCTTTATCCTGCGTGTAACAGGATAATGTGTAACTTACTGCATGTAACTTACTGTCTGGCATGTGGAGTGTTCAAGTGTTTTTTCCTGCCTTCAGTCACACTGCCTGGTGTGTTCCTCTCTGAGCAAGTTGACATTGGTTGTAATATTTTTGAAAGTCTACATATTTGATTTGTCTCAATTTTGTGGCAAGACAGAGCTATCATATGGCTCTGGAACTGCTTGGCATTGCTTGTCTTGAGTCCCTCTTTTGAATGAAAGAAGGAGGCAGGAGATGCCAGGAGAAGGAACTGCCTTGTGGGTTAGTTAGACAGCTGAGTGTTACCTTAGCAAAGGAGATTTTATCCTTGCAGTTAACAAAGAGTTTCCTGTGAGATGAGGCAGGTTTTGGCCAGTACCTGGTAGTTTCTCTCTAGTTGAGTGTCAGGTCAAGACTTCCAGAGTCTAATTTACTGCAGGTAACTTTCATCTAAAGATAAAAGTCTCAGTATTCAATCAGTATGGAATAAAATAAGAGACTATCTGCTTATCCTGGACACTGAAAGAAACTGTAGTTACCTAAGAAAAAGAAATTGGTATCCTGTAATGAGTATCAGAATGTGCTCAGAATGAGAGAAGCTAGTACTGTGCAAATAGTCTTAATTTCTGGGAGTTTCTAACACATTTTGAAGGGCAGGCACTCAAATAATTTCTCTCATGTCTCAGATGTCTAAGTCTAAATGGGCTGTAGGTTTTAATAAGCAATGGCATCAGCTTGTAGCATGTAGTTTACTGAGTCTGGAAATCTGTCAGTTGTTCCAGTTCACACGTGGTAGGATTCATAATTTCTGTTTGTTAGGCCCTGCTTTTCCAGAAGGCATGGGGTTTTTGCTTAGTTTCTCAGGAGCACACCTCCACAAGAAGTGTGGAAGTATTGACTCTTATTGAAAACTGCTGTCTTCGTCATTTGAGACTGCCTTTTGCTACGAATATCTTGTTAACTAGGCTGTCAGACTTCCAGTTCTTCACAGAGAGGAACAAAAAGCTCAAGTGAAAGATATTGTTGTCTCTCCAATGCACAGAGTAGGTTTTTGGAAAACTGACAGTCTTAAGTCAAGCAATGAATTTAAAATAACCATTTTCTTCTGCAGCCTTTCTTCCCTGTTGCTAAAATAGATAAAGTGTGCTCACTGAACAAGACAGAATGCATTCACTGTTGAACAATTTTCATGTGAATGACTGTCCTTGAGCTAGTACAGTAACACACAGTAGATATCCATCCAATTAAGACTTGGCGGTGCTATAAGTGAGTAGCTATTATAATTTCTCTTACATCTATCCTTGTGTTGACAAATTTTGCTATCGAAAAGCACTTGGGATCCTGAAGGATTCCTTGGGAATGAAAACCTGAAAATCAAAACTGAAAGTGAACTGTAGTAATTCTGTGAAGAGGAAAGCTTGAATTTTTGAGGCAATGAAGCTGTCTTATGTCTAGATGGTTTTTATATGGGATGTAGTGTGTATATAGTATAGCATAATTATAGTTTCTCTGTGGGCATGGTTTAAAAAAAACCACTTCTTTTTTCCTCAAATTCTTCCCGAGCAGCAGTAATTCATTATAACTGTGAAGTGGCATGTGCTCAACATTATACTATACTAGGTTCTCCTTTTGATGTATGTGGATAATTCAGGTTAAAAAATGGTTTCATAACAATGGTATTTTAAGCAATAAGGAATGTTTTTAGCAGTGTTCTAAGTATTTTTCTGCTCAATGTAGGCAGTAGGTACCCTGTCGTTAAGGTGGAGGAAAAGTACCTGCTTTTGAATGAGATAGGCAGCAAAGGAAGCTAAATCAGAAAATAACCCCCACCCATTTTCAGTGGTTAATTTGCAGTAACCTACAACTGGTTCTTCCTGAGCGAAGAAAGTTACTTGGCTTGCTCAATTTTGTATCTTTTTACTGTTTGGGATTGGGGTTTCAGATATTACAGGTACCATTAGCAGTGTGAGAATTGTGTGGTGGCTTACAGGGGAAAGAGACTGCATGTCTCTTTGAGAGGAGAAGCTCTTTGGAGAGACAGGGCAGCTGGCAATATCCTGGATAAAGAAAGGAAGGGAGAAGAAGCAAGTCACAGGGAAGAAGGGCAAAAGTTGAAGATAGCTACAGGTGAATGAATAGGTTGTGTGAGGAGGGGATCAGGTCCTATGTTGAATCGTGGCTTGATGGAGAAAAGTTGAACTGGAAACTTAGAAGAATGTTGAAGTGGGAGAAAACAGGAAAAAGATTTGAATCTCCCTAAATAAAATCTTCCTGAGGACTTGAATATTCCTTTTTTTGGTGTGTGTTTGTCTGTTTGTTTGGTGGGTTTGGTGGGTTTGGTTTTGGTTCTTTATTGTTGTGTTGTTTGTTTGTTTGTTTGTTTGTTTACAAAAAAAGAAGTTATTTCCTTAAGATAAATCCATGAAAGACAGGTAGTGGAATAAAACCAAGGAATTGATAAAATTGATAAAACCAGGGATAGCACAAAATTTGTTAGAACTTAAAGCCAAACAGAAAGATGCTAGAATAATGGACAACAGGGAGAAGTCTGTAAAGCTTATATTTAGAGCTAAGGGTATTGCTCAGGACAGGTAAAAGGACTGGGGGCACAGGTTTGGGTAAGTGGCTGGAAAAAGTTGGTTATGAGGGAGAGAAGCAGCGTGTAGTCTTACTTCCTGAGTCAATATTATAGTAACAATTGAAAATAAATAAAACCAAGGGGAGAAAAAACCCCTCCAACACTGAAAAGTCTTCTTGAAGCATTGCAGGTAGATTTTTCTCCAGCTTTTACTGGGCCAGCTTTTTGGTTAATGCCTGAAGTGAGATCAGACTTCCCAAGGATTCAGACCCTTTTCTCCACTACTTGGTGCTGCTGGCAAACTCCATATTCCTGTCACTGTTTGGTTCTATTGCTAGCTATACTACATGTAAGTGTCAGTTTTGTTCTGGAATGATCAACTTCTAACTCTTTGTAGTAAATTTTATGTGACTAGAGAAATCTATTTCTGTTTCTTGTAAATAGTATACATGGCAGTTTTTTGAAGGGGTTACCCCTCCAAAATCCATTAAAAGGTATGTAGTACATTCACCTTTATGTTTCTACTTCATTTTTACTGGACTGTTTCATTAAATCACAGAAATGAATTTTAGTGTTTTTCAGCACATTGAGATAATAGTTGAAGTAGCACATGAAAAACATCCTGAAGAGAAGTGGCTCAGGCAGTTTTCCAGCTCAGCCAAACTGCAGATGCACTGCTGGGTTAGGTTTCATCTGTGTGGGGTCCTCTAATGCAGCATAAATAGGTCTGTGCTTTTCCCTGGGTTATGGACAGAAATGATGGACCTGGCTGTGGAAGCTGAGTGTTGCCTGGCAGCATCACTGTGGGGACACTGGTGTGACAGAGAAAGGATGCACACTGCTAAAACCTGTGGACTAGAACAACAAAAATAACTTGAATGCAGCTGGGTGATAGGTCCAGAGTCATCTTTTGAGCTTCCACTCCTAATTTGAGAGGCAGGATGAGAGAGTATAAAACAGTACAGTTGCTGTCAGCTTCCCAACAAATTCATCTCAGGCAAACCAATTATATGATTTCTTAACAAGACAGTAATAAAAGCTTGCCTTGGAGACACAGCTTGTGCTGTGCAAGTACACACTTCTAGGTTAAGGTGGTAACAAGATCTTTTAATAAATGATCTTCTTCAAATTTCTTGTTCCTTACAGAATCTGTCACTCTTCCACTTCTTTTTATTCTAAACAGTGGCAAAGTGAAGGAGAGCCTTGTTCACAGCAAGCCATTACAGGTGTTATTGTGAAGGTTGTTGGACCCATTTCCTTCTGAAGAAGGCTTTGTTTGAGAGAGGGATCTTGTGATGAAATACAACAGGGTGAAGTGACAAAAATGGAGATGATTATCTGTAAGAATTTGTGCAAGATGGTTGGAGGGTGCACTGACAGCAACAGGTCTGCCTGGGAATAAGTCTTTAGGAAGTGTGGAAATGAACTGACTTCTTAATTTTAATGTTTTTTATGACAGAATTTACTTCATGATGCTTCATCCTTTTACTCTTCCTCCTCCATCTAAGATGGAAGGAGGCTTCCAGAAAGCTGCATAATACCAGTTCTATGTGGTTCTTGTAGTGATTTTGTTTTAAAAAAAGACCCCAAAACACAAAATTTGAATTGGAGGCTTTGTTTTGGGCATTCTGCCTCCTTTTCACACTCTGTGTTTTCATTCTTTCACATTTGAATTTGCTGCTTTTTTTTCCAAAAAAGGGCAGTTACAGGAACAGAATTGAAGACATCTGGAGGAAAATGTGGCTCCTTATGCCAGGCTGCTTTTTAGGTCTTTTTATAAGAACTTCTGTATTACTTCAGCTGCCTCTGCCACCTTTTCCTTACTCCATGATTATGTAATTTTAACATGAACCTTTATCATTAAAAAATCAGCTAGTCAGCTGCTTGAAAATTGAGCTGCTGGAGATTTTTCTAGACTGAATTTGGCATGTTATTTCATTAAATTAGAGTGTGTTTTGGAATTTTAATGTGTGAAACCTGTTTCTGGAATTTTATTGTTTAATGTCAATGTGCATCTACATGGTGCTGTGTTCATGGCAATCAAAAAGAATCTTTTCCTGGGAAAGGCATGGTGTCAGAAAACCCTTTGTGTTTACACTACCACATGAAACGGCATGATGATATTTATGTGAAACTGTCTTGCAGTGTTTACATCTAACATGCTCTTATTAAAAGATGGCAGGTATTTTGAAGGTGATATTTTGACTTTTTTTTCCCCACTATAAGATCCTATTCCAATTTGCTTATGGCTTTGCTGGGCTCTAATGATGTGTATTGAGTCCTCAAGTATATATGTCTGACTGAGTTGTTTTGTAGAACTTCATCCAGGAAGACTCAGTTGCTTACAAGAATGTGACTAAGAAAAATGTTTTCCCATATGAAAACACAGATCTTGTGGACTTCTGCTGGGGCAAGGGGCTGTTTTCTGTAAATATTCCATCTCTAGGGCAAACATGAGATTTTAGTAAGAGATGACATTATATTTCAGAAATGGTCCTGCTCATATCCTGGAAGAAATTAATTCAGTTTGGAGGTCTGAGGCTGCAACAATCTCAGTGAATTCTCAAGATCTGAGAATAAATAAAAGGACTGAGAGATGGATTTTATACAGAATCTATGAGAGAGTTGTGACTAACTGGGAATAGGAACTAGGAGTGAGTAATGCTCTGGGTGCTGGAGGTGTTTGCTTTCTGTTCAACCCATGGAACAGAGTCTGGGAAAGTAGGCTGGAGGGGCATGGCTGCAGGCAGAGGAAGGGTTGTCCCCTGGGAGAAAGAGCATGATGCTGCTCTGGAGAAATGAGGTTTCTCCCTGCCTTTGCCACAGGATTCCTCTGTTGCAAGGGATCTCACCTGGAGCAGAGTGGTCGCTCTGTGCATGCTCCTTATTTACTGAGTGTTCTGCTTGATAACCACATACTCCATCTGCAGAATTCCCAAGTTCTCTGTTAAACCAATTTGAGATCCAAGGTATGCAAAATAAGGAGGTGCTGGCTTCAGATCCTTGTTTGTAAAAGTAGAGTGTTAATACTCCCATACCTCATTAGGGTGCTGCAGAAATAAATTTGTTTCTTGACATGAGATGAAAGTACAGAAAAGGAAACTTTAGCATTTTAAATTCGGAAGAATAAATAAAAGATGGGGTCAGACACTGCAAAGAAAACTAAATATTGAATAACTTCTCACTAATTAAGTAGCATCAGCCTGTGCACTGAGTAAATGAGGAATACAAGAGGGAAGCTAGTATTTTAATATTTATTTGACCAATGATTTTATACTCATGAAGGAAAGCTGAATTGAGTTTGGAGAAATAATCTTCATTCTGACACCTCCTAATTCTTTGAGAGCATAATTTTGCAATCTTAATGTTGAAGAGTTTTGTGTGTGACTTGAATATACAGAGACTTTTTAAATATCATTATTGTTATTTAGCTAATTTATTTAAAGGCAGCTCTGCTCTTCAGGATGGACCTGTGGGGAGAACAGCACTTGCGTCAAAGTTGGAGCATGCGCCTGTTGAATTGGGCTCTGGGAATGCAGAGGGACTGAGAGGTGCAGCCTCTCTTTTCCTCCTCGAAGCACTTTACAGAGTGTGCCAAGTCCTGCAACAGCTTTTGTGTGGTGTATCCTGGCAGGATTTGTAGTAGGTTCCCCGAAAGCTGCTTGGATGGAGCTGCTTTTTGAGTGCTTGAGCTCTGTGCAGTGGAACCCAGCAGCTGATGGCCGTGTGAAATCTGGCTGAGAGAAATTGGCCTGGTTTGCTGAGTTGTGATTAAGCTGTGCAGAAATCAGGGGTACAGATCTGCCGTGACCCAGGGCTTGTGTGACTGATGATTCCAATGGTAAATCACTCCGTTAGGGACCCAAGTGTTTCAGGAAAATGTCTTCCTTAAGAAATCTAAAGCAGGAGTCTGTGAGAAAGGGATCTTTTATTGAGGAGGAAAAAAAATACAGGGGGTGCCAATTCCAGAAAGTCTCAATCTTCACTGAGATTTGAATTTTCCATAGTGTATATTGCAGCATCTTGGACAAACTTCATCAGCAGACTCAGTTTTGGCCTATTTCTAGGTGTATACACTGTAGTCCACCACAGAAAAATGAGATTGGCTTTCCTGGAGGGTGTGCTTTGTGTTTGATTAGTGCAGGAGATGTGTTGATTTGTGGCCTCACTTGCTGAAGAGTTTGTATAGCGGGTGCAGGGTAAAACTGCAAGAGAGGGAATTCATGGCACAGGGAGGGCAGGGCTCCAGGGTCAATGCGAGCTGGTGGTGTGCAGCGATTGTTCTGCTGAATACTCCCAAAGTTATGCTTTTGAAATTGATGTAGATGACATGCCAGATGAATTGATGACTCCCAGGGTACTGGGAGCAGCACTTACTGAATACGCTGAAGTTTCTGTTTATGGGCTAAGCCACAAACAAGAAAAAGCTATATGGCCAAAGAATTGTCAACCTAAAAAGACTGCTGGTACTATTCTTTTGCTTCAAGTTAGAAAAAAAGTTAAAAATTAAATGGTATTTTTCTATGTTAGGTTTTGAAAATACCACTATCAAATGCATGTGTTTTGCATGTATGGTCTTTAAAAAGCAAGAAGTCACAAAAATGTAAATTGTGACTCAGTTGGGCATTGATGGCAAGTAACAACCCTTCTTGGTTTTGCTATTTTCTTGGTTTTGCTATTTTTTGCATAGCACCAGCATGCTCAGGTGTGCATCCCAGCCTTACCCAATCACTGCTAAGCAGTAGAAAGTGATAGTGAGTGAATGCAGTTCCCTGGAGCCTGGCATTCCAGAAGCCCAGGGTATAAATTCCTCATCTAACAATCTGTAGGTCTCCCAGTGCTGCATTTCCCCATGATTGTTGCATCAGTGCAATTAAATTCTTTTCCCATCTTGCTCTTTCCAAAAGCTATAAACAATTAGAGTTTGTGCAGGATAAAATAAATTAAAAGCAACTTACACTAAAACTTTTTTGGCCTTGTTGTGGAATTTGGAAGAGGGAGGAGAATTCTCTCTGCTTGTCTGAGATAACAATTCAGCTGCAAAACACAGAGTGGCTTGAATCTTCCTTTGGCCACGAAATAGTTGAATGTTTCAGAAAGGGCTGAGAACTCTAATGCAGAGTGGTGCATCTCTGGTGTTTGTTTGGTACTGTCAGAAGCAGAAACCTGTACAATGCACTTCTGTGAAAGGTTTATTGGAGTGTGACTCTGGGAGGTCCAAGCACCATTCACTTGGCTGCTGCTCTTTTCTCACTGGAAAGAGTCAGACTCCTGGAAAGATGCCTGGTTAGAAGAGTAACAAGATGCTCCATATGGAAGCAGCTTTGTGAACTTTACTCTCTTTGTAAAGTAAGTTCTGTCCCAAGAGGCCAGAGAAATCATTCCCAGGAAAGGCATTTTGAGTTCAGCTGACAGTGGTATTGATAAGGAATACAGGTACATTTACTGGAGTATGTTTGGTAACCCATCAAAACCATTTCAAAACACTTTTGAATAGGTTCCCTGCCAACTGTGTTGCTAGAAAGGTGTGTTGCTAGACAGAAACATTTCATTCCCTGAAATGTTTCTTTTCAAATGACTAAAGAAACACTTCCCTAAATATTGATGTACTGAAATTCACAAGTGTTGATTTCCTTGTCATTGGAGACAACAGCAGAAGCATTGCTGGAAAAGATAACTCACTCTGAGAGTCAAAGTAAGCCTTCTCTTTCTTTACCTGACAGGTTCCAATCCACCAAAATCTGAAAGAGCTCCTGGCCATCCGGACAGAGCTTCAGAAGAAGGTTGAGGATTTGCAGCGGGAAGCTGCCACGCGTTCCATTTCCTCCTCCTCTGACAGAGGTTCATCTCCTTCCCATTCTGCCACGCCAGTGCATACCTCTGTGTGATGTGTAACAAAAGCCATGTGAAAAAATCAATGTCAGGTAAAAACAGAGGAGGGTGAAATGCTTTTCCCATCACAAAAGGATTGTGAGTGACTTGTAATTGCTGTGATTTACATGCCTTACTCTGTGTCTGATATTATCACGATGAGGCCAAAAAGAGCTTCAATAGATGTGATGTATTTTCTTGTTGGCAGTTCCCACATGTGTTTTGACACTCTAGCTAAATCACCAATTGTGAAATTAAACTTTGTTTTGAGCAACTAACAATTTAACCATCCCAAAAAAGGAATCCATCTGCCAAGCAGACAGAAAAATGCCTCTCACGTTGTCTAGAGTACCATGCCTGGTTGAGAGAATCAGATGAAATGCCACATGATGCTTACACAGAACACAAAATGTTTTTCTGAATGGGAGCTCCTTATTTCGGTCAGTAATATATATATATTTTTTTTTGCTAGAGCAATTTATTTTTTTTAGGTAATGCACTTGGAAATTGATTTTAAAATAAATGTTTTCCAGTGTAGTCAGTTTTACATTTCAAACTAAATATGCCATTAAAAGTGGATGAAGTCGAGCTGGATTTATCAAGTACACCACACTGACTTGTATGATGTAATATATTTGGTAAAGCATGTATTTTAGGTTTTTTAATGCCTTTTGTACAAGTTGAAATAAAGTCTTTGGACTGTTTAGCTTACTGTTCAGTTTCAGCCTCCTGAGCGAGGGGTAAACTTGCTCACGTCAAGGTCTTGTACAAAGTAAAAGTTTGTTTTCTAGCAAATGGTAATATTTGGGGTTGGAATGACACCCAGCTGTGTAAATTGTATAGTCTGTATAGCTCCACATTGTGAAGTGTGTTTTATTTCTAAGTGTACACACAAAATGCAAAGCTGTGTGCGTTTATACCCATGTGTATGTGATGTTGAACATATGCATCCTCCCGTGGGTTTAAGCTGTACATTCACAAAATGGATCCTGCCTGTCCAAACCCTTTTGAGGACCTTAACTTGCAATGACTTTGTTTGACAAAGATTTTGAATAATATGATATTAATTAGTTTTCTTGAAATAAAGCCTCTTGGCTTTTTGTTTTTTAAATTCCTACTAGCTTTTTTTTCTGTAAATGAATAATTTAACTGTGTTTTCGTGTTAAATATACATTCCAAACTTTCTCGCATCTTCCCCCAAAAATGCTCATATTGGAGAGATTTGATTACCATAACATTCCTCTGTTTAGAACATTATTCACTGGCATTCTTGGAAAGCCTAGAAATGGTGCATGCTGCAAATTTTCCCTGGATTGTTTTCCTTGCTGTGTTTCATGAAAATCTGGTTCTTCTCCCTAGGAAACTTAAATATTGCAGCTCTGCTTTTTGACTCACGCTTGTATCGCTCCAGGTCCTGCTGGTGGGAATTAAGCCCCATTCTTAAGAGCCAATTGATTCTATATGGTGATTGTGGGTTTTACTGACTGTGAGTATTCATTTGTTGCTGCACATTTGTTCCCAATACACGACGGTGCTTTTCCGTGTCTCGTTCTGTGCATTAACTCTACCCAGCACGTAGTTAATGAGTCAAGTGAGCTGCTGAGCACCTTCCTGATTTCAGCTGGAGAGGCTGAAGTGCTGTATCCAGTCTTACACCTTTACTGTGCAGTGCAGGGTATTTCAACATGTCCTTCTTACTGTAGTGAATGCTTTTTATAATAAAAGATTCACCTACACAAACACAGTTTAGGAAGGCTTGCAATGTTGCATCTCTTAATCAACCTCAGGCTTTTTATAAGTAAATGAAAGATGTTTTCCTGTAAAAATGGTTCTGCTGAACGGTGTGCCAGCAGTGAATTTTACATTGCCAAAATATGTAGAGCTGGTATTGAATTAAACTCTTCCGTACTTCAGATTTCCTTGACATTTTAACTGTATATTAAAGTAAAGTACATTATCTCCAAAATGCAGTGCTAAAGAAAATCTTCCGAAGTTTTTCTCTATATTTGTGCTAATAATCACAACATTTTCTCTGTAATTATTGCAAAAGCGATGACTGGATTAGCTTGGGCATTCTGAGATTTTTAAAGCTTGGATTTCTAGAGCTAAACTCTGAGAATTTGATTTTGCATAGAAGAACACCAGTTATTTCAGCTGACTGCCTGCATATCCACCAGTTTGAGCACAGCTCAGTGAGTCTCTGATGTGCAGGGAGAGCTCTGGGGGAGGGTCCTGCTGTTCCATGTGTCAGCACAATGGATGGGTTTGTACATACTTAGCATGGAAATATTCAGAGGTATTCTATAGCTCATATGTGCAAGTTAGTTAGAGCATAGCTTTACACTGAAGAGATGATTGTTGTTGTACTCAGTTTGCTTCCTGATAATCAGATTTTTCCCTATTGATTTAACAACTAATTCTGCCATTATTTTTTGTTTTTCAATAAGGCAGTATTGAACTAATTAAGGAAAGAGCAGAACCCTGTTCCCTGTCTGATGCACCTTGGATGGCGCTATTAACTTCTGATTCGAAAGCTGGATCATCTGCTTTGGTTTTTGGTTTTGAGTCTGCTCAGTATAAAGGGAATGTGCAAAGACAGCAAACAGTTGCATTTGGCTTGTAGGATTTTGCTATTGTCAACGACGTGTGAGAGGGGGCACAACCTGAATCCAGTGTCCCAGAAGGGAATGAAGCCTTGGTAACCTGCTGACACATTTTTTGCTTGTAAAGTAAGTTAAGCAAATCATCAGCATCAGACACTTTGCCATTTTAGTCGTTTCAGAACTGAATTTACACTTCTTTCCCCTTTGTAGATAAAAGTAATTTTTTGTTGTTTCATTAAAATGGAAGAAGGCTTTTAAAGCTGGAAAACACTCCTATCTGCCTGGTTCTGTTCCCTGCAGAGGCAGCCTTCTCAAGGAGTTAAAGCTTTAAACAAGAAGTGTTACATTGCTTTCATTTTCCAAGAGAAGCTGTACAATTCATGTGCTGTGTGTAGTAACACCAAGAACAGCTGGTTCTCTATAAGCTGAAAACAAGGAATCAAGCTCTCATTCGTGTGCACTAAGCCCCACCACAGAGGACACAGTAAAATGGGCAATTCAGACTATTCCCCAGGTGACACATTTATGGTAAAAAACAAAAAGGAATGCCCATTTGCTGAGAGACCATGTCTGCTGAACTAAGAGAGTATCGATAGCTTTTAACTGCCAGATCTTGTGCAGTTGGGAAGAAAGAGTTTATTTCTACCAGAAACATGAGTCAGAAATTAGTTTCTTTGAAATATAAACCACCTTTTCTGACTGTGGGACTGAGCATGGCATCATTGTACAAAGCTTAGTATGCACTGCATGGGAGATTTATCTACTGTGTGATATGTGTGAAGAAATGTAAAGAAAACCACAGGAAACCTTGGGCATTGCCTCGAGTTTAGCTGCTGGGTGACCTGAGCAGAGTGGGTTGTGTGTGTGCGTGTTTGTGTGTGTGTGTGTGTGCAAATACTTCATTTTTACCATTGCAGTTTTCATAATGGTATTTGTTTTCTCACTAAGTCCAGTTGGATTGGTTTTTTAAATAGTCTTCAGTGTAGAGGTGATACACTGAAGAGGTGATACACCATAAGGATATAGCCAACCAGTTGCAGTTAACTTCCAACATGAAAAAACCCCACAAAAACGCAAGTCTGAAATGTCTTTCAAGTCAACTTGGTTTATTTGGTGTTTTCCAAAGGTAGTTAAATTCTGGTTTTTACCCCCATGACCTTTACATGCGCATTAACAAAATGTATTTTCTTACAGCGTAACATTCAACCTTCATTTGGTACAGGTCACTTGCTCAGCAGCAAGGAATCTGTCTTGCTTCTAAGTTGGAACTTCACCCAAAAGAAAGGGTTCTCTAATTTCACAACCCCGTTGTTTCTGAACTTTGGTTGTTCCTGAACCTCATCTGTTGCAGAAGCAATTTTTAAAGCTTCAGCCTGCCGGCTCATCCTTCTTTTTCAGAATCTGAAATGGTATTATGGACTAATTCCACTTTTATCACAACAAATGAGTAGTTAAGGATGACAATGGAGCACTTGTAAGGGTTCGTTAGTGGGGTTGCATGAAAATGACTGAGTTTATAGTGCCAGAAAGATCTGAAATTCATGTCAGAGTATTCTCAGCTGAGGAATCTGAAATGAAGTACTGCCAAAGGAAAATGCAAGTAATTGAAAGAATAAACAGGAAAAGAGCCAGCTGAATTCTTTCAATTCTCTCTTTCTCTGTCAAACCTTTGACAAACCTTTACTGAATCATTTTATTGCCACTTAAAACAGCTTTAGAAGTGAGGTGTTGTAAGAAAAAGAGCTCAAAGCACACATAGTACAGAAACTCAGCGCATCTACATATACAGGTTTTGGACTCATGAAAAAAAGCAAACCAATTTTCTAGTGGTTTATGGCCTTTTTTATGAAGGAGAAGAAAGTTCATGCCATGTGTACTGAGCTTAAATGCAGGATTTTAAAAAAATCCGTATCCAGATTTAAAGTGAATAAATAGTAATTAAATGAAAGTAGAGGTCAGTGCTGGGTCAGCTGTTCCAGAACTGAGATCATTACTAGGAAAATACACAGGAAACCTCTCAGTTGCTATAATGCCTAAAATATAGATGATTATGATGATGATGATGTATAAACTCCCTGTTTCTCAGAGACTGGTCTGGCAGTTCAGATGGAAGAGGGGACAGACAGCAATAAAAAATCATGAGCCTTTGCTGACATTTACCACTAACACTCTGACTTTTGTCCAGTTTTGAAGAGAAGACCAAGTCTAATTTCTCTACTGCAGGATTTGCAAGTATTTTATTTGAAATCCTAGAGAAAGAAATCTTGAATTCTGCCACTATTCACTTTGAAAGTGTTCTCTGTCACTGTGCATTTATTGATTTCCACATACCTACAAACTACACTAAGGTGTAAGTAGCCAGTACAGTCAGAGAAGAGCCTTGGGCAAAGGAGCAGCTTCTGACTCCCAAAAACTGGGGTGGGTTTTCCAGTGAAATGGCGTGCTGCTTTTTTTTTTTTTTTTTAATTTGTGACCTGTAGTATTTGGAACTAGAGTCACGCTTCCTGTGTGCCTAGTGTAAGAGTTCCCCAGAGGAGGGGTAGGTCTGTACTCTTTAAACCACACTGACTGTTGCACTCTCCTCTGGCTAACAGGGAGGACAGGGTAAAACCCATGATCTGCATCTGCAAGAACACAGCCACTGGCAAAAGGAGAGGTGGAATTATGAGCACTGGATCTAAGCTGGGAAAACAGCTTCTAGCGATCATCAGTGCCATGTTGTAACACTTCATCTACACTAACTTCCAGAAAACACATTTCATGCTACAGCTTTCAAATGCGGTTGGGAAAGAACAAAAAGAAGTGCTGGTGCTTGGGACTGGAGATAAACAAACTCAGCTGCATAGCTTAGCTGGCACCTGAGCTCCTGATCCTAATTCTGCAGACCACACTTCCTCAATGAAAATCCTCCTCTGGGACTATACAGAGTGCATCTCATCTCTGTTTCCTATGCTTCCATTATCTGAGCCAATAATTAAATATTTCTTTCCTATTCCAAACATTCATAAAACAAAGCAGCAGTAGTTCAGAATAGTATCGCTGTAGCCTAAGTGTTCTGAATAGTTGTGAGGCACCTTATAAACCACTATAGCTGTTCTGCCAGAGCTAGTATAAGGCTTTTAAAATGCAAGTGTTAAAAAGAGCATAAAGAATTGTGCAGCTATTGCAAAATACTTAACCAAGTTACTAGGCAATTTCCTTCCAAATGGAGCTGTTAGGCAGCAATGCTCCTGGGCTGATTCACCTCCTAGCAAGGCCTTCTGGAAGTCACGTCTACCTGAAAGCTGTGAATTTGTACATCATACTGAAAGGCTTGGTTTTCTTAGTACACATTCATATAATACAGAATTTGCAAACCAGTACAAAATGCTCACATTTCAGGTTTATATATAAATAGTGAGTACCTTTTACACCACATAAAGGAAAATTTCCTTCACTTGAGAGCATGCCTTTTAAGCAATCATTGATTTGGACAAATGTATTGGAAAGTGGCAGTTATCCACATTTTAGCAGCAGTCAAAAAGGCCAGGAAGGGATTAGAAATCTAAACAGAAATTCCTGCAAGATAGCGAAGGTCAGGTCCGGGCAGCAGTTAGGCAGCATTGCAGGGGCTGTGTGTGCACTGTCCCAGTGCAGCCCAATATCCTGCTGAGCACCACTCCCAGCCCAGGGCTTCCCAGGCAGCTGCAGGAACCCCAGGCAGGACTGCGATGGAGGATTCATCTTCTCAGGAGGTTGTGCCTTTCTTAAAGGTTAGTGACACAAAAAGTGAAGTTAAATCCTTTTTCTGCCTCTTGGGTGCCTGGGAACATTCCTGATAGTTGCTGATGAAAGAAGGAGGGGACTGCATCTTGTTAAGCTTGACTTCTGTTGTGGTACTGAGCATTACAGGTCTTAACAGATACTTGCTTTGTTTATTTTCTTTTGGGTTGAATCAGTCACACTTGTTCTAGTGTGACTGAGATCTGAACCTGTCCTTGAAAGCATCCAAGCTTTCAAACTGTTTGGACACACACAGCTTTAATTGTGGTGACAATGTAGGTATCTCAAGTCGCAGAGACAAACTGTGTAACCTTGGCTCTGTTGATGGCTCGCACAGTGGAGCATTCAAATGGTATTTGCTACAAGTGAACACTGGACAAACTGCTATCAGCTATATTTGTGAATTGGTGTGAAAATCAGGTCCTTTGATTTGGTTAGGAAGCCCAGCGCTGGGTGGTGGTGGTGAAGAATCCTCAACTCCTGGCTTGGGAGCAGGGAGTCACCTGGCTCAGCCCAAGGCCCCACACGAGGACCTGCCATAGGCACTTCATTTTTAGGTGCAGCTACACTACGACTGCAATCCACCCCCAGGAAATGTGCAGCTTTGTCCCGCTGTTGGAAGTGATGTGCCCGGAGCTGATGGCCGAAGGTGGCTGGAGGCGCTTTGCAGAGGGCTGTGCAGGGTTTGGCTTTGGATTGCTATTTACAGGCACTTCGCTGTCCTCATACCTGTGAGCTCTTGAACACTGACCACGGCTGAAGCACCTTCTGTGGATTTCCATACAACTGCACACCAATGCTAAATACTACTTCGATGTAAACATAAACCTCTTCACAAAAAATAAACACATGCTACCAGTCCAACCCTAAAGCCTAGAGCAATAAAAAGTCAGATCAAGCCTAAATACACATTAAATAGCTTTGGAGTAAAATTAAATTAAAAGCTAAATTACAAGCATGTAAGATCTCTCTTGCTACTGACTGATTATTTTCTAGCCCTGGGTCACGCTTTATATCTTCGCACTGTCTTGCTTTGGTGGTTCTGCTGACTGTGTTTCCAGGACTGAATATTTCACTGGGGAGAAATAAAAAAAAACCCCACATGAGTACAATACCACACGATGGAACCAGGGCACAAGAAACGGGTGCCCAGCGCTGGCTGATTGTATTTGACATTGGAAAAGCCTTTGCAGCAGCCTTGATTGTCTGTGACTGAAAGGAAGATCATGCTTCTCTTGTGCAAGGCACTCTCGATGGCTGGATACTTGAAAGCTAAATGTTAACTGCCATCGTTTGCAGCATGAGCTCCTTGGGCTCTTACCACGGCTTTCCTTTGTGTGCAATAAAGGGGTAAAAGCACTGTGGTGGGTGTTTCTCAAAGAGCTGTAGCATCACCTAAGCGGTGCCTTCATCAAAGGGACACGGCAGCTCTGTGCAGCACAGGGACTTGAAGGAAGTGCCTCGGTGAGGCTGTTTTTGTGGAGGGATGCAGGCAGGGGTGGGGATACAAGGCTCTCACCCTGGGGTTCCTCGCTGACGACGGCTTCCATGTTTTCTCCTTTCACATACTCCGCGTTCAGTCCCTCTGAGAAGTACAATAGAGAGAGTGAGATGGGAAGGGTAGAAAGTAAAATTACTTGCTTTCATGCCTTAAAAACTCTGGTAATGGGCCTCAGAGCTGTAACAGCCAAGATGCCTTTTTGCAACCTCCTCTGCAGTGACAGCAGCACAGAAGTCTCAGTAACCCACAGCCAGCGCCGAGACTCGCTGGGTTTCAAAGTGCCCACGGAGCTCCTGGCAGGCACAGCTCCAGCAGCAGCTCTTTTGTCTGAGGCTCCTGCTTCATCTTTATCATGCGAGGCAGCCCAGCGAATTCCTGTCTAAGGCGCTCAGCTCCAAGGAGTGCGGGAGGAGCAAGGGAGGAAGGCATTCTGGACAGGACTGCTGTGCAGCAGCAGAGATGTGCCACAGCCTCATTAAGAGCTAAGTTATGCAGAGCTTCAAGAAGCAGTTCAGAGCAGGGCTGTGGTGATGAAGCACCATCCCAGTGGGGTGTCAAATCCCGAGTAAGTCCCTTATTTAAATGCAAAGAAGTTCCCAGCGTTATCAACAAGTGGAGCTGAGGCCAAGGAGCGAGGCTGGGCACTGCTGGGCAGGGGTGGCTGCAGGAGGGTGGGCAGGGGGAAGGGGATGGTCCAGCTCAGAGCTGCAGATGAATTAACACAGTCTGGGGTGTGCCATGGACATCAGATATCCTCAACAGCTCCTCTGAGGGACAGCTGTGGGGACTGGCATAGGTGGGAGTGCTGTGCTAACTCTTGCATCCGTTAGGGAGGGATTAGGGTGCTGGTCTGCAAAGGAAGCCTGCAACTTTTAGGCATCTGTAACTTGTTTGCACATCTAAATGTGGCTCAGGGTGTGGCTGGTACTGACTGTGCCTCACCACCAGGTTTGGATGGGGCTCACTGGTATCTCCCAGTGAAGGAGGGAGGCAGGGAATGATGCCAGGGCCAAGCCAGACCGAACCTTTCGCAGCTGCTGCCTCCAAGGCACAGGAGAAAAAGGGTTCTGCAACTGGCTGGAAAAAACCCATGAAGTCCCCATGCCAGCAGACACTGCAGCCTGCAGCTGGCCAAGCCCTGGAGGCAGTGGGGGCTCAGCTCCCACCCTGCCCAGGCACAGAGAGAGCTCAGGGACACCAGGAGGCTGAGCCACAGCCCAGGGCATGGCTGGTGAGGAGGAGGTGAGGTGTAAGCAAAGAAAGCAGGATGAAGAGTCCTAGGCAGCATTGTCCTTTAGAGGAATCATCACCAAATGCTCCTCAGGAGAGACTCCAAGCTGAAGGACAGCTGGGCAGAGAAAGAGCCAAGCCTGTTCTTCCGTGCAGCAAGCCAGTGGTCACTGCACGCCACCACTGCCTCCACCCAGACATGTGTTTTGCTGGGATAACACCAAATGCAATTTATGTTTTTTCAATAAAAAGCCACTTTTGCAGCAGCTGACGGCTCTTAGATTTCTGTCATGCATTGCAATGCATCTAAGGCCTGACATTAGCCCAGCATGCCATGTCTGATGGCTTAAATTAATCCTCCTTTATAATTAACTTTAATTTCCTGCTGCCTTTCTGGGGCTTTGTGTCTCTCAGCTTCCCCCTCATCAAAGCCTTTACTCCTTTTTTTTTTATTATTTATTCTTGCCAAAATATCATTTAAGTGGGGGGAATATACAAGGGTGTTTCATTCCATCACATTCATTTGACTTTTCCTGCTGATCTAATTTACCAAAATGCTGTTTGTTTCAGGCACAACTGGGAAAATAGCACGATTCCAGCAGAAATTTCCAACCCCAAACACCCTTTCCCTAGAGCAAACAGGACTCACAGGAGATTTCAACTGATTAATTTTTAAAAAGAGCTTTTCCCAGCTGCTTGCAACCTCCCTGCCATGAAGAGCTGCAGGAGCCCGCCAGGGCCAGGTGAGTGCTGTGAGCTGAGGCTGAGGACCTTCCTGCAGTGCTTGCACCAAGCAGCTTTATAGGGCAGCTCGTGCACAAGGTGTTTCCTGCGAATAGTGAGTTTTGCTGTTAAATTTGCAGTTCCCCACAGTGATTGTCACACACCTGCTGAGGGTGCAGTGGGCTGAAGCCCCACATGCAGACACTGCCCCTGCTTCCTTCCCTGCAGCCCGGTGAGTTTTTACTGCTTGCTGAGGTTTGGGGGGGGGGTGGTTTGTTTATTTTGGAGTGGGATTTTTTTTGTGTTTCCTGTGTTTGGTATTGATGGTTTGCTCTCAGGCTGTGTCTGTGGGGTGTGAGGGGCAGTGTGCACCCCGGGGGTGGCAGCAACTCCTGGGGCTGCTGCTGCTGCTGGGTCCCTGCCTGTGCAGAGCCTGACATAGGGGGCTCAGTGCCTGGGGCTGGGGCTTTGTTCCACCAGCTCAGGGGCACTTGACCTTCGGGGTGAAATAGGTGTGCACTTGCTCTGTGCCCCGAGGGGCTGGGCAAGGACTTACGCTGGATGCTGAAGCAGAACTTCTTCTGCTGGTAGGAGATGTAGCTGGAGACAGCCCCGATGAGCGCCATGGCCAGGCCGCTGGCGATGCCGGCGATGGTTCCCGTCTCTGCCACTGTGGGCACAGAGAGAGCTTTGTGGGGGGCACACACACCCCCCACCCCATCCCATCCCACCCCATCCCACCATCCACGCTGGCACTTACCGCTGTAGCCGTCGTCACTGTTGCCGCCACTGCTGCCACTGCCACCTGCACAGACACAATGCCATCAGTGGCTCTGCACCCCTCTGCTCCCCCCACTGCCGTGCTGAGAGGGAGGGAGAGAGGGGACACACAGGACAGGGGTGGCAGTGTGGCCCCTGGGCTGGAGGTGGGCAGATGCCCCCATGGGATGTGACATTTCTGCTGCCCCACACTCTGCTGGGCTGTTTGTTGTTGCTTTTCAGAGGGCTTTGAAGCTGCTCCTCTCCCTCTGTGTGTGTGGGAAGGGGGGATTTTTGGGGGATCCTCTGTCTGGGACACCTCTGCCTGTCTGACAGGCACCCTCAGCCCCACCTTTTACACCTCTGCTGCTCAGGGTCAAGGGAACACCTGAAGGGCTGTCAGAGCATTACACAGCACACTGGTGCCATCACAGGCAGGTGACTGGCTGAGCTCCATCATGTCAGGGAACCCTCAACTGGCTTGAAGTCTATTTCAACATCACCTTCCCTGGAGAAACTGAGCTGGGAGGAGAAGGTGCTCCCACTGGAAAATGCAGTCCTTGCCAAGTCCCTTACATCCTGAATTTATGGAAGCAGGTCAGCATTGTATTAATGCCTCTGTTGCATCTTGTCCTTGGCACAGGGATTTATTAAATGTTGATTGGACTCGTGGTGTTCAGCTCTTTATGCGAGTGCTTTTAATATTTAATACTGTGGATCCTCGTGAGTGCCCAGCCTTATCCGATTGTTGCTGGATTTCCCCCTTGTTCCAGACACTGGTGTGGCAGAAGGCAAATGAAGGCATGTACCCACTCATGGCACCAGGGTGCCCTCGAGGTGATAGAGGAGACACAGGTCCTGTCTGCCCTGGTGGCAGTGGAGCTGCAGAGCCCCCACAGGATCAAATCCAAGCACCTCCAACTGCTGGCACCACGTGTGACCTTGGAGGCCAAAAACTCTTCCCCTGGCTACATGGCAGAGACCTGTTTTCCCCCACTGTGGAAGTGAACACTGCTCTGCACAGGGCTCTTTCCAGGAGCTGGTGGTAACCCTGAGCCGTGACTGCTAAAGGAAAAACCATGCACAGCTCACCACTTACCCTTCTTCTTGTCTGGGCTGTAGCCACCATCCACAATGCTGGCCAGGTCATCGTCTGAAAATCCTTTAAAAGGAACAGGAACAGTGGTTGGCACCTGAGGGAGCCACAGCTGTGCCAGAGGTTGGGATCATGCACTGCTCCATCCCTGCTGAGAACTGGGACTGCTCAAAAAGTAGTTCTGCTTCTCTCACAGTTGCCAGATGTTAACTCTGAATTATTTTAAGGTCATAGAAGAGGTAATAACTGACTAGTTTAAATGCTAGTGTATAATTTTTTTAACTGAAATGACTGATGTATTTAAGAGTTCATGAAATGTTTTGGTGCTCAGCCTCAGCTGGCAGTGGAGGAGGCAGGAATAAGTGGTTTGTGTGCGCTGTGGCCATGCTGCTGGGGACCAGTGAGCCCCTAGCAGCACCAGCTGGGCCTGGGGTCCTGCAGGCAGGAGCTGACCCTTATCCTTCCCAGGGGGACAGAGAAGTCCAGGGGAACAGCAACAGCATGTCTCAGTACAGGTGAAAAAGTTACCTTGTAGCGGGCAAGTCTAATTAATGCAGGATAAGTACAGAGAAGCAGAAATCTGCAGCTGAATGAGTGGTGCTTTGAACATCTCAGCTCCAGTCCCAGAGGGAGCCCTGGGGTGCAGCAGGGTGTGTGATGGGAGAAGAGACCCAATGCCAAGACAGCAAAAGGTTCCTTCTCTGATGCTGTGCCTTGTGAAGGTTTTCCTTTGCCTGAACAGCCTGGAAGAGATTGCCTTATTCATCAGCTTACCACAAAAACCAGATTTATGGGCTTAGTAATGTGTGAAAAGAATGAAAGGCCTGACTATGCCAGAGCCTGGAGTGGTCCCAGGCAGTCCAGGGAGCAGCGATGCCGGGGGAACGTGTGCGCTGGTCTGCGGCCAGTGCTGCGTTCCAGCAGTTCAGCGCCTCAGCCTTTCCTGCAGGAGCCTGAAACCTCAGCAAACCCAGAATACCAAAGTGCAGACAAGTCACCTAGTTAATACAACATCATAAAATGCCTGCCTGTTAATTACGCGTGCGAGCAGGGTATACAACCATCCCGGCATCCATAAAGCAGCCGTGCAAAGTCTGCTTCCCAGCTCAAGTGCTCAGGGGAACAATCCTCACAGACAAATGATTCATTCACTGGAGTATTTCAGAGATGGAAAATGAACCCTCCCAGCCCATAGTGTGTGTTATGCCGGGACCTGAGCCTGCTCTAGATTTACACCTTGGCAGTGACTGCGAACCCCAGCAGCACATGCCCTCGGTTAAAGAGCTGTCAGCTATGGGGTGGGGGAACTCAACACAACCACAGCAACTTAACGGGTCAGAAGAGACTCTGGGGAAAAAAACTGCAGATAGACGGGGAGCAAGCTGTTAGGAAGAGCCCCTCTCTGCCAGTGATTTAAGGCAGGGGCTCCTTCCCACCCCAGGACCAAGCTGCCTGTGGAAACATCCCCAGTTTGGGCAGGCAGGACAGGGGCGGTGGATCCTGCAGTGGACAGGACATCAGTCCAGGCAGCACCATCAGTCTTTGTGCCATCACATGGTGGGAATGGTGTCTGGCAGTGAAGAGCTTGGGAGGATCTCCTGCAGGTGCCAGGGAACAGCAGGGCTGGTAGCAAGCAGGACAGAGAGGAGAGGTCAGCCTACCTTCACCTGGCCTTACGTCCGCCCTCCCAGGATCTTTCCTATCGTTCTTATCATCAAGGGCATCAGCCAAGTCAAAATCCATAGGATCCTTTTCTAGAAAACAAGATCAGGATTAGCAGTGTGGTGATGGGCTGAGGAACTTTGCAATTAATTCATTAATCAGGGGAAAGCACTGTTGAAAGAGAAGAAGACCAGAGAAGAGAAATATCAGGACAAGGGCAGTGCCACCATCATGGCACATCCCAATCCTCCACCTGTGCTGACAGCAGAGCTGGGGTGAAGCTGCAGGGGCTGTGCAGATGATGCTCACCTGGCTTACGCTTAGGAGGGGCTCTTGTAGTTTTTGGCTGCTTGGTTGTCGTGGTGCGAATGACATCCCAAAAACCAGTGTCTGAAGGGAGCAAAAACAACCGACCAGAATGATGTCAACCTCTGAAATGGGGGTTCAGATGAGTACTGTGAAGGAAAACCCCCTTCCTGCTGGGAGACTGGGGCTGCACTGGGCCAGTTCAGTGCTCTGGTCCTTACACAGCTTCAGCTGCAGTGACACTGGGGGCATTTCTGCCCCTGGGTGCCCAGGGGAAGCTCGAGCCCCAGGCAGCTCTGCATTACCTGGCTTGCCTGGCCTGGGGAAGGGCTTGGGAGTTGGCTTGGCTGGTTTGGTGGTAGTCTCCACAGGCCAGTCAAAGTAATCATCCAAATCGAAGTCTGCAGGAGAGAAAGGATTGTTAAACTCCTGTTTGTGGGGACGGCACAAGGCTGCTGGCACACATCCCACTCTGTGGGTGTTGGGCACATGGTGCTGCACCATTGCCAGGGGCTCCCATGTCAGGCTGGAGCTGGAAAGGGCATCCAGCCACTCTGCTGCTCAATCATGACCTACCACAAAAGCTTCAGACAAACCTGGCCCCCGTTTCACTCTCCCCATCCAAGCTGTGGCTGCTACCCAGCCCCACCAATCCTGAAATAATTAACTTTTGGAAAGCCCTGCTGGTACCTCAGCATCTCCTGAGAGCTGATGCAGATGAGAAGGGGCTCTGGGACTGAGCTAGTGGCTGAGACTCTACTGCTTTGTGCAGCTGCCCATGAGTGACCTTGAGCTGAGCAGGTTATGCGCAAAGAGGGGCCAAGGCACGGGAACCCACTGCAGGAGCCTCTCAGTGCCATCATTCATCCAAAAAACACTCCCTGGGGAAGAAGCAACTGGCTGAGACAAAGCCTCAGCCTCTGCATGTGTCCATTTCCCAGGGAGGGTTTACTGGATCAAACACTAAAGCCCTGCGCATGCTTCTGGTACTTGGCTCTTCTTGTGCCTAGCAAAGACCATGGTCAAGGAGCCAGACAGTGGAATTTGCTTAAATTTATGCCAAGATCCTCATGTAGGGGTGAGCAGATTCACTTCCGAGCGCTCCCCTGATACAGTTTATTGCAGGCTCCTCCAGCGGGGTTGGGCAACCCTTCAGCTCCTGTGACCGTGCTATATTTAACTGGGGCTCTTTGGCCACAGCTGAGCCAGTGGAGCTGCTGGCAACAAAACTTGTGTGAATTTAAGGGAGCTCCTCAACTGTGGCACTGCTGGGAGCTGGCCAGCCAGCTCATTTGATGTGCACAAACAGTCGGGAGACCCGTTCTCCCCTGGATGGGGAAGTGTCACCAAGATGGGACTTTCCATGGAGGTTGGGAATAAAAAAAGGAAGGAAAATATCCTCTGGACTTCCTCCTGGAATGAAAGCTAGCAGGTGCCACACAGACAGGAACAAAAGCCCTTGTGTAGCTGAGCAGTGATTTGTGTCTTCTCCATTAGGATACTGCACAGTGTGCGAAATTCAGCCTTGGCTGTAAATGCTCTGCTGCCATTCACCTTCAGCATGGACAGAAATATCAATATTGCATTACTTTGGTGGCACAGGAGCAATGCATGTGCACACACCAGCTCCAGCTTCCCCACGGGCAAGTGAAGGGGTCCCAAAGAAGCTGCTGAGGCAGCAGCACCCAGCCCCACCCAGGCAGCCCATGGGGGCTTGCACAGCTCAATCCCACGGGAAACACACAGGGCTGACAGGATGTGCATGCAGATAGATCTCACCTGTCCCACCTGCCGGCTTTCTGGGGCCCTTGGGAGTGGCTGTGACAAAAGAGAGGGGGAGGAAGAGTGTTAGTCATAGGTGTCACCAAAAATGGAGAATAAATGGCAAATTCTCTGGACGGAGAATAAACAGCAAAGATTCCACCACAATTTTCTGCCATCTGCATTTGTAAATTCAGGGCACAGGGCCCCGAACACCCCGCATACAATGTGTGGCCACAGGGATTGGGACTGCCCCTGGATGAGAACAGAGCCCAGTGTTCCACAAAGCACTGCTGCCTGGGGCTGAGCCAGCACCCCATCCCAGCTGGTGCAGAGCAGGGAGCTGGTGCAGAGCAGGGAGCTGCTACAATCTGCTCTGAGCTAAGGCTCCTGCATACAGCAGCAGACAGGCAAGGACAGACACTGTATAGAACAGTGTGGAAACCAGCAGTGAGTTGCCAGTGTTTCGTTGTCCCTGGCCTGGTCAGTCAGCCCAGTGACAGATAATTTCCAGTGCTGTTCTATGCACAGGAGGTTCCCTGTCAGCTGCAGGGATTTCAGTGACACCCTGATACTCAGATCCCAGCCCCCATGGCTGCTCCTGGGCTAAAACAAGCTACAGCCAGCCTGTGAGGTGGGAGGGAGGGAGCAATATGGAAACCACTGCCTATTAATAGTGGTTGGTATTACCAAGTATATGAATAAATTATGAGCAAGAGCTGTGGCCACTCCATTCCCATTAATTTCCATTAGACTGGAGTGGTGCTGCTGGGGTTCATTTCCAGTGTGTTGGTATGATTTGATGTGACCCAACTGCAGACCCTAGGTTTGCTTTTTTCTGGGGCTGACATGATGAATGCAGAGTGGGATGCAGCAGCTGGGGAGGCCTTGGGGACAGGGCTGCCTCTTCCCTTCGCTCACTGCTGGGGCTCCAGCCTGGGGAACACCACTTGTCCTGCACATGAGGTGGCCATTAGTCATTTCTGACCAGGTCTCCTCACATGCTGCATTAAAGGGCTTGCAAAATCCTAGATGAGCTGCATCAGGCCTGTGACCAAGTCTGATACCCCATGGCCTATCCTGTCCCCCAGCACTTTGCACACTGCAGGAGAGCTGCAGAGAGCATCCTCTATTCCACATAACTCCAAAGTAACACAGCACAAGTGTCTGTGCTGTCAGACCATAGTGTAAGAGGTTTCAAACAGTTACAGCTTTCCCTTCAATACGTGTGGGTATGTCCTGTGTGATCCCAGAACCTGGCATCGCTCAGGGTGCAATCCCTGCTGCTGCCCAGCCAGGTGTAGGGTCTGGGGACAGTCACCATGAACTGTGTGTGAAGGGCTGGGCAGTGAGAGGTCCTGCCTGCTGCTGTTTGCAGCTCTGCCACAGCATCTCCATGGCTGGGCAGCAAAGGGAGCCAGAGACGTGGGTGCAGAGTGCTCTTGGGCTCAGCCCTTGGCACTGGGGGAAGGTTTTGTCCTTGGGGTGTAAAACACCAAATACTGAATGCTGCACGCCAGCAGCGAGGCACCTCCTGCAGAAGTGAGTTTCCTTTGACTGATGGGCTGCACTGGAGCTCGGGAGAAGCAGAGCAGTGCCCTAAGGTGCTGCTTGCCTCCCCAGGCACCACTCTGCAGTGGGAGCAGGGAAGGACCTGCGCTGCCCCTGCCTGGCTGGGCAAAGGTGCTGGGCAAAGGTGCTGGGCAGCTGGCTGAAACAAGCTGCCCTCCCCGGCTGGGAAGGGAGTGGATGACGTGCTGGTAGGCATTACTAAGGGATGCAAGGAAGCCAAAAGGGCAAGTTCAGTGCCACTGCTGCCTCAGAGCACAGGTGTGCTGTGCCTCTGTGATTCCTCACAGGTGACAGGAATTGCAGGACGCCTGGTCAGCTCAGCCAGCTCCACCTGTCTGCAAATCCATACCATGTCTCCCAGGCAGAGATGATGAGGTAGCTGCATCCTCCACCGCCCTCCCACCAGCATCAGATCCCAAAGAACAAATCACATCTATTAACATCTATTTGTTTGCTCCTCTTCAAAACAACGCATAAATGTGACTTACGTCGCTTGGTGACGGGGTCAAACAGGGCATCTTCTAGGTTGAAGTCATCTGCGTCATCCCCATGACCTGGAGACAGAGAATCAGCACTGGCTGTACTCACTCCACAGAGTAAAACACCTTTAAATAAGGCATGGCTAGACTTGTTTGTTCAAATTGCTTTAGTTCTTTGCTGGTTTTTTCCAAGCCTGACCCAACACTGGTGATGAGGAAGATATCAGCCCTCTCCAAATGCTGTGACTGTTAAATTGCAGAGCAGTCATCTCTGGATTTTCCATTTGTCTGCCCTAATGGATGTGGTATAAAGACACATGTTATGCTTAAACTTGTCAAGGAGAGCCTACCAATTCATCTCTCGAGCTGCCACTCATCCCTGGCTGTGCTCACGATTATATGTTTGCTAAACACCATGAAAACATTGGGACAGTGCAGACAAATTCGGTGACAAACAAAAAAGCCTTATGCCCCTCTTCTTCTCGAGTGCCTTCCAACATCAAAGGCTCTGCATGAAAAAGCTGTTGCTGGCTGCCAAGCACGACTTAGCATTTCAGAGGCTGCCTGCATCATTCTGCCTTGCAAATGCGAACCAGGACCAAAGCCCCATCCCAGGAATATACCTGACAGGCACGGGCAGGTTTTTTTGTTAGAGATGCCTCACCACAACTCCAGTCCCATATCCCAGGGATAACTCAGGGCTACATCATGTTCTCCTGCAACAGGGCCAGCTAATCCTTCCTTTCTCTGTCTTTTTTTTGCATGGCATTAATTACTGTTGACTTACCCTAGTTCTGAATGTATTTGTCTTGATAAATTCATGCTTTTACATCTCGGAGCATGCTGAGTAATTAATATCCTTTGGGTTTGCTAAGTACTGCAGCACTGCAAGAGAACATTAAAATGGCTTTCCTCTTCTTCCTACTGCTAAATGGATTTAGCTATTGCCACCTGAGCTCCAGCATGCTTCATGAATAAATTTAAAGCTTTACTGACAAGGACAATAACAATGGGAAAGCACCAGTCCATCAGAGAGCAGGTATCAGCGTTTCAGTGAAAAACTTCTACTGAGAGTGGTCACTAAGTACTGCAACAGCTGCAGCTCCGGTTCCACTTACTCACACATCACCTCTCATCTCGTTTGCCGTCTGTTAAATGTACCCTCAGCAGCCCTGAGGGTGATGTATGTGATGGGGCTGGGGCTGAGGAGTCGCTGCGGGCTTCTCCCCCCGGCAAAGGCTCGGCATTAGGCGCTGCTGGAGGGGATGTGTAAGGAATGAGTGTCCCCAGCCCACGCTGGGTTTCTCAGCGAGCTGAGCGATGCCAACGCTTCCCTGCAAGCCTGGAGGATCGGCCGGCAGCGGGCGGTGCAGGGAAATCCGTGTGAAATCCACAGGGAGAGGCATGCGGAAGAGCCTCTTGCTCAGCGCAGCAGGGCTGTGTCTGCCACCCTCAGCCTCCCTCCATGCCTCTCTCCTCCCTTCCCGAAATCCTTCCCTCTTGAGCCTCATTGCTGGTGAAATATTGGCACTGTGAGACAGGTGATGCTCTGCTCTGACAGCCTGGGTGAAGCCACAGGGTTCACAAGTGGTCTGTCAGTGCAAAGGAGCAAAGTCAGGAATGTGCAAGGCCATCCACAGGGCTGAAAAACACCTGCCCAGCTCCAGGGCTTGCATGGGGGAGCTGCTAAACCACCAACAGCCCTGCTGAGACTCAACACACTCATCACTGCTGTGGCAAACTCTCTCAGCCTTGTCAGTCTGACAATTTCATTCAGTCTTCCTTTTGCAGAATGGCTTTTTCCCCAGTCTTTACTGGATTTTTAGGAACCAGCAGGCCTCCATCATTCTTGTCTTGCTATTTTAAAGCGTGCTTAAAAATAGGCGGAAGGGGAAACCCACGTCTCGTCTCTGGCAGGATAAGGAGCATTGCCAACCAGGCTGGGGAAATGTTCAGTCACCATGTGAGCTGGCAGGAGCGATGTGGTGGCAGCACCATGTCGCACTGGTATGCCAGGAGCCCTCCCTTCCCTCTGCTCTCCATGATTAAGTCAATATTAAGGTACTGACTTGCTGCACGCTGAGCCTGTGTTAGTGAATCCTTGCTGTGCTTCACCGTCGGTGTAGGAGCCCAAATTCCAAGGGTGGGAGTGCACAGAGGGGTGTGTGCAGCTCACACTGTCTGCTGAAGGGCTCTGGGGGTTGTGGGGCTGCATGGAGATGTCCCCCCAGTGGGAACGAGGCCCTGCAGGGAACAGAGTGTCCCAAAAAATGGGCTCCCCCTGCCTGGGTTTGGGGGGTTCACTGGACCCACCAGCTGAGAAGCACTTACACCTCCCTGGGCTTGCTGACAGCTCCCCTTGGCAACTCTCCCCACAGGATGAGAGGGGGGTGCCCCTTCCAAAACCACTCTCCAAAGAGCCAGCTGGCACATGAAGGGGTCCAAGGGGGGTGAAAGGTGCTCAGGGCCCTCCATCCTCCTGAGGCTGAGGTAAACAACTGCTAAAGTGTCCTGGGCTGGAGCTGCATCCCAGAGGCTTTCCCACACTGTCGGGAAAGGTGTGAATGTTGCCCAAGTGAGGGTTGGGGAAACTGTCACTGCACTGAATTGCCCAGTAACACCTTCCCAAGGAGCTGCAGTGCTTGGCACAGCCCATACCCAGGGCTTTCCCAACGCTGCCCATGGCAAACCGACATCCTTTTCCAGGATTCCCCTAGGTGTTGGCAAGGATTAATAATAGATTGCCAGTTAATTGAAGCTGACAACATCTCTATTTCATGCAAAGGGTGTTATAGAGATGTATTACACCTTTTATGGATCAATAACAGAGCACTGCTGTCACAGGCACACAAACTCCCCTGCTCACTCCAACAGATAAGACTGGAACGCTCTCCTCTTTTTTCAGTTATTAAGTGGTAACAAATCTGGCACTTCATGGCCAGACACTGAAAACCCCACCAGCTCTTGGTATGTGTGTTTACCATGCACATGCAGTTTTGTTGGAGGCAGCACTGCTGCTCCCTGCACTGTCCTGTGCAATCCCTTTGGCCCCTGACAATGCTCTGCAGTCACTGGAGGAGTGGGGCTGCCAAAGCCCATCCTCTGATGGGAACCCATGCACAGCACCAGGTATTTTATATTAAGGGTTTATACTTTTTGGGAGGGGCTGGGGCCCATTCCTGGGGCCCATCCCATTCACAGGCTGCTGAGCTGCAGCAGTTTGTCAGTAATGCCCACGAAGCAGTCAGGGTCATGCATGCCCTGATGTCACCTGCCTGTAGGACACCCCAGCTGCAACCTGTTACAGGGCCACAACAGCAGTGATAAGCAAAACCCCCCTCTGCTGGCTGCTCAGCGCTGGAGAGCAGTACAAGATCCTTGTCAGGGCTGGTGACTAGGCTAGTTGAGGTTATTTTTTTCCCTACCCTTGCACGGGGTCTTTGGAAGAACTCTGTTCTCTGGCTGCTGGGAGAAAACACACATTCCCAGCTGGGGGCAATTCCAGCCCTGTGTGCCACCAGCCAAGGGCACTGGAGCATCCATGGGACTGCAGTTCCGTGGTGAGGGTGAAATGGGCAAATGAGATATATTTTCCATATTTTTATTTAAGCTGAAAATCCGAAGAGACCAAACTGGGACATCACATGGCACCCAATATGAATCCCCCAAAGCCAGGTGGGGAGGTGGGGGGACCCCAAGGCTGCAGCTGTGCCAGGCAGGAGCTGTAGAACAGGGGTGAGAGTTATGGCCAAGCCAGCACGGCAGACTCCCCCACCTCTTGCTGAGTCCCCTCGCCTTGCCGGGGGTATTTTTAATCAGAGCTAGCTGCTCTTTGAAGGTAGAAGGGTTTTGTGCCTTAATGTATTCTCTCCTCATTATTTTCTGTAGCAGGCAGCTCAAACACACAATTGTACTCGTCAGCTTTTTAGTTTTTACAATTATATATATATTCTAATTAAGCCCCACTGTTTGACAAAGCTTGAATTACAGTATCATAATTCACACCCAGTATATTGCCAGGCCGTCTGCAGCACTCGGAGCGAGGTGTATTCCATTTTTAGCGGCAGCCCACGGATCTCTTTGTGCAATATATATGTGTTTAGCTTCCCTGGGAATAGAGAGCCTGCGACGATACGAGATTGACAGCCCGGGAGATTACGGGAGAATGCAAAGCAGGTACAAGGGCAGCAGAAAGTAATTCCAACTGCCTGACTTTTATGCAGCCACCTTAGAAGCAGTGCAGCGGGCGGGGGAGCAGGAGGAAAGCAGGAAAGAGAGTGCTGAGGTAGCCAAAAGGGTCTCCCCAGTGACCAGCCTCATCTTTTTGGCTCCAAGTTATGAAATTGGCACATGCAGGTGGTTCCCTGAGGCTATGCTGGGACCTCTGGGCAGGGCGCTAGGAAAGGAGGGGTTTGGGAGCAGAGCTGTGGTGCTGGGGCTCGACTGCATCCTCTCAGTGGGGTTTCTGCCATCTCAGCAGAGACACAGCCCCAAAGGTCTGTGGGGAGTAAATGGCTGCTGCTCCACGGGCACAGGTCTGCCTTGCAGCAGCTGGGGTGCCTCGGGCAGCAGCGAGGGTCCCCAGGGACCTCTCCTGGAGCAGGCAATGGCACAACACCACTGGCCAGAGCAGTGATCCCAGGCAGGACAGAGCCAATGCCTCCACCACTGCTGTCTGGGCACTGGCCCCAGCCACTGGCAAATGCGTGGGAAATTCACAGCGAATTCCAAATTCTTTCTGACTGCTAAAGTTCCATGTGTGCAGGGAGAGCAGTGCCCCTCAGAGCTGGGGTGTCACAGACAGCCTGTGGGAGCAGTGCTGCTGGGCAGGTGGCTAAGGGCAGCTTCTGTGCAGCTGCACTACTCTCTGCAGACAGGCCAGGCTGGCCCCTCAGCACACACCTCCTCCTCAAGGTAGCTGTGCCTTGAAAAGCAGACTCGGAACCACCTCCAGCTCCTGGGCTGCTGCCAGGAAGCCTGGCTGCCCAGGGACATGCCCTGCACAAACAAGCTGTCGGCAGCAGGACTCTGCTGGGAAGGAAAGTGGGGGAGAAACTCAGCCCCCTGCATCCCCCCCAGCAGTGGGACCAACAGCTCAGCCCAGCCCAGGACATGACCAGTCAAGAGCAGTGGGGCACATTCCCCCAGCTGGGATGACCCCTGCTCCTCACGGGGGATGAGGGAATGCTGCTGTCCTTGCTCTCTATTCTCAGTGAAACATTTTGATTTTCAGAAGTACTAATCAAAAATCACTCTTGATTATGGCAAAAACAACCTCTGCTGAATTTTTTTTTTAATGCAATTAACAAGGGTATATGGTAATTCCAAGCAATCTCACTCTTGAGATTAAAGGAAAGCCTGCCAGGAAGCACATGAATAAAGCTTTAAGATGAGAATTTGCATAATGAAGACTTTCTCTTTGTGGAGGGACTGATGGTGGCTGTGTTTGAAAGCTATTAAGGGAAATGGCTAAAAGCCTCCACTACAGCCAGGGCACTGCTGTCCAGACCCGTGCAGGCTCCAGCACCTACACTGCCCTCGGGTCCCTGCTGGGAACCTCAGCTCCACAACAACCCCAGGGCTGCCCTGTCCTCCAGCCATACCCCGGGATAGGGCAGGAGAGGCAGCACAGCCCTGCTGCAAGCTCCAGAGTCTGCAGCTCAGGGCAACACACCTCACCTGGGCTCTAAGCCACAGGATAACACTGCAGTTTTGTCTGCTGGGGCAGCCAGATGAGAAGCAGGTGTCTGTTGCAATTTGATTTCAAGGCTTACTAGGAATCATATAAATTATTTGGCAGCAGGACCTGATAAGCAGGGGTGATGGAGCTGGTGGGGAAAACATGACCAGCAAAACCAGCCTGCATCAGGCTCCTTCCCAGCAGACATCACTAGCACCACGATGTGGAGCAGGGCCATAAATCCATGTTGGTGAGCAGAAGGTGAGCCCTCGCTGGGACCTGCCTGGCAGACACTGGATGCTCAGGGATGCAGTGCCCATGCAACCTGCACCATGCTGAGGGCTGCACCAAGGTCCAAACACATCTTGTCCCCACCTGGGGTGGAAGGACAGACCTCCAGGTTGCTTCCAAAACACCTAAGGAAGCAGCACCACCCTGCACAACCTGCACGGTCCCACAGCCCTGGGAAGCAGCCGGGGCTCAGCCTGTGCTGCCACAGCCTCAGCAGGAGCTGCCAGCAGGCTCCTCTGCAGAGAGCAGAAAAAAAAACACAGCAGGGAGGAGCTTCTAATCTGCTGTCCTCTCACACAGCCTTTCTCACTCCTCCACAGCAAGATTTAAGACCCCAGAGGGAAGCGTCCTTGCCTTCTCTTTCCCAACAGCTGCATCTGGTAACTGGCTTGCACAGAGCCTGCCCTATTCACCAGGGGCTGGCATGGAGGCTGCAAGGAAACCTTGAAAGCTGAGGGCCCTTACCACAGACAGACAAACACCTCTGGGTGCCAGCAGCAGCCCTGAACAGCTCCCAGGGAAAAGCAAAGCCCTGTCAAGGTCAGCAAGACCACTGCCAGGAAAGACTTTGGATGGGGGTTTCCCATGAAATTCCTTGGCCAGCAGCCGATGGCCAGGTCTGCCCCATCTCTGGCTCCCACAGCACTGTCCCCTCTCTGACCCCACACGAAACAAATGTTTCAGCAGCTCTTCCATCCCAGCATGGTCAGAGACCAGGTAGCCCTGCTCTAGCAGTGCAAGATGCCAATCGAAACAGTGTTCTTCAGCATCAGCACTCAAAGCTTTCCAGGTTTTCAGGGCTCTCTGCCATCCATGTGTGTGGAGCAGGTGATGTTTTCTAAGCAACTCTAATACGATAGCTGTTCTTTGAGGTTTGTGTCAAAGGGGGCTCAGCCACAGCACTGCCAAAAACTGCTTTTAATTAGTCCCATGTCAATTGCACCTGGAGCAAAAGGCTGAAAGGTTTAGAGCACAAATATTTAAGGTTTCTCCCTTCTGGGGCGTGCCTGAGCCCAGCTCTGTACCTGTGATGAGGATGGGGTGATGCCCAGCTTTCTGTGCCTGATTGGGTACCACGACATTGTGGCCAAGGACCAAGGAGGGCAGGGGGAGCTCAGCCTGTCCCAGCCCTCACAGGAGCTCTGCAAATCTCTGACCCTCCCTGGGACTGTGGGAAAATAACCCCCAATAACTTAAAGGTGTATCTGATAAGGCATGAAAGGGAGCTGGTTTTCCTTTCCACTTTCTTACTGTTTGTGATTTTTTTAAGGAAAAACAATTTATATACCTAAAGGGGAAAGGATGTGGACAGCATCATTATTTTATTCCCAGACTCCAACCACTTTGTAAGTGGCAGAGAGGAAATTAGCACTGACCCAACTGCACAAGATAGAGAATGGTTAAAGGTGACTTTTCAGTGATGGAGAGAACAACAGTGTCACCCTGGGCTCCGGGTTGTCCCCACCAGATGCTGTGTGCAGGCCTCTGCTGGACAACTGGATTACTGCCCTGGCAGCAAGGGAAGAGGAGATGTGGGGCTGCCATGATCCCACTGCCAAGCAGGCACCAGCCTAGTTTCCCCAGACAGCCACAGGCTGGTGCAGCACTGCTGAGAGCCAGTCCTGACAGGGACAGGCAGGCTGGGAGCAGGAGCAGGATCTGAGCTGAAACCACTCTGGGGGCGGTTTGGTCACCCCCTGTGTGCAAGTGTCCTGCCTCCAGCCTTCACCCAGCCCTACCAGGCAGAGAGTGGGAAACATGGAGCTCACATGGTTCGTGATTTCTAGTGAAGGTCACGAAACACAGCAAGTTCCTTTTCCTCACGTAATTGTGGGTGCACGGTTGAAAACTGGGGGATGTGGAGGTTTGGACTGGGGTACAGTTAATTTTCTTTATAGAAGCTGGTATGGGGCTGTGGTTTGGATTTGTGCTGAGAACACTGTCGACAATTTAGGGCTGTTTTCATTATCACTGAGCAGCTCTTACCCAGAGCCCAAGGCCTTTCCTGCTCCTCACCCCACCCATGAGAGGCTGGAGGTGCACAAGGAGCTGGGAGGGGACACAGCCAGGACAGCTGACCCCAAGGGATATCCCAGACCATATGGCACCAGCATATACAGCATATACGGCTCAGCATTTAAAGCTGAGGAGAAGGAGGAAGTGAGGCACAGCTGGAGTGATGGTTTTTGTCTTCCCAAGTCACAGTTAAAGGTGACAGAGCCCTGCTGTCCTGGGGATGGCTGAGCACCTGCCTGCCATGGGAAGTGGGGAATGAATCCCTTGGTTTGCTTTAACTTGGTTTGTTAAACTGCCTTTATCCCAACCCACTCAATTTTATCACTTTTACCCTTCCAATTCTCTCCCCATCCCAACGTGGGGGGAGTGAGCGAATGGCTGTGTGGGGCTGAGTTACCAGCTGGGATTAAACCACAACAGCTGCTTCCGTGTCTTCCTGCCTGCTGTCCACCCAGAAAGATTACAATGTACATTCACATTAGCCATTTGATATCTGCTTGCACATTAAGTAATGACTACGAATTTGCCTACGGCCAAAGATGTCTGTTTATCAACCACACAACAAATTGTGTCACGAAAGCATTTTGTTCATAACCCAGTGCAGAACAAGTGATGACAAAGTCAGTGATGCAGGAGCCCAAAGAAAACTGAAGCAGGAGATTAAATGCTTATCACCTGATTCCCGGTGGAAAAAGATTGTTCTCATCAGATAAAGATCAAGAGAAGATATTGTAGTTAGAAGTAGGTAAATAGGGAATTACACGGTAAAAACGCTCGTTCATCGCTTGGGATGTGGTGCTCCTGTCATACTGTGCTATTTAAAATCAGAAGCAGAGCAGTAGTGGGAACGAGACTCAGGCAATGCTGACAGATGGAGAGGGGCTCTGGGAGAGCATGGGGGGCTCAGCCTTCTCCTCTGGCTGAGGGCACCTGTCTGCCCTGTCACTGCAGCTGCACTGTGGGGCTCCTCCTGGCCACTGCTGTCCCCACCTTCCCACAGCACCTCCCTGTGCAAACGTGGGGTATTTGGGTCAGCTGAGGAGGGGTTGAGACTCCAGCCCAGGCTGCTCACTGTCTGCACCCTCCTCACCCACCCACACTCCCACTGTGCTCTGGGTGATTCGGCTCTGCTGCTCCTGGAGCATCCCAGACCCAGGTGGTGCTGCCATGGGAAGGAGCCAGCATGGACAGACAGCAGGGTGGGGGGCTGCACCCTCCAAGGAGGAAGCAGCAGCAGAGATCTGCTGGGGATAATTTTGAGCAGGTGGTGCAGGAACTGGTGGTGATTTTCAACCACCCAGGCGGCAGCTATGAAACCACCCCTCCAGGCTCACCCACAGCGAGGGAAGCTGTGCCACATCCCTCGGCCTTTTGCAACAGCTTGTTTTCAATAAGGTGAGTTTGGCTCTTTGCTTTCATAGAGGAGTTTGGAGTAGTCCCTGAAAAGGGGAGTTTGAGGTGTGTATCCAGCTTCTGCTACTTCCCGTGCCCATGCGGCATCCCCATCACCAGGGGAACAGGTGCTGTATAATCAGAGCACTCTGTGCTACTGATGTGGCATGAAGTAATTTAAACATAAAACTAGGAGCTCACTGAGTTCAAAGGGAAATCCAGCAACAGGTCTCTCACTCTCTCTGACCCTGCTTGTGGAGGAAATAGCACCAACACTTACAAACCCAACTGTTTGTAAACTGTTGTGCCTCTGAGATTTTTCTCTGTGTAAGTATCCAAATAATTCACTCAATTAAGACCATCATTACAAAAAAGAAAGAAGGAATATGCTCTCTTTTCAAATATATGTTTAACCTCACTTAAAAATGCTCTGTTTTCTGCATGTGGTGAAAGACATGGTTTGGGATCTGTGGGTGTTTTTAAAAACATATAAGGACTCAAAGCTTAGTGCTGTCCTGGGCAGGTTGGAAATAACGAATTTCAGTTTCCTGGCAAATAATTACACAGAACTGCATGGCGTTGCATTGGCATAAGATTGCGTGGTGATTTTAGGTTGGACATTAGGAGGAATTTTTTCACAGAAAGGATGATAAAACATGGGAATGGACTGCCCAGGGAGGTGGTGGAGTCACTGTCCCTGGAGATGTTTAACAGACAGGACATGGCACTCAGTGCCATTGTCTGGTTGACAAGGTGGTGTTTGGTCACAGGTTGGACTCAGTGACCTCAGAGGTCTTTTCCAGCCTAACTGATTCTGTGATTCTCTGGCCAAAAGAACTTCAAGGGGGAGAAAATGTGCTAGGTGACATTGCACCAATTCTGGACCTTTCTACCTCTTTAGGCTCTGCAGTGGAAACTGTGCAAAGCTCCAAGAGGAAGGCTATGAACCACATGGCAGGATGTGACCTGGGGAGGTTTTTGCTCCAAATGAGGTAGATAGAGTCTACATTAGTCTGGCATTATTTTCACTCAGATTTTACAGTCTGGAAAGATGACCCAAGTCCTGCAGTAGTAGGAACACCTGAATGGAGGTGTCTGGTCACCACAGAGATGTGTGCCACACCAAGCTGCTTGCTTTTATCCCATATAGAGATCTGACATTAAGATAGAGACTTTCTCCAAGTTCCTACTCCTAAAAGTATACTTTTGTCAGCAGACAACGCCTTATGGGACACAGATTAATGTGCTGTTTAAAATCTTATCATCTGTCTAACATCCTTCTGCAGCACAGGCACCTCTTTTGCCATCCACAGCTGGAGCTGGAAACCTCTTCTACTTGTCCAGCTTTTGCCTCCCACACTCCCAGAGCCAGGGCTGCAGTAACCCCTAAACACCCAACCCAGAGCATGTCCTCCTGAAGCAGGATTTCAGTAAGATTATTCTAACTTCAACTAGTTCTTTTTACCCAGATTTCTTTGTGCATGGGCAAAGAGAGAATTTCAAAGGGCAAGCAAAATGCTGAGCAGCTCTCTTTTCCCAGCAACTCCTTTGCTGCAGACAACCCTGTGCCAGGCTGCAAAGCCTTCCAAGAGCAGAATGATGCTGTGCCCAGTGTCCCTCCTCCCTGTCTGAGCCACTGACTCCAAAATCTTGCCAGTACCTCTGGTTTTGTTTGCTCTGGTTTTTTACACATATATGTGGTGACAGCACCAGATCCCTACAGCAACCTGGCTATCTCCTTCCCGGATGATGCTGCTCATGAGGTTGGGTAACTCAGGGAAGCAGAGCTCACCCTCAGCAGCAGCTTTCTGCCTGTGGCCCCAGTTCTCCTCCCTCAGTAAGTTTCCGTGTTTCCTAGACAAGGTTGAAAAGCAAAGGAGAAGGATTTTGGAGTGACTGCAAGGCAGTTTTGTAAATATGTATTAGCATTAACTTCACCCCCATGGCAGCAGCAGGCTGAGCTCTCAGGAGATCAAACCCAAAGCTGACCCCAAGCAGCTCCACTGAAATCCCTATGAGTGCAGAGGCAGCGCTCGCCTCTCTCTTTGCCATGGCTACCGGGCTTGTATCGTATCAGGACTCTGTTTTCTTCTCAAAAGTGTTGTTCCCTCAGCAGTCACGTTCCAGTGCGCGCATCCTAAATCACAGCTAGTGACTCCAGCATCTGGATCCCCAACTTTGAAGATTCCTTTTCAAAGTCCTTTCATGTTCTACATTTTGATGTGACTTGTTCATCTTCTCCTGTTTTTCTGTATTCGAGCACTTCCACTGATTGTGAATTATATCAATCAGCTTACAAAGGAATTATTGCAAAGGTTTTCTCTTTGCCATCAGTGTTAGGTAGTTTATTAAACATATGTTTTGTTATTAGAGTGGCTTCAGAAGCACCATCTAATAAAACCTCAGTTTTTCCTTTAGTTAATTGTAAAGTCAATGCCTTAAACCTCCAGGAGATATTCTTCCAAGAAGAAAACAAATTTGGGTTTAAACCAAGCAGTGTTAAAAGTTTATTCTAGTCAACTCAGGAGATCAATAGACACTTCTGTTTTATGCGCTTTAAGGGCTGAAATGTTTGCAACAGATGTAAGGAAAAGATCACATTTTTGTAGAGGGGGAAAAAAACTCCAAGAGTTAAACAGCCATTTCCAAGCATATTTATCACTAGGCTGGTAAAATAAAAAGTTTTAAAATACAAGGAGAACTATGGAAATTAATTATTTCCACAGCTACGTACTTAAATATCTAGGCATGGCACATTTAATTAATGCATATTTGTTCAAAGATCAGAGATAATTTGTAAGAAAACCAATTTGGCTTCTCCTGCTTTGTCAGACGCACTAAAGACACTATCTAAGTAAAAATTATTCTTTAAATGTATTACTTTGACTCGCCGCTGATACCTGGTAATTATAACTTTAATAACACAATAATGTATTATAACAAAGATTTTTAGCAGCTTTGTGCAATGCTGCTATCTCCTTCGGTTTTGACAATAATGCCAAACCAAGCCTTTCTCTTCTACTCCAAATAATTCCTCTTTGCAAGTTTTCCGGCACATCCACGGTGAGTGACCCTGGCAAATGATGGGGCACAGAGATGCAGGGTCACCTGGCAATGGCACCCCCTTTTCTGCCAGCTGCATCCATGGCTGCCCACTGCAAAGCAGAGTCCAGACACCTGAGAGAACATCTGGAAAAGAGATGGCTCCTTTCTGCTCTCTCCATGCTCTCTGTTGGGCACTGTTGTGCAGAGCCAGTGCAGGGGAGCTGCAGTGACTGCAGCCATCTGTGCAACAGTTATATATAGCTCATTATACTGTCTAATATTGCTTTCACATTTAAGTAATTATTGTAATTGCTGGTGGGATATTGTAGTCACACTCGAGAGGAGAGGTGATCGGTGAGACGCTGCCTGTGAAGACACGGGTGACAACACGGAGTCACTTGTCAGTGCTGAGACAGCAACTCTGGAGGACAAACCCAACTGCTCTTATCACCAATTGTAAAGTTTTTCTTCAACCTTTTCTTACACAACGAAAAGCACAAAAACTGCACGTGTGCCTTCTGCCTAGCCAGCATGAGGAAACCTTGTGCTCCCTTCAAAGACGCTGCCCTCAGATGTCAAATTTGCCAGCTTTGCACGAAAACACATCAATGCATTTCTGTACTGCCTTATGAGAGTGAGATCAGGAGAGGGGAGAACAACAAGAGCAGAAAGTTTCTTGTCTGTCTTACTGTTTTCCACACGCATGTGGCTAACCCTGGATGACTCATAAACATGAAACATAACTACTTTCTGGAAAAGTCACAGATCTGTGAATTTCAAACACCATGCAATGTGCTGGCATAGGGAATGCTTGCTCTGGCTGTAGACAAGAGGCTTTGCAGGGTGTTTGGTTTTCTCCACCGCATCAAAACACTTTAATTCTTCTGCCCCCTCCCAACACACTGGGAATATGCCAGAGTTTAGCAGCACTGGAAAATGGGTTGGTGCCCTGCAAGGAATGCCTGTTTCCAGCACTGCAGCTACAGGCAGATGGGCTGTGGGCAGAAGGAGCACAGCAGCTCGGAGACACAGACGGATGTGGCACAGCTGTGTCTGATAGGTCTGGGCACTGAAGCACACAATTATGAATGAAGGGAAATGCAGCAGAATTTGATCAAAGAGAAACCCAAATCCCTTTTTTTCAATTAAAAAGTGAAGTTTGTTCCTACTTTACTGGACAGTCACAGACAAGACACACATCAGTCTTGTGTCAGTGGTGGATCTGGACCCCAGCTGCAGGAATCATGCTAGGTACTGGTTTTGTTTTTTGTTATCGTTAGTTCTTGGTAATTTGTAAGTCTCCGAGCTTCCAAGAGACTGGGCTGCCCACAGCCCACCTTTGGAACTGCTGGAGCAACAGTTTCAGAACAAGAAGCAAAAAACCCGACAGGAAATAGAGGCAATGAAGAAGTGAGATTTCTATTGCTGCTGTACTGAAAAAATGGCATAGAAATCCCTGCCCGGGAAACCCACTGCCTCCCCACCACTGGTTATTTTCCCATGGGTACAGAATGAAAGCAGGGAGGCTGTGCTGATACCTGAAAAGCCTCTCCAGTGCTCAGGTGGGGAAGGGCTCCCAAGGCTCAGCCAGGGCGCTGCAAAACTGCTCCACATTTGGAAAACAGAGAGAGGGAGGAGCAGGCACCCAGCCAAGGGCTGGGAGAACCACTGCCGGAACACACCGGGGGGAGGAACCCGAGGCCACGTGGAAAGGCTGTGCAGCACCCCAGCCCCTCGGCTCGGTGTGTCCCGTGGCCGCAAGGCTCTGCACGGGAGAGGTCGCAAGTGCAGAGCCCGCTTCCCCTTACACAGTGATCGCATGGAGAGGCAATTTAAGGCAGTTCAGAGAGGAGGCAAACTTAATGTTGTTCAATTACCTGTGAAGCCTCACGCTGGCAGGAATGATTTATGAATGTTTCAGTGACATTCATTTTGATACAAACACAGCCGAGGGTATTTAAGAGCTGGACCGTGCAGCCCAAGAGCTCCAAAATGAAACAGAACAGCATTTTTGTTTGCCCACATTGCAAACAACACAGAATGCAAATAGCCGCAGTACTGACTACTCAGATTTTTTTTTTTTTTTAATCTAAAATCAGGACTTTATGCACCGTCTCAGCTCAACCTGTCAAACTGATATCCACCAATTAAAAATGCAACCGTTAACCTGGTCAGTTTAAGCAACTCTGTACCACGCTGTTACCATTCCAGGTGCACAAACAGGTAAGTATGGAATGCAAACCAACTAATTATAGGCTGACTCATGGAATACTTAATCTATTCCAACAGCAAAACTTGCTTGGGGTTCAGGTGCTATTTGCTTTGATGCTGATACCCTCTATGCTTGCTGGGTGCCTCCTACCTGATAGCAGATTTTGTTTAGACAAACTTTCCTGAGGCCTTTTATGCAATTGCTGTCTATTTTCTCTATATAACCCTTAGAAGGACCTTTCTTTTCAAGTCAAACAAACAGCTTTTTAAGAGTACTGTTGGGTTTTTGTAAGGAAACAGAGAGTTGTGATAAGCTTTGCATTGATCTTAATTTCTTCCTCCCCACCCTCTTAAAAAAGGATTTTTTTTTTTCCTTCCTAGTTGCTGCTCAGCTGGGACCGATTTCTGGGTTAGACTATTCTGATCTGCAGAAATAACAGTGGGACTAAAAAGAGTGAGAATACAACCAGCAGCCGGACAAATTTGGGTCACACAGAGAATCCGCTAATCCAACAGCTCAGCGAGCAGAGACAAACCCAAACTCCTTTTGCTGTGACTCCGTGACTACCTCTGTTCAGGATTAGCAGAGCCCCAGGCTGCTCCACAGCTTTATACCTGCAGCATCGCACATTTTAAGCAGCGCTGTGACACCAAGGCAGACGCCGCGCTCCGAGATGCATCCGTCACCAGCATGTCAGCTAGCAGTGCCGGGCTCCAGCCGCCCTACCTGCGGGTACCGGTGCGGGACCGAGCCCATGGCCAGCGGGGCTTGCGGGGGGCTGGGGGCGGGCAGAGCGCAGGGCAGGGGACAGAAAGAAGGGGGGGACACAAGGATCGTCTGTGGCCCGGCCCCGATGCACAGGCTGGCAGGCCGCCATCCGCTGCGGAGTCGGGGTGCTGTGCAGGGTGGGGCCGAAGGGTGCAGCCCGCTCCCCGAGGCGATCCCCCGGGCTGCATCCTCCCAGCCGGGCCCCGCTCGGGGCGCATCTCTCCGGCCCCGTGAGCCCCCCGGGGCAGGCTGCGTGCTGTCGGGGGCAGCATCCGGCCCGAGATGCCCGCACGGCTTTGGGGCCCGCAATCCCCGCATCCCCGGGAGCATCCCGCGGGGTGACCCGCTCGGGGGCGGGGGTCCGCCGCTGGGCCGGGCCCGGCGCCGCGATCATGCGCACACCACCCGCGTCCCCCGGGCCCTGTCCTCCCGGGCCGCCCCCTCCCGCCGCCCCGCCGGGCCCGACCGGGCCGCCCTACCTGCGCCCAGCAGCGCGGCGAAGGCCAGGAGCAGCCCCAGGAGGCGGCGGCCGGCCATGGCTCGGCGGGGCTGCGTCTGCCGCGGGCTCGGCTCCCGTCTCCGCCGGGGCGGGACGCGGCCGTGCGGGGCGGGCACTGCGCGCCACCGCCCCCCGCCCTCCGCGCCGGGCCGCGCCCCGCCCCGGCCCCGCCGATGGGAGGGAGCGTCTGCCGGGGGCCCCCGAGGGATGGCCGAGCCCCGGCACCTGCCGGGCTCCTGCTCTCGGCGAAACCGCGGCTCCGGTTTCCGAAACCGCGCATCCTTCCGCCGGGAGCGAGCGGGGCTGCCGCCGGTATCAGCCCCGCATCCGCTCAGCCGGGCGGGAGATCCGCGCGGCAAACAAGGAGGGGGAGAGGCGCAGGGAAGCAGGGAGGGGTTAGGACTGCTGCTGCCGGGGGTGATGGACAGCGCGGGCCGGCAGAAGCACCCCGGGGCTGGCGGAGCCGCGTGTGCCCGCGGACAGCACCCCGGGGCTGGGACAGCCGCGCTGTGCTGCGATGGGGCGATGGTGCGGGCCTGGGCGCTCTGCCCTGCTCCAGGGGAAGTACAGAAGTACAGGGGAAGGAGCTGCTGCAGTTTGACCCTTTAATGCCAAGTGTTTAACGTGGAGGTTACGGAGCTATAGAACTGTTGGCTGGAAGCGACCTCTGGAGGTCTCCAGCCCAAAGGCCCTCTCGGAGCGAGACCCACGGACACTGGGGTACATCAGCCACAGCCACGTCTGAAAACCTCCAGGGCTGGAAGCACCCACACCTGCCTTGAGGTGACCAATGGCCCTGCGGTCCCACTGCCTTGGGAAGAAGATTCTCCTGGGTTCAGTCTGCCCCTCCCACTGACCCTTCAGCCATCACCCCCAGCTGTGTTGGCTCTGTCAGCTTAATAACTGCCCTTGAGTAGCTGTAAAGTGCCGTTAGAGCTGCCCTAGCCGCCTCCTGGCCAAGGCAAACAAGCTACCCCTTGTGCACCGGGTCTGGAGCCTCTTCTCTATGGCTCTTTTGAACGAAGGTAGAAAATTGCTAATAACACGGCACCCATCTTCTTTGTTATATTTATAGGTTGTTTTGCTACAGAAAATGGGATGAGGATGCAGTCTATTTTTAGGAGGTATTCCTGAAGCTTTAATGGGGACTGAGAGCCTGAAGAAGTGTCTGGGTCATCTTAGTCCCATGTCACTTCACAGTAGGTGGTGCACACTGCTGTTCGTGGCTGCTCCAGCCGTGTCAGGACTGCCTTGGGTCCTGACAACCCATTTTTGTCCTTGATGGAAACATTACTTGAAAAGATAATAGGCAGACAGACCATGGGGGAGTTCTGTCCTCTGTAGAAGCGTCTGGGTTGAAGGGTGCGTTGGGATAACAGCGGGAGCGGTGCTGTATTTCTGACTTTCATTTATGGCCACAGAGCAAACTGCAGGCTTCACAGTGCCTTGCCTTCCGCGGGGAAGGTCTCTCAAAGCCACCCTGAGTGCGATTCTATGAGTTAGTGTAGTTGGGCACGCTCGTGTCATCGGAGCTACAGACGCTCCTGTGCTGTGCAACTCTGCTACTGCAGCAACTGAGGGGAGTCACACAGGGTCCCAGATACGGAGAAGCGATGCTGGAGATGCACTTCAGCTGCTATGCATGGCCGTCTGTACATTCACAAATTTGCCTCTCTCCCTATTTATACAAAGAGAAATTCAGAATTACAGTCCCGTTCGTGTCAAACTAAAGGAAACTAGCAGGACAGCATTTGTATCTTCCCAGTCTGGTTCCCCAATAACCTCTTCGTGTGCTATTTGCATTTCAATGGCTTTCCAAGCCTTCGGTAATTGCTGGGGGAGGAGGCGGGTAAAAAGGCTATTATTATATTAGCGTTGGATCAGCTTTAGCAAGCCTGAAGGCATGAGAGAGCATCGTGCAGCTGATGCAACCCGTGACAGTATATTGTTTGCCGTTCTGTGTGAGCCCGGGGTGCGCACCGATGCCTGGGAGTTGATTCATAATTACAAAGAGATGTATGAATGTAGCTTTTGAATGGGCAGGAAGGCAGCAGCAGTGCTGCGCTCCGAAGCTGGAGGGAAACGGGGCGGTACGAGCCGGGAATTCATATTGGAATCGTGCATCTGGCTAAACCCCTGGCAGCCGAGGGTGCCATCCCTGTCTGGTCATGGCCAGCTGGGGCTGTGCGGCAGGCACAAGTTGTGTCTTTAAGGAGGCCGAGCCCAAGGCAGCTGGAAAGCCTGGGGCTCGGCCAGCAAGTGACTCAGCATCGCCTGACCTGTGCCCGGGAGCCGAGGCTATTCTTGGTTCGGGCTGTGTTTAAGGCAGCCGAGGCTTAAATGCTTCCAAACTGCACCACAGAGGATGTGTTGTGAGGCTGGAGCCTCGAACAAGGCATGTTGTCCAGGGCTGCAGTGCTGTCTGCCTGTCGGATCGCTTTCCTCCCAGCTCGATGGAGGTGTGACCTTTGCATTTTCTTCTCTTGAGCTAAATTAAAGCTGGAATCTTTAAATAGCGGAATAAACAGCCATCAGCGAAACTTTCAGTGGAAAAATAGACTCACTCTCCATTATATTTTAACAGGTGTCATGCTCAACTCTTCTTGCTGCCATTGAAAATCTGCTCCCTGGGCTTGGCATGCTTTTTTCTAACTGAGCAAAAATATGGGAAGGAGAAACGCTGATTGTGAAAGGTAATGCTGGATCACACAAAATTCTTATTTAGAATCTTTTTGTTCCTAAATCCATTCAAATAATTCAGCAGGCTCAGAACATGTAATCTGTTAGATCTCAGAGCCCCTCACAGGCACTAATCAATTACCCTCGGTAAGTGATGGACACATAAAAAGCATCAATTTAGCTGCTGCTGAAGTGCTGCTGTTTTAAAAGCAGAACGAGCTGTCATGTAGCAATGCACAGCCTTGCCACACAGTTATCTGGGATGGAAAATGAAAATACACGATTTAAAGTGAGCAATTTCAGAGGCTGAACTATGTTTCTACCTTCGTCTGTCTCCTGCCTGAGGTATTGCTCTATAGCACTATTTTCAAATACAACAATTCTTTTTTAAGTAAAAAAATTGCTAATTTGGGGGGAGCTTTTAAATTCTTTTATGAAGCTAGAATGCATCTGGTCAAATTTTTCTAGATGCCTTGTTTTCTAAACCCTTGATTAAAGTTATGATCCAAGTGGTTCCTTTAAAAAAAAAAAAAACAAAAACAAACAAAAAAACCCAGAAAACAAGCAGTAGTATGAGATGACAGCTCCAGGCAGCTCTCAGCCTGCACCACCCAGCAGCCCGCGGCTGCAGGAGTCGAGGATATTCCCGGGCTCTTCAGTCACAGCTGCATCCCCGCCGAGAAAGAAGGAAGGAGTAGGTTTTCCTGGGCACCGGGCTGGCGGGTGGCCATGCTGCTGGCTCTGGTCCTGCGCCAGAGCTGACATCCAGCAGACTGCTCCCCAGCAGTGCCAGCAGTCGAGCGGAGGGCAGCGGCTCGGGGCCATCGGGACCCTGTTCCCCCAGCCTGCGGCGTTCTGTGCTGGCCGCAGGGACAGCCTGCTGGGAGTCACGGCTGAGTGAAGCTCCCTGTAAACAGCCTTACCTGCTCCTCGCTGCCTGCCAAGTGCCGAGCGCTACTCGCTATAACCCTCTGCCCAGAGAGCCTCCGGTCTGTTTCCTTGCAGAACCGATGCATTGGGGAATATTTGTACAAGCTAATTTTGAGTCTGTCAGTTCTCTGCCAACACTAGCTGTCTAGACTCCTGCTATAATCAAAGGTGAGAGGTAAGGTTCCTAATTACAGTGAATCACACCCTAAAAGATGCCTTGTCTGTATGGAGAGCACGGGCACCTTACATAGGTGATTAAAATGGGTCTGAATGTTCCCTGTTGTGTGCTGGGTCTGCCGGGTGACTGCAAACAAATGCCTCACCTTGTGTAAATCAAATGCTTCAGCCGCACTCTTAAAGGAGAAATGTTAGTAGTACTCAGATGGAAATTAACTGGAGAGTGCATTTATTTTTGGCCAGTCCCCTGGGAACACCTGCCAAGCATTTCCTCTCATTTCAAACCTGGCTGTTCCTGCTGAGAAAGTCTGATGGAGATTCAAGTCTGGGTCAAGGTGAGTGCCTGGCTCTTCATCAGCTCTCTGTGCCATTTAAAAGGGAAAGAGGAAGCTAAGCAGCAGCCTGGGTGGAGGAGTGATGTACTCCTGCAGGAGCACACAGCAATGAGAACAGGACTGCTTGGGTATGGTTTATGTACCGATGATATGCACCTGCTGGTCCCCAAGCATCCGTGTACAGTTTTAGAATAAAAATGTTGAATCATAAATTAAGTAGAGAAAATTAATTCTGGCCTCATTCACTGCAGGATGACAGCCAATTGCTTAAACCAAGGGGTTTGTGTGCCTGTTTGAAACCAGAGTGAGCAGCACAAGCTGTGGTTCCTGTGTGAAAGGTCTCAGAGAGTCATTAAAGCTGCTGCGTGGACAGGCTCAAGCATCAGTGATGGGGACTTAGGTCAATTCACATCTCTTGTGAATGCCTTAGAAACTCATATTTGTTCTTGAGATTCCTGAAAAGCAGACAAACCTGGTGTTTTCTGTGTTTTCTTTTTTTCTTTTTAAATTTCCACCAGGGACAGGAATTGCTGGCTGAGAATCTGAGGCCTGAACCCAAAAAAAACATGTCTCAAGAAGCAGTGTAACTGCTCTGGCCAAGGTTTTTGTTTTTTCTTAGCCTACTCCAGAAGTCTGCAGAATCCAAAAGGGGCTACAGAGTGTAAGGTGACGTTCAGTGGATCAATGAACAGCTGTAAAAAAGCTTTTCTGCCTTTCCCAGCAGTTAATAACTTCATTGCACAGAACTTAGTTTTTCAGAAAGACCTCATGTGATTTTTGGCTGACTGAGGTGAGGACTGGTGAGGAATGTTCATAGTTACAAACGGGGAGAATTTTTTTTTTTTTTTTACGGGAAAGAACCCCAAACCCTCAGACAAACAAGCTTGCTTTCACTTTGTTCCTGTTGCTGAGAGTGTGCAGTATTACCTGTGGTAATAAAACAGTGCATAAAGCAGCCTTATTTGGACAGAGAAGCATGGAAATTGGAGTGCAGAATAGGTAGCGTTGGGGCAACCAAGGTGTCTGTGTGGGACTTTTTCCCTCAGACTGGATGGGGTGATTTATATGCCTGGCTTGGTATAATGGCAAGGAGCAGGTACAATTCAGGGCTGACACTGCTTGGCAGAAAAGTGTGTTTGTTGCCAAATTCTGGATGCTGGCACTTGCAGAAGAGAGATGAGTCTGTCGTCTTGGCTCCGAAACCTAAAGGAGACTTAGCACAGCTAAATTATACATGTCCCTTGGGAAGGCTTTTGAGGCCAAAACCACTAAAAAACCCAGACTCTTTCGTCTAAATACAGTCCTAGGAAATTACTATAGTCTCAGTCTAATATGTACTCTCCCTTGGACAGTGTTATCCCTCTTTTGTAAATAGGGGTTTGCTTGTTTGCTCATCCTTCTACCTGTAATGGAAAAGTTCCATTGAGTATAACAAAAGTTACGTACAAAAAAGGAAACTAACATTTCTAAAACCCAAGGAGTTTGGGATTATTCTTAAGTTATTGCATGTGGGTTGTTCATTTGGGTTTTCTGTAACCACACCACAGAATTTTGTAATTGGGCAGTGATTTTATATCAAATATCTTACAGGTTCAAAACCCTACTGAAAAGCACTCATGTGTCAGGTTCTTTCTCTGTGACTCTTCTGTAAATGCAAGGGAGTTAAGAACCTCAAGTGCTGGAGAGGGGAAATTCTTCTCAGACCAATGCACAGATGTTCCCTTGCTGGTACCATTCCTCATCACAGGCTGGTGACCTCTACCACGTTAGCTGGATGGATAAGAATTTGATGTTTTTAACTTGGTATTTTGGGGATAATTTTCTTTTTATCAAATGCTGGGGATGAGTATTAAATGCTGTTTCATGTGTCTTAAAACTAGGAAAAATTGATAAAATTCATGCCCTTTTCCCATGGCTTCTGTTGTGCTTGAGCTGGTCTCCACCATACAGAGTATGTGACCTAAGCCCTGCTCGTGGCCCTCATGGTGACAGGAGGGGAAGGAGTCACTCAACCTGCTCTTGAATGAGGTTATCTGCTGAGAAACCCAGTTGTTTCTACTGCTGATGCTGTAGAGTGGATCTCCAGGTGCAGCAAAGCTCCGGGGCTAGCAAAAAGCAGAGCTGGTGGGTGTTTAACTGTTGACTTAATGAGCAGAGAAAAATCTGACACTATTTTGACATATGCCTGAAGTGATGCTGTCTTACACTCGTGCGCCTTTGAATTTTGTTCCTATCTTCATTTTAACTCTTTTCCCTCTTACTGTTGCTGTGATCATAATGCTTTCCTTCTCCCCTTCCCTCCCCCTACATTCCTTAAGATCGTCACGATTTTGGGGGAAATTAGCAGCCTTGTTCTGTCCAGTCCTGGTCTGCATCTGAGCAGGATGCTTGCAGCAGAAACAAACCAGCTGAGATGCAAAAAGCCAACGCTCTCCAGCAGAGCAGGCTGACACGTCAGGCAGCCCACCAGCTGCTGGGAGGTGATTGCAAAATATAAACCCTGCTGTAGTGCAGAAGAGAATCAACTCCTCGCCAGCACAAGCCTTGGCAGAAAGCACATGAGTGCACAGAGGTATTCAGGTCTAAAGCATTGCCACTGAAGTTTTGTCCTCTGCTTGTCAGTCCAGGTGCTCTGGGCAGGCATAGAAAGGAATGGTGCTAAACATCTTGCAATCAAAACAGACTCTTATTGCTGGATCATGATATAACAACCAGCTTTCATGCCCAGACAGAATTCCCACTGATGTCAAAGGTTTTATTTCCACTGAGAAATTGGTAAGCGCTGCGGATTTTGGAATATTATCAACATTAAAACAACAGTCTGGACTGTGTTTTCCCTGCTGTTGTCATGTGAAACACTTAGGGGTGACTATAAGTGTACGTCTCTGTTACTCTTTCATTTTGTTCATTTGATGGCAGAATTGCTGTCTGCTCAGTTAATTAATTTCTCCTGCTGTGCTTAGGTCTTTCACACAACACTGGGGAAAAAAAGGTCTTCAAGAGTGAGACAATGTAGCACAAACCCACAAAAGTTGTTAGAGGTTCCCGGGGGAGGTGAGAGGTTTGGAAAGCTGGATTTATTGTTTAAACATGGTTTTCCTGTAGAACACAAGTGTGTGTGACACTGCAGAGTCAGTGGTCAGAGCAGCTGAGTGGCAGGAGTTTGCCTGACCTGCTTGGAAACCCATTATGAAATTCTGTGATAATTCACTATAAACAAGTTCATAAGTGATGGAGAAGCTGTTTCTCTCCCATTCAAAGCTGCCAGACCTTTTTATCGCTGGGATGAGATTTGTGCTGTCTCCTGCAGCTCCCCTCTGGGAGCTCCACTGGCTTCTTGGGCTCCATTCATTCCTGCCACGGTCAGGCTGTGAGCTGTTCCTCACAGGTGAATAGCACTGATGATAATTAAGTTTTCATTCCCGCATCTTGAGCCAACTGCAGAAGTGTAAATATTGTTACTGCTGTTTTACAGGTGAGGGGAAGACGTGTGGGGAGGAATGTGATTAGTCTGGAGAGCTCAGCCCCGTGCTCTCGCTGTGAACTGAGCAGCTTGCACTGAGGGTGAGACCTGAGAGAGGCTGGAGAAAAGACCCCCTGTGTTCTTGCTGCTCTGTGACAGGCTGAGGGGCCCCAAAATCATAGAATGTTTTGGGTTGGAAGGGACTTTTTAAAGGCCATCTAGTTCAATGCAAACATCAGGTTGTTCAGAGCCCAGTCTACCCTGATGTTGAATGTTTCCAGGGATGGAGCATTTGCCACCTCTCTGGGGAGTCTGTGCCAGTCTTTTACCACCCTCCTTGTAAAAAAACTTTCCTTGCATTTAGTTGAAATCAACCCTTTTAGTTAAAAGCATTACCCCATGTCCTACCAAAACAGCCCCCAGTAAAATATTTGTGCCCATCTTTCTTGTAGCCCCTTTAGGTACTGGAAGGTGCTCTAAGGTCTCCCTGGATCCTTTTCCCTCTGATCATCTTAGTGGTCCTCCTCTCGTCCTGCTCCAGCAGGTCCATGTCCCTCCTGTGCTGAGGACCCCAGAGCTGGACACAGTGCTCCAGGTGCCACTTACTTGGCTCTGTGCAGAGCACCACCAGCTTGGATTTGTGTGTCTTTAAGCTGTTGCATGTCTGGTGGTGTGGGCAGTGCACCAGAGCCCAGCCTGGTGGGGCTCTCATGATGCACTTTCCAGCTGTTAGAGCCAACACTCACCACAATTCTTTCCTTCCCAGCATCTCTGCATGGCCTGGGACAGTGCTTGGCCCCTTGCTGCTGGTTGCATGAAGACTATAAAATGGTCTGTGTGTCTGGTGTGTGTGTGTGTTGGGACTCCTTGGAAAGCTCGGTGCTTTGAGCCTACTGTCTTCCAGATGCAGCGTCTACCATGCCTACTCGTCCCAGCAGAGCCACTGCCATCCCTGGTGGGAGTGTTTGCTACATCAAAGCCCAGTTTGTGCTGCGAGAGGATGATTTCTCTGGTATATTTACACTTGTAAAGAAAGATTTTTTTTTTCCCCTTGTAAATATCACGGCACTTCTGTTGCTTCTGTGCTGGTCCATCTGTGCACCGTTTTCACTTGCACTGACTCATGTTCATGGAGTAGTAAGAACTGCCTGTAAGTGTTTTAATTTCCTAGTTAGAGTGGGCCCGTTTTGCTATTCTGGTTAGCTCAGAGGCAGATGAGTGCTGGGGTTTCTTCTTCCTAATGACATCTCTGGACTCTATCGCATCGGTAAAAAATTTAATGAACTAATTTTCACTTTTCTGCCCAGATTTTTCAAAACTTCCTGTGTTTCTAGGGTTTGTTCTCTGCAGCCAAGTGTGCTTTCTGCCTGTTTTCTTCATGGCCAGAAATCACTGGGTGTGCACCCCCTCTGAAACTGGGTACAACATCTTCAGCCTGTCATAAGATTTCAACTTCAGTTATTTCTGAAGGAGGAAGCTTTAGGTTGTTCATGCAGGTTGCATTCAGCCCCCTTGCATTGTGTTGTGCTCTTTATCATGAGTGATCAGATACTCATTTTCTCCACCTCTCCCTCATTGTAGAGCAGACCTCTGTAGAGACACCTCTGGCTGTTTTCAGAGCAGACAGAAACTATTTACTGAGCTGCTTTGGAACACTTTGACTTGTTTTTGCTGCTCCATGTGCACCCAGGGTTGTCTTTATTGCCTGCAGGTCAGACATCGATCCATGGCCAGGCTGATCACAGGCTCTTCTCAGCAGTTGCTTCTCCTGTGTTCACTGAGATGTAGTGTCTGTGTCCTGCTCAGCTGGACCTGCCTCCAGCTCTTTTCTGGCCTGGTACCTCAGAGAGCCTGCAACCAGAGGGCAAGTTTGCAGTGACAGCTCCACCAAGCCCTGTAGCTGCAGGAGCATCCTTGCTCTCTGTTGGATGCTGTGTGTGTCACCTCACTGGTGTGTTTGGCACAGTGGGGCACCAAGATTGCTCAGCACTGAGGGTACTCATACTTAAACATATATATATATGTGTGTGTGTGTGTATGTATATACATACATACCTGTATATGTTTATGTATATTTAAGTCTGAGGCTGAAAACAGCCCAATTACAATCCTTTTCTCCCCCTGACAATATGAAGAGACATGTTTCACAACAGTCAAGTCTGCCAGTATTTCAAGGTGCAGCTTTTAGAAGCAGGGAGTTGTGGGAGCATTTCAGTTCTTTCAATTACAGAAAGATCCTTTTAACGGGGGCAAAAGAGAGTCTTTTTCCTTAAACATATTCTTGGGAATGACTCAAGCCATTTCAGCCAAAATGAAAGAGTTTAGCCTGAGGCTGTATCCAGCTGGAGAAATTTTCAGCCTAAACAATTAATTATAGATGAAATTTCATGCAACCAAAACTGGAGTTTATACGACAGTCACATGTAATTACAGCAGCTCTTTCAACTCTGGAACACTGGCACCGGTGTCACTGCAAGTTCTTGGGTGACTCTCTCAGGAAGGACTTTCTTGCAGAGCACTGATAAACCCCAGCTTGCTGTTTTGAGGGGATGGGAGCAAGCATTCCACACCAGAAAAAAACATTCCAAACCAGAAATAATCTGCTGTTGAAAGATGAATTAACTGGTGACTTTCAGAGCAGTGTCTTGTCTGTGTTTGGAGTTTATCCAGGGTCAGGTTTAACCAGGCTATTATGTTCCTCCATGTGGGAGGGTGTAACAAAGAGGGAGCCTCCTATGACAGGGAACAGCTCAGGCATGAGGAACTGGGATGGCAGAGATTAATGGGGCTGCATCCAGCCTGCAATATCTCCATCTGAGCAGGGCTTTCCTGGGAAACTGGAAGGTAACCTCCTGATGATGGAGGTTGTCTGCTGTAAAAGAAGATCCCTGCTTAGCAGGGAGAACACATCAAGACTGCAAGTGTGTCCTGAATGAATGATTCCTCATGGAGATGCTCATGCCACACACAAACACATTTTAGAGGCTTGCACATGGGGGAATATTCTTGACTCTGGCTGCTAAATTGAGCTGCTTGTGAACCCCTTCAGCAGTGGAGGTAGCGCTGACAAACAGTCATCTGTGGTGATGAAGGGAGAGCAGGTGAGAGGAAATTTTGTGGGAGGAGATCCTGCTCTGAATTTCTTGTGGAAACCATAATTATGTGATTCAGTGCAGAAAGGTATGAGGGTTTCCAGTGCAAGCTATGAAAAATGCTTAGGGAAGCAGCCTACAGATGAGGCTGTTCATTCAGACCTTATCTATTCATGTGGGAGCGTGGAAATCTTAGCACTCTGCCTTATCTCTTCTCCCCCAGGAGATCAGTGTTGAGAGAGTCTGACCTCTCGCTTACCGTTTCAAATCAAACCTGCTGTAATAGTGGCTTTGGCCATGCAGTGCCTCAGTCACTTAATGAAATAATCTTTTTCCCTGCCCTTCTGGGTAGGAATATGTCTTGCCCGAATACCACTTAAGTGATACCTGGAGGATAGCTGTAACTGAGCAGAGCTGTGGCAGGAACATCCTCCTTACTCCCTACAGGCTTTCCCTGCAGGTGCAGAGCTTGGGATGTTTGAGGCAGTGGAAGTTTGTCTCTCTCGCTGGGGCAGCTCCTATGCTGTTTATGGAGAGGATGCCTGTTTTCCCTTGCTCCTGGGCTTCTGCAGTTCCCTGCAGGCTTAAATTAACTATGAATCAATGTTGATTAAAAGCAGTCAGTGCAAGGAGAGTCTCCGATCTGGAATGGATATTCTCCAAAAACAAGGGCACCTCAGTGCCAGCACAGGGCTATCCATACAAACAGCTCTCAGCCAGAGCCAGCCAGAATCTGTTTTGCTTTCTCACACTTGGAGCTGGTATATTTTAAAGGATATCAAGCAGTAAATGTGGCAAAGGGGAAAAATTGTTACAGACTGTATTTGGCAGAAACCCAGCAAAGATAAAATACCATACGTTCTGTGCAATGAGCTCCTACATAAATGATTCATTCTCCAGAACACAGCTGGGGTCAACATCTTCTATTTGAACAGCCCAAAGTTATGCAAATATTTTTATGTGGATTTTCTAAAAAAAGAAAAAGGAAAGACAATATATTCCGTTCCAATAAAAAAGCTCTTTATCTAAGTAACTTTTAAGAATCAAAATCCCACAAGAACAGTGTCACCGTGTTATACACATATATATAGCAGCAAATGACAAGATATGCCCTAGAGATGCAAACTCTGAAAAGATTGCTTGTTTTCCTTTGTTTTGCCAGCCAAGTCTGTGTTACAAATTGTGTGTGGTGGAGATCTCACTATTTCAAAATATCAAATTGCTAATTAAAGAAACTACTCAAGGAAACTTTCCAGTAGAACAATATATGCAGTGGGATAATAGTAGTCACTATTTCTTTAATGAGTTTCTTTCTTAACTGGAATTTCTTACAATACATTCAGTGCAGCCATTCAGTTAGATTATTATGAATCACATGTGTATTATTTCTGATTTGGTATTAGCATAAAAACTTCTGATGAACCATAGTATTACAAAAACAGGTCCTGTGTATAGAATGGCAATATCATTCCTGCTGATAAAAGACTGGAAATGAAGGTCCTTATACAGCAATACAATTTAATGTGTTAGTTTCTACACTTAATTTGCAAAGGTGCTGAGAAACTACAGGTCTAACTGAAGCCAAGAAGGGCAGGGTGTCTCTGGATGGTCAGATATGTCAATCCACAGCCTGAGCATTGCTCTGTAGTGCAGCATTGCTTTCTGTGGCATCTGAATCAGCAAAAGGTCATGGGAGGGAGAAATCTTTCTTGGTCATGTTCTTGTAACATGGTTGGTTGAGAGATCAAGTGGAGATTTTCTTAAACACTTGTATTTTGCTACAGTGAAGTAATTTAGCAACATCGTCCAAGGGGACAGTGTGTACAAGACTTGTGAAGTGAGGCAGGTGGATCAAGTCATGGAAAGAATAGTTTAGTTGTGCAGCAGAGATAAAAGCAGAGAACATAAGAGACCTCTTAAATCCCTTTTTTCCCATTCTGGGAGAGTATGGTGGTGAAATTCTCCTTTCAGGTTCTGAATAGTAGTTGACATAATGAGGTGGATTTCCAAAAATATTTCAAGAAGGTGGATAGCTTTTACAGTGGCTTCTTGGTGGTATCTAGGTGCCTCATTTGGTATTCTTGAAAATCCATTCTTACTTCTAAAGAGCTTCTCTAGTGTCTATTTCATGTTCTCTGGTGAGCAAGAATGACTCCTTGATCTTGGGTTCTGCATTTGCAAATAGCCGTTCTTTGTATTCCCCTCAGATGGAGAGAGCAAACAACCATTTAAAGCAAAGAATGCAAGAGCTTGTGAAGTATAAAGGTGAGGCTTTTCATCCTCATATGCTTGGTTGGTTACCAGGCATTAGATAAGCAGTCCTTGATGAGTCCTTGGTTTGAATCACAGTATCTGAACACACAGTCACATTCCACCTGTGGAATGATTGTTCCCCATTTGCCTTAAAAATCCCTCTCTCTTGCAGCTTCTGAATGATTTAGCTTTTTCTTTATCATCAGATGTGATGATAATGGCTTTGGATGGTTCTTTCACAGCAGCCCCTCACCCTGGATCCAGACTTGGCTCTAGTGTATAATAGGTGAGCCAAAATCTCAGTCCAGTCATTCGGCCCTGAACACTTCCAAAATGTGTGTTGGATGTAGATTCTGTCTACTGAGCAAATCATTAGTCAGTGTTTTAAGAAGCAAATAAATGTTGATGGTGGGACTCCTTCATCACAGAAGAAAAACCAGGGAAGAAAGATGGAAAGGATCCAAGACCAGTACACTTGTCTTCCCTCATTGGAGCCATCTTCAGGTGGCTTCTTTCCTCTCAGTCTGGAAGGCAAAGTGTTGGATCTGAGAGTTACTGGTCTGGGAAGCCGTTGACACTTGGATGGTGGAAAGGGTGGAGAAGAGAAGTTGGTGAAGGGCAGCAAGGGACCACTGACCATGGACTGCCTTGTTTTCCTTTGTTTGGTGATGGTTATTCCTGCACCGCCTCAGATGCTCTCCCCTTTCCTGCCTTCCAGAGCATTGCTCTTTGCATCCTGGTGGATTTATTCTCCTCCTTATCTAATTTTAATTAAAGCTCCTATCTCCCCCACCACATAATCAACTGAAGAAAAATGAGCTGGTAAGTCATTGTTTTTACCACTTTGGCAGCAAACAAATGTTATGTCTGGCACGCTCGGCACCAAGTCAGAAAATGAATCAGCAGCTGTTGTGACAGAAGATTTTTCCTGAATGGGGAAACAGAGACAGAAAGAAAACAGGCCAGGGGGAGGTTTCTGCAGTGGGCACTGCCAGCCCCCATCACCATGAGGAATGTCTCTGCCCTCAGCTGGGGAAGGTGACCAGGCTGCTGGAGGGTCCCCCCATGCCAGGAGGAGCTAGACTGTGACTGGTGCTGGATGGGCTCTGATGCCTGTGGCTGTGCCTGGGAGGGGAGCAAAGGGATGGGGTGGTTTAGGGAAAGCAAGAGTGACCCAAATCCTTGCAGACCTCCTGGAAAGGCCCACCTCAGCCAGGCAGGCAGTTGGGAGTTCATACAGATGCATTGAACAAGAAACATCTATTTGTCCCCAGCTGGCACTATGGCATGGTTTGTTTTGTGCCCATCCGTGGGAAAAGGATAAATTACTTCTTTGTGTCTGGATGAACTTGGATCATATTGCATTATTTTAAGCAATAAACTTGCATGTATTATACACAGCATGCTGTGGGCTGCAAGGTCTTGGAGGAGAGAGTGGTTTACGGTACCCCTGATCACCCTCATCCTTTTGCTTTATCTAATGGTTAACTCCTCATAAGAGCTGAATTTGCCTTGTGACCTTTGGCATCTGCTGATTCTTTTACACCAAACGTTTGGGGGCACATGAGAAATGCTTTTGACTAATATTACAGCCTTGTTAATATATTGCAAACTATTTCTACAGGAGCAGCATCAAAGTTTTATCTGCTAAATAAATATTGCTGGACTAAGCTAATACACAGAGTATTCTGGAAGAGTTACCACGATGAAGCAGGCACAAGGTCCAGCTGGAGAACTCTACTGTTCAGCTGATGATCAACACTGGAGCTTAAGCAGGTTTGTCTGAGGCAGAGAACCAGCCTCTGTCACTCCTTGGAAAAGGCAGCTTTAACTAGGGTAGTTTTAATGGGAATAACAGACAGCTGAGCCAGCTGAGCTGGTGACTGCAACTTGCATGGCTTCAGTAAAGTTCAAAGGGACAATGTGTGGTTGCTAATCAGGGCAGAGGTTGTGCTGGGTTTCTGGAGACAATAGTCACAATATTTATAGTTCCTTTCGTGCCAAGCAGACAAGCAATATGCTTGTTCTTTCCCTGTACCTATAAATTCCCTCCTCACCTATGAAAAACATGCCCACCCTGCCACATGGGTCAGAGAAGGGAGTTCTTCTGTGGCACAGCTGGAGGGACCCTCTCTACCCCTGCTGTCCTCTTGCTGAATGTATAGTGCTGTTCACAGTCCAGCACACAGCCTCACCACGCCAGAAACCACTCCTGGTTTTAGTTGGGTTTGTCTGGGGTAGGATGGGCTGGTTTATGTTAGTATGACAGAGTACAATGATTATGAGAAGAATAAAGCTGTGGGTCAGGTCTGTCTGACATTTTGTGTATCAACTGACAAGATTCTCAGTGAAGCTTAGAGCTCCAAATTTCCCTTTCAGCTCCCTTCATACCAGTGCCAGCTCCCTCGTTCTGATCCAGTGAACCACTGGTTGTCTATGTCACAAAAACCTGAAATCCTGTGAAAATGCAAGGCACTAAGTGCCTGCAACTCCACTTGGTCACCCAGCCAGAGGAGGAGAATGTGGTACTGAGAGCCTGTACTGAGGTATGAGGAGAATGTGGTACTGAGGGCACAGAAAGGTGTTTTTAGAGATTTGTTATTCACCAATGGAAGCACTGATGCCACAGCCTCAGACATGCCAGTACTTTGAATCCTCAATTACCCAGCTTATATGGGAAAATAACTTGAGGAATATATTCTAATAGGCATGTGGCTACTTTTTCTTTAACTTTGGTTTTGTTTTATGATTTGTATGGCTGCTGGATTTATAATCCAGCAAGAGGAACCCATTAGACCTCACTTTCTAGGAACACTGCTTTTTATTGTGTTACTATATAATTTATTTTCTCATCCTGATCCTGCAAAACTTTTACATGCAGATGCTGTGGTGCTCTACAGCAGCAGCTCAAGGGACCCCAGCCCTGCTGGAGCAGGACAGGACCCAGTGACAGCCTGACATTGCCCCAGAGGCTTCTTAACTCCTGAGTAACTTCATTCTCAGCTGCTGAAGGTAACAGGAGGTGGGCCAGTCCTTCAAAATAGTTTCACCTGAATCATTCCTGAGTGGGATTTAAGTTAATTGAGTCTGTTTGCAAAGGTGAAAAGGAGGAAAAGGTGTTGGTGAGCATGTGCTGTGCCTGCTGAGGTGGTGTGGAGGCACCTTTCCCAACCTGCATGTAAAACATGTCATGCCTGATTCTGAAGGTGTATATGCAGCCTCCTGTACAGGATTTACTGAAGTCACTCCTGGTTTGCTCTGGGCTGTGATTATGTGAGAGAAAAATGAAGTTTCATGGTTCATCTTAATAACCAAAGTCAAAGGCATGAAAGGGGCAGTGAGATTTCAGGCTGACCATCTGTCCATGCAAGCCCCAGCTCTCTTCTGACCAAAGGCAGAGTCCATCTCCTCCAAACAAGTCCTGCTGGCTGTGCTGGCAGCCCTGGGCTCTCTCACAGCAGCACCCTGGGCATGGCTCTGCCGTTTTTAAGGGATTCAGGATCAGGCTGGGGCTCCTGCACGGCTGCAGTACCTTGCCCCTATTTTATATTCACTGAAAGATTTTTGAATGGACTTCAGAAACCATTAGGAACCCAAATGTCGACTTACACTTGCAAAATGTCTCTGGTTAATGTTTTCCTACTGGCGCTCTGCTTTGCTCCCCGCCTGCCAGAGTTTCCTGTGACCTATTTGAAATATCACTCTCCTAAGTGAAAATGTGCCTCTCTTTTTCAAACTTGCAAAACTCACAAAAATAAATAGCCTAATTTGGCCAGTTAATAGCCCTCTCCTGGGGCTCCTCTCAGCAACTAAGAGGCCTTTTAAATACAACATTTGTGACTGCGTCATTAAAGCTCTGCATGATCCAAGCGGACTAAACCAAAAAGAAAGAAATGCCTTATTTGATCTAAGTTTTCTTTTCTTTTAAATAGTGACACTAGAGACCCATTTATTTTTAATTACACAATTGCTTTATTAAAAGCCTAAATCCTGCAGTCCCTAGTCATTGCTCAGGCAAAACTGCTATCATTGAAGGAAGGACCTGTAGGAGTCAATCCTAAAAATAGGGCAGCTGACAAAGTCTGCCTTCCAAAATGGGTTTGCTTTATTTTTGAAGGATTTCCCTAGTCAAAAAGAACTTGCCTCTGATTTGCTTTTCAGCTCTGCAGCAATTTGGAAACTGTATTTAGGAAAGCAGTCACTCCAAAAAGAAAAACCATCCCTAGTTTTCCTTTCAGACAGGCTCTGCTGCCCTTTTTACCCTGAAACACCACCCTCTACAGAGCCACAGTAGTATTTACTGGCATGAGATATGCATGAGAGCTCATAGAATCATAGAATCCCCTGAGCTGGAAGGGACCCACAAGGATCATCAAGTCCAGCTCCTGACCCTGCACAGGACAGCCCCAGGATCACACCATGTTCCTGAGAGTGTTATTCAAATGCTTCTTGAACTCTCTCAGGCTTGGTGCTGAACAGGGAGCCTGATCCAGTGCCCAGCCCTGCTCTGGGTTTGTTCTGCTGTGCAGGTCTGGGCACTGCTGGAGCAGTGGGAAGCCCACTTTGAGTCCTGCAGCACCTCTCTGCAGCCCTGCCTCTCCTGTGGGCAGTAAATCCAGCTGCTGGGGGACAGAAAGTGCAGGATTGATCCTGTGCCACTGATCCTGTGCTACACAAATGCATTTCTGTGTTTGGGCTGTGAAGGACAGATCTCCTTGCTGGGTTAAGACAGCGCTGCCAGTAGTAGGAGAGTGAGCAGGCTAGCCAGCCACATATACTGTGTTATATTTCTGGGCTAAACTCCAGAGCCTTCAATTTTATTATCTAATTACCCAACCAAACTCATTCATCTTTATTTTTCAGTCTTTCCCACAGATCCCAGGTTAAATGCAGCTCTGCTATCTGAAGTGCTGCCCAGGCACTCTCCGCTTGGAAAAATTCACGGTTTCTCAGCTTTATTCACTCAAACTGTGTTTTCTTAGTGTAAAGGATGAATGGCAGAAATCCCAGCCCTGGTCAGCAGCAGAGGTCTACGTCAGGCTGTGCTGAGATGAAGGTGGCTGCATTATCATGGGTAACAGTACCAGGGGAAGCAAGAAAAAGGAAATAAACCTTACTTAAATGTAGGCTTCATCCCCAGTGTGATGTGACATTAGATTGCACTCAGGGCTTTGTGGTATGGCTCACTGCAATGTCTTTATTGCCGAGTATAAACACCAATAGTCAGTAAATAAAAACAACAGGGGGAAAAACTGCTCCCCAGAAGTTAATTAGACATTAGGAATACATCCCTGGACAATGGAGTCCAAGGAGGAAAAAATACTGGTGTCCTGTCCTTTTTCTCTGCAGGACATGAGCCCTCCTCTCCATATGTTACTGTCGTGTAGATGTAATCCATGTCCCATGCTGGGGCAGAGGCTCCTACTTAGCATAACCCTGCCCCTGGGAGGGGCTTATCTTGCCAGTATACTGTTTTTTCTATGCTCCTTGCCTTTATTTCCTAAGGGAATGCGCGTACTTGCAGGTTCAGTGGGCATTCAGAGATGGTAAACTGCTAGAAAGTAGAAAACCTTCCCCCAGATTTAACAGTATTCCTGTTTGCTCTCCAGTTTGCAATGGCTGGGCAGGGGGAGAGAGGGGAGAGGTGGCAGATGCTGTGGAGCACGAGGCTGCTGTCTTGCCAGCTTGCTTTCGTCTGAGGGAGGAGAGATGGGAGAGAAGCTCTCATGCAACCCCTCTCCCTCCGAGGCTTCTTGCAGACAGAGCCCTCCTGGTGTTACTTCCCAGCCCCAGCACGAAACCCGCTGGGTTTGGAGGGCTGTGCCTTATGGGAGGCACGGGTGCTTTGTGCTCAGTCTGCCCTCCTGGCCATCGGCTGCTCCCAGGCAGCAGAGCCAGAGGGAGCACAGCAGGATCATCAGGAAGATGTTGGTGCTGTGCAGTGCCAAGCTGTGCCATGCAAAGAGTGAGAGTAGGGCAATGAAGGTGTGTTGCAACTCAGGTAGGTGTGTGACGGGAAGGACAAGCCCAAATTCATGCTGAAGGAAGGATCCTTCTAGAGCAGAGCATACCGAGACAGTAGGACATGGAGCAGAAGGGGAAATGGAGATGGATTTGGTCAGGAGGAGGGAATGAGCAGTGTTAGGAAGAGCTGCTACCTGTGGTGAGGGAGATGCTGGACCCTCAGTGTGCCTCATAAAAACCCATTGGACTCCCAGGGTTGTGCTCTTGCAGGCTTCACTCAGGGAAGTGGTCACAAATCCGTTCATTCTGCACCTCTGGTGGCAGTGGTACTTCTCCTCGTTTTGTCTCTGCCTGTTGTCTAGGCTTTCTCCAACCAGAGACCAGCTGACTTTATCTTCCCAGATGTTTCTTATGATCTCTCCCATTCTAGCTTTTACCCCTGACCACAAGCAGCACTTGGAATAATTAACACCTTGTGCTCCTAACATCTCATGGTTTACAAGGCAGCTGGTTACTAGGGCAACAACTGTACTTTTTCTTTTGGTGTATTGACTGAAAATCAACATTTTATATTAAAGGAAAAGAAAAATAATATTCTCTCTAGCCACAGTGAGTTACAACACCATCTCTCCTGTAATCAAGATATTGCTGAATTATGGTGCTATAAACAAACACTTCTGATATAACCACAAACACTGTGGGACATGTAACACATTGGCAGTATATTTCAAGTGACAAACTCATTTATTGTGGGGAGTGGAGGGAGAAAAACACCTTTCCAGAAGCCATTGCAAGGAATTACAGCAAAGAATGACCAGAGCTTAAGGATACAGGCACAAAGTAATTCTAACAACCTGGCCGAAATAAAGCACTTCAAAGTATGAACAAGATTAGAGCACTACCAGTAGTTCAGGAGGTGAGGATACAGGACTCGGCTATTGTCTCCTCCCAGCTGGCATAAATCATCATTAATTCCATAGCACTTAATAGAATTACCATGCTGTGAGGCTGGTGTAAGGAAGTAGCTCCCAGGAGGGGTAGGGGAAGTGAGCCCACAGCTATCCCATAACCTTTGTAAGCTGGTGTGGAGGCTTCCCTGCTTGCAGGTGGGACTCGAGTAGCAATCATGAATCATTAAGGTATGTAACTGTCTGGGAGATCAAAGAGACCAGGAGCTTGAGGTAAAAGCAGCTCGTGCCAGATGCTGTGGAGGCAGAGAACAGGCTGGGAGCTGCTTGCCAAAGAGATTTCATCTCTTGCTGTGTTCCAGGTGGCTGCTGGGTCACTTTGGTCAGTGGGATTGGAGGAGAGCCATCATCTGCCTCCTGCATGGTCTGCCAGCCCTGGTGTGTGGTGAGTTCCAGGTCAGGAGACTTCTTTGCCCAAACAGGGTGATTTTTGTGTGCTGTTTTACTAAGCCATGATGTGCTGGGCTGGTTTGGTGGTGATCTGCTGGCAAAGTTGTTAAATACGTGTGAGCTGTCAGTGGTGCCTCTCTCAGCTGTGAATGGGACACAGATGGAGCAGGGGAAGGAAGAAGGGCTGGGCAGCTGTTCAGTGTCTCCCCAGCCATGTACAAAAGGATATCCGTGCTGTGCAGTGGGAATGGGAGAAGGAAATAGGGACATTGTCTCCCTTAATAAACTTCCCCCTGGAAAAGATAAGGTATGTATCCATCTATGTACATACATGAATTTGATCATGATGGAGCACTTGTGATAAGGAACTACCAGTTCTTAAAGCTTATTGTTTGTGTCTTAGAACTTCCGTATTTATGACAACATGCAGGGTATTAACAGGTTATTCAAGGCTTGCCTGGGGTTTGCAGGACTGACTTTGAAGTAAAAAAGACCTGCTAGACTGTGATGTTTTAAGTGACCTAGCTGACACTATAGGTGAAGATGATCAGGCTGCCACTGGTTCTGGAAGGCTGGGTTTCCAAACGTGCCTTTACCAGAACACTGGGGTTTTCTGGCTTTAGTTTTAAGTGAGTTTTGAGTTGAGGGGAACAAAGCTTCAAGTAATTCCACTGCAGAGTTTGTAAATGAGCGCAAAAATGCATTGAATGGGAGCTGTTCAGCGTACAGACTTCTGATGGGTCTGACAGCACAGCTCAGAAGTTCCTTGAATAATAGGTCTGTGATTTCTGGCAGCCTGCAAGTGCTGAACTTCTTTAGATTTCAAAGCAAATAGATACATCTTAACAAAGACCACCTCACGTCAGCTATCCTTAAAATTATAGCACATAGATTAAAATAAAATGTGTGTACTTGTCCCTCCTGGGACACAACGGAAGGGGAAAGCATTATCAGAGTTCTTTAAACTCATCTGAACAGTATTGAACCAATTATTTTGTTAAATCTGGGTTTGTTTTCTGCCTCTCAATGAGAACATTTGAAATCTATCATCTTCACCATTTACGAGTTACCAGTCTGTAAGTATAAAATTTCCAACAGGAACATATGGTATCAGAGGGAACAAGGGGGAAATATCTGATTGCTCATGCTCCCCAAACTCCAAATCTACTCCATTTAGTATTTTGCTCACAGTTCCTGCAGGGGAAAATAAAAGAAATCATCTCTGAGCTGAGACCAAGCACTGAACATTTCACCCTGAATAGGAATCTGTTTGAAAAACTTATAAGCCGCTGAAAAGGGAATAAAATAGAAACTACATTTCTCTTTCTTCACTATGAGCAGAACTTAGTAATGCTGAAAAAACCTCTCTGAACCTTCTTCTCTAAGTTCAAACACCTGTTTGGGGGCCTTGCCTCCAGCCAGCACATGGGGACAGAGCAAGGAGCAGGCCAGACACCAGTTGTTCTCCTTCCTGATGGTGTCAGTGAGGCTGGGCAGTCCAAGGCTGCCAGCAGAGCTGGGTGTGCATGCAGAAGGGCTGCTGTGGCCTCTGCCCAGACCTGGAGATGGGCTCTGCCTCTGAGCCTCATGGTACTGGGAGGCTGTACAGGTCACCTTGCTGGCCATGCTGCCTGGGTTAACACCACTTCGAGTTTGGCACTGGCTTGAGACTCGCCTGCAATGACACGAGACCTTTCAGATCATCAGGCCACACCAGCTACTGGGTACTGGGTAGCCACAATGCTCCTGCAATTTGTCAGTTCCTTGCTGGTCTCCCAGTGCTCCACTGAGCTGAGCCATTCTTGCATGGGCATCCCTTTACCTGTAACAGAGAATGATCATGCAGACCTTCCCTCTGTGCAGGGCAGCAAGTATCCCCTTCCTTTGCTTTCCTGCAGAGCAGAGGCTTAGCCATGAGTAACCAGGCTGTAAGTTGCGAGAAACAGGCTTCTTACTCTTCATCTGGGCAGAATAAGGAGGGCCTGAGCCTGTGGCACTGGGAATTGATGTGACCAAATCAAAGAAGAGGAGCCTTTCACTTGGCAGCACGATGGTTGTGTAGTGCCACATGTACAACCAAATCTATCCTCCCTGCCATTCAGACAGAAAGCAGCTTGTTTTGGAGTAACTTCCCTGGGAGGGGGAGGAACAGATGTTTGAACCAGAAGCGTATGTGACAGTTGGGAGAGACAGCGTGGAAACGCACAGTTGAAAGGAGAAGTCTGATGGGAGTGTGATGACAGCAGCAGGACTTCAGTGACAAGGAGTGGGAAGGAGAACAAGCAGGGAGGAGTGTTACTTCAAAAGCTGAGCAAAGTGCACAAGAAGATATGTCAGGAAAGCGTCAGAGAAAGGAAGAGAGGAAATGTGAGAGTAGAGACAGGCTTTGGGATCTGTCTGCAAGCATGTGTGACCTGTTGCCTGACAAACAGAGAAAGGAAGGCCTTTTATTCCTCTGCCTCCTTCCACCGAGTTAACTCTTCTTGCAGCCAAGCTCTGCTGGAGCTCTTCAGTTAGTGCTCGTGAAAGGTAGAGCAGCCTGTGCTGCTCCAAAGCACGGTGCTGGGGAGTACTGTGTGAAGGGATTGTAGCAGGGATGCCCAAGCTTTTCCCCTGCCTTTATAGGGTGGCACAGTAGCCACAAGCCTTGGGACTCCTGGACAGTACAAGAAGAGGAGTGGTGACAATCTCGTAACAGGCTTTGCATCTGCAACTGTCCAAGGGCAGGATGTGTGAGGAGAGACAGGAGTGTGTGTGAGTGTTCCTCCTGCAGCAGGGAGGGACCTCTCCGGCACTGCCTTACCCTGGTGACATCAATCACAGCTCTGCAGTGTCCGGTTTTACCTTAGTTCAGCAGATGTGCACGGCAGAGTGGGAATGTGCTGCTGGAGTGTGAAGGCTCTGAGCTGGGGGAGGGGGACAGTAACTTCTGCTGCCGAGGGATTCACAGAGGCAGCTTTGCAGAACCCTTCCTGCGCTCAGACCCACCACTGACTTCCCAGTGTGCCTTGAGAGACACAAACTGGTGTGTTCTGCCTTGTGTCCTGTTGTAGGGAGTAAAGAATTTCTCTAAGTATGGGGTGAGTCTTGAGATGTAACAATGAAGGGATTGCAAGGTAGATGCCAGTCACAACCAGCTAGGCCAGGAGCTGCAGTCTGACACTGGATGGTGCATGGCTGGTGGCTCTCCCCCTCCATAGAAACATTGGCATCCATTTCTTGGTGTGAAATCCCAGCAAATCAGAGGCAGGCAGTATCCCCTATGTGGGTGTGCAAGGGGAAGGCTGCATCAGGGTGATGGAGATGGGTCAGGGTGTGCTGTGTCCAGCAGTTCTAGGGGAGAGGGGTCTCACAGCAGGGCCATGTCAGTGCTATGGGCTGTGTAGGGTTGAGGCTCAGCCAGCAATGCCTTCTTTCATTTATTTATTTTAAGGGTTAAATGGATGGGGAGGAGCGTGAGGGAAAAACAGTGTCAGGACACTGCAGCAGTGCAAGGGTGTTGAGTGCTGTTGGAGAAAGAGTTTTAATGAAGGTGTGGAAACCTTAAGGATCTGCCCATCCTCACCTGGAGAAGCAATGCAGACTCATGGTAAGGGAGGAAGTTTTGGGCACCATAAAGTCAATGCACAGGTGATGTTGGGAGTGTAAATGTGATGAAAGCCTCTCTGGTGTCTGCTGGGCTGCAGGACTCTCCTTGGAGCTGATCTGAGGACGGCAGCCATGGGCATTTCTCACTGTGTGGCTTGTACTGGCTGTTCTTACCCCAAAGCTGTGGTGTGGGGTCTGGTGGTGAGGGGCAGAGGGGGATCTGCAGGCTATCAGTGTGGCTTCAGACAGAAGGAGCACAGAGGAGCAGCTACCTTGGTGTTTTACCCAGGAGTGACGTACTTTGCAGCAGGATAGGGCTGAGCATCCCCCAGATGCTTGGCTTTGTGTAGCAGAATCACACCTCTCTTCCAATTAACGTGCACAGGATCTTGTGCAAGTTAATTGTAAGAGTCAGGGTCAGACCCAAGTTTCATTTTCTAAAGGTATTCGTGCAGGTACTGAAGTTAAATTCTCATGAGTGAAGACCTGTTTTCCCTGCAGTCTAAACTCAGAACAACAGAGCAGCTTTTAGTCTCTGGAGAAGATATAAAAACCTCCCCCAGGTCTGTGTTCCTTGTAAAAAAAAAAAAACTTTCGACAGCACTTGCCACATCTGACAGTTGCCAGCCCTTGTTCAATGTGATCAGGGCACTGTGTACTGAATTAATCAGGGATTTGACTCTGTGCTACCTGATACCTGGGAAACAGTGCATCACCAAACCCCAAAAAGACGCTGGAGTGTCTCTGGAAAGCAAGGTTGCAGGACAGCACAGCTGATTTCTGCCTTAGTCCTCCCAGCCTGGGCTTGCAGAGAAGGTTTCCTTAGGACCAGGGACCAGCAGCCTGACTTCCTCAGGCTTTTGCTGCAGCCACACTCGTGGCAGAGCAGAGCCGTATATCACCCGGCATTTTATGTGTGCCTGGGAAAGGGAGCCTGAGTGCCCTTCCTGCACAGAGAGCTGCCAGGCTGGGGGCCAACACACAACCCTCGGCATTTTTTTATTTACTATAAACCTCTTAAATGAAGGCTGGGGGATGTTTTTCATTTACCACGTCACTGTATGGAACCAATCACTATAAATTTAAATGGAGAGCTGGTAGGAGCACACTTACCTTTTATATCGTAATTGTGCGATTGCCGCTGCCTAACTGCTATTAGGATTATTCAGAGCTTCTCAGAGTTCATTGTAAAACATTAGGCTGCGAGAGGTACTGTAAGGGTGTGATTATCCAAAGAGGGTAAGCAGTAGTGAGGGTTGCTGGCCAGAATTGCTACAAGAGGGAAGAAATGCTGAGTAGCTGGAAGTAGAGGAACCTGAGGAGCATAATCTGCCATTCATAAATACAGTGCTGTGTGTGTGGAGAAATCCCACCTGATTTCTATCTGGATCTACACAGGCTTGACAAGTCTGACTTAAATTGTCACCAGGAGTGATTCAAATCCTTGGCTGAGTGTAGGTGTCAGCCCCGTGCTGCCCTGCAGACACCGTAAGGCAGCATTTGAGTCACGCTGGCACTTGGGATGTGCTGCAGAACCCTGCCAGTGTGGCCACACTGCCTTGGGGCATCACAGAGTCACCTCTTCCTTTGATGGGGGTGACAGGTCACAGGTCTGGCCATGCTGGCAGAGCTCTGCTCTGAGCTGGGGCTGGAAGGGGCTGCTGGCTTGGGGGAAGGAGTGACCTGTCCTGCTTGCTGCCCCTGGTGTGGGTGCAGTGTCCCTTCCTGAGCAGTGCCAGGAGATGGGAGATGAGCAGAGGGTCAGACAGGTCATAGCTTGGCTAGAGAGGAGCAGAACCCAGGCTGGGGGAACTCAGGAGACTGGAGCCAACTGGTGACTGGGGAGTCACTGCTCTGAACAGAGCTGAGGGAGGACACGGTGCTGGGAGGGTGCTTTGCTCCCCTGCCATGGGCATTGGACATCTCCCAGCATCACCTCTGCAGGGACAAGGCATCGCCAACTTTTTCTAGGAGGCAGGGAGAAAAGAGCAATTCTGTGTACACACTCCTCCGCTGCCTCGATTCTTCACCTGTGATTGAGATTTTAATTTTGCATCCCATATGATTTTCCTGTTGTAACACACGCCTCTGGGCTGTCACTGTAACAATGCCTTTTCTTGGCAGGGAAGGCAAATCTGAAAGGAAGCCCTTGAGCACTCTACTGTGTGAGTTTCTCAAATGACGGCTGTGTTTCTCTCCCTCGTTCCACTCGTTTTCAAATAATTTTCATGCTGGGAATAAATCTGAGTGCTAAACAATCATGTTCAGCATATGATAACCAGAGACAATGGTAAGTACACAAGCAGCCACATGGAAAACAAATGAGCTGATGGAAGGACAGAACAAGCACAAGACAACCCAGAGACCACGGTTACCATGTTCACAGTAAGATCAAATAACTCTGCCATTTACAAGGAATTACATATTTTTTTTTCCTCGGGAAAATGGGATTCTGGGAAACATTTTTAGTTACTAAATTTTTATCTTCCCAGTTTCTGCAGTGGTGAGAAAAAACCATCTCCCAACAAGAAACATACAATGGGCCAATTTAAATTAAGCAACCCAAAGTTGAATTCTGTCCTGAACTTCATCTGTGAAATTCTAGTGAATTCATTGGGTTTTGTAACCAGAGGTCAGGATTTGGACACCAGTTTATAAATCAAAGAAGAGCAGGGGCTGTGTAGCGTCTAAGCTATTTGGATATTCTTAAATGTCACACTAGGCTGCTGCTGATATCCTGAAAGTGTGTTGTCTCTGATGATACTGAGAAGGAAGTTTGGCAGAATTTTTATTTTTATTTTGCTTTAATATTTTCTTTAATATTTCCCTTTTTTTTGTCATTGAAGCTGTTTTTCCACTAAAAGCATCTGCTTTTAGTCAGGGAAAAGCACAAAGCTGAGACATTTGGAGGAATTTTATCAAACACTTGTCTTGATCTGAGAAGCTGTAATTAATAAAAACAGTTAATAATAGATATAAAACACACTCCCCAATCTCAATAAACAATGTATCTTAAACCTGAAATGGGGTAACAAACCTAAAAGAAAATTTAAAAATAACACAATTTTTTTGGGGAAGTTCATCTTCCTTTAAAGTGATTCTTAATATATCTTGTATACATATGTATGTCTCTATAAAGAATATGCATAAATGAAACAATTTTAAAAACATATTCACTGTAAATATATTTTCTAGTCGCTCATTGTAATGTCCCTCACTCCTATGCAGAACAGGAATTAAATATACTAATAAAACAGATGTCTGATGAATGTAAAGCAAGAAGAATTCAGAAGCACTTGGCAGAAATCTACACTCTTTATTATCAAATTTATCCCCAAAACAATTGTTCCTTCAACATCATCAAGGATCAATGTAAGCACTTGTTGGTAGCTACCTGAGTTACATACCTTGTTACAGTTTATGACTTTCTTGTGCTTTTTGGTGATGTAAAGACATTCATGTGAGTCCCAAATGTGCATTGCAAAACTTCCCTTCCTCTCCTTCATTGCTTCATCTTGTTGGCCTGTTTATCTCCCTGCTGATCTGCCAAAACACCTGCATGGTCCAGCATCAGGTCTGAGCCTCATGTGCTTCAGTTTTTGCTTGGGTGTCTTAGCTCAGATCCATCCTCCCTGCTGGGCATTGCTTGGGAGGTACCTGGACTTTTGGTTTTCCACAAAATCCGACCCCCAGGCTTTGGTACCTCATGCCTTGCTGGCAGTTTGGCCATGCCAGCACAGAGGTCTACACAGGAGAACTGCCCAGGGTGGACCCAGCTGCCCTTGGGGCATTTCTGGCCCATGTCTGTCTCCAGGACTTGAGGTAGTTACTCTAAAATCAGCCTGCTGTGCTGCAGGAGCTGTGTACAAGTGCAGTACTGAAAATATCCCTGCCTTTTTGATAGCTTAATTGGTGGCATTTACTTAATTGTGTATGTTCTCTTTCAGTGGGAATAAACCTAGAATTATGCAACTAATCATTTTTCCAAAAGCAGGGAGTCACTCAAGGCTGCTGCAGCAGGAGAGCCTACCTGAGTAAGCCAACAACTTCCAGTTGTTCGAGCTGCTGTTTGCTGTCTGTTGCTATGGTGAAGTGATGGCACAAAACTGATACCAAAAAGGAAACAATATTTTCTGAACAGATTTATAAGAAGAAAAAAAAAACATATAGGGGACAGAGAGGTCATGGGGAAGAGTGGGGGAAGCTTAAAGGGCTTCGAGTACTTTCCTGAGCCAGTTTTTCTCCTTCATTTTTTAACTGAAGGTCCATTTGACCCTTTGAAGGCAATCCCAGAATGATCCTGTGCAGTGTCACCCCAAAGGGTTTTTTTTACAACCAGTTAAATATTCTCCTAAGCTGTAAATACTTATAACTTCTATTCACATTTTTTCCTTTGCTTTTCCTGCATCTACATGCATATGGGCAATGTATTCATGTCTAAGCTTTCCAGTCAGTTTTGGAGATCTTCAGTCCCAGCAGTGTAGTGCAGGTCATAGATCAAAAAAAAGCTGCTTTACTCTTCACCTTTGCAGCACCTATGCTGTTTATGTCTTTTCTGACAATTAGATTTTTAACCCCTCCTAAACCCTGTGTTGTGCTAGCAGCGTGTTTCCCCACCCGGCTGAATCCCCCAGTGTTCTCTGTGTTTTCCTACACCCAGACCTTCAGCCTACTTCAGATGCCAGCTGGAGCAGCTGGGCTGTGCAAAGCAACCCCGCAGCTGATTGCCCGGCAGCTTGACCAGGCAGGGAAGACACTGAGCGCTCGGTTTGCAGCTCCTGTGGAGAGAACTCGTTCTTCCTTCTCTCTAGCCAAGGATTTTGTGCGTCGCTCCCTGTCTCACAGTGGCACTGGAGACTGGCAGCCTGTCTTGGTAAGTTACAAACTATGGCCACAATCAAAGCTTCCTTCAGACATGTGTTGTGAGGTAGAGTAGCACCAAGATTATGCTTTGTGCAAAACATGCTCCTCTTTCCTTCATCTGAATGTGAGTGGTTTTAGTGCACCATCTCCTCTGTATGCTGTGTGCTGCCACGGTCCTGTTTTGAAGTGTGGACAGCAGCAGGATGGCCAAAAGGAAAGGATGCACACTGGAGTTCAGATACTGCTGGGTGTGGGGTGGAGGTGGGTATTCATGGCTTTGGGAGCACTTACTTGGTGATCTGAAAGCATCTTTCCTCCTAGCAGCATTTCAGGACTGTGAAATAAGTATCCAGTGCAGCTTTCTTGTTCCAGTGCCAGGCGTTCTGATTGCTTCGTTTAGTGTCACATCAGTGGTGTCTGAACTACACCTTAGCTGTATCATCACTGACTTCTTTCTAATGTGGGGTCATGCCTCCCTTTATATCCAGCCCTTTGCTGGACTGCTGTTGGGTTGTAATTGCATTGGATTCTTAATAGAGTTTCTTGGTCTGCTGTCACAGCGTGATTGCAAGAACTTGTGTTGCATTGAATGTGGTCTTGATTACTTGCCAATTAAAGTGCAAGGGAAACACTTACAATCTTCTCCTTTAAAATTACATCTAGATTCCACCTCCTCTGAAGGCTACGGGAAACTTGCAGAGATTGTTTCCAGTTGTCCTGCCTCCTTACTTTTAGTGTTTGGCTTGGTGGGGTAGGTAGATAAATATACTTTTTTTTTTCCTCCTCATTCATTAAATGCCTTTTTTTTGTTTTTAAGTGCAGCTCTGTGTATGTGAAATGGAAGCAGGAGGGTCCCTCCAAAGTTGAGTGTTGCTCATTGCTCTCATGCCAGGTTGCTTGGAGTTTACAAGGTTTGGGATAGTGCATCTTTATAAAGAAGATACGTGAAAGCAGATGGCCCTGTGGTAGCTGAGCAAGGAAGGAGACGCCTGAAGAAAGCGTGTTGAGGCAGAAGGGATGTGTTAGATGAGGGAGCAGAGACAAGCCAGGAATGCAAGGAGGCAGTGTGCAGGGGGCACACAATTTCCAGGAGTCTGGAAGCGTAGGAGGTGCTGCACTGTGGTGGCAAATCTTGTGGAGCAGGTGTGCAGGGGCAAATTGCCTGCCTGCCACCCCCTGGGCATCCTGGCAGCCTGTGCTGGGAAAGAGCCAGGGCCGAGGTGTGAAGAGAAGCAAAAATAGGGAGAGGAGAAAGAAAAGTAAGGAAAAAGGCCCAAGAGGAATGTGGACAATATGACAAGATGCAGGGGGGAGCCCACCTGTGAAGGTAACCATGAGTTTCTGTTTATCTTGCCTGTGGTTATACTGCAAGCAGGTTTTGAACTGCTGCCTAGTTTGACTGTCAATTATTTTAACTTGCATTTCTCACCTCAGTCCCCATGAAGTGCATTTGACAATAATTAATTTTGTGTGTGCAACTGAGAGTGTATCCTACTCCTGCAGAGGTGTCAGCTTAATGGGATATGGCTACAGGGGATAACAGGCTGTGCCACCCCATTAGGGAATTTGGGGGGTGACCTGTTCATTTAGACTAATATTTTAATTGTTGGAACATCAGGTTTCTCATAGTTGAATTGGGAACAGATTAACCTCTGTCTCTCTGAACTTGCATGCTGCCAAGCTCCTTAAACACCATTGCTAATTTTATTTTCTACTTTCAGCATGTATTTAAGATAACTCTTTTTGTTTCATAGGTTAAAGAGGAAATATTCTAACTGGCTGAGATCCCAGTGAGCAATTACAAATATTTTATTATAGTTACGGGACTTGGAATTCAGCCTCAGGCTGTGGGCATCAGAAAATCCATGTGTGGAAATCCCAAGTGTTCTAAGACTCGGAGGGATTCCTTCTCACTTTACTGAAGTTAAACTCTTGATTTAAAAATAAAATAAAAAACTTGAGCTTGTAAATGAAACCTCAGCAATCAGCTTTTGACTATACCAGTTAGAAAAGGGTTAATTGAGCCTCTTCATCTCCATTGCATGTTAACACAGAAGGTCAGTGGTGGGAGAAGCCAGGTCCACACTGAAGGCTTTTGAAAGAGCCCCCTAACTAGCCTAATGAATATGCTGGTGAGATGAACAGGTCATTTAACACTTTTCATGTCGCTATTGTCCATCCAACCTTAAATGTCAACTCTGTCACTCTGATAGGCTGGTTCTGCTTAAAAAGGTTTCCTGGCTTTGTTAGATTCCTAGGAGGGATTTCCCCCCATCCTTACTCCTAATTGCTGGCAGAACCCTACGGATGTATTTATATCAGCCTTTTCATTCGGGTCAAGTCTTCACCAGAGAATTTTGCCGGTGGGTAGGGGTTGTGAAGAGATGTGATGCAGACAGAAGTGGAAGCACCAAATGCAGTTATAATTATCCTGCTGGAACTGCAGCTCAGCGACCACAGTGGAATGAGTGGCTGAGGGCAGGATGGTTTGATACCTCTGATGGTGTGCTGGGCTTGCTGTGTCCATGCTAGGATGGTTTCACAGGGCTGGTCAGGGAGAGCTCAGCTGTCTGTGAACCATCCAAGCCTGCTCGGGAAGGGCTATGAGTAGGGCTGGTGGAGGGTGCCCTGTGCTGGCACCTGCCTTGTAGCTAAACCCTCGTGACAGAGTGGCTGTCCCTTCTCTGGTGTTTCTGCCAGGGCTGGAAGCACATCTTTAGTGTGCTGGTGTTGGATGTACAGGCTGCTTGAACCGACGTCTCAGGGGAACCAAGCTGCATACCTGAAAGAGCTGAATATTTATCACAAATGTTGTCCTGAACTTCCTCACCCTGTGAACAGTAAGCATGTTTCTTCTTGGGAGAGTTCTATTTTTTTTCTGTGACCCATAGCATTCTGTGGCCTAGAAGGCCTCAGAAAATTACTTCTTATCTCAGGAGGACTGCAGACAGCTTTCCTGTGAGATTTCTTGAAGTCTGCTGTACTCCTTGCCTTGAATAAGCTCTCCAGTGTCATGGTCAGGAGCACAACAGCGTGGGTGCTTCTGATTTAACCCCACAGTCATGGGCTCAACATATTCCAAAGGTGGGTAATGAGCAAATGGACTGGTTCTGTGTTGGTATCCAGTACCTCACTGCAGCTATCTGCCCCTGCAGACTTTCTTGGCTTTCTGATACCTGCATCAGCTGATGGATAAAAAAGGTGGAAATTCAGATATCAGCACTGAAAATGAAGGCTGATGGGGTGAAACACATGTCCAAGCTTGGATGCTACAGATCAGAGGAGCTTATGTGGCTATTCCCAGTAATGCTGCCAAATCTGACTCCAAGAAGCCCCTCAGTAAGGGAACTGCTTTGACAATGCACTTTGTATTTGAGCTGCCCCTCCAAAATAGGAACCAGGTAAATTTTATTCCTCCTGGAAATGACAGTGTATGTTTGGGAAGTTTTTTCAGCACAATTGCTCATTTTGGGGATATCACTGTATTGAAGGCCTGAGTAATTTTTCTGTGAGTGGTGTATTTCCAATTCACTGAGATGCTTTACAATTTCAATGTGGGAATTCACACCAGCCTCTTCCTAACTGCTAGTAGGTGATGCTGCCTTGTCTCCAAGAGGGGCCAGGAGAGGACAGGTGAGTTGTGTGAGGAAGAGGGACTGCATGGCCTGGAAGGGTTATTGCTAATTGCTCAGCCAACTTTCTGGGTTGTTTTTTTTGGTGCATGGCAGGAAAGGGTCCAGGCACAGGGGCCAGGTGCAATGTGTGGGGCTGAGGGCACTGCAGGAGGATTGCAGCAGTGGCAGTGCTAGGGGTGAATAGAGGCATTCCCTCTGGGAGTTATGTTCACCCATTTGCTACTCAGCCCTCCTCTGCTTTCAAAAGCATGCTGCGAGTGCTAGGATAAAACCTCCAACCCAGCTGTCTCTCAGCTACCAAAATATCTCCTTTGCCCCTTGGCCAGCTGTCAAAACTTTCCTGGCCTTCCTAGAACAAGCGTCTTAGGGAATGTTTCCCTTGGCTACTGGGAAATCGGGGGGATGCTCTGGAGATGACTGTAGCACTGCATGTTCGATGCCAGGTGCCTCTCCTAAGCCAGCTCCTGTCCATCCCCTTGGTAATGCTCCCTGCTTGGTGTGCTCTGGAGGGTGAGATTGTGGTCTGAGGAAGAAAGTGCTTCAGAATAAAAAACTGTGCAACTCAAGAGCCAAGAAAAAAGCCTTAATTATTCAACTAGTTCGAAACACTTGAAAGTATCCCTAAAAATAGGTAAGAGAGATGTTTGTCAGCTACAAAGAGATTATCTTGCAGTAGTATTGCTTGTCTTATTTTATGATGATGCTACAGAATACAGTCCCTCAGGTAACCTCATTAATGTTTATGAATGAACCCCTTGTTTTACACTTTTGGTTTTAGAAGGTAGAAATAGGGCAAGAGGCTAGTAAGACTGATTTTATCTTATATGCTTTGAAAACCCCAAGGGCACGGCTGTGAGGTCTTTTTAAGCATATGGATAACAATTGGATTTGGGTGCTTGCTAGACTGCCTGAGATGTACCCTAAGGGAGAAATCCGGGCAGGACTTTGGCTAAAATCCTGGGTGAAATTCTGCATGCTTCCCAGTGGATCTGTCAGCAGGAGGTTGGCACTCTTCTGTGTCTCATCAGTCGTTTTGTTTTGATCTCTTCCGGCAAAGGCAACCTGTGACCATATGTTGTTATAGCCATAAGCGCTTCCACAGGGCAGTATCTGGTAAACCCCGCTGCCTGACAGCGGCTCAGCCCAGGGCGGAGGCTCCTTTTCACTATCTGCTCCTTAAAGAGGGCAACTGTTTCTTCTGGCTATCATATAGGGCGGCAGTTACGACCAGCCCATAACAGTATGGGGTGGTTTCTGAGTCTTACCGCTCCATCCTTAAAAATAACAGCTCTTTTTTCCAAGCCAACCAACAATTGTGGTCAGCCACGAATACCAGTTTAACCATTTGGCAGCTGCCCTATGGGAAACAGCTCTTTCCAGAGAGCCAAAGGAGCCTGTGGCCCTAGAGCCACACTGGGCAGGTTTCAGAGGCAGGTTTCAGTCAGCAGGGCACGCTTACACATTTCCTTGGGTGCAACCAGCCTCTTTAATAACAAGCAAATCCTCGAAAGTTAATACCAAACAAACTGTAGAACTGCGTTAGAGCTAGTAATTCGAGTCAATTCATTATTTGATGAACGAGTGGGTAAAACTGTTCCTCCCCACACAAACACGCAGTTTCTCGCTCTGTAGTTCTTTCTCCACCCGTCGTGTGTTGGGACTGTCAGCAGAGTTTATTTTGGGCTCGGTTCCACTACGCACAGTAGTAGCCGGCTCCGCAAACAGTGCATGGCAACTGGAACCGCCCCTTACGGCTTTAGGGCAGAAAGAGGCAATAATAGGCTATTGTCGGCCCTATTGTCGGCCGGGGGGTCCCGCCCGCCCCCCGGGATGCTGCCGGGGCTGCCCCTCGTCCCTGTGGCTCTGCGGCTGTGGCAGGGGGCCGGACGGCGGCGGGGCCGGTCGCGGGGCTGGATCCCCCCAGTCGCCGCTGTCAGCCCGGGGTTCCCGAGGGTTCCCGAGGGTCCCGTTCCGCCGCACGCGGCGGGGGCTCCGCGGGGCGCGCAACTCCCGCGCGCCAACTGTCCCTCTCCCCTCTTGTCCCGCGGCCCGGCGCGCGCTCTCCGCGCTCCCCCGTCCCCCCGGCGGGCGCTCTTTTTGAATGAATGACCTCACCCGCGCCCGCCAACCGCCGCGCGGCCGCGCTTAATATTCATGAGGCGCCGCGCCAATCGGCGGGCGAGGAGGTTGTTTTAAACGGCAGAGCCCCGCAGCCAATCAGGCCGCTCTCGTAGGCAGCCAACGCGAGGCTGAGCCGCGCCGAGCCCCGCGTCGTGCCCTGCGCTCCGCTCCTGTCCACACTACCGCGAACAATACAGGTACGTGCAGCCCCGCCGCAACTTTTCGGGGGGCGGCTGCCCCCTGCCCGCCCCGCCCTGCCCCCGCGCCTTCGCCCCTCTGCCCTGCCTGCCCCAGCATGCTTTTTTTTCTTTTTCTTTTTTTTTTTTTAATTCTGCGTTCCGTTTCTTCCTTCCCTGAGTTTTTAAATTTTTTTTTCTCGAATTAGAAAAAAAATCGGAAAATTCACCCAAAACTTTGTTTTCCCCCTCCCGCGGGGATCGGCGGTGCCGGGGCAGATGCCGTGCGCAGCTGGCGGGGCGGTGGGCAGCGGGCGAGGCGCAGCGTTTGCCCCCCGTCCTCCTGCCCTGCCCCGCCAGGAGCTCCCCCCGCCGCCGAGGGGCCACCTGCCCCGGGGTGCAGCCCTGTAGCTCCGCGCCGGGCTCCCGTGCCGCCGAGAGTAATATGGCTGGTGTAGCAACTACACCGGGACTAACTCCTCTTCTCCCCCGCATGGGCAGGGATTTTTCTCTGCCGCCTCCTAATGTCGCACGGCAAAACGCGCGGCGCCCTCGGCTTTTATGTGCCCCTTTCCCCGGGTGGGCTCGGTGGGGCTGGCGGCGGTGGGAAAGTTGTCGGCCGTGCGCAGTGCCGTGCCCGCTGTTTATTCTGCATTAATATGGCTGTCGCTTTAGCATCTGACAGGGATAAACCCTGCGCGCTGCGCCCGGCGGTCCCGGCCAAGCAGTTTTTTTCTCGCCGCCGCCGCCTCCAAACTCCCCCGATCCCTTCGCTTCTGCCTCCGCCGCTCTTCCCCCGCCCGGAAAGGTGTCTCTGGTGGGGCTGCGCCCGCGGCGGAGCCCCGCATCGCCTTTTCCCCGCGCCGCGCCGCCCGTGCTGTGGGCATTAATATGGCTGGCGCTGGAGAGCCCCGGCGAAGGGAAGAAAGACGTGTGAGCGGCACAGGGATGGGGAGGGGGGTCGCGGCGGGGAAAATCTCCTTCCCGGCGCCCCGCCGGGGGCTCAAACCTTTCGCTTTCGCCCCGGCTCCTCTCCCCCCACCTTCCCGTGCCCTCGGACGGGCGATTGGGGGCCGCCCCGGGGCTCTCCGCACTCTTTTTCTGGCAGCGCGGAGGAGCGTAGCGGCGGCGGTAATGGCTGCACGGGAGCCTTTGTTAGAGAGCGCTGCGCTAGGCAGGGGCCGGGGGGGGGGGGGGGCTCCCGCCCGCGCCCCGGCCCCGCCGCCCCCGCCGCCCGCCGGGGGGCCAGCGGGGAGCCCCTTCGCGGCGGGGGCGGCGTTTTGGCGGGGCCGGCGGCCGGGGGCGGCGGGCGCGGGGGGCCGAGCGCGGCGGAGGGGGAGCGCGGCTTTGTTCGGCGGCGCGGCGGCGGCGGCGCCGGGAGAAGCCATCTTAGCGAGCGGGGCCGGCCCTGGGCGCGGAGCGCGGCCGCCGCCGCTCCCGCTGCCGCTCGCCCCGGCCGCCCGGGGCCGGCCCGGAGCCCCGCGCCCCCGGCCGCCGCCCGGCCCCCCGGCGCCCCCCGCCCGCCGCCCCGCCGCATTTCAGGGGCACTTTCTTTCATCAGGAGGCGTTTCACAAAATGGAAGATGAATTATTGGCGTCTGGCGGAGCCGCCGCTGCCCCCGCCGGCCCCGGCCCCGCCGCAGGTGCCCGAGCCGCGGAGCGCGGCCGCCGCCGTGACCTTGGCGGGGCGCGGATGCGGGACGGGCGCGGAGCGGGGCCGGGCTGGGCTGCACCGGCCGCCGCGGGCCGCTCGCCCCCAACTTCGGAGCGGGCCGGCTCCGCGTCCCTGCCCCGCTCCGCGCCCCGGCCCCGGTACCGCGGGCTTTGCACCCCTGCGGGGGCAGCGGCGTCCCGGCAGCGGCCGGGCAGGGCAGGGCGGCTCACGGCCACTTCTGCTGCACCTGGCGAGTTAATGGGCGCAATTAAAAATTAACGTTGTGCTAATAAAAATTAAATTTTCAAGCGACTGAGAAGCTGTAAATAGAAAATACTGTTGTGGGCTTATGATTTTTTAATTTTTTTTTATGTATTAAGCGGGGAAAATTTAATACGGAAGCAGGAAAAGAAATAGAGCCCAAAAGTTAGAACCATCCTTTTGGTGACTTGCTGATTGCATCTTTGCACTGACCACTGTGCCTCAAACATGTGTCACTTGGTGGAGCAAGAGCAAGCACAGCTCACCTCACAGGGCTCCACGGGTCCTGTTGTGGTTAAAGTCAGCCTTTATGTGTGCCCTTTTTATATATAAATGGTTATTGCACTTTTTCAGGGCAACTAATTTGTCCTGCCTTTTTACCTGGGCAGCAGCTGCTGACACGTGAGCTCCAGCTTCTGAAGGGATAAGTCACTGCCTGGCGCTGTGCATGCCACTCCAGCCCTAGTGTGGTAGCCAACTAAAACAGATATTTTATGTTAGTTCATATATAACTCTTAATAGGCAGAAGTATGTGTATTTAATAGGCTGTCTCCAGTCTTTGGACATGATGCAAATATATATTAATGTAACACTTAAATACAGTGACTGGTTTCTCTTGACTTCTCTGCAACCCAAGTATCAAGGGAGAATAATTTAAGTATCTGTGTTGGGGATGGTAAGGAATGTTGGGGGAAAGACAGGGATGTGTTACTGATGGGACATCATGTCAGAAGATGGTGTGGAGTATGTGTGCATATAAATAGATTCACACCACATGTGTATACATATATAGGTGTATGTATTCATCTATATATCATTCACTTGTTATTTTTCCCCCTCTTCCCTACAGAGTCAAGATGGCTAAAGGTGATCCGAAGAAGCCCAAGGGCAAGATGTCTGCCTATGCCTTCTTTGTGCAGACATGCCGTGAGGAACATAAGAAAAAGAACCCAGAGGTTCCAGTCAACTTTGCAGAGTTTTCCAAGAAGTGTTCAGAGAGGTGGAAGGTACCTTAATTTGTGACTTCCTGAAGGAATAACTTCTTACAGTATCTTGTAGAATGATGTGTGTGTGTCAGAATGTGAAGGGGGCCAGTGCTGTTGTGGTCTGTGTGCCATTCTTGGCAAGGTGTCCTGCCTATTGGTCAGGTGCTGCTGAAGTCTGTAGCAATGTCAAATGTTTCAGCCTTGTGTATCTGCCTGTTGAGGTGCTTGCACTGTAGTCTAGCCTTTTCTCCTGTTCCCAAGCAACGCCCTTCAGCAGCTACTCCCTTCCAGGTGTGTGTCCCAAGGAGTACTCTGACTCTGCTTGTCTCACTCCTGTTGCTTCCCTGTTGCTGAGTATGCCAGTGGTGGCTGTGATTTCCCGTACAGGACCTTCGTCCCCAAGGTGGTCCAGTTAGAAAACAAACAAATTCTGAAACTCCTGTATCGAGTTGACACGTGTTGGCTTGTTTACATAAAGTTTACTGGCTATTGAACAGTTGGGTAATCACAAGTTTGGTGTCTCATTTTTTTCGTTTTTTAGACCATGTCAAGCAAGGAAAAGGCTAAATTTGATGAAATGGCAAAGGCTGATAAGGTACGATATGATAGAGAAATGAAGGACTATGGACCAGCTAAGGGTGGCAAGAAGAAGAAGGACCCCAATGCCCCAAAACGACCACCGTAAGTAACTTGGAGGCATTAAATGCACAAGTGTTTTGGTTCATTTTCACACCCTGTATGTAAAACAGGTTTCCATAAAGGAGTTGGATGGGGGGCATAGTGTTGGTATGGCAAGATTGGTAGTGATACTGTCTTGTAAACCTTCTAGGCAGCTTGCAGTCTTGAGCATGTAAAGCACTAACGTGAATTGTCGGTACTTGGTACCCTTAAACTTATGATGGAAGACATGGAAATGACTGAGTCACAATGAGACTTGTGTATCCAAGATTAAATTGGGTGGGGGGATACAGAGTACTTAAATAAAAAAGAGCGTTGAGTGAAGGCTGTTGGTCTGGGCCTCAGTAAAATCAAAACATGTAGCTTTGTGTTTGCTTTTATAAGTTAAAAAAGTTTCTAGTCTGTGTGCTCAGGCATGTGTGAATGCTGTGGGGGGAGGGATGGAGGAAGAGGGTGCTTCCTGGGCATGCTGCTGCAATGCTCACTGTTCTCTGGTGTTTCTCCCCAAGGTCTGGCTTCTTCCTCTTCTGTTCAGAGTTTCGCCCCAAGATCAAGTCCACAAACCCTGGCATATCTATTGGGGATGTAGCAAAGAAACTGGGTGAAATGTGGAACAACCTCAGTGATGGTGAAAAGCAGCCTTACAATAATAAGGCAGCTAAACTGAAGGAGAAGTACGAGAAGGTAAGGAGAGTTGTCACTTGTGCCTCTGCTGTTCCAGTTCTTGCGTTGATGTATTTTTGTAGCACAGGCCCAGCTCAGGTGGCTCCAGCATAGCTGCAGCCAAGCTTTGCTTAGGTCGGGGCAGAGCAGGATAGAGATCCACAGGCAGATTCCAGCGAGGAGGGAGAGCTTTCCCCAGTGATGTGCAGCAGGGGCTGCCTGTGTTGCTTCACAGAGGGTTTGCTGTGCTGTTGCAGGAGCTTTGTCCCATTATCAGGGAACCTTGAGAGGCTGGGTTTTCTTCTCCTCCTCAAAGAAGCAGCCATGGATGCAGGGTTCAAGGCCTCCATGATCTGTGAGCACGCTCAGGTGTCTGCACAGCTGTGCACTCCCGTGCTGGCTGTGTCCCCTCAGGGGTGCAGCCAGGGAAGGGCAGTCCCTTTACCTTAGTGCCTGCTGCTGTACAAATGCTGTGTGTGTTTGCTGCTTAGAGCAAATTAAGACATCCCCTTGACTTTGCAGGATGTTGCAGACTACAAGTCTAAAGGAAAGTTTGATGGCGCAAAGGGAGCAGCAACCAAAGCTGCTCGGAAAAAGGTAGAGGAAGAAGACGAAGAGGAGGAGGAGGATGAAGAAGAGGAGGATGAAGATGATGATGATGAATAAAACTGTACAATACTTGTCTCCATGTGAATACCATAGAGTAGGGGAAACACCATAAATGAAGCACCTCTTATTTGAGATGGTGTCTCTTGCCCTTATTAGGCTTAATTAAAGAAAAATTGGATTCCGATCGCGTTGTAGTTTCTAAAAGTGCTCTAGAAATTGTAACTGGTTTACATGAAGTGGCCATGGGTGTAGTGAGCACCCTGAAACTGTATCAAAGTTGTACATATTTCCAAACATTTTTAAAATGAAAAGGCGCTCTAGTGTTCTCCTAACTCTGTGCACTTTGCTGTTGGTGTAACAAAGCATTTAAAAATGTTTCAAGCATTTTTTTAATTTGTAAGGTGGTGTTACTATATGGTTATTGGCTAGAAAATCCTGGGTTATAAACTGTACATATCTATAGTTTGTAAAAACTAGACAGATTCTTGTGGTACATGCTTAGAGTTATGATGCCTTAGAGGAGCAGTGATTACTTGGAAAGGCTGTACGTTCCCCGGGGTGCCATGGCCCAAAGCATGCACTGTGAGGGTAGATCTATTTACACTACAGTGGGCGTCCATTTAGCTTAAAGTTGTCTTTCTGTATATAGTGAAATAGCATTCTGCTGCCATTCTTAGTTGTGGAAGGGGGTTCAGCTGGCATGAGAAGTGTATGGATTTTTTTAGTTAAGTGCGGTAGTTTTTAAACTGAAACTGTAGACATCTCTTCATCGTCAACTAAGTGAAGAGCCAGTGCAGCAACTGAAGTTCAAAAACACTCTGTACTTAAACGAATTTGCAACGTTCTGTTTTTTTTGTATGTTTAGAATGCTGAAATGTTTTTGAAGCAAAATAAACAGTATTACATTTTTAAAACTGTTCTTGACAACACTCTAAATTTCTGGTTTAAGAGGATCTTAACAACAGCAAGAGGTTCATTTTGAAGTCTGTGGCATCCCTCAGGGCTGGTGACTTAGGAAACATTCTGACTCAAGGATTTAAAAAATAAAAAATTTTTAAAAAATGGTGGCCAGCCAAAACTGGCTGAATTGAAAGAGATGGCTGCTCCAGCTAATATGCAATCGTAACTGTTTATGGCTGAGTGGCATTAGATGCTATGCAAGTTTGAACTTTATTACTTGAACTTGGGAGCCTAAATGAACATTCATGACGTAATTGTTTGTTTGTGTGTGTATATAGCAGCATTCAGAGATGCAGAGAAAGGTAGGTGGCTAGGAATGAGGCTGACACCATGGAATAAGTATAAAAGCATAGTTTGGATTTTTTTTCAGTTGTGTTGGGTAAATTTATAGCCCAAATGCATTGCTGTACATATTAAAATGTGCCTTTTTTGTCCTGTGTTAAACTGTTTCAGACTTGTGGTTTTTTCTAGCCTCTTGTTTCATGGCAGGAGCCAGGCGCCTAAGTCTAACTCCCTGCTGAAGTAGGAGCGTGGCGCAGGTACTTGGTCTGTGCCCTTTCTCTAATGACACAAGTTGCAGGAGGAATTGGGGGCTGTGAGGTGGGGTGGGTGAGCAGGTCTCTTGGCCTTCTGGTCACCAAGTGGCTGTGGTAAACTCTTGCCTTCTTTCCAAATCCAAGCTGGGGATGTTTTGCAGCACTTGGAAGAGAATGGTAGTACCTGGTCTCTAACTGATGACTATAATCTTGTTTTTCCTAAGCATGGAAACAGCATGAGCTGGGAAAACTGTAGCACCCCCTCATTACCCCTGAATTCCTTGTGCTGGCTTCAGCAGTCAGTGTTTGCTTGGTGGAGAGGAGATGGGGGTGTGAGGATACTTGCATTAATAACAAGTCAAAGCTGTGGGCTGTTGTGCTGGGTTTCAGAAGACAGTAACTCACAGGTGCAAACACTGGGTATGGGCTGCTACCACCTCTGATTTTGAGCCAAGCTGCAGATTAATGGGGTCCAGGCTTACAGGCAGTAACTTTAGAATGTGGTTAAAATTACTTGCCTAATTGGGTAGCACTTCTGGCTTCCTCTGTCTTAACAACCATGACTACTTCTCCCCAACAACAGCTTGGCAAAACAGTCTGATCTAGGGTTGAGATGGACTAAAACCTGAAAGCAAAGTCTTCAGAATGGAGCAGGCTAAAAAACTTTCATGAAACATAGCAACATGTAGCAACTTTTGTTTTTAAGGCTAAGTGATAGTTGGATCACTCAGAAATATGTTTATAGTTGCTTAATTATGGTTAATTTTTAGTATCTTTAATGCACAAAAAAAGGTGTGAAATTTGCCCCTATTTCATGGGTAGTTGCATTTTGAAAGTCTCAATAAAGCTGCATCTGGAAAAGAAATAGGTAGTTCTGTATTTGCTACCCTTTGATTGTGTCTTCTGATGCAAGGGAGAAGGCAAGTGGAGATTCCAGCATGTGGAAATTTGATGGGGAGGTGGTGGAGCAGAAGAAAAAAGTGATGGCATCAGTTCAGGAGCTCTAATACTGTTTCTATTGTCTAGTTGGCAAAATCTCCCCTTAGCCACATATGGGACTTAGTGTAGATCACTGCTGTGCAAATCGAGCTTGGCTTTGAATTAACTGCTAGTGAGCTGAGCCCCTATTGATAGTATCAGCAAATGAGGACTAGAGCTGACACCTCTTTGTCTTCGTTATATTGGAAATCTATTTGAGTTGCAGAGCTTGATTAAGGTCTTGGACCTTACAGTGAACTACCTATTGCTGCTCTGCACACACCTAAAATATGGCATTCCTTGGGGATGCGGTTCAATACAGCACTAGTGCAGGACTCCAGGGACTCAGATTTGGATATTGCAGATGTAGTGATGATGTTTCTTCCCTGAATACTCTGCTGTTGATAAATGCCACAGCATGAATGCATATAAATAACATAATTTCCCCCCACACTATTTTGTTTTCTGAGATGTCATCTCAAATATTGGGAACTGCTTAATTTCACCCAGCTCCATTATTTTAATAGAACACCCTCCAAATGCTCTTTTTCTCTGCTTTGAAATGCTTGTGGTGTTTCAGAGAAGACATTTCTGCTTTGTGCTGCTTGACAACTCGAAGTCCTAGTTCGACTTTAGTCCCAAGCCAGGCAAAGTAAATAATGTCTCTTATTAACTCCATCGTATGTAGAGAAAGGTAAGGATAAAATAGATTTGGGGGAAGGGATGAAGAGACTCTTCCTTGCATGAATTTGACAGAGCTGACTGTGAGGCTGTGTGTGTTTCCAAAATGTGGTGTGTTGACCCCCCTGTCCCTGCTGAAGTCAGGCTGAGGGAGCAGGGGCTCAGCTAAGAAAAAGGGATGCTGCTGGTTCTGCAGCACCCACTTGCTGCTAGGGGGAGGCAGAGGATGGCTTGACTGGGTGAGATGGTCCCTCTGGATGCCCAAATGGGTGTCAGAGGTGTGAGAGCTTTGGCTCAGGAGAAAGTGATGGTGATGTAGGACAGAGGCAGCTCTGGCCCATGTCATGCAGGTAATTTCCCGTGGTTAGTGCTGTTTGGTTTGCACTCAGTACTGTCCACACTCTTGAGAACACACTTGCTACCAAATTGCATCACATCCCTCTGAAATCAAACCATCTGGGGGCCAGTGGGATGAATGAGGCTGCTGAGCTGCTCTGTGCAGAACAGAATCTGCCTCTGCTGAAAATGAGCCTGGGAGTCTTAGTGTGACCCAGAGAGTCAGAGGAGCAATGCTCCCCCACTACTCTGTAGCCTGTATATTCCAGAATTCAGTTGAGATTTGGTAAATATTTGGTGTGAGCCAAATCTGAGCACTTTGACTGGGGCTGCATCAGGGGAATCCCACCGTGGGTGTGGGGTTCACTCTTCACAAGCAGTCACAAGGAAAACCACACTGCAGGATGGTTTCCTGCTGCTGTGTCCAGACCCTAACACACCTGTGGGGAAGCATGTGTTCATTTTTCTGTAATAAAATTAATTAAAAATCCTAGTACAAATGCATCTTGAATCAATTAGCAGTGAAGGGCAGCAGCTCTAATGGTGGTCCATAGGACAGGGAGAGTCTGCTTTGGGGATGGGACTGAGGATGCAGGCACAGTCAAAGCATCTGTCATACCTGCTCACTTTGAACAACTCATTTTCAGGTATTTTTACTCACTCCTAATAAACCTTGCAGGAGCAGCAGTGAGGTGCAAGAGTTTCTGTTGGTTCTGGCTCAGTGGTGGCAGGTGAATGGCTCTTCCAGCCTCCAGCACAATTCTGGCAGCCACCTCGAGTTTATGTTTTCCCTCTGCTCACTCAGGCTGTTCCCCCACAAACAGAGGAACATCTCTCAAGTGAGCCCTCTTCTGCTGTGGGTTTTGGGAAGCTTGGATGAGGAGATGGGATGTTTCCAGTGGGGCAAGAGCAGGATGCTGCATTTCTGGCTGTGCTTTCTAACAAGCCGCAGACTCCCCTCTATGAATGTTCACCCAAGCTTGCTTTCCACTAAAAGATAATGTGAAGAACTGTGACAAGTGGTGTGTTTATTTCTTTCTGCTAGGGCTGCACCACATTTTAATGCAATAAACTGAATTGCAAATCACAGCAGCACTGCAAACAAAGTGTGCTGGAGACCCTGTTACCAAGCAGTTGCTCTCTAAATGTGTGTCAGCTTGCAGTGGGGAAGGGACTGAATAACCAGCATGCTTGACAGGGGTTTTTGTGCCCTGTGAGGTATCTGCATCCCCTTTTGGCAGGCTGGGCTCTGGTGTGTGCCTGCCCCTGCTTGGGCAGCATCTGATAACCTGTGTTCAAAGCACTCTGCAAACATCTCATCCTTCCAACAGGTCTGATCTGTATGTGCTAAAGCAAAATGTGGATTGGGGGAGTGTCTCCTTGCCTGTGCTAATGCTCTTGATTGGAGTTGTCTGCTGCTAAGAGCTCTTCCCTGAGTGCCCTCCTGCACCTGGATCCCTAAATTAAGCAGGAGGGAGCAGCACAGCCATACTGGAGCTGACAGCTCTGTCTCCTGGGTGGTGAGTAACTCCTTCTCTTGTTGCTGGATGTGGCATGGCCTCACAGAAACACCTGTGAAGGGGCTAAGCCAGGGCTCTATGTTTAGCTAGAGCAGGCATGGCAGCTGCCCTCCCCAGGAGCAGGGAGTCTGAGTGTTGTGTGGAGCAGCAAGCTGGTGCTGTGCTGGGGCTAAGACCTTGGGAGGCTGGGATGCATGAAAGCAAACATTTGTCTTGCTGAGATTAAAATGCATTGACCATGGTAAAGGGATGCCTGTGCTGTAACTGTGTCCCCTGACAGGGTTGACTTCATATCCCTGGCTGAATTCAGCAGCCAGGCAAGCCACAGCTGGTGGCAGCCTTGATGTAGGGCTGGGTGTTTGGATGGTGTTTGTGGTTGACTTTTGAGCCCATGAGTACAGTGCTGCTGCTCTGCCTCCACACCTGCCACCTCCTCTAGCTCAGTGCTCCCTGGGGAGCCAGAGCAGCCCCTCTGCACGAGTGTCACACGCCACTGTAGCCAAACCTGCGTGAGGAGAGGGACAGGTAGGATGCTGTGAATGATAGGGCTGCTTTTTCTTCCCAGCGCTTCCACTTGTAAAGCTCCCTCAGGTATTTCAAGCCAGAAAAATGCTCTTTTTAAAAATATTAATCAAACATGGCCTGGCTTTGTTGTTGTAAGAGCTTATAGCTTGTAAGTGTTTTTAACTGCTTCTTTGTGAAGCTTAAAATTTGCTTTATTTAGTGGAGAAAATTAATACCTGTAGCAGGATGAAGTGGTTTGAGGGATTGCTTGAGACAAATGCCTCTTGTCTGCTGCTAATGACTGTGTGATTGCTCTTTTACTGTGTGTTACCTGGATGTGCCAGCAGTAATACACGGTGCTTTAAAAGAGGCTTGAGAAAGGTGCAAGCAGGGTCAATTTGGTCTCCAGTTTTCTTACAAAGTATGTTGGTTGAGTTTTGTTCTCTAGCTTTAGAGCTCAGACTGGGGATCTTCCCTGGGCTTGGCTTCTGCTGTTATTTAAGGCATTACTACCTGTAGCTCCTAGCCAAGATTTCTCCCCAGTAACAGGGAGAGCAGAAGGCAATGTGCTGGGTCTTCTGCTGCTTCATATAGTAACTTAATTTTTGCAGGCTGCTGGGAGGTTTTTCAAACCAAGCTCAAAGATCAAGATGTCAGTAAAACTCTTTAAAGAACACTCTTTCTTCAAAGCACTTTTCTGAAAGCAGAGTAAAACCTGACCAAATAGAATCATAGAATCTTTGAATGGTTGGGGTTGGAAGGGACCTTAAAGATCATCTCTTCCAAACCCCTCTGCCATGGGCAGGAGCACTTTCCACTTGATGAGGTTAGTGTTAGACTGTCTAATTAAAAATCTTTCTCTCTCCTTGCTGTCACTCGTGTTCCATTTGTTGGTGATTCCCACCAGAGCTGTCTAGCAAAAGAATCTTCTAGAACAGGTATTTTGAACCTTGAGGGTGACTTGCAAAAGGCTTTCAGTGGGTTTGAACATAGAAGGACTTGGCCTTGTTTGTTTTCTGCTCTTCCCCACGCATCTCTGCTAAGAGGGGACAGATGTAGCTGTGCCCTTTTAGTGCTCTGCCTGGGGAGAATGTAAAGCTCAGCCCTTTGCGTTTTCCATTACCCATACTTAAAGGGGGCTTATGAAAAAGAGAGAGAGTGACATTTTACATGGGCAGATAGTAACAGGAGAAGGAGGGAATGGTTTTAAACTAAGGAGAGTAGATTTAGATTAGATGTTAGGAAGAAGTGGTGAGGCGCTGGCACAGGTTGCCCATGAGAAGCTGTGGATGTCCCATCCTCTCCTCCTATTGCCTGCCCAGCTCTCTCTCCCAGCTCTCTCTCAGTCCAGCACAGCACCTGTGGTCAGCACATCTGACCCCAAGGCTTACTTGAGGTGATGTAATTTGCATTTAAGTTTTGGGAGCAGCCTGGACTGTGTGTTCCCAGTAGTCAGGTGCTTTAGGGAAGATCTTCAGCTCTCATGGGATGTCACTCTGTGCCAGCTCAGACACCCACTGGTGCTATTCCCCTGAGATTTTTGTGCTCACAGCAGCATCAGGGTGAGGGTGGAGGTTCTGGGGATGCACGAGCTGCTCTGACTGGGAGCGTGCTCTCCCAGCCAGCCCATGTGGGGCCGGACAGTTGTGATGGAGGTGGGAAACAGGAGCAGGAGGCAGCTGAGGGATGCGGGTCTCCAGGTCTCGAGCAGACGGCATCCAGCCCACAGGGTCTCTCCCTGTGCCGGGGACCATATGGTGCTGTATTTCACAGCCGGCCCTGGGCGCTGAGGTTCGGCAGCCACTCTGCAGGAAAGGGAAGGGGTGGTCTCAGAAATGTTTGTGGCTGTTTGCGCTCGGCTCTCTCACGGAGGTGGTTATTCCCAGAGAAATGTGGTGGGCTGTGCTGGGCACACCTTCTCGTGGCAGGACAGGAATAGGCTGCTGTGGGGGGAGACAAGGTGTTAGTGAACACCTCGGATGCGGGTGGGAAGCACCTTCATATCTATTCTCATCCTGCCAAACACGAGGTTCCTGCCCATCAGAGGAGCTCTCATAGGGTCTCTTTTCTGTTCACCCCCTTCCAGGCTGTGCTTGGTTGGTGGGGCTGCGCCAGAGCAGGTAGCAGAGTCCTGTGGCGAGAGCCTCTCCCAGAGCAGAGCTGCAGATCCCTGTGATCTGGAGTGGCATTGCCTCCAGCCCAGCAGCCCCAGGGGAGCAACAGCCACCCTGACAAGGCCTTAGGGTGCCCAGCCTTCTCCTAAATACGGACATGATTATTTTTATTTTATTTGCTTGCTCTGGAATCCTTTGCATTTTTCCCTTAATCCTGGAGAAAAATCAGCAGTGCCCTATGTGCATGTGACATGGCTGCATACAAACTCCCTTTGTGACTTCTTTCTTTCACGGCAGAGAAACACATTCAGGAAAAGCAAGGCCCTGACAACAGGAATCAAGTGTTTCTAAATATGGACATCCCTTTTTGGACTAAAAAGTCTTTTTGTACCATGCATATTTCCCCTGTTAATCATTTCCTTTTGTTCCTTGCAAACTTGGGTCCTCCAATGTTATAGAAGGAATTATAGCCGTTCTGTTTGTAAACTTTTCTTTATGATCCATGAACTGCCTTGTATGTTGGACAGATTTGCTGGGTTTTCTTTTTAATGTGGTTGGAAAGGCCAGCACTCTGGTTTACTCACCCTTGGCTTTCCCTTTTTTTTTTTAAACAGTCATATTTGGCCTCAGCCCGTCTCGAAATATTGGGGATTTTACAGGCCATTGAGCTTTGCCTGGTCCTATTCACTGCTTTTGTGTTGCACTAATTGGCTTGATAAAGAAGGGCCTGGGCTCTGTGGAGCGCTTCTCCTCCAAGGTGAAATGTGAGATGGAGGGGGAAATATTCAGATGTTCACTAGCAGTTATGCTCACTGGATAATCTGAATGCATCAGAAATGAGCTAGAGCTCAGACAAAGTAGGGGATTAGGAGTCTGAGATGGGCGAGCGGGTGGACATCTGGAAGCCTGCTGTTTAGCTCGTCTGCTGGGGTGGGTTGTGTCTTCATAATGTGGGTTATAGGCTCCAAAAATGAACAGCACGCTGGGATCACGGTGGCTCTCTGTGGATATATTCCAAAATAACAATTACTGTTGTTATTTGCGGAGGACCCCACCCTCCCCAGCAGAGCTCTGTGCGTTCAAGCTCTCCCTCTGACGCTGGAGGGACACGCTCTGGTCTGATGGCACTGTTTGCATGCCCCACCTCTGCCTGCTGCTCCGAGGTTTTGGGACAAATCTCACGCATCCCCATGGCTGGTGTTACACAGCAGATGCTCAGGCCCTCGCTTGCACGGTGCCCCCTGTGAGTTTGGGCTCTGCAGAGCCCAACAGCAAAGCAAAAGCATGGGAGAGTAGGAGAAAACCCAGCTCGGGGCTTCTGAGCCCTTCCCATGTGCAGAGCCCAGTTGTGTCCGAGTTGAGCCCATTGTTACAGTGCAGGGCTGCTTCTGCCACCAGCACATCTGCTCTGGAGCACTGTGTGCCTGGGGCCAGCTCCACTCGCCCCATCCTGCTCTCCCCTGCCAGCCCCTCACCCTCATCCCTGGCTTGGTCCTCAGAGTGTGGGTGGAGCAGGGTCTTCTTCATTTGATGATGAAACAGGAGTCAAAAAATCCTTCTGCTTTTTTGAAAACGCAGTGTTGGGGAAGGAATTACAAATATGTTGTGAACAGAAATAGCTGAATAGTGGTTTGGTTTGTTTTTTCCCCAAAAAATAATTTCTTTCCCAGCCTCTCCGCATGTGCTCCCTTTTTGCTCCTCCATCTCCAGCACTTTGCTCATGTTTCCATCCTTTTCCTGGATACTTTGCCCTGGCAGCTTCAATTTTGGCCACAGCTGTAAGGTACCCAGCCGTGGCTGTGCACAGCTGGAGCCTCGAAGAGCTCCCAGCACATCCCCACTGCTGCTGGAGCAGCAATCCACTGCCACGGGTGGGAAGCATCACACTGAGCCAGCCGGCACAGAGAGGTTCCTCGCTCAGGGCAGCAGTGTAATTCCCACCCTACCCCGTGGCTGGCAAAGCCGTGGCTGCTGGACACGAAGTCCCAGGGAATTAGAGCAGGAGTGAGCTGGCTGCAGCCGTGTGGCAGTGTCGCTGAGAGTGCTGACTCAGCAAGATGTGCTCAGGATGTGGGAAAGCACTGCAAAATTTGTAACTTGTGGGGGATGTTCTTGTTTTACCTGTCAGCTACACACACACTAATCTGACCCACGGGGCTCTGGGTAACAGCACCAATGGCCGGTGGCTCCTGCTGTGCTGCCTTGTTTTATCATCTTTTTCTGGCAAAACTCCTTTTTTTTTTTTTGCTTGGGTAGATCTTGCAGGGGAACAGAGCTGAGTCCCAGAAGCACTGACAGCGTTTTTACTTTTTCGTGCCTCTGTGTCCTACTGGGGCTGAAACACTGTCATATGTTTTCTCTGGGAAGAAGCTTAGGGAGCTGCTGCCAAGGGTGATTTCTTGGCTCTGAGTGGTGTGTGGGCACACAGGTAAACCAGCTCCTTTGCTGGGGCCAGTGTACCAGCAATCCTGCCTCATGGTCTGTGCCAGCAGCACCTTTTGGCTGGGAAATGGAGGTCTGGAGAAGTGGAACAGCACTGCTGTGGTCACCCGTGGGTACCCTGGAAGCCAAACCTCTGAAAAGCTGTGTTCAGCATACTCTTTTTGTCCCAGGGTGGGAGGAGGAATGTATTTTGCCTGAAAGGCAGGGCCAGAAAGGTTTTTTGTGTGCTGTGGGGGCACTCCAGGTTAGGAGACCTGCCTAATTTTACACAGGCTAAGAGCAGTTAAGCATCGCAGTCCCAATTCTTCCTCCACTCTAATGCAACTTTTCAGAAGTGCTGGCAGCACAAAGTGTTGAATCTGCTCCACACGGGGGCAGAGCCTGAGGGGCTGCCCAGGGGCTTTGGGAGCCCCCAGGGCAGGAACAGGGCACCCTGCTGCTTCCTGATACACTTGTGGGCTGTCAAAGCCTTTGCTGTGAGGTGGAGATGTCCAGGTTTGGGGGAGGCAGCCCCGAGCCCTCTGCCAGCTCCCCAGGTTCGGTGGGGGATGCTCCTGCAAACAGGAGTGCTGGGAGTTTGCATTCCCCTCGGCCTCAGCCCTGAAGGAAGCCTAAAGCCTCGGTCAATAATAAGCTTATAAGACAGTAAATCTTGGTAATGAGAAAAACAGAAGACGGCATCTGCTCAACACAATGGCACTGTGTATGGTCTGGTAAACAGCTATTGAAAGGAGATGCCTGTTATTGGAGGGGTTACAGCTGAACAGCCCGATTTCCATGCAGGATTGGTGGGCTTCACTGCCCCCAGCCCTCCAGAGTGGCTGCTGGAATCCTGTTGGGGCTGAGTGTGGGCAGAGGTGACCTGTTGCCCACAAGGCTGGGTGCTTGCTAGAGGTACAGCAGCCCCTGCCACAAAACCAGAGCCAAACTGCCATTGTCCTGCACATTTGGAACTGGAGATGGGCATGAGATGGGACTGCCACAGTGCTTGTCTTCTCCTGTGGCCACTCCAATGCCTCCTTGCAATGGCTGCACTGGGAGATGTACATACTTTGAGGGGTGCTCGGCTGTAAGGAGGGGCTGGGGCAAAATTGGGAGACAGCTTCTTCTCTTATCATGTCTTTGGAGGTGCCAAACTGAGATGAGCTGATGGGCAGCAGGTGCCTGGGGATGAATGAGTTGTGCAGGAGGCAGCAGGAAAAGGAAGAGGCTGGGTCTTCACCTGACTCTCACTTCACCTGATGAATCTGGTGCCCATGGGGTGGTTGCTGGCAGTGGTCCTGCTCCAGCTGTGTGAAGCCGGGTCTGCAAAGTGGGGAGGAGGAGGAGAAGGGGAGAGTTAAGGGGAAGGAATCTGCATATGGTGTGTAATGCGTTTATGAATTGGGTCTTTAATAATTTACATTACCAGTTTAATACTTTGAATACAAATTATCTTGCCCATATGCTGTGCTGACAAACATAAAAATGGAGTAATCAAAGCTGTAATAGCACTACAGCAAAAAGACATAAAATGCCACTAGAAGGCTTAGGATAAATTATTGCATGCACACACCAGCTCTATGGCTCCCTGGTGCCAAAGGATGCATTGCAATTTCTTTCTCAGACTTTGCATTTGGGCTTGAGGACTGATGCATACCAGGAGCACTGCTCAAAATTCTGCAAGACGGGCAGCATTTAACAAAGAGGAGGAAGGAAAAAAAGGCTCCGACTTGTTTGATAAACACCGCAATTTAAATTCTGCTCTGGCATTACATGGGCTGCCAAGAAAATATAGCCCTCTTATTTGTAGGGAGCCCCCTTCTTCCTCCAGCAGGGTTATTTGCATGTATTATAAACTGCAGTGCTGGCTTGCCATCTTCAGGCAGCTGCCACACACTGCACAGCATCCCTGTGCATCCTTGTCCATCCCTGTGCTGCTTGGAGGTGGTGAGTTCAGCCTGGGTCCCCAAGGGATACCCAAGGGAGGATGCACCAGGTGACCCAGGCAAAGGACAGCATCAGTCCAGGCAAAGCACAAGTTTCACCTCATCTCTCTTCACACCTGAACTTGCTCCCCTCCAGTGCCTGAGCTCTGAGGGGCTGGAGGAGGTAGAAGAGGATGAAACAGCCCTGGGCTCTTGGTGCTGTCTCTGGCCACTCTTGGGCTGCAGTTTAGGTACAAGGGAACGGCATGGGTGGCCTTGGGGGCTGGTGGATGCTGCAGATGACTTAGTGGTTTGATTTTAACAGTCTTTTGGTGCACGTGTGCTTGTGTACCAGGCATCCCAAAGGGCACAAGGTTCTGCAGGAAAAGGGGCAGGTTTGCAGGGCAGAGATGCAAGTTGTGCTCACAAGGAGCAGCTGCATTTGTAGATGTCAGTAACCTCGTGTTGTACCTTGTGGCAGAGCCTCTGCTTTTAAATACCAGCCTATTCATTGGTGCCACATCTCAAATGCATCTCAGCTACAGGCAATCCTTCGCAGAAAGAGCAGTTTAAGGCTCACATTTGCATACACTGAATTTCTCAGCTATCAGGGTTACTCCATGCTGTAATCCATTCTGTGCTTCTAATATGATCAGTGAAAAATGAGGCTTCTTCCCAAATAAATCATCACCAATGAAGGAAATGGTGGCTTTTCCACAAGGCCTGAGGCTCCCGCAGTAGCAATGTCTTTTTCCAAAAGGCAGAGAAATCTGGGCAGGCTCATTCTGTGCTGCATGAGCTCACTGCCAGTCTCCCCAAGATCTAAACCCTTTGCATATGAATGAGTTTTCCCTGCCTTTGCCTCTCCCAGGATCTGCTGCTGTCTGTCTCCCTGGGATGTGGTGCCAGCAGCTCAGGCACAGTGCACCCAAAGGCTAGGGTTGCCCCTCTTTGGCTCATCCATTAATCCATGCATTGGTGCACACACCTCCCTCACACATGCTGAGTGGAGAGGAGTGGGTGCCAGTGTTTGGCATCCTGTGACCTGGCAAGGTGGGTGCTCAGGGCTGCAAGAAGTGAGAGACAGAGAGAGAGAGAGAGAGCACTCTCCTCCTGCCTAACCTGCTGTTCCTGTGTTCCACCTTGCTCTGTTCTTTGTGTTCTACCAAAGCCTGGTTTTGCCTGTGAACAGGGGCTTTTGGAGAAGCCCCCCTCAATCTCCTGGCCCTGCAGAGCAGCCACATGGCAGAGTTAACCTGTTATTGCAGCCAAAAACCCTCAGTGCAAAGAGGCAGTGGGGATGGGACCTGTCTGGGTGGGCAAAGGTACCTGTGTGAGCCAGGATGGGGAGGAAAAGGTGGTCATCCAGCCCCCACTGGAAGAATTTTCCCATTGCCAGATCTTCTGGAGAATAAGGCCCTCACTGATCCTTTTGCTCCACAAATTATTTGGATGGATCAAGATCACAATGAGAAATATCCCCATTCTCATCCAGAAGGGATTTTCAGCATAAAAAGGCTTTATGTGACTCATAAGTTCTAACATTTATTTCTGCACGCGAGGTAAATATTTCCCCCTCTGAACATCTAAGCAATGCAATTTTGTTTGAAGCTTCCATTTGTTTAAGGCTGGAGGTGACAATAATTCACCTCTTTTCTCTTCCTGTATTTCCCCAAGCAGTGGCGTAAGCCAAAATAGAGCGAACTCAGCTCTGGCTGTTTGTCACTTGTCAGCTCTGTCCCTCAAACACACTCAGATGAGCTTTGTCCTGGAGTTTACATTTGGGCACCTTCTGATCTCTAGCTGCTGCTAAATGGCCCTGCCTTCTCTTGTTTAGAGGAAGAAATACAGCATACCTGTATGCAGCCACTGCCAGGGCAGGCAGGAAAGAGAGACATAACTTAATGTAACTCCAGATAAATCATGATTTCACAGCGATCTGCCTGCCACAGGCAGTTGAGAGCCCCATCTCCTTGGCACTGTAACAACACTTGTCACTCAATGTCCCAAAGAGACCCGCTCACGGCCAGAGATCACAGATGACTGAGAAGATGCCTGGAGTTGTAAACACCATCAATCTGGAGAAAACAAACACTCCCGGGAGCTGATGTCAGATGGGGATGCTCGAAGTCAGCGCTTGTCTCTGCAGAGCACAGGATGTGCCCATGGGCTGCATGGATCCCCAGCCTCACGCCTCCCCAGGCCTGGTACCACCTGAAGTTCCAGCAAATCTAGGCAGGTAAAGTGCTCTCCATCCTCCTCCCCAGGAGGGCTTGGGTCCCCAGATTTTGGAGGCTGTAGCCCCCCGTGCAGCCCCAAACCCCTTGCAGAAGGGGCCCAAGGTAGGGGTTAGCTGCTGTGGGGCAGCTAACTGGGGCAGTGCTGGGGGTGGCCTTGAGGCTGGCCATGGGGCTGTGTGTCATTCCTGGGGTGCAGCTCCATTCCTGCTGGGTGCCCCTTGCCACCCTCCAACCTGCAGGGCTCCTACTGGAGAGGGAGGCTGGTTTGGGAGAGGTGTTTGAGTTTTATTTTTTGTTCCTCACTCACTGAAGAACTTACAGAGATCCTCAGTGTGGGCAGAGAGCTCCTGTCCCACACTGACACACCAGCTTTTGGAGAAGTTCCCCTCCTCATCACCGGCAGTGTGTTTGCAGCACAGGTGCTTCACTTTGTTTTCTATTATTTTTGGTATACCTTTGGTGCCTTTCCTGGCTTTGGTGGAGCCACTTCTGATTTACAGCTGGTGTCACAGGAAATCTGAAGCATGTGTTCTTCTCCTGCCCTGCTCCCACCCAGGACTCTCCTGTTCCTGCTGCAGCTCCCAGTGTGTCTCCATGGGTCCCTGCCTGTCCTCAAGGACATGTCCACATCCAAGCCCAAATTCAATGATAATGTGCACAGGCTGTTTCTTTATCTGTCTGCCTCTTTTTTTTCTTTTCCCCATTTTTTAAAAGGAAACTGAATCCAAGGCTGCCGTGTAACGATGATGACATTATTGTTGGTAGTTATTTCTATTTCCATAATTCCAAGAAGCAGAGAACAGTGTCCCACTGGGTTAAATGCAGCACATGCTACAACAAAAAGACAGTCTGAGTGCCAAACGACTTGCAATCTTTTTTTTAATGTAAGGAATGTAAAATTAAGATTACTATAGCAACATCTTGCCCACATTGAAAACAGATAGGATTTGTTGTCTTTATAAATATATATGCGTGTGTGTATGTGTATATATATGTAATGTACATATACAAATCCTAAATATCTCCAGCAACTTTTTCTGTAGTTGAATTTATATTTAATTTCAAGGTCTCTGTATCACAGATCTAATTTGCATCCAGCTTTCCTTCAGCAGCTTTGCCTTTTCCTTCAGGCTCTTCTGTGCACACTGCATGCCAGGCCTGAGTGCCCTCTGCCCAGGGAGAGCGCTTGGTCCCTTGTTGGGAGCAGGGACAAACCCTGACTGGGGGAGGTAATCCCATGTACTGGGGGTTTCATTTTAAATGTATGCAACCCTGTTAAACCTTGTAACTGACTTAACGTTTCCATACTTGCTTCCTTCGATCAGATTTTAGGAAAGTGGGGTGAACTAGAGACATGCAAATCCTTCATTTTTCTTCCCATCTCTCAAGTTATTAGTTCAACTTTAAATGAAATTTCCTATGAGTTATGAACCACAGCTCCCATTTCTTCTCCATGGCTGAATAAAACCTGGGCCCAGAAATGCCCGCAGGAAGGGCAGAGCACAACCAGGAGTGAGGAGCTGAGGGAAAGGCAGCAGGAGGATGGATGCTCCTGCAGCTCAGTGTCACTTAAATTCTCTGGGAAAGCAGCAGAAGTTCAAGCACTGTTTTCACCTTGTTGCAGAGGTAAGTGGAGTTACTGGTAAAGAAGAGTTTTAACATCTCCAGATCTGAAGAGAGCTGTCTTTGCTTACAAGCCCACAATCAGGGAGGAGGGAAAAGCCAGGCAGCAAACTGTGCTTAAGAGATCTGAAGGGTAGCACTCTCTGCCAAAGGAAGACACACTGGAGGGATACCCTCTTCTCTCGAGGAGCAGGAGGAACTTGTGGCTCGTTTGTAGCAGCTTTGAGGCTGTGGAGTCGAACATGCACAGTTGGAGGGCTGGTGGATTTGCTGTTTTGAGACCAGACTGTAATGGAGATCTGAGAACCAAAACTGACAACGTCTGCTGGCAGGCCTGGATGGAGAAGCTGGAAAGCAGCCTGGAGTTGCCAGCTGCAGATTTCTGGTGCCTATGACTTAGCAGAATTAAATACAAGGAAATAAATCACAGGCAGCTCTGCCTGCAGGGTCTAGAAGGAAAGCAAAGGGGCTGGGGTGAGGTGAGTGAGCAACCCCAGCGAGTCTGTGGGGACAGCAGGAGTGGAAAGGTGAAGAACAGATCTGCAGGGCACAGAGAGGCCCACTTTCAAAGCCCACCCAGGCAAATGCAATAGCTTTTCTTCAGACAGAAGTGTTCTATGAGCAGGAATCAATACCCTCCTGCAGAGCCTGTAAAAATGCTGATGGGTGTAAGTGTGCAGATGCCCAGAGGAGGTTTCTGGATGGAGCTATTGCAGAGATGGGCAGGACAGAGCAAACATGAGTGATACCTCACATGTGCATTGGGTGTTGGTGTGGACCTTACAGTGGCAGGCTGAAGGTATGGGGACAGCTGGACATCAGGCCAGGCAATGGGGAGGGGGTTGAAGACCAGTGGAAGTTCATGAGCAATGGGGCAGAGCAAAAGGGTTTATGTGAGATGGGCACTCAGCTGTTTGCTGCAGGAAAGTTGCCCCTTGCTGAATTGTCCCTGTCCCCAGGCTGACCTGTAGGCAGAAGAGATATTGCTACTTCCTTGCCCAAAGGAAGGACTAAAGGCATTCTCCAGGCATCCAACAGGATGGGAACCAGGCCCAGGAGGAGTCAGCAAGGTCTGTGGGGCTGAACAAACCCTGGGATCTCCAAGACCATTGGATAAAATCCATGCAGGCTTTCTCATCCCTTTTCTCTGGAAATGGCACCCAGCAGGACAAGAGTCTGTTTATGATGCAAGTTAACCCTGGGCTTCCTTGGGTAAGAGCAGCTGCTATGGGCAGTGTGAGCACCAGTGCTGTGCACTGAGTAAAAGTTTGTATGCAACCTCAGCCCAGGGGCCTGGTCATTCACCCCTTGGAAATGCAGAGCTTTTCAGGTGTGCCAGTGTCCAGTGAAATCAGAGCTTTTGTTGGGAGTAGAGCAAGAGCTTCTGTTTCCCCAAAGGGTACAGCATTTCCTGTCTGTGGGCTGCACATTGCTGATATGTACCAAAGCGACAGTTTGAGGAAAGGGAATCTCTTCATTGGGGAAAAATCTTTGGGTTTAGAGTCAACTGGCTGCAGCCCCTCTGTTATCTCCCACCACACTGCCACTGTGGATGGCTGCACTTCTGCAGGGACAGGTAGGTACCCCACGTTCCCCTTGGCTCTGCAGCACCGCTGTGCCAGCCACCATCACCATCACCTCTCTGCTTTTTATTACTCTTGACCTCCCTGTTCCCATCAGGTGTTTTTAAGCAAGCCTGCCACCAAGGCTGTAATCGGTTCTCATGTCCTCCTATTTATGCTCTCACCCAGCAATTTGCGCAGGGCTGTCGAGCTCTCCACTCGTAATTGACAGGGGAAGGCAATCTGCTTCACGAGAGGAAACATCTCCACGGCTGCTGGATCCGAGCAGGCTATTTCCCATAATGAGGATGAAGTAAAACAGAGTCTCGCTAACAGCTGTGGATGTAGCTGAGCCCTCATTACTGCAGGCGCAGAGGTGCTGCTTGGGACATAATTAAGAGCTCGATATTTGGAGTACGGCGTGTCGCACTGTCCTTCCTACACCACTGCCTCATAGCAAGGTGGTTAGTGCCAAGTGCTCCTGAATTTTGTTCCAGTCACAATCCAGGCTGCAGGAGGGGCTGCTCCGGGAAAGGGGAAGCTCCTTGTCTTCTTTCTTAAGACAGTTATTTCTCTCCTTGCAGAGGACAACCATGGAAAGTTCAGCCTTAGCATTGGAAAGCAACTGCCGATGGCAATGGCTTGTGCCATCCCCAGCTGGAAAAGCAGCCTGGACGTGGTGTGGGCAGAATGTTTGTAGGTGGGTGTGCATCTGAATGCAAACAGGGGTGGGGAGGTGGGGAATGTGGAGGGGAGAGTCCCCAGAGCATCTTAACAGTTTCTGTAAGTTTGGCCTGATCCCTCCAGCTGACCTCTGACTGGGATGAACCCCAGGGTGGAGGAGGGAAAAGTAAGGGGAGAGAAAGTGAGGTGAGAGAGGATGTGAGAGCTGCACTGGGAAAACTGAGAGCAGCCCAGCCAGCATCCCTGTAGGTGCTGATGTGGGAGTCTGTGAAAGCAGCGGGATTTTTGTGTGCACAGCATGTTGGGGCAAAAGGAATGGGCTGGAGAGGAAACGGTGAAGGAGACCTGTAAGGAGCAGGAATGGGTTTCTGCTGGTAGAAAAAGATACTGGATGATGAATCTCAATGAGAAAAAATATAAAGTGCTCCTTTTTTCCCCCCCTCTTTTTCTCCTGCCATCCCAGCCCAAGGAGGTCTCTGTGGAAGGGAACAGCCTGCCCCACCCTTGCTTGGGCACATGCATGGGGATTGTGTGAGGAGGATGAGTGGTCCTTCTTCTGCTTGAGCCAAAGGTACATCTTGGACACAAACTGGGAGGGGGATTCGTCTGTCATAAGCCACCTTTCATCTCTGCATTGCTTTGACTTGCAGGAGTGTCTTACTTGGATACTAAACCACTTAATTCTTTAGGCTTTGTTAGCTCTTAAATACATCAATTAAATCCTTCCCTGAGGGGTTTCTTACCCCACCAAACCCCACCAGCTGGATCATTTCCATACTTTCCCTTCAGCCATGATTGTCACCTGGGCAGAGACCCATGCTACCTCTCAATTGCCATCTGAACATCCTCCCTGAGCAGCCTGCACAGCAACCAGTCTGTCTTTGCTGACAGCAGGCCCTCTAATTTGGCATTGTTTTGGATAGAATTCAGTGAAGTCCTTGAAAAACCCCACATTCTAGCACCTTGAGACCTGCAACAAGACTGGTTCCACCCTGGCCCACCACAGAACACTGCCTGATGGTGGTGAGAGCTGGTGGTGAGAGCTACCCCACAACCCAGCATGTGTCCCCAGTGATGCAAAGCTGGGCACAAGCCACTGACGATGCTGCAGGGAAGAGCTTGAGTTTCTTCACACATATCAGAAGGGCTGGAGTTATTTGTGAGGAGAGGCTGTACAAATCCCATGCATAATTCAGCCGCTGCCAGACAAATCATCCCACCAGTAAAAGCCTTTTCAGAAAGTATGATTTGATCGCAACAAACTTTGACCTAAATGTGCTGCTGCTGACAGCCCCGTATGACAGGTTTTAAACTTTTGCCGTCACTTCCTTCTGAGAGGCAGAGTGAATCTAGGTCAGCCTTCCCCCTTTCTTGTTTGTAATGAGGCTAATTCTGATTTCATTCATGTTGCATCCTCGAGTTTGAGATGGGGGAGAAACTGGGAGATTTGAAAAGGCAAGTCAGCCTCAAAGTCATTCTTCTTAAATCCCATCTTGGAGCAAAAGGAAGTGGTTTGATGTTGCATCCCAAGGCAACATTGATGGTGTCATTTAATATTCAGGGTACGAAAGGAATACAAAGTTTTCCTTCTTTCCCTTTTTATTTAGACGGCAGCGTTAAGCAGTGGGGCTGAATGAACAGGCCTGTGTCCACGGCTTTCGCAGCGATTAACAAAAAGGGCTGTTCTGGGCGAGCAAGCTGCGCGCTGCGTCAGGCTGCTGCTCGGGGACAAAGAAGGGAAGTGGCTGAACACAAGGTTATTAGTTTGTCTGGAGTTTCCAGGCAAGCACGACGGCGTAAATAGAGCCGCTTGTTTGTTGATCTGCTCTGCGATGGCAGCTCAGGGCAAGCTGCTGCATTCATCTGTTTGTTGCTGAAGCAGCCAGTGCTGTTTTTCCCAGGACAGGGATTCTCTTGCACCGTGCACAGTACAGCTGTGTTGCCTCTGCATAAATAACTGCACAGTCCTAATGGATGAGAGAAAAGTTTGGGGAGAGAGTTACTACTGCTGTATGTTTGGCTAGAGAGGTGCAGGTGCATAATGGTGATTCCCCCTTTGGTAATGGTTTGGAAATAACTCTGCCTCCTGGCCACATGCTGGATTTAAGGGCAGAATTGAGATTAGGGGGAGAAAAAGGTGTTTGCCCTTATTTTTATGATAACAGTGATGATGCATAGGGAGACTAAATGCCTTATTTTAGCTGTGTTTATTAGCACAGTGAGTCTTAGACTGCGCCAAGGAATGCATCTCCCCTGTCTGAGATCTAGATCAGAATCTTAAACAAATACAACAGACTATGCTGGAAAGGCATGTGCTGAAGCACTCCACTGGCTGAGCACTGTATCCTTGTGGCATTCAACACCTGTAGGCTGCTGGTACCCACATGGGAGGCAGGAGAGACCTCTAAACCCTCATCCAGTCTGTTCAGGGGTGGAGGAAACCTGCTCTGCCCATCACCAGGAGCAGCCATACAGAAGCTAAAGAGTGTGGAAGTGGCCCATGTGGCAGAGGATTTATCAGCCTCATTTTTGCTTCTGCTTGTGTGTCTCCCAAAGGCCATTACTTGAGTCAAAATGCCTGTGTGTTAAGAAATTACAACTTTTATTGCCTGTTGTTCTTGCTGGAAATAAATATGAGTACTTGGCTAGGCTGGTGTGGCAGGAGGAGAGGGGTTCAGCTTCATTCAGCATCTTTGCCCTGCATGTGTGGATCTGGGGAACAGAGCAGGTGCTTGGTGGGACACAGGCAAGGGAGAAAACTGAGTATTACTGCTTGGGGACCTTGGTGTTAGGAATGACTCTGTGCTATAAAATTGCCTTTGCAGCTCACTGGGAGTTATTTTTAGTGAGGAAACCACTAACCTGCCCTGTGGTCCTGGTGGTCCCTGTGGTCCTGGTGGCCCCTGTGGTTCTGGTGGCTGCCTTTGCAAGGAAGGTGTTACATATCAAAGATCAAAGTCTGCAACTGAGACAGGCAGCATGGAAGTTCAGGTGAAAGTTTCCTGGTGCTCTGATTTTGTACCTCTCTCCTTTCTTTTCAAGTCTCCTCCCTCCTTTGAAGAGGGACACCAATTGAGCTCATGTTGGAACTCTGAAATTTCCAGCCTGGTATTCCTTAACCTGTGCTAACCTACCTGTTCCAGGGGATGTCCAGGGAGCCACTAATTATTTAGGTAAGCTTGAGGAGTTCCCCTGGTCTGGCTAAAGGGAATGGGTTTGTCACTGTCGCTAAGCATGCTCAGTCAAAACAGCAAGACAAATTGGCCTTAAATACGCCAAATTCAGTATAGTAGTATTTGTGAGGAACAGCCATTATCTTTGTATATTTGACAAAAGTTAATTGTCTCTGTGACAAAATCAGTGTAGTAGTCAGCCTGTCCCTGTATAGGAGGGGAAAAAAAATTCTTCATTTATAAGCGATTCATTAAGTAGCATTAAAGCTGTCTCTGAAGACAAAATAATCTTTTTAAAGAGGACTCAAGGTAGTGAGAAGGAAGATTAATGCCTCAGCTATTTTTCAATTATGCAAGCTTCCATTTATTACAGCGTACCTGGATTAACTCTTACTGAGCTGCATGCCCTGGTAGGTAGGGTTGGGAAAGGGGTGTGTTTTGTGCTGCTGGAGATGCTCAGTGAGGGCTGAGAGAGTCTCTGCACAGGGCTGCTGGGCACGGCAGGAGGGTGCCAGGCACTGCCCCTCTCAGCCTCATTGTTAACAAAACTATGACATTTTTGCACAAGGCGTGTGCATTTATGGTGCTTGAACATTTTGCAATGATTACGTTCTACTTGATCTTCCTGTTTGCACTCATGTACGTACCCTCCCTGGTGCAGTTCATGTATTGAAGGGTTCTGGCTTCTGACCCTAATTCAGGTGCCTTCTCCTCCTTCTCCTGTGATCATGTTCATGATCCTTGCACAATCAAATGAGCCTAAATTCTTCTAGCACACTGGGGATACTCTTATTTCAGTGTGATTTATGTCAGCAGTTCTGGTAAAGTGTAATTAAAAAGGTCTCAGTGATACATCTACCTTCATTTTTTTCCCCTTGCCACTGCTTCCTAGAGTGCTCGCCTTGTCTTAATTGAAGCAGTGAAGAGTCCATTTAGCAGGAAGGTGGGAGGAAACAGCCTGAATATCATTCATCTAAATCACTCCACTGATGAAAACAGTTGCTCACTACATCTATCATAATTTCTTCTAAGTTTCTTATGGGAGATTAGTTGAAGCAACTATGCAGATGCACACATGCCTGATAGAGCTCTGCAGACCTTCCTGTCGAGGGCAGTCACTCCAGGCTGTGGAAAAAGACTCCTTTTTGCAGGTATAAATTATGCACCAAAAAAAAGTGGCCAGATAAAAAGCCATTTTTATGTTTTTCCAGTTGCATTAGTTTCATGAAACATTACACCCCCTTTACTTCGCACTGCTATGTGAGCAAGGCTTTTTAAAGTGTAAGTGAGGCTAAAATCTTTTTTGGGCAGCTTCAGTGCTCTTGCCAAGACATTTGTATCTAAAGTTCAGGTGCTTTGAAGTCACATCTCGGTTCTCCACAGCTGAAACACACCCAAGAGAACATCTTAAAAATGATGCAAAAGCTGCCAGAGAAGAGCAGAGTGAAGGTGAAAGGTGCTGAAAGGATATGTCCATGAGAGCTGACCTTGCTCCTGTCTGCAGGTAGGTCCTGAACACAGAGCTGGAACTCCGTGAACAAAATTATTTGGTTTACACAGGGAAAATATTTGCAAAACTATGTAGGATTCAGTGCAAAGTGTCAAAAGGAAGCCAAATATAAAGCCAAAATGCTGTCTTTAACAATTTAAGAATGCAGGATTTTGATAGCTGTCTTTAAACCCCTCTTTTTTTTTTTTTTTTTTTTTTAAATTGAGTGCTGTCCAGTCATGAGGAAAAGGTAAAAAGGCATTTAAAGCAGGCAGGCCCAGCAAGGCTCTGAACACAGATGCAGGCTGGCTTTGACCCTGGGCCACCAGGCCAGGGCAGACCCTGTTTGGTGCTGGTCTCAGCTGTGCCTTGCTGCTGCCTGTACTCTGCTGGCGGGGAATGAGCCATCAAATCCTTTGCTTTTATCTTTCTTATTGACTCACTCGATCAGGAGGTAGTAAAACCCCCATGACGGGTTGTGACACAACCTTAATGTTTGCTTGGGCACTTTGACCTGCACACAGAGGGGTGGCTTTGGGCAAAAGCCAGAGGAGGTGGTGCTGGGCAGCCTCGGCGTGCCCCTGCCCTCTGTGCTGCCCATGGCTGATGCTGAGCACCTCATGGCTGATGCTAGGAACACAGGCTGAGAGAGCTGGGGCTGTTCAGCCCGGAGAAGAGAAAGTTCCAGGGACACCTTATAGCCCCTTCCAGTCCCTAAACGGGCCGCTGGAGAGGGTCTTTAGATGAGGGTATGGAGTGATAGGACAAGAGGGAATGGCTTTAAACTGACAGAAGGTAGGTTTAGGTCAGATATAAAGAAGAAATTCTTGATTGTTGAGGATGGTGAGGCCCTGGCACAGGTTGCCCAGAGCAGCTGTGGATGCCCAATCATTTGAAATGTTCCAGGCCAGGTTGGATGGGGCTCTGAGCACCCTGGTGTTCTTGAAGGTGTCCTTGCCCATGGCAGAGGGAATTTTTAAACATTATCCCTATTTTCTCTTTTCTGATTTTGTATTCTAAAGAAAGCCTAGAGCTCGTGGGGTTGTGGTATTGCGGCCACAGTCTGACCACAGTGGCTTGCTGTCTTCTTGCTCATGCTGGTGTTGAATAAAGCACAGAAGGTGCTTGGAAGCCCCAGCCATGGGGCTGGGCTGTGGGATGTGGGAATCCCGATTTCGGGAGCTGGGTATCCCGGCTGTGGGATGTGGGTATCCCGGTGGGAGTGGGATCCTTTCGGGAGCTGGGTATCCCGGCTGTGGGATGTGGGTATCCCGATTTCGGGAGCTGGGTATCCCGGCTGAGCGCTGTTTTCCTGCGGCTGCGAAGCGTGCCAGGGGGCTGCTGAGCTGACATTACTGCTGGGGCTTCTGCAGCGCACACGTAACAATCGGCAAAAAGTATTAAACCGAAAGCGAATGGTCTTATTCTGGCGTAATTGGTCCAAAAAGTCCCAGCGGGGATAGGTTTGCCCGAGGGGTGGCTGGCACGGAGCGGAGCCGCGGGGCAGTGGAAGCAAAGGCAGCGGGAACCCTTCAGCGACTCGAGGTACGAAGGTCGCAGTGTGTCCGCGGCGGCAGCGCTGCCCGAGGGCGGCAGCCGGGCAGAGTGCCGGGGGCAGCGGCGGCAGAGGACACCGAGCCGGTCCCGCCGTCCCGCCGGCTCCGAGCGCGGACCCCCGCCCGCCCCGCTCTGCCCCGCGCCGCCGCGCGGTGGCGCCATCGTCCCTCGGAGCGCGCCGTGCCCCCGCGGCACCGGGCACCCCCGCCCGGCCCCCCGCTCCGCCCCGGGCAGGGCGGCGGCACCGCGGGGAGGGGGCGGCGGAATCGCCCCGGGACGGGCCGGCCGGGGCCCGGGGCGCGCTCCTCCCCGCGGCGGCCCGGCGGTGAGAGCTGCCGTCGGGGCGGGAGGAGGAGGAGGGGCCCCGGCGGCGGCGGGCAGAGGCGCGCATGGAGCGGCCGGGGAGCAACGGGAGCTGCCCGGGCTGCCGGCTGGAGGGGGGCCCGGCGGCGGGGGCCGCCACCGGCCTGGCGGCCGTGCTTATCTTCACCATCGTGGTGGACGTGCTGGGCAACGCGCTGGTCATCCTCTCCGTGCTGCGGAACAAGAAGCTCCGCAACGCCGGTGAGCGCGAGGCGGGCGCGGGGCGGGCGCGAGGGGCGGGCGGAGCGGAGCGGAGCGGCACCGTACCGTACCGTACCGTACAGCACCGCACCGCGCCCCGGGATCCACCGCCCCGGGCTCCACCGCCCCGGCCCCGCACGGCTCCGCACGGCCCCGCTGCCGGCGGGGCAGGAGCCCGCGGGGGTCGGCGGGGGCAGCACCGCAGCCCCGCAGCGGGGCGGGCAGGGCACCTCCGCCCGGGAGCCCCGGGTCCGATCTGCCCCGGTAGAGAGCTCCGAGCTGCCGGTGAGCCGGAGCGGTGCCCGCCCGTCGCTTCTCTCGCGTGAGCGGGCTGCCGCCGGGTTCCCGGCTCACTCTCTGCCCGTCCCGTCCCGTCCCGCTGCTGCTGCTGTCCTCCGACTTTTCGAAACTTTTGTCCCCCAGAGGCAGCTGCAGACGGAGGAGCCAACTCAGGTAAAACCCACGTCCCTTCAGCCGAGCCGCGCTGGGAGGAGCGGGGCAGAGGCGCAGGTGAGGACGACTCCGAGTGCCGCGTCAGGTGCTGAGCAAGAGCGCTCGGGTTTTTAAGACGAGTCCATTACAACGCTGTACACTTGCTTTTGTGTTCCAGCCTTTCAGTGCTGTCGTATTTTCATCGTAAAGCTGCTATGCTGAAAACAGAGTGGAGAATTTACATGTTTTTTCCACGGGTAATTTGGAAGTCTGCTTTGTAGCCTTATGTATTGACCTCCCTAATGAATTAATGTAGGAAACTTGTTAAGCTGATACTATTAAATACTTTTAAGAAGGCTATATTATTTGAGGGTGTAAATTTCTTTCCTTCAAAGTCTTGTTATTTTAGCAAATAAATAGTACTGGATATCAGTTTTAACAGAGAAGTAATACTGGATATAAGTTGCTCTGTAAGGAGTTTCAAGTAGTCTGTGTGGTGCTGCTTAAACTGTACCATAGAGTATGTTTTGCTGAGGACTACCTCACTGTCTGCTTTTATAGAGAGAGACATAAAATGACCTTCAGTTTTATAGCTTGTAAAATGGCTTTAATGAAATATCTCTAGTGTTCATGATGTGCAAGTTGCAAGTATTTTGAGATGCTGATGTCTCACTGTCTGTCTCAGTCTTCTGTAAATATGCAGTAACTCGAGAGTTCAGTAAAAGTACCTGATGGATAAGGCAAACGGGACAATTGCACTCCAGTGCCTTTAACATTTGATTGATTTATTAATGATAGAAAGCACAGAAATGGCCATTGGCTTGGGCAGGCGCTGGATGCATTGACCTCGAATAGTGAGTTGCTTTTTAAGTGGTAGACAAAACACTGCCCATAGCACCCACAGCACACAGACAGGCTGTACTGGGTTTATGAGAACTGCAGTATACTTGGAAAAGGTATTTGCTGTTCTCTTCAGCTTTGCTTTAAAATGTGGGTGCTGCAAGCTCGTAATCAGTGGTTCTGGGAAAGAAAAAGAAACACCCTACCCTTCTCCCCAAGATAATTAGCTGTTTATATTATCTGGCTGCAAGCAGATTTGAAGCTATTAACTGCTTTTATTACCTTTCAAATCATTGATCACTTGAATGCATTTCATGTTTTAAGACTGCCTCCACTGTGAGTTGAGTTAAAGCTCCCGTGAAAGTGAAAAAGAACAGCTTTGTGTTGAAGTGATCACAGAGATATTTTCCAGATCCTAGTCCTTGTCAGTAGCCTGTTGTCTGCTCTCTGTACAAGCTGTCAGTATGTACAAATAATGCCAACATAAGTGCAAACATTGCTAACTAACCTTCCTGATTTGAGGGGATGTGGTTCTTGTTGCACACAGAACTTGAGTGTGACTAGTGGGGAATTCAGTGTGACAGGCTTTGAAGCAGTGGTAAGTCCTGAGACCCATGCTGCTCTGTTCACCTGAGCACTATTCCTCCTTCAGTCACAGCCTAAAACTGTGTGCTAAATCACGAAGGGTTTCAGCAGCAGGAGGGGGAGGTGGTCAGGCCAATGGTGGTGGTCTGTAAAGTAAAATGTCTAACCTGCATCTAACTGCTGTCATCTTGTTTTGCTGAACAGATCATACGTGCTTAGGGTGTTCAGACAATACTGCATCCCTGTAGGTTGGGAAGTAAGCAGTCTGTCAGCCTCCCTGGATGCAGGACAAAAAGTTGGGGATCTCAGTTTGTGCTCCTCCTGACATGTGAGCAGCCACGTGAATGAGAAGGGCTCATCTGGAGCCCAGCAGCCAGATTGAAGTCCTCTGGACAAAGAGTTTATCTGCTCATGTGCAAATATACCCTAAGCCAGTTCAATAAATGAAAAGGGCACTGGTGATGGCTGTGTCAGCTCCTGCCAAATCCTGGAAGCACCAAGCCCTCAGTTTCTGGAGCAAGCTCATGCAAGGTCATCCAGCTGGAGCTAAAACTGTATTGTCAGAATAAGCTGGATTCAGGCTGGGATGTGTAACTGGCACTGCTTCAGTAGCTGTGGTGGGTGATGGCTCTTCTGAGAGTGGAGTTTTTGGTCCATTCCCCTGGACTTTTCTGAAGTACTTGTCCCTTGTCACTTCAGCACTGCCCACAGCTACAGTGGCACATAGCTACAAGAGTGTGACTGTCAGGCAGTATCTCACATCAGCATTTGCCTAGGGCTGAACAATGGGGAGAAGTGAGTGGTGCCTGTGGGCAGAGGAAATTGGGATTCACTGAAAGCCCCAGGTGTCCTCTGTGGTAGACAGTTCACATCCACAGCTGACTGTTCAGCCAGTCATGCTGGAGAACTGCTGGCATTAGACTTTCCTACATCCAGCTACCTGGACACTTGGAGATATTTGTGTGGTCAGAGAGGTTCAAACAAAGCTCCAGGCTTTGGTCTGTATGTCCACAGTGCAGGGCAATTACATGATTGAGGGTGAAGGGTGTGAGGAATAACCCTGCTCCTCTCACAGGAGAGACGTCTGTACGTCTTTATGAGAGGGGTGAAATTTTTTGGCAGCTGAAAACTGACAAACCTGACCATCCTGCTATTGTCCTGGGCACTGGGGGAGTTGGGAAGAGCAAGAACTTGCCTCCAGAACTTTCTGAGAGAAATCACACTACTTCTCTTTCCATCTGGAAAGGTGTAAACGTATGTTGACGTGTCCAGTGTTGTTACTGGAAGGTGCTCAGAGTGCTGAGCACAGATTAGGACCCAAGTAGGAAATAATGTGAGTGAGCTGTGTATAATGTGGCACGTGCAGGATCAGGACTAGCCAAAGGCTGCTGGCATGGCTGAGTTTACAGCTTTCCATTCTGGCTCTGGCCAGCTTTACAAGTGTGAAAATCGGCTCTAAAACCAGCCAATATTTTTCAATGAGTTAGCCTGCTCCCTAGGCAGAGGCTCTGGCAATACCCTTCTCTGGTTCTTCTGAACTCACTGCAAACTTAGGCACACAGCCCAAACATGCATTCTCTGGAAACCCACGTCTCCCAGCAGTGCTGCCTGGAGCTTTGTGTGCAGAGAGCACTTTCTGCTGCCTCACAGGCCCTTTTCCCTCTTGGGAACGTCATCTCTGGGGATCCAAAACCTCTGTAGGGGCAGGCGGTGCAGGTACAACTCTAATAAGGTCATTGGGCTCAACTGGCTTTTAATCCTCTGAATATACATTATACACTGCTGTTTGCATAGCACAGGGGATTTTGCTCTTGAACTGTCACCCCAGCCAAAGTCGGGCGTCACACAGAAGTCTGTATGTATCATGTCAACACAGCTACCTTTGTCAGCCAAATGCAAACTCTCAGAAGAAATACTAGATCCATTTGACAAGCCCTCCAGCCAGAAAACCGTGTTGACTACCAGGAGTTGTGTTTCCATCCCTGAGCGCTGGCCGCTCCCTGCCCTGCCGGCAGCATGGGCAGGGTGACCAGCCTGCACTTCCCGGGTCAGCCGTTTGCCCTCTGGAAATACTGGCACCGTGCTAAGTTTTTGTTTGCTTGAGCAGGGCTTTTTATTTATTATTCCAAGACCTCTGGAACTTCCTGGCTGGCCTGAGACATGCTTCTGGTTTGTTTTTTCAAAGTCAATGTTAGGAATTTGGGTGAGCTCCTTCATAGGCTCTGAGTGCAGGTTTTCTCATTACAGATGTGAAGGATGGTTAGCAGATGGTGTTGGGGATCTTCCCAACTCACTTCTCTGAGAGTTTGGCTATAGCTGAGATTTAAGTCATCTTTATTTGCAAAGATAAAAAGTAATGATTATACTTTCTACATCCTCTATATCAGAATACTTTCACTGTACTTTTTTAGCATCAAGCCTAATGTATTGACAGATTGTTGCTTTTTTTCCTGATAAACCTTTTGCCTCTAGGTTTTTTAAATATCTTTCAGCTTTCTTTATAAAATGTGTTGGTTTCTAGCTCTAATTTTATAGTGGATTTGTGATTTGTTACATATTTAATTTTTTTAAAATTTGGCTCTTGTCTTAAAAATCCTATTTTAAACCAAATAATTTTTTAAAATATACTGTTGCTGTTCTTGGTGGGAAGGAGGTCTCTACTAAGGCATCTTTAAACATCCTCCAATAAGCATTGTCACACTTACTTATATTTAGGTGTTTTCTCTCAGTTATTTTTGTGGCTGGTTGTTTCTAGTTTTGTGAAACTGACCTTTAGGAGATGCTGTTTTGGACCATGTTCTATTTCCTTACTTCAAATGTAGTTAAGAACTGTGATTGGTTTTCTTCCAGCTACTGCAGGATTTCCTTGTCCTAGAAAGCTATCTATTATATGTAGGTGTTGAGATATATTTTTTTGAATTTTTTTTAGCACCACAAACCCTCCAGCATCTGCCACAAGCCTGAAATTACATCTCTTCTTGCTGTACATTGTGGGTAGATGCTTGAGGAGCTGCTCATCTGTTCCACTGATTCACTTGTCTACGGCAGACTCCCACCACTGCTGCTGATGCACCCAGCCTGTGCCCCCTGAAATGAGGGGGGCCCTGCCCCAGGTGGCTGGGCTTTCTGGGGGGCTCTGCTCAGGGAAACAGGCTGTGTGTTGGTTAAACAGTATGAAGGTTTCTGGCACTCCAAGGTCTCCCCTTCCCCACCCTCTGGGTCCTCTGATGTGGAAGGGTGAAGGCAGTACCCCCTTGCCCTTCAGCAGGGATGGGCACCTGTGACATCAGAGGGGTGAGCTGCTGACCAATGTCTCTGCTCTTGGGGAGGATAATCCATGACCGTGGTTGCTTTGAGCTTTGTTATTGCCTCACCCAGCTGGTCAGTGATGAGTTTGCCATGTCAAGCTGACTGCCAGTGCTCCCCGGTGTGCCCCCAACCATGGGAATGGTACCTGCAGTGTTAGGGCTGCTCCAGAGAAGCCGGGCTGGGGCTGGGGCTCAGCACAGTGAGATCATGGGCTGTAGGGCTGCTGCAGAGAAGCTGTGGGAAGTGGTCTCTTGTGGGGGTGTACCTGAGTGCAGCCAGTGGGCTCTGGGAGCAGCAGAGCAGGAGTGCAGGTGGGGATGGTCCATTCCTGTGCTGCAGCCCCCTGCCCCTGTGCTCCTGCAGGTGGGTGCTGGAGTGGGGCTGCTGGCTGCAGGAGGTGGGAGAAGCAGAAATGACAGTGGGATGAAACCTGTGAGAAAATCTATTTGGATTAAAGTGAAGTGTGAACTTTAAGTCTAATAGGAGCATAAAGTGGAGAACAGTCTTGACCTGTCATCTCCTAGAAAGTGTCTTGCACAGTGAGACACAGTGACAGGCATTTGATCAGGCTGTGTTGGAGCCACAGGCACAGCCCCATGGCCAAGCTGATTTGGAGAGATGTCTGATGGCATCACCTTCACCTGCTCCTGCTTTGGTGAGGGTTCAGGCTGGATTCCCATCCAGGCCCTGGCACATCCCTCCTTCCAGCAGTGCTGCTCTGGGCTCCTCCTGGGCTGTGTCCAGAGTGCCAAGGAGGAGGCCCAGCCACCATCCTGCTCCAAGTGGCATCTGTGGTTCCATGCTGTGCTGCTCCCATGCTGTGCTCCCAGAGCTCTGGAGGAAGCAGCAGCTCACTCAGGCATGAGCTGCTTCTAAGTTGCTTTGTAGCTCAGTAGGTTCAGAAATATTTCTAAATTGGTCCTTTGTGCAGCTCCATTGGGGTTCCCAAGGGGATTCCATCCCATCAACTCTGTGAGGTCAAAGCTACCAATATTTGGGTTTGCTTTTTTTTCTTTTCTATTTTTTTTTTTCCAGGGAAAAAACTCTTTATGTAGATGCGAGTATTTTTAGGAGCACTGGATCTCAGGAGCCCCTTTGTGGAACTCTGTGTAACTCCCAGCAGAAATCTTTGCTCCTCCCACTCCCAGGCACTGGTTTTCAGGACAACCCCAGCTTGGGGCAGGACTTGAGCACAGCACTGTAAGTCATGAATGTGTGGCTGGGGAATGGAATTGAAGCATTGTTAGTCACTCAGTAAGTCAGCAGTGCTCAGTGTGCACTTCAGGTGTACCACTGGTTTGGGAGCCAGATGGTATGTGGTCAAGTGATAAATACATGATTTGAGAGGAATGAATCAGGTTTCCACTAGAAACAGTAATTCTGGCATTTCTGAACTGAGGAATATTTGTATTTGCAGTGCTTGATAAAAGCTCTGTTACACACATAGGTCTCTACACAGTTACCCACAAATTAGTTGAAACAAAAATCCTGTTATTAGGCAGATTTGTGTCTTGTATCACATAAAATAACATCTTGCCTCCCCAGAGGGCCAGTCTGTGGCCCTTGCAACAAGAGAGCAAGCCACGTTCAGCACAGTGCTGAGCTCCCATTCTCCCTTTCTTAATCCTTCCAAGCCCTTTGACCTTCCCTGTGCCTAGCAAAGACTCTTCTTTTTTTCTTTTTGTCCCCAAAGAACATTGCTGCCCCAGGACCTGATGTTCCTGAAAGACTTGGAGAGCCAAGTACTGGCATAGATAATGGTAAATAATTAATTACCTTGCAGACAGTCCTTCAACACTAGCTGGAACGTGTTTTGGGAAGAGGGAAGGTGGGCATACATGCTCAGAGTAACTGTTCCCTGTGATTAATTAAAAGGCTTAGAAAGACAACTATCATGTCATGGCCTATAAATACAATGGAAATTAATTCAGAGGTGGGTTTTCTTTTTATTTTGTTTGCATTTTGTTGTTTGCATTTTGTTTGCTTTTCTCTTTCTGTGCAGGAGGTTTAATTCCTTCCAAGTCTGTCCCACAGCAGTGAGCAGGGCTAGAGGAGGATAGGACAGTCCTTTGGGCTGGGTGTCAAGGAGAAGGCTGTGCCACAGCCCTGGGACAGTTATGTCCCCAACAGCCCCAGTCTGATGGGACTGCTTTTTCTGGAAGATGTAGAAGGAAGCCTATGGTGTAGCTTTCTCATGTTTAACTCTCCTCATTCCTGAAAGCTGGAATGAAGACCAGTGTGTCCCTATCTTCTAAGACCATACCCTTGATGCCTTATGCTGAGAGACCTCAGATCTTGCTTTGTTGAACAATCCCTAGCATCACCTTCAGATGTGATGCTGACAAATGCTGCAGTGGCTGTAGGGGTCCAGCAACCCAGAGTCCCACCTGCCCTGAATCCCTGCTTGTCCTTAGACATGGATGCAATGCCTGTGGGCCTGGGGCAGGAGGCTGCAGAGAGGGTGAGGGAGAAGGGGGATAAGTGGGAATGCTGATGGAGTGGTGGGAATCTGGCTGCAGCAGGAGGAGTGGTGGGATGTACCAAGCACGGCAAAAGTGACCAAGGGTGAGGGGTGGGATCCTCAGACTGACCGAGCTGCACCTCTTCCCCATCCCAAGGGGAAAGGTGGGGAGAGCTGGCAGCTCTGCTTGTTGCAGATATTGGTGTTTGGCAGTAAGGGTAGCTGGGCTTGAGAGACCCTGGTGCCTTCTGGGAGTGAACCCTGTGGTGCCAAGCAGGCACACAACCTGCAGTTCCTGTGGGCTCTATGAGCCGTAACTTAAATGGAGTTTAGCATATTTCATCTACTCTTGGCCCGTTATCTTGGCCTTCAGATCTCGGCTGTGAGTTTTATGTCTGCAGATATTGCAGTAGAAAATAGATCAAATTGAGTCTTAATGGGATGGGTGAAATCCACAGCAGAGTTGCATTTGGATGCATTAGGAAATGGAGCCCTGGCCGGTGCTGCCCCAGGGAATGCTGCCTGACAGCCAGGTGGGAGGGAGCAGCCTCCCCAGTGTGCCCACAGCTGCCTGAGTGAGCCTGGATGGAGGCACAGGGCTCCTCTGGTGGCTTTAGCCCTGTCCTACTTGTGAGCAGATTCAGAAGGTGCAATTTAGGAAAAGGAGATGTTCTCCAGGTAGTCCAGGATTTTCCAATGATTTGTGCAGAGTCACTAACTTTTCTTCTTATGTGCTGCAGGGTGAATAGACTCTATTCCTTTAGGTGGTCACTGCAGCTTAAGCCATCCCTGGACTTGCATACAAACATGGCATAGGAGGGTTTGTGGAGTGAAGAGCAGGTAAAGAAGATGAGAGGGAGCAGAAAATTGGACTCCTGGTGCCTGGGAATGTATTTGGGCTCTGCTTTTAGGGTAGAGCTACTGGAGACCAGGAGATGATGATCTGTGCTTAGAGCTGGTTCTTCTGCACCCATCCAATCCACCTACTTGTCTCCTGCTTGCATCTGCTGGCCAGTTTCCATGGCAAGAGCCATCCACATCTCACTGTACCACTCCTTTGGCCCTAATCCCATCTGCAGGCTGGTGAAATACCCCTGCCCAGCCTTTTTAGTGGTTTGCATTGTCAGCACTCGGCTTTGGGGCCCTGGCTTAAAGGAGAGCAGGGTTGGGATCAGCAGGAAGGATCCAGGCTTGCCTGTGTGCTGGTGAGGGAGGCACTGATGGGACCTCTGTTTTGAGGCACACTGACAGAGCAGGGAAGGTTTGAGGATGTCAGGGGAGGTGTGTGAGGCTCCTGTTCATGTCCCTGAGGGAACAGTGAGACAGGGATGGCAGCATGGTGGCACTTCCCTTGTGCTGCTGTCCGTTGTTCTTGGCTGGTTTCTAGGAAAATGGATTATACCACATTCAAAATATTCACTACTGGATTTAATAATATTTCAAAAATAACTTAAATGCATTTCTTTCAGAAATGGTATTCCGTGGAAATCCTCTCTGTTTATCTGCTGGCGTTGCCAAGCACGTACTCCAAAGCCAACGTCCACGCAAGTCACTGCCTTTTTAAACAAAATGTGAGAACAATAGCATGTGTCATTAGCCTGGCCCCGTGCTGTCTGAGGACAATGGCTGTGCCTTGTGTCATTCCCTACCTGAAGCTATTCCCTGAAGTTGTCTGGGTCATATCTCTGTGTTGGCACTGCCAGAGGTGCCTCGGGGAGCAGAACCAGGGCTGAGTGGCTGGGCAGTCTCCCTCTACTGCTACACCTTTGCCAGCTGAATTTGTTCTTCAGCCTCTGTACCTATAGAGACAGTTCTTTAGTCTCTACATGTCAAGCTTCTCCCTCCTCATCTTTGAGATGCTCTGGAACTTTCTGAACATTGCCTCAATTGTGGAGTACTGGGGAGGTGGTGGAGGTCTCTCCACACTGTCCTGGTGTCTTCTGTGAAGAGTAGCCCAAATAACAGCAAACCTCAGCCTCTGTGACTGATTGCCCAGCCTTACAGCACACCCAGGACGGGCCTGTGGCTTCTTTGTGTGTTTAGGGAGGAGGTCAGAGCTGAAATCCAGGAAGAGGTTGGCCAATGGTGCCATAAAGATGTGGGCATAAGGTGCATTATCTTTACCTCAAGTGCAGTAAACTCCCATTCCAATTCCTGGTACAGAGCTTGAAAGCAAGGCATGACAACATAAAATATTACTGGAAGAAGCTTGCAGTAGCATTTGGAGTAATCTGGAGTTGCTAAAGTTAGTATTCCTGCTTTCCTCTCAAGCTCCCCTCTCACCTCTGCTCTTCTGACTCCTGGTGAAAGGCAGATCATGCTCACACTGGCAGTATCTGTTAATATCTGCTAAAATACCTGTCTCTTCTGAGGTTTTCACCATTAACTTATTTACAAATGGCCAGTATGATCTCAGCACCTCAGTAAAAAGCAGTAGCAAAGATCTCAGAATCACAGAATGGTTTAGGTTGGAAGGGATGTTTAAAGGTCATCTGGTCCAATCCTCCTTTACTGAGCAAGAGATGAATATCTTCATCTCAAGCAGGTCACTCAGAGCCCTGTCTGAGCTGGCCCTGACTGTTGCAGGAATGGGGCACCTACCACCTATCTGGGCAACCCATGTCAGTGGTTCACCATTGTCATTGTAAAAAACTTTTTCCTAATATTTAGTCTAAATCTACCCACTTTTATTTTAAAACCATTGGTCCTAGTGCAACAGCCCTTGCTAAAAAGTCTGTCCCCATCTTTCTTATAGACCTGTTTAGGTACTGGAAGGTACTATAAGGTCTCCCTGGAACCTTCTCCAGACTGAGCACCCCCAACTCTCTCAGCTTTTCCTCTGCAGAAGAGGAGTTCCCAGATGAAGATGAGTTAAAGAGTTAGCTGTCCTCTGCTTTCCATCACTAGTTCTGCCTGTTTTCTTTCTGGTCTTTCCAAAGATATTGGCAGCATCTCTGGAGTTTTCAGTGCTCTGCTTTGCAGGGAGAAAATAAGCTCAAATGAAATATCCTGGTGCCTTTAGAAGTACATGTTGTCAAGGCAGAGATTGTATCTTGGCTTTTTCAAGGGAAGACTAGAAATGAAAACAGTATTTTCTACTGTACCTAACATGTGAGCATTAAGTCACTGGTGAACTCTGCCTTTATGGCTTATGTCTTAAACAAAGACAAACAATCAAAACTGATTAGTCAAAATTAATTGGACTAAGTTGAAAGCTTGCTGACAAAACTCTTTAAGAGTAGGTGTAGCTGATAGGCACCAAAATGGTCAGACATTGCAGTATGGATTGCAAGCTCTGCCTCTCCCATGCTCATCCATGGGAGTTTCTTTAGGGAAGACAGAAGTGTGTTGTGAGGACTTGCAGAAAAACACAGGTGTGCTGGGAGAAGGAGGGGCATGTGTGATGGAAACAGGATGGATACCTGTGGTGGGAGGCTCTTGAGCAAATCCCTGCCTTGGAACAGGCAGTTCTGTCTGCTGAGAGCTACTTAGACCAGCAGTCAGAGCAAGAAGGAGCAGCAGGAGTCAAGGCTCTGCTGTCCCAGGCAAGGCACAAGTTTGCAGCTCCTGCAGATAATCCACCTGCATTCCTTGCTGTGATACATCTGAGCCCTGAGCAGTTCAACAAACCCAGCCTGTTGGAAGGTGCCTGACTTCAGGTTACTTCTTATCTAGGTTAGGAGGATGGAACATCTCAAGACATGTACTGGTCTTCTGGTCCTTCAGGAATAGAATGGTTTGTTGTGGAAGGGATTTTAAAGATCATCTCATTCCAACCCCACTGGCAGCAGTGTTATCCTCATAGGAAAACAGAGAATTTGTTAGGCAGTGCACTCTTGTTGTTCCTGACAGATGCTGATGAGCCAGTTCCTAATGACCCAAGACCTTGCTGGGTACTCCAGAGGGCCCTGTTTCCAGGAGAACAGCTGCACTGAACAAAACATTTCCTGCCTGGTCTCGACTCACTTGGAAACGTGAGGTGATGCTGTCTGCCACTGCCTTGCTCTAAGTCCTTCCAAAAAGCAAGTCAGGACAGAGAAGCTGGGAACTGACTTGAGGGAAAGCCAGGGTTTCCCATGCAAGGCAATGAGGGAGTAAAACTGACTTGCCTAATTAAGACAACAGACTAATTAGCTAATGAGAGAAGCCTTTCCAGTGTGGATGTACCATTGAAAGCCATTAATTAAAAGTCTTGCTAAATCCCAGACTAGGCAAAGCCTTTGATAATAGCGTGCAAGAGCAAGAAATAGCCCGCATTGTGTCCCTTAGCACACACACAGCCTTCTCCGCCTTCTCCATGGAGTCTTTAAAATAATAAATTTGCTTTGGAATAAATTATACAGATATGGAAACAGAGCAGTGGGGAAGCAACAAACAGGGCTTACAAGGAGCTAGACTGTTTCAGTCTTGCTGGGGCAGCATCTGCTCTTCCTTACTGGTATTTTGACTCCAGTTCTCTCATTTGTTATTTCCTTTTTGAGACAAATTTCTCCCAGGAGAGGCTGGATTTCTTCTGATTGATTGTTAGTGTTACAAAACCAGTTGCTGCTGCTGCACTGTTCCCATTGCTTTGAGGGACCAGTCTTTTACAGTTTCCTCTTACCTTTAAAAGTGATTCTTTTAATAATTTGTAACAAATGTGTAAAGATACCCAGTCTTCCTCCCATGTGGAATGAAGACAAATGATCAAACTCTGTCACCTTTTTCCTGGAATGTGATCCTGGTTTGTAGTCAACTCTTCTATTTTTCTCTGTCCTGTTTTTAAATGGCTTTTAATTCCTGGTAATCAACAAAACTGTCTGTGGCCTGGCCTGCATGAGAATTTGAGAGGGACTTTTTACAGGGGGTGTAGGAACAGGACAAGGGGGGACTTCACACTGACAGGAGGCTGGTTTAGGTGAGGTTTTAAGAAGTTCTTCACTATGAGGGTGGTGAGGCACTGGTACAAGTTACCCAGGGAAGCTGTGGATGCCCCATCCCTGGAACTGTTCAAGGCCAGTTTGGACTTGGCTTGGAGCAAACCTGGTCTAGTAGAAGATGTCCCTGCCTGGGAAATTGTTCTGTCAAGTGCTTGGCCACAAGCTTTCCTTAGCTGGGCTAAAATTCTCACCAACCTGGAATGAGAGGATACAGCATGTCAATGAAGAGGAAATGCTGAGCAGCCCTTTGTTGAATTTAACTTTCTGCCATGGACATGTCAGACAAATTCATTCTAAAATAGAAAGCTGAATGGTTTTTCTGCACTGTGTCATGCTAGAAGAGCACTTTTTTTTAAAAGAACAGACAGAGAAGCCAATTCCTGCAAAGCATTCATTTTTTGTTTGTCCTTTCACACACCCTTGCTCCTCTAATTCTGCTGAGACTGATCTTTCACCAGGGAAACGAGGAAGGTTGGGGAAAGGTGCTGTGTCTGGGCCATCTAAATGCACTTGATTGCTGACTGCAGGATGAGGATGCCAGCACAGATGGGCACCTAGCAGTGTGTTGCACTTCTTCAGAATCCAGTGGCCCTTTTTATTCTGAATGATCTGTTTTAACTCCTGGACTTTCCTAAAAGCAGGGTTCTCAGTGTGTGCTGAATCCTTTTCAAAGTCACTGGGTTGGATTTGAATTGGCAGCCCTCTAAATACTGTGAGTAGCTGGTGGTACAGCTGTGTCTGTAGGGCCATCCTGGCTGCAATGCCCCAACTCTGAGCTGCCACATCAACAGGGAGTGCAGAGCTTGGCACTTCCCTATCAGGAGCAAAGGCATTGCACACAGCGTGTGTTGTGTCTGTGTGTAGGGTATTGAGCCTGTCCTGTTCTCCTGCTGTGCTGAGTGTTCCTTGGGGGTGGGAGAATGGAGGAAAACAGAGTGGATTCAGGAGAGAGAATGATGCCAGTTATCCTAGAGCTCAAAGCAGAATTGGAAAAAGACCTCCAAGATCATTGAGTCCAACCATTAACTGCCAGGTCCACCATTAATCCTGTCCCTAAGTGTCACATCTGCACATTTTTTTAACATTTCCACCTGCTTCATTGCCCTTCTTTGGATACAGATCACTTGAACATTACTTGAACAAATACTTGAACAGCTCTGCTCTAGTAGGAAGGTAGATATTCTGCAGTCATGCTAAAACAATACTGTATAAAAGCCCTCTGATTTTGGACCTTTTGTCCTGACTGGTGCTGACTTTAAAGGAGGTGAGGTCTCTGCTGAAGTGGCCTTGAAGTGGCACAGAAATAGAACAGGGGAAGCTGTTGTGGAAGTTCCCTGTAGTGTTGGTAAAAGGACAGTCTGAAGTTGAAGTGTCCTTCAGTGGCAAAAGATATGAAAGTAGCTTTGGCTTGGATGCAGCCTCTTTCTTATGTCCCCCACCTGTGATCTCTGTGGCTGTGTACTTGTCAAAAATGGGTTTCAGTTTCCTGTTGTGGAGGGTGTGGGTGGTTAGAAAGCTCTTCTGCTGGCTTTCTGGGCAGCCATGAACAAACCCCAATGCTATTGACAGCCCTGCCACAAAACTGGGCCCTGTAATGTTCATTCTTAGCTTTCACCCTTGTGAAAGGAAGACACGAGATGTGATTTCTTTAGGATGGTGATGAGCTGTGGGCTGTAGCAAGCCTTCTTTCCAGGGAACTGATGCCAGAATAATACCCTTCAGGGACACTATGTGCTGCTTTCTCTGTCCTAGGCAAGGAGATGTTGAGAGCTGTGGTTAGCTGGAAGAAGCTAACATATGTTTGTGTCCATCCATCCTGGTTTCAGCAGGGGTAGAGTTAATTTGCTTTCTAATAGCTGATACAGTGCTTAGCTTTGGATTTAGGTTGAGAATAGTGTTGATAACACACTGATGTTCTAGTTGATGCTAAGCTTGAGTTAGTGTTTACTCTAACTCCAGGTCATTTCAGCTCTTCAAGCTGTCCTGCCAGCAAGGGGAAGTTATAAGGGGATACAGCCAGGACAGCTGACCCCAGCTGACCAAAGGGATATTCCAGTCTATATGGTGTCATGCTCATCCTATCAGTTATGGGGAAAGTTGGCCAGGTGCTGCTGCTCAGGGACTGGCTGGACATCAGTTGTCAGGAGGTGAGCAATTGCATTGTGCCTTACTTGTTTTGCATATTCTAATTCTGTTATTGTTATTATTATTATGACTTCCATTTCTGTCCTTTTAAACTGTTTTTATCTCAACACACAGATTTTACCTCTTTTTTTTCCCCCAGTTCACTCTCTCATTCTACTCTAAGGAGAAGGGAATTAGTGAGCAGCTGTGTCGTGTTTAGTTACTTGCTGAGGTAAACCATGGCACCATCCCATCATCTGGTTTACTTTAGTTCTGTTGGAAGTGCCCAGTTTGCATTTTAACAGCTGCATCAGGGATAATGCTTCTTCCTTGTGAATAGTGCTGGTACTAGGATGTGAGACCTATACTGCCTGTGGAGCTATAGTGTCCCCTCACATTGTATTAGTTTCTTTGTCTCATTCCTTCTTCCTTCATCTAAAATTATTTTAGCTTTTAAGTGCATTTCCAAGCTGTGGAAAGCTACTGATATTCAGAAAATCTCCACCCCCAAGAGTACAGTTCTTCTGTATTTTGTATCAGAAATTATAATTCAATGTATTATAATTCATCATTCCAGTAACACCTAAGTTTTCAAATGTTTATGGGTTGTTTAAATACATTAAGTGTATGAATTCTGAAGGTAGGTGTCTGCTTATGCATCAGATCTGTTCCTCATGCCTCTTGTACTTCCCTGTCTTCCTCACAACCTGCTGTATTAATTTCTTGAGGGACTAACAGTGTCTTCCTGTAATTGTGTTGGGAATATCTTGAGAAGTAAGAAGCCAGATAAAATTCAAAGCAGGACAAGGCAATCTTCATATGGAATTGGAAAGTACTGCAAGATTATGCATTAAAGAGATCAAGCACCTCTGCTTTTTGCCCTTTCCCTTCTGTCTGAGTAGTAAATGACCTGCATTAAAACGGTTTAGCTGAGCAACAAAACACAGCTAGTTGTAAGCAGCAAAAGACAGAAATAGAGCAAGAGGAGTCCAAAATTAGTTTGTGAAGCAGCTTGGTGTCTTCTAACGTAAGAACTGTGTTGTGAATCATTGTGCAGAAACATAACCCTTTGTCCATGTGAATGGATTTAGATAGGGTTTAAAAGGAAAGGGTGAGATCAAGTCTGGTGTTTGGGTTTGCCTGCCATGAGCCTTCATCTCAGTCCCCCCTCTCCTGTGACACTCCCATGGAAGTGGGCCAAGACAGTTTCATTCTGGGAAGCAATGTAAAGCAAATGAGCTGGGTTTCACAGCATGGAAAATATTTGCTTTCTTCTGCCAATCTTCTCCTTTCTTAGTCTCTGAATATCTCCATACATAATCTTGTCTATAATTACAGCTGCATTGGAACCTGAGGGTGTGATACCTATTTATCACTTAATTAATATTTATTTGTTCATATAACTTTCATTGTCTTTTGTCGATGTTGAAAAGCAGATTTTTATTTTCAATTGTTCAAAGTCCGATATTTAAAAACACTCAGACAAAACCAACCCTTTTGGCCCAGGCACTCATACCCCAACATGAGCAAGTCGTGTGCCTTCTCATCTTACCAAAAGTTGCAACTTCTGAAAAACACTAAATAGTTTTATCAGTGATTCTGGCAGCTCAGGCAGGGATTTTTAATGAACAGCTGCCTTAAAGTCTAAAGGGACTAAACAGGGGTGCATGTTTCAGTGTTGTTCTGAGACAATGGAGACACAGACAGCCAAGTTGCTTGAGCTGAACAATGGACCTTTTACATACTAATTGATAGCCTGATGTTTTCTTGAAATGTGCTGGTTAAAAAGAATAATGATTGCATCACTAGGATACCAATAGATCAGAGAATGACAGAATTGTTTAGGCTGGAAAAGACCTAGATCCAGCTGTTAACTCAGCACTGACATGTTCACCATTAAACCATGTCCCTAAATGTCACATCTACACGTCTTTTAAATCCGTCCTGGGATAATGACTTCACTCTGTCCCTGAGCAACGTGTTCCAAAGTTTGGCCACCCTCTTGGTAAAGAAATTTTTCATAATATTCCATCTAAACCTCCCCTGGAGCAGCTTGAGGCTACTTCCTCTTGTGTTGCTTCTTACCTGGGGGAAGAGACCGATCCTCACCTGGCTAAAACTTCCTTTCAGGCAGTTGTACAGAGTGAGAAGGTCTCCCCTGAGCCTCCTTTTCTCCAGGCTGAGCCCCCCTCATCTCCCTCATCCTCCTCAGACTTGTGCTCCTGACCCTTCCCCAGCTTGTTGTCCTTGTCTGGACACACTGCAGCCCCTCAATGTCTTTCTTGTGAGAGGCCCAAAACTGAGCACAGGATTTGAGGTGTGGCCTGACCAGTGCCCAGCACAGGGGAACAGTCACTGCCCTATCATCCTAGCTCATGGCTTTATCTAATTCAATGTTTGATTTAGACTCTAATTGTTCACACCATTCAGAAAAAAAGCTTGTAAGTCAGGCAATGCCTCTTAACACACATGTGGCTTCATCTCCTGCTCTGAGTTGAGGAAAGGAGTATAACAGGGAGCAGGTGTTGCTCCTGCCAGCTTTATACACACTTGACTATGATGCTTCTTTTAGGAATGTTTCCTTCTCCAAAGAGCCAAGTAAGAACTGTCATCCTGAAAATGATGACCAATTAAGAAACTGCAACATGGAAATTTCAGGAGAGGGAGCAGCATATGACCCTCATAAAGTGCTGTAAGCAGTGGATTTGGTTCCTGGCAATATCTTTAAAAATTCAAATGTGAAATAGCCCAAGAGGAGCTGGTTGTAGAGCTCTGTACATCATCAGTGGTGTAGTCTGGCTTGAAGGTGTTGGAGAAAAACCAGAACTTTGGAAGAGTTTCAGTAAGAAAAAGTATATTATAATTTCACAGTGGTTAAAAAGGTATCATTTCTTGACGGAAGCATATCTGGCCAAATTTTAAAGACTTTTTTCCCTTCTTCCATGGCTAGTTTTGATTAAGACCTGCTTTGCAACAACGCCAGTAAAGCCAAAGCTTTTTTACTTCAGAACATGGAGAAAGGTACTGCAGATTTATTGGTGAGGCTGGATGTATTTTATTGACCACCACCATAGGGAAGTCTGATTCTGATTTATTTGCAGAAATTTCACAATCTGGCAGTACTCTCTGGCGGATTTCCCTCTGATATTCAATTGACTGAATATTAGGGTTGGCCTGAGTAGAAAGCTTTGCTTGAATGGGAATTTCAGCTAGAGATTTACCTGTGGACATTTTTGAGCACCTAAGGCACACAGCTAAATGTTAAGTATTTAGAAGAAACCAGTAGTTCCTGATCAATGCAGTTAGTGTTATAATTCACATATCTGTTAGAAATAGAACTTTTCCAAAAGCTTCTGTCTAAATTTAAATGGACTGTTTATAGCAACCAGCCAGTAATACAATATACTGAGCAAAACGTGCTGAGCATGTGAAGCAAACAGGGTTATTAAGCCATGAATAAATCATTGATTCAAATCAACTTGCACTAACGATGGTGCCCATTTAAAGAAAATGTGCCACGTAATGCAACGTGTTTCAGAATTTAAAATAATAAGTACAGTCTTAATCACCAGGAGGCAATGTTTCTTTTCCTTGGAGGCAGAGGAAACCTTGGTAATGCAGGACTTCTCTAGATGTAAGACTCTAATTTCCCCATGGCAATCATATCAGACATATGCCGTTGTATGGGATTATTCCCCTCTGCTCAATGGGGAAAGGCAAAGAAAGATTACAAATTTGGCCTTGTATATTGTTCTAGGAGGAGAATGACTTTGACTCTTAATATCTGTCCTATGGGGAATTGCCATGTCCAGATTTGGATTTTGGTGTTTAAAATTGGAACAAAAAGTCAAAATTCACTGCAGACTGGAGAAGGTCGATTGGAGCTTGTCAAAACACTCTATTACTGCTGAAAAATGTAAATGTGCATATAAGGTAAAATGGAACTTTTCCATGAGGCAGCTCCTTCTGGCAGTGGTGGCATGGGGCACGGGACCAGATGACCTTCAGGTCTGCTTTGATGTGGCTGTTCTCATGCTCAGAGCGTTCATCAACCCTTTGGTCTCCATGAGGTATGAGAAAACACTACCTTAACAGACCTCTGTGGATTAATGCAGTGTGGTAAATACTGACCTTATCTACCTGGCTTTCTGAAAACATTTTGCTCCTAGTGGCACTCAGAAAGTCCAAGTCATTTTTTATAGAGAGAGCTGAAAATGCAGAGTATTGAACTGAAAGGAAAACAGTCAAAATGTAAGCTTTCTACAGCTACATGTATTGTAACCCCTTGCATTAGAGCTCTATATGACTCCTGGGGAAGCCTGTTATTTATTATACTGGAAAGAACTATTTGAATTAATACACTTTAGATGTATATAAGTATGTTCCCAATCAAGAAGGAGAATTTAAAGTTACTTTATGAGCAGGTACTTTCTGAAGTTTTTATTTTTTATGGTGATGCTCTTGATGCACTTTATCCTCCTAAAACTTGAAAACAGGACAGTTAATGCTGTGGGATAGGATGAGATGGAGTTTGAAGAGAAGCACCAGAATCAACTTCTTAACTTATAATGTTACCTATAATCCACTGCTAAATCCATCCTTCAAAGGCATCTTCAAAGGAATGGTCCTGATGTTGTTGCCATGGTGTGAGTGTTCACACTTGCTTCAGTACACCAGGATCATGTTGGAATGTCCCAAGTAGCAAAAGAAAAGGGAAGGAGGGAATTTACCCTTGAGACTTGTCAGTACCAGGAAGGGAAGTACCAAGTGGGTTATTTTTCCTACAGCATCAGGTTTCCCACTGCACTCCCTTTTCCTTGTCCTTTGGTGAAAAATAGAAGAAAGCACCGAGGGAATGGGACAGAAATGAGAAAAACAGAAATTATAAGGATTCCCTAGTCTGTCAGATATGGATTTATGGGCCTCATAAAATGTTTTTCTGTTTTTCCTAGTGAGAAATAGTCATCCAATTCTGTTATCTTTGAGAGAATGATGATTTATGCTCTCAGAATGAGTGCTATTTCTAGTTTTCCACATCCTTTCAGTGCCTCAACAATGTCTTATGGAGATTTCTTTTTGCCAAGAAAGGTTGGACCAGATGATTCTTGGGGTCCCTTTCCAGCCTGGTTTTCCATGATTCTATGATAAAGCATGTTTGGTTCTTGTTATTTTTTTCCATATGTGGTTGTGTGATGTTCTCCTTTAAATCCTTGGTGATTGTATCTCTGGGAAGTGTGTATAGATAGGTAATCATTCAATGATACTCTGTGCCAGAGTCAAAATCTGTGTAATTATCCAAAAAATTACGTACCGTAAGTGCCACAGAGTTGAAGAAATTTGTGGCTTCTAACCTGGGCTTTATCAAATGTCTAGTTTTGTGTTTGATATTATGTGGGTAATTCATATTATGTCATTTAAGTTTGCAAAATTCATCTCCAGAGTATTGGTTCTTGGATGATTACTGATGAACATTAATCATAATTAAAGGCATGTCATTTTTTTAACTTTTGAATTTGTGTCCTCTCAATGTTTATGTGACTGTTGCAGCAGCTGGAAATATTGTTGTAAACACAAGACCATGGAAAGAAATCTGTAAACACATGTAAACGCATCCATGGAAAGAAATCTGTAAATGATCAGAAGATTACTGAAAGTAGGGCTTTCCTTTCCTAGACTTTAAATGATGTCAGCAGCACTGTTACCTTCCCAATGTGTTTTCCCTTTTCTTCCTAGTACAGAGAAGAGCCCGTTTTGCCTTCCTTTACAAACTCCTGTACAGGGATAATCCAAATTAATCCTGATACCATCTTCATGTACCATTTGCACATTGCAGGAGAATGTGTAAGTGAGGGAGGGTAAATATTTTGAGAAGGAGGTGCTGTCAGAGCCTGTTGCTGGAGGGTGTGTGATGTGGACACGTCACCTCGGAACGTGTCGCAGGATACACTGGGGTGAGGTAAAGCACAAAGCATTTTCTCACCATGTGCCCAAAGAGGCTGGACCCGACACTTCCAAGAAAGAGCAGAGTTGGGTTTGTTTTCAGAGGGCTTGTTCCCACGCAGTCTGCAGCACACTGCCCTGGCCCAGGCTGCATCTTGTGGACAGAGCATTTCAATTTCCAGCTCTGCCTGTAGGGAAATGAAGGAGCATGTGTTTGAAGACCTACTGCTTCTTCTTGCAGAGGTCACACTAGTTCAGTGAGAACTGGGTTTGGCTTCCCATGACACAGCAATCTGAGGGGAAAAAATATGTGAATCTTGGCTTAAATGGATAATATGAAATGCAGATGTGTCATTCTGCCTTGCCCTGCTGTCTGCAGGGGCAGAGCTGAGCTTTGTGCTGCTGCTGACAGGGGTCTTGCATGGTTCCCTGAAAGAGTCAAAAGTTGAATTCAAGTTGTACTTTTTGGGTCTCTAGAGGGAGTGTGCAGTGCCCCCACCCCCTGACTTCCCCTATATTCTGTCCATCCTGGTCCCCTTCCTCCCTCACAACCTGTCTCCTAGGTTTTGTCTTCCTTTAGCCCAATCCTATATGAAAACTATGAAAACAGAAAGTAATGGGAGGGGCTGTCATTTTCCTTCTGCTGTCACATCCATCCCAGAATGAATCTGAGGAAGGCCTCTGAGTTTAAAGTGAACTTACAGCAGTTTTAAGCATTGTTCTGCACATTCTGCTCTTACTCCTGATTTTTCTCTATTCATTGAGTGCAATCTCACGTCAGAGAGGGAATTGTCCTGCTGGCTCTACAGCATGCAGGAAGTACAGAAAGAGGGAGACACTTTATTCATCAGCTCCCATTTCTTCCATTTGTGATGCCAGGCCTTGCAGTCACATCTGTTGAGTTGTGCAAGAGGGTGGGAATTTCACTCAGACAGTTGTGTTGATGTTGAGATGTAGATGTGTTTATGTGTCTTCTTCCAGGGAATGAGCAATGGAAGGACTGCAGATCCTCAAATGAGTGCATGATGATAATGTTTAACAAAATAAACCTTTGTTGATAAAAATGAAGTCATTAATTTCCTAGATTCTTTTTGCAAAAAACTTTTTTTTTTGTGCATTGTGTTGTGAGGAAAAACAAAATAGTGGTTTTGACATCTTCAGAAATTAAGGTTGTCAGGTAAAACTTTCTTGGGAAAAAATCCCAACCCAACACTTCAGTTTTATAATGAAAGTAAAAGAGCTTTAAGTCACAGTGAAATATTCTGCTCCCAAATTTTTTCTTGTTTGATGCACTGGAAATTACATTTTCTGAGGTAATGAAGAACAAATTGTGTTGTAGCAGCAGCCAAACATTCTTGTTCCAAACAAAAGGTTGTTTGTACAACCTGTGTGCTGGAGTGTGCCGGGAAGTGTGCGAGGAAAGAGCAGTGACACTCCAGATGCCACATTTCACCAATCCTTCCATTTCCAGGTTTTTTAAATTACAAAGTTTATCTTGTGTTTTGGATGGAATAATGCTGATCCAGTTCCAACAAGCAGTCTGTCTTCAGTGGCCTGATAAATTGTTCTTAATTTTCTGGAATAGGTTAATTTCATTTAGGTAAGGAAAGACAAAAAAGCAGGCTTTTCGGGGCACTGCCAAAAAGAAGATTAAGTCAGCATCAAATCCATTAGTCAACCGATTTATCAATGTTGGCTAACACCATTTCAGCCTCTTTGTCTTACATTTTTTTTTTCCCCTTGGGTAACAATTTAGGTAACCCACAATTTCACTGCTGTATTGCAGCATTACAGGGTGGTTGCTCTGCTTAAAACTAGGTTTACTGCCCTCTCAAATTTTAAGTGGATTTCATTTATTTTTTCATGGCAACTTTTTCTTCTTCTGTGAGTGTGCCATTTCTTTGAAAACTCATTTCTGGGACTATGCAATCGTAATTGATGTTGTAGGCTACTGCAGAACATGCCTGTAGTAGAAGGTGCCTCTATTAATTGTGCCTGTTTATGCGTCCACATTATTCAGTACCAGCTTTGAGTTTCCTTTCAGGACACCTGTTCCAGGCTCCATGGTCTGCTTGCTTGGGGTTGTCTTGGCAGTCTTTGTTTTCCTTATTTTAGTTTCCTATGACAGAGGTTTGGAGATCCCTCATAGACAGAGGTTCTGGTGTCAGCTGAAGCCCAACCACTGACAGAGACTTTTTAAACCTTTGGGATATTCCTAAGGTGTTTGTTGTTTGTAGATTCTTTGCTAATTTCCTGATGCTGGATTTTTCAAACTCTTGCAAGAAACACATATTCCAACACATCCCTGCCTTTGCCAGTGATGCTGAAGCAGTTAGGGATTTTGGGAAAAGTATTGGTTTAGAGGAGGCTTCTGCTAGTAACTTCTTGCCCACAATGAGTTTTCATCCTCTATCCTGAGACATTGGAGGTGAGTTAGGTTCATTTGAAGTCAGCAGCAGCCTCTCAACAGCAAATGTTCCTCTGGTACCATGGTGGGAGAGTGACTCCGTAGAGTTGGTGGGAGTATTGCCTGTGGAATTTAAAGTTGCATGTGCTACCATTCATCAATTCTCATCTAAACTCCTCCCAGTGTGGGGGATTGTTGGGAACTCCAGCACGGGTGAACAGGGATGTGCTTCTGCCAGTTTTATCCCACTTCTTTTGGTTGTTCTTGCACATCACAGGCTCCTGAGCTTGCTCTGCACAGGGCTGTTCGGAGTGAAGTGTGGAAGAAATGGCCAAGAGCCAGAAGGTGAGCCTGTCAGAAATATTTTAATTTCTATTCTGCCTTCCAGTGAATGACATCCTTGTAGATATCAGTGAATCCAGGGAGGCAGATATTTTGCTGGCAGAGCAGGAAGCTGAAACATGCAGAGGCAGTGGTTTGCTCATGCCACACGGCAATTAACTGGAAAAGTCTTTACTTGAAACAAGAATGTGTCTCTCGTTTGTCCTTACATTCAGTTCTCCAAAATAAGACTAGCTTTTACTAATTAAATGCAGAATTACTCAGTGCAATCACCTCCTGCCCTCTGAAGAAATAGAGAACAAAACCTGTCAGCACTGAGCTCTCCTGCTGTGGGATAGTCTGGAACTGGCTGGCTGGTTATGTACTTAATTTGTTTGGTTTGTCAGTGTTTATTTGGGGCCTGATTGAAGCAAAATCATCCTCTCCCCTCTGGAAAACAGCATCCTTCTGGCTTGCAGGGTACTTTTCAGCCCCGAGTATTTCCTTGTGGTTCCTCTACAAAATCAGCTCCAGGTGTGACTTGTGTAAGCCTTGTGCAGCCCTGTTCCCTCCTGGTGATTTCAGCAGCTTTCATGGTGTAGTCACCACTTACATGTCACTGGTGCCTGGTGGTGTAGAGAATTTGGGAGTGCTGATACTTGGTGACAGGCATGGGAGTATGGCCTTGACCCCTCTGGGAAGAAGGAAACGTGTGGTCTGTTCCAGGATGGCATCACTGTGGCTGCTGCAGGTCCATCAGCATCCTCCATGTTGAATACTTGCATATTATAAATAAATGTTGTAACATCAAGTGAACAGCAGTAAAATTCAGTCTGGTAGGATTTATTACTTTAATATTGGAGGATTTAAGCTGATACCAGATTAACATATTCATAGGGTTTTAGGAACTGCTTGGGTATTAACAGTTACCTTTTAATCTGAAAACTTTGCAAGGGTCTTGCATCTCTTCTGCGCTAATGACTCAGTCTGTCTTTGTAAAAGGTTGAATTTCTTTACATGGTGTTTTGAGACTAAATATGAAAGAGGGAAAATAGCCCTTAATTTTAACAAGTTCCCATTTGGTTTAACAGCTGCTGTGAGATCTCTCTTGTCTTTTCGGCTGTGTTTGCCACTTTGGCAGTGTGTTTCTAGTTGTCAGAGTCATACAGAGTTCTAATGAAGTGCAACACTTTTTTCTTTTCCCTACAGCTGTTATTTGTCATTTGATACAACTCTGCCTTGTGAGAGTTTTATTCCTGAATAAATGATAAAAGGACAGCTAGTATCAGAAGGCAATGCTGGCATGAGAGTTTCTGCTTTGTTGCTAACATAGAAGAAGCCATCGCGCTTCTTTTACAGGATGTGTTATGTGGCTGAATTTGGGAAAGACTTTCAACTCCTGAGGGAGCCAAAGCCAGCCTCTTCCCCTGTTCTGCCCTTTGCTGCTGCCCTGGCCTAATTAGCAGTTAAACTCCACGCCCTGTGCTCCCAGTGCCAAGACACTGACTTCTGGCGATCACTCCGAGTTTGTTTTTCGTTGCAGTGCAGTAAACACCATGTGTTTCTCCACTGTGCTCCCAGATGAGGGCTGTGAGACCTGCTGAGTCAGCAGACATGGCCCATGCTCCTTGGGGTTCATCTTCCTCCCTCTGGAGCCGGGGAGATGTGGCAGCCAGAACTGGGTGACGTGAGAGCCTGGGCATGGTGTGACCCTGGGGAGGCTCTTGGGTGGTTCAGACTAGAGAGTTTGCTGCAAAAGCTGGGCTCTGTTATTTTGTGTAAATCTGTTATAGAAGCTGCAAATCCTGCTTCCTGCTAGCTCTGACGTTACAAATAACCCCCTGATTCCTTAGAGTACATACAGAACTTGCTGAGCTATTTGAGTGTTAGACATTTCACGTGGCTGTTGTACAAGGGTGGTCCTGCCAGGCTGGAGGTGACTCCCATGCTCTCAAGATGTTTCTCGAGCTGCCCAAAGGAATGTGCAAGCAACACTGTTGTGCTCCCATGCCTGACAGGGAAATGCAAACCGTATCCCACCATGCTGCCAGCTCTGTTTGGGAAGCAGAGACTGTTTGCTGGACTCCACTCATTAATGTGCAAAGCTCTCATCCATTGCCAGCAACACGCCAAAGCAAATTTTTTGACAGAATTTCTGCAAAGCTCTTTCTAATGCACACTAAGCTTGCCTTGTGTCTCCCTGTCCTCTCTGTGTTTCTAAAACTTGCTTTTGGGGTTCCCTGTGAAGGAGGAGGTAGGCAACATGCTGTGAGTTTTCGTTCCCTACCTGGATATGTCTGTGTTACACTGCTGCTGAGGACTAGAAACCCTCATCCTTTCTAACCCTGCCAAATCCACCCCCTCTCAGAAAAGTATCTTTAATGATATGTGATATTCCAGCTACTCTGAAGATTTCATGATGAATGTATGGCATTGGTGTTTGTGACAAATACTTCTCCCTAGCAGACTCTCTATTAAACCCATGCTTCATTTCATCCTTAAAAATTCTCTTACTTTGGAGCTAGTTGATAAAGAAATTTACTTTATTGGGGACAGATAACAACATGGGGTTTCAGCAATTAAATGAAAAGTAGCAGGGAATCCTAAGGAGAGGAAATGGAGGGTCACAAATGGCTCTGAAGAGACTTAAAGGCAGGAATTAATATCTTATGCCTAATGAATGACAGCTCTTTAAAAAATGCTTTTAGGTAAAACAATATAGGAGCAAATAAGGGGGCTTTTCAGAAATTGCAGTGACAGAGGTTTTTCATTTAGAAAGTTAGGAATCTTGACCATTTCTCTTGTCTTTGGAGAGAATGGCAAGTGAAAGCATGATCTCTAAAACTGATAGCCATTCCAACACTTCTGGAACAAAAGGCAGTGTGAAAAGCTGCAGCTCCTTCTGTTTTGCCTCTGCCAGGGGAGACATCTCACACTGTCTGAAGGTGCTATTGAGTTATTCCTTTGTTTCTGAGCTTACTCAACCAGCATGTGCCTAAACCTTTTTTTTTTTTTTTTTTTTTTAATTTTAGCAAGCAGGGTGGAAGGTAGCTTGGATTTGATTAAGGGCAATGTAGTTATAGAAATCAAAGAATCATAGATTCATTAAGGTTGAAAAAGACCTCTGAGATCATCAAGTCCAACCATTAGCCCAGCACTGCCACGTTCACCACTGAGCTGTATTCCCCCCAGTGCCACATCCACACATTTTTGGAGCACTTGAAGGGATGGGGATTCCACCACTTCCCTAGGCAGTCTGTTCCAAGTGAACAAATGCTCCTCATTGTCATCAGTTTTTAAGAGCTGTGACTGAGGGGGTTGATCAGTCAACCTTCCAGGGTCCCTTCAGCTCTTCTGTTGCTGATGGGTTTCGTGGTCAAACCCTTGGCTATACAAACATGTAAGTGGGGAGCAGAGTCTCCTTCACCAAGCACCAACTAGCTTGAAAGGGTTAGCATTAAAGGATTCCATGCAGCCCTCACCTCCCAGACTCCTGATGGGAATCATGAAGCTCAAGTTAACACTTTACAGCTTTGAAGTATGGAGGTGTGGATGTTAGGTAGTTTTAGAAAGAAGAAATGTCTGTGATTTGTTTCTTGCTGAGAAAAGTTCATTAGGGACAAAAAGGGAAAGGAGGGGGAAAGTTTTAAGGGGACACTGAAAGCACCATCAATTGATGCTGGTTATACAACTCTAAAAGTAGGCCTGCCCTTATCACTACAGATTAGAAAGTAGGACTCCGGGGTATTCCAGGATTAGGCAATTGAGCTAAGTACGTCAGAGTTTCTTTGGCTTATGTGGATGGCCTTTTTTTCAGCATCTATTATTCTTTCTGGTCCTTTTCTTTTTGTTTTGTTTTGTTTTGCTGAGGGCAAAATGTAGTTTGTTTAAGAGCAGAATTCACAATGCTTTTGTATTGGAAGCTGTCAATAGCAGAAGTGTCTGCCAGCCTCAGCAATTATTACCCACAAGTGTAAGATTTGCCCTTGAATGTGTGTATTGCTGCCTACAAGTCTGCCTGCTTACTTCAAGAGGTTCCTCCAATAATTTAGGTGTCACAGTCCCATGGAGTCTTATTTACCTTCAAGCCACTTGGATATTATCCACCATTAGATTCCCATTGAGATCAGTGTTAGAGCACACCCACTTGAACCATTTGTTCACATAGGCTCATTTTGGAACACATTTCCTCTGGACTTTACTGCAAAAACATCTTTTCTCCTTTTATAGACCCACGCATTGCACCTCAAAGATGATTAAGTTTCGTAAGTCATTAAGAAAAGAGCAGAAGCAGATGCCATCTAGCAATACATTTGGGACTCCCAAGTTTCTCATATCATCGATCGTTTCTTCTTGTTCATCCTGTACCCAGGCTTGACATGAGTTCTGTAAACCCTGTGGAATATCTGGAGTCAAACTTTTGCTGATGTTCTGGGAAACACTGTTTTTTGGACTCCTTTCTGGGAAAATGAGGACATCAGAGTTTTTTTATTTTCCAGCATCATTATATTCTTACTGAACCAACTTTAACTGTTTGCATTGGACTTTTGCCGATGTAATTGTATCAGAGTCCCTAAAGTGTTTTCAGGTGAAAGTAACTCTCCATTTCCAATAGGAGTAGCAAATAGTTATGAATGAACCAGGAGGTCCAGAACAGATTCTCTTCTACTTCCTTTTCTCCTACTTGCATGCACTATTTCTCTCATGGTTCACGTAGTCTTGATGAAGCCATCACATCTTGGGGCTCTTTCTTTGCCAGTCCATTTTGTAAGGAATATTGCTCCTCTTCCTAGCAGATTGTGAAGGCTGGATGAACAGTAATTCAGGTATCTCAACCTTTTTCATTGCCATGGGGCTGGATGCTGGGTTTGGAGGTACCCTGGAGATAATTTGGATCCAAATTACGTTTCTTTTTCCTAACTCTAGTGGCAAATGCTGTGCAGAAGCACAGGTGATTATCACCCTGCTACTGCCCTAACACCCAAGCCTTTATTTAGGTAACCTCTAATTGGTTCAGAATGCATTAAATGCATTAAAAATGTTTCCATTGATGTCCTTCATCAATGGAAACATTTTTGTGTGGTGACTGCTTTTTAGTAGCTTCATCATTTCCATATGCAATTCAAAAGAGTTGTAAGGAAAAAAACCACCTCCCATTCCCACCAACTAAGCAAGAAGAGCTGGGACTGGAGAGAGACTCAGCCCTGGGATGTCAGGGCTGGGAGGTCAAGACAAGCTGTAAATTGTGGCAGGGTAGCATCTGCTCGTTTGCAGTGGATGTATGTGGGTGTAGTGACTGGCGCTGGCACTGAGGCTTAGTCAACAAACTGTGCTGGTGAGGCACAGGCAGGAGCAGGAGCAGCTCCTGGGCTCAGCTGTGGTGGTTCAGCAGGGCTCTCCAGGGCAGTCAGACAAGATTTTTATCACTACAATTAGCTGTGTGTTCATATCTGACTGTATGCTCTGCCTGACAGCTGCCTAGGAATTGGTTGCTTGCACACAGCTCCTTTCCAGGAATACACTTTGACCAACACCAATTGCAAAAGAGCATTATTAAGTCTATTAAGCCTGAGTTGACAGATTTTTTGCTAAAATAGTAACAGATGGCAAATGGTGGCAGTACAGCTGCTGGGACTGGGAGAGGATGGATGTTGGTTTGTCATTTCAATGGATGCTGGCAATAATTCATATTTATGTTTATACAGGGTCTTTCCTCTTTCAGAGCACTTTACAAACCAGGTGATAAATAATGGGCCTGGAGTTAACGTGGGCTGGTAGAGCTCATCCCTGTGCCCATGTGGCCAGTGTGGGAGGGTAAACATAGGGGCATTGGCCTGTACTTCCTACATAGCCTGGATGTGGATTAGGCAGCTGCTTTACATCACACAGTGCCACTCAGCAGGGATTTCAGCCAGAAAAGGAGGGTAAACAGCTGGAATGCAGGGGGTGACACTGGTATCCAGGGTGTCAAGTGCTAGTTTGGGTAGCCTGGACTCACCTCTGGCTGCATGGGGTGTTGTGAGGACTCTTCCCAAAGATGTCTGTGTCCCACAAGAAGCTGCCTTAGGGAGGAGCAGCCACCAGCCACGCTGTCCTTGCGCAGTCACACACAGCAGCCAGGGCTGTGCAGGGCGCCTGGCACTGGCAGAGGTGCTGAGGTTTCCTCTTGCTCCATGCAAGCTGCAGAGTGGCCCAAGGGCCTCCTGACTGACACTTGCTCTCCATCAGCCTTGCTGGGATGTGCTGTGAAGGCAGGCACTGTTTCCAGGCCCGTCTTTAGTCCGAGAATTTGGAATTGATACAGGGAGGGATCAAGATTTTATATGGATTGACTCACTATCTCACAGTGCTACTGCAAGTGATGAGTTTGGTGGATATGACAGTGAAATGACAGAAATCTGGGGCACATAACCAGAAGGGGTACTTCTTAGCACTTCCTTTGTATTTATTAGGAGCTGGATAATGACCACCACTTATTCCTTCTCCATTACTAGCAGATTCAGTTGCCATAATTGCATCCAGGAAAAACATCACACTAGCAAGATCTAAGTTTAGAAATCCAGAAGAATTACAACATTGTGGTTTTCCCTCATGCAAAGGGTCAGAACTTCCAGGAAAACACAGGAAGAAGTCATTAAAATGTACTTAAATGAGCAGAAAATAGTATTTTAGAAACTTGAAAAATATTGAAGGTAGGTAAAATGTCAACTTTACATCATTTTCCCTTTCTTTATACTATATTCAGATCCCCTTTTCAGGAAGGTGTGCCCAAGCTGAGCAGGATGTGTTAGGATTAATAGGGAATAGAAGGGAAACTTGCCAAACATTGCTTCTCTGGGATGGTGTAAAAACGTTTTTTTGTTTACAAAGTATCTGAAACTCTGAAGATGGGAAAGTTGCTCTGCATCAGTACCAAAAGAGGGCTGACCACTTTCTAAGGGTTCAGAAGAAGATGTATTTAAAATAATTTTTATTCATTTGAGAGTGAATGTCCAGCTACCATATGTGTCACGGCAAGAGAAAAATCCTCCCCTGTACATTGTTTCCAGTGTTGCAGTAGGTGATAAAAGGAAAGATATAAAATCATGCAAACAGGGCTGGAGTCCAATTTCCAGCCCATTTTCACAGACTTCTGAGCATAGCTGGGGGCTGTGAATCTGGCTGGTCTTAGCCAAATGAAAGTTATGAATCTCTGGGGTGTGAACACGGCCAACTATTGCCCTTTGCTGCATTCAGTTAGAGCAGTTGAAGATATGGCTCAGGTATGGTTTTGGCAGCAAGACAATTAAAAGGTCATGACTTAAAAGTAAATGTAAAATCCGGTAATCCAGTCCTTCACCTGGCAATGTAAGCAATTCGTTAGCCATCAGCCAAGGTCATACATGGTGCAGAGCAAAATAAATGTAACTGAAGCTCAAGAGGGCTGGTCCTTTCTTCTCCAGTAAATACTGTGAGGTTTTTCTTCTCTTCCTGCAAGCAGGTCTCTCTCAGAGGTCCAGAGGGAAAGGCAGCTTTCACAACTGCAGTGATGTACTGATGAGAAGGCTGGTGGGGCTGCTGATGCCAAAGCAGTGCTGAAGTGCCTGGTCACAGGAAGGTGGAGGAGGAGGAGAGTTTGCTTTGTGGGCTGCCTTGGCCTCGCTCTGTGCCTCTGCAGGGCTGGCACAAGGCAGGAAGCAGCTCTAAGTGCCCACAGTTTTCCCATAGGGAATGATGCCAGCAAACCAGGTAACAGTTGGTAGCCCATAGCATACTGCTGTTCTCTGGCTTCATGGTTGTACTTAGAGATCTCAAAGGACTGTTTTCAGGAAAAAGTTAATTTTTTTCTGGAGTTTCATGCATTTTTTTAGGACTTTCCTAATGTCTTTAAATTGGGTATTTCCACATTGTCTAACCTTATATCCTAAGGATGCAGTGGGTTGGCAATACCTCCTGTCCTTTTTGTTATTACCCTCTGTATCGTTTTGTGCAGCACAGTCAGGATTTGAGAGCAGCTGACAGCCCAACTGCACTGTCTGTTTAACTGCAGGAAACCACACTTTATCCCCCTCTGAATCCTAATGGAGTAGTGATAACAGATAATTAATTGAATGCCTTTTCCTTTCTTTTGTTTATTCCTCTCTGTGAATAGACTCCCTAAATACACAAATAAAATCCTCAATTAAAATTTATGGATTAATGAATTGAACAACGAATCTTTCTTTTTTTTTTTTTTCCTTTTGCCTGGATCTCAGGGAGAGTTTCGCTGGTTTTCACTTGTGCTCCCCTGCCAAACATTTTCAGTTGTCAGAATGGGTAAGTACACATTGGGCTGTCACATGGGCACATCAGATGTATCAGTGCTTATCAGAATGGTGGAAAGGATGGCAGTTGTCAGTCTGGGATTCCTCCTGTGCCATTGTTGTGTGGTGTTCACAGTGCCCTGGAAGCCAGGAGCTGGTAAGGAGCAGTGCCATGGGTCACAGTCCCCTACAGAAGGATGGTTCCTAAAGCACTTTGATGGGGTAAATATTGCCTACCCCTGTGATGACCCTTTAGAGTTTGTGATGTAAGAAATGCTTGTCAGAGCGAGGGCTGCAGGCTCAGCGTCCCCCAACACCAGAGCATTGCCATCCATTTAATTTCAGCAGTACATGATCAATATGATTGCACACGCTCAATGGTATCTTTATGTCACAAAAAGAAGAAAATTGATCTGAAAGTGTTTTCTATGAACTGCCACTTAGTTTGCAGAACCGAGCACACACTTTACATCTGCAGGCTGGAGGTTTGTGACACAAGCAATCACACAGCAAGTGGCAGGTAAAAACAAACAGGAAAAGGAGGCTATCACAGCTAATAAAGAGTCTTGTTGCATGCTGAATAAAGCTTTTTATTACTTTATTTTTTTGCTTGGAGCAAACAGTACATTTTGTTTCTGTTTTGCAGTGGAAATAAGCTTTGGAAGGTTAAGCAGAGAGTATTAGATTATGGTAAGTGGTCATCAGAGGCTTGCTTTACAGTCATGGCCTGTTAAATTGTTTACTGAACCTCATTATATATATCTCTCTGAGGTTGATGTGTGTCTTAATTCCCGTTTATCTGGAAGACCTGAGTCTGTTGATTTTTTCATAAAATCTGAATGAACAAACATAAAGTTTAAGATTATCTTTATTATAAGCTGTGGTTTATAGTACAATTATAGTAGTAAGAAGTCACTGCAAACATACCAGTCACATCAATACACTTTTAGCATTTTGTTATTGTGTATCTTAGCCCATTTTTATCAACACAGTTTTTTAGACCTGCTTTTCTACAGCTGTCAGTTAATCTGGCAGCAGCTGGACAGATACCAGGGTGTGATCTCAGTGCTGGGAAGAGGTTGGAAGAGCAAGGTGACTGGTCATGCAGAGAGCCTCATGGCACTCCTCCACTGTGCTCACTTGCTGCCTTTGAGGCTCTTGTGTGTGGTTTTGTTTGCCTCAAAATGCTGTGCTGGGCACTGTCTATTCGGGACCAGCTCAAATCCCTGCATGGTGGCTGGGAGGAAGGGGCAGCCTGGGCAGCAGGCTCAGTTGGACTGTGCCAGGTGAGCAGCAGCTGATCCACACAATTTTGTCTCTGCTTTGGTGCCAATCCTGTCATTCAGGACAATTCAGTTTTAGCATTGGGTATCAGTACTAACTTCAAGCTGCATTGAGCATCTCTATCTTGTTCACCTGAAGGAAAAAGTTCTGTAGTTCTGTAATACTTCAGCAAGGAATGTGAGTGTAAGAACTTTGTATGGATAACAAAGAAACAAGAGGTTTGGGTGCTTGCTTGGGACATCTTGAGATCTACAAAAAGTGACAATTCTCAAAAAAATATTTTACCTCCTTCTCCCCCCATCACATTGTAGCCCTGCTTCTAAGGTTCAGGATATGTAAACCACAGCCTGCGAAGGACAGCCCACTGCTGCTGTGTGGGAAAGGTAGGGAGAAGCTGGATCTGTGCAACTGGAGCTTGGTCACCGGGGGATTTCCAACAGGCTCTTGAGGCAGGCAGTGCCAGTGACCATGGTGTTTGTACAGTGATGCTCAGTTAATCTCTGTAGAACGATACCTGTTTGGATGGAAGTCAGGTGCTGCTGGGGCAGCCTGCCAGGGAAGAATTTACGTATGTGGTTTATTGATTTGCAGAATTCATTGAGGTATTTCCTAGAACCAGGGCTTGACAATAAGTCCTCAGATAACCTGTGTTGTTGGACAATCCAGGCAGAATGAGAGGAAGGGCCAGGGAACTGTTGGAGTACAGGAGCAGACTGCTGGAGTGGGCAGAAATAGGTTTATGGGAGCAGAGGGAGAGCTCAAAGATAGAAATGCTAAGGCAGAATATGTTCTGGGATAAATTGCCTTTTGCATCACTTGCACATGCCTATAATCTGCCTTGCAGCTGGGCTTCAGGTTGTTTGGAGTTGGGCTTTTTTTCCCCAAACAATTGTGGATTACACTGTGAACAGGGTACCACACTTCTATAATCTGTAGCTTTGTGTTCGATTTATGTAATGTAAAAGGATTTATAATTTCTCTGAAAATGTGGACAAGTCTGTATTACCAGTATCCTTGTGTCACACGTGCCTTTTGCCACCATTCCTGCCTCTTCATGCATGGTTCCCTAACTGGGGGATAGAGCACAGGGGCACAAGAGCCAGTTTATACTAAGTAGTAGTTAAAAAAGGGACGGAAAATGTGAAAGCTAATAAGGAAATACAGTCTCATGCCAATAAAGAGAAGAAGATACATCTGAAAATAGTGTTGGAGAATCAGATAAATTTAAATTGGAGATAAAGTCCTGCTGGTATTATTTATGGGCTGGACTCCTTTGTTTTACAGTGGAAAAATGTAAAAAAGCCAGTATTGAGGATCATTGGCAGGAGACTGCTCCTCACCTTCCCTAAAAGCCACGTATTAGATGGCTTCCCATTCTGCAATGTCTTTGGGAATGAGGGCACAGTCTCATCCCACAGAGGGAAGGACACAAGCTGTTGGGGCAAGGCTCAGCACATGGTGGGCTCATAGCAAACCAGGGACTGCAAGGTTAAAGCAATGTTTAACTCAAGTTACTCCTATTTTAATAATTAGCCAATAGCCAGTTCCCACACTTTGAAGGGCATGTTCTGCTGTGGTGGCATGCCATGTGCCCCCTCTTTTCAGTCCTCAGCCTTTAAAAATGCACTGGTTTCCAGGACTGACCTGCAAGTGGCTGTTTTATGGGTCTGACCTTCCCCTTCATCTCACCGCATGAAATGGAAGATGGGTTTGTTTCTGTGAAATAGTACTGGATGAACTTTTCTGGCTGTATTTTCAGGCTCCCAGCACCCTGCCTGGGCTGTAGGTCTGCTGGTGGATAGGGGAGGCAAGACTGCACCGTGAAGGCACAGAGCAGGGGAGGGCAGGTTTGCTCCCCAAGTGGAGGAGGAGATTATTTTCTTCATAAAACACTCTCATTTTCTTCCTGCTGGAGCAACATGCAATGAAGTTTTGTCAAAATAATACACACAATACTGTGCTGTTGGACTAAATCCAAACTACTAAGTCCATCCTGTGACTATTATTTCTATATATTTTTTCCCTTATATTTTTACTTCCTCCCAGCTATTCAAGTTAGTGAAGAAGGACCAGCAGAGATGGCTTATTTCTTCCAGCAGCTGGCAGTGAAGTGAGACTAGTAATTTTCCCCATGATTTTTCTAAGCTTTGGATTAAATCCACAGATGTGCTGTTTTAAGTAGGGAATATTCAGCTTTGTTCTGCTTTGCCTGGTTCAGAACTGGGTGTTGACTGTGTCTCTTTCACGCCCAGCAAAGGCAGAGACTTGCTTTCTGGCTGCCTTTGTATATAAATGTGGATCCAAGTAGGACAGGTCTGGTGAGGAGGAAGACTTGTGGTCTTATCAGTGAAGTCTGTCTCCAGCATCCTCTGGAAGTCTCCTAAACTGGATTGCTGATACCTCTCTGTCTCTGTTGTGCTCTCTTGAAAATTGTTTTAGAAAAGCTTTCCAAAAGGAACTTTTGCTGCTGAGGGCACATTTTCTTTTTGTTGAAGTGCGTATTTTTGATCAAATTTATAAAAGTTTTGGTGCAGAAGAGCATTCCCTCTCTGGGGTGCCTGCAGCATCACTAAGCCTAGCCACAATTGGTTCTGCCCTTGACAATGGGCATAAATGGAGTTAATTATATGGGGACCAGGTTCAGTAACTGCATTTTAAAAGGCTCTCAGTAAGTTATTAAATCAACAAGAAAGCAGCACTGAGGCCCAGCAGACACAGAAGCTGTGTGCTGTGGTAAACCTGTGTGTGTAAAATTTCTCTCTAAAAAGATTTCAGCACCTCACATGACCTCTGCTAATACTTATTTTTAAGTGACACTTTGTGTCAGCTGCCTGAGCTCCACACTGCCGGGGGCTGTTCTCCAGTCTGGACTGCTTTCCGGTCAGCATGAAGTGGCCTGATATGAACTGTTGACTTGTCCTGATAGTTTTTGTTGGCACAAACATAGCCATGGCCCAACTGCAATGGCAATACAGCCATGCTTTCCAACAGCCCTTGGGTGTATTTTGAAAGTGCTAAAGCCTGTGACCTTGTTGAACCGAGATGTAAGAGAGTCCTTTCAGGGATGCTACAGAAAAATACCTCTTTTTAGTAATTTTTTAAAATATATATCTACTCTACTAGGCAGCAGGATATGAGGGTTTGAAGAGAAGGTGTGGTCAGTTGGATGGGATGTTGCCTGTATCACATAGGGGCACAGGTGTTCATACCTTAAATGTGTCAGACATAACTCCATATATATACTCTCTCTATGTGTATATACATCTACTGTCTAGTAATATTTTCCTTCCCACTACTTCAGATATTCGTGAAAGTTGCAGAGTTAGGAAAACCAACTCCTTTTTCTAGTGTGCTGTCCTCTAACTGAAGCGTTGAGCTCCTGCTGAAATGACACTCTGTTGGTCATCAAAATGCTGAGTATTGACAGATGTCCTTTTCAACATTATAGCTGGTCCTCTAGTTCCACTGGTTCCCACAAGACCTCAAGGTCCTTTTCTTAATGCAATTCTCTACATTGACTGGCAAGCTGAACAGAAAGGCTTTTTGCCTCCCCAAAAATACACCAGATTCATGAAATGAGCAGTAAGTGCTGTTAGGAGGTCCCTGGTCACCCAGGTCATTGGAGGCTGCTCCACACATTGGAACTGGCAGGTGTTGTTCCATGCAGTGCAGCATTTTCAGAGCAATAAGGCTTAGATTATTTTATGCTTGCAGAGACTCTCAACTCTCTTTGTTGTAGAGCCTAAATGAACAATCTGCAGCACATACTCTGCAGAGATGGCTGACTGCAGCTTATTAATCACATTCTTTGTCCAGGACCAGGCAGTGAAGGCGTGACTGACCTTCCATATTGCACTAGGCAACTTTAACATTAAAAGAACAGGAAAATATACTAAATAAGATAAGCACATCAAGGCTGGGCCTTGGTTCCTTGAAGAACACACAATATTTAGCATGAACATTGCAGAAGTTCTGGTGAATGCATACACACTTACATGCAAAAGAACAAAAAAGGCCTTTCCTGTGCAACTGCTGTCAGTGAAAGGAATAAACCACTGAAAACATGAGCTGCCTACCACACTCCTTTGGCCCATGATGGACAGAGAGTGTCAGGCTGGCTGATTAACAAAGAGAGCAAAATCCTTCTCTTCTACACAGCTTAGAGGACCACAGATACTTGACCCATAGCTATAGCCAAGTTAAGGATAACACTTCCAGTTTAGAATATTCCTAAGAAGGAACATGCAGGTCAATCATGCCTGGTTACTCTCCATTGCTGTCACTAGTAGAGCAAAGTCTTATTTTCTAGGGTTTCAAATTCCAAATGGAGAGTAGAGTGAAGCCCATGAGAAGACTTAGGCCTAAAGAGGAGTTCTGAATTTCAAGTTGTCCATCTGGACCTACACTAACCTCTCATGGTCTGTTCTTTTTTTGTAGGCAACATCTTTGTGGTCAGCTTGTCTGTCGCAGACCTTGTGGTCGCAGTTTATCCATACCCTCTGATCTTGAGTGCCATCTTCCACAATGGATGGACCATGGGGAACGTCCACTGCCAGATAAGTGGGTTCCTGATGGGCTTAAGTGTCATCGGGTCCATTTTCAACATCACGGCGATCGCAATTAACCGCTACTGCTACATCTGCCACAGCCTTCGGTACGATAAGCTCTTCAACCTGAAGAACACCTGCTGCTATCTCTGCCTGACCTGGGTGCTCACTGTGGTGGCAATTGTGCCCAACTTCTTTGTTGGCTCCTTGCAGTATGACCCCCGGATTTACTCCTGCACCTTCGCCCAGACAGTGAGCACATCATACACCATCACGGTGGTGGTGGTTCACTTCATCGTCCCGCTCTCTGTCGTGACATTTTGCTACCTACGGATCTGGATTTTGGTGATTCAGGTCAAACACCGGGTGAGACAAGACTGCAAGCAGAAGCTCAGGGCAGCTGACATCCGAAACTTCTTGACTATGTTTGTGGTTTTTGTCCTTTTTGCTGTGTGCTGGGGACCATTAAACTTCATTGGCCTCGCTGTTTCGATTAATCCTTCAAAAGTGCAGCCACACATTCCAGAATGGCTTTTTGTCCTGAGCTATTTTATGGCCTATTTTAACAGCTGCCTCAATGCTGTGATCTATGGGCTTCTTAACCAGAATTTTCGGAAGGAATACAAAAGGATATTGCTGACACTGTGGACTCCCAGGCTGCTGTTCATTGATGTGTCCAAGGGTGGGACAGAAGGGATGAAAAGCAAGCATTCTCCAGCCATAACAACCAACAACAACCATGCTGAAATACACCTATGAGTCAGGACAGTACGATTTATTCTGGATTACAGTTGTATATATAATATATAAGAGCCTTTCTAGCTGTGTGCATTGCACAGCTGGTGTTGCTCTCATGCAAGGAAGGAGTCTGCACCCTTTCATGCTTAGCTTATTGCTGCGACATCAAGGCTTTGATTAAGGATTTTCAGAATGGAAAGGACTGATTTTTTTTTCATATGTCATCTTTCACTGTGTGCCTAATTAATTGGTTTGGTTGCTTTTGCCACAAGCATGCCAATACCCGAAAAGGGAAGCGTTCAGGGTGCATGGAGAAATGCAGTTATGCTTGAAATGCAACCTTCAAGAGACAGCAAAATTTCCATTTATTACACACAAACCTTTCTCCTCTCCCTCTGAATTCTATTTTTCTAGCATTAACTTAACCCAAACTGTATCAAAGTGTAAACTGCATGGCTTTTTACATTTTAGATAGGTAACTGTATTAGCCAGCAGGTGTATGTATGGGCATGGTGTGTGTTTTCCTTTTTCTTTCCTCTTAAGGTTTAGGAGCTAGCCTGGGCTAGATGTGAGGCAGGCAGAAGCCAGACCAGTGTGTGTCTGATGCACTTATTTTAATTGAATATCTACAGATATTAAGTACCCTTGCACTCTCCTTCCCAGGCCATGAGTAAGAATATGACATATGACATAATCTAATTGAAGGAAGATACTTGGAGCCTGATTCTAATTTAGGCAGTATCCTGTCATGGCCAGCAGTCATTCCAAACATCTTTCAAAAGTCGCTGCTACATGAACATCATGAAGAAAAGATGAACATAGCAGAGTCCCATCTGTCTAATGCAGATTGTGGCTTTTAAGTTCCAGTAACATTTACACTTGCAGACAAAGGGAGAAGGGGAAGGCAGTGTTTGTTCCACACTCTTTTTGCGCATCCCAGAACATGAATTTGCTGATGAGAGAAAAAGTGGAGATTTTTTTCCCATTTTATTCACGTACAAAACTGTAATTAACTAATGGAGCTGGGAGAGGAAAAGCTACTTAAGCGTAATTATGCATCAGTTCTGTTAAAGCCTGGACTGTGCTACCTGTATCATTGGAAATAATGTGGTGGAGTGCTGGAGAGGCCAGTATCACATTAGACACAAGCACATGGGCAAAGAGCAGGTTATTTCTGAAATGGAGTATGAAAGGGGTGTGAGTGTGTGTGATGGCAACTGTCTGTAAATATGATGACTTTGTTTCCTTAGCTTCATTGTGAATTCATCCCTTTATGGCTTTAAATATGTGGATCCTGCTTTGAAACAATGCCATAAAATCAACAGGTAAGACTCCCCTGGTGCCACTGTACCTTCAGGTTAGCACACCTGCCTTGCTGCGGGTGTTCTGAGTGGCACAGCAGGGCGAGGGGCAGGTCTGACCCCGGGGCTCTAAGCAGGACAGCAGGCAGCCCTGCCCCGGTCAAGGACTGCAGCCTTCTCTCTTTGGTTCTAGTCAAAGCAGGACTAGTTCCCAGCGCTGAGCCCTGAAACACCGAGACCAGACTGTGTAGGCACCTGGAGATGGAGGTATGTAGGATTTCCCAAGGCCTGAGCAGGCCGTGTGCCTAATCCTTAGTGAAGATAGCAAGTCATTTGTGCATTGCTTTCTGAAACCAACTTGCTGCTGAATGTCCCTGCTGCTGATTTTTGGGGGGATGAGGACTTGAGAGAAATTAAGGCCCTTTCTGAAGTGGGCCAAGGAACTTTGTATTGTGTTGCCTCTGTGAGGACTGAGTGTCCCTGCTGCTGCTGCCACGTGGTGAAGGTCACTGCAGTACTGGGAGGGCCCTGCATTTATAGGGTGCCCTGGCACTTGAGAAGTTTCAAACTTGAACGTCTCAGCCACTTCAGATGATTGTTGTTTTAAAATGCACTGCAGCCAGCCTCCCTTAATAGGAATCAAACTGAGTTCTGTTTTGGCCTCTTAATCTGCCTCAGCATGGCCAAATAAAGGTATTTTGACCCTCAGAAATAACTGTTGTCTGTTCGCCTTCCAGAAAAACCACCCTGGATGAATTCACACCATTCCATGCAAGCAAAATCATTTTGAGTTAAACTTGGATAAGAAAAGCACTGAGGAATCCATAACTGCAGGGAGTGTTTGTCCCATCACACCAGGGAGATGTCCCGTGTTCCATGACTAGTCTTCAAAGTCATTTGCAATTAGCCACAGCAGTGTTAGTTAGAATCACATTAGCAAGTAATTTGAAGCATCTAGTGCCAAGTGAAATATAATGCTTTAAGACAATCATGAAGAATCTTGTGCAAGTTTGCCAAATATCTGATCTTATGATTTCATCTTATGGATCCTTGTCTTTTTAACTGAATGTTTGGTGAAGGCAATGTGCTATGGGGTTTTTTTGTCATTATTTAAGCTTGTATTTGCACTATTTCTTATTCAGGCTCCAAAGTAACCGCCAGCGAGTATTTGAACCAAACCAAGTCCAAAGAGGTCCTGAACAGGTGAGCTGTGAGAGTCCCTGCTACACCTGCTAGGAATGGGAGCAGCAGGAGCACGATAGGGCATCCCCCCAGGACTCACAGAGTCACTGCTCAACCAAACTATGCAAAACGATCTGCTCACCTTCTGCCGCAGGCTCTGAGCCCAGCTCCTGCCCAGGTCTGCAGGGCACAGGCAGAGTCCCTGCTGTGCTGGGCTGGCTCTGAGCAGCTCCTGCAGTGCAGACCCCGCAGGCTGGGCATGGCTCTGCGGTGGGGACGGGATGCCTCTGGCTGCACAACCTGTTCAGAAGGGCTCTGGGTGTCCCAGGGAGGTGCCCAGGGCTGGGCTGATTCAGCCACCGTGGTTGGAGTCCTGAGCTCAATCCTGCTGGAGCTGAGGTTTGCAATATGAACCATGGAAAGCAGGGAATGTGGCCTCAAACAGGAAACACTGTGCCATTTGCTAGCACTTTGAGAGAGGCAGCGCTTAGGATAGGATAGAGTTTTATATTGACTTACTTTAAAACTACCCGAGCAGCTCCTTACTTTTATGTTAAGAAATGGTTAACAGGGTACAGAGAGTTTATTTTTGTTAGCATTTGTTTACAGAAAAAGGGAAGTGTATTTTAGCTGAGAATTCTAAGCAGTGTCACAGTTTCCTTATGGGAATCTAGCTTTAATCAAAATTTGAGATTTCAGTGAGATCCCACAGCTTAAATCACACTCTGCCAATTCCACCTGTTGTGTATCCGGCCTTAAGTGTCATTGAAATCTCATATGATCTAATTTCAAATCACTTGCTCTGGGTTTGATCTGGTGTGTTGAATACCTATTCTAGTCCCAAACTCTAAAATTGTTGTTGTGGAAACCTTTGGAGAGGCAGTATTGCTGTGAAGGAGGATGAATCTCTTGCCACAAAGAAATATTTCTGGATGTTGCTAATGAATGTTGTTTGATCTATTTAAGAAGAATGTAACCTTTATATTTATAGATAAATGTATATTGCATATGCTGTTTCCATTTTAATGTTTAATTGAGAATCCTTCAGTATACTTTCCTGTTGCCATTTTTGTTCATAAAGTAGATTAATTCCCTTTACCTGTTAAAACTGTAATAAATCTGCCATTGGACTACTTACTGATTTTTTTTCCACTAGCAGTTATTTTTTAATAAATATTTGGAACATCAGCTTGGGTTCTGTTGACTCCTAGAAAGCAGATTGAATTGACAAACATACTTGAGTTCAGACTTATCTCAGCAGCCCAGCTTAGACCTGGAGGTGAATGACCAAGGGCATCTGAGACGTCTCCTTGGATCCACATGTTTTTTCCACCTGCCTGTGAGCCAGCTGCCTGCTGCACTCTGGCCTTCCTCATTAGGGAAGAAACTTTCTCCATACAGCCTTTAGTCTCCTCACTGTGTCCCTCCAAGGCCCTTTGTCATTCCTCTCTCTATCCTTTGGGTGCTATGGAAGCAGAGTTTGCCATATCCATTTCCTTGCCCTTTCCCGGGAAGAACAGCACGGCTGAGCTGTGAGCAGGAGGGTGTGGGAGCTGGGGTGGTGCCAAGTCAGGGCAGTGCTGGTGCTGGGCTGTAGGGAAGGGGTGGGACAGAGAGGGTCACCCTGGGCTGGAGGCACAGGGAGGGCTGGCACACACTCAGTCTCCAGCACGGAGCTTTGTGGCATGAGGGCTGCTGTGTCCAAGGTGTTCTATTTGTGTTCCTTTCCCCACCTCTGTTTGGGTGCAGGTTTTGCTGCATGCACTCAGTTCTTCAGAGAGGAGGTTCTGTCCACAGGTTGCATTGATTATATTCCCATGCTGACTTGACTGGAGCTGGTTTTGGGGGGAGTCTCCATGCTGGTTCTGAGGCAGGGAAGAGGGGAGTATGGAGGGTTCCAGTTGTAACTGCAACTTGAGCTCCTGGTTCCTAACCAGATGTCACATGCAGCCACAGCGTTAAGGTACTAAAGGCTGAGCTTATTTACTAAGACAAAGAATATCCGTTAAACCAAAGAATTGCCAAAAAGCCATGGAGTAGATGTGTTGGATGAACAAGGAGTATTCATTCAGTGACATCCCCAAGCAGAATAGCTACTTTATTTCCTAATTTTTCCCAACAGGCACTGGACTTCACCTGCTGCTTCCCCAGTGAAGCCTGCAGTGCTCGGTGATGTGAAATGCTGAAAGCAGTGTTTACGACAGTGGCAGATCTCAAAATGTCTCTCTGAGCAGAGCTGCCAGAAAATCCTTTCGTGAACTTGTACCTGCTGTTTCTACCACGTGGAACTGAATGAATTGGACTGTCAGGAGGGAGGCAGTGTTATTTATTTACTTACTTGTCACAAAGTGTAGTAACTGGGAGATAAGAAAGAGATATAAAAGACAAGAGGTGTGATAATTTAATGCCAGGATAAAATCTCACTCCCGGTGACTATTTAGAAATCAATATTTGCCCTAATGTATTTACTTCCAAGCTTAAAATTTATATTATGAAGCCAGTCAGTAAAGAGCTATTGCATATGCATTTAGAATTTTATTGGAAAAATGTAAATCACTGGACCTAATGCAATATTTCTTACCACAAAACCCCTGAGATAAGAAATGCAGAATAGGTTCTTGTAAGAACTCTGTGATGGGATATGCAAATTTTTTTCATTGGTGATAAGAACCATAAAACTCATATCACTCATGGACTACACTTGTGAATGGAAGCTCCATAATATTGTTAACTGAATTTTCATTTTCTAGTGCTTGTTTATAATATCCATTATTCATGTGTGCTGTAAGTACCGCACAGCAGAGATAGAATTTACAGTACAGGGTCAGTTTCCAGAGCAAACAAGGTGGGTCTGAACCATTAACTGAAATATGTTTCTATATTTTCTTCCAAGCATGGTCTCCTGATAAGGTTTTTAACTCAAATTATTGCTTCTAAGAGGTCAGGGAAACTTTAATGTCTTTCAGATTAGGTGCAATGTCTGTACCGTCACGGCTTGCTCAGATTACCTTTTAAATAGACTTGTGCCATCAAACCATTTTATAAGTCTGTCCAGTTGAAGCACATAATTTATTTTAAATGTAGAATATTTTACACATAGTACATTTAATAAACTGTTACGTCTTTCCTTCTGCATTGTGCTCCTCCTGTGAGCAAAATTTCTGAATTTCCCTGGAAATTGGATGCAAAATTGTTTTCTCAACTGTAAGCAGGTTGCTTTGCCTCGAGGTAGGTTTCCACTGGTTTTGATAAGTGTGTAGGATAGAGGTATTAATGTGGCATCAAAGTACAACCATCTCCTGGGTGAAAAGTGACAGCTGTCTTGCAATTAAAAAAAAAAAAAGGCATAGAAAAAGCTCCAAAACAATTTGCAGGAAGTAATTGAAATAGACATTTTCTGAAGGGATTGTACTTAAACTGGGACCTGGCCAGGACAATGAAGTTAACAAACCCCTTAATATAAAAAATGACCCAAGGATTTTCATGGCACAGGGACACACAGGTGACAGAGGATGGGTGTCTGGCTGCAAAGAAACAGGCAATATACTATGGAAAACTAAAGAAACCTAGAAAAAACCAGAGCATTTCTCTGGCAAATATTAAACAAACACATGCATTAGTAGTTTAGTATGATTTTGCTTTTTGGTCTTTTTTCTCTTTCCCTCCCCAGCTATGATTTAGTTGTAAATAAGATGAAGTGATTACTGTCAAATGTTCCCAAAGGACAATTTTGTTTTGCTTTGTGTCAGCTCTGGAGAGCCCCAAGCTGTAGCAATGGCAAGCTGGGCACAGCTTGGCTGGGCAGGGGTAGGCTGGGGCTGCTGGGCTGCTGAGCTGCACCTGGGCAGGGGGAGTCACACCCACCCCACCAAGGGCTTAAATCCTCCTCGGGAGAGACCCTGCTTCCCCAGGCAGTGTTGTGGCTGGAAGAGGAGGATGCTGTGCCAGCCCCAGGGTCACGGCAGGGCTCCAGCACCCAGAGCAGGTGTGAAACTGGGAGCACATGTACTTGCAGTGGGGACTGATGAGACTAAACCAGGCAAGACACCTCACTGAGGTAGTAGGGGGCAGTTCTGCCCCAGGAGCAGGGATGCTGAGGGAGGAAGGGAGGGAGAATTGCTTCCTTGGCACAATGCTCTTTTTGGGGAAGTCAAAAGATGTTCGAGAAAGCAGATGTCTCCTGTGGAAAACAGAGCTGCTCTGTCCTGGTAGTTTGTGGCTTTCCGTGCCCTGCTGGTGGCAGTGCAGGGATTCTGGTGGTGACAAGAGGTGTTTGTCACAAGCAGGACCTGTCCCTCTTGCTGCCCTGCACTGGCTGTGTCCCCTCAGAGCTGCTGTTCTTGGGACTGAGCTGATGACACCAAGTCCCAGTACACCCAACCCAGCTTGGGGGGTGTGAGAAACAAATATCCAGGCAGTGACACAGGTTAAACCCTACTTGGGTTAGTCATAACCAAGCCACCCATGAAAGTGGTAGCAGGCCTTTGTCTGCAAGCCTTGAGGGCAATTGCTTCCACATGAGACTCTCCTTATACGTCCTAGACCAGAAATGTCTCTCCTTCAGATGGCTCATCCCTTGCCTGCAGGCTACCACTGAAAGAGAGGAACAGACAGGTGAAGGAAAAAGAGCTGCACTTTAACTTGAAGCCCTTTGGATTCTAGAGTATATCTGATACTGCTTTCCTCATTTCACAAAAATGTGTATATGTATTTATTTATTGTCACAGCCTGGTTTTTCCTAAAGGAATCAAGACCAGTCATACCTTACAAATTATTTGCTACACAAAAGTTCTGTGTTTTTTTCTCCTGGGTACTTCAGAGCAGATGGAAAACGCAGCAGGTGCTGCTAATGTTTTTCTACCCTTGGGAAAACTTGTCACAGTTGCCTGTTTATCTTGTTTATTTTGACATTTTACTGCCTGAAACTGCTCTGTAACATAAAAGCACACGCAGGGTGGTTAGAGGTGAAGTCTTACAGATTCACTTATACTAGAACAACTGAAAATCAATAAGCTACAAGCAACAAAGAAAAATGTCCTTTTTTTGCACATGTGGAAGAAGGCTGATATTTTTGTTTTTACTGAGGAAATACCACGGAATCACAGAATTTTTTGGGTTGGTTGCCAGGGCCTCACCATCCTTAAAGGGAAGAATTTGTTCCTTATATCTAAAGTAAGCCTGTTCTCTATCAGTTTGAAGCCATTATTCCTTGTCTTGCCATTCTATGCCCTTGTAAAAATCCCTCTCCAGCTCTCTTCTGGCCCCTTTAGGTACTGGAAGGTGCTATAAGGTCTCCCTGGAGGCCTTGTATTTCCATCAGGGAATGCAGGGGTTAGCAGTTTGTGTATCAGTGACTGGAAAGTGTAAAATGAGCTTTGGTTTAGCTGCCGTGCACAACCTTTCCCTCTGCTTTTTCAATAGGTGGTGGGAGCTTCAGTTTATTTTTGCCATGTTCTTAGGGCTGCAGAGAAAAAGCATTAGGAGGTTGGTAATACAGGCACTGAAGGGTTTCTGTGCTCAGCATGTTTAAAAAGTGAAGTCTGTAGATGAAAAGCAAGGCCAGTCCTGCTGGCTGGTCTGTGTGAGTCCTGCTCTGCAGCGGGAATCGGCGCCACTCCGTGCCTTTGTGAGAGCTCAAAAGTGGGGATGCTTCTCCCCTGCTGATCCCATCTGAGGGCTGGAGAGATTTGGCCAGGCTTTATTCCAAGAAGGAAATAAAGACTTTGTTTTTAACTGTGGGTCTTTGGGCTGACAGAATGTGTCATTTCAGATGCCAGACCTTTCCCTCGCTCTGCTCTCTGATGCTGAAATTTTGGAAAACAAGTAGTTTTTGCTGCTCCCACCCAAAGAGGCAGCATCTTGCAAGTGCTTGTAGCTGGTTGCTTGCCTTGGAGTGTGTTTGTGGGTATTGTTGTTTGAGGAATTGCTGTTACATATAAGTGACCTCTTTGAAGGGGCACGGAGCTGGGCTGGAACAGCACAGCTGGTGATAATCGCTGGGATGGTAATTGCACAATCTCTCCGTCTTCATGCTTTGTGGAGTATGGTAATCGGGCTTTTGGGTAAGGAACGAATTGCACCTCTCCAACTGCACTGTTCCCCGAGGCTGCAGCAGAGAGTGTTTATTACAGCCTGGGATGGATGTGGGATGGCCACCTTGGAGCAATTTCTGTACATCTTCTCCATTCTGAGTGTTGCTCTCTTGATTTGCTCATAACCCAGACTTCTTCGTTGTGCAGTTGTATCTGAAATTTACCTCTGAGCCTTTGAAGTAAAATGAATCCTGAAAAACTGTCTGAATTCAGAGCTTTCAGCTGAGAGTTATGTCTCAGTGTTTAACAGAAATTAATACTAGCCATTAAATATCTCAGCTGCTAATTAAATGGACTACTTCTATGTTATGTATAAATCCATCCATATCTTCACTTTGCAGCCAAATAGAATTTCATTAAGGCACTTCAGTAACTGTAAAGGGACAGAAACAGCATTTTGGGGTATTTTGGGTTTAGTGAGTTATGTCACTGTCTTGTAGTGATTACTAAATGCCTTAATGATATGTCTAGTGGAATTTATTCTAGTTTTGGCAGGGCCATTAGGATGATAAACAGCTCGGCAAGGAAGAGTAAATTACAGCTGAGTTCAGAAGAGGTGCTTGAATCTGTAAGTCCATAGTTGCTGTAAGTTATTACAAGGATGTGTAGAAAGAGCTAGATGACTTTGTATACAAGTCTATTTGTCAGACCTACTGCACATCAAACACTGATTTAAGCTGCAGTTCCTTTATATGATCAATGTGGAAAGGCTCCTTTTCCCAGCCTCTGTTCTTGTATTTTTAGTTAGCAGCTGGCATAGACTTTGGTTTCCTGGGTTTTGTGTCAGCTTGAAGAGTGGATGCTACCTAGTGGCTGAAGCAGGGGACTGAGTGGAGGTGACAAGTCAGGACTCCTTGCCTCTGTTCTTGCCTCTTTCTACTTGTTTTGTGACCTTGAACTGAAGCATGTTTTACCTTTGGTTCTGAGACCTAGTTAATTACATTGCAAAACACTGAGGATGAGACAATTAAGTTATCTAAGGGAATTGCACAGTGATTAAGCCTTAATTTGCTTTGTGATTTCTTTGTTTCTCGTTAACCCTGCTGAAGCAGGACCTTTGAAGTGAAAATCAAAGGTGAATACTGTTTTTCGAAGTGAAGAGGACTGAATAAGTCAGTTGTGACAAGGCTGGGCAGAGTCCTTGGTTTTATATTGGCCTGGGGCAAACCCAGGGCCTGGGTCACAGGATGTCCCACTGCTGCAGTCCCCTGATTTTTTTTTTTTTTTTTTTTTTTCTGCAACAGAGCAACTGTTGGGAGAATAGTCAAAAGCAGTGGGGGGAAAGATCAGATCTGCAGGCCATGTTTAATTTGCTTAAATGTGCAGTTATCACTAACACAATAGAATCCAGTCAAGCTCATTTATCATTTCTCTCATGGTGTTTGTTGAGCTGTTTTAATGCAGACGTAGGATTGATTTTATTTTGGTTTGTTTGGTGTTCATATCAATGTCTACTGTCTTATTCTAGTATCTGCAGGTGTTGTGATAACTGAAATGAGCCAGTTTTCTTGGTGAAAATGATTAGTGACAATGAAACATCAGATTCACTGCTATGCTCTTTGGCCATACTGAGTAATTCTCCTTCCAGTGTTAGGTCATGTTTATGTATTTGTGGACTAAACTCCTCCTGTAAGTGTATGAGGGAGGAAACAGTAGGACTGATTCTTTTGCTTTGTTTCCCAGCAAAGAGAACAAGACTAATTTCACTGAAAGCTGTGGTTATGCTAATGTAATGCTAGTGTAGGAGGAGAACTGGGCCCAATCCAGTATGATTTGGTTTTATCAGTTAGAAATTAGGACTGTTGGAGGTTTAAGTGACAATAAAAAATGAAAGTGAGAAGTGGTTTAATGATAAAAGTATAAATAGATTTTTTTTTTGAAAATCAGAGATTGCTCCAGCAGTTCACATGTAGGCAAAATTAACAATATTCATGATGTTTGCAAGGGGGAAAATGTACCATGTTCAGCTGGCATGGGGCTAGGGATTTAGTGGGAATTGGCAGGCAAAAGCAGCAGCCCTTTTAAGAAAGCAATGTAGGAGTTATAGTCTGTGTAAGGCTAGGGGTCAATCTGTCTCACTATACTGATTCCTTCTAGTATTAAAAATCACTTCTGTACTCTTCAAGACTACATTTTGTCTGTATTTAATATTCTTAAATACAATGGAAGACTGTATTTGGAGAGAGAAATCAGAGATACTACATTAATATGTATCTATAAGTACACACAGGTAGTATTGTTACTGCTTGAGTCTCAATTTGAGGAAAAATAGCAGTGGTTGTGTGCATTAGTGAGAGATGTATTCAAGTAGAAAATGTTTATTTTAAGCTACAGTGAAGGCCTGTCAAAACTGAGGCATAATAGCTTGTGTTCTGAACAAGAATATCTCATCCCTTAGATTAGAACCATTTAGCTTGGAAAAGACCTTTAGGAACACCAAGGCAAACCAAGCTCTGCCAAGTCCAGCACTAATTCACATCCCTAAGTGCCACATCTGTGTGTCTTTAAAACCCTCCAGGGGTGGTGACTCCACCACTTCCCTGGGCAGTCTGTTCCAGTGCCTAATAACCCTTTCAGTGAAGGAATTTTTCCTAATATCCAACCTAAACATCCCCTGGAGCAACTCGAGGCCAGTTCCTCTTCTGTTGCTTGTTCCCTGGGACCAGAGGCCAATCCCCACCTGGCTACAGCCTCTTTCGAGGCAGCTGCACAGAGTGAGAAGGTCCCCCCTGAGCCTCTGCCACGCTAAACACCCCCACTGTTCCTCATCAGCCTTGTACTCCAGCCCCTTCCCCAGCTCTGTTCCCTTCTCTGGACACACTCCAGCCCCTCAGTGTCCTTCTTGTGGTGAGAGGCCCAGAACTGGACACAGGGTTTGAGGTGTGACCTCACCAGTGCCCAGCACAGGGGGACAGTCACTGTCCTGGTCCGGCTGCCACACTATTGCTGGTACAGCCCAGGTGCCATTGGCCTCTTGCCCACCTGGGCACACCTGGCCCAAGTTCAGCTGCTCTTGATCAGCACCCCCAGGTCTGTTTCCTCTGGGCACCTTCCAGCCCCTGTGCCCTGCCCCTGGAGCTCTGCAGGGGCTGTTGTGTGTGCAGGACCCAACCCTTTGCCTGGTTGAGCCTCACCCAATTGGCCTTGGCCCATCAATCCAGCCTGTCCAGATCCCTCTGCAGAGCCTCCCTGCCCTCCCACCCAGCTTGATGTTGTATGCAAACTGACTGAGTGTGCACTTGATCCCCTCATTCAGATAATTGATAAAGATAATAAACACAACTGGCCCAAACAGAATTGGTCACAATTAGTTGTAAAATTGCATCCAGTGCTTCAGTTTGTCAGCTAGACTGAGTTTCTACTGCTTCTAAGTCACATGGGATGGGTTTTATGTAGATTGGAGGAGACTTGTGATGGGTAAATGTTTTGCAGACAATTTCACAGCTGCTGTGAAATTAGATATTCAATTATATTATCTGCTGGGTTTCATTATTCAGAAAAAATATCTAGAGCTTTTGTAACCATCCTTTTCTAAATAATTTAACTGATTTTAGGACTGCTGTTGGCTGTGTGAAATTCCACCTAAGTGCTCATCCCTGGCCACTTCAGGCAAGTGGCTTGTGCATGGCATCATGGCTGTTTGCCATTGCCTTAGATACCTGTTTCCTGCCCTGTTACTGGGGTGTGAGTGATTACAGTGCTCTAGTACAGCCCTGAATTGATATACTACAATGGAGTTAGGCAGGAATCCTGAGAAATATGGGCCTGAGTTAAGAGACCACCTCAGCACTTGGGCATGGAGATATTTCAGCACCTGCCTGGCTCCCACTGGACTGCCTTTGGCTCTAGATGAGATATCAGAATATTATTATGTGAGTAAAGAATAATTATCATGGTAATATTTCTTTCTCTAAAGGAAAATGCAATTACTTCTTCATTTGACTTATTTCTAATAACAAGCTTGTTAAATCAGGTGAAATGAAGGTATTCTGTTTTAGGCTCCCTATTCTGTTGACAGTGGAGGGTATGAGTCAAAAGGGAAAGGTAACACCAGTGAAATCTGCAAAGAGGACAATGCACAGTGATTGCTCTGAGGATTCCCTGCCCATGGGATTTCTGTGCTCAGTCAGACCAGAGCTCTGCAGTCACTTGTGTCAGTAACACCATCACCACTGGCTTGGCCTGTGGGATGCAATTTTGCCATAGAGTCCTTTGCAGTGCACAGCACTGCTTGGGAATGTCTATGGAAGAGGCTTTGGTAGCCAGCCAAGCCCTGGTCAGCCCTCAGTTGATGTTTATTCTTGAGTATTTTCTTGTTGGAATAAAGTGTGCTTGGGAGTCTAGTGACAGGAAATGGGGACTAAGGAGTCTGAAGGAAAGATTGCAACGTAGCATGATTACTGCTCCTGTCTTTCCTTGTTTCCACTTTTGTCTCGTAAGTTGTACCTGGTCACTTCCAGATTGAGGGGATGCCTGGATCAGCCCTGACCAGGTGGCTCACTGTGGTGGAACTCCAGCAAAGCTGAGTGCAAGAAAAGCTGAAAAATACCAAGCAGATATTTGCAGTGATTAGGTGAAAAAATGCGTGTATTGATTACTTTTTAAGATGGATCAATCTTAAAAGGAAGAGCCAAAAATACTCTTTTTATTATAACATTATTAAGACTTAACTTGGGCAAATTGCCATTATAGCAATTACTGTACTTTGGTGTTCTTAACGCTGCCTATGAGACAGGGTTAAGAGGTGAAACCATTTGTTATTTTCTCAACTATCCAAATATTATAAATTATATGTCTTGTAACATTCAGTAAGGCTAGACTTTTCAGAGAAATCAGAAGCTCAATTATTCATGTTCTATATTAACATCAATATTTCATGGTTAAGAAGAGGCATTTATGTGAGCCTGGAGAGATTTTTAAGCCTCCTTTATTTTGTGTTGTATTTAGAGAAAGACTTTAACTCTGGAAACAGACCAATAGACTGATGCATGGACTTAATTCATGTGGAGTTGTTCTGCTCAGCTGGAGCTTTAAAACAAGATGATGGGACCATGCTGTGCTTGATCCTCATCCTGGTGCAGATCCCTCTTGTGCCTATGACATGGGACATGGAGTTTTCAAGACATGACAGGAAGTCTTGCTGTTAGCTTGTTGGGATGCTGGTCCCATCCTGGGTGATGTTCAGCTCAGCACTGCAGTTCTGAGGATTTTGTGCACACAGCTATTAATTATGTGGGTGCCCAGAGGGAAGATTCACTGAAATAGCAGTCACAGAGCCCAGCAGTCTTCTCACACTTGCCTGGTCCATCTTGGGACTCTAACCTTGAAGAGCTGCAAGTTGTCACTTGTGTTCACATCAGTCAAGGGAGGTGGAGTTGGTTGCTCTGCTGATGTACAAAGATGCTTGGTGCTTCCCATCTTGGCTCTCCTGTGTTTAAATTTATAATCCTGAATTTGAATTTGAGTAGCTACTGTGCGGAGAGATTGAAATACCTGGAGTAGCCTGAATTCCTCTATGGGTGAGCACCATAATCAAATTTAGATTAAGGGAAAGAGCATTTCAGAAAACCCAGGGGGAAAAAAACCTTGTGGTTTCTACAGGAGCAAAGTTGATGGAGGTAGGCAGAGAGCTTTCACTGCAGGACTTGTTTTGGTGTTTTATCCCTGCAATACTCATCTCTTCCCTCTGGCACGCCCTTGTCCTAACACAGTGAGATGTTGAGGGGAGAGCTTGTGACAAAAGGGAGATGGAGCAAAACACTTGGTCTCTTTCACTGAAACACTCCAGTATTTCTATTAACACAAATATTTTCCTTTTTTGTTACCTTTCTTGTCTGCACTCTTCTCTCTGTTGTGTTAAGGAAAAAACCCACCAACTGCTTTCTGGCTAATCTGATTATGATCAGGTCACAGCCGTTCAATAAACAAAACAACAAACAACCAAGCAAAACAAATCCTCTTTCTGAAATCTTCCCTTTGTGGCATGGTTCAGCTTTGATTTTGATGTTTTATTAGAGCAGCAGAGCTCACACTGCTGTAATCAGAGGCCAATTGCTACTTCAGTACAAAGCTTGATTCCCAAGAGTCTCATAACTTGCCTGTAAAACAAGTAAATAGCTGTTGTCTTGCAAAACTGAGGTATTGTCTTAAAAGCATTCATGCCTTCTCCTCCCTTTTCCTCTCTGTTCACCCCACCCCTTCCTACCACCAAGGCTTCCCCAATACTGCTCAAATTCAAGCACACTGCAAGCAAGTAAAGAGTTGTTGTTGGCAAAAGGAATGTACAAGAGGTCACCCAGGTCATGGAGGATGCTGCCTGCATCCCCACCACTCACAGCTGCAGCCAGCTGTGCCACACAGACTATCACAGGCAGAACACAAACCTGTCTTAAAACCAGAAAGGTAACCCTAACAACTTCCAGCTCCTAGTTTTAGTGACTCTCTTAGTTTCCAGTGAAACTTGCCTGCGTATGTCATTGTTGGGGCACTTTTGCACTTTTGCTCTTCATCTTCTCTAGCTTTTCCCCTTCTTCAGTGTGGTTACCTCACTGCTATATTTCAATAAAGTTAATATGTCTATCCTTTCCTGCCTTGGTTAATGCTGGCAGGTTCTGTTTCCAGGCCAGGCAATGCCAGAAGTACAAAGCAGGAGCAATGAAGCTCTTGTGCTCTGCCTCCCTGTGCTGTGGGAAGCCTTGCTTGGAGCAGTGTCTTTTCCTGTCCTTGGGAACAGGTGAGGGAACAAAAGGGAATACACACAGCTGGGAATGTGCCCTGTTTCTGTTGTGTAGAGCTGTCCTGTGCATATTTCACCCCATTCTAAAAGTATCAGTGACATCTAAACAATTTATGCTAAGTGGAAAAACGAGTCAAACTTGAATATTACTCTAGGACAGAAAATGGCTCCTATCTTTTTGGGCCTCTTCCTGCTGTAAGAGCTGAAGGCTTCTCAAAGGGCTGGAGAAGAACCTCCCAGTGTGCTTTGACTGACTTTTCAGTTATGCTCCTCAATGCTCTGCATCATTCATGCTTTTAACACTCATCAGTGTCAGGAATGGTACTAAACATTAAACAATCATTGGAACGTGCATATAAATTTGCCCTGGCTGCACACTGCACCTGTAAGTTTGATTAAGTTAGATGCTTCAAAAAAGGAAAAGGCTTCTTCTGTCAGTCTGCTTCAGAGTCAATTGAAATGTCTAGTAAGTCAAATAACTTTTTTTAAAATTATGGTTATTTCTGCTGGTGTCCCTGGGGATATATCTGTATGAAATACTGACTGACTGCAGCAGTACACTTTGGAGAATCTGCACTTTTTTGTCAATTTTCTATTCATTAGCTGCTGCTGCTAACATTTTTTTCATGTCTTTGTCTTGAGTCACTGCATTCTATTATTTGAAATACGGATTGATTCTTGATGTGTTCTTGCAGCAAAATCCAGATCATTAGGCTTGAACTTAGCTACAAGTCTTGGTCTGTGTTCTATTGCTAGCACTAATTGATGTCAGTTTTAATTTTGTGAATCCCTGACTATTTGGATGTGTTTGTATATATACAAATATAAAGAATGCCTGTCTAAAACATCATGTCACTGGTGTTTGTGGGAAGCGCTGGGATCTCCTGTGAAGCATCTTAATTAGTTTTGCCTTTCATGTTGACATCCTAAATTCTAGGCTTGAGTTATGTATTAGATTTTTTTTTCTCCCTTGTTTGTCAAAACAGAGCAACTTCTTTAGAGCAGAACATAATGCAAATACTAATTAAAACTGACAAGTCAAATTGATGTCACCTATTTTTAAGCAGAGGTACAAAAAACTGACTAAGAAAAATCTATTCTGCCCTTGTTGAAGCTGACTGAAACATGATTACTGAAATCTGTGAGCACAGAATGAAGCTCCCTGTTCTCTTTTGCTGTTTCTTGAGGATCAGCCATCCATGACTTGACAGAGCAGAGCTGTTGCCCGTGGGGGCAGGACAGCAATCCCAGCTCCCAGCTTGCTCTCAAAGCTAATGTGCTGCACTTGCTGAGAGCTGGCTTGGTGCTATCTGCTGGCAGATGGGCTTTGGCCAGATGTGGTCCCACAAGCTGATCTCTACAGACCACAGATGTGAGCGTTGAGACTGGTAGTCATCAGCTCTGTGTCTCCAAAGGGCTCTAGAGATTGCTGAGAATGGGTCTGAGCCTGCCAGGCTGTGCTGTGCAGGAGGGTGGCCAATGCCAGCACAGGCAGAGTGCTGAAAGCAGCCTCCTTCAGCTGCTGTTTGGCAGGGAGAGAGGACAGGTGCTGCCCACAGAGAAGTGGCTGTTGTCACAGCTGACAGCAGCGTGGGAGCCCTCTTTGTGTAGCAGGGAGTTTGGATGGCTGATAATTACTTCTTTCCCTCCCTCCCTGGGAGGCAGAAGGTGTTACAGGCACCTAATTATCATGAAAACCTAAGGAGTTTTTTGGTTTAGATCTGATTTTCTTCCAACACAGAGCACTGCATCATTTCCAGTGCATCCTGGTGCTGTGCTGATGGTGTTCTGCTGAATAGCCCAATGAGAAGTAAATGCTCACACTTATTTGGTGAGGTGCATTTTCTTGATGGTGGGACAAAGAGATGCTAAGAACAAACATATTTCCTGTGTGGATATACATCTTATGTTCAGTGCAACCCTAGCATGCATAAACCTGTATAAAAATGGAGATATATTAGATACATTCTGGTCATGTCTTAAAAGAACATTCGTGGTATGATGATCAGTGCCTTGCATTCCCTTTCAGTCTGTATGCCTCTGCTAATGATAGCTGCTATTTATATGCTTCTTTTTTTCCCATGTGTTGCGAAGATTCTCCCACTGCTCTCCAAAAGCCTGGTGTTCTTTCTTATGGCCTTACTTTTTTAACCACCCTTGGGACCCATCACTGTATCAGTGCAGGTTCAGTACTCAGCAAGTTGCTGAGTGCTGGAGCTATCCTTCAGCTGGGGGGGTTTTCTTATTCTACTCCCATGCCTGGTTTTTTGGGAAGTGAATGCTACCAGGAAAGAAAGCCATTGCTTTTTACTTTCTCCAAATCAATTTTTTTTTTTCATTGGTATGATGGAGTATTACTCAAGAAATACCAATTGTGCCTGTCTGGCTTTTTCTATGGTTATAAAAACCCACCATCCCTTCTTTCCCCTGAATCCTTGTAGCTTATTGTGGTGGTTGAAATGCTGGTTGGCTGTCCTTAGCTTAAGAATGAATTTCAGACAAATATCTGAGTATCTTTTTAACTAGAATTTTTACTTGTCAAACTTTTAGACTAAAACTCTTATAAACAAGCCTTACAGAGTGTGAAACACTTGAGAGAGGCTCTATGCGTCTCCAGGGAAGCAGTTGGGAAATGTAAAGCATTTCCACAGATGGCACTCACGGGGCAATACAGAGGCAATCTGCTGAAGGCAAATAATGGCTCCCATTTTTTTGATGTCTGGGCTTCTGCGGGGTGAATCTGTGTTTTTCTGATGAGCAATGAAGGCCAGATGCAGGGTTGGGCTGATGCTAGTTGCAGTTTCTAGAGTTTAGGTCTGGAACACAAAATAAGCTGCAGTGAGGCGGGTGGAAAATTTCAAAAAGCAAACTGGTGATAAGTAACCTGAGTAAAGTGAGACCATGGGAGATATTTGGGACATTGTGATCTGCAATCCTCTCTCTGTGGAAGGCAGCCACCCACTCTGGAGTTGCGGGAGAGGCTCGCTTTCCAGGACAGGAGGCCTGTCATGTTGTGCAGCTGGCACCACTGCTGCCACCCAGCTCAGATCTAGCAGTCACTGCTGTTCCCAGTGCCTCAGCTACCTGGGTGGGACACTGTCAGGGCTGGGAAAAAGCAGACGTGAAGTATCTGATGTCGGCCAGCATGAATCCACATCTTGCCTCTTGAGATGCAGCAGTGAAATTCAGGAGGAGGTGGGTGAGTGGTTAACACCTCCTGTAGATCATGGCGATGATGCTGCAACTGAGCTTCATGGGGTAAGATGTGGTGGTAAGAGGCACTGGGGAGCAGCAGGAAGAGCAAATGGCTCTGAGATCTGGAACATACCTGAGCAGATTGATGGCTCTGTAAGGACCTTCCCAATGGTTTGTGTTCATAACAGACAAACTGCCCTAGCAGAAGCAGGAGAATAGAATATTGAACACAGAGCTAAGAAGAAAAAAGCATCTACTGCAAATGTAGTGTTTGTGACCCTTAGGGAGCTGATTCTCTCCTAAGTGAAGCCCCATGTGACTTGGACCCATCTCCAGGGAATCACTGTAGTACAAGTGTACCTGACTTTGTGCCACTGATCACCAAAGAATTGGTGACACCAGCTATAATAGCTGGTAAAGACCTGATCTTTATTTACTGGAAAACCTTTCTCTGGTGACAGCAGAGGTGCCTTTATCTCCCTGAGTGCTGGACCTAGTGCCTGTTTTATCCCAAGACAATTTTTTTCCAGTCTCTCAGCCCATTGTGGTAGTGCAATCCAGTTGACAAGTCACACTGGGATGCAGATAGATATGTCTGAAGCTGCACTTACTGAGTGCTTTATTCTGAATGAGTCCTGGCAAGCAGCCCATGTGCTGTAACTTGGCCAGCTAACAGCATGCTCAGTGTGTGTGAGCTGGCTAGTTTAAACTTCAGCAAAAACAATTGGAAGATATTCCTAAGACATACATAGAAAAAACTGTCCTTTTCCCATGGAATTGCAGATAAGAGCATTATTCTTTGGCTCAATTTCATAAAATATGAAATGTTGAAATGCTGTCGTTGCTAATCTCAAGATCAGCTGAGAGTAGCTCAGCCCACCTATTGCCAGCCCTCCATTTTTGCCAAAGTAGTACCAGCACCTAGGTGAAGATCTTGGTTCGTGGCTGGGTGAAGCAGGGAGGCCATTTACCAGATGCAGAAAAGATCTGCTCCAACATCTGTCCAGCATGCCAGTCACACAAAGCAGATGGAAATCACATAGCTTATTTAACTGCACTGGGTAAAGTGCAGTTAAATTGCCAAAATATATGCCCAGCTTTGCACTTCATGCAATTTTTCAAGGTTAATGTTTCTGCTGCTGTTGTATTTGATTATTGGAGGTAGTGAAGCAAAGACTGTCAAGGATTATTAAAACAGAAAATGTTGCAGGTTTAGATAATTTGCAAGTAATACTGGAGATATGAGACTACTGAATTGCTGCTGCTTTAAATCATTTCATAACCAGCTTTGCACATGTAGCCATCTTGCTAATAGCCAAGATACTAAAAATTTTGTATAGTCATGTCTTCTTAGAGGTGGGGATGTGGGTTGGATATGGTTATTTTCTAACTACTGTTCAATTACAAATTTTCTGATTCTCTCTTAACACTGGTTGCTGCTCTTCTTGCTCTCTGGTGTTCTACCTGGCAGAAACCTCCAGCTTTCTTTCCTTAACAGCTCAAGTAATGTTCAAAGTAGATTATTGTTAATGATGACACTAGGGATATATCTTTCTGAAGGCAGACATTGAAAATTCAAGACTAGAAGACACAAGTAGAGACCAGCACTATTTGAACCTAAACTCTGGCATTAGTTTAGATTATGGCTTTAGTTCTGATAATCTCTCAGCATTGTCAAATGGACAGTCCCTGAGGGTAGTTTTCCTTTTAGTCAAGATGAAGTAAAGAACAGAATTGTCTGGAAATGGAGAGCTTAAATCTTTAACACTGGTTCATACATCGTTTTTTGAAGTGAGAGGCCTTTAATATCTTATTTTTGCTCATGTGTGCAAGTGCTACACAGGTGAAATCCAACTTTCATCTGCTAGGCTGAGAAAGCTTCTTTAGCAGCCAGTGCTGGCAGCTGCTGAGGCCCTCAGTGGACTACAGCAGAAGCTGCTGTAGTCTAAGAAACAGCTACCTGGAAGTTGTTCAGTACCTGGGAGCTCCTTCCATGTGGTTCTCTGGACAGCTGAGAAATCCCAATGATTTGACCTCAGTGTGGTTTTTAAAGACTTCTGGCTCAGGATCAAGGGTGGGTGTTGTTTTGCCCTCAAAATGCCTGTATTGCGTCAACAACTTGGATTTAGTTGAAAACTTAGGAAGGAAATAGAGCAGTAGCAAGGGGGAAAGCAGCTGAAAAATAAAGATATGGCTCAGGGTCAGTGAGATGTAGAAACAATCAACATAATATTTTTGAGATTACTATTAATGCTAGAAAGCTGTGTCTCAATGAATACTACGCTGACCCATGGTACTTAACCCCTGAATCACTCAGTAAATCAGGATGCTGTTTGCTGGCATGCTGCACAGCTAGGTCAGGGATACGTGACTTAGAAGGGGTGGCTTAAAGGCTGCCTCATGCTCAGGCTGGGCTCAGCAGAGAAGGATCATGCCCTAGTGATTCAAAAATGAGGTTAATGTAAATCAACAGTAACATATTTTGTTGTTCTGTTGTTTTACTTTTTTCCCCTTGGCTCGTCTATGAGGAATTTAAACATCAGGAAGTGGCTTGGTTTTTCTTACAGAAATTCTCAGCACAGACAGACATTTCTATTGCAGGGGACATAACTGTCATTTCAGCCAGCTCTGCATTTAAATGCCAGAAACATGTAGAACCTTTCTTCACTGTCTGGAATGTGCAGGATCTCTCTCTGCAGAGTACAAATAACCTGTGCCTCAGAGAGGGTGTGTATAGACAAAACTCTTCTAAAGCAATAAAAGAAGCAGAACTTGTGATGTAAATGCCTTGTAGTATATATCCACTGCATGTTGCAGTTAAGGGTCAGACTTGGAAGGAATTGCCTGACTGGGTTAATGAGCCTAAAATAATCTTTTAGCCATGGTTCAAAATTCTGGGCAAACTTTCTGCAAATTAATTCTCTGTAGCTGCTCTACCACAAGGGGTTGGAAGCTCAGAGTGACCTGGTCTCCCAGCCTGTTCCTTAAAAATTATCAAAGACATACAATCAAACCCTTGATTCAATTTCCTCCCATTTGGCTCTACTGGTTCTATCCCTGGGCTCAACCAGAGACCAGCAGTGATGGAGATGGAGATTAGTGGTGATCAATCTAATTTGCTGGTTGGTACATTTCCAGTGAACTCAAATGGACTATAGTTAATCTAGTTTTCAACTATGCTTGTGTTGTGAGTACAAGTTAAAATTTGCTTTATATCCCTCTTACCAGATGGCCTTACAGCTAAAAGTATCAGAGTGGGAGGGAGGAGATCTGGCATTAGTTTGTAGCTTTTCTATCTCATCCTGGCATGACTCTGTGAGGAATTCTCCCCAGCACAATGACTTAAGAGCTTTTGGTTTTGCCTTTTTTTCCCCCACATTTTTTTGAATAAGAGAAGCACACAGAGTTACCACAACTCAGCTTGCATGAAGTTATAGAGTCACAGAAGGGCTTGGGCTGGAGAAGACCTTAAAGATCATCTTGTTCCAACCCCCCTATTATTATTACTATTTTTTTCTCATCACCTATGCTCTCAGATAAACCTAGAGTTAACATCTCTGACAATCAGGATGCCACCAAGTTCTGTGCCTCACTGACTGTGTAATAGACCAAACAAAACTAATTAAAATGCAAATAGCAATGAAGGTTGTACTGGTGAAAAATGCTGATGGGTGTCATTAGCAAAGGTGGACACATGAAGACTTTCTTGCCCTTCTTTTTTCTCTGCTGCTGTTTACTTTCTGTATTTCCAAAGGCAAGCCACCAAAAATGAGGTATTGAAAGGATGTTTCACTTAAATTTTATTTTCCCCCCAGGCTTTCATGTGAATGTCCAGATTAAGTCTCTAGAATGTATAAATTACATTTATAAAAAATTCTTTCCTGATGAAATGAGGCTAATTCAGATTCTTTGAGTGTTAGGACTCATTTGAATGCAGAAACCCAGGTGTGTTCATTTTTTTTTTAAATCCCCTTTAATCTTCAGAAGGAAGTATGTTCAGTAATTGTTGCTTGATGCAAAAATATTCTTACTTCTCCCTCATAGAGCTTATCTTTCCCATTTGCAAAATTCCAGGGCTGTAAACCCCTCTTTCACTTGAACATGAATTTTGTGGAATAAATGAAAGGGCAGGGAGGGGAGAGGAGAGGAGCATCCCAAGGTTGGTGGGCACACATGGGCTTGAGGGGGAGTGTGGTGCAGGGTGCAGGTGAGCTCAGGGAGTGGCAAAAGTGAGGAAAAGCAGCAAAACTGAAAACAGGCAAGATAGCAGGAGGCTGCCCAGACAGCTTCTGTGCATGTTGGGTGGCTTGGGCTGCAAGTCCTTTCTCCCTGTAGGTGCTGGGATGCTCAGGTTTCCTAGAGAGGTGCTGGATGCCCCATCCCTATAAACATTCAAAGTTGGGTTAGATGAGGCTCTGAGCAACCTGATCTAGCTGAAGATGTCCCTGCTCATGGCAGTGAGATGGGACCAGATGACCTTTAAAAATCCCTTTCAATCCAAACCGTTGTGTGATTCTGTCGTGGTATGTGTTAGCTCAGTGGAGGGAGGACTAACTCCTGGAGAATCCAGTAAGGTCACCTCTGAAGCCATTTCTTCCTGAGGTCTTGCAAAACTTAGTCTTTGTGTCTGGCTTTCCAAAACTGCCAGATGGGAATGAGAACCATGAGAGGCTCTTCATTCCCTTTGTTTAGTAAGCCTCTGTCAAGGACTGGGATGAGTAAACCACTCCCATGCGTTTCTAAAGGTGTTAAAACGACGTGTGGCTTGGCTCCATCTGGTAGCAGATGCCTGCATGTGTGTAAGTACTGTAAAAGAATAATCTTTTAGTGCTGAAAATGGAACTCTATTGGAAGAAAATGTTGTCATGGAAGTTACTCTTCCTCACTGCAGCTTCACTCATTCCTGTGCTGCGTGACTGAAGCAGTGAGTCATGCAGCTCCCCATGCAGTTTAAGCAGGAGAGCCTATGTGATGACATCTGATTATTGTTTTGTTTAAACGTTTTTCTCCTGCTGGTTTTCAGCAAGCAAAATGAAGTGTTTGTGTTGATGTGGGGAAGATGTGTCAAGCATGGGGGTGGGGAGGAGTGGGCTTGTTTGCCCTCTAACATTTCTCACTGTACAGAAAATACTGTCTTTTCCTGGGAGATACTTCATGTCATCCTGGGTTTTTTCTGAGAGTCAATTGAGATCCACAGAAGAATTGGCTTCAGCAGTTTGTTTGAAGGAAATTCCACCAGGCAGGAGAAACAGGGATTTATGAGCTTCTTTGGAGTGTGGTCATACTCAGAACCAACTGTGCTTAATCCAGTAGAAATGCATGAATTGTTGTGTTGAAGTTAGTGAAAATCCTTATTCTGTCATACAGCAAGGTATGTAAAAATGAGAAACAACAAAAGATTTGATCTTGGTTTCTCTTTTTTGTGGAATCATAGCATAGGTACAGTTGAAAATTACCTCTAAGGTCGCCAAGTCCAACCATTAGCCCAATGCTGCTGTGTTCACCACTGAATCATGTCCCAGGTGCCATTTTCCAAATTGACTGCTTGCATAAACAAAAAAAACCCCAAACCAACAGCTTTTGTTGCCAGGAGTATTGTGCAATACCCAACTACAATTGGTATTAAGTAGTTTATTGCAATTTAAGGTAGATCTTGTGGTATATGTTTTACCTTGTCCTTAATATTCACATTATGTTATCCATGAGTTTTAAAGAAATATATAATACATTAATTATTCTTCTGTTTTGGGGGTTCAGAGCCAGGTAATGAAAAAGCTGAGAATCATGCAACCATAAATTTTGTTAATCCATGTTCAGTATTATTTTAAATATTTAAAAATAAAACTCCACCATATCATTCATATTAACTGTATCTCATATGTCATGATTTGGTGCTTGTGTCTTCCTTCTCAGCAGCAAGTCATTACATTTTATTGTTTAGGTTAGAAGGGAGTAATAAAATAAAATCTCTTTTTTCATAAATAACTGGATTGTATCATAAGACTATCAGCCCTGACTTGTTTTATGGCTAACCTTACTGAAAGTCACTGTTTCAAATGGTGACGTGAATTACAGCAGCACAAAACCCCCTGTGTCCTGAGGATGGGAAAAAAAAAGATGGCACGTAAAATGTTTCTTGGAATTAATTTATTGACGTTGTGTCATCTTTCAATGAAATAAAAATCATATATCTAATAGAAAAATAATTAAGCAAGGCATGCAAGTGATTATGAAATCCAAGTCTTGCATATTGATACTGATTTGTTACATGGTCGAAAGGGTCTGGAAAGTTTAACAAAGATAGTTTAGAGTGATGAACTTTAAAGTCTCAACCTTTGCTGAGATTTCCCTTCTGAATTCTATCTGAATGAGAATTTACCACCTGCAACAGATTTTTCACCTGAAGAATCACTTACATGTAATTTTCAGGGGTTCTCTATGCTGACAAGTCTTCTTCCATCCTTTTTTTCTGCATGTAAACTTTTTGAACTGATGATTCATGGAAAGGGTATCAGTAACTCCAGCATCACCTTTCTTCCCTTTGAATCTCTCTCCCCCACTCAGTGTCCACCACCACTGGGCCAGGCTTGTGTCCCTGGGTGAGCTGTGGTGCTTTCTGGGCTTCTCCCAAAGTCACAGTAAAAGGTAAACTCGGGGATCTCAACCTGACCCCCATTTCTCCCCATAGATCTAGTACGTCCAGCCTTCGCCTTGGCGACCTGGCTGCCCTGGGAGGGATTTCTCCACACCACAGCACGTGTGTCTGGATGGGCTCTGCACCCAGCACGGTCTCTGGCTCTCCTCAGTGAGCATGAGCCCTTCAGGTTAATGGCAAACGTTTCATGGGAGCTCAGCTGTTTTCCCGTGTGTCTCTCCTCGAGGTCTGCAAATTACCTTCCTCTGATGGATTCCAACATGTTGTACCACATCCAGGCTGACATTTTGATTATGTATTATTCACATTGTCGAAGAAATTAACAATTGGAGCGGTTGAAGCTTTTCAGGATATTTTCCCCCAAATAACAATTTTGTAATTTTGAGCGCCTGCCAGATTCTCCATATGGCTAAAATGTACTAGACATTTTAGAAAGACAATTAGCATGGCTTAATAAACTTCATGCATGGTTTGCTATTGCAATATCAGAAAGAAAACAAATATAGCCACTAGTTCTCCTTGGAATAACTCTGTTAAATTACTGTTGTTTGAAATGAGCTCTTTTATGGCTTATGGCTGATATAATTTGCATTGTGATAGGTAAAGCAGCATTCTGTATGTTTAATGCCTTTGGATTTGACACAGGCCTGCTTGGGTCTTGCATAAATCTTCTCTCCAGTGGGAGGGGAAGGCAGTAAATTGAGTTTTAGTATGGATCAGAAAGCAATGGATTTGGGGGACACTGGGGCTCTATTCCAGACTCTACCATGCAGCATGGCTTTTTCTAATGGATTTTGAGCCTGTTTTCAGTCTCTCTATTTACTTTCCTTGGTTAAATGTTCTGTACTGAGAGCCAGACCTAGCTGAGCACACAGACCAACCTTCCTCCCATGTTTCACCAAAAGGTGCAGTGTCCATAGTTCCATTTGTGCTGGGGCATTTGGTCTGTCAGCAGAGGATACAGCTGAGCTCGCTGCTGATTGCTCCTGGTTCAGCATCTGAGTCTGGTATGTGGAGCACTGGGGAAAAAGGGTAATCCCTATGTGTCTGAATTGTGTGACTTACATGAGCTTTGCACAGAGGAGTCTGGCACTGAAATGCTCATGAAAGCTTGTGTTTGTGTTTTAGGCATGCATGATTTAGAGACAGACAGTTTTGTGTGTGTGTGAGATTTACAGGGCTCAGGGTGTTCTGCTGTATGTTATGGCCATGGAAGGTACTGTGAGTTTCAGGGATAAATTGTGCACTTGGGTCATCACTGACTCCCTGAACATGGCCTGCCCATGGTGACAGTGTTCAGGTCATGCTGTGGCAGGAAAACCTGCTCTGCCCACTGCAGTTGACTCCTTGGATGATGCTGAGTGTGGGCTACACATAAGGAGCTTCTAGAGTTGAGTACCATGACAGAGCTGCTGGTGCTGCTGGATCTTGTGCTCCCAAACCACTGTTCAGCATTTGGCACTGGAGGAGGATGAACTTAGGCTTTTTTCACCTCAAAGAATGGCAGATATCTCCTTGCTACTGATGCAATCTATCTTCTGTGTTTTCATGAATGAGAGTGCCTATGAAAAATGTTTATTTACAGGCCACTGGTTTGGAAGCACTTGATGTTTTAATTAACTTTGAGGGGTTATGGTCAGAACAGTTCACACAGCTATTCCCCAGTCTGATCTGAACCTCTCTGGATTCAGAGCACATCCACCCTAATGCCTTCGGAGCACATGAGTGAGTTCGGATTACCGATGTGCATAGGATGAATGTTTCTATTATCCCATCATCGTTATCATCACCATTTTACTCCTTGCTAGCAAAGTGACAGTGTGGCTGTAATTAGTATTGATTGTGCAGGATGGCAGGAGTAATCAGGAAGGTGTTACACGGAGGGGCAGGCTGTGGTTCCCTTACACTATTGCTGCTGGCAGTCTGTGGGTGCAGTGCTATTTGCATCTGTATATTAAAAAAAAAAAAAAAAAGGTAGGAAATGCTGCTAGAAAGCAATCTTCCCTGGGAACACGTTTTCCTAGCACTCTGGGCTTAGGAGTTCACAGTTCAGCTCTGGCAGGATGTGAGTCTCTGGGCTGCCACCCACGCCATGGGCTTAGGAGAATTTCTCTGCTGATTTCTGTTTTACAGAGGAAAATACTGCAGGTAGGAAAAAACCTCAGTCAAAACATAAGTATGTAAAATTTCTTACCTCACCATGGTGAAGGCCTCTCCCAGGCTGGTTTTCTTGGGCAGGAGATCTGCACCAATTCCATGCTGTGCTTGCTCATGTCCCTTACCCCATGAGATGTCTGGCAGTTTTTCCCTGCAACACTTGTATCCTACTGTTTCATGATGCATTTGGTGGATTCACTCCTACTGCCAGTGTTCACTGAGAGAAGCAACAATAGCAAAATATTTTCTTTTCCTGCAGCACACTGTAGCAAGCTGGCACCCCAGGTCTGCAATCTCTTTGCTTAACTGCTCGCCCCTCTGCAGCTGACTCCCCACTCTTGAAAATACTGCTTTGGCACCAAAACATGGTGTGTTTGCCACATGGACAAACCTGTAGAGAGAGCCCAGAGCTCTCAAGCTCTCTCTCTGAGCCTCAATAAGTCATTTAGAGATGCTGGTGGAGGGGAACCCCTCTGGCTTCATGCAAAAGCAAAGAGGAAGCAGAGCTGTGGGGAAGAGAGACCCAGCCAGTAAAGCTTCTAGAGGTCCTTGTGATAATGCTGGGCTGAAATCTGCCTTCACTGCCTTGGCATGGCTCAGCAGGAGCTGTGGGGTGGAATCGGAGCTGGTGCAAACCGGAGCAAAGCGTGGCCGAGTGTGTGTCGGCTGCCTCTGTGAGCCACAAACCTGCTCGATTGAGAGCAGCCGAGATGAATGGCATGTCTGAACACGGAGTATAAATAATTGTATGGAAAGCTTAGTGCTCCCATGCCAGCGTGTATAAATATTCATATTATTCCATGAATCTGTCATTATGCGCAAGTGCTTCATCTTTCTAACTTTACTCCTGCCAAAAGTCCTCACTCATGGAAACACTCGCACTGGAGGCAATCAGATGATTGATGTGAGTAAAGGGCTGGGGGAGCTCTTCTAACAGCCTGATTTACAGCAGTATTTCATTCCTAATTTCTGCACGCTGGGAAACAAAACCCAAACACAAACTCAGCTGTTTTTGAGAGACTTGCTCACTGTAGGGTTCTTACTTCGTGAGGACTGAATGAAACCACAGAGCTTTCCCCTAGTCACTAATCGTCTGCATCCGCTTATTATTATCAGTGATGCTGGTGGAGTAATTGTCAGGGGCTGAATTGTCGCTTGAGCTACTGCTTTCCATAGTCTCAGCCAGGCTTCTGGCATGGCTCATAGCCCACAGGAGTGGCTCCCCTGTTATGGGTTGTTATAGTTGTTAGTGCAGGGCAAAATAACTGGAAGTGATGGAAGAGCAAAGCGTGCTCTGAACTCTGATATCTCAGGAGCATTTGTTTGTTCAAGAATACTAAAGCTTCTATCACTGAGGTTTTTGTGTGGCTGTATGGGACCCAGCCAGTCCCTTGCAGGTAGATCTGAGAACCTGAGGGGAAAAATTAAGATTTTGGTAAGAAAAACCAACCACCGTCTCAGGTCTGCTCTTGAGGCCACCTGAGCTGGGGAAGCCTGAAGCAGCTGCAGAGTGCACAGCACTCCTAGCATGGCCCAGGACTGCTGTTCCACAGAGCCAGGAGTTTATGCTGTGCCTTGATCACATCCAGCCCTGCTTGCTTCAGGAGCTGGCCAGGAGTGTGTGGTGGTGCCTGGAACTGCCAGCTTGGGCTCCTGCCTTATCTCCCTGATGTCAGCCGGTCTGGGGGCTCCAGTTTGGCACTGCTGGAGTAGCTATGGCTCCTGTTCTTGTCTCAGTTCCCATGGTCGCTGGCAGGATGTTGGTGTTCAGGAGCTGCCTTGGCTCAGCAGTGGGGCATGAGGAGCCACTGGAAGCAATAATTGCAATGCTTGTATTTTGTGCTTGGTGCCCTTGCCCTTTGTATACAAAGTTATTTGTGGCCAGCCAGGTTTTTCTTCTCTTTCAGCCCTGCTAGGTAGAAATAGAGGTGACTCTGGGCATATCCTGTACTAAGCTCCTAATGCTCCCTGTACTAAACTGGATGGTGTTACCCACCACAGCAAGTTCAGAAAGCTCTAATGCTCACAGCAAGCTAGGGAAAATGAACAACAAAAAGAGACATCCATTCCAACAAAATTATCATCTCCATAATGACTTTATACAGAAAGATTAATATTACTGAAGTTAATTTTGCCCTTTTGGAGTGCTGATTCCTGCTTTAATTGATCAGCCATGGATGATAACTAATGAGGTTGGTTTAAGTTGTTTTTAAAAAGAGGAAGATAATTAAACATGACAAGCCCAAGCTTTCCTCAGAGTTTCTAATTAGATTCCCACCGTACAAAACCAGAATGACACCAAACTCTTCCTCCTGCCCCTTCCCACCGCCCCAAGTTTTCTTTTGAGCTCTTATCGGCAGTGCTGAAATATGGCAAGTTGGGAAGCCCTTGCTTGAGCTTGCAAGAGCTCTCAGACTCTTAAGAGGCTGTGGAAGAAAGTGCTTGTGTGAAAGCTGTTTAGAGGAAGAGGAACCGCCTGCCTGTGCTCCTGTGGAAAAGCTGAGGCCTTTCCAGTGCTGTAGGAGAGGAGGATCCTGGGGCACCAGTTATCCATCCCATTGGTTGTGGTGGGACTGTTGTGTGCCTGGTCTGTGGTTGAGTGGTTGGATTTTTGTCTTTCTGAGGGGGTCTCAGAAATATTTTTTTATCTTAATAACCCTTTCTGGGTGTACTCAGCAAAGTCCTGGCTTATCTTTCTGGGATGTGGAGGACAAACTACTCAATGCAATCAGTCTTCCATTTGTAGGGCCTGAACCCAGTCAAGGGAGCACCTTATGGTTGGGATGGTCAGGCCAGGCTACAGGGTGACCCCTCTGGGATCCACAGGCAGGACATGACCTGGCCAGGGCACCAGGAGAGGGCAATGAGGGTGGGAAATATGGCCTAGAGAAGGCACAACCAAACTTACAGAGCAGGTGGGAGAACCAGCTCCTGGTGTCCTCTTCTTGCGCCACGCCTGACATTGTGGGGAATCCAGAGGGAGAGCACAAGGGTACTTAAAAAACTTCTACATTTATGTATCCAGCAGACTGTAATAGCTGTAATGCTTCAATATGCATTCGCTCAAACTGTGTTAAATCTCATCTTTATTGTTTACTGGGCAAGCAGGACAGACAGTGCTTATTCTCCAGCTCTGTGTTTTGGTGCATTTTGTTCTTTTGGAAAACAACCAAATGTGCTGGACTGCAAGATGGGCTATTTGCTTGCAAAATATCTTTTTGCTATCAAAACTGGTTACAATATTGAACACAGTTGCCCACCACTATTAGCAAGTTTGTTTTTTATTTCCATATTCCTCTACACATTCTCTTGTTTGACAAAAACTTTGAAATAGCAGAGGTGGATTGTGCCTACAGTTTCTGCTCAGTTCAGAACAGAGCAAAGGTTTGCATATTTCAGCAAGTGGCTTCTCTTGGATGTGGCAGAGGCTGTGGTTGATGGTGTTCCCCAGATCCATCCATGCTTCGCGAGGGGGCAAGGACCAGACCTTTTGTTCTCTTGCAGGGGATTGCTGCCTCCTGTTGACAGCAGTGCTTGAGTTGATATCTGCCTGCCATCCTGGGCATGGCATTTTGAACAGAGCTTGGTCCAGCCATATTCCAAATGATAGCATGGGAGCATGAGCTGCCCATCAGCTGAGGTGCACATCTGACTGTTTGTGTGCTCCTGACTGACTGCAGATACCATCTTTGCTGAGTCTGTGTAAACCTTGAGTTGCAGCAGAGACACTGGAATAAATACAGGCTGATACTAGAGAGAGAAGGGATCAGCACTTTCCCATATGGTTTTCATGGTCACATGCCTCATCTGTACCATTCCTACGCCTTCTCATGCTTAAATATCGGTGTTGAGTGTAGAAGAGTGTGGATCAAAATGAACACAAATGCTGGTGCCAATTAAAACTCCCATTGGAGATAAAGGGTGTTGGCAGTTCTCCCAAAAGTATCCTTTTCTCTGTTTTCATGGCTGTGTAGGGTTGCTAATTTCCCCGTGGTGAGTCACTGAAAGCATTTATAGAGGTAAGAGGGATTTCATGCTCTAAATATAGCCTCAAGTCAGCCCACAAGGAGCAGCCACAGGAGCTGGCTGCTGAGCTAGTAAATACAACTCAATGCTGCTCCCAGCTCCTCCTGACTGATGGGGTTTGAAGGGAGGGAATGGGGAGTTAGAGCAGGAAAAGAGTCAGCATGTGTAGGCTGGGGCCACAAGACCTGAGATCACAACATGGTGAGATAAATTATAAGTGGAGATGAATGTGGACGACAGTGGGTTACCTTTTTTGATAGCCTGTTCCCAGCTCCTCTTTCAAGCAATAATCAGATTCCAGCTGGCCCCACACTTCTTGGCAGTACCTGCTACCTTCTATAGTTTAGTTTGAAGAAAGCAATAAGGTGATTCCTTACCAATTAACTCAGTACCTGCTTGGATGTTGGTTTTGGCATTCTAAAACTTTTCCCACATGTTTTATTTGCAATGATTTCCTTGCAGCCACTTGCTCACATCCCCCACATTGGCATGGAGGAGAGAATTGGAAGGGTAAAAGTGAGAAAACTCGTGGGTTGAGATAAAGGCAATTTAATGGGTAAAGCAAACCAAGGGATTCATTCCCCACTTCCCATGGCAGGCAGGTGCTCAGCCATCCCCAGGACAGCAGGGCTCTGTCACCTGTAACTGTGACTTGGGAAGACAAAAACCATCACTCCAGCTTTGCCTCACTTTCTCCTTCTCCCCAGCTTTAAATGCTGAGCCATATATGCTATATATGCTGTATATGCTGGTGCCATATGGTCTGGGATATTCCTTGGGTCAGTTGGGGTCAGCTGTCCTGGCTGTGTCCCCTCTCAGCTCCTTGTGCACCCCCAGCCTCTCATGGATGGGGTGAGGAGCCAAAAAAGGCTTTGGCTCTGTGTTAGTGCTGCTCAGGAGCAACAGAAACATCTCTGTATTATCAGCACCACTCTCAGCACAAATCCAAACTAAAGTCCCATACCAGCTACTATGAAGAAAACAAACTCTACTCCAATCAAAACCAGCACAAGACTACAGATGTGAACACTTTTATTGCATTCGCTTTAATGGACTTTTCAAAGTTACCTTGAACTTAGTGCAGGAAAAAAATTGCCTGCTTGTTTTATACTATCTGAAATCCATATGATGACTTTAACCAATTTAGAAATTGTTTAGGCAGAACTGGCTGTAAAACAAGCTAGAAATATTTCTGAGTTCAGGCAGACCCTAAAAGTCAATTTATAGGAGCATTTCTCAAAGAAGAAATTATCTGCTTGGGAACAATCCCAACAAATGCACAAACCTTTCTTGCCAATAGGATAAATTGAAACTGTACATTAAAACAGTACTTTATTCTTCATTAACTCTGCTGCATTTTCATCCCTTCCCTGTGACTGTTCCTCCCAGGCCAGGGCTGGGCAGAGGCAGCTCCTCTCCCTCCACCTGCATGGCTGAGCTCACTTTCCCACGTAGGAGTGTTGCTGTGATCACGTGAATTCTGTGAGCCAGAACAGACAATTACACAGCTATTTGCACACATCAGCTCCCTCCACATAATTTTTGCTATGCAGCCACTGGAAGGAGGGTGTTTTGAACTACTTCGTGAAGTACCTGATGTGGGGGACAAAGCCAAAGAACTGCTTTTTCCCGTTCTCCTGTCCCCGGTGGTGTTAGCTGTGATGTGCAAGCTGTCTACAGCTTTGGTGGTACTTATTTTAGTTTTCTTAATGAATTTGCTTCCTCTGTGGCTGATTAACCACGTCCATCTCGGTGCTCTTCCGCAGGGGTTATCTCCAGCCTGCTCTTTGTTTGCTGTTACAAGGTCTCTGGGCTCCTGTGCCGTGACAAGCGTGTGCTGGCTGTCCCCAGCCGCTCGGGGTGCAGGGTGTGCTACCACAGCCCTTCCCCGTGCCAAGTACATCTGCTGGCAGCGTGCCTGGAAGGGCAGCTCTGCTGATAACATTGTGGTGTCCATCAAACTAGCATGAATTAGAAGGATCCTTTTGTAGGATTTTATCAATGCTCTTCGGCAAAGAGCCGAGGCTAGGACATTTCTCTGTTTTCTCTGAGAGCTCAAATAAGACCCTTTTAATGCTGAAAGGTCCTGAGGTGTGAGCTCTGGTAAGAACAACACTTGCTTTGCTTTCACTGACCCCCTCCCCGAGATGTGGCTTGCTTCAGACCCATGGCCTGAGCCTGCTCCCTGCTTGCAGAGCAAATGAAATGAAGGATTCATTAATGTATTTATTTTCAGATGAGGTAAAGCAGCTCAAATGGGAGAATCCAGCAAGCAGCAAAAATAGGAGGTTGAGGGATGCTCCACCCCAATGGTGTATTGTGCTCACTCAGGTTAGTGCCAGGAGACAAACTTGGTGTTCGACCTGTATCCTGGGGGCTTTGAGTCTCCAGACTTGCAGCTGAAAGAATGTATAATTTTGAGCCTAATGCTGTGTTTTACATACCACTTTAGTTGAGGGTAACACCTGTGTCTTGGTTAGACAAAAGGTAAAGGAGGGGAAAGCATATTATTAAGTTTATTTTTCAGGCAGTCTGGTGCTGGCACAGCCAATGATGGAAACGTGGGCTGGGATGTGGGGGTAAGTCACTGGGGTTCCTGTTCCAGCAGTGAGGGCAGCCAAGGTCAGCTGAAACCAATGTCAAAGCTAGAAGCGGGAAGGCTGCCAAGTCCTTTCTTCATCACCCATGCTGCTCATTCCTGCTCTGTGACCCCCAGGCTCCCCCGGCACTGGCAGAGGTGTTGGGAGGCTGTGCAGGGGCAGGACTATGCAAAGAGTCTGCATGAAAACCAGCCTGCAGGAAAAAACAGTTTTGATCTAAAGCAACCCTACAGTTCTGCTTTTCTTGGAGTGCAGGAGGGAAAGACAGGACCAGAGAGGACACAGTTCTTTCCTTGAAGTGCTGCTTTATGTCAGCTCAACCCAGTCATGAAACTACAGTGTAGGCAAATGCCTGTGGCTCTGTGCAGGAACTGCCCTGCAGGCTGCCAGCACAGGACAGGGACCAAGGAATTTTGCAATAAATGTCACCTTTGAGGTGACAAAGGTGAGGATTAGGGTGGCCTGTGGCAGCTTTGTTGGTGTGCCACTAGTGCTCCAGTGCATGCATGGGCTGGAAATGTAACCTTTGATTCAGCATTAATGGATTCACTTGCTGTGTGTGAAGTCTCCCAGTGTCCCACTCCTGACATGGACACACAGCAGCACGTGGCTGCTGGAGGACTTGAGGGCTGGCCTGTAACTGCAGAGGGGAACCAGGGAGAGCTGTGGTGACACTTGGTGTTTATGGCTGAAAACACAAAAAAATAAGAAGAAATGTATTTCTCTAATTACATCAGATTATTGTCTACAAAATGAACTTTTAATGACACACTTGCATGTTAAACTGGGCACACAAATTTCTAGGAGTCTTGGTTTTATTTTAAGGACAATTTAGAAGAAGAGAAAGAAAAGGTTGAATCCCTTGGATTAAAAGAGAGGCTTGCTGTGTGCCTGTGGCTTTTGCTGCCTCCCTCCCTCCTCTCCAGTCTGGCTCTCCCTGTCATACCAGAACCAAGTGTCAGCTCTCAGGAAAGGGCATCCTGAGAGTCATGCAGGCCATGAGCAAAGCCTGACTGATTGCACAGGGCTCTGCACTTGACTTCTAGCTGAAGCTCTGATTTGCCTTCTTAACCTTGCCCTCAGCAGTTCCCTCAGCATCTCCTCGAGCTAAGCAGGGCCAGAGGAGCTGTGATGCCACTCTGACATGCTACTGCTTCCCCTGCCCTCCTGGGAGAGAAGGGAAAATAGGAACAAAGAGGGTCCATTAATTTTGCCCAAACGTTTAGTGACAATCCTGTCACTGCTCCTACCTTCTTTCCTCTTACTTTCATTTAGTACCAAGCTTCTGACATGTAGGGATCAGTGTGGAGGGCTGCATGCTCTCAGAAGGATGTTGCAAATCAATGTGGGGCACTGGTACAGCCCCATTAGGTTGTGCTACCCAATCCTCAGCATGTAACTCCTAAAAACTTAAACAGTAAAATAATTGCAATTGCAATTATTTTACAAGTATTTATATTTGCAATTTTATATTTTGCAATTATTTTACAAGTATTTATATTTACAAGTATTTATATTTGCAAGTATTGACTTGCAAATACTGCAAGTCAATACTTACTTTTCCTTTCAAGTTTTCCACCCAGTTTTGGATCCAAGTCCTGAATTAAGTCCACTTTACTGGACTGTATCCAGATAGTGCTGTTATGATGTTGTTATTTTTTTTTCTTTAAATCAAATTACTTTAAAACGGTGGCCTGTTGCCTGAACACAAATATTTTGAAGTTACTTTGAAAGATTTTTTTTTCTTCTTTTGGCAACAACACTTCCCATAGATAATATTTTCTTTTCCCCCAAGTAAAGTCACTTTCATGGCCCATGCAAAGTAACTGTAGCAAGTCAGAAAATAAATATTGTTTGTCATCCAAAGTATAATTAACAAAAAACAATCAAGTGATGGCTGGAATATTTTTGTGCTGATGACTGTGGGGTTGGTTGGTTTTTTTTTTTTGTTATTGCTCCTGTTGTGTTTAGAAAACTGAAACAATGAGTTATACTGGAAATATTCAAGGTCAGGTTGGATCAGGGTCTGAGCTGTTCTAGTTGAAGATGTTCTTGCTCATTGCAGGGGGGTTGGACTGGGAGTTTTAAAGTTCCCTTCCAACCCAAATCATTCTGATTCAATAATCTGCACTGACCTGGGTAAAACAAAAGTGGCATAAGTGACAGTATTTACTTCAGTAATGGAACCAGACTGTTTTCTTAACACTGAAATTTATTTAGGAACAGATAATTTCAATTTCTTTTCCCCTCCAGTTCTTTGGTAAATATATCATTGTGTTTATTACTGGCTTTATAGTCTGCTCTTTGGGGGGAGACAAAGTATTTAGCAGCAGATCTCAATTTTAATGTATGAGAGTCAATTCAGCTTAGAAGAATTCCCTTATGTTAAATGAGGCTGTGATGTTTATTGTCTCCTGAGAAATTTGCTCAAGTAATTTCATTAGTAAAAAATTTCAGGGAGAGCCAAGCTCAGGAAAATAGAAAAGAGAATAAAAGGGAAAAAAAAATAATGCGCTGCTGTCTTAGTTTAGCACAATTTGTGTGTTTATAATTTTAAGTCACATTTTCATATGTGAGGCCAGTTTTCAAATGTGGGGACTGAGCTTCCAAGGGGTGCCAAGCCAGGACATCCAGCTGCCAAAAACATGGCAGCTATGCAGGTCAGGTCTGGGGGACCCTAAATTGACTTGGGTGCCAGCCAGATGCCTCCCTGCTTTTGAGTATCAGAGCAGTATTTCACTAATCAGACAGGTCTTTAAATTGGGTTGATTGGTTGAGCAGCAGGTCCCTAGTTCCTGGAACCCTCTTGGAGAGGAAGGAGAAACCCTGAGCTCCTGGCTCGGCTCTCTGTGGTGTCCCTGGAAGTAGCTGGAACCTCCAGTGGTGGCCCTTTGTCACAGGCTGGGACCTGGCTCCCCTCAGCAGTAAAACAGCTGTGCACAAGGGGTCTGTCAGCAGTGGCAGCAGCACCTCTGGGGTTTGGGGGGCAGGGGGCTAGGGAGGATGGATCCCTCCCTGGCTTGAGGGACTTACGCTGTGCCACCTATGGCTGATCGCAGCAGCAAGGCAGGGACTGGGTAAGGAGCATGAAACAGAGGTGATAAACTATCAGTTGTCATTGTTCAAGGCAGAGTTAATTAAAAATGTGAAGGGGCTGCCCCTTCATCTTCCCTGCCATGAGAAAGGTTTCACTGCCTCTCTTCAATTCTCTGTATTTAGTGGTGAATCAAAAATGGAAATGGAAAGAATTTGCTGAGGCTCTCAAGAAGATGAATGATTGTTTCATGTGTTAGCTCTTCTCTTTCAGCCATGCTCTCCCTTTCATTGCTACTTAGTGCTAGAGTGAGGGAGGTTAGGAAATCCCACAGCTGGGGTGGAGACCTCAGGTGTGGTGTTCAGGGCACGTGGACCCTGGGCAGCTGGCACAACTTTGGGTTTTCAAGTATGCAACTTGAGCTGTTTCCTTCCCTCTTTTAATCTGGGTAATTTTCTCAGCACTCTGTTCTCTGTATACAAAGATATTTTTGGAATTAAGCTCATGAAATGTTTTTTCCTTGGTGATTGATAGATAAATATCACAAGCTTCCGAGCAAATAAATTCCCCCCCTCCTGCTTTCTCTGCTCAGCAGTCACCCAGAGGACTCATGCTGCTGCATTAATCTGTATGCAAGCAATCAGGTTGGTAATCTGTGCCAATAAAGGGATTTATGGTCTCTCAGAGCACAGAGGCTACATTCAATCTTGCTGACAGCACTAGGGTATGCCCCATTTAGTTGTCGGAAGACAGCAGGGTGTTTTTTCCTTGCTGACTCTAAAGTGATTTCTGTGACCTAAAGGACATGAGTGTGAGGAGGACTGAGGACTTTTAAAGCCCAGCTGTACAGAATCTGTTTGGGAGTGCAGAAGGTGTCTATAACACCTGCATGAAAGTAATAACAATAGTCCTTCATGTCCCCCAAACTAATCTTAAATTATGATCCAATGCCTGTACTTGCTGTGCTTGTCCATTCTCTTTTGATCTCTGCCTGTTATACCTTGCTCTCATGGTTATCTCTGCCATTCCCAAACCAACCTCTCAGCTTGTTGCCCAGCCCTGTTTCAGTCATGTCCTTCAGTCTTCAAGCTCTTTTTTTAAAATTGCAATTACTATTTTTAAAATTTATTATTTCTGTTTTATTTCTTGGGCACAAATCTACCAAGAGCAACAGACTGTTTCTGAAGGATGAATGGAAGGTAACTGAGCAAAGCATGGCTCACATCAGCTGGGCACCTTGGCCCCTGCCCCTGCTGCATTCCTGGGAGGTGGTAGCTCTCTGTGTGTTTTTTTACATCTCTTCTCTCCTTGGGTCATTCTCTCTGCCCTTCTGTTTTCCTAATTCTCTTTTCCTGGAACTTCTGGGTAACATAGCATTTGGTAAGTTGTGAAGGTTTTTCCTGGTTGGGCTAAGTTAATGGTAGGTAAATGCCAAATTACCACTGAGTACTGCTGTGATAAGTGGTTGAAGGTTGAATCCTATGTTGTATTTCATTGTTTGCCAAAGATGGTTGATTTTGGATTGTTTGATTTTGATCCTTTTGCCAGTGAACTTTAGTGTGATTTTCACCTTTTGACTCTATCTGGTGGGTGGGGATTTCTCCTTTGTGCTGAGAGAGAGCAATAGAACCTCGAGTTAAACCCCTGGATCTGAGTGTCCCGGGCTTAACAGGTGCCTCCATTGCCAGCAGCTCACTTCTTCATCTGTGCCACCCCTGGTGATGAGCTCCTCTGGGCCAGTGCCAAGCTGCCCTCAGGGGCCAGGGTTACACTGGAGAGATCTAAAGAGGCTGGAGCTCCAGGGACAGTGGGGCTGTTAAGGGCCTGCAGAGGCCATCGCAGCAGGACCCCAGCATTGCTGCTCCTGCATCTTTGTGAGCTGGGAAACCCAGGTACTGAGCTGGGGTGATTAACTAGGGTTATGCCTAGGGTTAGTGTTGAGAAATCTAAAGGGCCTGGAGCTCCAGGGACAGTGGGGCTGCAAAGGGCCTATGCCAAGGCAAACGCGGCAAGGCGCCAACCTTGCTGCTCTCACACCTCTGTGAGCTGAAGAACCCAGGTACTGAGTTGGGGTAATTCACTAGGGCTGGGCTCAGGGTTTGGGTTCTGTGTAGGATTAGGGTGGACAGATTCAAAGGGCCTGGCTGGGGCTTCAGCAACACTGGGGCTGTTAAGGGCCTGCAGAGGCCATCGCAGCAGGGCCACAACATTGCTGCTCCTGCATCCTTTTGAGCTGGAGAACCCAGGTACTGAGCTGGGGTAATTAACTAGGGTTAGGGTTATGCCTAGGGTTAGCATTGAGGAATCTAAAGGGCCTAGAGCTCCAGGGACAGTGGGGCTGCAAAGGGCCTGCCAAGATGAACGCGGCAAGGCCCCAACCTTGCTGCTCCCACACCTTTCTGATCTAGGTCCCTGCTCTAGTTGTGTGGAGGTGTCTGCAGTGCCACAGCAAAACTGCTAGGCTGGAAGTATCTAAAGGTTGAGCTTAATTTGAGACAGAACTTACTTAACCTTTGGTTTAGTTACCTGTGGTGATTCCTTGTCTAACTCTGCTGAAATTATTCCCTGTATGTCACAGAGGGAGCTCAGCTGCACAGCCTGAATGTTAAGGGGCTCCTCCAGGCCCTGCAGTGTTGGCAGCTGAGTGTATTCTCCAAGCAGCCCAGAAACCTCTTAATGCCATGTCCAAAGATTCAGTTTCTGCTTTTTTGTCTGCCCTGGAAATACAATTTTACTTGAAGTACAAGCTTGGGCAGAAACTATTTTATTTCTCCATGCTTGTTAAACTGGTATTTAAGCTGTTGAAACTTTGCCTGTAGCTATTTCAGGTTCTTCATTACATCTGGGGTGTGACTTTCAGCTACCTTAAAGTGTTGTATTAAGTATTGACCTGCTGTGATTGTTGTACCAAGACCAGATTACACTAGTTTATTATTTGGAAAAAACTTGCAAAAGTCTCTCTATGTCCTCTGACAGATCCCAGGAGCAGACTGTTGGATGGTCAAGATTGATGTTTCAGCTCACTGGGGTCAGGAGGACTATCTACATAACATGTGTCACTAGGGGCAGCTTCCATCAACAGTAGACTTAGTACAATGTAGAGTAACACTGTGCCTTGTAAATCTAAATTTAATCCAGATGACATTTAGGTGACATTTAAATGAAAACATTTCATTGCTTTTTAGAGATTGAAGGTGTCAGAATGCTCTTGGAGTCACCAAACTGGCTAGAAATGGGGAAAAGGCTGTGTTTGAGAAGGACAAGTCAAAGTAGAAAGGGAGGATGATGTTTTTTCCTTTTCCTGTCAGCAGCTGGGATGTGGGAGTCCAGCCTCATGGGACACTCTTGTAGAGATCTGTAATTCCATGCAGTTTCACCTGTAACCATTTTGTCCAACTCATAAATCCTAAAATCCCCTTATACTCCATTATTGGAGTACCTGCTTCACAAACTCCTTGGTGTGAAAACATGACCAAACTGAGCAACAAGAATAAAATCCCTAGAATTTCCTTGACGTCATCCCTCTGTGCTTCATCCCCATGCAGGGCGCCTCTCCTGTGAGCTTTGCCTCCTGCTTCAGCACACAATCACTGCTTTCTCACTTTGACCTTTTTATTAAAACCACCAGGAAGCTCCAAGACTCTGGTTGGGATGGAACCCTCCCATGTCTATAAACAGTTTAAGAAAAATGAAATGCAGCAAAGGTTAGCAAGTGGCTTGCACAGACTTTGCTAAACAGGTGGCCATGTCATGGTTTCTTATTAAATAAACAGAGCTAATCTGTAAATCATCCAAGAGACAAAGAGGTGTTGACATTCTCATTTTCATTGCTGCATTTCAAGTTTTAACTGTTTCTTACCCCTGAAAAATATGATTGTGTGCTTTTTGAGCATCAGTGACAGCACAGTGTTATTAAGCAGACTTTCTGTCCCAGCACTTCCTGGGGGTGAGTGTTCCTCCAGACCTGTGCTTTCCATGTAGGAAACAGCTGAGGGAAGAGATTCCCCCTGCAGCATTAATTCAATAGAAACGAATGATCAAGTTCTGGAAGATGTCTGACAAAGTCAAGGATCTCAAAGCAGTTGAGCTTTCATACCTCTAGGAAGAGGAATGAAAGTGTAACTTGCCAGTACAGGCAGATTATAAACCCAGGGCAGACAGAATACCTGGGACGACAGCTTCATCACTGGAGTGGGGAAACATGTCTATTGAAAAGAAAATAAGCCACTCAAGAGAGGCAGAGGCATTGCTAATGGCCCAAAGCTAAGGCAGTGATTAACACAGCGTTCATTTTATTTGCATTTTATTCTGTTCTTTTAAAGCTATATGGGGAAGAAAAACTTCTGAGGTCAGAATGAGGTGCAGATTTTCAGTACCATGCTCAGTTGGATGGATGCATAAATCCCATTAGCAGTAATGGAAATCAGTTGTCTAACCCAAGTAATTGAAATTGTGTGCTGAATTTGCTTTCTTCCACAGTAGTAGGTCTGAATCCTGCCTCTTGGGTTGCTGTTGGGAATAAAATGTGTTCTGTTGCTACCAGGACTATGCATAAAGAAAATGTCATCTTCCAGATTTGAAGGTGTAGTGCAGGTCTGCAGCTGCCAAGTCATCAGGACTTTTTGGAAAAGGTCATTTGCCTGATGAAGGTGGGGACAGGGGGATTCTGCCTTAAGGGAGGTGCCAGGCTATGTATGGACAGATGGGTGTGGAGCATCAGTTGGTGTCCAAGAGATTGTATTTGCATGGCTCATCTTTGTTTCTTGCTGATGCAGGACTATGTGTTTCCCTGTGTTTTCTAAAAAACTACCATTGTGCTGTCCTGCTATGATTAAGGGCATGAGCCTCCAGGCTAGGCATAAAATTGTTCCAGGCCAAGAACTGCTACCTTTCAAAAATTTTAACTAGATTTAACAGGCCACCTTCTTCTTTTGGTATAACTGGTTCTTCCTTGGGGGCTACTTAAAATTTGGTCTCTGCTTCCAGTAGGATTTTAATGTAGGCCAGGCTTACATGAGTAAAGGAGGACAGCCATGAGGGATCAGCAGAGCCTTTCCTGGCTCCAAATATTTTCCCCCAGTGAAAATGAGTAGCAGAGGACTGTCCCAGCAGGTAACAGGCTTTGAGGACCATTGAGTCATACATTTTTGCTCAGTAATTTTCACCTGCATATCCTGGGATATCAGGGGAAGAATGCCCATCACTTCAGGAGGGATGCACTAAGCTGGAACGTGAGTCAGTAAAATACGTGGTGTTGATGCTCTAGGACTGGGCAATGCTGATTTGTCACAACTTCTGCTGGATGAATAAATCATTAATGTGTTTTTTTTCCAAAAGCTGGCAGGACAGTGTGTCATGCAGCTCTGGCCGTGTGGAGGCATGTTCAGTTCCGTCCATCAGCCCTTCTGCAAATGAGAAGGAGCAGTGTTGATTAGGATAGGCTTATTATTCCTGCTGGGTTAACACTTACATGAATAGCAAATACAGTCCTGGTGGATCAAGAAATTACTGTGAAAGTTGCAGTTCAGACATTTGGATATGGCTGGGAAATTTTTTACCTTTTTTTTTCTAGTTTATAAATCTGGAAATGAGACTCTAGTAGGAATATGTGTGGGACTTTAAACCCCTTGTCAGGTCATATTCTGCAGAAGCCTGTAGGACAAGATCATGTTTTTCAAATTTGAAGGAAGTCCATGTTAGTGGTCAGACATGATACAACCAGCCAGATGACAATGGTGGTTAGGTGAAGGTAGAGAGGAGTCTGTGCATTGAGTTTAACCTGAAAGAGTTTGCAGGATTTAGGCAGTTTGACTATGAGAACCCAGGTAGTGTATAAAGTGACATATTATGACCAGTTAGAAGGGTGCTGGTCCCACTGGGCATTTGTATCTTCAAGTAAAAGGAAAGGAGGTATCCAAGCAGGCTTGGCAAGGAAAGAATCTATACAGAACTTTGTCCAAGACATCTGTAGATGTAAGAAGAGAAGCCAGTCAGGTAATGCTTTACCGAAGTTCCTCCATTGGCATGAGAGACAGATGAATGTCCTTGCTCTGCAGAAGGACTGGATCAAGTATCAGGCTTTGTAAATGTTGTCTTCATTGCAGATCTAATGTGAAATAGGTTCTTTGGCCTGGAGTTCACAGACCTAATGAGGCTACTGCTACCTGCCAACTGTTGATGTCTCTTCTGTGTAAATCCCTTATTGCTGGGAAATCAAGAGTGACTTGCCTGAACTCAGCTTGCAGTGTGAGTGGGTTTATAATGCTACAGCTGCTTCTTGTGATTTACCAGTTAATGGTCTTTCAATTAACTTTGATCTACATTGATGTACCCATAGTGCTGACTTTATACCATCTTGTCCTACAGCACCAGTAGGCATAAAGTCACTCACTTGAGTGAGAAACCATATAGAAGCATGTTGAATCAACAGGGTCATCTCTGTCAGCCAGAGCTGAGAATTTCACAACAGAGTTATCTTGATGGGACATTCTGTTTTGTTATAATCTCAATTCTTCTGTATTTGCATAGCATATTAGCCTTTCCATGATTTTGCTTGGGTTCATGCAAGATTATGGTTTTCAAGTCCATCTGCTTATTCAAGCCATCTATTTTCTTCCAGTCCTCTGGAACACCCATAGCATTCCATTTGTCGGAAGTCAACACTGATGCTAGTGGGTGTCAGGGAAAATGGAATAAAAATTGTTGCCTGGTGGTTTCTCTCTTCAGCCACATTATTCTGCTATGACATCCAGAAATGATCAGGCGCAGTGAAAAGCAGTTTGCAAAGGCTTATTTTAGAGACCCTTGTGCAAAGAGAGATCCTTGGAGGCTCATGGACCTCACTGCTCTCCCATGGTTTGGGACATTTGTGATCAATGCCAAGGTCAACTTTCTCAAGGCAGTTTGTCTCAGCTTTTATTTTTCTGGCAACTCTAGTTTATCAGCTTTATAAGGGTGCTTGTGTTCCAAGTTTGACACTTATTTTCCATGAAAAACTCCCTGAAGGTGAATGTTATTTCTTCACAGCAGCCTGTAGCTGAGTTTAGGAGATTTTTTAGATCATTAATTTCAGGGAAGGCTTTGACTCAGGTGTGATAGTTGAGGAGACAATTACTGTCATTTGGTTGCCCACGGATTTATTTAGGTTGAGATGCTGGCATAAGTTTGATCATAACTGGGTGTTAATAGGCCAGGAATTAAATACCTCCCTTGTGTAGGCCCCTGGTAAAAAATAGCTACCTTGGCCATACTGCTCAAGCTCTTCAGAAGCCCCAGGCTGGCCCTGCATGTACAACTGTGAACAGCGAAATAACTGAGTGTGCCTAAGAGGCAAATGAGTTACAGCTTGGCTCACCCCAAGTAGTCAAGACCTTCTGTGCCCTTAGCACTTGTGCTGTTTTGATATAACTGCATTGAGGTTGGAGAATGTGCAGCAATGGGGAAGGGCTGAACCCAAAGGACTCTCTGTACCTTACTAAAAATAGTGTCATTTATAAAAAAACTGTATTTTTGCAGTTCAGTTAGGGGAATGATAGGACAACTTGACCAAACATATTTAAAATGCGAGCTTTGGGATGGCACTGGAGGACAGAAAGCATGTTGGTTCTGGTTGCACTGGATCCAGATGAATGCTTGGCATAAGTAGTCATAGAATCACAGAATGGCTTGTGTTTGGAGGGACCTTAAAGATCACAGAGTTCCACACTCCTTGCCATGGGCAGGGACACCTTCCACCAGACCAATCACACCCATCCAATCCATGTTTCTGCAATTTAGAAGAAAGATTGTTGTGCAGGACAGTGTCAAACACTTTGCACAAGTCCAGGTAGGTGTCAGCTGCTCTTCCTTTGTCTTCCAGTGCTGTAACCCCGTCACAGAAGGGCACCAAATTTGTCAGGCATGATTTGTCATTGGTGAAGCCGTGTTGGCTGTCACCAACCACCTCCTTGATTTCCGTGTGCCTTAGTGCAGAAAGGAGTATCTGCTCCATGATCTTGAGGCACACCAAAGTGACACTGACTGTTCCTGTAGTTCCCTGTGTCTTTTTTTACCTTTCTAAAAATGGGGGTTGTTTCCCCCTTTGTAATCAGTGGAAACTTCAGTGGAATGCCTCAACTTCTCAAATATGATGGATAGTGGCTTAGTCACTCACTCTGCCAGTTCCCTCAGAGCCTGTGGATATGTTCTCAGCTAGATGAATACAGAGGGGAGCTTGTGCATTTACTTATCTTTAGGAGGGGCAGAATTGGACAATGAGTATGGTTTATAGATATGGAGGGGGGAGTATTTTGATATTAAAAGCTGAAAAATCAGACACCAAAATACAGAGTTAAGATCAAATTTCATTATTCTTTTGAGTACTTAGAACATCTTGGAGAGGTTTGTCTTCATTTCTATATTCATTTAATAATTTGCATAGCACAACACAAGCTAGAGGTGTTTCTGGAACCCTCAAATACAGCAAATTATAAGGCAGTGCCAATTTATCTTGATTAAATTGATATGAAGTCTAGGTACACAAGATGAAATCTTGCTTCTGACACTGTCCTTTAGTGTTCTGCTTTGAACTGAAACATGTTGGCTGAAAAAACAGCCCTGAATATTTTGCAGGTCTGTAAAAGGGTGTTGTGCTCCAGTCCCATTTCTCCATGTGGCTTTCTATTTTAAACAAGGTTGAATTTCGGTGCAGGGTACTCAATACATGTGGTATCTCTGCACACTCAGAGAAATTGCCTCTATATTTTCTTAAGTGTTAAAAAGGAGTTAATTGCATTGCCAGTTGCTTCATTTGACCTTTTTAAAGGATAAACACTCCCAGTCCATTGTGGTTTATGCTACAGAGTGAATCAGGATTTTTATGAATGTGAACAAGATATCTTAGTCACTTAAGAATGAAGGCTAGCATTTCTTAAACCCATTGAAGAATATGGGTGTGTTTGCAAAGTTCAAAATGCAAAAGCTGCAATTAAAATATTGTCCTCTATGTAATTTTTTTAATCTGTCATTTCCCTGCCCCTTCATCAACTCTAAAAAGAATGAGAAAATAAAATAACAGAGCAGTAAACCCTTTCAGAGTAAACCCTTGTCCCTAATGCAGGCATGATTTAATGCTTATTGTTTCTTTGCCAACTTAATTCTTCTAACTTTTGGCATGTCCACAGTGTGAAGTCAGTCCAGACTTCAAATGCTTTTTCATTTCCAGAAGGGTGTGTGATTTATATGTTCTGCAATGACTAGCAGAGCCGGGCTCAGGTATGGGGAGAGGTAAAATAAGGATACATTCTCAGCAAATAGGTGTTGCTCTAAGGTGAGGTTACTTTTCCAAGTCAGGAGTTGAGGAGACCTGAAGCTGCTAGGTGCTCTAAGCATAGGAGGAAATTTTGGAGTATTACTGAAATTACTATGAGAAGTACTAAGTTATGTGCAGGATTTCTGTGGTGTCTTTTAAGCAGCGTCCTAGGTAGCTGCACATACGAATTATTTTGACTTCACTTCTCAACAGTCCTGCCTACACACTTAATTTGTGCATTGCAAGTAGGTGCTAATGGCACCATGTGAGAACCCTCTGCAGGAATGGTTTCTGAACACTGCAGCTAAACAGAATACCCCAAATTAATATCGTTATTATTTTTCTGCAGAGGAGAGGCATTGCAGCAAGCAGGCTTTCACAGATAACCTCCAGCTCTCTGCAGACACAGAGTTTTGTGGGCGTTCTCATCTGAAGGTATTAAGCTCTGTTTGAGATTTGCTTTCTGCACAGAGTAAATCCCTTGTTTTAATCAAATGCCAAAAATGTCAAAATGTTTTGGGGAAAAAATAAATCTCAGTGTTTTTAGTTAAGGTTAAGGATAAACTTTTCAGGAGTGCCTAAAGAAAGATGCTGTGGTTTTGATTTACAAAAGTGCTTAACTAGATAAATTCTGGAGGGAGGGTGAGAGTTACAGAAGTGCAAGGGTACCTCATTCTCCTGGCAGTCACACTTGCTAGGATTTTTGACTTTTTCCTGTCATTCTTACTAAGCGCTGCTCTGAACCTCGAGGGAATGAAATACTTTTTCCATAAGCAGCCCAAAGCTACACAGGCACAGTAACAAATTTAGCCAGATAGGCGGCTTCTCCTGAGAACAGCCTCCTACAGCTTGTCTTGGCAATAGTATTTACTGAGGGATGTCTTAGTGGGTGAAGTTCACAGGCATAGTCCTACACTTTGTGTAGCTTGGATTCTGCTCAGATGGCTTTCTCCTGGTTGTTTGTTTCTTTGGAGGTGTGTCGGGTTTTGTTTTTCGCTCTGCAGACAACTCCATTTGCCATGGGAAATCACTGCATAAAGATGTTACTGCAAAGCCAAGTGCAATAGTTCCTACAGTTGTTTCTCACTTGAGTATTACTTTCAATGCCCTTAAAAGCACTGATGTTCTAAGCAGATACTTTATATAGGTGTCCTGTGTCGTCTGGTGGGTGTTAATTTCACCCACTAGATTGTATTTGATGTTTAAAAGTGCTGATCTCTAGAACTCTGCCTACTAAGCAAGTGAGCAGGAGTGGAGAGCTGCTTGAGATAGCAAGGTATATCCATGCCATCTACAGGTAGAAGAATGAAGCTGGGAATGTGCTACTTTGGCATCTCCCATGCTGTCCAGGTTTGCTCTCTTGGATCCTGCTACAGTGACAATGCCTTGCGTCTCTCTGCCATGCAGGGAGAGGCAAGGGCAGCACTTTGGTGACAGACCCCCATCTGTCCTTCTCTGGCAGGGGTGGTGGAGACAGTGGGGAACCAGCAATTTTGCAGTACATGGCTGTGACTGCTGTGTAAGTGAGACTGCTGTGTAAATGAGAGCAGCTGTGACATTTGTGTCCCTCTGTCACCTTGGCAGGAGACGTGAGTGATGCCCAGTGGTGGGTGCCATGGTGCTCCTCTGTGGTACAGAAGAGCTTGAAGAAAGTCATCCCAAAACAGACTGCTGAAACAGGGTCCCTGATTTCAGTCAGCTGCTGAAATCCCTGTGGTCAAAGGGACAAGGTGAAGATCTTTTATCAGTAGGGAAGGGGCAAGAGAATGTCAGTGGAGTCCAACAGTTTGTCAAGGAAGACAGAACTTTTTAATTGACTGTCAAACCATAACCTTGGAAACCTAAGGAGAAGAGGCATCAGCATGTCTGTCAGTACAGATAGGCATCAATCTTCCCTGGCTAGACAGCAACATGATTACTTCTGGAATAATGTCAACAACTTGGAAGTGCAGTAAGCTCATCTGGTCTGTTTCAAAGGAAGGAAGGAGGTGGGATGCACCTCCTCTCCTCATTCATTCAAGCTGTTTCATTTAAATGGATTGTTTACAGCTGTTTTTAATTAGGAGCATTTTAAACCTGTATCTCTGTTTTGAAAGATTTACTTTCATTTTGTTATGGCCTATTCCAAAATAAGGTCAAACTGAGGACAAATATTGTCTTAACCATTTTCTTTCCATGTTACCTAATGTTTTTGTGATTTCCTTTGTCTTAGTCTAATACATCCTAGCAAAAGTTATGGAGTGGTTGATAGAAAATACAACTAAACAGCATAAATGTTATCATTTAAAAAGTTTTCTTATATTAGCAGGAACATTTTACTTAAGAGAAATTTATCATCTGCAAAATATTTGGATCCAGTCAGCAGTCCTGCATATCCCGTGGTGGGATCTGATTTCCTGATCAGCATCCAGTGCTACTCATGGAGCACCCGAGCTGGTCATCTGTCCCTCTTTCCATGCAGTTGATGTGTCACCCAGTACCAGTAGTTTTTGTTGATCCACAGCTGTTGGGTTTAGCTTTGGGTTTTTGTCACCCTCCTTGTTATGTTCCAGATGAACCACATTAGTTCTTTTAAAAGGGAAAATGCACTGAGTTGTTGAAGAACTTTGGACAGACGAGATTAGAGGTGTAATGTACAGTGACTGTGTGACATGATGAGGTTTCTACTGTTGTCATTCTGCCTAGGAAAAAAGAGTAGTTTTCTGCTACTGGAACACAACTATTCATGGGTATGGTCTCTGCTCTCTTCACTTTAGTTGTGCAATCTCTTCTTGGTTTTGGAGCACCTCTGTGTTTTCCTGTGTAATGGCAAGGCCCATGGGAACGAGGTGCATATTGTAAATGAGGTTATGTCAAGGCACTGTGATTTATGATCGTAATATAAGAATGTTGTCTCAACTTCTTTGCACAATTTATCCTAATGGCATCTACTGTTATCTGGGAGGAGAAAAAGAATCTTAGCTTACAGCTCAATTTATATTAATTGCATTTCCTTCTTACGTGCCTGGACCAAACTTTTGATAGTTGTTTTGCAGGAGTTTAGAGAAGGCAATCAACAATACCATGGCCTGTTGTACAGCACATTTCAAACAATTAATATGACATTTTCTGAATTAAAAATAACTAGTAGCATAAATGATCAAAGTGGTTTGTCAAAGAGGAAACATCTATGCTGACTGAAAAGCTTTGAAGGCACCAACCCATTAACACCCATTAAAGAGATGATTTATGGGGCTGTGCTGGAGAGCAGGCTTTATGGGTGTTCTCCAGATACCTTGGGGTATGTAAATTTTATCCCTGAGGTGCTGACAATCAGTTAAAAAGCCCTTTGGTGTATCTTACCTCCTTTATCCCCACCTGTTCTGCTTTTGGAAGTGCAGCACTTTGGCTGGAGGCTCCTTTGTGTGCAGGTGATGTGTCCAGAGAGGATGTGAATGTGTGAGCATGGGCTCATTCTGACACTCTGAACGGCAGGCTCTAACAGGCAACTTCTAGTTATTCATGCACACCTTCAGTTACCTTCCCACTTGCTGATGGAAAGAGGAGGTGAATGACTGGAGACAGCAACTGTCAGTAATAGAAGGATTTAGCAGAAGACCTCAAGCAGCCAGCAAATATCTGATGTAGAAAGCAATAGGAAAACAGAGCTTTAGCCCAAAAGCTCTAGGTATGTTGAGCCATTAAGACATTCTTATTCTATCTGCTCAGCTCTATCTCTACAGCATAAAAATTCCTACCAGCCCTTTTAAATTTAAGCAAATTAAGGGCACACACTGAACTACTTGTTATTAATATCTCAGCACTATTTTCTAATTCCCAATTCATACTTGAAATGGATTAATACTGCTAATCCTTGACAAGGCAGCAAAATTTGATGCTAATTTATTGATGTGCTCTTTTAAGAAACTTTGGGTTTCTTGTCTATAAATTAAATTTAAACAGAGCATTCAAGGTCCTTTCTAAGTTAGAGAGTAGAGAGCGGAGTTGTGTGCTGACACACCACGTCCTTGAGCTTAGTGTGCAGTGGGGCTGGGAGGAGTTTCCTTTGCTCCTAAAGGGATGTGTTTGTGCCTTGTTAGTTGTCTCTTAAGGCTGACTGTGCCCAAGGCTTCTCCAGCTCACACCACTTGAGCTGCCTTGGCTCACCTTGAATAGGGCTCCAACCTCTTCCACGAAGCCTTTTCTCCTGTCCCTAGCTCAGGCTCTGCTCTGTACCGTGGGTGTTTTCAATGAGCTGTCCCAGATGTAGGATGTCAGTGCAGAGCCTGGAAGAGGCTCTGTTGTTCTGCCAGGAATTATTTTAAAAGTCCTTGCACGTTTTTCATTACCTTGGAGCCTAATTTCAATCTTACTCCTGTACTTGTGTTAGAAAGATGCTCCTTTACCAAAGGAAGTTGATTATTTTCAGAATATTGCAATTATGTGGTAATTGTTGCTCTCCTTGGTTGTTGTTCTCTTGTCTGGGAAGGAGTAAACACTGTGGAACCTTAGAAAAAGCCTGCCATAGGAATGTGTGCTCAGTGCCCTTCTTAAAACTGAGCAGAGCTGCCCTTTGCTGTAAGCAGCCTTTTCCCACCACACAGGCACCTTTCCAGCTCTGGGAAAGGCAACGTGAATAGCTTGGGCATCCAGGCCAGACTGGTGAGCCCTGCTGGCTGCTGGGGTGGGCTGTCGCAGGAGGAGGCATCTCGTTTGTGCTGGGTGGCTGAGTCATTGGAACTCTAGGAAAAGCAGGTATCCAACATCACCTTGACCGTGGCTGATGTTATAATGAATCCTGCGTGGGCACTGAGGCACCACTGTATGTTCCTTGGGGTGGTTTGATTTCTTATCCTACTAATAATTTTGAGGGTTTCACATTTCTGTCTTGTGTAAGGTCAACAATTTGGAATTTTTGAAGCCATTTCATGCCACCACTGCCTCCTTCATCCTGTCTGTTATCCCAGATATTTTTTGTTTGGAAATGTTTAAAAAAAAATGTTGTTGGTTTTAAAAACACTTCATAATTTGACAAATAAGTTGAAATGAAAGATTTTCTGATGAATATTTTTTAAATGGCAATTATCACCTCAGTCATTTCTGGGAAACTGACAACAAGCTTTATCAAATTTAAATGACTTTGCAATTAAAAAAGGCAAATTGCTAATGAGCCCAAACAAAGTTTCTGACAAACTGACTGTAGTAACAATGTTCTTGCTAGCTCTGAAAAAAGTCCTTTATTGAAGACAACCTGTGATTCCAGGCATCATGACAGGAATCACCTGTCTTGATGCAGATGTATTTTTAAAACCAAGGAAGGGATGCTGGTGGAATGGGACAAGGCATTGTGCATCAGAAGAAGATGCAGCCAATGCTGCCTCTCTCCAGCCAGTGTAGGGGGACCAAAGCAGTGCAAGCTTAATATACACATGAATATAGCCAACAAACAGGGAAGCTGTCCTCCTGAGTATTTTAAGGTCCCAAGTGCCAAATCTTTCCTTGGATATTTGCAGGAAAGCACTGATTTTCACAAACACTGGGCCAGAGGTGTCACCTGCAGCCACTGCAACTCCCTCCCTGTGTCCCTCTGCCTTGCAGGGCTCCTTCCCAGTGCCTGTGCAGGGAACCACTGGCTCTCACTCCCCAGAGCTGCTTGGCTGTGGTCTGGGTGCTGCTGCCTGGACTCACCCCAGAGCTTGTTACAACAGGTATTTCCTTTATGGATTTGCACAAAAAGCAGTGTTTGTCCTGCTGGTTCCTCATTTCTGGGTCAGGATTATCAGCGTGCTTTAGACAAAAGTGCACTCAGGCTTCCATTTCCTTCTGTCTGTCCAAAGACACCCATGGAGGAAGGAGAATGCCCCTACGTGCCTATGAACAAATACCAGCCCATGTTTCTGTCTCTCTATCACACTTCCTGCACCGTTGCTGTGAAGATCTTCACTGTCTGACTGTCCTTTAAGGGCTCTCAATTAGTCAAAAAAAGTTTTGGAAATTCAGGGGAGAGCGAAACTTGTTATTCCCAAAACCTGAGGCTGGGTTGGTGGGGCTGGTGACTGGTGAAAGGTCCTGGCAGTGATTTTTCATCATGAGACGAAACACTTTCCCACCTGTATCAAAGACAGAGTGAGCTCAGCTGAGTTTCTCAGAATGCATTGTTCCTCCCCAGACAACAGCTTTTAAGTGGAAAAAGCAAATGGTGTCGAGCCTGGATATGGCAGGGGTGGGAGTGAGTGTTGAGAAGTGGTTCTTAGCAGGATCCTTAGCCTGGAAAGTTAAATGCACACTAAATTGTCTCAATATAGTGCTTGTTTCACTGCTAATAAAGCTGCATGCCAGAAAGAGGACAAGACTAGATCTGCCTGGCATTTGAGGCAGGTTTTCACAGCAGGAAGAGCTGGCTCCCATTTACACTGCTGAAAATTCTCTGACAAAAAGCCACTGGCTAAGACACATAATGTTAATTACAGATAATGTCACTGAAATACCTGGAGGAGACAGGCAATAGCTGCAGTCTGTAGAATCCAAAGGGACTTGTTCTGAGTGGCATTAATTTTTAATGCTTTAATCAGGATAAAATCCCTCCACAAAGTCTTAAGGGGAGTAGGAGTAGTCTGTTTAATTTTTTGAATATGACCTGAAGGAGAAAGCAATAATTTCAGCAATCTCTAGTGATGACAAAGTTCTTGACTGGACAACAGGAAAAACAAACCCCTTAGTTTTACCCAAGACATCTAAAATTCAGCTGAAGCCATACAGAAATCAGCAGCTCCATTACCTTTATAAGCCATTCTGTAAGGTTTAAATCTCTTGCATGCTCCTTTTTTTTTTTTTTTCCTTTTTGTAAGTGAGACTTCATGCTGCCCTGATAGACACTTCCCTGCTAAAGCCGAAGGGTTTTTGCCTAGGAAGAGGCAGGTTTCTCCCCTTCCCTGCTGCTACACTTGTGTAGGCAGCTCTGGGATGAACTGTGTAGGGAGCACATGCACAGCATGGAAGGGGAGCAGTGACAGGGGACTCTGCACCCGCAGCAACTCCTCATCCTGCTCCCATAAAATCCTTCCTCACCACAACACAATGGTGCATTAATAACCTTTCAAAACCTGGAGCTGTATTCTACAGGTGTGCAAGGCATATGGCTTCTCCCCTGTTAGCAATGCAAATTTAATCAACTGGAATAATATTCAAAGGGTTGGCTCAGCACGAGCCAACAGCCAACAAGCAGTTGTCACTTTTCCCTGCTTTTGACAAACATAAGAAAGATCTTTGATTAAAACTTCAATTCTCCTTAAAACCGATATCCCTTTGAATGAAAGGAAGTGACATCCTCTAAAGTTCTATTGTATTTCCACTGTCACTTCCTAAGAGAACTGCTTTTTATGTCCCGATTTCAGCAACAACAGAGAGAAAAATCTGTTACTTTCCAGTTGAAAAGCAATCCCTGTCACCAAACGTGCTGTAATTCAGCAAAGTGACAAAGTTCAGGTTGATCTGCATATTTTCCCATGTGAGACTTTTATTGCATTTCAATTTAATTTCATAGCACGACACTGTTTGTTGTTCCCTGGCTCTTGCTAACAGCCTCAATATGCTGGATGTCTTCTCCTCTGTCTGTCAAGCAGTGTCAGGTCACTGGATTTACAGACATTACTGCAGAGCAGAAGTCTGGAGTGTTTCAGTGCCCTCCTGGCTGCAGCAGCACAACCTTGATAGCCATAGTGGCACTCCTGGGAGGCAGCAGTGTAGTCACCTTTAATTTATGTCATATCACAAGCACCACAATGCAATAGAAGATTCCCTTCACTGACCCCTTCCCAGCTTAGCAGAGTGACACACTGCTGGAAGGGGGTGTCCTTGCTCCTCTGGGTATTTTTGAGCCTTTGCAGTGTTTCTGGGCCTCCTGCCACCCAGGGGACTGGTACTGACCACATGTAATTAATGAACCTGGTCTTTTTCTTCTGGCTGACACCTGAAGGCACTGGACTGGAGCTCACTGATTTTGGTGAAGACAAGATCTCATCCTTGCCCACAAAATAGCTGTATCCACATCCTTTGGTAGGTAAAACTGTCTCTCTTTTGTATTTGCCTATACAATGCACATGGTGCTGAACCCCAGGGTGGCTTCCACTTATCATCTGTGCAGTCAGAGGAAACTATAGTGTCACATAGTCAAGTAACTGTGGGAGGGCTGGGAGACTTCACTTAGAATCTCAGATAATTGTGGTCACTTTACTTTTCATTCACTTAATGAAAGAAAATGTAAAATTACCACAGCAGATAATTATGGTAGTAGTTTTCTTGTATTCTGGTTCATTAAATGCTGATTGGCAATGGTTTGCTAATGACTTTCCTATTTCAAATAATGCCATAATTTATAGGACTGGAAACAGCCTTTTCATTGAAAGCCCCTTTATCTAGGAGGGCCCTACAGGACACATCCATTTGATCATAAAAAGCACCAAGGTCCATGTGCCTATTGCAGAAACCTAAAATCTGCACTGCCTGAAGAGAGGGAGGTGGATTCTGTGGTGGACAATAGAGCAGGGCTTGTCCTGCTAGCCTTTCTGCTGCAGCAATGAGAGGATTGTACCCATCTGCTGCTGTCCTGGGACTGGCTGGACGCAGTGGCTCACCGTCTGCAGCAGTGCTGAGGGTTGCATGGGGGATATGAAGTTGTATGGGGATGTGGAAGCACTGTGAGGAGAAGGGGTAGACCTTGGACCTATGTTTCCACGAGGGAAATAAGAACATGGCCAGCCTAAGGAAAGTACAAAGCTAAAACCTAAATGCTGGACTTCAGCAACCTGAATCGGTCTCTGCTAGGAGCAGAGGGTGGCAGGCAAGTTTCTGAGATGCCTTCTCCTGGGGCTGTGCTGCACCCACTGCCTTCTGCTGCTGTCAGCATCCCTGCCGTGCTCAGGAAACAGCATCTCACTGCCCTGTACTTGTGGATGGGGCTCCTCACCCTTTCTGAGGCTCTGTGATTTATGCAGCAGCTTGTCTGCAGGCTGTTTACAGAGTTGTCTGCTGCTGATAAGTTGGTGTGGTGGCCATTGTGTTTCTGGCCCCAAGCCAGGTATGTGTAGTGCTTCCTGAGACACCATCTGCTCCTTGCTTGAGTGTTTGAGTGCTGCCAATCTGCTCTTGAGTGCCACCATCCTGTCTCCTTACCTGTATGGCCTCCAACCTAACTCCAGTAGTTCATGGGAGGGCTGCAGGGAATTGTCCTCATGCTCCATAGGGCCTTCTATGGGTAGGGTGGCACCTGTGGCCCCGGGGATGTGCTGTTGGCTCTGCCATGCCCCTGGCTGGGCTGTGGGGATGGTCAGAGGGTGTGGGAGAAAGCAGTGACCCTGGAAGGCCAGAAGGAGACCACCACCACCACCTGGAGAGGAGGGCAGAAGGGTGAGCAATGGTCACAGCTCACAAGGGAGCTGCAAGATGCAGCTGGAGCAGGGCTGTATGGGGATGGAGGCAAACATCAACCCTCACAGGAGGGAGCAAAGCCCTGGGGCTCCTGATGCATCAGCACATGGGACTGAGGGTAGCAGGGATGCAGTGGTGAGCACAGGCAATGTTCCCACTGCGCTCCACAGGGTGCAGGTCTTGAATGTGTCTCTCACAGAGCTTTTATTTTTGTTTTCCTGGGGAAAAGTACACTTCAGCATCTCTTCTTGCTGTGTCACTTCTTCCTCTTGTAGCTAGACAGGGCAGTGTGAATGCCTGAACATCTGTTGTGATTCTGGGGTTGTGGCTTGGTTTGGTTTTTTGGTTTTAATAGAACTTGTTCAGTACTGACAAGCAGTGAGCAAAGACTCTTTGGGCACTTTGATTCCCTTGATTGCTGATTTTTGTTTACTTCAACCTCTTGAAAAGCAAAGCACTTCTTATCTCTTCACAGGAGATGAAGCCATTTCTTCAGCTGCAGCCTACTTAAAAAGGGTGTTTTTCTGATGCCTGTGTTTTCCCCTGAGAAAACATGAAACACAATGGAAGGAGTTTAAGCAAAAAGCCAAAGTCCTTGGACTCCAAAGGCATCAAAGCTGAGCTACTTTCCTTTGAAAATAGTCTTGGGTGGGCTGTGATTATTCCTAGGCATTTATAATGCCACCCATCACACAGGTTTTATCCTAGCTAATTTTGTCTTACATTTCTTGATGTTTTTGTCTATTATTTTTTACTTTTGATGCACTTAGCTAAATAAGCTCAAATATGCTCCCAGGAGAAAATCCATCTCCAGGAGGCGGTGCAGCTTGGGACCAGGCTGTGCAGGCAGCCTTCCCAGGGAGCCCAGTCTTCCCCAGCCCAGCATAGTGACTTCTGTACCAGTAGATCTGTGTGTCCCCTCACTGCCTCCACCCTGGGTATCCCCTCTCCTCTGTGCTCTAAATCCACCTCTAAAAAGCTCTTGTAATAGACATTCCTCCTAAGCTTGAATGTCTGCAAACACAAGCAGTGATCCTGGCTGCTCTTAACATGCTCTCATTAGCCTTGGTCAGGCCAGCACTGTAAGTTAGTTTTGATATTTTCTCTTCTGAGCAAAACAAATGGAGTCCTGCAAGTGCAACATTCACATGCTAATAGCACTGGTATGTGCTCAGTTTGTTTGGATCTGGGAAGGAAACCCCTCAGATGGAGAGTGCTGCAATAGTGTTGCAGAAGGAAGGAGTAAAAGGTTAGTAGGGTCCCTCTGCTCTGCACACAGCTGAGAGGCTGCTGTCTGTCTGTCTGTCTGTGGGATGTGGTCTTCAGAAGAAGCTGCAGTATTAGCTGAGCCTGTGTCCCGTGGGGGGGTCTGAAGCCCAGCTGCTTTTTGGGGTGAATGTAGTATGAAGTGATGATATGGTGCGAAAAGCCACAACCCTGGTCTCGAAGGTGGCTAGAATGGTTTGAGGCATTGATCCCACAAAGGGCTGTGTAGAGCTACATGCTTTTAATGAAATTAAACATGAATCAGGTCACAAGTGAAAACCATCTAGAAGTCAGTCTTGAGCTGGGCTGTGCTCAGCCAGTCCCTGCAGGTGGCTTTGGGAAGCAACAAACACTTCAAAAACACTTCAGGCAGGAGCAGGCATCAAAACTATCCCTCCCAATGTGCTGCAAGGCTGCAGGGAGAGTGTGTGTCCCAGGCTGACTGAATGCCCTTCCATGCAATGCCTGGGGTAGCCTCATCCCTCGCATCACCAGGCTCTTGGTGACTTAGACCAGGCAAGAAACAATGAGGATTTGCTGCAGAAATTGTGTTCACAAAGGCAAACCTTGAAGTGTGTTTTTCTTATGGGCCTCACTCATGCCAGGAGCAAAGTCCTCATGTTTCAAAACCTGTCCAGTTCAATTGGCCTCTAAGTATATATCAGGCAAAAAGTTTTTCATTTTCCTACCTAAGTTACCAAAGCAGCTTTTCCTATTACTGCTTCTTTTCTTATTATTCTCTCTCCATTTCTGCTACCTATGCAATCTGCTTGTTTGCATATAGTTATTTCATTAGACTTTTTTTGTTCAGATTGCTAGTTTTTACTTTTGAGGTTTTTTTCTTTAACGTTAAATTTTTAATCTTGTAAATTGGCTGTTGTCAAGATAGCTGCAAACCAAGTGAAAGTAATGAGTTCCAGAATAGAAATAATGAGATCAGAAGTAAAAAAGGTCCCAGCAAGAAAAACAATGGGAAAACCCCCCATGGGGGCAGATTTTATCTCTCTGACTCACTGCTGATCAGAAATTTATCATGCAGGAAACCTTGCTGGTATCAGTGGGGTGAATATGGTGGGTGTAACCTGACCTAGAGAAGAACATGCTTCCACTTTCATTGTTTGGAGTTCCTTGACTTCCAGAAGCCTTTCTGAATATGGTAGTTCCCTCTGTCAGTAAGTCAGGGGTTGGAAGTGTCCAGGGGTGCTTTCAGTGACTGTGTTGTGCCTGTACCTGTGTGGGTGAGTGACATCCCTGCCTGTGCACATCAGTTCTTTCTCATTCCTCTGTTAATAGTGGGGTGCTCTTGTGGGGTTGCATCAACATGAATGTTTACTCTCTCCAGAAGGAGCATGGCCAGTGTTCTGTCACCTGAGAATGCAGACATAGATAGGTTCCAGGCAGCTGGTTTGAGGAGGATTCTTCCATCTGGATTTGCCCCTTTGTACCCATGAAGCTCAGTGGAGGAGAGACATGATCTCAACAGGTCCCTTCAAGAAAAGTCAGACTGGGCAGTGAGGTCACTTGGCTCAAATATTCTGTGATAAAACAAAGGAGCAGCACACCTTGGACAGATGACTGTGGAATTTGATCTAGTGAGGGCATTAATGAAAATGGGATTGGAAAAGAGAGCTTTTAGGGAAGCTTAATCTATAGGTGAGGCTGCAGTGGGTTTTATAGCTCCAAACACAGGGAGCTTCTGATGGCTAAAACAATGAAGGGTGCAAAAACAGTCACTTTAGGAAGTATCCATGACTTCGTCAACTAGCCATCTGTGCCAAAAAGAAGGGAAAACAGGCAAACTGAAAAGAGAAGTGTCACACTGTTACTGCTGGTGAGTGACACAGATGCAGATTTATTTAGAGCCTGGAACTAATAGCTGTGCTGAATGATACACAGCTGATTTGGGTGATGTATGAATATCAACCCAAGTTCAAAAATTTCACAAGACACTTTTCAGGGCAGAAATTGTTAAGAGGTGCCCTTTACACATCACCAGCTAAGTGGTGTGTACTCACTGTTTCAGAGCTACTGTGCCAGTTGGACAACTGCCAGGCTTGTAATGCTGCTCTAAAAGGGATCACTTGCCATGCGGAGTTCTTGCATTTCTGTTATCCAAACAGACTCCCTTGAATGTTAATTTGTTCCTGGCTGCCAAGGACCCAACTCTGCAAAAAGCTGAGCCCTGTGCCTGCTGGAGGGGTTGTTCCCATCCCTGCTCTGCTGGGCTGGGGCTGGAGCCACGTGTTGGGAGCACAGACTTGCTGCAGCCAGGGAGTAATCTGTCATTGGGGTACAAAACCTCCAGCCATGAAGGCATTTCCTTTTTTCAAAGTCCAGTGCTATGGCCTTGGCAAAAAAAGGGACAGTAGCTTTTCCTCTGTCATGGGAAGTGACAGCTGGAGAGGGCATAGGGGAGTATTTGGGAGGGAAAAAGCCTCTTGGGTTTTTGGAGCTGGGCTGCTGTGATGCACTCTGGTCCTTGGCCAGAGCCTGCCAGGGGACAGCAATGGTACATTGTGAGTGTGGGCAGGTTGATGTGGGTGATCCAGCCCTTGGGGGCTCAAAGCTAAAGCCACCAGGATTGCTGTGCCATCAGCTCACTGCTCCCACAGTGTCTGGGCACCCTGGTCCTTCAGAGGCAGGCTGGGGATTCCTCTGGCTCAGAAGGGCCCTCAGAACTTATTTTCATCCTTCTTTTGCCTTGTCGTATTCAAGGTGGCAAAATAGCAGCTGATGGCCTTGGTCTGAGTTCCAACAGGACAGTTTGACATCTCCTTTCTAGTTCTTTTAAATGCTTGGAGTATCTTTTGATGGAAATATATGTTTTTCCAAATTCATGCAGGCAGAAGGGAGGAAAACCAGGGAATGTCCTGAACTGCTCAGGGGCTGCAGGTGGGAAGGGACTAAAATATTGATGGAGACTAAAGCAGGTGGGTAAGGGCAGCAGTGCAGAAGACGTGGTGAGAGGCAGAGTCCCTGCTGGTGAGGTTAATGCACAGACAGTGTGTTTGGCATGTCCTGCTGCCAGCCTCCTGCCAGGGCTCTCAATTCTCTGGCTAAGGGCAGTGGGAGGACTCCAGGTTGTGGCAATGGTACCACACTGATGTTTGGTGGGAGGCACTGGAGCCATGAGGATGCAAGGGAAAGGCCCCCTACACCTTGTGTCTGCTTGTAGGTGTGTAAGCCATTGCAAAGTCAAAAGGCACAGACAAATCTGAGTGATGTGTTTGACAGGGGGCTGGGATCTGCAGTGAAGCTTCACTGCTTTGATTAGAAGGTACCTAAATAGGTTCAAATGTACCTAAATCTTCTTCCTCCTGCCTAATTTCTCTATCAATATTTTTGGATGCTTAAAGAAAAATGCTTTTTTTTGGTGTCTGTTTTTAGCCAAGGGAAAAAAATGGAAGACTGTTCAAAATTTGATTAAATATTTAAAGCACAGTTTCTATTTAGAAACTGGCACTTTATCAAGTTAAACAACCCATTAAGCTCATAATCACGCTCCATCTTTTGGGGCACAATGCCTTTTGCATCTTTGGAAATGAGTATTTGTGTCATCACTCAGCACGCACAGAGGGGAAATTAATCTTCCATTGCATTGTTTCATTTTACTGCTGACTGAAATAATATTTTCAATATCTTTTTCATTGTTTATTTGCATTCTTTTTTTGACACATGACTTACGGAGGAAATTTGAAAACAAGTCACAAAATTGAGATCCCTGATAAGCTTCTGAAGCTCCTTAAACATTCAGCTTGAATATTCTGCCATCAGTTGGTTTGAGTAATTGCTTTTTCACTGCTTGCAGAGGCAGTCACTGCAGCTTTGAGAATTTCTGTGGTCTTGAGGCCCTTTTGGGTTTAGGTGATCAAATACTTTATGGTGTGGCTTTTACAAAACAGCGGTGGTCAGTTCTGTGGCATGGAACCCACAGAAAGCCCTGTGAAGGCTAGGAGGAGGAATTGAATCCTAGACTTCTGCAAGGACCAGGGATGTCAGAGCACCTCCCAAGTGGTGGTAGAGAGATCAGAGATCACTGCCAGTCACGGCACCAGTCGCAGTAGTGGCATCCTAGGTGTGACAGTTGAGGCTGTGCTTTCCAGATCCCGAGGACTGTCTTTGCAGGGTGGGCACTGAGCCCTCTCCCACATTCCATATGCCAAGCAAGGATCCTCTTGGTGTCAGCCAGGTGATGGCTGCAGGGCTGTTTGGTAAGTCAGGGTACACCTTTGTTAGAAGTGCAGTTGCCATTCACCCTTACTGAGTGCACAGTAACAATGATTTGAGCAGAATTCTTCTCCTCCCCAGTCTTAGATCAAGGAAAGTTTTCCTGGTTTTGTTACCTCTAAAACTAACAAAGGCAGGCTGCTGTTTCTTGGAATGGTGTGTCTGCTTCCTGTGACAAGGCTGACTTAGAAATACATTGCATTTGTAGACTGCAAAATGTGACAGTGTTTTAAAGCCCTGTATCCTTTTGCAAATGTAATCTTTTTCATGGAATGACTACAAGAAGTGGGTTATTTGCATTAAGAGACTCACAATGAATGCTTGCAGATTAATCTTATGGCATACAAGTACAGCTGTAAAGAATAGTGACTGCAGCAGCAAAGCCATCACTGCACTTTATGTGTTGAGAGTGATAAGATTGTATCAGCAGAGCAAGCAACTGAACAAAATCTATTGTTGTTTGTGGGTTGGAAGGCAGTTTGATATCCAAACGTAAAAGACGTGTAACCAGCTCACACGCTTTGTGCTGTGCCTCATACTTGGTATTAGTACCCAGCTTTTTCAAAGATGTTTCCTGTTACTGCTGACAGTTTGTTAACCACAAGGAGTCCAAGCACTTTCTGGCATCCTAGGTTAGATCCTGCCTCTGTCCCAAGCCACTGAGTGCCATGTTTTCTCAAAATGAACTTGTCAGAACAAACACTTTCTCTGTCAAACACTTCCCACACCAGTTCTTTCCCAGGGCATTACCACACACAGGGTTGCAGCACCTGAGACTGATGTACCTGGTCTTCTGCAGCTCAGCCCCCTTCAGCCTCTGCTCTTCAGCAGCGGCTTTACACGTCACAATTTTTGTTTTCTGCTTGGATTTCTTTTTCAAGCCTGATCAGCTTGCCCCTGCTTTTTGCTGTATGATAAGCAGTTGTACACTTAAGATCAACTCCAGGGTCAAAGTCTCTGATGATTACTGTAACTGCTGGTGTTAACTTTATTTCTACCTATTAGTGCCAAGTAAGGGAGCTTCCTCCTTTGCCTCTCATGTTGCCATTGACTATTTCCAGGTTCTCACACTGGCTTTTAATGAACCTCTTTTTTTCCTGAGCACAATAATAGTCATCCACAAATCTTTCCAGTGAGTGGTATGCAGGAGAACATGCTTTGAAAAATACCCAGAGTACAGGCAAAGTGTCTTACACACTGGATTAAGTTTGGTTTCTTTCTGAGCTAATTCTCAGCTCACTGAGTAGCAGGAATATTCACAGGTGTCACTGTAATGTGCTGATTCTTGGAGATCTGAAGTGATGTTTCTTTCTCGTAGCATGGGGACAGCATATATACCCTTATGCTAAAATAATGCAGTGCATCAGTGAGCTATTCTTTTTTGCAGAAATGAATATTGTTTATTAGATGAGGTATTTCTTCATCCCATATTTTCAGAATACAGTTATTTCCTTGGTGAATATGAGTAATTCACACATATCCCGCTACATTTCCTGTTTCATTCTAAGGCAAATGCTTGCAACATCCAGCCTAGAGGGTCTGGTCCCCAATGGGAAGCTGACATGACTTGAAATACCTACGTACCGAGAAAAATGTAAAAAATTTGTAAATATTGCTGTTGTTATTGGCAAAACTCGGACTCACTTAGACTGGAAAAGATCATCAAGTCCAAACATTAACCCAGCACTGCCAAGGCCACCACTAAACCATGTCCTCAAGCACAACATCCACACATTTTAAACCCCTCCAGAGATAGTGGCTCCACCACTGCTATGCAGAGCCTGTTCCAATGCTTGATAACCCTTTCTTGTGAGGAATTTCTTCCTAATATCTAATCCAAACCTTCCCTGACACAACTTGAGGTCATTTTCTCTTGCCCTATTGCTTGCTACTTGGGAGAGGAAACTGACCCTCACATTGTTACAGCATCCTTTTGGGTAGTTGTGGAGAGCAAAAGGTCCCCCCAAGACTCCTTTTCTCCAGGATAAACACCTCCAGCTCCCTCTCCACAGCAAATCTTGTTTTAAGATGCTATTAAACACTGATACAGCAGACTGGAGTAGGTTACAAAATAGGAGAAAGCTTAAATATGTAGGGATATTTTATAACTTCATCACAGGATAATTTAAAGCACAGGGCAAGCAGCAGTGAGTAAAGATTTAGGGCTGTAATTTTTGCATAGCATTTAGTCATATATTAAATGTTTACAATATACTTCTCTCCCAGAACCCAGGCTACAGGGAAGAATATTCTACTTTTCTGGAAAGTGCTTGTCTGAGCCATAGAACAGGTCAGGAGGTGCTTATTTGCCCTCTATGTAAAGATTGCAATGCTTGCTAGGAGGGGCAGGTGGGAAGGACAGACTGTATCTGTCTAGACCAGTCAGATACAACCCCAGGTGATGACTGGTGGTAGTAAATAAATAAGCAGAGTCCTGGAATTTGTTCCCAATACTGAATAAGTTGTGAAATGGGCACTAAAGCAGGAGCTGTGTGTGCCCATAAACAAGCTCACCTATGAAGAGAATTGTGTGCAGAGATTTGCTTGCAGCTGTGATTCAGCCGTGCACAGGAGGTGGGGAGTGGTTGTGATGCCTCACACACACTCTTGCCTCCAGTTCTCTCGCTACCTGTGGTGGCCTTTCAAGTAGATTTACTTCCTAAATAAAAAATACTGGACAGTAAATGTAAATTGCAGTAATAAAGAAATTTACTTGTTCCTGTTGTGTTTACTATAGACCTTGAATAAGAATAGCCATACATTTAGAAAGCCTGACTGCTCCCTAAATTGTGAGAATTATGGATTCTATTGGATGCTGAATACTGCAAATCAGGGCAAGTATTTCTTATAAATGTTCAAGGGTTGGAAAGAACACAGACTCTTTTCTTTCCATTTGATCTGTAAACTCAGATGTAGCCCATTCTGTCACAGCATATGCAACTACTTCTTTGTTGGAGGGACAACATAATCAGGTCTTTCTCACCCCACAGTGTGACTGAAGGACCCATCAAGCTGCACCTGGATGTAGCAGCAGGCTTGGTCACTTCAGCAGCCCTGAACCGCTCCCCAACATGATGTATGCTTGAAAGGGAAACTCTGCAACCAGGGTCCAGACCTGATTGTTTCCTACTCAGTGCTGTCCTGCAGAAAGGTATGCTGCTATTTGAAACCCTTGTCACTGCAGCAATGTGCATGTGTTATAACCACCCTCTCTACTTTTCATCTGTTTGTCACCAGCTGGCTGTTGTTGATGATTTATAGGATTAGATTTCAGACCTCATTAACCAACATAAGAGCATCTATGTGCTAATTTCATCCTGTCAAATATTATTTGTAATAAACATGCTGGTAGTTTCACCCAGTGGGGTTTATTGACTAAAACAGCGATGAGGCAGTGCCCACACACTGATCTGGTGGGTCTGTCATTAGTGAGCAGGCTGGTTGGTACAGCCCTATGTGCTCCTGGAGCCCTGCTCAGCATTTGTCAGATGAGAGAGCCCCATTCAGCAATCCCTGCTACTGTCAATGGAATGGTAGCACTTAGAGCCCTCCCTTTCCCTGGTAATTTCCAGCATCTTTTAAAGCATACTCATAACGCAGCCCCATACGTGGGTATTTTCTTTTTATCTGAAAGCTCATGCCAGCATTCGTAGCTTAGGCAACAAAATGTTATTTATTTCAAGAGTCTGAGGTACCATCTGTTAGCAAAGCAAGGAAAATAGAAGTATCTGAAGGCACAGCTGGTCCCATGGCTTCTGGCTTTGGGTGCTGGTACCGCAATTTTCTTTCAGTAATGCTCCACACTTGCTCCAAACTATGGAGTGCTTGGAGGTGACACTGAACCTGCCTGATGTTCTCCATGCCGCCCAAGTCCACCTCCAGTGTATAGTTTCTAGACAAGATTCAAGAAGCAAGTCAAGGTTATTAATCCCACATCCCTGCTTAGGGCAAATCACTGTTGCCAGGAAAAGTTCCATTAAAGCAGTGCTTGTCTTACAGCCAACACCAGGGAGTCCAAAATCAGTGAGTAGAAACTCCAGGGAGCAACAAGGCCACAGGACAGGCTCTGCTCTTCTTACCAGCTGGTCAGTGAGGCTGGATGCTGAGAGCATCCCTGACAGCTTAGGAAGGGACTGTATTTTTCTCTACTCCAGAATAGCTACAGTCCATATGGCTTTGTGACATTTGTAAAACTAGAAGACAATCCAGATTCTCTGCAGTGGGTGTGCTGGGGTCCAAGAAAGAAGGCGGTGATGGAGAAGGCTGTTCATGCAGGGCCAGGGATATATGAGGTGCCTGTGAGACCCAGCCTGTGCCTGTAAAGCCATAGGGGAAAGGTTCCTGGAGAGAGCTGTCTCCTCTCCAGCCTGCTGCTGGTAATTCTCAGAGCAGGAGCACCTCCACCACATCTCACACTCCCACTTGCTCTGGGCACAGAGCAAGGAATGGGCATCTGAGTACCAGGGATTTGTTACAGGACTCAACACTTGTACCTGGGATGCCTGGGATGCTTGTTACAAAGACAGAGTGTTGGTGCTATATAAATAACAATGAATCCTGCTGGAATAGCAATTCTGTGGTAAGGCCAATTCCCCATATTTAGAAAAAATGAGTTCTATGTATTTATTAAAGGCTGTAACTGCTGTGGTGAGGATTGATACCGCTGGTACCCATTTAGATGAACAGATGGTGTTCCTCCTGTGTTTTGTTACTGCTGTCACAGATGGGGAGAGCTCCAGTTTGAGGAAAGCCCTGTTTGGCAAGTGTCACCTGCTGGGGGTTGAGATGAGGAAAGCAGCCTGGACGTCAGGTCCTTGCAATCTCCATCCCAGAGCCCATGATCACTGACATGGCTGGGCACTCTGCAAGCATCCCCAGTAGACAGGGCAAAGCTAGCTTAAGAGGAAGGTGTCACAAACCTTCTGTGCTAGTCTTTAACACCTCTGGTGTTCCTCCACAGCTCAGATTTACAGAGAGAGGGAGGCTTTTTAAATGGTTCTTCCCCAACATGGTGCATGCTCCACCTGCGGGGCAGAGTGTGTGGCACCAATCCTGCTCACTCCATCTCAGCAGAGCCCAGTGGGACCCAGCTGGTTGCTGCTCCAGTGAGAGCAGCCTTGCGTTGCCCCTGCTGTTCCTGCACCTTGGCATCCACCCACAAGACCTGGCTACACTGCCCTGGGTTTTCCCAGATACTAACACTTATGGCACCTCCATCCTGAAGAAAATCTGTGCCTGGGCCCTTAACTTGCAGACCAGGTAGGCTGAGCTTTTGTAATGCAAAGACACACGTGGCTTTTATCTGAGCAGACTTGTTTTAGAGTATCCAGAGCTTCTGTGGATTGCATTTGGAAGGGAGGTTTTTGAAGTAATTTCCAGGTTCCTTTCCATTTCGCTCCCTGGGCAGCTCTAAAAGCTTTGTTTGGCACATCATAAAAGCTCTTGGGTGGTTTGGCAACCAGATGAGCAACCGGTTGTCTTGTCCCAGTAGCCAGGCCTCCATTACCAGCTCCCAGCTTAAGCTCCTGTGCTGGCTGGGCACATCTCCTGTCGCTCACTGAAGCTGTCACATTGCCAGAAAAATGTTTCAGCAGCTGCAGTCTGACTCAAACTGCTCTTAAAATCCCATTTACAGGATTTCCTCCCTGCTTTGCAGGGAGACAGTCCTAAGCAATGTGCATAGCTGCTTGACAGGCTCTTCTGACAGCTTTAGCAGTGAAACACGCCAGGAAAAGGGCAGGATGGCCCGTGATCCTTAAATGTTCTTGTTCCTCTGTACTTGCCATTGATTCTACAGCTCAATTTCCCAGCAAGACTAAGTCTAAATAATTTACAGGCAGGGATCTTTCCTGTTCTGAAAAGCTTCTTAATAGATTTGTAACTTGAAGGAACATTTTCAGTTTTTATAATGATAGAAAAAAGTTCTTGAGATGATCACCAATACCAGCACTTCTCCTAAGGTCACAAGCCTAAACCTGTTCAAGATTTATTTTTATTTCTACTTTATATACAATTTGAACGCATAACCAAAATAATGAGAATGAAATTTAGAAGAATTGAAGGAAATAGGCTTTGCTTCTACAAAAGCCTGTTAATGAGCAGATTATTGATATTCACTTTAGGAATGGGCCTTGGAAAGTTCAGTAATAGGATTTCTATTTTAACTCTACTGCCTTGAAGCTTAATTTACCTCTGCAGCATCTTCAGTTTTCAGATGAACAAGCAGTGAAGAGGCTGTCCTTTGTTGGGAAATGCTTCAGCCTGTTTCTGCATGGTGACAGAGGGACACACAGGCTCCTCACAGGGACACTTTGTCCCTGCACTAAAATCCAAACTTCCGCCCTGCTCTGAGCTGGACATGCAGGTGCTCAGGGATGCTCATAGGGCTCAGTTACAGCTTGCCAGCTCTTGGACCTGTAGGAATCTATTTTCATAGATTTTTTTATTTCATAGCTGAATGGAAGTATAATTTTTTCCTTTTTTTTTTTTTTTTTATTTTCCTGAAAAGGTTTACTAACCATTTTTAAGGAAAGACCTGTCTGCCCCTCCATCACATCCAGAGGTCCCTGCTCTTTGCTAGCTATGTGCCACACTGTGGGCACTGAACCCAGGCACAAAGCCTCTGTGACACTTGCTGACCAAACCAGTGACCTCCAGGCAGCTGCTTTTAGCGGGCTTTGCCAGGGCCAGCCGGGTGTGGTGCCAGTGCCTCCCACAGTGTCCAGAGCGGGATGCGTGTCCCAAACTGCAGTTCCCACTCTTGCCTTCTCACGTTTCCCAAATGTCCCCATCACTTAACCAAGGCAATTTAAAGAGTAACACTCAGATGATTCTCAGTACCATCTGCCTAAACACTGCTTTTTCTAGAAAGTCAATTAAGCTATAGTGCTTCTTTGCGGAGAATGATGGCTGCACTCAGATGAGAAATGCACTTGATAATTTAATAGGCATTTTGTCTTTTTCCTAACAAGCTGTGTTGATTTCTGAGAGGTCTGTTATTCACTAAGGGAGGAAAATGTATGAACTGAAGTAAAACACAGAATATTCATTAATGTGAAGGATGTTTAATCTATGCAAACTAAAAATAAAGCTTGTGAGCTATTTGGATTATTGGCATTTCCTAAATTTCTTTATCATTCAAATGTCGGGATGGTGTGTGGGGAAAATGGCAGCTCTTTAAATTAAAAAGAGTTGTTTTGAAATAATGGGAATAATAATGTTTCGACTTTTGAAGTAAGAAAAAGAATATTTTCAAGGTCAAAGTCAAAATGTTCAATAATTTTTTAGGCCTCCGGTTTGAATGAATCAGTCCCAGGCTGCAAGAGGATTTTTGACATTTCAGTTCACAGGAGTTTTTGATTGTCCTTGGTGCAGGAATATGGAACATTTTCAAAGTCTCAAATACAATATGATTGGAAAAGTCTTTTCTACTCAGCCCTGGTAAAACTCCCTGAGAAGGGAGTGGAGGTATAGGCTCCCTGTCAGAGCACGGGAAGTCTGCTAAATCAGCACCTCCATACTCTTTCTCTTAGAAAATGCTCTTTCCTCCAAACTGAATGCTGGAGGGAAGAGCAGGAGACAAAATTACACTGTCCCATGCTGGCTGGTAACTCTGTGGTGCTTCTGGGGCACAGAAGGTCTGAATTTAAGTATTCCTCTGGTTTGGATCTGCTTTATGCAAAGCACAAGCACTGCCACTTCCCAGGATCTCTCTACTCATTGCTTGCAGGCAGACTCTTAGGAGAATGTGACTTTATTAATGATTTAAGCCTTGTGGGATGGAGAGTGACACCAGGTGAGTGATGGGCAGAGTGTGGGTGAGCTGTGGGGAAAGGAAGAGCCTGAGAATGAGCCACATCAGGAGGTGACCGAGGCAGGGCCATGGCAGGAATCAAAAGAAAGAGCCAGGATGAGGATAACCACAGGTTTACATCTGGCAAGCCTTTGTTTGCCTCATCCTGTTTTCCTAATAAAAGTTAAATATGGAAAATAGCATGTCATCTATATGGGGGCAAATTTTTGTATTTACTGTAAATCCACCTGTGCAGCTGGTAGTTGGTCCCAGCATGGTTGCAGGGCTGGAGACACCTTGGTTTGGTGTCTGCTACTCACCAGAACTGAAATCCTGCAAAAAGAAAGCAGCCTGTCATTCCTCTGCCACAGCACCCTTTTACCAGTAATGCAGGGTTCAAGATGTCCCAGGACAAGTGATGGGAACCTGCTTGTCCCAGGACTGCTCCTTGATAATTCCTGCCATTTTACCAAACATCCCTTTGCTTTGCTTTCCCTTGCCAGGAGGTTTTCCCTGGCAGAGGGCTGGGAAAGGCCCAGTAATCCAGTGGGCTGTGGCACAGTTAGTAAAAGAGCAAACTTCACAAAGGACACCAGGTTTTAGGATGCTTTCAGTTAACTTGAGAGCAGTGTAAGGTTTATGTAGCACTTAATAATGTGATATAGGCTCCTTACAGGTTTACTGGTCTCTATATTCTTGAAGTTACAGTTCTTCCTACTGAGTTGAGAGCTCTGAATATAATGTCCTGAGACTGAGCGCCGAGGCTTTTTGAAAGTGAGTGTATGTAAATGCCAGAGAGGAACAGAGATTAAAACTGCTGAGATTACGTCTGAAGCAAGAGCAAACAGACACATTTCATGTTTAGGACAGTGAAGAAATGCAAAGTGGCCATCTGCCAAAGGTTCGTGTGAGCTCTCAAACGGTACTGTGAGATAAAACAATATTGTAATTTAACCAGAGGGTGAGTAATGCTGCTTCTGGCAGCTGCACAGGGTCTGGAAATATTTGCACAGCCTACACCTACGGATCTTCTCAGGATCCTGTTGGCAGTGCTCCTATGGAAAGGTCAGGTCCTGGTACCTGGGCAGGGACACAGCTGCTGGGTTCTGGGGCTTAAAGGATCAATGTTGTTCTGGTGTTGACAGAGATTCCTTACCTGAGCAACACCCAACAGAAGCTCCTGGAACAACCCCAAATACCCTTTAATTGAAATGTATGATTTGTTTTTGGAAAAATCCAACTTATTAAATTACTGCAATGGTTGAGGTGAGGACTGAATGAAATGGAGCTGCTTCCTTTGATTCAAACTGTAAATTAGTTTTGGAACAGGTTTGAACCTTGTGGCTGGATGGGACTAAACCCTCAGTCCCTTTGCTGGTGTGCACCATTGGGCACCACGGGACTTTGTGCTGAGCTTGCTTGCATCACATGTTTTTCATCTGCTTTTTATATGGCAAACCCTCTCCCTGCTCCTCCCCTTCCTATCTGGGAAATTACAGCTTTGGGTTTAGGTAGAGGCTGTAATTCCCCTGTTCCCAAAAGGCCCCCCTGAAACGTGTACACCATTCAAGCATTGCTTTAAGACGTCCCTTCCCAGGCGCAGCCACAGCTCAAGGCCAACTTGGCACAACTGTAATTCCGAGTGATTAAAATTTATGGTGGCTAATCGGTCGGAAAGCATATGTTAGAGCAGCGTTCGGCTGATCAAGTGCATTATCTGATAACTGCTGGTAACTCTGCTGTGTGATCTACAGCCTGATTCCCAGGGGAAGGTTTTTAACCTGCAGCAGCTTATGAGACTAGAAAGAAATAATAAAACCTAGTGTAGACTTAGGGGGAAAAGATAAAAGTTATTGAAAAGCAGTTGATGAAATGGGTGAAATGTTACAGCAACAGCAGTAATCAAGAGCCCTGCTAAACCTTGCTGTGTGACCTTGGCTGGGAGCAGATATGGAATACGGGTGTCCAGCTCAGGCTAGCAAAAATGCAGGCAAACGAGGAGATAAAATAGCAGTGTTTCAAAACTGATCCTGTTCAAGGGTACCAGAAGGGATTTCCAAGGCAAATTTTTTTTCAGAATTTAATTAAAGTGCCTTGAAATTTCTGGGAAGCGAGAAATTGCTTGGCAGGATTGTTGGATTTTGGCTCAGTGAAGGCTGAAGAGCAAGCCCTTGCTGGTGGCCAGGCAGTGGAAATGTGCTTGGCTGGGTCTCACTTTGGGAAGTCTGAGGATTGCCATCAGCAATGCTGGCATCCCAGGCATGGAGGAGGAATAGTAGGAGGTAGAGATCAGCAGCCAGGCATAGACAGGCATAGACATTGCCTTGGGTGCTGAGGAAGCTTCCTCTTTCTCACCCTGCTCAGAAGCCATGTAAGGTTGCTTTGACTCATGTCAAAGATGTTCTGGAGATGATGTTAGTAATCCAATCTGGTCATAGCCTGTCTGTGGGAAGTATCAAACAGTTTATGCACTTTTCCTCCAGCCTGCCATGCTGTTATTTATGTTCCCATTCCTGCTGCTGTGTGAGGAGAGGCTGGACTCGGTGCTGCTCCAACCACACACAGCGAGGACAGGACAGTATGGCCTTTCCATCCCTCCTGCCACCTATTTGCTGCTGTCGTGGTCCCTTAAGCAGGTGTTTGTTGGGTCAGGCTGCAGTTTACCCAGGGTTTCATTCAGCTGTGGCCCATGCAGTGCCAGCCCGAGGCTGAGGGACTCATTTCCCACCTTCAGGCAATGAATCCAGCAGAATTTTGCCATTGCTGGTCACTGTGTCTCATCGAGGATTGCTGTGGTAGCTTTGCTTTAGAAAGAGGAAATGTGCTGATGAGTTAGGATCAGTGCCAGATTCCCAAAAGGACTTGTCCTTTTTTTTTAATAAGGTGGTTTTTTTTGTAACCTCCCCATCATTTCTCATAAGCTCTTGTGCTGTCAAAGCTGCACTTGGCTATCTTTCTCATTTTCCATCTGCTTATGAAAAGGGCTTATGAGAGATGAATGTATAAGAGGAGATTCTGTTGAAGATGGGTGTCTTGTGAAATCAATGGGGGTTCCCATCTGGCTTTCTTTGGATTTTTTTTGTTGGGTTTTCCAAAATAATGTTTCTCAAATGGGGAGCACACCTTGGCACACATGTATGGCCCAGGTTCCTTTCCAAAGGGGGCTTGGGGTGGAGGTCAGGAGGGTTGTCATGGTGAAAACTGAGGTAGCAAAGCAAGGTTTATCCCATAAATTTAATTTTCTATCCTTTCTTGTGTCTACTGGAACTGAACCTGTACTGCTGAATGGGAACACAGTGCTGCTGCCTAGGTGTGATCACATTAGTCAATCTTTTCAGCAAGCTTTTTTCAAAAGGCTTAAGTGTGATATCAAAAGTATTCATCTTTAAATTTGATCTGAATGCTTGATCATGCTAAACTGGACACCCTTGTTCAAATCTGTCCCAAACAGTCCTGTGAAAGGCAGAAATTACCCAGCAGATCACCCTTACCATGCCTGCCTTGGAGTGATTTGTTACAGCAAAATGAAACTGTCCAAAAGTAATAAATTAAAAAAGAAACCCTCTTCATCAGTGCAAAGATAATGTAGCCTGTAATTTATTATGGCAGTGACAAAGAAGTCTATTGCAAGCACCTAACTTTTGGAGTCAGTAGAGAATTCCTTCAGCTTTTGTTCTCTTCCTTCTTGCAAGACTGGCATAGATATATTGGCTGTACCTTCTAGAGCCAGATCCCACAATGACCAACAGGAGCTTTAGGCTCAGAGAGAAAGAAAAACCAGCTTATTTGTACCCATATTTATGGTAGCTGCCTCTGACAGTGTCCATGAGTGCTCACCAGTAAGGATGTATCCCAGTCAGGGATTCAAGACTGAGAGAGCCTCTTTCTTTACCTTGTTAAAGTGCAAATCTTTTCCAGATAAGTGAGAGGGACCTTGCAGTTCGTTGCAGCAGAGTTGGTGTCACAGAGTGCAGTGGTGATTTTGTTTGTCCATGGGCTGAGTGTGTTGTTGCAATCTTGTAACTCACACAGCATGTTCAAAACAGAGGGACTTCTGTGTATTCCTGCTTCAGGGTTCTCAGGGAATGACCATTCATCTGACTTAATTAAGGGGTAACTCAGCTAAACCTAAAAAGTGTTAGTCAAAAATATTTCTTAAAACTTTGTCTGGATAGGTTTATATATTTTTTCAGTTCTAGGAATAGCTCAAATAAAAAATGGAGCTTCTCAACCACTGTTTTTGTGTCTAAGGGTCTGAAATGTATTTCTTGTCCAAAAATAGCAATGAGCTTTATCAAGGACTGCAGTGCATTCAAAACAATTTCTGGTAGCCTTTCTAATGCAATATTCCTTTCCTTCTTCCTAATGTCCCAGACCCTTTGTCTGCTTGCCAGGCTGCCTTTTATCTCACTCTGCTTGGGAAGCTGCTTTGTCTTCCTGAAAGGGAAAACAAGCCCTGTGCCCTAAACCAGTCCTCTCAGCTCTGTCCTTGCTTGGCCCTCTGTGCTGAAATCCACTCCAAGACTCGCCTGCAGCCAGCTCGGGGCTATGGCAGGTGAGGACACTGCCACAGGCCTTGGGGGAGATGCTCTCACCAGAAAAGAGATCAAGCCCCACTCTCCTCTCTCACTCCCTGCACATCACCTACGCTCTCTCAGCAGCCCCTTGAGGCAAGGGGGGAAAAGCCTCCCAACCTCCAGGCTGGATGGAGCTATGCAACTGCCCAACCATGGGTAACTCAGATATCCAGATAGAAATAATGCCAGCTCCAACCATAAACTGCCCTTGAAATTTTAATTGGGTTGTTACACTGAAATGAAATGTGCTTTCTAGTTTTTAATGTGTTTATTAAGTTGGCATATATGATTTATTATGTCCTTAATTATTAATTTTCTTGTTCATAAGTGCCTGGATTTTTTTGTAAATTATGAGATAGGGAAGTGTAATGCTATCACAGAGGAGCCTTAAATGAAATGAAGGGTTTGGCTTTCTAATGCAATTTATATTTATGAGAAACTAATAGACGATAATTTTATATTATAAAAGTAATATAACTAATCCAAGATGATTTAAAGAATGGTGATTAGGTAGGTCTGATGTGAACTGATGTGAGCAGAAACTGATCAGCTGTAGGTTTTAGGTCCTAATTTTGCAAAACACTTTAAAACTCAGTTTTGTGGGTAGGGAGGTTGTCCTGAATTAGGTCCTAAGTTTGAAGAAAGTCACTGAGCATTGCTTAAGGCTACCTAATATTCTGTTTTCTATGGAGTAGGATTTGATCTAGGGCAAAATTGAACAGGGCATAAATTCAAGCACAATTTTTGCTTGGATTCATTCTCATGAAGCTTCATCTGCTGAGCATTTGCAGAAGATGTACGTCAAGAGTGTGGTGAGTAAGGCTGGATTAAATTGGTTTAAACCAAGTTCATAATTTCTGGTGGTCTTTTTACACCACTGTGGGGGAAAAGAAAGCTCAAGTAGTGGATCTAGTTGTAACAGGCACAGACCACCTTGAGCAGCAGCGAGTGTCATTCAACCAAAGAAAAGAACCAGTATTCTACCACTTCAGTAAGTTACAAGCACAGGGTACAATCAACATTTTTATTAATGCAGGTCAGAAGTTCTGAGCCTGCTTGTGATTGTACAGAAGTTACTCATACACTTTCAGAGCTCCTTACTCAGTGCTGTGTCTGACTGTGAAGTTTCATAATGAAGTCATTCTGAATTAAGAAGTCGTTGCAAGTAAGTAAAAGAAATCCATCTGAATCCCTTGCATTAAATGTTCTTTTAATTCACAGCAATTTAATTTTTGTACTACAGTGTGTGCTGTATGAGGACAGCAATGCTTTTATTCTGTAATACCAGTTCAAGGGGGGAAAAAGCAACAATATCTGAATCCCTATTTCAAACTACTTCCTGACAAATAAGCTTTCCCTAATATAAATAAAGGAGTTGTCAGAATTCATTTTTCTCAAATGTCAAGGTCAGCTAGAGGTTTTTAAATTAGTTCATGCCAAGAGAAATTAATGAACCAGTAAAAAGACAGGTACAGAGGTTTGGCTCTGTGAACATGTTGGTTAATCATGTGAGAGTCCCCTAAATATTCTTTTGATTACTTATTTTACTTTATTTCTTTATTCAATTTGAATAAATCTTAGTCACACCTCAGTTTGCTAGGAGACACATCCCCACTGGGGTCTTCTTGGAACCTTTTTTAATTTTATATTAAACAACTATAACGTTCTGTAACCAGTATGTGGAATAATCATAGCAGTTACGATGCAGATATTTTAGATACATCAGTATAGGTGTAACATAAAACAGAAATACAGGTTATAGGGTTTTTTTAAAGGAGAAATCTACTGAAATGAATGGGTAGCTCTGGTGGACTTTGCAAACGCTGTGGGGTGATAATTTCCCAAAGATTAACCCCAGATGCTGTCACAACTATTAAAACTTCCCACCCACACTCTGGAGGAAAGAGGAATAAGGATTCAGTTACAGGCATCCATGGAAACTTCATCATCTCAGAGCTCTGAGATCCCAACAGACCCAGACCGGGCAAGGAGCAGGCAGCCTCCCTGCCAAGAGCAGGGTCCTGGCCACCCACTGACAGCAGGAATAACTAGGGTCTCTTTCCTCAGCTAGCTCAGCCTTTCAGATTGATTTCTGATTCTGTGTCATCACCTTGATGTCTTTTCGTGGGTTGTTTGAACCTCATTGCCTCTCACTGGAGAGGCAACAGCAAATTTGCAGAGACTGTACAGCTTTTGCCTGAGGTTTTTCTGATGACGACTTCATGACTGGGCTCTCTCCTCTCCTGGTTTATTGCACTGCATTACTCTCAGTTTTCATCTGTGCACCAAAAAATCACAGGCACTGACTCATGAAAACACAGATTTCTTTTTCCTCTTCCAATTCCAGCTTTATTCTTTCAAAAGAGGGGAACTGAGGCTTTAAGTCAATAGCTTGACTACATCTAATGTGAATTGATGGTAGTCGCAAGCAGCTTAATACAGCATTTCAGCTCCTTCACTTCTGTTGTGAACTCAAGTACATTTTTCAAAGGGAATGTCCCCCAGGCATGGGCTGCTCTGCTGACGCCCCAACAGATGAGCTGATGCCTTTTGCTGTGAATCACAGCTGCCCCAGTTGTGCCAGGAGGGGGAGAGCCTGGCTGAGGATCACAGTGGTGTGAGAACGGCACATATACGAGTGCAAACTATGAGGACCCTCTTCCCACACCCTCGGGAAGGGGACATGGCCAGCACCTGGCCTGAGGGAGAGGCTGCCCTGCACAGCTCTCAGGAAAGGCAGCTCACGGGTGCAAAAGGCAAGAGGATGTTTTTCCTCTCCCAAACCTTCCTGTGCCTGGATGTGGCAGCCAGGGCTGGACCACTTAGCTGATAGACCTGGCCAGGGCTTCACCAGGTGAGGAGACCAAGTCCCTCCAGGGGATCCATTGCCATAGAGGGACACCCCCTCCCAGGGGCCCCCTGGTCCCTGCTTGTACTTCCAGCTCTTGCTCCTTCCCAATCAAAATTCCCACTAACCTCAGACTGCCGGGCCATTCAAAGCCTTGCAAAAGGCATGAGTTAAATAACCACGAGATCTGACCTCCCAGAGGAGGGCAGATAATTGAGCACTAATTGGAGCAACATTTTAAAAGCCATTATGGATTTTATTTGGAGTTCAGTAACTGCTTAAATGCCTGGCTGTAGGGCAAGAGGGTGATGCTTATCCTTACCAGATGGGTAAGGTGCTCTCTATGGGCAGTTGTGTTTGGACACTTTCTGGTTGTGTTTCTGAGGGCTAAAGGAGATACTTGTTCAGTGATAGCCTGGTTTTGAACACAGGCATTTTCTAATCAGGACTAAATTGCTGACAGCTTATTAGAACATGATGATCACACATTTGTTTCACTCATCACCAACACAACTGGCAGAACCAAAGCAGATAATTAGAGCCCATAATAAAACAAAGGCATTTACAGCAGGTACTACTAGAGGAGCAAGTGGAGCTCATTTCTAATCATAGAATCATAGATATATTAAAGTTGGGAGAGATCTTTAAATTCATCAAGTCCAGTCATCAACCCAGCACCACCACCATGTTCACCACTAAGCCATGTCCTAAAGTCCCATATTCACATATTTTTTTAACATTTCCAGGGATAGTTCCTTGACCACATAAGACACTGGAGTTATGGTCTCCCCCCTTATTAGATAAGGACAGCAGGCAAAAAAATCCCAAAACTACACCCTGTTGCATTCATCTGATCTATCCTCTCTTGGTGTTCCCTACAGGACATTTCTGCATTGCTTCACAGTTCAAAGAAAGCTGATCATCTCACAGAGATGTAAAAACATTTCCCGATTTAAGTAATTAAATTTTAAGATGACTGAAAGAAAGCAGAAAATTTCAGTGTGCAGAAACAACAACCAAAAAAAAATTGAGTGAAGAGATGGAAAAAAAAATTAATGCAAGGTACAGTTTTATTTATCTATCTAAGGGCAGCAGGCAAATACTGATGTCACTGATGTTCTGACTACAAAACATGGTGCAGTATGTGAAGGGTCAGTGAGCTGCTGGCCACTGACGGTGCCTGGAGTCACCCCTCTGCCCCATGGCCTGCCCCTGCCAGCACAGCTTACCACAGGGACAGACTCACCTTTTGGCCTCTTCCACTCCAGATCTTGGGAGCAGATACTTCTTTTGGAATATAAAGCTTACAGGGCTTCAATGTTTTCAGAGCCCAGGCCAGTGTTGTGCCCATTAGTCAGAGAAATATTTCTTCCTCCTCCAATATCCTGAATTGGCTTTTGGTCTCAGATCTTATGTCAGAGATTACAACTGGTTAATTCTATTGGTTTTCAGTAGTTCTCCCCCTGGCAGCATGTCCAACAGTGAATTGCCTAGTTATCTCTGCAGTAACTCACACCCTGACTCTGCTATGTTACTTTAAACCACAAAAAAAAAGCACAACCATAAAAAGAAAAAAATCACAGGAATGACAAAAACAACAAAAAAGTGGCTACATCCTTAGGAGCCCTGAGACCCATTACCTGAGGTGTGATTAACCACCTGATTTGTGCACTACTCAGCAAGGGCACTCAGGGAAGAATTAGCGTCCCGAGGAGAGCACAATAACATCTTAAATCTTGGCCCTGGCTAAGTAGCAACCTACATTAATATATAATAGTATAAGCTAAATCAAGGAACATAAATAGAAAGGACTACTTCCCATTGGCTTCCATGCAGATCCAGAAAAAATGAAATACATTTTCAAATTTGGAAAAAAAACTGAATTAAGATCAGCTGTGTCTTGAAAGGCATATTGTGCCTACTCATATTAATAACTGCTGGCTCTTACCTAGAATAAAACATATCCGGATTATTTTCTATTTATTCTATAATTGTGATAGAAAAAAATGAAGATAAATATATATACTTAATGTGCACCATTACACTGAATATCTCTGAACTCCGGGTCAGGTAACATGACAGCTGGTGATAGACTGAAAGTGTAGATTCTGGGGCTGATAGTTGTTCCATGAGAGAGTTATCATTTCCAATTTCAGCACTTTTCAGTAGAGATCATGTCAGGCTGGGGCTCTGACAGCAGGTGAGATGCACAGCTGTGTATGAAACAGGAAGGCGGGAATCTGGGCATGGTTTCGTGCATCCTGAGCTGAATCCACAGCTTGCAGTGACCTGCACTCATACTGTGACAGTGTGAGCAGGTTGGGTTCCACACTTGGCAATGCAAGAGCATGTGATGTTTTCTCGCTGATAAAAGCATGACTGAATGAACAGTTCTTGGTGAAACCCATTGCGGAAACCCCACTGAAGAGGGATTACTCGACAGAAAGATACTGCACAATCAAGCAAGTATTGCCTGAGACATGGTAAGAGGTGTTGTGCTGTATCCTCAGAGGAAGGGCTGGGTTCCTTCCCCATCCCTGTGAGAAAGACAGAGAACTAGTGAGACACACGGATTTTCAAGCAAATGCTCAATTGCAACATTGATGTTAACCTCTGATAGGTCCCCCAATGACTCCAAGTTGCCAGCCTCTTTCTCACTGCCTGCATGACTCACACCACTGCCCAAATTAGCCTAATTGGGACCCAGCCAATTCCCCAGATGCTCCTTGTTAAATTAGCTCCACTCAGGCAGGGGCAAGTGGAGGTTTGTGGCTGGTGAGGAGTTTGTGGTTGGTGAGCTCTGCTTGCTGGGCTGCAGTTGCCCTTTCTAGGGTATATTGCTAGTTTGAGCTACTCTATCCTGCCATTTTATAGAGGCACTTTAGGGGCTCCTGGCCAATCTGGGGTGCCTCTGACACTGCAAACTGTCCCACTTGCACAGCACCCTGGCTCCTCTGGATCAGCTCAGCCAGCAGCATCCAGTGCCTGGTGCCAAGAGAGATGGAGTGAGGGTAAGATCTGCCCCCAGATTCAGGTAGAAGGTAAGAAAAGGAAAGTTCAGGGCCCCGTGGGTATGCTTGTGGTGGGCAAGGTTGTGTCTTTCCAGCAATTTTCCAAGGGAGATGGCCTCAGTAGGTGGTTGGTGATTAGCTTTGCTCTCCCTGCTCTATCACAGGGCAGCCAGGTTCATTTCTGTGGATGGGCTGCTGCAGTGCTGGGGCAGGCTGTGTCTGCTCCAAGGCACATCCAGGCTCTGTGGGCTTTTTCTGTGCCCCCTGCCTGTGAGAATAGGGGCGCTTCTTGGCGCTTTCTCTCTGCAGTTAGAGGCAGTGCAATGAGGCCCATAAAGCCTTCCTGGTTATCTGCCTTTGTGGTCTGTGTGCATCTGGAGTGAATTCAGCTGCAAATAGATGGACCATGGAGTCCTTGGAGTTTAATTTGAGATTGTCACCCAGAGGTATTGGAGTAATTATCTTTCTAAATCTGTGTGTTTTGACAATGTAAAAAACAATTTGGAGTCAAAGAGGGGTCATTGACTTGTTTTATTCTTGTTGAAGAATGACAAATTATTACACCAACAGTGTGCCAAGGTTGATGGTAAGCACAGAAATGTGTCATTTCTCTGTCCTGCCTGGAATGAAGTCTTCACCCTTGTGAGCTCTGGGTTCACTTTATTGAAATACAAGCAGCATGAAAAAGCAAATAGGAGATCTGCACTAGCTGTGCACTAGTTTTGCAAAAAGACAGGTGGAAAGCAAAATGCAGGTGAGAGAACAGCTGAACTAGCTCAGCGTGTGAAGAGGCTCATTGCTTTGCTGTGCGATGGTGGATGACAGAGAAGGTGAGAGAACAAGGGTGCCTGAACAGGGCTAGGGATTGATTTGGCTGTAGAAAGTGTGTTTGCAAAGGCTAATCTCTGAAAGTAATTGGCATGATCAAATCCAGCTCTCAATTCATGTACAGTCAGGCTATTGCCTAGTATATCCTGCCCATCTCACTTAACATCCAAGAGCTAGCAGCAGTTTGTGCCAGGAATATGGGATGACTCATTTGAGCTGTTTTGTTTGAAGAAATCAGGCCCCTGATTGCACTGGTTATTCTGAAACCTTTCTCTCTCTCACTGAGAAGAGCAAAGTATGACAAGAAGATGTGGAAGGTTTTTTTTAGTATGCAAATAATGTCCTTCACTAAGTTTATTCTTTGTCTGAGTAGAGGCGAAGGGTGCCCTCCCTGCTCTGACAAAAGGTGATACAGGACATGCACACCAGGCAGGAGGTTGTTCTTAGGCTGGCTATTCTTGTCTAATATATCATCATGGGACTGCTGGGGTGAGCAGGCACCCCTGGAGATCAGAAGGTCCAGCTCTGCTGGCAGCAGAACCAGCCAGAGCAGGCTGTCCAATGCCAGCCCCACTTGTGTTTTGAGTATGTCCAAGGACAGAGACTTCTCTGGGCAACCTCCTTCTTGTGTTTGACTATCCTAAAAAAAAAAAAAACCAAACAAAAAAAAGCCCAAAAACCAAACCCACCCCTAAAAAACCCCAACAAAACAAAAACCGAAAAGCTTTAACTTTTTGCCTGTATTGCCCATATTTCAATTTTGTCCTGTTACTGTGCTCAGAAGAGTCCATGGAGCAGAGTTCTTTGCTGTTGCTCCATCAGGTATAAGATCCCCAGAGAGACATCTCAAGCCTGGATGTATTTTTATCTTTTCCAGAATATGTGGTCCAGCTGCCAAACTTGTGAAAACACAGATTGTTATATGCATCTTTTCCTCTCGCATCCCCCAACACCACATTTTTATTGGTCTGTTCTTGCCAGCTGTTTCTCTATTTGCCATCATCCTCTTCTGGAGGACTGGATGTTTTCCCTGGATGCCAGTCAGCCTCTTTTGCCCTTCACATTACCCTCTTTCCTATGGCATGCTGGCTCCCAGGCTGGAGGGCGGTAGTGGTTTGGTGAACTGCCTCAAGTTTGGTACCCACAAGGTGGCCAGACCTTGGGCCAGGAATGGAGGGGTTTTTTCCTGAGGAGAAAAAAGGAGATTAACTTGACTCTCCCTAGTACATATGTTCACTAAGGCAGCAGCTGTAGAGCTGCCAGGAGGAACTCAGGAGAAAAGTGAAATAAGTGGGTTTGGGTTTTGGTTTTTTCTGTTTTCTAATAGGAGACATTCTTCATCTAGCACAGTAAACTGCTAAGCCTCTAGGTCATAAACAAAATAAATAGTTTAAATAATAAAATGATCCTTTTGGACCAGGCACAGAGTTGGCATTGCAGCCCTGCTTCTCCCGAGAGCTCAGCGTGTGCCCTGGAGCTGGAACTTACAGAGCTCCATTACTCCAACAAGTGCTCAGAGCAGGAACTGGCCCTTGAAAATAGTCGTGGAAAACAGGGTTGGAGCTGGCAGACTCAGCCAGGCAGGATGTGCTCCTTCCAGGCTGAACCCTGTGAGTAGATGGGGCAGGATGGGTTAGGAACCACCTGGAGATATCCAGTGTCCAAGTGTGTTCTTCCCTAGCAGAGTACTGTTCACAGCTCCATGTCCTCCACAGCTCCTTCTGCTGTGGTCAGAGCGAGAAAGTGGGCAGAGGTTCAGGACTTCACAATCATGTTCCTTTAGAGCTGCAGAATCTTTATTTAGACAGGGACTTCGAGATAGAACCTGAAAATATACAGGTTTTATCCTTTCATATCTGATTGTTTTCTTTTCCTTCACAAACAAACATTCTCTCTTACATGTAAACACCAATATTTCCTTCAATAAACTTCCAGCAGAGGTCTGAAACAGCTGTGTGTCTCCAGAAAGTCACATTATTTGAATAATTTCTGCTTCAGATGGGCATTTAGGAAACAAAGTTGTCTGTGAGTAAAGCGCCTCTTCTTTTCTCCATGAAAAAACCAGTACTTTAAAGATTAAGACTCTCAAAGATTCATGCTTTTTTTACTGCTGCACTTATACTGCATTCATATTTCTACTAGAAATGACAATTCTGTGTTTAAGAGGTTGGCAGATTGTATTGAGAGAAATGTTGATGTTGCAAACTGCACAGAGCAAGTAGGAAATGAATCTCTAAACCAAGGATAGTTGATGGAGTTTTAATATGTGTTGTGGGGTGGGAAAAGCATAACATTTCATAACTGTTTTGAGAAGCAAAATATCCAGAAAGGTTTTAGTTTCAAAGGGACCCTCTTTGTGATTGGCACACCCATCAAAACCACCCACTATTACCTGGCTGAAGGCTTGTGCTCAGAATCATAGAATCATTTAGGTCAGAAAAGACCTTCAAGTCCAACCATTGATCCAGCACTGCCATGCCCACCACTAACCCATGTCCCAAGTTGCCACATCTACATGTCTGTTAAATCCCCCCAGGGATGGTCACTCTACCACTGCCCTGGGCAGCCCGTTCCAGTGCTTGACAACCCTTTTGGTGAAGAACTTCTTATATCCAATCTAATCCCCTGGCACAACTTGGGGCATTTCCTCTTGTGCTATTGCTTGTTACTTGGGAGAAGAGGCCAACCATCTCTGGGCTACAACCTCCTTTGGGGTAATTGTAGAGAAATAAAGTCCCTCTGAGCCTTCTTTTTCTCCAGCCTGAGCCCCCCATCTCCTTTAGCTGCTCCTCATCAGGCTTGTGCTCCAGACCCTTCAATTGGAGCTTTCTGAATTCATGACAGCATTTTTATCACAGTGAGCAGGAACCTTCCTGATAGAGGCTTTTGGCTGTAAGGTCCTCCATCCTCTCTGATATATGTGATGTGTGCACCACTTGCATTATGTTGAATGAAGCCCTTCCTTATCACAGCAGCTGCTCTGGATTTCTGTTTTGGGGATTTTGTAATTGTTTGAAGCATCTCTCTGTAATCCTATATCATCAAGCACACTGATCTGGTTTTTTGCTTATTAGCTTAACATATCCTGCAGGTGGGTGTCTTTATTTCCTTGCAAGTCAGGCTGGAACCGCCAAGCTTCTCCTTCCCTGTTTGTGGCTGCTATAACCAAGAAGAAATAAATTTTGCCCACTCTAACAGCCATGACCTTTTCAATCTCAAGTGCTTGTACTGAATTCCATTTGAGTTAGCAATTTTTCCTCCAGCACCCAGAAAAAACCTCTTTGCCCTACAAATAACTTTCACAAACACAAAGACTCGTGGCTAATCAGGCAGGAGAAATGTCTGGCATTTGGTGAGACTCGTTAAGCTGGTGGCTCTCGACATGTGCACTTCTGTTAAAGGGCACCAGGGAAGGAGGTGAGATGGTATTTGCAACCAGCCTCTTCCACTGCAGGAACATTTGGGACAGGGAGGTGATTGATCAGTAGAGCTTAAGCAGCACTTAATTTGCTGCTATTGATCTTCCAGCAGAGGCACCAGGTACTGTGATCCCACACCAGGCTGTTTGACCAAGATAAAAGGTGCTTACTTCTAATTTCCTTTGCTAACAGCATGGCTGAGCTTATTGTGGTGGAGAAACCCACCCCACAGCATTTGGGAAGAAGGCAAGGAGAATCCCTTGGTTTTCAGGATGAGTGGACAGTGAGATGGAATGAGAACTGGCTGGAGAGCAGATCCCAGAGGGTCATAATCAGCGGCACAGAGCTTAGTTGGGGGACTGTCACCAGTGGTGTCCCCCAACGTTCAAAACTGGGCCCAGTGCTGTTTAGCTCATTCATCAATGACTTGGGTGAAGGGTGGATGTCTCCTCAGCAGCTTTGCTGACAACACAAAGCTGGGAGGAGTGGCTGATACCCCAGAGGGCTGTGCAGCCCTTCAGAGGGACCTTGACAGGCTGGAGAGATGGGCAGAAAACTGTCTGAAGTTCAGCAGAGGGAAATGGAATAAACCCACCCACCAGTACAGGTTGGGGCTGACCTGCAGAGTTTGACTTGTACCAGGATAACTGGAAAGTGGACTGGAGACCAAGAGGAAGTTGAACCAGTGTTTGGCTGGTGGGCAGTTGGCTTGACAGGGGGAGCTGAAGCCAGCCGAGGCACCCCCTCTGTCCTAAGCTGGCTGAGACACTCCATGTTTGTTTTTGTAGCCTTAAACAGGAAAAAAAGACTAGTTATTGTGAGAAACGTGCCATATGCTGTTGCATATGGCTGAAACATCTGCATATGTACCCAGGGATCCGATATATGTGATGAGCTTCTGTTGCAAATCTAACAGTGAAGGAATTATCTTTTGGAATTTTTTATTTGTTTTTTTTTAAGCTATCTCTACGGCTCTTTGAAGGAAGTCAACCTCCAGACTTTGTCTTCATGGGATTTCATGGAGCCTGCAGGGTCCATTCTAAGAGCTACCAATACTTCTGGCATCCCTGGGGATGTCTGAAAGGTGAGTGAGGTGTCCAAAACTCTTCCATTAACCACTGCTACCAAGCAAGCAGCAGAGTGAAATAGATTCAAACTAAAATTATTCAAACAACCTAAACAGATGTTTTTGCACCTTCCATCATGCTTTTTGTCCCTGGCTGATTCCTATGACTTAGGAAAGCAGTAGAATATAAAGAAATCATAGTGTACTGTGCTTCCAGTGGTGACATTGTTAAGGTAAAGAATTTAATAGAGTGACAAAAATAAGATTGACTACAAAGTCCGTGTTCGTAGCAGTTGAGATGAAATGGAACAAAGAATGCTGCTCCTCATGCTTAAAGGTGTCACTGGTAGCCCAGCTGACTAGTTAATCCAGGACATCCAGATGTAGTGACCACAGAAGATGTGTTCATTGTATATGAAAATCCTTCTGCTTTCCTCAAAGTTACAGTGTCTTCATCAAGAAGGATTTTATGAAACACTGATTTTGTGTTGTGTTCGTACAGCACCCAGCATTAGGGAATCTCCCATCCTGGCAAAAGTTGTTAGACAAAAAGGATTAGGGAAAATACCACATATCGGGGAATAAAGTAATATTTGTCTGGTTTCCCACTGAGCTAGAAGGATGCCAGGGGATCCGAGGCCCAAAGTGCTTCCCCTGTATAATGAGGGAGAGCTTTTCACAGAAAACAAGAAGTTCCAGCTCATTCAGCAGTTGAACTTTATGGTGCAAAATTCTCAATCACATGTAAGTTACCCCAAACTTTTAAGGCAGAAGTCATAGAATCGCAGAATTAGTTAGGCTGGAAAAGAGCTCTAAGATGATCAAGTTCAGCTGTTAATGCAGCACTGCCTTGCTCACCACTAAACCATCTCTCTAAGCTCCCCATGCACAATCTTTGCATGGATCTTTGTTTTCTCTACTTCTCAGGTGGAAGCACTGAGCACCTTTGTGCATTTGAGTCCCTTAAACTTGCAGGTCTTGCACTTGCTGCAGGGAATTGCCTGTGGGCTCAGATGGGACAAAAGGGTGATGAGGAGATTGGAGGCATTTCCAAGTCCCTGAAATGCTCCACTTGTACCAGTGCCTATGCAGAGGGAAACAGTGAATGAATTCTCCTCATAATGGCAATACTTACTTCTTAATTCAGTATTAAAATTATCTATTTCAATATGGAATCAACACTTAAGAAAAATCAATGAAAAATAGATTGTAAAACCATTTGATTTGTGGATGGTCTTGGGTGACAACTACTGAAAAATGGGAGTAAGAGCCCAGACTGAAGCCCTGTGCTTCAAAATAACACAAAGTAAAAAATAATATATCATCAGTTCATTCAGTATTGCTTGCAACCTGCTCTTATGTGCCAGAGATATGAGAACATATGATTCCTACAGAAGGTTTCTTGGATGGCAAAAATTCCTAGATACTGCTTGAATTATGTGCCAATAGCTCAGCATTTGTGGAAGGTGTCATCTAATTAAACCAGAATTTTTAAGTACCAGACAGCATGAAGACCAGTAATAAGAGAGCAAAATCCATCTGTATTACAGATGGGATGTGCAACTCTAATAGTATGGCTTTAGGCAATGTTTAATTGAGTAGTTAAATTATCTTTTCCAGACGGGAAAATAAATTACTGCTCATCTCTCCAATTTATTTTAGCTTCTCCACATTCTGTTTCCTGAGGGAGTGGTGAGGGAGTGTGGGACATCCCCAAATATGCCCGGGATGATTTATTCACCCCATGTACCATAATTTCCCCTTCAAGGAGAAATTATTATATGCATGTGGAAGTTGGTGTGTGTAACTGGCTGTATTCTGCTCTTTTCTTGCAAAGAATATCTGCTAATCACTGTGGAGCTAATCACAGCTATATGTTACATATGTGTGTGTGTGGTTTTAGACATATTCTTTTTAAAAAAGCAGGAGAGAGGATTACTGGTTCACCATCCTTCAGTCAAATCAGGAGTGTGTATCTCATTGCAGCCATGCAGTTTGCCTAAGAAGCTTTTCCAAGCTTTGAGACAGCCTGGAAATCTTCACATTGACTCACAGCGTTTTGTAGCTTGGGATTAGTTGTGTCAAATTGCAGACTGTCAGTCCTCAGGTTGCCCAAACGCAACCAAATGAGCGCACAGCAATTCATGACACTCTGTGTGGTACATGGAAGCAGAACTTAAACTGCTGGACAATTTCAGTTAATTAAGTGTTGGATCCATGTGATTGCAGATCTCCATCTGGGTGAGCATTTTCCGTGATCAAGTGTCTGCACACAAGCATAGCCATGCTAGAGTGTGCTAACTTGTGTGCTTTATGCTGGCTACAGGAGCTGATGTTCATCTGAGATGAGAACTTCTGCCCCAAAATCAGTCCTTGGATAGTCTTGAGCAGATCTGAGTTGGTTGGTTGGGTTGGTACCCAGCTGTTGGATTGTGTTGTGTGACTGACGCTTTTGATCGAATACTCTGAGCCTAAAACCAAATTTCTCACATGTTGCAGAGCCAAATCCCTCGTGATTTCTGAATATTTGTAAATGTAGTAACAGGTATGTGTGCATGGCAACAGCTGGACTCAGTCTGCCCCTTTCCAAACAAAGTCACAACTTGCTTTTCAGTTGGCCACATCCCAGCCATGGGTCTTGGCTGTGGGCTGGATGAGATGACCATGTTCCCCTTGTGTGGCCTGAAATTCTGGGGGACAGAGTAGGGTGTGAAGTAAGTTTAAAAGCACTTGGGGAGGAAAGGCTCTGTAGTAGTGCAGGAGAATCTTGTTATTGGAGTATTATTACACCTGAGAATAACTTACAGGAGTAGAGAAGATGACTTTTAAAATTACGGGTGGTCTATTTTTCCCCTTGGTAAAAGTTTTTTCAAACAAAGTTAAGAAAATATTGTTTTTATAAATATGGATGCTTACATTGTATTGCCCAGAAACTCCAGGGGTTTTAAAAGATGCCCTCGGGGGAAAATGCTGACTAGAAGAGCAGAGGGTGAAAAGTGGATACCTAAAATGTTTCTCTCCAGACATGTTGAGTTCAGAGCGCTTCCAGGCTGTAGAGGTTGACAGTTCACAACCCTGCCCTTTTTTGTGACACTTCAAAGAAATCCGTGTAGTGACACAAGTGATTTTATTGAGTAGTAAGACTGTGTTTTATGCTCTGAAGGAACACTTACTTCACATAAAGGCTTTGACATTTTTATAGAAATGGCTATAACTGTGTTATTCCATACGAGGAAGAATTTATTAAGCCTAGATCTGGATCTCCTTTTTATGTTATGCAAATGACTAATAACAACCCTTCTTCATTACCAGCTCAGTGCCCAAGCCAGGGCTATTAAATCCCCCCTTCCCTTCCTTCGGTCTGCATCTATCAGGCTGCCACATTAGGCTGCAACATCATCAGCATTCATAAAACCAACCTAGGCTTGTACAGGAATAGGAGGCTGCAAAATTAAAACCCAAGTTGTAGAACACAGTGTTTTTCCTGTTGTGAGAGGTGCAAGCCAAGGTATTTTAGGGCATGGTATGTTGAGTGGGGCAAGAACACACCTTGTTTACTTGTGATTATGAAAAATTTCCCAACCACCATATAGTGGGGGGAAAAAGTAAGGGTTCATTTCCCTCACTGCTCTGCTCAGATTACACATCCTGCTTTTTGTATTTTCAGGAGTGGTTTCCACTATGGACCATCCAGATGTGCAATCTTCCCCTCCATAACTGCTGCTCCTTATTCTGCTCTTGTCCTGGAGGTGGCTACAGACAACTGGGATGCCTGTGACACTCAGCTGGGCTGCTGGGACATACCTGAGAAGACCTCACTGCATTCTGAGTAATTAGATGTTCACACTTGTAAGATGAATCTTATTTCCCTGAAAAATCTTTTAGTGCATTGGAGATTTGTTTGGGGGTTGTGTGAAATGCTAGAAGTTTAAAAGCAGTAAGGACTTTTCATTATGTAAAGTCAACAGACTAAAAGAGTGGCCATCCTTGACTCATTTGTTCCTGGATAGCTGGGGACAGTCCCCTGGGAGGCAGATGTGAATTAAACTTTAAATGTGCATCCCAGAAATAAAGCCCGTTTCTCCTCAGGCTGGGATGGCCACACAACCACTGAAACTGGGTAAATGAACTGAGGACAATAGTTGCTTCTTTGGCTTCTGTATGCTCTGATAATATCAGCTGAGTCAAGTCCTGTAGGGGTGAGAAAAGTAGAGGAAAACCTTTTTTTTCTGTGGATGTGGATGGGATTTTGTGTGGGCTAAACACCAACTGTTCAGCATCTTTTGTGGATGGATCCAGCCCAATTGATCTGAAGTGGCATGTGCTGAGTGAAAAAATACATATCTGAGGGAGTTCCTGGCCATCATTTTATGGAAGAAAGGGAGAAGAAATAAGCATTCCTGTGAGCTTCATTTTCTTAGCAGGGGAAAGTTATCAGTGTTCTTCCCAGAGCAATTCCAGGAACTGTAATTATGCTTTTGTGTATCAAAGGAGAAGGGTGTTTACACCCGACCTAGTCTCTAGGTAGATGAGATATTCTGTCTTGGGAAATCATCACCTTCAGGCTGGCTGCTCTCACACAGCTAATGCTGAGCACAATTTTCCCCCACAGTGTAGTTGTTCAGTAACCTGCCAGTGTTCACCCAAGGCAAAGAGCAGTTTTCTCTGTTTTCATAGCCTTTAGGTCATACTCTGGCATGACAAAAAGTGCTAATGTAGATTCTTCAGAGCTCAGTCTGTGATTTCCACTATATAGCATTAACTTCATTAAAAAAGTACTTGTATCCCAGCAAAACACCTAATAAAAGTCATCATTAGATATGGGGTAATTACCTGTAGTGAAGTCTGGATTGGCAGAAAGACCAGCTCCTGCTCTTTCTGAACTCATGTCCAGCCTTTTGTTCCACCCCTGGGCTTGCCCCAGGTCTGCTGCAGAAAGGGCTGTGCTGAGCACCAGTGGTTGCCAGTGCAGGGGCAGTTCCAGTGAGGACAGCCATGTGCTGGGGACTCTGCTGGTGCTGAGTCCTCACAGGTGCTGCTGTGGTTTGAGCCTCTCTTCAGGTATCCCACAGTTCACTGATGAGCAGAGTAAGGACTACAAAATTGCAGTCTGAAGGTGAGAAATAGATGCTGGGTTATAAAATATTATGCAATTTAACTAACATATTTTTTCCCCCTTTAACAGCCAGAAATAAACTTCTTTGATGCGAGTTCAGCTACGATTTCTTCTATACTGAAATAATTTCAGAAAAGTGCAGGCAGCTTCTAGAAAAAGCTTAAAAGAGGAGATTTAATGCAAGAGAGTTAAACCTCCAGACCCAGCCATCCTTCCTGCCCAGGGCTGTCGGATCGGCTGGGCTTTGCCGGCTCCCCAAGCCAAATGTGAGGGCTCAGCACAGCGATGCTGAACACGGGAGCCCCAGCCCGGGGGTCGTGGACGCGGGTGGGTGGGATGGTGCCGGGTGGGCTCCCGGCAGCGGGTGCTCATTCCCTGCTGCGCAGCTCCATCTAGGGGCTGCTGCCTAGCCGGGAGCAGCCGGAGCCCAGCATCTCCCGGGCAGGATTCCGGGAAAGGGCGCTGCCCTGGGCTGCTCCGAGCAGAGAGGGGCTGTGGCTGCAGGAGCCCCAGGCTGTGCTGGCTGTGCCCCTAGCCCTGCTCGGGAGCGGCGCGGGGAAAAGGACTCTGTCATCCGATGTGCGGCAGTCCTGGCACCAGCAGGAATTGAGCCTGGGAAGTGCAAACAGGATGCAGTGTTTGGGGCTGGCAGAGGTGACTCCTCTGCACAATGGCACTGGACACGTTGCTCAGGCTCCTGGAAGCATCCACTTTTCATCAGGTCTCTTCTCGAGTTTAACCTAGGTAAATTTCTTCACTGAAAGGGTTGTCAAGCATTGGAACAGGCTGCCCAGGAAAAGGAAGGAATCCCTTTCCACTTCCCTGGAAGACTTAAAAAAAAAGTGTAGATGTTTGGGGACATGGTTTAGTGGTGGACCTGGTAGTGTTGGGTAAATGGTTGGACTTGGTGATCTTGGAGGGTTTTTCAACCTTAATGATTCTATGATTCTAAGTTAACTCAGGTTTACCTCGAGTTAAGCTTCATTTGGTGCAGTTCTCTCTGGTTCCCTAATCCTCATCCCTGTGATGAAAGGTGCAGAATCCAGAGGCTGGAAAGCAGGCTCAAGGGCACTTGCAGCTCCCTTACAGGGAGGAATGGGACAGTGGCAGCTGGACTCTGGGAGCACAGCAGCCAGGCACCGCTGCACATCTCTGAGCTCCAGCTGAGGTGGAGCTTGACTGCCTTCAGGGCCACTTCTTTTGCAGGTAGTAGTGACCTACAGTTAAACAGAGTGAGGCTTGGGATGCTGACAGGGCAAGTTTTGGGTATGGTTTTCTTTGTTGAACTATGTAGAAAGGGCTTTAGTGATGTTCTCTGAGGAGGACCTTGTTTTTCAGCTCCCCAGGAGGCTTTGTATTGCTCATGTCCCATGAAGTCTCTCAAGGTGAAAGGAAAGTGTATGAACAATGTTGTGCTCTGGGAAGGAGTGGAATATTGCAGCCTTCACAGGTGGCATGAAGGGGTGGGGGAGAAAGGCAGATCCTGTGGCATTATGCATTTTCCTTTATAGAAGAGGTAAACCCTAAATGTGTGCAGATTGTGAATGCCTAACTTAGGGAAAGGGCTGGGGAAGTCAAACTGTGAGTTGAAGGCACTCTGCTCCAGGCATGCTGGAGAGCTGATGAGTGGTAATACGATCAAAGACTAATTGCCTTCGAATAAGAGGAAACCAGCTCCAGGCCAGCTGACAGGGAACCTGCTGGCTCTGACTGATGCATATTCAGAAGCACATCATCAGCAGTGAGAGTCTGCACATAAAGTCAAGACTCATAAGTATTTGCTAGTTAATGTTCCCAGGGGAAAGATCACAGTTTTGCCATAGCAGTGAAAAGAACACCCTAATCATTAACTGAGTTTACAGGCAACCACAGTTACATCATACTTATCTATTTTCCAATGTATCAGAATAATTTTAAGGGGGTCAGAATAATTTTAAGGGGGTCCTTCTAAGCTGAAGGAGAATTGGCCAGAAAAAGAGATCTTTTCTGCTCTGTATGCAACAGTCACCATGTCTTAACATGACATTTCATTAAAGGCCAAATTCCTCCTAACCTCAGCAGAATCAGTAACAAGCAAAGGAAAGACCAGCAAATGAATCATCTTCTTGCAAGAAAGAGGCAGGGAGATTCAATGAAATGTGAATATTATTTATTTAGAGAGGGATTGTCATATCATTGGTGGGTGCCAGTGAAACAGGAACATCTGTCACCTGCCCGGGAGTTAATGCTCCCCTTTGCATGTCTTGTGCTCCATGTAATCAGTGTTTGACATTTGCTGCAGCCTTGAAACAAAGCTTTTAGTGTTTTATATTTTCCAACATGCTTAATTAGCAACTTTAATAATTGTCTGTAAATTTTACCATGAGGGGCTGATAGAGCAGAGACATTTCACAGAGCACAAAATAACTACTGTGAGGCTGCCACTACTACTGAAGCAGCAGGTTTCGTTCTGGATGAGTGGGGAGAAGGGGAAGCAATCCTTTGGTATCCTGGTGAAAGGCCTGACAGAGGGAAAGTGGTGTTTTCTCATTTTCACATGGAGAACAGGAATGTGTGCCTGTATGGGGAGAGAAGTCATGGGGCCGAGACATGAGGTAATGGAAAGCAAATAGAATCCTGCCCAGACTTCTGCACTTCCAGGTACTCCAAGGCTCTCTGTTCTTCATCAGCTTTTCAAAACACACAAGTCCCTACATGCAGACCAATTACAGAGGAGCACTGATGTGTTTGCCCTTGTGCTGAAAAGACTAGAGGTAATGAGAAGTCTTCACCTGAAAGGAGGGGCCATCGTGTGGAAAGCAAAGGTTGAGAAACACTGGTCTCTGCAGCTCACAGGGTGTTTTGACCCCTTCGTGTCTCCCTGTGACTGCATCCCATCCAGCCAGGGTCTATGAAGCAGGGTCATTCACTGCCTGCTAGAGAGCTGCTCCAAGAACCTGTATCTGTCCCTGTGTTCACCAAGGGGTCTCCAATAGCAGGCTGGAGTTTTTTGTATCTTCTTTGCTAGTGTATGTAAAATACCAGGAAAAAAAATAAGCCTAAATCCTGAAAACCTCCAAAAGCTTCAGCTGTTTTCCCATGTGATTTCTAAAGGCTGTAGCTCATGCTCCTGGTGAGGTCTCAGAGTTGCTTCAGCCAGGGCTCCCACATGTCTAGGAAGAGGATAAGTGGTCCTGGTGTGCAGAGGAAGTGGTGGCTTTCTCCCATCTTTTTGATATCTTCAGATATTCAAATCTCCAAAGCTCCAGATTTTCATATTCCATATCCTTCCTGTGGTTAAAGACAAAACAGATGCATATTTGCATTTTTAAGGTGTAGAAACAAACCATTCTCATAGATACTTGATTACACAGTTGTACAGCAACTGCTGCTCAGTGACACGTGCTGCACTCCCCTTTTTCCTGGAGCAAAGCTGTCATGTGTGCTTTGGATACAGCAAAGTGCTCCACTGAGAGCCTTCCTTGAGTGAGGAAATGCTGTTGATTCACTCTGAAGCATCTCCTGGTGACTTGCTCCTCCTTGTGCCTAACAGGAAAGCTGGGCAAAGAGAAAAGCCTGACTTGCACCTCTCCATCCTTCTTGGTGGAGAAAACATGAAGCGTGCTATTCAGTAAATTAAAACTATATATTCATGGTGTCTTTTCAGCAGTGTTCATTCACCTGAAAGCCAAACTAAGGCTCTGGCTGGATTCAAATGTCTTTTGGGTGAGTACTGGATCCAGCCAAATAACTCCTGTCACTGTAGCTGAGCTTGGACAATTGTATTAGTTAGTTAAGGTGCCAAAAGCAAAGGACAGAACTGAAGCCACACTGTCAGTTAAAATTTAGCTACTCTTTTAATTGAGTAAGTCTGGCTTACATCCTGAGCTGCTGGCATCCTGAGTGGCTATACGAATATTACCATTCATTTTACTGGAGAATGCAAATAACATCACTATCATACTGATGGATGGCTTAGTATGTAGCAGGATGGTGGAAAAGCTGGTAATTTTATAAAAGTTTATAAATTTTGTTGTGTGGATGACCCAGTGTGCTGGATCTCTGCAATGCTTTCCAGGACACAGGATGAACAGGGACTATTTTTTGTGTCAGCTGCAATGAAAATAAAATAGAGATTTTCACGTGCAAAGAGAAGGGAAGGCGATTTTCATGTAGCTGGTGTTGTGAAGCTCATCAGAAATTCTTCACTTTTAGGACTGTTTCAACAATGAAATGACAGGTTTTAAAATCCTCCCACACAGTGCAGTCATACAGTAATATTACTAATTGTTGTAATATAGTATTATTTACTCCCAAGCACTGTCTTTCTTTTTGCTGGTTTAAAGTACATGTGTACATATATATTCATATCTATCAATTTCCTGTCTAAACCAAATCTTTCTGCTTTATGTCTGCAAAGAGCATCACCCTGTTTTCATCTGACCCCAAGTGCTGGGGAAGGCTGTAACATAACCACTTGTCCAACCTGACTGCCAAGCAGCAGAAATGCCTTCTACAACAGAAGGAAAGCCACTTGGGCGTGGCCATGATCCTGCCCCCCTGCAAAGGACCCTTTCCCTTTTATTCTTCACTAGCATGCATCTGAAAAACAAAGGGGAATACTTCACACCAGTCCCTACTGAAGAAATTACTGGAGACCCAAGTGTCTTCCTGCTTCTTCTCACCTGCAAGCAAGAAATAGCTGCAATTCTGCTGCTGAAGGCATCTTTTGTAGGAAAAGGGCTGTCATGCCAGAGCTAGTAGGCATGAAGTATTACAGTTCCCATTGCATAAAGCAACATCCTTTTTATGAGCAGACATTATTCAAGCCATAAAACCCGCGGATGTTTCTGTACTCTGTAAAATGTGTCTTTAGATCTGTCCAGGGAACAGCAGCTTTTCCAGTTTATTTGTCTGGGTGGAGTTGTGGAACATATTCAATGTTTGCCACACAAGCCCCTGCTATTGTGACTGAGGGATTGCTCTTCCCCTGCTGCTCCCAGTGCACTGAGCCCTAGTCTAGAGGTGAATTTGCCAACCCCAAAACCTTCTCTGCTGGTACAAGTTACTGCCTGGTTGCATTTGCTCTAGCCACTGTCTTGCTTCCAGTAGTGCCTGTGAACTCAGCAAGAGAACAGAGTTTTTCCTGTCACCTGCTGGGACCCAGTGCTGCCCAGCTGTCCCTGCTCGGTGCCTGCAGAGTGCTGGCTGCCACACCCACTCCAGGAGTAAGCTGGAAAAGTGAGAATGGGGATGATGGCAGGTAGAGCTCATGCCTGTGCCTCAGCCATAATTGGTTTTCTAGCATAGGTTTAGGTAAGTTCCTTAAAAAGTCAGATAAGGAAGATCAACACTTAACACAGAATAATGCAGATGATACCACATAACCCTAGATGAATGGTTTACTGCTTCTGTGTTTGGATATAAGAGTAGAAAAATCTCCAATTTTTTGTTTTTCCTGGGCTCTTAGAGCAATCCAACTCTCCTGTCTTTGTTGAATATTTTTTTCTTACAAAATTTCTAGTGTTAACTAAGAAAAATAATCTCCCCTTTGTGACAAAACCTTTTTGGCTAAGGTAGAAAGTGTGTGAGGTCTGCCTCTACTAAACAATACTGTGAAATTTTATCTAATAGTCTAGTGTGAAATTAGTCAGATGTGACATTTTTTGTCCACATGATCAACTTGCAATCAAGGAACAGATTTTCAGCAAATTAACAGGTAGAATTTCTCTAAACTTAATTGTTCTTGTACTCTTTTATCCTGCTATAAGGGCATATAAGTTATAGAATTATCCACAGCCACCCCCCCCCCCCCATCCCCTTTTTCTGTCCCACAAAGAGTGTTACACTTATGGAAAAAGGATGAGTGTAGGCACTGTAATGTCTCAGCAGTTGGGAGTAATGAGCTGAGCATTAATCCATCCATTGCAAGGTCTTTGAAGATAATGCTTTGATCCACAACAACATTCCTGGTGAGAAAAGAGGCACCGCCTGAGTCTCTACACAGGCACAGCCCACAGCCAGGTGCTGGCCTGACGTTTCTGTGCTTCAGGGTGGGAACAATCCCTCAGGTAAAGGGTGCAATGAAAACAGTCCATGAACTGGTGGAATGAGGTCATGTCTAGGGAGCTCAAAAACAGAAACTGCAGCCATGCAGAGTAAAGAGTCCACTGAGTAGAGACCCCAGTGAAACTCCTTTCGTGCCTTACCAATACTAAGATTTCTTCTATTTCAAAAGCTTTGTTTTGATTTTCTTCTGTTGAGAGTTTCCTTTCATGTATCAGATGTTCCTGTTAATGTCAAAGCTAATTGTCATGGCAGTTTTTAAATTGTTTAATGGCCACTGTATTAGAGTTTGAATAATTCTGTACTGTGTTGGGTTTCATGGCAAGGTTTAGGTGGAGGAGGCTATAGGTTGGGAAGATACCAGAAGCTTCCCCTTTGTCAGACGAAGTCAATGCCACCTGGCAACAAGACAAACCTGCCACTGGTCAAGGATGAGGCCATCAGAAACACCACCCCTGTAACTCTCCATCTTCACAAAAACCTTTTGCATTTTCCAAAGCTAACTCTAGCCCAAAAATCAGAGGGAAGGGGATATGTTTTCTGTGCATTTATGCTAACACACACTACATTTTGGAAAAATAACCCCCTCAAAGGTGCCAAAACTGTTTGATACGACCCACTCTGTAGTCAGCACTGTTTGTCTGGACAGAGGTATAGAATGTCACACACTGGTTAAACCGCATGTAACATGTAACACTTTGTTTACATTTGCCTCTATAGAAAAAGTGCCCCTTTCCTTCAGTATCTAGTTTCACCTGAAATTGGTAAGTATTGGTTGACTTACATCAGCTGTGGGGATGAAGCCTTTCCCACTCTGTTTATGTAGGTGCCACAGCTATTACACAATGCATGTGGAAGGCAGCCACTTCCATCAGTAGCCCTATGTTTTCATTGCAAAATGACAGCAATAATAGAGAGAGGTGAAAATTACACTGTGAGACTTCCAAGATCCATTAGCTAATAGGGGTGTCTAAGCTGTTTGCTCTAACTTATCATGGGATGTGCAGTAACAGGGAATATAGCCCTATAAGGCCCGGATAAATGGTTTCTTTGCCAGCCCAAGCATTAATGTTGCTGTGGTTCTATTCCTACAGAAGGTGGGTGGTCAACTATGCAACATGCTCTGTGCTTGTTGGGCTTTCAGCCTGAACCATCATGGAGAATTCTAAACAGAGTTAGCCAATCTATCGTTTTACCTTTCATGAAACGCATCTTTTCTGGAGTGTAGAGGTTCACAGAACAGATAAATAAAGTGTTTATTTATATATCATCCTTTTTGATACATTACCATGGAAACAAGTAATGAAAAAAAAATACTCTCAAGCAGGTGGTTTTATTTTTAAATGCTGTCTGTTCAGCTTTCACCTTTCCAGCCCTGCTCCCACTGGGGGATTGGATTCTCTTTCTCCATCTGCCACTAGATGGTATTGCTTTAGCAGGCACCTTCCTGCCTCTTCTGCACCCTTGAGACACAGAACCCCAGAAAAGCAGGGGCTGCCCGTATTCTTTATATTCTTCAAGCATCTCCTGGCAAATGTTGTTGAGAACAATGCCTTTGAATAGCAGATATTTAGTCCCAGAATTGGCAGCTTCTTGTGCTTTCAGTGCAGTTTCTGCTTAAGGGCAAGTTTTATATTTGCTCTATAATCCAGAAGGTGAGACAGATCTGTGGTGTGCCTGAAATTTCAGAATACCTGATGTATAAAACTTGAAGCAAATAAACCCAACTTTGTATACTCCAGGTCTTTTAGCTAATAAAAAAATGCAACTAAAAAGCTTCTTTTTCTTTCACAATTGCAAATTTTTTTCGAATAGTTTTGTATTTCCTTTATGTGCTCTCAAAAGAAAAGCAGCTAATATGCAGGAAGTCATTCAACAAAATTGTTATTAGTCTAGGAGATGAAAGCATCAGTGTGATGAGATATGAAGTAACTTTATATTAAAAGGTAATGACTTGGACTGTTCAGCCTTAAATGATTTGCTACTTTCTAATCCTTGATATGCATCTTTATGGAAAGTTTATATGATGTGAGACTTATTACACTTTTATATTTCCTTGTTTTGTTGTTTTGTTATTAAACTGTCTTATATCATTGGTTTTCCTGCTGGGGAAACAAACAAGAAAGTCAAACCAGAAGTGGAAAGAACATCTTCTAGCAATTAAATGTTCTCCACACCCACATTCATATTTTTTCAGTCATCCCATTTCTATCTTAACTATAAACTAACTTCATTGATATTTTAAAAATAAATTATTTTTAATTACTTTACTTGTTTATGAGTAAACAAAACCTGCTCCCACATTTAGGTTGAATGTTGTGATTGGCTAGCTGGAATTTTATTAGATGTCTTGAAGAACTTTTTGGAAGTTTTAAGCTTGAGTCACACAGCAAACCTTCCTTGCATTTCTGTCCAACTGCGATGGGGCTACAAAGGCCCCCCCAGTCCATGCCAGCCCCCTCCTGCCCCCATCATGCAAACTGTCACTTTGCTGGCTCAGGTGGCTGTGGATTCAAATACAAGGAGGGCTCTTCGATTTTAAAAGAGTGTAAAATTGGTTGGTTTACAGTGAAAGTGTGACCCCAAGGGCCAGACCTGACCCTGTAAGTGCTGAACAGCTTGAGCTGTGCTTCATCTTAACAAACACAAGGGAGCTGCTGGCTGAGCTATGTCCATTGCTGGGGAAGTACTTTTAACAAAATTCATCTACTTTCTCACACATACTGGAGAAAACAATGAAAGTCCTCAGTATTCATAATCAGAGTGTAGAAATTCAATGCTGCAGACGGTGCTGCTCCTTGCCTTCCACCTTTACACTCTGCAGCTGCTGATGCCCATTTAGTGTGCACTGCCTCCAGCCCAGGCAAGGAAACTCATTCTGAGTAAGCTCTGGGAGGCGAGATCACAGCAGGAACCACCAAAACCAAAGTGCTTATTTCCTCATCTTACTGATTGCAAGGAAAACAACCCTGTCGTATTTCTTCTCTTCTAGGGTAGCAGGATGCCACGCTGGCCCAGGAGGGAGAGAAGAGGCCACTGTGCCCTGCCATGTGCTACATGACACTGCAGCAAGGAGCAGGGCAGAGGCTGCAGGAATGCTGGATGGTTGCAGGCTGCAGGAAAAGATGAGGAAGGAATCGTGTGAAGTTAGTGACTCTCACAATTAAGATCTGGCATGGCTGAGTGGCAGGATACCAACATGGTTTTACCATAAAAGGGGCAAATATGTTATTGCTGTGATATTTGGGATTCAGTTAAATGGCAATGTCAATTAAACAGCTCCCAGATCATTTGTTTGGAAGCTTGCAAGGCTTTGTTTCCTGCTAAAGCTGTTCATTGAGTATTAACAATTAGTTCCCCTGCAAATGGGACTGGCTGCACAGCATAGACTGTAACACTCTGGGCTTCTGTTGAAAAGCTGGGTTCAAGTCCATCCCTTGGTGAGTATTTAAGCAGAGCAGCTTCAGCAGGAATGTGAATGAATAGCTGGAACAGAGCGTAACCTTGGAAATGCTTACTGCTCATCAGGCTGAAGGAGAGTGTGCTCTGCAGCAGTCTTTGGACTCTCATTCCCAGCACCTATTAGTTATGATGGGGACTGTTTCTTTCAGATTTTGATCAGAAATTTTTTCTTTGGCTGGAGAAGGAATTTCAATTTAGTGCCAGGAGAGCAGAAAACCTTTAAGTGAACAAACCTTCCTCCTAACTGAACAACATAGAGACAATTTGCAGTCTCCCTTTTAGAGAATGACTTAGCCCTGTGTCATTTAATTTGTAGTGTTTTGTAGTGGTCAGTTCATCAAAACATCTCAATACCATAGCTTTTATTGGCTTTGAGACCATTGCCATTTCCTGGAAAGCCTCAACCTTCACCCAAGACATTTGACGGCAATTTTGCCATACACAAATACTCTCCACGTCCCTCAAGGAAAGCACCTGTAAGCAGCACTGATGGCACTGCTTTTCCAAGCTGGCAGTGAGCCTGCTCAGGGTAGTTTTCCCTGTAGAGATGATCTTGATCAAGTCCAGCAGAAGTTGCTGCTGTGGTCCAAGCCCCAGTCTGCCCTCCATCCTCCTATCTCTCTGTCCCTCCATTCCTCTGTCCCTTTATTCCTCAGTACCCGCATCCCTCAATCTCCGTCTCTCCTACCCTTCTTTCCTCTATCCTTCTGTCCTTTCTTCTTTCCATCCTCCTATCTCCTCTTTTCTCCATCCTTCTGTCCCTTCTTCCCCCCCATCCTCCTATCCCTTCTTTCCTCCGTCCTACTGTCTCTTCTTCCCTCCACCCTTCTGTCCCTTCTTCTTTCCATCCTCCTATCTCCTCTTTTCTCCATCCTTCTGTCCCTTCTTCCCCCCATCCTCTTTCCCTTCTCCCGGTCCCTCCATCCCCGTCTCCCTCTCTCCCAGCCGTGCGGGGCTGGCCCGCTGCAGTACTTACCGCCCACCGCTAGGCAGCGCCAGCCCCACGGTTGCTATGGCGACGGCTGCGCTGCCCCCCACGCATGCGCGGCCGGTGCGGCGGCTTCCGGCGGGCCGGTGGCGGCGGGCCGCGATGGAGCGGTTCGGGCCGGGGCCCGTGAGCGCCGTGCCGGTGGCCGAGTTCAGACCGTGAGTACCGGCGCGGCCAGCGCGAGGGCCCGGCGGGACGGCCCGGCGGCGGGGCGCGGGGGAGGCTGCGCGCTAGGCCGCGGAGCGCGGGGAGCGCACCCGGCACGGCCAGCCCGCAGCGGGGCTGCAGGACCGGGGAAGAGCGGCGGCGGGGCGGGAGGGGAGCGGCGGCTCGGGGCAGGAGGAGCCGGAGCGGGTGCGGGAGGAGGCCCCGGGTTTGCCTTGGGCACGCTGCCTAGCCCTGGGCCACCCCACTCCCAGCGTGGAGGCTGCCGGCCTGCAGGGAAACGCGCCGAGCCAGGCTGAGCTTATACACGAATGTTTGTTTTTGCTGCGTAGGGAAGCGATGAGAGTATGTCAGTGTAAGGAAAGTGTTTGTCAGCAGTGGAGTTTTTTACTTTGGTAATAAGCTGGAGGTCATCTTACTCTTGTATGGGTAAGTGTTGATAGAATGGTTTCTGATTTCCATAGAGAAATTTTGAATGCAGTTGTGCCCTCCACCCTGACAGTCCTTCAGGCAAACGCTGGTAAAGGAAAAGAATTCGAATTGCCTTTCTTTTGTTTAAGCTACTTAATGTATGGTAGTACATGATCAGCATGAACTGATCATGAATGTATGGTAGTACATGATCAGCAAAAAGTGCTGTTGGCTGCAGTGTAGAAGCTGTGCATGGCTGCACATGACAGAAAATTTCCCATTTTCACTTTTTTTTTCAAAGAAAACCATGCATATTTGTGTTTCAACCCTCTGAGGACACATGTCCTTGAATCAGGTAGTCTTTGAAAGTCAGAAGGGTATTGCCTGGCTTACATGTTTACTTTAGAATAAAATGATGTAGTCAGCCAGGCGGAGTGAGTAAGAACTGGTGGAAGCACACACAAAACCAAGCTGTATGTGGTGTTTTGTAAACTTGAAACCTGTTCTAGCAGATCAAGTTCAGGGAGACCTTACCAAGTACATAAACCTTCATAAGCCCTCTCTTGGGAAAGGTCTTCTAGGTTTAAATCTGTGAAGGCAAAGTTTTGGTGTGTTGGCTCCATGTTCTGACTGTCGCTACACTTATTCCAGCTTTCTTAGTTAAAAACTGAGAAGTTATTTTTAAATAGAGGAACAATACCTAATAAAAAGGAACTTGGAGTAGTAAGCTATTAAATTCATTTGGTGTACTTCCCTTCCTATCCCAGCCTGTAGAATTTGTCATTTTCCTGGACTTGTACTTACTTAAAAATAAAAAGGGAACTTGGCAAGTTTTGATGCAGAATACTGGCATATGACAAGTGCATGTGTAACTAATATTAGATATTTAATAATTATGCAGTAATACAATGATAAACATATTAACATAACCCCCCACATTGATAATGCTTGCAAAGCAGTAACAGGGAAAAATCTAGAGATTGTTTTTAATTTTGTTTGTGAGCTTAGACTCATAGAATCATTACATTGTTTTGAATACAGTAATTTTTATTGCAGCCAACAAATGCATAGTCCAAGTCTTTATTTTTTCCAAACAATACACTTACTCAGTTCTTGAAAAGTAATTGGCTTCTGTTTGAAACAAGTTCTTGTCCTGTTTCAGGCATATATATTGTGACTTTCTTTTGCATGTAACTTCTCTTATTTATTTCAGAAATGAGGGTTCATTAACATCAACTTTAAGAACGCTTCTGTTCTTCACAGCTCTAATGATTACATTACCTGTTGGGCTATATTTTTCATCAAAGGCTTATGTATTTGAAGGTAATTCTGTTTCTGCCAATTAGCTTTGTTATTACAAAAATAGAGGAAAAGCACAGTCCTCTATTAGCATGTTTTTTCTTCCTGTTTTAAATATTTGTTTCTGTATACAGACAAAAGGTCCTGTAATTTCTAATTAGAACAGAAAATTATATAAATGGTCAATGTCTCCTTCCCTGCATTGTGATCTGCAATCCAATATTTGCTGTGTGTTATACAGTGGTTTGTATTGTACAGAGGTGCATTGTTCCCCTTACCTAAAGGGTATTTAACACCACCCTGCGGCAGACTTTTGTCAGAATCATCAAGGCTATGTTTCCTGCAGGTGTTGCAAGCTAATTGTGTGATCAAGATAGAATAGTCTTGTTTATGAGGTTTATTTTTTGCTTTTTGGAACATATGTGCCATTTGTAAGTGTAAACAAGTTAAGTCATATGCAATTTCGGGTATTGAATGTAGTTGCTTGTAGAGTTTTCTTTCAATTAAAAAAAAAAAAGGATGAGAGACTTTGGCTGTTGGAACAAGCAGCCATGTGGTAGTCCTGATTCTACAAGGCTTTAATACTTATCTTCTGCAGTTCTAGGAAGTTATCTCCTTCAGAAGCTGGGAGGAGAAGGGGAGGAAGCAGCTGATTTTAAGAGCAGTTTGAGTGTATAAATGAGTTGTTCTGAGACCATTCTCCTTTGGTGTGTACTGCTGCATGTAGTACATAGAAGGCTCAAAGCTTGTTAAGTAACTTTTCAAGATCCTTTTTAGCTTTTCTTTCTATTTGAGGTGTAGCAAGCTGAGGTTTAACTTCACTTTGTCAATTAATAGCAAGATCTTTTGGCAGTGAAAGGACTGAGTTTGTGATTGCAGGGTGGTGTTTTTGGAGCTTGTAATGTGTAGGTTTTGTTTGCTTTTGGGGAAGCTTTGTTGGTTTTTTAATATTAATTAAGGGAATCAATATTTCAGTGTTTGGTCTTCTGATATTTGAAGGCTTATTTTATATGAGATGCATTCATGTATATTAATTGGTGGGGAATTACTGTTTTACAGTCTAAATACAGAAGGTAACAGTCCTCTAAATTTAATTGTTCTACCATTTTCTACTGTTTCAGTGGAATATTAATTGTAGAATTCTCCCCCTTCTTCCTCCTACCTCCCTCCCCAATTTTATTGCCCCACAAAGAGAGTTACACTTAGGAAAAAAGGATGTTGAAGTTTGGTGCTGGAAGATATTAACAGAAAAAGTGAATGTTGTAGAACTCTAAGCTCTTGAAAGCAAACCCAGGGTATTTTATCTTAAATAGTGAATATTGCAGTGTTGCTTTGTTCCAGAATAGTTTCAAGGCCTTTAACTATCATAGTGAATTCTTTCCTATGACTTGTTTTGAGCTCAGACTTTTGATACAGGAGTAAGTGTAACTTTGGTCTTCAGGAAGAATTGTGACTTGTCATGTCAGAGTTCCTAGCTCATAACTAATGCTCTTTACTTTCTTTGTTTCCTCAGGTTCCTTGGGAATGTCTGACAGAGACAGCTATTTTTATGCTGCCATAGTTGCTGTGGTCACTGTCCATGTGGTACTTGCTCTCTTTGTTTATGTAGCCTGGAACGAGGGGTCGCGGCAGTGGCGTGAAGGCAAACAGGACTAGAACGAAGATCGTCCGTGTTTGATGTCCACAGACTGTAAATCAGATTTTTTGTGAGCTGAAGGAAAAGCATTCTTCCAAATGTGTAATTCACATGTACAAAGAGGAGGCTGATGCCTCAGTTGTGGTTAAAATAAGACTTGTGCTCATCTTGACTGTGTACTGGTGTTTTCTGTAATGGTGATGGAAGTTGTTCTTTAGCCAGCCTCTACTGTGTTGAGCTGAGGAGACCTTCACCTGCAATTAGAGTGGAATAATAATATACTTTTGAAAACTCTTGTAGCTGCTTTTGCTGTTCCTAGTATTTTTCTGGCTTGCTCTGAAAATAATACTGGCATGAAGCAAGCATTACATTCTCAAGGAATTAAATTGCTAGTTTAAAAAGCTGCTTTACTTTCTATCCAAATCCAGTGAAAAAGATGGAATTTCAGTTTGCTGTGGATAGTTTCCTGATTTGTGGATGTTGTGGTTTAACTCCAGCCAGCAACTGAGCACCATTCAGCTGCGCACTCACTCTGATCCCTCAGTGGGATGAGTGGGGGAATCAGGAAAGCAGAGTGAGAAAACTCATGGGTTTAGATAAAGACAGTTTAATAGGTAAAGCAAAAGCTGCACATGAGTGTGTTGGTTTTCAGTACAAATTCAAACCATAGCCCCATGGTAGCTATTATGAAGAAAATTACCTCTATCCCAGCCTAAACCAGCAGAGTGGGACAGGCATAATAAATATATTTCTGAGTTTAGATGTAATTTCAAAACCAGAATTGTTTAGAAACTCAGGTGATATTTTTCTAATGTGAAATACAATTTTTTTTCTTTCAAATATATTTTTTATTGCAGTGTAAAATTCAGTCTTTAATTTCCTTTTGGGAGGACTGGTGTTATGCATTGCTCGTCTTTCTCCTCTTCTGCAGTTTATCCTGATGATGCAAAGGAAAGGGCATAGCATATTTTTTTGTATGTCTTTACATACAGTGGTATGTATCTCCTTGATATTTTCTGAAGTGTGCAGTTGGATTTCCTGTTGTAAAGCAGTGTCAGTCGTAAACTCCTGTAGTGGCTGGTAGGAAAAGGAGAAGAAAAAAACAAGCTGTAGTCATCTGCAAATGGTGTCCTTTATGAAGCAGAGGACACAAAAGTGACCACATGGAAAATTGGCTTCTCTTCATTACTTGTACACTGTGAAATAATGCAATATGTTGATTGTTTTCTTTTTTCCTTGGTTGTGTGTAGAACTTCCTATAGTCAAACCTTAGTGAGATTTTTGTGGTGTGGGATAACCTGAATTTCATTCCACTGTTATGCTGTTGTTAGCAAGCTTTTTAGTCTCTGACTAAAATTTTTCCTAAAGTTCCAGCAAGGCATAGAACTTTCCTAACACTGGTGATGGCTGTTGTGCTTGAGGTCATTCTGTTAATTTGAATTTTCCGGTTTATTGTATTAGTTTAGCCTTTCTTGGAAGTTTTTTGCTTAATAGGGGGCTTGTCATGGTTTTCGGTGCTGCATGTGTCTGTGGTTAGACTTACGCTTGAATGATGCAAAAATTGTTTAACTGTGCCCAGTGGCTTGAGAATTATGTCCCCAAGCCTCATTCCCGTCTTGTCCCCCCCAGTCCCACAAGAATATGCACCGTGACACACTAATGCAAATCAGTTTTTACACTTTGTTTTCTGCCGTGTTACCTTTTCTCATCCAGAGCCCTGTTGTCAGGTTCTGCTTTGCTGCTGGCAAACCGGAGAATCATCTCAGAGTACTTGAAGTGCAAAGTTAGTTTGTACATTGGCATATTGGCTTCCTGTTCTCCAGTGTATGAAGTGTACGTTGTGGAACAAATACTGCCTTTTAATAAAGAGCTACCCCACAATACAAGATCCAGTAAACAACGTGTGCTGAAGAGTTTTTGAATAATGTCTTTAATATTGCACATGTGGAGTACAGCTTAAAGCAAATATATGGTCCTGCTCAATAGCCTAGCTTTTTTTTTTTTAACTCACATTGGAGACTAAATGAAGAGAGTTACACTTACGAAATAAAGAAATTGAAGTTGATTTGGTACTAGAAGACAGTGGCAGAAAAAATGAATGTTATAGATGTCTGAGATTTTGACTAAAAGGGGAACACACCTACCAAGCTCTATTAGCTGTGTCCTGTGCTATGTCTATGTCATGCTTCATGTAGCAGAATCCCTAGACACGAAGTTAATTTCCTCGGAATAACAGGAAAATAATTCCTTATAATAACTGTTTAGTTACAAAAATCTGACAAGTTTGGCCTCTGCTATATGTGCAGGCACTATAATGTCTCAGCAGTTGGGGGTAATGAGTTGAGCATTAATCCATCCATTGGAAGATCTTTGAAGATAATGCTTTGATCCACAGCAACATTCCCAGCGAGAAAAGAGGCACTGCCTGAGTCTGCACAGCCAGGTTCTGGTTTGATGTTGCCTGTGCTTCATCAGAAGTGGAGTGGAAACAATCCCTCAGGTAAAGGGTGCAATGAAAACAGTCCAGGAAGGGTTGTCCCTCTGCAGCCCATGGAGGTCCATGGGTGTATTCTCTTTCCTCCTTCCTTGCTAGTGGTGGGGACCCACACTGGAGCAGTCTGTTCCTGAAGTACTGCACCCTGTGGAAGGGACCCACACTAGAGCAATCTGTGAGGGACTCTTCTGAGGAGAGGAGGAAGGAGGGCAGGAACAATTTGTGAAGAACTGACCACAACACCCATTCCCTGTCCCTGTGTGCCACTGGGGAGGAGGTAGAGAACTTCGGGAGTAAAGGGGAACCTGGGAAAAAGGGAGTGCTGGGGGAAGGTGTTGTATGATTTTATTTTTGTTCTCATTACCGTACTCTGATTTGATTGGTAATAAATCAATTTCCTCAAACCCAGTCTGTTTTGCCCATGATGGTAATTGGTGAATGACTTCCCTGTGCTTGTCTCAATCCAGGAGCTTTTCAATATATTTTGTCTCCGCTGTCCAGCTGAGAAAGGGGAATGCTAGAGCGACTTTGATGGGCACTGGGTGTCTAGGCAAGATCAACCCACCTCAGGTAAACTGATAAAAGTTGTGGAAAGATCAGAATTCTTGTAGGTTTGATTTTTCTTTTTTTATTTTCTATAAAATGGTGATATAAAATTTGTAGCGGTGTAATACTCTAAAGTATTACAATAAGCACAAGTTCAGTTGATCACCTCTGTGTGTGCTGTAAGTTTGTTAATTTTACTACTAGGAATGGATTTGAGACAGCTCTTTAAAAGACAATTGGGAAAACTGTCTGCATAAGTCATTTAGTACTTTACAGTTGCCTCTCACTTAATGGTCCATCGTGTTTGCATAGGTTGACAATTAGTTTAGCTAAAGCAACCAATTGTATCTCACAGCAGGCAAATACCTTGAGACAGATTGTAGCAGAAATTTTCCAGAACATTTTCCAAGATTAAGAATAGACAGTGGGGGAATTGAGAAATGGAAAATCAGTGACTTTTCGTTAGTTTTCATCTTTTTTTTCTTCTTACCATTTCTGTTTTTTCAAACGCCTGCGGGATGTTGTGGTGGTGGGTAGCCAGCCCGTGAAACTGCAGGTGAGTGAGCAGCTTTGGTTTGTGCTTAGGGATGCCTGACTTAACTCATTATTAACTGCCAGCACTGAGTAAGAAGTCTCCAGAGCACATGGTGATGGTGGTGATCATGCTGTTAACAGGAATTATCATTGAATAAGGTACATGAGCTTGAAACAGTCTTTATAGTACATTTGAAACAAAATAAAACACTGCCTGTTTCTTTCATTGTAAGAGAGGGCCTAGTAATAACTCTCAACATTAAAAAAAAACAAAACCAAAACAAACCCCCAAGAAAACAGCCAAACACAAAACCAACAAACGTACCTTCCAGGAGGCCCAAGGTCCTGCCTTATTTTCCCTCTCAGGCTGGTGCCAGGCTGGACGTTGTGGTTTTTCCACACTGCTAGAGCAGCATGGCAAACTAGAGGGCAGGCTTTGCTACCTGATCTCTCAGATGGGCCAGGGGAAGGTGTGGTGCTCACCAAGAAATTGTGTTCTCACTTAGTGCATTGGTGAACAGTAAAATGTTTGATGGTAGTGCAGTTTTGGTGGGTTTTACACTGCTGTAGCTACTGTAGTTAAGCAAACTGTGCTTAGGCTTCTGACAGCCCTCGAAGCTAGACAGGGTGTGCTGAGAGCCTCAGGCAGTGGTAATACTTCAGATGAGTAAGAGATGGGAGAGCAGGGGGCGCTTAAATAACCAACTGAGCCAGACATGTATTACAAAATACCATATTTTGGGTATTACAAACATAGGTAGGGTGCAGCCCATAGGGCAAGAGGAGAAAGGGGTCCTGTGAAGCAGGGGAGTGACTTGGGAGATGGGGTGAGGGCTGGAATGTGCTAGCATGGCTTGATATATGATGGCTGAAACACAATATGTTTTGTTTGGAAGTGTTTATTCCAGTGTTTTTCAAGGGATTATGCAGAACCATTGGTCTAAAATATTAAATGTAAATCATACAAAATAGTGAGCTAATTCCATTTTTAACTTCCAACTGAAGTTTTTCATAGATTGACAGCTTTGCTGTGTGGTATCTGGGACACATTTATTCACCTTGTCTTGTACAAACCAGCATGGTTACTGGCTCTGAGTCATCTCATAGAGGATGGTCAAGCCCTTGGAGTGTAAATATTTCTTTAAAAATACCAAAGAGCAACTGCCACTCTAATGTTTCATTAGCTCCAATCAACTGTCAGTTTAAGGGAGACACAGAAGCTGCTTGTTTAGAGTTGACAGGGAGCAGAGCTTATTGTGTCCCTACAAGAGGAGGCCCTCAGGTGCTTGAATGGTGCTTGCAGGAAGAAATTGCTGTGTGATTCAGGGCCTCTGCCGTCATTCTCTTATCTGAAGATATCCCGGTGTCTGAATTTCTGAGCTGTTGGCATAGAACTTCAGTCTTTGTTAGGAGAAACACAGTGTTGTGTAACAATGCTGAGCTATAGTTGTAAGACAGGAGATGGAGGTAAACTCTTGAGACTTGAGCTCTGTTTGAACCTAAGGCAATAAGAAAAAGGGTGGGGAAAATGCAGGTGGATTCCTGTAGAAAGCAGCTTTTTGTGGGTGCTGGTCTCCCAGTTCTGAAACCATGAGACAGAGCCAATGGAGGCCCTATTTCAAAAGGCAGGGATACTGACTGAGAAGCTTTGTGGGGAAGGATGCCCAGGGTGAAGAGCTAGGAAAGTTGAGTAGTTAATTTGGTGACTGTCTGGCTGAATGCCTGGGGCTGAGATTTTTTTGGTGCTGTTTTGCTGTCACACTTCACAACCCTTTTGTCCTACTGGCTTTGGATGGGATATTCTTGCTAAGATGATTCTCTTGTGTGCCCACTGTTTGGAGGGGTGATCAGGTGCTTACCTGCAACTGTGCTCTTAAAACAGCACGAACTGCTCACAGGCCTGCAAAAAAAGCTGTTGCTGCTTTTGGTTGGTATATGAGACACTGGTTTAATAGTTTTAGTGAAAATGGCCCAGGGCGTAGGCACAAGGGGATATGTTATTAATTAAAACTGTTTCTAATTGAAGAATGATTTATAAGTGAGAGTACTAGCAGTCAGAGATTAACAAACACTGCTGTGGGTGTGGGCCCATGCTGCAGGCACCATAGAGGAGATGTTTAATACCTTTGCAGTTCTCCATCCTCAAGATGCAAGATCCCCAACTTTCTCTTAGCATGCTTGAGTCATTAATGTGGTTCTGCTAATGTTAGAGATCAACTGGAAGCTTGGCTTCACAGCTGGAATGCTGCTCATTTCAAGGGAACGAGTCTTTGATGTGTAGGTGGGTTTGTGTCTGACAAAAGACGGAAGAACCCACTTTGCTCTCAAACCACATTACACTTTGAGCCCTTTCCTAGAATAATTCCTACAGAATTAGCAAGTGTTGGATGATTCTTAATGTGAAGCATTATGATTGAGCATAGAGTTTCTTTACAAGCTTCTGTTATGTCTACAATACAATGTTTCTTTCTTCTGAGTAAAGTATGCCCTCACCAAAAAATTCAAACCAAAGGTGATTCTGATGATTTGTGTTTTAACTGTTTTGGTGGCTGTTTGTGTTAGGTGCAACTCCTGTGTTTAAATGTGGAGTGGCTGTAGCTCATCATCTGGAGGTTTAGCCCAGTATCCCTGAGACTTGGGTCGATGCTGAATCCTGTGTTTAATAAGGATTCCTCTGCTGGTCTTAATGCTTAGGGGCTTCAACACAACTCCCAGTTTTAGTAAGTGAAAACTGGACCTTGGTTTTTATATTTGAATTATAATTGCCTCTTTCTATATGGTAATGACTGACTGACTTGTCACGTTAAACCACTTCCTTTATTCCAATCTAGCATTTATTTCTAACCCATTACAGTTCTGCAAACAGCAGTAAGTCACTCCTTTTCATACTTCTCCCTCTTTACCTTTCCTTATTAAGTGCTTTCCATGGAAGCAAATGTTCCCTGTAGTGTGGTATCTCTTGTGATCCCTAGTTAAGATCATGTTGAACTCTTTAGGGAGAGATGAGGTTTTTGTAACACTTGGTGCATATTTTGCTTTCCTGCCCATGTATTTTCAGAATTGTTTGTTCTATCAGCTCTGATACTTGAGGCATGAAAAGAGTAATTTGAGAGAAAAAATGTTTACAATTTTAAAGACAATTTCTGTATCAGTTTCCTATTTGTCATGGATGTTTGGGAGGTGTAACTAAAAACATCAAAATAGCAGCAGGTTTCTGTATCATCAAATGTCTATTAGGTTCAGAACAGTCCAACTCTGTGGTCAAATGTAGTTTTATTTTCACATACTACAGGACTCAAGAACATGTAAGTAGATTGAGTAGCATTGGCAGTGGGATCCAGGCTTCTTTCACTTCTCCAGCCCTAAAAGAAAACTACTTTGGTAGTTTTGGCCTTTTGGTCAAAGGAAACCTTTCTCTAAGGAAATCTTAGAGACCCCCTCAGGAATATGTGATGGATGCAACTCTTCAAGAAGCCTGCCCATGCCAAAATGCTGTGTTTGCTTTATATCAAGCTTATGCATGGGATTAATTTGGAAGCAGCTGAGTGGCTTGTGAACTTTTTACCTCAGGTCAGCTGTGCTCTAGCTGCATGGTCCAAATTGCTGTTTGATGGAATAAATGATTTTTGTGTGCTTTCTGTGGACTTTGTTCAAAGAGTGAACAGGTAATTCATCTCAGCAGGTAATTCCACAGAGCACCAGAACTAATTTGCTACAATTCTATTCAGTTAAAGATGAAGCGATGCAATGATGTGTCTGATTACATAAGCTCAAGTTCAGTTGATCACCTCTGTGTGTGGAAATAATATATGAACTGATTGACCAGTAAAGCAGAGTAATTTATTTCGTGTTGCCTCCTTGAATTCTTCAAAGACGATTTTCTTTTGGTTCAAACTCAGCAGTTTGCTCAGCCTCAGAGATTCCTGTACAGACGGATTGACCAGTAAGAGGAATTGGTGTGTTTTTAGAAGGCAGTGTGCTTCGGATTCTTGTGAAGAGCAGGTGAGGCTTTGCATCATAAGGGAAGTCCCCTTGCCTGCAATCCTGACTTTTGGAGAATTAACAAAGACTGGACCCAAATCAGATGATAATTGAAATGCAGAAAATGAGGTATTGGAGGTAACTGTGCCAGGACTGCTATGGTTTGGATGGGTAAGAAGATCCATCGGTAACAGGATGTCAACTGACTCTTCTTTTTCTCACTTGCATTCCTAGCACTGGGAAATCAGTATAAACACATCATTTACTCTTAACAGACTTTGAAAAACACAGTCTATTTCCTCAGGAAAAAAAAAATCTGCTTTCAAGTAGGTTTTGAGACTTGGTACAAATTTAAGCTGCTTTAGCCAAAAGAAAGAGCTTTTGGATAAAACTCTGGTGGTGGTGTTGATGGATTTCCCCCTCCAGAATACACTGCATATTGCTTTTGTGCAAAAAATAAAGGTGAGTATCACAGAGCACCATGTGGCAGCATCCTCAGGTTTATTGTGTTGCAACAGGGCATTTAATCTTCCTAGAGATTGTACCACTAAGTATCCGGATACCACTTGCTTTGCATGTGCTGCCTGTTCTTGCAGCTATTCCCAAAGAACAAGGCAGGATCCAGCTGCGCTCAGTCTTTATGAGCGCAGAGGGAGAGCTGATCGCTGTCCCCAAGTCACCATACAAGATCAGTCAGGCTAAAGGAATATTGCCAACAAACTCAGCAAACGTGTCCAGGTGGAACGTTGTAGAAGTAGAGAGGTGTTTGATGCAGTTAGTACAGGATAACTCGTGGAGTCATCAGACATGGCCTTGGAGCTATGGCACATCTACCCTCAGAGGGATAAAGGGACTCACTTTGCTGGCTGTGGCAGATCACACGGTGAGAACTGGAGGGCAGGTGAGGGAAGGGACTGGAACTTGAATTTTTTACCCACTGCTCTGCCAGCAATATCTGCCATTCACCACCATCCATCCACAGGGATTTTTTAGGAATTGTTTCTGCCGAGAACTGGAATCAGTGGATACCTGGACTGTTACCTAATTTTGCATAGCTCTTTACAAAGACTGCAGCTCACATTGTAGCCCAGGCTTTCCTTCCTTGTCAGTTCTTCTGAGTATTCAATTAAACCCCTGTTTCAGCAGTTCTTTGCCATTGTTCAGCTGGCTTTAGACTTTTCTGGGTTTCTTTCAGATATGCCTTTTCTCTGCATCATCATTTCCTTCCACATCTAAAATCTTAAAGTAATAAAAAAGGCTCGTTGAAATTTGCACACTGCTGAAGGATGGTACTGCACTTGAACTGTGTCATTCCTTTATCCTTTCAATGATGTTAGTGCTGGGCTTTTGTCCTGCTTCACACTTCCAGAGTACATCCCTTCATTTGCCCAGAAGGTTGAGCTGGGAATGAGTTCAGTGGTCAGGGTTCAGAATATGCACGTGGTGCTATCCGGGGTAAGGCTTGGCATGAGACTGGAAAAATACAGCAGTGAGCAAACGATAAAGGAATTAAACTAATATACAGACCCTGATTTTTCATGTATGCCTTGGGGTATGTGCATGTCTTAGTCTTAGCTTTAAGCAGTGTATTGTTTGGGAAAGTACATTGAAGCATGACTAATCTGCATTTGTCTCCCTCTCTCAAAACATTGTTTCATTTGAAATGTTTTATTTCTCTGTATTTAAAGAATATTCTTTCATAATGCAAAAGCTATTTTTCATTTTTCTGGAACAATTGGTTGAAGTGTGTTTCTATTAATCTTTCTATTATTTAAGCACTTCTATCTGCAATACACAATAGAAACAAATGAATTGATTTTTTTGAGACAAGCTTGCTTTTTATCCTACAGAAACGATGACTCATGAGATTCATCCAACCCTCATCTGTATTCCTCCCCCAGCTAATAAGTTAAATGTGAGTTTTGTGTTTGTATTAAAAGACAGCCTGTGCGTACCTCACCAGGGAGCTTGTTTGAACATGGAGTTCACAAGAGGAAAATTCCTTACCACAGTAAAACTGCTTCATTGGGCATTAAGGAGCTTTGCAAAGTTTGCTCCTTAAGTGAAGAAAACAGCATTAGATTTAATTCACTGCTCAGATTTACAGTGATCCTAGTCTGGCGTGCTTATAAATCTTCATGATGATGCCAGAAGGTTTGTGGTTCTGATACGTGAAGAGAATGCAGAAGGCAGAGACCTGTAATGCTTTGTCTGTGAGACTGTTAATCCTACAAATGGAGAGTATCAGGGTGTATAAGATTCTTCACTGATCTAGGATAAAAAGACCCTTTATTTTCATTCTGAAACAGTCCTGCAAATGATTGTGCTGGTCTAAGAAGGGAGTATGGAGGATGGGGATGGGTGCAGGTATTTGTAATCAGTGTTTGTGCTGAAGCCCCATGTGATAAGGAGACATTCTTAGCTGAAGCTGACTCCACATTAATGCAGAGAAGCTTTTTAAAAGCTAAAATGAGGTATGGCCTTGCAGCTCCATGGTATGGATGGACTAGGGAGTTTAGCTGGGAGGAAATAGAGCCTTCTCAGTACAATTCACTGCATGAAAAATAGCCAATTTCTCTGCAAAGCTGTGGTGTTTGTATTGGGCTTTTTTAACTGAGCAAAGTCTTCTGGGCATCCAAATACTACTTTTTGGTGAAATCTGGAGAGGGATAGCAAAAGAAGAAGCTTTGCAGAAAGAGATTTACACCCTGTACATCAGCTTGTTCCTGTTTGGACACCGCACAAAACACTGCCTTGCTGATGTTGGGATAACTGGTACTTAGCTAAGACTGGTGAGATTGATTTTCTAGAAACAATAAAAACTTCATGTGTAGGTATCTCCTCCTTTCACCTTTCCCTGTGGTGGAGGGATGGGCTGTAATTGCAGAGGCTGCACAATAGACATGTCCATTCTCTTTGCCAGTCAGAGCTAAAAGCCTCTTTCTGTATAACTTTAAGGCCAACTATCTGTGTGTTCCTGTTAAAAGGTTTTGAGATTTTGCAGCACTTCTGTTTTCCTGGAACTCTCCAAAGCAAGTGCGCTTCTGTGAATGGAATTCTTGATAGGTGAACCTGCAGAAGTGCAAATGACTGTATTCTGTACAGCAAAGGGTTATGAGAACATACATCTGCAACAATGAAAGATGAAAGCAACCTAGACCATTAATTTCACATTTTCTAACGGAGAAAAACACTTTGAGCAGACACAGCATGTAGAAGGAAGAAGAAAAATGCCACCACTGGCAGAAATGTGAAGTTGAACTATGTGTTGAAGCTCAGAGATTGAAGGCTCCAGAGGGTAATTCACACTCTTGCCTTACAACTCAGTCAGGATTATGGTTGCAAGTGCAGTGAGCACCAGCGTATTATGTGAGAATTCTGCCAAAAATATGTTTGGCAGCTGTATGAATAGACAAGGAGTGTCTTTAGTTTGACAGGTAATATTTACTTTCTCCCATTCCATCTCCAGACAACTGCAAGAGAAAGGGGTTTTCTTTTGGGTGGATTTCCCTTGGCTGGTATTGACAGTTTTCCTTAATTTGGTTTTCATGAGTGATGTGTTGGTTTGACATAGTCCTGTGCATGAGCGGAATGTAATATTCCAAATTTAACACTTCAATGTAAACAAATTCCCGATGCAAAAGGCAATCTCAGAGTCTTCCAAAACCTCCGTCATGATAAAAGTAATTTCAAAGTAAAAATATGTGTGCTGAAAAACATTTAATTTCACAGAAAAGTAACTTTAACAGCATGTATTTTGCAGTTTGATGGTTTTCCGTATAACACAGTATTAGTTTCCTTGTTCATTTGTAGCTGTCTGCTCATTAAGCAAGATCTTCTTTACAAAGTGTAGGGGCTGTTTAAATGCTTTAGGGGATGAGTATATTTATTATGAGTTGATAATCCTTGTAACTTGTTACATTAAAATATAAATGGATTATGTTTCGATGAGAAGCATGAAAGTGATTACTAAACTGTGGAAATAAGTGTGCTAGAACCCTAAATAGTGTAATAATCCTCTAAGGGGAAATTGCACTTCATTCATTTATAATGGTATTGTGATTGGCTTTGTTTTAGTCCAACTTTTGAGTCAATGCCTCCATGAAATTCTCATGACTTGCCTTCCAAAATGACATCAAAGACGAGAGGAGAAAAACAGTCTTGACAAAACCAGGTCACTACATCAGCAAGAGCAGAGTGGGCTGAGCAGCTCTGCTTCCTAAATCAAAGCCTTGCTGCAGGAGCACTGCCGTGCTCCCATTAGAGTGTCACAAGTGCCGTTCTCAGCAGTGAGGGACCAAAAAGTGTCACAACTGCAGAAAAAGGGCTGAAGGCTTTGGCCAAAGCCTGGTGCCTCTCTCCTCAGAGCACTGCTATGCTGCCATGAGGATGTGGAGGCCCTCAAGGCATCCCTTTTGGGGATGTCCTGGTCCCAGCTATACTTTGTAGCCAGGAATGCAGAAGAAATGAGGGGGAGTAAGCAGTGAGTCCTTTGTGCCTAAATCAAGCAAAAATCCCAGCAAGGGATCTGAGGTGTTCTGCCAGCCCTGGCCTTCCAGAAAAGCAGAGGTCCTTTCATTGTCTTGGCTGAACTCCCTCTCCTGCCTCAGTTCCTGTATATCCCCAGAAGAGCTGTCCATCGAGGGACAGAGAGGGGGGTTTTAATATGCACATAGGGCCATGCAGGCTGCTTTAAAATTGCCATTTGGTCAAAATAACTCTTTCATGTACAGTTTGGCTGTCTGCAGTGGTGGGGTGGGAGCTAGAGTACACTCAAGAACAGGACTCTCCTCCTGCATCCTGTGTGGCTGCATCCTCCTGGCTTTTTTGTAAAGGACCAATATAGTGTCTATAGCCAAAACTTAACAAGATAATTATAGCTGGCAGGGCCTGGTAATTAATGTCTAGTACAACCTACTGTAACATACTGCTGCTTTTACATGTGTTTTGTGCAAAGTGGGAGTGCTGAGGCGTGCTCGTTTGCTGGTGTCTGACGGGGAGAGGGTGACAAATCCTACAGGAAGAAGGAAATGTGCTTCCCATCTTTTGGGGTTTTAATTAAATTAACTGCAGTGGTAGAAATGGCAGAGTGCCAGGGCTTCTCCTGTGGCTGAGCAAGCACTTTGCAGAGAGGGAACCGAGGCACAGGAGGCTCGTACAGGTGTCTGTGTTCAAGAATAACATCTGTTCTGGCTAACAAGCCTCACTCTTTTTGTTGCTGATTTACTTTACTTAATGAAGAAAAGACCTTTACCTGTGTCTGGGACTGTGTGGGTACAAGGCCAGGGTTTGGTGTTTCCACTGTGAGTTGCAGTGACAGCACACAGTCTCTGACAGGTTTTACTAAAAGCATCCAACATTCTGTGTAGCAAATGCTAATGGAAGGCACATGGCACAAGCTTTACTCTTTCTATGGGACACCTCATGCAAGATTTAGCAGAAGCAAAGACCTATTCTGGGGCTTGGAATGTCACACTGTGTAATGTCTCCTAATGCAGCCACTACTGCCTGCTGAAACCTGGAGTCTGCTCCTGCACTCGAGATCCAGCATTTCCCTGTCTGTACCTTGTTGGCAGAGACATCCCAATGTCCAGGTGAAGTAGCTCACAGAGGGCTTTAGATGAGCTGCCTCTCCCCACAGCCTTCTCCTGATGCTCTGTAAGTGCTGCAGGGGCACGGAGAGGTGGCACCTGGGCATGTGTGGGTCCTGGGAGAGGCTGTGATGGTACAAAGCAAATGCCAAGCACAAACTGGCATCTGCCGTGACCCAACAGGTCATCCAGAGGAGGAAACTAGGGGAGGAAAAGAGAAACTTACTTTTTTAGTATTAGGAAGACCTGCCTATTTTTATCTCTGTGCAATATAAATGACTTCTATCACCTGGGACTTCTCTGTGTAGGATTTTGAGCAGAGCAAGGTAATAATGACTATGTCTCATTGGGATTTAAAATGGAATTCTTGCTTCTTGGTGTAAATACAAACTGATAGCATAGCATGTGGGAGGCCTTTAGTCTTCTAGATTTATTACATTTTGTAGGATTATTTTTCTTTAAAGCTTTTAGTTTCATCTTGAGCACTGGCAGAGGCAAGCAGGTAACTGAAGGTACACACATAACATATTAATGGGGATTTTTCCTGAATTCATCTGAAGCCAAGCCCCCTCTGACCACAGCCCCACCCTCTCATCTGCATTTCGTAAGGGTATTACCGCTGTAATTAATAGGACTTGTATAACAGTACCTAATTAAACTCTGATCATATAGTGTAAATTTAACTTGATTATCGTTTGCCTCAGTGAACTCTGCAGGAGATTAATCCTGGTGATTCACTCAGCACAGAGAGCAACAGCAGCAGCTCTGCGGAGGACCGAAATACTAGTGAACAGCGATGCTCTGTGTCCCCAAACCCTGCCAGGTAGGTCTGGGTACTGATGGTAGCGCCTGTGTCGGGGAGGGGTCTGCCCTGGGACTGGAGTCTCCCCATTTTCCAATTGCTTCAAAGGCACTGGGATGCCAGCAGGCTTCTACGGTGCTGTTCTTAAAATCACTGAATAAGGAGTCTGTGAGAGGATTATGGCTTACATAAGAGTTTTATGTCTGTCCTAAAGCTACAGCCCCTATGCATTTGTGCACTGCATAGTGTGTCTGCCAGTGATTCATGGATACCAGAATGTCCTGAATGACTACAAGACACATTTTGTTTAAGATTGTTACAGATACAGGAACTGGTCCCAGTCTTGTGAAAGCTGGTGGGGCTTAGTCTGTGGGAAGAGAGCAGGGGCAATAATGTTATATTTCTTTATATTAATTACTGCATATTAAAACACTGTATGCTTTGCTTCTGCACATTGTGCTGGAGAATTCTTTGCTAAAAAAACAAATAAGCCTTTGGTAAAATAATGGGGTTTTTTTCTGTGCATAATCCCGAAGTACAGGACATGGGGTTTGTCCTGTCTTTGGCTGAGCACATCTGTTTATTTGCTGCTAATAATAGTTTAATCAATGGGGCTGATTCCTGCATATTCTCTGTCTGACAGTAGCCCAGAAGACCCAGATGACAGCAAAAAATGGTCTTTTGTATGTGTCACTTCTTCATTTTTCTTGTTGTTGTTGTTGTTGCTTAATTAAAAGCAAAGAGAAAGTTTTACTCCTGTTTGCATGAATGGTCACATCAAACAGTACAGGAAAATCTAGGCCAAGCTGCTTTCAGTGGGTTAAGGAACATTATACCATTGCACCGCTTCCTTTCATAGTAGCAATGCCTCTTAATAAACGTCAGGCACCTTTTGAACTTTCTTTGAAACCATTCACTTTGCTTTCCACAAGTACCCTGTAGCCCACCTTGCCCCCCCGGCTGGCTGTGGCAGGGCTGTTGTTAGGAGATGTGTCCATGTGGGATGGGAAGGAGAGGGATGTGCGCGGGGGTGCATCCTCGCTGCCTGCAGAAACGGTGCCGGTTATATAACGCCCTCGCTGGGTAACGAGGTGAAACTCTGTCAACTCTTCTGCAGGAGCTTTCAGAGGGTTTGGGGCTGCTGGCTGGCTGAAGGGTAAGTCAGGGATGTGTTCCTCGGGGGGGCTGTGTGTTGGGGTGCACACAGAGGTGTGAGTGCATGCAGTGCTGAATGGGGGCTCCAGCGTTAATGACCGAGATACGGGAGCAAGCAGTGGTACCTCAAGCAAACACAGCCACTCAGCACCTTGCCTGAAACAGATCATTTTAAGGTATTGCTACTTTGTGAAACAGCTCTGTAATTTGTCTGTGCTGTTTGTCTGTTTTCTTCTAACATGTCTGAAACACAATTAAAGAAATGGCTGTGCTTAAGCCACAGTGGCTTTCGTTTAAGAGTGGTAATAATACTTTGTGAGAGAAGGCTGTGCTCAGGCAATGAAATGCTTTATATCAAATGATCCAGGGTGCTGATACTATTCAGAATATAACTTGCTGGGGCTTTGCTGTTCTTTACACTTGCTGTTGTTTCTTGTACTTGTAAAGTTGTGCCTGTTTGCATCTCGGCTGATACATTTGTTTGAGTGCAAACGTTCATGTTGATTGATGAGTGCACGCTGGATGATTGTGCCTATCAGTGCTAAATATCCATGTCTGTTCTAAGGCTGGAACTATAGGTCTGGATGTGCTTGCCACTGTCATGGAAGAGTTACTCATATGCGTAGCACTGTCATGGAGCTACTGTCAAATGTGCATCTCAGAGCAGAAAGCAATCTTGGTTTGCAACAGGATGAACAAAAGGAGTGCCTGAACCTTTCAGGTTATGTTGTGGAAGTTGCATTTGCACTGTAAGTGCTGTATGTGCTTCACATATCTGAGAGTTACTGGGGAAGCTGGTTCCCTTACAGAGATGGAAGGGCTGTGGGGAGGGGCTGTGCATCCACAGCCCAGGCAGCTGTGAGCTCAAAGATTCCAACAGTGAGAAACAGAGCCCAAATGAACCTAAATAAGCAAGGGATCTGAATTATTCACAAACAGAAATGTTTGTTCCTGAACAGTCAGGTGTCTGAATCCGGAGCAGCCTCAGGCCGTGGGACTGGCATTGTGAGGGTGAGCGTTGTCCTAAGATGAACTGTGCAACAGAAAAATCACTTGGTATGAAATACAGGCTCGTATTCCCCTGGGACTAAGAATCTCTTGTACTCAGTTTTTAGACTCTGTTATCATCTAAAAGGCACTTGATGCTACAGTTCCTGTCACTTTGGCTTTTGCATTTGTTCCTTACAATATTCAGATGGAATAGAAGCCTGCCGAGGTCCATATCCTATATCCTATATCCTATATCCTATATCCTATATCCTATATCCTATATCCTATATCCTATATCCTATTTCATCATTGTTCTCCTTCTCCTGCTGTGCTTGAGTCCAGTGGTCCCATAGATCTGGCTGGTCCCTGGCTGGTTGTGTGGCCTTTGTGTGGGGAGATGGGTGTGAGAACAGGGGACTTAATCTGAGGGCAGTGTCTCTCTCCTGACTCAAGGGAGCTGCACAAGGACTGGTTTCCACACTGGATCTCTGCGATCATGGGCAGTTGTGTGTGCTGGCCATTCTTTTGCATCTCTCCATTGCTCGTGCTTCTGGTGTGCTGCAGGAGTTTTGCTGGGAGCAGCTTGCAGATGTTGCATACCCCCAGCCAGGCACCCGGGAGGGTGCAGCAGGGGCAGCTGCGGCCATAGGTAGAGAAATATCACATAGCTGCCTAGTTTTTCATACATGAGCACTGAGGTGCTAGTGGCTTTGTAACTTTTGCAGCCCCATAGTTGAGCCCTCAGGGTCCCAGTTGCTGCCTGCAGATGGTGAGCCTTGCCCTATATATCAAGCAGACTTCTCTGTGCCCATGCCTGTGTCTAACTACCATTATGAAATGGTAGTAAAATATTTAAAATGTCATTACAACATGGTGTGGAGCTGGGATTTGCAGTCTAACTGCAAGCCTCCTGTTGGCAAAACTGCTCCGAGTTTGTCTGAACTCTGCCACTGGACAGTTATTGTCCTCTATGAGCTACTCTCTGAGCAGGCTGATGTGGCTTGTTTTGTTTGTCACTGATTTGCCTGGATATGTCAGTGTCAACACCACTCCTGAGTCTTTCCTAAGGTGGAAATTCTGCCTGGTTAAAACTCCTACCAGCCACATGGCTCAGCAAGAGCATGCTAGGCGTGCTTTGCTTAAGGAGTAAATTCCTTCTTGAAGGAGAGTTATTTTGATGTAGACAAGGGTCATTATGATTGCACTGACTTCCTGATGTTGGTGCCCATTCTGAGAATGAGTGTTGATTGCACTCACCAACATAAACCACTTTGCAGTACAATGACTCTCTGGTGCTTGTAAACCTTTCAGGTATTAAAATGGCCTTAAACCCTACGGTGTTTCTTGCTTTAGCTTGGAGAAGAGAGGACAATGATTCTAAACATTCTAATAAGCCCCTAAAGTAAATAACTAAATGTTCTTCTATTTCAGTGTAGCTCTTGGAAAATTTTCCCAGATGTCTTTAAAGAGCTCATTGTAAAATAGTGGGATGTTCTTTTCGCACAGGTGTATGTTAAAACAAAAACATTTCACTTGGAATTATTATAGAATTACTGGTCTTGGGGTTCCTGTGCAGATCTTTGGGAAATCATTCACCTGGGTTGCATTAGATGGGCAGTGCTGCTGCCATACAGGTCCATGGTTTGTATAGCAGGGGAGGCAGAGGTTCAGAACATGATCTTGCCTGCCTGGCTTTAAATAGGAAATTGTAGAGTTTCTATTTCAGCAGTGAAATTGGTTCTGTTCTTTAATTTGAACTTTTAAGAATAAAAAGGGAGGCATTACTACAAATGGTATTTGTTTGCAACAACCTCATGGACTCCGCCATTTTTTTTTAGCTGAAATATTTTGTCACCGAAATCAACAGAGAATTACTTACAAACTTGTTTTAACATTGTAACAACAACAGTAAAACAAACTTGTTTTAACATTGTAACACAAACACCTTTACATAGGAAGCAGAGGTCTTCCTCTGCATCCGTCTCTGTCCACCTGGAAGAGCAGTCTGGCCCTTACCTGCTGCCACAGAGCACCTTGGGGAAGGTGCTGAGCCCTGTCAGGGAAGAGGAGCACTGATGCTGTCTGATTCCTTGAGGAGCTGAGCCCAAGGCAGTCCAATGAATTGCATTGTTTTCATTGACTTGAATAGCCTTTTTATTAGATTACCATGCCCTTCACAGACTCAGGGACCAGAGTAATAAAGGTAATGAAGGATGGGTAATAAAGGCAAGCACAGATGCTTATCTATCCTAGTCCCTCCGACATGCCAGTCCATTGAACCTGTTTGCTGTTTGGACCTCATCTTGGTTAGAATTTGATTTTGAATCTCTGTAGGTGTGTACTTTGGGAACTCCCCTGCTCAAAGCACTGCCCCTGCTATATGGAAAATACTGGGCCAGGCTGTATGGTTATTAATAAGCTGATTTTGTAAGGAGAATGGAGCACCCTGTCTGAGCTCTTGTGGCAGGGCGGGCTAATGGTATTGGACAGTGAGCAACTGTCACTTCTGCTAAATGTGTCATATTGTGAGTAAGCAGCTTACAGCATGCAGTGAAGGTGGGCAGAAAGACAGGCTAATCCACCTTAGGGCTCTACCCAAAGCGAAATTTGGAGTCCGCTTTTCTCAAGAACACAGTTGTACCTTGGAAACTGTTGTCTCAGGAGCACAAAGAAAGCTAAGGAGCTGAACACACATCAGTTTTGCTGAATAAACTCCATCTGCGTGTCTGCTCAAGGTCTTCTAGACCCTCATCCCTCAACAATGATAAAATAGGGCTTCTGAGGACAGAAGTGATGTGGAATTTGTCATAAAACGTATCCTTAGAAATCATTGCTTGGAAATGCAGCACAAATTCAGAAGCAAATCTGAGGATTTTCTTCTATAGAAAGGGGGAATGTTGTGAGACCTGGCCAGCAGTACTGGACTCTCAGCAAAGTTTTTATGGGTGGGAGCTGTGGAAGAAGCACACAAAGAGGCTCTTAGTTACCTCTTTCTGTTTCCAGTGCAGCCAGATGCCAATTCCTAACCTGGAGACCCCACTGGGACCTCACCTGCAGCAGTGTGAGTGCCCTCTGTGGGCTCTGCCATGGCTGTGTGATGGGTTTGGAGAGGCAGGAACAGAGGTGTGGACACCCACTTCTGCTGACACCTTCCTGCACCACCTCCCACTGACATTCAGCCCTCGGTTGCTCTTCCCTGTTGCTACATTAGGCATGACTGTCCCTTCATGATTCTGTGGTAGGAAAGCAGTGTATTTCCCCCAGGTTTCTCCCTCTATTTTTACAAGTAAGACTTGGCCTGTGCACAACATGTTTTTCAGAAACAATCCCCCATTTTGGCCTCATTTGGCCAAAGTGCGTAGCAGTTCCTTGAATTCAAGTAGATAAATAATCATGTTGATGGAGGTGCTGCTTAATATTAAACTAAGTCTGTTGCTGAATCAGGTCCTTGATCTTTGGCAACCTTTGTGCTACAGAAGTATTTATATGCGTAAACATTAGATTGTAGATGCAGTTCCTTCAGATAACACTGCAGCATATGGGGCACAGGGCTGAACTTTATGGGGCAATAAAACTCAATGCTGAACACTGGGAATTGTTTCCTCTTCACAGGTCTTTACTTCCACTCTTAACAACTGTTCCTCCATGGCATTTAGAAGTGTTAAAGAATATCTTCATTCCCTTAAGACTGTCCTGTCACCTGTGCAGTGCTCCACTGGCAGAAGGTGTTTGCTGGTACTATTGTCTTTCCTGTGGTTGCATGAGAAGTTCCAAGTGAGGTTGGAATACTGTATTAAGCTGGGACAGTAGATCATGCATGGAGTTCTAAGGCTGTCAATTACAATATGTATTTTGAAATGATGAGGCTGTACAAAATATGCTTGGAATGAACTTCAGGATACCTCCAGCTTTGTGGGGGTGGTCAAACAATGGTCAAAGGCAGAGAGGTGGCTATGGGACTTTAAAAATTGCAGCTTAAGAAAGCAGGAAACTCTTTAAATGCTATCAGAAAAAGGAGATAAATTAAATACCTTATGAAAATCATTCTGGACTCTAGGTCCAGTGCAGAATTCCTGGCTGTCAGCCCACCAATGCTAACAACAATCAGAAGCCTCCAAGACACAGAGCTGAGGACCCTCCATTTCCTGCAGATACCAGGGAGCACGTGAGACTCACTGATGGCTATTGGAAGCAATAGGCTGCTAAGGATAACAATTAATGAGTAGCTGGTTTAAGACCAAAAAAGACAGTTCTGTCTTCTGCTCCCAGCAATCTCTGCTGCACTGGCACAGCAGTGGCAAAGTAGTTGAAAGCTGATCTTTTCAAAATGTCTCTCCAAGCATTAGCTTTCAACCATGCAAGTGTGATTTTTCACACAAAGGAGGTTGGGAGTGGCAGAAGTGCCTTTTCAAGGGCAAGATTTGCTTGAGCTGGTCATGAAACTGCACCCTGAGGGCTGCTGAATCAGGTTGCTTGTAAAAGTCAAGAGCATTTTAATGTACAAGATGTTTATGTTCCCTCTTGAAGTGTTATAATGAGGATACAGTGATAGCATCAGGGAAACAGGGTCACAGAGCAGAGCCCTGGGAAAGTGCACGCCTGGCTCCTCTGGTGCTTACCTGGGAATGTGTTTTGGTTACCAGCTGCTAAACATAGCAAAGCTGGAGCTGCATTATCACTCTACTGAATGTCAAAAAGTTTGTTGTGTCTTACTGGAGAGCACGTCACTGTAGCCTTAACCAGCTGTAATATAGAGGCTGTTGAAAAGCAAGGCTCTGTTATCATCACGGCACTTTTTATTTATTTCTACCTTCAGGAGGAAGTATTTGTTGAAATTAACTTTTAGTTCCCCAAATATGAAGATGTTTCTAGTTGGAATGGTATCTATGAGTACATGTAACTTCTTTTAAAGGTAGAAAAATGTTTTCTGGTAGGGTTATACATTTAGTTTGTGTGTTCTCTGTGGTCTTCATCACCATTGAATTGGGTGAGGGGTTTTGGATGGCTTTAACAATTACTTATGAGGTGATGGACCGTCTAAGGTTTTGAGCACTCTTTAGATGATGCTTTAGTATGAGGCTTATGAAGATGAGTGTGCTGCACTCTGGAGAGATCCAGTGAGACATTTATACCTAAAAAACACTCCCCAAATTAGCCCACCTACCTGACAGGGGCTCCACCTTGAAGGCATTGCTGGGGAACCCATGAAAAGTGCTGGAGAGCACCCCCAACCAGTGATTTCTTGGAAACTGGACTCTTTTCAGCCATTTCAGTTTGGATGTCCGAGCCACTTTGCAGAAGTTTTGTAGTATTTATCTCAAGTGAATCTGGCTGTGGGTGTTGGGTTTTTTTGGAGGAATTTAGTTTTAAATAACGTCTCCCCTGTCTAGATCTTTATCATTGTTAGAAGGGATCTCACTCTGTTTGCATGTGAGTTATTTCTGGCTCTCACAGACATGGCTTGTATATACAAGTCGGGATGTTTTCCTGGAAGGTGGGAAGGTAAGCATTGCTCCCGCTGGCATGTTAGGGGGGACGGTTCTGCAGCCTGGCTTCATCTTGCACACTTACCCTGTAGGTTCTCATTGGGCTCTACCAGAGGGTATTTCTGCAGTTCTGACAGTCTGACATCCTCCATGTCAGGCTAAAGCTGTTAATTTTATTTGGGGTGTTTTTGTTTGGCTGGTTTTGGGGAGGAGATCTAGGGTGGGTTTGGTCTTTTTGAGCTGGACACTGGGGTTAAGGCTTCTTCCTAAAGGTTCTAATCAAGGAAACTGAGCCATGTTAGAAATAACACAGGTACCATTTGCAATCTTGCTTCTGGTTAGGTGTAACTACAGGAACACAAAAACTGTGACTGAATTTTTCAGTTGTGCAGGAACACTTTGTTGAACAGGGATGAACCTAAGCATGAGTTTAATTTCACTACAGCACTTGCTGAATAAGGGTCTAAGTTAATAACATTGAGTAATTACTGGTGCTAGAACTGCCTTCAGCTGTGTAGGAAATTCAAGGCTATATTTCTCAAACACGCAAACTCACTGCATTCCAATGCCAAGAGGAAGAATTCACTATGCATTTGCCAAAGTTGAAATTTGGTGGTTGCGATAGATCTGCTTTGCAGTAACAATGCACTGGGTGACTATGCTGTTGGAACAGAAGCTACCATTGGTGTTTGGAAACAGCTCTTGTATGGAAGAAAAAAGGCTGTTAAGACATTCTACTATGAAATAGCTCCAGACAAAGCACCGAGCACACAGCAGTGTGTAGGAGAAGAAAAATGTGCATTAAGGCTTCTTTATCTGTTACATGAGTAATCAAAACTTATGTAAATATGCCTTCCTATAAACTGTATTTATCTTATTCTTGTAGAGGAAGTAATGGTAATGCCTCTGTCTTTCAGATGTAGGTATGGATAAGCAGCATTATGTGTCTATTATCCCTGTGGGTCACCGAAGAAAAGAAACCAACTAAAAGCAACTCCCCATGACCGTTACTTGGAAACTTTAACAAAGTCCCACACCCTCTAATCCAGGACGGTAATTCTATCAGATCTGTATTTGAAAGACAGGTATAAGAGTCTGAATAACATGTCAGTTAAAGATAATCATCCTTTTATTTTTTACTGTTACATATCTCTGCATGTGCTTCAATAGGGAGACAATGTGAAGGTTAAGAGGCTTTGCTAGTATAGTTGCAATTTTCTTGAAATTTATCTGAACTGGCCAGCAAGAATAGGCAAGGTCTAAAATATGGTTTGACACCACAAAAAAGGGATCTCAGATTGTGTTGGTTCAAATTCAGAAAAGTGCTGTGACAGCCTGCCAGCATGAGTCATGTATTTTGGGAGTGTTTGTGCTTCATAGCCTGTTCCCCAATAGAAGACACTTCTCTTTTGGACAACCTTCAGCCTTGTGCAATCAGTCCATCTTTAAAGATAAATATATGCATATTAATAATGAGAGGCATACTAACAGATTGACATTTCATGGGATTTTAGGGATGAACCTCTGTCTGCTGAAGTCGAGGCAGCTTTGCCATTAACAAGTGTGTTTATTTACTGCATAGTCTAACAGTTCAATTGCCTTTATGGACTAGTTATCTAAAGGCATTCTGTAAATGCCAAACAAAGTTTGACTCGGGTTCCTTGTGCATCATTTTGTGAGTAACTATGGTTTGGGGACTAGATTTTAGAAATCCATCCATTTATGGAGTATTTTAGAAATTCATCTAAGGATAAATGACTAACAGACCCAATATTCCTAGGTTTCTAGTGCCTGGATTTTGAGAGCTACAGGCTGGCTTCTCCAAAGAAAAGGAGATTTTTTGCTGTGATATATATTGAGCTCTGGAGATAGTTTTGTATTTGGACCATTCTTTCAACCACTGACATCCCCCTATGCTACAACCTAAAAGTCACCCAGGGAAAACTGTGAGGTCTTTGATGTTGTACCAAAGTTGTGTGGTGCCACAGAGCTACCAGTGGTCTCTGTAAAGCTGAACCTGGCATGAGGCCTGTGGGGTTTATCCCAGCTCTCTTCTTCCTGGTGTGTTTGCCTGATGTTTGATCTCTCTGTAAGTTGACTCAGAGGATCCTGGAGTTTCAGCTCTGGAGTTCAGGAAAGGAGAAAGGATGCTCTTGGCTCCAGTGCCCCAGCTGGCTTGTCCTTTGTCTATGACAGCACAAGTTATTCTTTCCAAGCAAATATTTACTAAGTAAATAGCGGGGGAGAGTTCGTATACAATTTGTTGGCATTACGTCAATAAAGATTTATTCTGTTGTGTGTTTTAGAAGTTTAATTAACGTGAGCTTTGCAATATGTGCTGGAAAGTAAATAACAGGCGCATCTTTATTTACTTGGCAGAAGAGTAATGCTTCTTTAGAACAAGATATGAAAGCTTTTCCTAGCGTGTGCAACTCTGTTTGCTGGTACCATGCAGGCCACTCCTCAGTGCACACACTTAAATCCCCTGTAAGCCCAAGTATCAGGCTTAGGGGAGACTAAAGTGCTGTACGGATCTCACAGTGAGCCTTTGCATAGGGGATGAGTTTTATCCCACCATCTGAACACTGTGCAAACAAGTAGTGAGATTGGAGACTGCAGGAGATGATTAACTCCATTGGTTTGGCTGTTGTGCTGAGCTGTTTGTGGAAAACATATCAGATGCACGGGCTGGTGCTGCTTTGTGGATTTTATCATGTTAGTGATCAAAAATGTCCAACATGAGCAGAATACCAACTGAGCTTTTTTTATTTGGAAGGACTTCTTGGCTGAGAACTTGACTGTCCACTGAATTATAAATCCCAACCAGCAGCATTTTACAATAGAGTCCTGATACAACCTTTAGCAGAGAATCACAGATTGCAACCATGTAACCAGAAGGTTACTGTGCTTTTGATGCCGTCTGCCCTGTAATCACCCCTGTAACCGATGTGTCGTATCCTATAAGTGATAAATCATTCTCTGATGTCTCATCCATAAAATCTGGTTCTGGGGCCTTGCAGATTATTTACACACAAGGGGCTTTCCAAGGTACAGGCTGATCAGTGGTGAAAAGTCCCTGCCAGCAATGGGAGCTCTAATTAGAGATAAGGAATCACATCTTACTGGAGCTGTCAGCCCTGTGAATGCTGCTCTGTGAACTTTTAACTACCTGAACAAGAAACCTTCATTAGATTGCCTGGAGTTGCCTGCATGCTCAGGGCCAGTTATAAGTGTACGTGTCTTCAGGGCTTGGGCTCAGCTGGAAAGGAGAAAAGTCCTGCGTTGGGAGAGGTCTCTCCAGCATGATCATATCCTGGACTCACAAACAAGGTCTTTTCTTACTAGACTGCATCCCCCAGACCAATAGAAATGTTCTCATGCTTCCTCTGGTCCTTCTGGTGTAACATCTCACATCTGGGATAATGATGTCTTTGTACTCCCTTTTTTCCAAGAGAACTTTCATCATTTCATAAGCAGCTAAAATATGCATAGCCACTAGCTTCACTATTAACGTAACATTTACGACAGGCTTGACAACAAGGAACAGATTTCTTGTTCAAGATCAGTCCTGTTTGGACTGAACACAACAGTCAAGCTTCTCATACTTTTCTCAATACTTCTGTTTGTGTGTAACTGACCTTTCCCCCTCCTTCATTCCTATTCCTCTTCCTGTTTTGCTCTTCAAATATCATTTAAATGATGTTTGATTTGAGTTAAATTCTATAGAAACACTATTGATTGCTGTTCTGTTCAGATTTATCAACTCTGCTATTCTAAGACATCAGATTGAAAAACAGGTTTGTAACACACTGAGGCAATGAATATTTTTCCAGGTTGACATTATACAAGAGTAGAGTAGAAGTATATTTTTCCAAGGTTGTACAAGAATAGGCACAGTGTTTATTAATTGTCCCTCATCTCCTCTTACATGCTTATTGCTCTGCCACTGTGAATAGGTTGTTACTGGTTGGTTTGTTTGTAGCCACCCCCTGCACTTTGATAGAGAAATTGAAGTGGGTGATAGTTTTTCTCTGGACCTCTTTAAAACTCTTCTTTCATCTGCCTTCTGATTTTGCTCTGCCTATTGAAATTTCATGCAATTTAGGGGGCTGGCAGTCCAGATGTTTTCATGACAATGGTGTCTTTCTCATCAAGATTTCATAATTAGGCAATTATTTTTTTTACAATACAGTCATTCTAAGATTTTTGTGTAATAAGCAGTTAGATATTATAATTTTCTAGAAATGCCTTTTTGTGTAAGTATGGATTAGAATAGATTTTAATTTTACAATTTCAGAGATCTAAATTAGACATTGTAGTAAAGAAAAATTACTTCTTATGTCTATTAGAACATTTACGTTTGTGTTGTGCTCATGCCAGCCAGAGCGAAATAGTTCCATATGTTTTCAATCTTAGGTTCAGTTAAAACTGCTGGTAGAAGAGATAGTGGGAAAATGGTTGGTGATGATGCAAGAAAATGTTGCTAGAATTTTTAAGATACTGCAGTGCCCTATCCCATCCTGCTCTGCAATGGGAAGTGCAAGTGTCAACAGAAATAAAATCTCAGTCAGTTTGAGCCAGCTGGAAGGTGGAATAACTTCAAGACATTTTGTTCTGATTATTTCAACCACTGCTTTTTGTACATAGCTGGAATATTCAATCAAAAGCAATTTCATTTCCACCTCTTCTTATTTTGTGTGTGAGTGTTTCAGCTGAGAGATGCAGTGGAAGCAATTGCCTGCAAAAATGGTCATATTTCGGTAAAGAATCACATCCCGTCATTTCCCTAAAGAACTCCCTTTTTAATGTCTCTCACTGTCTTACCACTCTTATTTCTTTTCCTTGATGTGCAGTAAAATATTAATCCTATCAAATGTTAAGCCTGAGTTTAGTCTTAATTTATCTTTTGCTTCTTAATGGCAAGTGTTAAACACTGATTTCTAAGGATGTTCACAGTGGTAGATAAGAGTTGCAAAGAACACTGGATGAGTATTATTTCTGTTTCTGTGCTTTTTTTATTTATGGTAGAAAACTGCCCGAAATCTTTATTCCTAGTCCATCTCCATTTCTGTTTTGATAGGAAAACTCCTGATAGCTTTAGGCTAACAAAATGCTTTGATGATGTCGATGTTTCGCTGAACTTAAGCAACTGTTAGGCATAACTCTTAAGCTTAACTGTTTGTTAAGCAGGGACTCTCTGTGGATGACAAGTGCCACAGGGTACTGTGTTTCTTCTCTGCAGGCTGCCAACACTCTAGCCATGTGCCTTGCAACCAGTGATGCTACTCCTGTTAACAAAAAAAAAAAAAAAAAAAAAAAAAGATAAACTATATATAAATTGCAGGAGAAAATCCCCAGTAGCCCATGAGTTGTCCTGGAGAAAAGGATTGCTGCACATCCTTGAGAACATATCTTCTGCCATATTTAGCAGTTCCCCAAGGTCCTCTATAACCTCATCAGAGGTCATATATTGTGTGAGTTTGGGGTCAGCTTTGCTGATTGAAGGGAAGACTGTGATGGCAGAGAAATCTGGAGCAGCAAAATGTGGAAGGGGAAGACAGATGCCATCCCAGAGCTGGTGGGTGTTGATGCCTGCTGTTGTTGCCCTGTTGAAGGGAGAACAGGTGTAGTGAGCAGCTTTGTCCGATCACAGGAGTCCTTAAGTCTTTCCTACCTTTGAGCTGTGTGCTCTCTGAACAGCACATCAGGTCAGGCTGAGGGAGTTGGAATGGAAACAGCTAAAGCAGCACTGCAGAGGTAAAACAGGGTTCCTTCCTGAAGGGTTCCTTTGGACAGTTTCTTTGCCTGTGGCTGTGAAGCTGATGGTGGCACTGGTGTGGTAGACAAAATTTAAGGTTTCTCCCTGTGTCAGCATGATGGACACCAAGGTCCAAACTCTGCTGTGTGGAACATGTGTGTTCATATGGTGGCTGTGAAGGACTTGAGGTTAGAAACCACTCACTCTCTGCCTTCCTGTCTAAACTAAACAGATCTTTGTGGTCAGCATGAAGTAAATGGTGACCACATCTCGTCTAACTCTTCTCAACCAGACTCACTATTTGCCTCTAAGAAGTTAAGTAAGAGGTGACGTCGCAGTCTGAGCTAGGGGTGGCTTTCATGTTACGTGGTGCTCAAAAAGTAGGTTACTGGGTCAGGAACAGCAAGTTCTGACTGTTTGCCAGCTCGGCCTTTTTTTTCCCGTGATGTTTATACTGCTGTGACCTGCCACGCTGAAATGAGTCTAAAATGAACAGGAGCACTGCTTCAGACCAGTGAGATGGGTTTGATTGAACTTGTCCTTCTGTACTTGCATCAGATTATCAGTTCGCAGGATGCTTGCTGTATGGGAGCTCCCTTTTTGAAACGAAAAGTAAAGCTAATTGGAATCCAGTGGCTAGAAAAAAAAGTCAGTCCTTTTTAAATGATTAGCTTTAAGCCAGAGAAGTTTCTTAACTCACCGGAGAGTGAAGAGATGTGGGCTCAGAGATTCAGTACTAGGAGAATTTACTCCCAGATCCAGGGCTGTGTTAGAGAAGATCCATCGGGACATCTGCAAAATTTGAATCTAGCTCAGAACAGTGAACTTCAGGATAATGGAGTTTTGATTCCAGTTGTGATCAGTTTGAAATGCGCCTGGCTGCTGCACTGCTTTGTACAAAACTGGTTCCTTCTCCCACAGGCGTTCTGTCCTTGTAAGCCTCCCCAAAGCCAGAGCTCAAGACCTGCTGCAGGGCATGGGGACAGAGGGCAGCTGCTGCCAGGATTGAGTCCCTGCAAGGGAGCTGAGTGCCAGGCTGAGGGTGCGAAACTGACAGAGAATTGCAGCCTCCTTCCCAGCCAGAGCACAGGGGTAGGAGGATGATGGTTGGACTTGATGATCTTAAAGGTCTAAAGCAGCATCTTAGATGCTGCTATGATTTTATGTTTCTATGACTGCAGAGATGAATGACTCAGGCTGCCATGTGCTTGTACCTGTCCCAAGCACTGCACCCCACAGTCCTTCATGTGCTGAGTGATGGCAGCCTGGAGCAGATCACTCATCCTGCTGCTGCCATAGGCTCCATCACCCCACGAGTGGAGCATGAAGGCAGCAGCAGTGGCTCCTTCATTTGCAGGGCTGGCACAAGCCCTTTCTGGTCCTGGTCACATCTGGCTGCCATTAACACCATCTGCACACAGCTGGGCTGCCCCAGCCTTGCAGCTGGAGACACAATGTTGTATCCAAAGAGAAGTTCCTTTGGGTTGGAGGCAGGTTTACCCCTTCCTCAGTGCCTTTGTGCCCAGATTTCTAGAGCATGACACTGCAGCTCTCTTCCACCTGGTTAAGTGCAAAGAGTGGGGTACACAAGGAACGGGTGGCCTGGCTTCAAATATTTGAATAATCTCACCAACGAAAATATTACTCAAAGTGAAGCCTCAAGATATGTTCAGTGGCTCACTGCCAAAGCTGACTTAAGAGGAAACTATGTGGGCCATTCAGTCAAGTGATTCATCAAGCTTTCAGTGCTTCCGAAAACTCATCTAGAAGAAATTAAAGTAGAAAAAAAAAAAAAAAGGCAGAATTCAAAGAGAGATTGCACCTCACAAAATCTCTGTCTTAAATCACAGAGAGCTTTCTGCTGCCAGACCAGATGTAGCAGGACAGAGAAAGAACAGCATCACTTAATGCTCATTGCCGAGCTAAAATGGCATCTAATCACAACGCATCAGCAGCTCTCCCAGAAAATGGTCCGTGCAGCCTGCAAAGGCCACCCTCAGCACTCTGCTTTGCACATGCCTCTTCGTGTTCCTCGTCCATTACTTGAAAATATCTGCAACTGGAGGAAAACTTTGTTGCTCAGAGAAGGGTGAGGTGGGTAATGCAGCTAATAAACACACAAATCTCCCTACTTTAAGGCAAGGATCAGCTCATCTTCTTACTGTTTAATGAAATGCAGTCAGACTGCAGTATCTCGTAGAAGACCTGTTATGTATGAGACTATCAACCTCTCAGAGCTGCAAAGGTTCCCCACTGGTGACGGCTCAGCAGGGCCGTGGTTATCACCGCTGACTTACAGTTCCCTCTCTGCTGGCAATCAGTTCAGCCGCTACCAGAGAATATATGTTAAGCCTCACCCCAAAGACCCCAGTCCTGCGAGGTGCCGAGTGTTTGGTGTGGAAAGCAGCATTACAAGAGGCAGCAAGGAGGTGAACAGCTGACCCCCTGTGTGCCCCCTCTTTCTTAGAAGGCTGGATCAGATTCTTAGCTGATAAAAGTAGATATGGCTCTGTTGCCATATCTACTTTTATGTAGTAAATAAAGTGGAGCTGTGCTGATGTATGCTGGTGCAGAATATGGCCAGGTGTCTGTTTAGAAGCTAAAGCTCTAAAGCTTTAAGGAGATGTGTGCATTTAAAATGCAAAATACCCAGCATTAGTCCTTGCTGGCCTTGTTTCTTAGGGGATGGTGTGATGTTAAGTTGTCCTGGAAGCTGACCTGTATGAAAATCCATATCTTTCTCTGGTGTGCCGTCCTCGGTGGGTTTGCAGGCACTGCACAGCTTGATCCTGCCTTTCCCCTCCTGATGTGGGGTTAGCGAAGGAAGCTATGGTCTGTTGGCTAGAGAGAGCTGCCACATCACATGTGCTCACTTCTGCTTCTGCCCTTGCACTGCTTTGGGCTGTGATCTTATGCAAAGCCTGTAGCTGTGCCTGGCCTCGATTTCTCTCTCTGAAAAACAATGACGACAGCACTATTTGCATGCTCTTACCTATCCTTTTTTTTTTTGGGGTGTAAAGTGACACAAAAGAGCAGAAATCTGTGTCATTCCCTGCTGCACAAATAGCTCTCCAGCCCTGCTCTGTCACTTCAACAGCTGTAGCATTAAAGCAAAAATAAAGCCTGATATCGGGGTTCTGCTTTGGAATTTGCAAACCGTTGTTACCACAAGGGAATGTCTTCATAATACTCTACTTCCAGTCAGAGAACTGGTGGAACTAGATGATCTTTAAGGTTCCCTCCAACCCAAACTGCTCTGTGGTTCCGTGATACTCTCCATGTATGGGATCCTGACCTATGAATCTATAGCTACACTTAATAAGTTGCAACAGTTTCTCAGGGGACTGATAATAGGATACAGAGAAGTCATGTATCCTATTTATCTCTGTGTCATGTGTTGAAATCCAGAGCAGGCCATTAGCAATTAAAAGGTCTTGCCATCTGATGTCTCTCCAGTGACCTGTACAAAAGGAGCCTCAGCTCAGCAGCTAGTGCATAAACTTTTCAGGTTTTAGATTGCTGGACTTTTCTTTCTCTTTTTTTCTTTTGAAGGGAGGAAAGTGTCTTTTTTATTTCCATCTCTGCCTCCTTTACCACCATGACCAGCTGTTTGTAGGCAGGCAAGCAGCCAGGCAGACGTGGGGCTGTGGTGTTTTCCTTCCCTAAAGGTGGTTTTCCAAACCAAAGCTGAAGTATGTTAGACCAAGACCCTCAGGAGAGCAGCCAGCACTGGCTCTACTCATACTGAGTTTGTTTTGGTACTAAATACACAGTTGTTTTTTCTTGGCATGTTAATATAGCAGCTATTTAGGCATATAAAAATAATAGCTCATAAAGTATGATGCATGAGTTTCCTCTCTTTCTGTTTTTTTAAAATATACCCCAAATATTTATTTTCAAGAATATTTGAAAAATGGAAAAGAAGATGAAAACCTTTACTTATTGCTGCATTTTCATTCAGACACAGACATGTTTGTATTCCATTAATTTATAGTGAGACTTTATATTATATATATCTTTCCCATTTATTTATACCTGCTAAGATTTTTTTTGTCTGTCTGAAAACCACCAATGAGTGTGAAAGGCTCCACAGTTACCATTCATTGTGACAAGTGCTGTGGGAAAGGAGGTATTTTCTTTTTCTGTTCTCAAAACAAGGCCATGCTAATGCTCACACACAGATGTTTGTGTTTGAGAGAGTTTTATAGCAGGAAAGACCATTGTTATCAATGGCTGGCCAAGCACAGAATTCAAATCCTTTGTGGGCTGAACGCAGGTCTGTGACTTGCAGCTGGGGTTTGAGCAGTGCTCTCTAAGCAGGGGGAGCTGGGGCTTCTCAGGGGCTGGGCAGCCCCATCTTGGTGTTCACGTGTGACCAAGTGAAACTGGTTGGTTCCTCTGCCACCTTCCTTCACCCTGCTGGGAACACCCAGGAGGATTCACAGCTGCCCTTCCCTGCAGGACTGGGAGCCTGGCACTGACCTGCCCAGACCTCAGCCAGCCTCTGCTGTGGTCCTCGCCAGCTCCAGAGGAAGGTCCCACCTCCCACACCTGCAGGCTCTTGTGAAGTATCACCAGTTTTGGGGGGAAATGGAAATAAGGGAAGGAGAGGACACGACTGAAGGCCAATCACTTGGAATATTTTAGCAAAGGCTGCCGCTTCCAAGCTGCTCTTGAACAGTGTCTTCCTTGCAGCACTCCAGTAAGCCCCACAATTGATTTCTGTGTTAATAATAATAAAATTCTGTGTTAATAATAATAAAATTCTGTATTAATAATATTAATAAAATTCTGTGTTAATAATAATGAAAGGTGTTACCTTTTAGTCACCTCAGGATCTAAAATTTTGGCCCAGAGCCTTTAGTTTCATGAAAGCCAGGCATGAGAACTGGGGATTTCTCCCTTTCCTAGGCATTTATAATACATTGTGATGTTCCAAAAATGGGCAAGTGTTTTCTTTCTGTGTTAGTGAGGAGGATCCCTGTTATACAAAGGGAAGGCAATAGGTAATACAACCTCCCTAAGTTTGTAGAGGGCTGATTCTAATAATTTCCTTCCGGTCATCTCTTTATGTAAGTTCTGACCTGGTGCACCTGCCTGAGCTCCCAGATCCAGGTGGAAAGATTAGCTTGCATGCAGGGCATGGTGACTGCTGGAGCTATGTGAGCTGCTCTCACGTGAAGAAACACTGCCCTACATTAGACTCCCAGAAGGAATCACGGACTCACTTGGAAACTTTTGCAGAAATCAAGGTTGGGTCCAGCCTTGCTTATCAAGCTCAGTGGAGAGGAGATGGAGAATCTCTACTTTGAATGAACTAGAGATTTGAATTTTCTTCCTTTCTGGGTTTGCCATCCACCCATCCACAGACTCTTCCTAGACTGTTCTTGTGTTATTCCCTTTTTGTATTTAACACTCTGAGCTCGTGATGGATGGAGGTGCCATTAAAATAAGCACCTGTACTGTACACAGAAGGATTGCAAGCATCCTCTTGGATACCCTTAATAAAATGGTCAGCTCTTTTTAAAGATTGAAGAGGATTGTGATACAGATCAAATCCTCAGATCAGCTCTTGGCATGCTCCCCTCTCTGCAGCTCCTCAGATGCTCAGTTGTGCTAATACAGGTGAATTAAGTGGACAAAGTCAAGCTTGAGCATTAGCCACATTCTCTCAATTGCAGCAAAATATGTTTTGGGTTTTGGGGCACTTTTTTGTTTTGTTTTGTTCTCCTGAATAGGAAGTGATCAAGGCAAATGAATTCTAGAGTAGACTTTTTTGCATTTTTTGGCCACCACAGGGAGTAATTAACCTTTTAAATACTAGACTCATTAGAAAGCCTTAAGAGCTCACAGCAGGCTATCTTCATGCCTGTTTCTTCTGACTATTTAATTGTCCCCCAAGAAGTACTGCATAAGGTAGGTTAGCTGGAAATTGGGAAAATCAGCCATTTTCAGGGAGAGTTTGAGCATGGTTGGAGCATTTAGTCACCTTGCCCCCAGATTTGCCAAAGCCCTTGGTGAAGGAGTAGTGGATGAATGAGCACAATGAGCCCTAACTGCCTCTTCCCTGGGCTGTGTGTCCAGATTTTTCATTGCCCTCTGGGTATCCCTGAGCTGAAAGACTCTGCTTCAGTCTTTTAGGATATTATTTCATTCCTCTGTGGCTTGGGGGTTTTTTCTAGGCAGGGCACTTGCCACTGTTGCTCTGACAGAAGCAGGCAGGGGTTACTTAACTACCCACATCCTCTCAAAATAGAAATTCACAGCCCCACAGTACTTAGACACATTTTCATTAGTGTATACAGCGAGTTTTCTTCCAGCTATCCCAGTCTATTAATAACAGCTCCAAACTTTTGGTTTGCCCAAGCATTTAGGAAAATTCACTTTTTCCAGACACGGGCTGTTGGTATTTCTGTACTCTGAGATCAGAGATGCCATCCTGCTCAAATGCTTGGTGATGGAGAGAGGGTACATGGCTTACTCACCCAGTTCTTTCTTTCCTGTGGTCTGCTCTTTCCCAAGAAGCACAAAAATACATGTCTTTTACTTACCCTTTGACTAAGAACTGACCACAGAGAAGGGGGCAGAGAGGAAAATTTGGATATACATTAAAATGTAGGAAATGGCAGGGAGAAAGAAAAAATAGCAGAGAGATGAAAAGGTGGAAAGAAGGTGCCTTTTTGTTGTGAAGTGATTAGCTGAGAGTCAGCTTTCAGATGCTTTTTAAATAAGGCATTCTCCTGGAAAATACAGATCCTGATCGATTCCAAAACCCTCAGGGATTTTTGAGGTCAGAACTCCCCTGGGAAAGGAGACAAATTAAATTGACCAGCAGTGCCATTTGCAAATTGGCTTATTACTTTTCAGTGAGAAATACAATCAAAAGGTTTCATAGAGTTCTGCTTGAAATTTCAAGTTAAAATGTTCTTTTGTTATTTGCCCCATGAAAAAGCAAGGACAGGTTCTTCAAGGGTGGATAACAAGGCTTGCCTTGGATGGTTAATGCAAGCAGAAATGCATGGATGATGCAGGGAGGACCAGCGCTGCATGGGGTGTGATTCACATGGACCCTTCTGCTCCACAAAGGCTCACCTCATTCTGGATCCAGGCCAGTGCCCCAAGGAGGGTCCCTTTGCAGGCTCTGGGCCATCTCTGCCGGGTGGCCACAGACAAAAGAGGAGACAACCTGGCCCCTTGTACCTTCTCTGAGGAATGGATTGTCTCCTTCGTTTCAAATCCAAGATGTGGTTCAGCCAAATGCTGCTCACCAGCTGGGGCAGCACATTTCAGAGACATACAGAGTTTTGGGAATGCTGCTGGAACCCCTTGTGAGAACTTACAGAGTAGAGTTTAAATTTCGTCAGGCACTTTATCACTTCCCTGGTTGCAGATTTGTCCCAGTGGCAGGTGAAGCAGGTGGTGTGGCAGTGACATTGTTCTTGAAGGGAGCAGCTGCTCAGGGCTGCTCTTGGCAGTGCTCTGGTGTGTCACCACCACAGCCCCACTCCCTGCTCACTGAGCTGCCACTAGCAATTGGGACTGCTCCATTATATTTTAAAAACCTGGTTAGAGGCTTGATTTATAAAACACGAACCTGTCACACTGACAATGTAGATTTTTAATATGCTCAAGCTTTAAAATCCTCTGGTTTGACTTTTTTCAAAGTTTTCTTTTTGGCAACTCAATTGCAGTGCTCCTTACTGGGACTTTGTTATGGGGAAGAAAGGACATAATGTACTTACAAGTGTAAATGGTATGTGTTTATTCCCCTAAACGGAATAAGTGGCAAACCCAGAGGTTGAATAAAGTAAGTTCATCAACTCTTTACTTTTAACTTTCTTTCCACCAATTATGATGAAGTTTTGTACTTTCTTGTCAGTTCTGACATAATAATACCAGGTAGTCATGTAGCTTTTATACTAACAGCAGAGAGTGAGAGCACTTATTCCAGCTCTGAAATACAGAGCTCATTAAAATGGGATTGAAGGCATTTAATATCAACTGTTGTATTTTCTATTTGTATTCAAAAATGGCCAACTTCATTACATGGGACAACTTAAAAATAGTTCCGCTAAAGTCACAAAGCCCAAATTTACACCCTCAGAAACACAAAGTCAATCTCTTTGAAGCGTTCTCGGAAAACTTGAGTTTCTTGTTTCTAAATGAGTTCATTTACATTATTTCAGAAGAAATATTTTACAAATATAGAGAAAGAGAGAGAGGGAAGAAGACTTCCTTTTTCCTACCTTATAGCCCCAGGAGACTGGGCAAGTGGGGACCCAGAGCTGGACACAGCCCATCGTACATGGGATGGGTCAGGATGCAGAGAGATGCAGGGACTGCACACTGGCGTGGCCCAAGATCATGATGCAAGTCCCAGTGCTGGCTTGAGCAGTCCCTCTGTGCTGCTTATCCATCCATCTAAGCCAGCACAGTGTCCTGCCCACTGCTGCCATCTCCAGCTCTGCAGAGAGGGTTCATGAGAAACAGGCTGTGTTTTAGCCACTGCCTGCTCCTCTGGCCACTGCAGGGCTGCTCTGGCTGCATCCCATCTTCCATTTGTCCTGGTGCTCATCTCAGCTGTTGTGGCATAGTCTCTCTGTCAGCCTGAACTCTGCTTGCACCCTTTCCCTTCTGAGCTTAGAGATCCATGTTTTGGCACATCCTCTTGAACAGCTTCACCCAAGCATGAAGGGAGGCATGGCACTGCTCTGCAGTGCTGCAGTGCCGAGGGACTCGTGGCAGCAGACATGACCCTGCAGGTTCCCATACAGTTGGGTTTGCACCAAGGTTCAACTCGCCCTTTTGCTGAGCACTGGAGCCCATCTGCTGCTGGGGCATGCTGGCTGCATGTAGTCCAGGCTTGCCTGGGACATGATGAACGTCTGTCCTCAGCTGGTTTGTAATTCGTCACTGAGGTCTACACTCCCTTCTGGCCAGTCTGCAGGGGATTGTTTTTAACTTAGGGACACTGCTTAATCCTTTTGCCTACCTGCCTTAAGACCTGTCTCTACTCAGAAAAGACAGCCCAGAGGAGGGAAAGACACAAATTGTCCTTCTTGCCTGCTCAAGCAATGGTCTTGTCCTCTAGTGAGGAATCCTTGAGAGGTAGAAAGGTCTGCATGCAAACTCCTTTGAAATTACTGGACTTAAAAGTTCGTGAACAAAAATTCAGTTTTTTCCTCACTTTGTTATTTATCTTCATAATTTATGTTATGTGAACATAGAGAATTGTGGTCAAAAACATATCTTAAACACCAAAAATCAAAAGAAATAAATGTAACCCAAGAAGGAAAGATCACAGCCAGCCGGGGCTGAATCATGTCCTCTTTCCCTTTCCCAGTTGCATTTTTAAGTCACAAAAAAAATACTAGGCTATTCATTAGTCAGATGGCTTTTCTTTTTCTAGGAAGTCAATGCAGAAAAATAAGATGTTTCTTCCTTTTCCAAATTACAGAAGAAAAAAATGCTGTGTTTATACAAGCTGACTAGTGAAGTTTTGCAAGGCTGCTACTGGAAGTACTGCTCAAAAAGGCACTCCAAGCTTTGGATCTATAGATAGATAGATAGATATAGATATAGGTATAATGTTCATTACAATTTGAATACACAGGTGCAATATGCATTTCAAAATAAAGGCACCATCAAAGAACAATTTCCTGCCCATTGTAGAGGGTCTGTGAAGATAATGAAATAAACCCACTTGCAATTGTTCTTTTGCAGTAAGTGCTGGTACATTTTTAAGCTACTGACAAGCCTGTTAAATAACTGGCCATCTTTTAAGCTCAGGCACCCTGGAGTGTAGGAGGCGAATAATTCTCAGGGGGATTTAACACAGTTATGTAAAATAATCTGAAGCCATCCTGGTTGCTCCAGAAAGATTATAATTAAGCATGGGGTTGTTTTTTAAATGTCTGCTATCATCAGTTGATTCTTCTTTGCAACAAAGCAAAACAAAAGTCTTTTTCTCATTTGTTTGAGATGCAGTTTCTGTTCCTCTCCTGAAGAGGAAGAGGATTCGGACATGCTGTTGAATGCTCTGCTGTCAGTCTGGGTATTTATGTCACAGAATATCTTTTGAATAGTAATTTTTAACATCTGATTAATCTTCCATTCCGTTTGAGCAGAGAAGCACCGTCATGCTGGGCTGGGTGCAGAAGGGTCTCAGCACTCACTTACCAGTGCCATCCTCTGTAAGAGCTTGCAAGCAAAATCCCCGGGGTTGGTGTTCAGCCTTGCCAGTCAGGAGCTTGGCAGCTGCTTTGTTTAAAGTTAGGGGAAGAGATTTTTTTCTATTGGAGCACATGACAAATAGATTTATAGCAATCCTCTGACATCCTAACATGTACCTAGGATACGCACAGAGAGCAACCCATGCACCTTCATGCCCTGTGTCCCTGTGCTGCTGCCTGGTGGGTAGCAGGGTGAGGAGGGAACCTCTGGACCAAGCTGGACCTTATGCACTTGGTTACCTTCTAGTTTAACCTATTTCTCTCCTGTGTCCCCTCACCATGTGTCTTCTGCCTCCTTGCTCACCCCTGTCCTCCACATTACAAGTTTTTTTATATCCTGGAAAAAATAGTTTTTTAATTAACCTGCTCATGTAAGGGGTAAAGAGAAAATCCATCTCCATGCCAGCTGGCTGGGCAGGGAATTTAGGTATCTGTGCCATCGCATCAGCTGCCACCTGTGCCACACATCTGAGAAGGAAACCCTCAGCTTGTGCTTGATAAGCTCCTAGCCAAGGCAGATAAGCCACTGTGCTGCCGACACTCTCCCACAGCTGCATGGTTAAACCACAGTGGCCAGAGTGGAGGGAGAATTGTGGAATTTGTTAACTGGTACCCAGGTTTTTGTTAGTGACACTGCTATTTTTTTATTTCACTATAACTAAAGCAGAACTTCTCACAGATGACTGTGTTTAGGGTCATTTGGATGCTCTGCAATATGTTCACATATTTTCCACTGCTGAATGAAAAGGAGAAAATGAGTGTGATACTTGTTGTAGGTGTCTGTCTTGCTTGCTGATGGTCTAGATTTCTGCATAGCTGATTCTCTGTTACATGGGGCTTTCAGATTTCGCTATTGATTAGAGTGGTTGCTTTTCTAATTAAAAGAATTCCCAAGTCTAACTATTAACTTGGACAGTAAATGTGCCGGCTTATTAAAGATAAGAGGCTTTAGTCAGAAAATATGGTACCCTCTCTTGCAAAAGAGGTCAGTGTAACTCGAGCAAAAGAGTGTCCTAAAAATCAGAAAAAAAGCAGAGGAAACAAGAAAGCAGGAGCCAGGCAAATGCTGCTTATGTAATCCCAGCCAAGCAAGTAGGACAGAGGAGAGCGCAGGCAGCCGAGCTCGGCTTTCGCCTGCCTGCTGCTCAGGGCAAGGCACGGCTGCACGTGTGGCTCGTGTTCCTTCTGCGTGGGGCTGATCTCACCCACAGAGCCTGCATGCCTAAACAGGGCAGATGTGCTTACCCACGGTGAAGGGACAGTGATGGGAAAGTGTTTCTTGTGGGGATGAACTTTCGCAGGGCCTCAGTGTACAGCTGCCTGCAGTAGGCCCAAGGGGGTTTGAAGGTACATTTCAACTCCTTCTGTAAAGGATTCCTTCTCAGCTCTTGACACACCTCCCCAAAGCATTACAACAGCACAACCATTTCTGGAAAACAGAATTTCCTGCAATGAGGTTGAAGTTGCCAGGCAGCCTCCCGTGCCTTGCCCAACAAACTGCAATGGCAAGAGAAGTTGCATGCAATCTTCGTGCCTCTGAGTCAAAGTCTTTGAAGGAGCCTTTCTCCCTCCACTGTTTCTAGAAACAAGTCAGCACAATTAACTGGGAGTAAGCATTGTGTTCTTCAATAATTCAGTTTGGTTGAGATGAATCCCGCCCTGGGGAGACTGAATTCCTTGAGGTGATGCATGATTACCCTTGTTGGAAGTTACTCACACCTCTGGGCACAGGTCTTGTATGTGGTTCTCAGTTTGTAGTGATAGTTACAGGACTTGCAACATTTTATTTGTGTACTCACATCCATCACTTGGGGATGTGAAATTCCTGCTTATAAGGGTCAATAGACAGGTATTTGCTGCTGGGCAAACAGAAATGAGTGCACGTCAACAATGATGATTCTAAGAGCCAGCCTTGGCACTGGGGTGTGATTTGTAGCTCTGCTGGGTCTCAGGCACATGGAGGCACTGGGCCACCTTTGATGCTGAACAAACACAGAAGAGAGCAGCAGTCAGGACCCAGAGGAGTGTCAGGAGTCAGATGGTGCTGGAGGCAGTGGTGGATCCAGTGAACAATGGGAGAAAGGCAGGATGAGCAGGAGGTGTTGCCTGGGTGTCCATGCCTTTGTGGTGCAGCTCCTTCTGAAATACTCTCTTTCACAGTGACACCAGGGTTGCAAACAGTGAGGTTTTAGTAAACACACACCCATAGGTGGAAGAACCGAATGTGGTTTTGGTCCTGCTCTCTTCACGTCATTAGCTGGTCTTTTCTTTCCGTTCTCCACCTCAATTTTTTCAATTTTCCTATGCTTTTTGAGAGCTTTACCTTACATCAGATGACTTTTTCCACTTCCTTGTATAAATTTTACCCTTGTCTCCAGTCCTGAAGTATTTATAGCTCAATGGCACACATAACCATTGGGCATACAGTAATTTCTCTTTGAATACTTTCCATATCTCTCCTGTGTGCTTTTCCACCCACACTTGTTCCATTGCCTTATCCCGAAGGATGTCTTTATTCCTCCTTTATGCTTTTGGTGTCTCTATTGTTTTTTTCATGTCTTTCTTCTTGATGGGTTGGGTGTTTCTGCACATCACACAGCTTGAAAAAAATTTCCCTTCAGACTCTTTCATTGAACCAAATCTTACTCATCTGATATGCACACAGACTGAAATTCAATCCTGAGTAAAAGAGCAACCTAGCTGCTGCAGGGAACCTATTTTTGTAGAGGTTTTGGGACAAAGGCCTCAGATTGGCCTCTGCGTGGGGAATAACTTCACCCACAAAGGAGTTCCACTGGCCACAGCAGAGCTGTGACCTTGAGGGTTGTAATTGTACCTAGATTTTCTTGTTGGCATTTTCTTTCCTATGGTATTTTTGTACCAAAGAAGGAAACTGAAATTCTTTTTTTTTTTTTCTCATGTTGACAAAGTTTTTCTGATAAAGAAAGTAAGTATAATGGTGATTCAAATAGTGCAGTTACATTTTCCTGTTTTTATTTAGCCCTGTAACGTAATACGTAGGGAATAGCTGCCTATGGCAAGCACATGGGTGTGGGCTGATAGAGAATCATGCATCAAAGGACACAGATGGGAAGGCAGGCTCACAGGATTGAAAGTAATGACTCCAGAGGAGACTTTAAGAGTCACAGTTAAATAGTCACAGTGCATTAGTTAGAAGGACTACAGTCAGGAATATTAAGTTACATTACTTCTGTTCATGCAGACCTTCCTTTAATTCAAGAAGGATGATGAAAATCTGCAGAGGAACAAGAGTGACAGAGAGATTGGAAAATGCATAAGTTGGTAAAGTGTCCACAGTTTCCACCAGCTGGGCTTGCCAAAGAAAAGGCTTAGGGCTGACTTGACTGCAGTCTAGAAAGTGTTAATATTCCCTACAAGGAACATTTCTGAGTAGGGAGTCCTCCTATTTAGCACCTAAATGTATTATGAGAGTCAGCGTCTGGAAGTTGAAGTTAGAATTCCCAAATCAATTTGCACAGATCACTGTGGCTCATCAGAGATCAGATCAGATCCTCAGGCACAGGGCAGTTCCAAGTGCAGACAGACAGATTTTTTACTGTGCTGGTGGCCAACTCAAAGGTGCTCCAGCCATGGACACTGGCAGCACCTCCTCTGGTCCCTCCACATAAGGACAACACAGAGTGACCAGCAGTCATAGGCCACACAAACTGATGGCATATCTAATGCTCTGTGTGTGCTTGAGCATAGTTCAGGGAGGAGTTACTGCAGAGATTGTCTGTGCTGCATCAATGCCTAGAGCCCTGATGAGACAGCCAAGATAGATTTAGATTATAGGAGCAATATTGCCTTTTATAAAGAAATGCTGCAAGAAATATAAGACTGTTTAGCCTGATTTTTCAAAGATGAAGTGTGCCAAGAATGAGTTGAAATTTCCTTAGCATTTCTGAAAATCAAGCCCATAGCTAATTAACCCCTGCATGCCAATGGGCTTAATGATTTTTTCCACTTGATTTCAAAGAGGGAAAGAGAAACTTCAGACTTCTCAAAACTTTGCAGCACATTTGTGGCATGGTCACAACTTGGAAAATCCTGAATTATCACCGCATCACTACTTCTTCCCCCTTTCTAATTGACTAAACTTTTACCATCACCAATGCAACCTATTATATAGCATATAGGCTACAGGACAAACCCCAGGAATACCCCTGACTGCATTCCCATTCAGAGCTGGGATATGCCAGCCAGAAGCACATCCTGCCTTTAATTACACTGAAGAGGTCTTGGTGATTTGGTGTCCTACATCAGTATTAGGAAGCTTGGGCATTGAATTGCTATAAATCAAGAGCTTTGCTGCTCTCACAACAAGCCCAGTGGGAGCCTGACTTTCTCAAAGAGCTTAATTAAAGAGTGCTTATTGTCAGCTCACCCCTGTAGCCCATTAGAGCTCCACAGAGATTTCTGTTCTCCAACATCATTGTGAAAAGTGGGACAGTCCTCGCTTCTTAGGAAGCTCTGTGTTCATAATCACTTCCTCACATGTCAATACGGTCCTGGTGATCTTATAGTCATGTTGCAATTAGTTGGGGATAGGTGTGAACAGGGCATATCTGAATAACAGTTTATGGAGATCCTATTGGCTGGACAGTTATTCAACAGAGTCATAATTTTTCTCCTAGCTGGTACTTTCTCTGGTTCTATCTCAGTGTGCTTGAAAAAGCAAAAGTAATGTGTGACATTTCCAAAAAGCAGCAATTTTCTTTCTTCGGAAGCACGTACATCCCTGCCCTCTGAAGGATGCAGCCCCTTGTGATTTACAGAGAGAATTCAAGTTCCCCTGTCATTAAGGCCCTTTGAAACATTACTCACTTTTGGCTTGAAATCCATGTCACGGTAGAGTTGCGCTGTAGTTAAATGAATTATTCAGACTGTACCCTCTGCTGCTTGGCAGAACCAGCCTCATTTTTTTCTGTGCATAGGGCTGGTGTACTTGGGCCCCCATCAGTCTCATCCACCTTCAACAGGCTATTTGTATGTGCATCGATGTTGAAAAAACAGCTGTCATCAGACATCAGGATGCACAGTCAGGGGAAGGGGTGAGAAGAGAGTGGTCATGTTGCACCACACTTGGTGCAAGGCCACTTGTGGGTCAGTTCCTTCCCAGCCTTGTCCCACTCGCTTCCCAAGCTGAAGCCATCAGGCACAGTCATCACCATGTGAGTCCCAGGAGTGCTGAGAAACAGTTTTTAAATTTGATTCCCAATGGACACAGGCACAATCAGCCACCTCCCTGCATGCTGGACTTGGGCAGTGTTGCAGCCAGGCAATCCAGGGCATTGTGCAACTTCTGGCTCTGCTGGCTAACCCACATCCCAAAGGAGCTGAGAGGACACATTGATTCAGGTTTGTCCATTACTAAGTATTATTTCCCAATGCATTTATGGAGCTATTCTACCTCCAAATTTCAGCCCAGAGAAGTCAGACATGTTTGAAGGCTTCCAAAGAAATTTTGGACAGTAAAAAAGGAGAGGAAATCTCATGGATCTGTACTTTGCAAGTGCTTCTTAGAATTTTCACATTCTTCATGATTGCAGCAATAAATCAATCTAGTATTAATTAAACTCTGTCCAACTAAATATGCCAATAAGATTAAGGAGCAAAGTGTAGGCTGTCATCCTGCCAGTGGCTGTTCCCAGTGCAAAACTAATTTAACAGAGCCATCTGAGAGGCAGGAAGTTTTTTGCAGTTTTACCACAAGGAAAAGACTCCTCTGACTTGTGTTCTTCATTATTACAGAAGTGTTTCAAACTTGCTGAGTTCTTGTGTCCTTCACTCTGTGCTAAGCAATCTACAAATTGCTTTCATTATATTGTGTCATTGTTGTCTTCCTGATGTCTGCTTCCCCACCCAGCAAGTGTTTACAGGATCCTCATGGAGGATGAGGAGTTCATCCTAGAGAATAAGTGGTCCTGGTAGGGAAGTTTTGCCTGTCAGCAAGTGATATATTGTAATATGCAAAGCTGGCAACCACTTGCTTATGGCTCACAGCTCATGGGGTGGTTTGCCCACAGCCCCCCACCCTGCTGTTTCATGGTGATGTCTTTTGTGCAGATACAGATCTGTCCAAACACAAACTCTTCAACTGCCTTTTGGCACAGGTGAAGAAGTACTGCAAACCCCACCTGCACACCGTGCCTTAAATGCCTGCAAAACCAGGTGATTTTCTGTCATGAAGGGAACCTTTTCCTTCCCTGGCACTCTGCATACAGCAGATGCTGTGCCACAGGCCTCAGGTGGCAGCTGGAGCAAGCCAGGTTTGGGAACCAGCTCAGGGGATGGAGCAAGGGAAGAGCCACACCTGGGCAGGGACATCTGTGGCAGAGGCAGGGCCTGAGCAGGGACACCCAGGGAGGCAGGATTTCCCCATGCAGTGTCATCATTTTTCTCAGTGGAACTGTGGAACAAGTTTGACTCATCAGGCACATGGAGATGGAGATCCCCAGAGACCTGGCAAAAGGAAAGGAAATGCAGCTTCGGGCCTCCTGGCGTGAAAGTGGTCTGGTTTTGCAAAGGAGGTGGGCTCCTGGCTTTGGAGAAGAGATGTTAAACAGCAGAAGTTCATGAACTGGGTCTGGTGGAGTATCCCCTGGGATGGTACCCAGTGACTGAAGGGAGCAACTTCTGAGCAATGTGTGTAATGAGTGAGGAATTTATAATTGCCAGCTCACTTGGTCATAATAGTTTATTTAGATAAAGACACAGCCAAACCAAACCAGCCCATTTTATCAGGCCAAACCTCACCCTATTCTCTGTTGCCAGAGCAAAGGATGTTCCCCTGCACAGTTTTTAAATATGCAGTGGGGCTTCTTCGCCAGATCCTACCGTTCTGCTTTGCCATAGCACTGCCTGCTCCATGGTGTATTTATAATGGGTCTATTAGTTTTATTATGTAATGGAATGATCAAGTAACTAGAAAATGTGTGTTCTGTTCTGAATATATGCTGCCCAGAGTGTTCGTGGAGTCTTCTTCCGTGGGGATATTCAAAACTCTTCTGGATCTGACCCTGTGCAAACTGCTCTGGGTGAACCTGCTTTAGCAGGGCAGTTGGACTCTGTGATCCCCAAAGGTCCCTTCCTCACACAACCATTCCATGATTCTGTGATTTACTCTGCTCTAGTAACCTCTGCACTTTGTCACTTTTCATTGGACTCCAGTTGTCCTTTTGGAGAAGGATAGGGACAGGCTGCTCAAGACTGCCTACATCAGGCCTCTCAGTCTAGACCAATTGTGTCCCATATCAAAGGACATTGATTAATTTTCATGGTGCCTGAAATGTGCTCCTGCATTAGCAATGATCTACGTACTTTGCAAACTCGTGGTGCTGTAGCAACACCTGGAAGTGTGCTCTTGAGGAAAACCCTGCACATGGCATGGTGGTAACAGCAGGCAGTGGTAGTGTGGTACATGGAAAGTGATGTAAGGAATTGATGGGGACACACCAATGTCCTGGCAGCACTGAAGGCAACACTCTGCATGAGTGTATCTGCTGGTAGGAGCCTCAGGGGCCTCTCACTTCCTTCCTTAGGATGGGTCTTCTAAAATCTCCAGAGCTCTCTCTATTTTACATGCAATTTTCCACACACTTGCCTACTTCCTTCAAAAGAAACAATCAATCCTCTGAAGTTTTATGTATCACCTTTCACTGAAAATTGGCACCTGATAATTTTCACTGAAAATTCTACTTGATTAACTAACTGAAAAATTTTCAAACTCCTGGACTTTAGCTGTTTCTTGCCCCCAAAAAGGCTTAAAACTGAAAGCTGTGCTCCATTTATTAACCATCAAACCAGAAATTAAGATCTAAGAGCTTGAGTACACTGCATGTCTCAGTACTTCTTATCAATGCAGACCCAAAGCCACTCCTTCATCCCCACTTTAACCAGACTATCTATGATAGTAAGTAGGATAAAATTTTCCTCCTTATTTACTAAAATAATACTGGCAAGGAAAATGTATTTTGCATGATCACTTTGCAGTCTGAAACACTTCTAGGCTAAATATATTCTTCTAAAATACATTCTTTGGGCATCTGTTTTCAAGCTGCATTCTCCCTGCAAGTGGCACAGAAGATGGTGTTCTTTGCCATCACTGTGTGCAGCGTAGGTAGATCTAAGAAGCAATTTCTGCCCGAAGATTTTTGTTGTCTTTTTGTTCAGTCAGAGGATATAGCTCTAATTTCTCCCATTTTAAATTGCACATAAAATGTAGTCATATGCCTGGCTGAAAGCCTTGGTTCTACCTTCCAAGCTAATCTAAAAATACAACTCAGACCCTGCAGTCCCAAAAAAATAAAATCCAGTGCTCCGGCATGCAGGGAAACCTTAGGGACTGAGTTCCTTCACAGCACAGTTATCTCTCCCCATTACAGAGAGAACTGATATTCACAAATGCTTATTTCCCTTTAAAATTTTCCCCATTGTAAGTTTTATGAGGACACAAAAGCAAAGGTCCCTTCTATTACCATTCTGAGAGGATTTTAAGAAAATGCGATTAAGTTCTCTCCCCACCAGACTCTGTGAAGGAAGAGACACCTCAACCTCTGGGAAGTGTAAGCAATACCAGTTTTGTAGTAAAAAATACTGCCTGGTTGTTCAGCCTTATTTTTACAAGTGTCAGACTTACACAAAGTTCAATGTCTCATCTTCACTGGTCTACATTGCATATTATTCCAAAACACTCTCCAAGGCAACTCTTTTCAGCCTTAGAGGTTATGTTTAAATGAGCCACCATGGTGAGGCTGTGAGTCCCACCCAGGCAGTATTGTTCTGAGAAAAATTCAGTATTTGTTTCTAGCATTTGCATCTGGGCTCGTTTGCTAGATCAAGCAAAATGCTCATTTGCTTACACTCATCTGAATGAGGAAAGGTCATGATACAGAGACTTTAAGTCATAGGATCATTGACTCATAGAATAGTTTGGGTTGGAAAAGACCTTTAAAGGTCATCTGGTCCAACCCCCCTGCACTGAGCAGGGACATTTCAACTAGATCAGGTTGCTCCGAACCTTGTCCAACCTGACCTTGAAAATTTCTGGGTATGGGGTATTCACCACCTCTCTGGGTAACCTGCCAGTGTTTCACCACCCTCATTGTAAAAAAACTGTAGCCTAAATCAACACTTTTTTTGTTTAAAGCCCTTACCCCTTGTTCCATCACAACAGGCCCTGCTAAAAGGGCTGTCCCTTTGTAGCTGTGAACAGCAGAAAAGCTACATAAAAGAGGAAATTATTCTTCCAAGAATGACAAATAAGCACTATCTGGGATGCCTCAGCTCCGCCAGTCAGCCTCAAGATGAAGAGTCAGTCCTGTGGATATCCAGTTTTCCAGCACCCACTACATAGCATACAAATGCTTTTGCATCTTATTTCTGTTTGCTGTGCAGTGGGTCAATGCTGCAGCCACCATGGGCAGGGGAAGCTGTCGCTGTTGAGCGGCTAGCTGAGGAATGACCCAAGTTCTCAGACAAGGAAAGAGAGGAGAAGAGGAACTTTATTGTTTTGAATTCCATATATATAGAGTTTACAGAGGTGCCCCAGATTGGCCAGACCGAGACCTCCCCCTAGGCTCAATTGGCCAAGCTCGAACTGACCCAATCCGGAGAAGTGGTTTGCAAAACATCCAAACTTTATCTTATTTACGAAATATAGCAAAATGTTCTCACGGGAAGAACCTGTGCTAGCCACAGGAAGCTACACATCAAACCCCTGCTTTGGCCTGGGCAGGGGAAAGCTTGCATTGCTCCTGGTGAAGGGGCAGCTTTCGAAGTCCTCTCTCTAGATGCCTCGGTATAGGAAAGACCCATGTTCAAAAGAATGGGCTCCACCTTCTGATCCAGGAAAGCAACCTAAAAGAAAGCATTCTTCTTATAATTAGTTGATGGACAGAAGCCAGTACACTAAGGTCCCTGGGTCTGGAAATCTGAATGATAAAAAGGAAGCTATTGTCATAGAGAGCAGAAGTTCTCCCTGATCCCTCTCTTCCCCAGCCTGTCAGCACAACCTGAGACTAATCTGGGTTGGGTCACAGCCAGCTTGCCCTCATTCAGGCCCTGATCCTGGCAAGACAGTAGGTAAGCTGATCAACTGCTTCAGCCAGCTCCAGCAGCCGAGACCTGAAATAGAAACGTGCAGCTGAACGCTGGCCATGCACAGGGAGATCTCCGTGCCTTCATGGAGGGAGGAGATGTTCCTCAGAGATCATTTCCTTGCTCCCTGGCCCTTGTGTGTTTTGGTCAGTGAAAGCAAAAGCACCTGATGCTCATGTTGACAGTGGGTTTTGCCTGTGACAAGCAGGAAATTACAAACTTAATTGGTTCAGCACCTCAAAATGTAAGTCCTTCTTTTAGAGGAATACTGTTGAAAAGTTGAGGTTTGCCCATCTTTACCACCTGCTGTGACTCCAACCTGCACTAAGCATGAAGATTAAAAAAACCCCCAAAAGCTGTAGTCTCAGGTAACCTAGTCCCCAGAAGGAAATACTGATTTTTAATATAAAGCATTGAGGCTCCTTATCACTTTAAGTATTTCAACCTGACTGCAGCTTTTTGTACATGTTCTCATACCTCAACTGTTCTTAAGAGGGTTCTTCAATCTGATAAGACTTTGTCCACAAAAAGCTACATATTTATTTAGTGGGGAGAAGACAGCCAGAAGGGTTTCTGAGCAGAGACAAATGCATGAACAGTTAAACAGAGACCCTGAGAATAGCTTGTGTAACAACATGACTGATGGACAGGTAACGTTTAGGCAACCACCTGCCTGGGGAGTTAGGATGGGGAATACTTCACCCAGCATTTTCTGAGGCATGGAAATCACACAGGCTACTCCTGCCAGGGTTTATGGGTGCCCAAAAATACTTCTGCTTTCATCTTTCCTCTTTAGTGCAAAACTGGTCTGTCCAGGGAATACAAGTCGAAGAAAACACACGGAGCTGGTGGGCAGTCATTATGTAAAAGTGCTCAGCGTGGAGATGGAAAAACCCCAACCCTTCAATCTGAACAAAGGCCTGAAGTCACTGTTAATTCTTTGCAAAATTTACCACCCACACAAGCACACAAGGGTTAAAGACACCAATCAGGCAAAATTTCTTGACCATCAAGGTCACTATATTCAACCGAAATATCCAGGTGATTTATATGGTCCTGTTACTCATTCAGGGATACACATGAGCAACATCTCCTAAGATGCTGTTAAAGGATATGTTGGCTCCTTGCAGTACATATTGGAGTCCACATCTTAGGAAACAATTTAAAGTAAAATACAAAAAAAAAATTGGAAAGGGAACTATTGCCTCCATATGCGAATGGAAATTAATTTAATTATGAAATGAAATTTCTATGCAGCACTGCCAAAAGGGCAAACAACAGAGAACTTAACTAAAAGGAGGAAAATTGTCAGTCTTTCAGCGCATAACCATTTTGTTCTGAACAGCAATAATTATGGAAATGGGCAGAAGACTGTTTCACTGATGATAAATCTACAACGTGTCAAGCAATATTTGAAGATTCACATTTAATTACTGTGACTACGTAAATTAAACAGTGGAAAAAAGTTGTCAATGCTGTTTTTTAAAGTAGGGAAATAGATCCAAAGCCAAAAGCAACATCGTTAATGTCGGTAACTCAAAGAAAGAGAGCTTCCCTCTAGGCTAAACCTTGTGATAAAGGAGAGATGTCACTTATTATGCACTTTTGAACATGTCTGGCAAGGTTAAGAGGTAAATAGCCAGAATAATTATGGTCTAGGTTGGTAATCGTTTTCTCAGTCACATATTTACTCTGAGCACATTCCTGCTGTTCCAGGTTACTCATAACTCTTCATTGCAATTTCTTGTTTTCTTCTCTTTTTTCCCCTCCAGAAATTGTTTTAAGGCAAATAACTTCAGAAAACTCCATGCTCCCCTAGTGGGCCAGGCATGGCAGGGCTTCAGTGAGTTCTTAAGAACCAAGTAAAAAATAGTATTAGACACAAGGAAATATCCCACAGTAAAGTGCAGAAGAATTAACCACTGTGCCTGAAAAACACGCACAGAATGGTTCTCAAGGACTTGGTTCCTTTGGAAGGTGCTGTGTGAAGTGGATTGTGTGCCATGCTCTGCTGCAGTTGTCATGGCAAGTATTCATATTTCCCATGGCAACAGAACCGTCAATTTTTTATGCAGTAAATAACTGCATAAAAAGCTACATTTAGTGACCAGGGCACAAGTTAATTCTCTCATCAGCATCCTTAACTTCAGCCCTCATACAGAGATGAAACACTCCACTGAAAAGCAAGTGTTTCCTTCAGCTTGTGACAGGTTTCCTCTTCATAGTTTCATTATGATTCACCCACCCGTCGCTGCGCTAGTGACACTATCTGTGCTGGGGATGTGGTACTGCATGGTGTCTGAATTCACTGAAGGAGATGATGACAGGGCAGCAAACCCACAGTGAGTGCTGCTTTTGTTGTGCTCTGTGCGAGTGCTGTCTAATGCAGGTCACCCAAAGCGCTGCAACTGAAAGGACTGAAGCTCTATGAGAAACAATGCACTCTTAAAAATTTATTTTTGAGTCTCTTGCTCTTGTTTTTCCTCAGTTGAAATGAATTATTCTGCAAACTAGCACCACCACCAGGGTAAAGGGCAGACAGATTTATTAAATGGACAAGGGAAGGAAGAAAATTCAGGGGAACTAGATGTCACTATGACAGCAATGATGCTCCAAAGAAGGACAGCCTTTTGCTTTATTGAAAAGAAATTTGTTGTAAGCTAGCATTTTCCTAAAAGTGGTTTGCAGTGCTTTGAAAACCCTCAGGGTTGGTTCTGCAGAACTGTATTGTTTGTATGCCCTGCTAAAATTTAAAAAAAAAAAATTTTAAAAAAAGTATGTGTTGAGAAGGTGTTGAAAGTGCTGCTTGGCGTGCCAGACAAGATGGATGCTCTCCTGAAATAAGAATTGAGAGGAGGTTTCTTAATGAGAAGGGAACCAGAATCTGTTTCTAAGACAGTCAGGGGTGCAGTGAAGGTTTGGGTCAGGATGAGAAGTGTGGCAGTACATAACAGCCCACATGGTCACCACCATATCTGGGCCAAGTAAAGAGTCAAGTCCAAAGAACAAAAATGCAATCCATTTTTCACAGGTCTTACTTCTGCAAAACACTTCCTGAGTTTCATGAGAAACATGTTCATTAGATAGCTCGTCTCTCCAATCCCAGTCTCTCATTCACAAGCCCTGACCAAAACTGACCTTGATACTCCCATTTAGATGATAAAACTCCAAGTGTCTCATATGCTCATTTTCTATAAACACACAAAACTGCCATCACTTAGAGCTGCATAATAGAACCTGATTTCCCCAGGTTAGTCTGAGATTCATTTCCTCTTATTAGGGATGACTTTTTGCAACACTTGTAGACAAAATCTGTCACATAATACTAGTTTCCAGTATCATAATCAATTCACTGATGGTGTTCAGCACCTCCCCTGTGCCCAGAAAAACCATGTGCTTTTCTGTGAGTAGAGAGTGCAGTAACAACCCACGCAGTTCTGAATATTTTTTGGCACATTTCAGTATCATTTTGTGGTAAAACACAGTGATAAAATCTTACAGACTTGCGATTTAACTTGATTTTGTTTAGGTATGAGCAGAGTGGCACAGCCTCAGCAACACGTGAGGCTCTCAGTCCATCCTGCTCCCTGAGCAAAATATCTGTTGAATATGTCCGCCTGTTTTATGCATTCATTAAATTATTTAGGAAGTTTATCTTTTTACTTTTTTAAAAAAAAGGCAGAGAGAAAGCAGTGGAAATTATCCAAGAACCGTGTTGACTTTGGTGCACCTGTGATGAAGGACACAGATTTTCTTTTCTGTGTATCCTAAAAGACTGTTAAGGGAGGTGTTTGGAGAGCTCTGCCCTGGGGCTTGTGCTCCAGGCTTCTGTCCTTTCCAGTGTCTGGGTTGTGCTGCCAGTGGTCCCTCAAGACCATCAGGCTGCTTAGCTCTTCTAAAGAACCACTGGCACAGATTGTGCTTAAAAAGCCACTGCTTGACGTTTATAATCTGACTGCCAAACTATGCCTGGTCTTTCCATAGTGGTTGTTGGAGGTGAGTGAGTTTGCATGGTATCAGGTACAAACACAGATATATTTGTATTGTTTTTTCAGTCTTTGCCAATCAGAGTGTGGTAGAACTGTCAATCCCACCATCTTTTCAACACAAATACCCTGTCTGCTTTCTGCTGCATCCTTATAATCTTCAATAGTCTTGATTTTAGTGTCTTCTTCTGCAGAGCTGGAAAAGGGCTACACTGGTCACTTGGTCATGAAAAGGAAAATTTTTTTCCTTTTTTCCTTTCCTTACAAGGTGAAATCAGGCAGTAGCTTCTCTCAGCACCCCATTGCAGGTGGTTCTGCAGAGGGAAGGTTTTCCCACCAGTGATGCTGTGCAGGGGGGGAGTGGGGCTGCTGGAACTGCTTGCAAGTCACAGCCACCCTAATGCCACTTTCCGACCCAGTTACCCAGATTTGGGAGGAGATTAGGATAGAACTGGGAGCTCTCTGGCTGCAGCCCAGTCCAGGCAGACCAGAGGAGGAGAATGGCTGTAGCTGGGGGAGCTGTGGATGGAGGCAGCTCCTGTACCAGAACAGCCTTCCCAACAAGTGTGTCTTTTGTCACCCACAGGTACAGCCCGGGAGTCTGGTCAGACCCTGGCTTGTAGTACAAAGTCCAGGTGACAAGGACAACTTTCCATCTGCCATGTTTGGCCAGGAGCCCATTGCGTTTTGTCTTGAAGCCAGCAGTTGCTGCTCTAATCCAGGATATTGAAAACTCTGTAAAATGATGATGTTACCTTCGCATCTGCCCTAAATAAAGGCGCTAGAGGGAAAGGGGGAACCTCCAGTGCAAGGAATAGGTGACCTGCAGAGTTCCCAACTGCTGTGTACAGGATCAAGTAACTAAGAATGGACAAGCACCAGAGAGAAGTTTTAAAGTGTTACGACCTCGTATGAATAAATCTCAGCATTAGCATAAGTATTAATAGGAAATATCCATGTTTATCAATGTGGATTTAATGTGCTAAGTAGCAACCTCTGTGGTTTATTAGGAGGGATGCACTTGCAGATGATGGACAGTAATTCTGCACTGACTTGTCTGTTCTTCCTCTGTGCTTCATCCAAGGGCAATACTGCAGCTGTTGCCATTGCCTGGTGCTCCCTCTGCTCATTTGTCCTCTGCCTGCTGAATTCAGGGGGATTTGGGCCTTTAACATAATTATTATTAAGTTTCTATTTTATGTCCCTGTTCAAGAGGCCCCTTGGTAGCTGATTATACTAATCAGAGGTGACTTAACCCATATTTAAATGCAGCAGTATGAATTTGTCTTCAGCACAGTCTCCAGAAGATATGAACCAAGCATCAAAGAAAATTAATTCATAGGTACATTATCCTGTGGGATCAAGCTAAAATGTGGTCAAAGAGCTTTAGCTTTAGCTTGTATGCTCTCATGAAAGGATCTGGGCAGAAGAAGGCAGCCATGCTCTTGTTTGTGCAAGTTTCCCCCCTCCCTTCTTTGAGATAGGCAGAATAACAGATCACAAGAATACTTATCAGAGAATATATTACTGCAGTTAAGAGAGAAGACTTTTTCCTTTACAAAAATAATAATTATTTTTGGAAGTATGATCAGCCACATTAAAAGTATTCTTTAATCTTTTTCTGGGCCAAAAATATGATTCGGGCACTTCTCAGCTTTTCAAATAAACACATTCATTTAGCTGGCCATGGTATTACTCCAGCACAAGGAAATAGAGGGCCTTAAATAAACACAAAATTTTGGCTACTACTGTTGCCTCCATAAGAAGCATCTTAAACCATTTTGTACAAAATAAGGTGCTGGATGATGGAAATGAAAATATTCCAGTTGGTTCTCAAAAGACTCAGTGGAATTTTTTCCTAAATGGTGATTAACTCGTTCATGAATGTTACTAATCCTTTTAAGCAGTTGCATAAATATTCCAAGTGGCCCTCTAAGATGCTGGGTAGGACAGAGAGTAGCTCATGTCAGCCCACAGGGATGCAAGATCTTATGCTAGGGGGGAAACGCTGTTCACACTGGAGTAAATGTGGTTTTTGCTCTGCCTTTAATGGTGTTTCCGTTCCTTTTTCTGAACTTAATTGAGAATGGGATTTTACACATGTCCTCACATGATTGTGGCTCAAACCTGAATTCTAGGTTGGAGCCTTTTTAAATGGGGAAAATCAAAGGTAAAACTAAAAAGCCCAGAGAACAGATCCCTCTCCAGATGGAGAAGGACTCTGATAACTGTTGGGTGTTTCCTGAAGCAGACGTGTGCTCTAAGCAAACAGTCCCTGCAGTGCCAGCAGTGCTCCAGGTGCTGGGGAAGCTGCTGTGTCACCTGCCTGCCCTGCTCTTACGGGTGGGCAGTGTTATTCCTGGCCAAAGGGCCCTTCCTTCCCCCACCGCAAGCACAGGGCATGTTTGGGCTGAGGAGAAGGTCATAATACCACAGAAGGGAAAGTGCACTGCTATTTCCAGGAGTTTTCAGTGAAACTTCAGACTTCACAGAGATAAGGCTAGATAAGGAATTGCAGGGGCACTGTTCACACAGTCAAACCCTCAGGCAGTATATTTTTATGTCGCAAGTAAGTGAGACTGAAATATTCCATAAACTTTCACTATATTCTTTGCATTAAATCAAATAATTAGTTATTATTCATCTCCCAGCTTTGATTTTGTTAAATAGCCAATACTGTAATTCTGAAGCAAGAATTTAATCCATAGAAAATTCGGTCCTTGGAGAAGATCAAAGTGAATCCTGTGGTGTTAAGCACACACCTACAGCACTTGATCCTGAAAAAAAAATTAGGTGCATATTTCAATCACCCTATCCCTTCTTATTGGTTCCCATGCATTAACCTAAGCCTCTGTTGGAGGAGCATTTTTGGTGCCAGGATCAAGGACCTGTGGAGGTGTCCACCCTGGGAGAGCAGGGCTCTGAAAAGGTAGCAAGCAAACGGGTGAGAACCCCAGCAGGCTGCGATGGCAATGCCTCCTCATTCCTCTGCATCTACCAACGCTGCAGGAAGAGATTGAAAGTCTCTTGGGCGACATAAATACGCACGATAAGCGCGTACAGAGAACGCAAAGGTGAAATGGCCCTGCTTATCAGGCGCAATTAAAATGAATAGAGGATGACTAATAAAGAGGCAGTTTAAAATCTTTACATGACACAGTGTCAAGGCAACAGTGTTGTGCAATATCACTGACACAATTAACGCTGTGTCCCTGCCTTGGGCAGAGCCGGGATCGGGGCTCCCGCCGGCCTCGCCCGCAGCTCCCATGGCGAGCGCTCGGTGGGCTCTGCCGCTCCAGCTCTCCGCTCTCCGCCGCATCCCAGATTCCCCGCGGAACCTGCGCAGGAACAGCCACTTCGGACCAAGGCAAGGGCGCTTTTCCCACTTTGTCATCTCTGTTCTTCTCTTTTCTTTTCGTTTGTGTGGTCCCAAGCCTCACTGTTACTGCTGTATGAATAGGGGAAAAAACCACCACGTTGGGTTTCTGGGCACACTGTGGAGGCAGACGAGGCTGAGGTGCTTGGTGCTGAACCAGGGCTGGTTGTTGACTTAGCACTGAGCAATGCAAGCATTTCCTGGGTAGGAATTTCTGCAGTGTGTAATTTAAAAGCTAATTTGGACAACCCTTTGCTCGGGATGAGAGATGGTGAATGGGAGTGTGATCTTCCAAAATACAGCCCAGGGTATCCTTCTAATACTTCACTTAATTATGTTGCTCCTTAATGGCGCTTGTCAGGCTGCAGGATTCCCCAGTCCACTGGGTGAGTGCAGCAGGGACAGGCTGGGTGTTATTTACATATATATAATGTGTATATATAATGTGTATAATATACATATATATAATGTGTATATGTATTTATTTATATATATACACATATATACAATATGTATACATATATACAATATGTATATATATACTTATATTACCTATATGCAATATGTATATATACATATACACATATATACACTATATATATACAATATACAATATGTGTATATATACTTATATACACACAAGAACATATATAAAAACACACTGAAGAATATATATCTAAGAGCCACAAAGAAAATTCTTTTTCTTTGATGTTCTTATTTTCTGACCAAAACCAGCTCTCTCTCAGTTCTTTTGCTGCTGGTATGTCTTTGCACTGCAGCACTGTCAAAAACTAACAATATAAACAAATTTGAGGCTATGCCAACCATCACTGAGCACAGCCAAAGCTGCCCAACGCCACAACTTGCTGAACAATGTGTGAATTTTGTGGTGGCAGAAATGTCTGTTTCCCTGTTCTTTCTTAACTTTCGGGAAGATCTTGGCGGAAAGTGTGTTATTCTAAATGAGATAATTAATTTATATGAAAACTCCTTCACCATTGCTGCAGGAGGAAGGGCCCCTATGTTTGCCCAGCCTGCTGGCTCTACCTGCCAGGGGCTGCAGGGGAGTTGATTGGAACACTTCAAATAAAACATGATTTCTGGTCAGAAAATAATGGGTTTTTATCAGGTAAAGTGGTATTTCTGAAAGGTTTGCTTTATTAGAAGGCAGTGTCAATGCTCTTTCCTGTGCCTGCCAGGCTTGTGGCATGGGGGGTGGCCATGGAGGTGTCCCAGCAGTGCCAGCACCTCTGGCCAGCTGCCAGCACAACTCAGGGCAACGGCTGTGGCACTTGTACCTTGAGGGGAAACCTACCACGGCCTCTTTGGGGCCACATCCTGCCTGCCTGAGCTTCCAACCCATCCGTCTATGGGTGCTTAATCTTAAAATGCCTCAGTCACAGAGTTCGATGTTCTCATTACTCCTCATCTACTTCCCCAAATCTGTATCTGCATGGCCATGTAGGGAGGCAGTGGCATCATCTCAGGGATGGTCACTGTTGTGACAGGGCTGCACTGCAGGCTGCAGAGACACACCTTAATCCAAGTAAAAGTGGAGAGAAACGCTGCATTTGATACCTATTTGTAACTCGCCTGAAAGTGAGCAGGAAGGATTTTTACCACGTGAATGAGGGAAGGGTTGCTGTGTTTCACATGACAAGGCTGTGTGCCTCAAAAACCCACTGTAAGTGAGAAAAAGAGATTTGCCACTTGTGGCAGGCAGGACTAGCAAGCTATTTTCCTTGCCTCCAATAAGAAAGTAAAGAAATATTAACTGCATGCAAAGATGCCCTTTTTCTTGTCCTCATCAATAACAGTTGATGTTCCTCAGGGTTATTGCTGTAACATCACTTCCCTTTCCTCATTGGCATCAGGTTTATATTAAAAACCTCATAGGAAAGTCTTTTGTCCACTGTCCCTTTTGGTTCTGCTTTTGTCCCCCGTGCTGTGCTTTGGGGCCCTGGCACGTGTGGGGATGGGGCCATGCAGGCCGCCTGTGTGCCTGCCCCTTTCCTCCAGCAGAACGAGGGCTGGGAGACGAACAGGAATTTTGACTGAGCAAAGAGAGCCAGCAGTGAGAATGCCAGCTGTGGGAAAGGGCTACTAGACAGTAACGTGCTCCCGGAGGGAGCAGATCTCCCAGCATTGCATAGGTTAAGGAGCAGCTTTCCAAGAGGAGCTGAAATTGAGGGGAGGAAACACCAAAAAAAAAAAATTAACTTGTTGATAAGAGAGTACAGTCAGTTTTGGAAGGGGATTACATGATGCAGCTGCTTGGCACAGAGCGGGGACAGAGTCTGGGACCCCAAGTCGCCACAACCGCGGCACTAACCAGGGGCTTCCCACCTCAGCGCTGGTAGTGCCTTGAGAACAGAGAGGAGGGGACTTCAGAACAGTCTTGATGCCCCAGCTTTGGTACTGCTGCTTCCACATACAGGAGGAGCATAAACCAAACCCTGGCGATATTAGGACCGCATGGCACGACCGAGCAGCGGCCCCGGCCCGACGCTCCCGCTGCTCCCGCCCCGGCTGCGGCTCCGCGCCCGGGCTGGGCACGGCTGTAGTCGCGGCAAGGGGAAAGGAGCTGCCCGCTGTCCTTGGAGAGGAGAGCAAATAGTTACAGTGGAGAAAGGGAATTTAAAAAATAAACCAAAAACCCTTTGAGGAAGGAAGAGGCAAATGTTCGATGGGTGACTCACGGTACGGGATGACTAATCCCGTCAGGGCACAGCTCGGGGAGCGCGGGGCGGCTGCGGGACCCGTCGAGGCACCGGGGCCGGACCTCGCTCCGCTGCGCGCAGAGCCCGGCAAGAGCCGCGCTCGGAGGGAGGACGGGCCGGTCCCGGCAGGACTCCGCGGCCGGGGCCACCCCGCCGATCGGCGGCGGTGACCTACTTTCCGCCGGCTCCTCCCGGCGCACGGCACCGCCGCTGCCCGCGCCACCTGCCCGCCGCTGCCCGGGCCCCGCGCCCGCGGAGCTGCGCTGCTCCCTGCGCTGCTCCCTGCGCTGCTCCGTGCGCTCCTCCCGCACGCTCCGCTCCGCCCCGCACCGCGCTCTGCCCGCGCTCTGCCCGCGGGTGCCAGCGGCTGCTGCCGGTGGCGGCGGGGCGGGGAGCAGCGCGCCTGTGCAGTGCCGGGGGGCCGGGCCCAGCCCGCCGCGTTACACAACCGGCCGCCGCCACAGCCGAGTTTCACAAGTCCCGCCGCGGCTGCCCGCAGTCCGCGCCCCCCGTGCGCCAGCCCCGCACCGCGCCGCGCATCGCCGGCACTGCCCCCCGCCCTGCCCGCGCTCATGCCATGTCACCGCCGGGCAGCGGGACCCCGCAGCGAGCGGTAACCCCTGTCGCCTCGGGGACACCGCGCCGGGGCCGGGCATGGCACTGAGAGCGGCTCCGGGACGCGCATCCTCCTAGACGGTACGTACGGCCGCGGGGGCAGCGAACCCTGCCGGGGTGAGGGGTGCGGGAGGGGGTGTCCCCGCACTTGCAGCCCGGGGGCAGCCCGGGAAGAGCCCCCGCTGCAGGGCCGGTACCCGCCGCTCCGCCCTGCCCTCGTCGGACGCTGCCAGGACGGTCCCAGGTAAGTTCTGAAGAGGAAAACTGACAGCCGCAAGTCCTCTGATTTTTTTCCTTAAAATATCCGTGCGCCGTCAGGACGGGTACGGGACGCCGCGCAGGGTGTCCGGGGGGCTCTGGCTGTAGAGGGCAGGCGGGAAGGGCACTCCGGGACAGGGATGCAGGAGCGCGGCGCATCCCGAGGCCGGGCTCCGACATCCCTGTCCCTCAGTGCCCACGGACCCCGGCGCATGGAGCGGATCGGGAGTAGCCAAGGGCTGAGCGCAGCTGAGAGCTGCGGTGATTTGAGGCTGGAGGAAACCGATATTCTGGACACTGAAATCGGTCTGATCACAGTTTCTCGTTCTGTCTTGAAGTTTCGTTGTTCAGGGAATGTGTTTGGCTGGAAACAGTGTGGAGAAAAACCTCCGAAGTGAGTCTTGCACCTAAAGATAACATCTGGAATCCAGGTTGAAAAGTCACTCTTCCTACCAGGGTTGTTGTGTCATTTGATTTTGCAGAATGTTTACATTCTAAGAGGGAAATTAAGAAGGCTTTGAAAGTCCTTCATATGTTCGAGCCGTGGATTTGTGAATGCTAACTCCACGCCTTGGTCCTTAGTAGCAGAAATTGTGAAGTGATTGCTCTGGGCAGCTCACACTGGAAGCACAGGTCGGAGCTGAGCCCTGTGTGATTCATCAGTGAGGTGTCACACACGCTTTGGAGAGCTCTAGTCCTTTGTGAAGTGCCACAGTCCCTGAAGGCAGAAGGCTCCCAAGCCATCGCAGAGCAAGTCCCTGTTCGGTGGATTTTGGAGAAGTCCAGCACATCAGTCCCTTTCTGGGGACAGAACTCACACCCAAGTGCAATACCCCTGATTCCTGAATGAAGTTGTCTTCTTCAGCAGGGCAGTGGCCCCGGAGATAATGTCCCTGAAATCAAAGCTGTTAAAATGCCCCATGCCTTACCTGCCTGGGAGGGTGCCAGGATCACCTGGGGAGGGCATGATTATTTATTAGATGAAATTTATTTTGCTGTGTGCAGTGAGAGCTGTGGTCCTGATTTCACTAGTGGGATGTGCAGTTCTGGTGCAGACATGAGAAAGTGTTAGGAGTCACTTCATTTTGAGCAGAATGCCGATGCTCCCCTGCCCTTATTTTGCTGGATCACTGCTGGCTAATCCCTAGCTCTGGAAATGGGAATTTGCCTTAAAGAGACAGCTAGCTCTTCGTGGGTTTGCTATGCAGGGTTTAGAGTCCTCACAGATCTAACGGGTGTTTGAAGCATCAGACAGTTTCGAGTGTGCAGTGTGAAGCCCTGGTGCTGAATGTCTGACGTGGTGTTTTGGTTGGGAATTTGTGTAATTTTTATAAACTTCCTAGGCTGCAATGCCTCACCATAGTTATTCAGTCAGAAAAATACATTTGGATTTTGGATTTTTTAGAAACTGTATTAAAAAAAAAAAAAAGAAAGAAACAGACCAATCTCCTGTAATGTGCTAATCAAGAGTAAGCCAGTGTGTCAGTGCTGCACCAGGGAGGACCAGAGCCCTTGCACTGATGTGCTGGAACAACAGCACTGGGGGCTCTGCAGCTGATGGAGCCCTGACAAACCCAGGAGGCTCTAATGAGGAGAGAAGGCTCCAGAGAAAGCCAAAAGTTGAAGTTCGTGTGGAAGGGAGGCATTCGTATCTCTTGGGCTAAACATGTTTACTACCCAATCTTTAGAATTTTTCTGGAAGAGGTAATAGGAAAAATGCAAATGGCTTTAGGAGCGGTTGCTTGCTGTTCACTTATCCTGATCATTCCAAGCGGTGGATTACAGTTACTTGATTTAGAGGAAAAGGTAAAATTGGTTTGAAAATTTTTTCATAAACTGCAAACTTCTGTAAGATATGTGATGGTTCCTGGGTTTTAGCCACTGAGACTGTATATGTATTAAATTATTTTTCTGGTTTAAGACATACATCAAGTACACAAAAATAGCTTGGCATTAAAGATTAAAATTAGCAAATGAGTAGTTCATAATTAAAGTCTCATGATGGAGGAAGTGGCATTACATTGCAGAGATACTAATGTCAAATCCAACTTCTGCTCATTAGTAGTATCCAAATATTGGTAGGATGTCTTTACAGTTTGGAGCCAGGGCTTGTCTGTGCACAGAAGTTGCTTTGTTTTGCCCTAAATTACGCAACCTCCCAAGATTCACATGTAATGGTACAAAGGTTTTAATGCCAACGTAGCTCATTCATTCAAGACTGGGGGAATAAGCTATGTGCCTATATCAGAACAACTGAATTCAGGCTTGTACTGGAACAGTTATGGATAAGTGAAATAATATGGCTTTAACCAGACCAGTAAAACCTATAAAAATCAAAATAGCATGAACCAGTGTTTTCTGGTATTATTGAAATGATAGACTTCTCTGTCACTTCAGTTCCAAATCTCTTTTGGGGAAGTCAGGCAGGTACAACAAGTGTTTATATTTGTTAGGACCTGGATAAGACCTTTCTTTTGGGTGAGTTGTGGCTCAGCTGGGGCCATGCTCTGCTCGATGTCCCTCTGCAGCAGCAGCTCTGTGCCCACCAGTGGTGATGGGCTTGCCTGGCTGCAGCTCCACCAGCTCTGTCCCATCCTCAGCCCAGGCTGAGCCCATTCCTCTTTTTGCCTTGTTTCACTGCAACTTTTGGTGTGGCACCGTGTGACTTCTTGCCATGTGGCCCATAAGCTGAAGGAGCAATGTCCCTGTAGAAAAGTCCTGCAAGACCTTATTTATTGTTACTCCAGTCTCACTTAAGCCCAGGTTTAAGGGAGGCTGAGGTAGTGTCAGGCCCCAACAGGCACTGTGTGCACAGCTGGGCACATCTGCCCAGCCCCAGAATCACCAGATTCAGTCAAACCACAAAGGTGTGTGCAATTAATGAGAGAATTTGACCTACTTCATATTCCTTTATTGGCTTTGGCCTTGTCTACATGGGGAGATTATGCCAATTTAGTTTAAGTCTGTTTTTAAAGTGATTTGATTAACCTGATGTGACCTCGTGTAAGGACATTCTTATTTTGGTTCACATGAGCTTATTTGGGTTCAACCAAAACCTGCACTTAGTCAATTTGCACAGAACTGAAATTAGACGTGCCTAAACTGGAAGGGGAACTGATGTCTCTAAATAATGACACAACTTTCTCATGAAAGCAGAACCTTCTGTAGAATCTGGAACAGAATGTAATTACTGACAAATCTGCAGGCAAGTGAAAGCTATTCATAGCAAAGTTTTCAAAAAAAACCAATGAAAACAGGCAAAGCTTAAATATCTTAGTGAGACAAATGAAGAGGTGCCAATAATCCTGGTCCTGGAATACTGAAAGCAGTGGCACAAGTCTTGCATAGCTTTCAGCAAGGCTCTCCTATGGTTCTTCAGATGCACAAGAGGGCAAGCATTTTGTCCTGTACTCTCTATAGGGAGTCCCTATAGAGTCATAAATTAAAAAAGCAACGCAGGAAGCTATAGACCAGCTGGTTTGAACGCAACAGTACGCAGCGTCTCATGACGTACTTTGTAGGAAAGAATCATTAGACATGGAAATAATGAGGAAGCAGGCTAAATTATAACAAGATTTTATCAAAGATGGATTGTGATAGACTAATCTAACATCTTTTTTGTATAACAGATTATTTGGGGGGGTAGGGCAGGAACGTAATTTATTAAAGCCAGGCATCTGATACCTTGCCCACAAGACGTTATGCCTTAAAATGAAGATGGTGGTTCAAGACAGGAATTGAAAGGTAGAAAAGAACCTGGCCAAAGAGAAGATACAACTATTGCATGCAAATAAAGTTGTCTGAAGGGAAAGAGGTGTTCAGAGAAAGTCATCAGGTTGGAGAGAGATTGGTGGAGTTCCTCCCTTGGCACCAGGCTTGGGCATCTTGAGTGGATCCGCTCTGACCTGTGTGCAGGGTCTGGGTGTGTGCCCAGGAGCTGTGTGGGAAGACAAAAACTTGGGAGGTATTGTCAATACAGAGGAGGATCAGATTATCATATGAAAGGAATTTAGATGACTTTGTTGATTGCAGTAATAGACATAAAATGACATTCAATAGTGCTGAGTGCAAATTCGTGTAAAGTTGTATGCATGGAGACCAGTAACAAGAATTTCCAGTGTGAAACAGGAGCTCATCAGTTGTTCATGACAGAAGGGAGAGATGTGGATGCACTCACTGGCTGCTCAGGAGATACCTGGGAGCAAACACTGAGATACAGCTGTGAAGGACACCACTGACATCCTTGGATACCAAAGGAAAATAATATGAGAAATTCAGGGAAGTGTGATGCGATCATTGGACAAATCATCAGACAGGGTGTCAATACAGGATCTTTCCATTGCTTGTGGAATGGCCCACTGGCATTTTGCATAGGTCTGGACACCCTCATCAAGAAAATGTTAAATTCCAACTGTAGGAGGGCTAGAGATGTGGTTACACAAACAGACCATCAAAGTACAAAGTGAGGCTAAAGAGCATCATTTGTTTAGCTCTGGCCAGTTGAAACAATGAAGGGACAGGTTACATTGGGATTTTTTACACACGGTTGGCACTATATGGCAAGAAGGCAGAAAAAAAACCCTAAAAGATAACATCTGCACAAGGTCAAATTGTCTGAGTTGGACATGAATAAATTTGGGTGGGGAATTAGAAGAAAGCTTGTAGCTACCCAAGGATTGAAGTTGCATAAGAGTCTTTCAGTTAGAGTAGTTTTGAGATAGATCTTGATAATCTTATGAAAGAGATTATACAATTAAATTAGAGAGTTCCCGGAGATAGGAAATTACATTTGCAGTGTGGTCATATTTTTAATGTATGCTTGAAAGGAGAATGGACCTGGTTTATTTACACTTTTAACCCCATGTATCAAGGCTTCTGCTGTTGTCCTGGGAGCTGAGGCAAGAAATAATTTTCCTCTTGCTTCAGGTTGGAATCCTTTTTCTCCCGTATCTGCCATCCTCTCAAGCACTAGACACTGAAAACATACAGTGCAGACTCCTTGTAGCACTAGACAGACACAATTGCCTGCAGATTTTTCTGGCATGCACCCTGGTTCAACCTGTTCATCAGATTTTGGGCCAGAGATATTTTTCCTTCAGACTGTGTTGCCAATAACCGTATTACACTTCATGGTGTATTTTCTGGGATCTGTTGCTGGCATTAATGAACTCTGTGTGGCTCCACAGACTTGCAGTACTGGCAGTGATCTTTGCCTGCCCTTTGCTGTGGCACAGCACAGTTCAATCTTGCATGCTTCTGATGTGTATCATAAGTTTATTGTATGACGTGAGGATGTGTTCCTGGGCTTCTGGTGCATCTTGGCAGGTTGAAGAGATATTGTTAAGTAGTCATTGACAATGTTGTTTTCCAAGACTGGAGTGCTGGATTGGTGTTCCCTTCTAACATGATATTCCTAAAATAAGTTGGAAACCTGGGCTTAGTAATCAGCTCTGCTCTAGTGCTGATCAGAGCAAAATCCTCTAAATCATGCAGGGTAACATTTACAAGAAAGAAGTGATTGCTGACCATTAGTAATGAATTAGTGACTTTAACAACAGTTTGGTTAGTGGAAAGTTGAATATATTATGTCCCTCTTATTACAAGAAAGAGAGAAAGAAAGAAATAAAATGAGACAGAAATGAAGCAGGCAAGGAAGAAGAAAAACAGCTCAACTTAGCCTGCAGCAGAGATCGCCTACCTGCCAATCTGCCTGTAAAGAGAAATGGAAATATTGAAGAAAGGCAACACGATGAGGGTAACACTGAGATGGTAGAAGAGGAAGTGTGTTAACCAAATGCCATGGAGCTGTTGAAATGCATTGAATCATCTGACTGACTTGTATTCTTAGGCAAACACAATTCTACAATTGATTAATTTGTCGACATTCCTTTGGTGCACAACGCTATGGTAACCGAGAGGCTCGCTAAACATTGCTGCAGAGAACGCTGCAAAACAGCTTTCCTTGGGAGAGAGGGAGGGAGGGAGGCAGAGCAGGACCTTGGAGCTCTGCCTTTGGAGGAGTGATGCACATACACAAACACACACACCTGAGCTCCTGGAACTGGGCTCCTGTTGCAGGTGAGCATCAGGCACTTTGCTGGCCATGTACATGTTCTGGGTATGATCCAAGAGGTGACCCTGGCTGACAACTGCCTTCAGCGCTTTTGCTACCTGATCTTGGCAGAACTGACAGACTGGGGACAGCTGTATCACCCTCCTGCTGGATCCCTGTCACCTGGTGTCCTGAGCAGGCAGGGACAGCAAAGGATTTGCTCTTTTGGCAGTGTCACAGCTCAGCAGACAAACGCACTGGGCCTTTTTCTTCCTATGGTTACAGAATATTCTGAGCTGGAAAGAACCCACAAGGATCATGGAGGTGTTCCCCCTCACCTATAAGTAAATGTGAAGTGCTTGGTTGAGCGTCAGCTAAAGGCAGATTGATTAATTGGTTGGCTAATAGATAAAGGCAGAGATATTTGTAGGTGTGTTTATTCTTGTTTACAAAGTGCCCAAGCCTAGGCAAGATTTTTGAGTATGTAGCAATGGCAGGAATCATATCCATAAAAATGCTAATCTCCTCTCTTGCTTCATCTGTTCAGCCCACAAACACACGCATGCACACATGCTTAAAATAAACTAATAAGGTTTGTAGGTTCTCTTCTGGGCTCAGCCTACTTTAATCTTGGTTTAATGTGCAGCGCGTTGCTTCTGGACAATAAAGTTTTGATCATAAACAACATACTAAGTAAACCATTTTTTGGGGTAATTAATGAACAATAGATGAGCTGATAAGAGCTCCCATTGCCAATAGGTATTTTGCACAGACATGGCAGCTTTATGGGAAGATTTTCAAGCCAATACAGAGACTTTATCCGAAGGGGAGGAGATCAGCCCCTCCCCTGATGAAGACAAAGGTTGGACTTCCACCAGGTTCTGTGTGGGGACCTCTCCCAAAGTATCAGCTGAAGAGAAAAATGTCCCTGGGAGTCAGTCCTTGGGTTTAGGCTGTTCAAAGCTCTGCTGCATGAACTGCAAATAGGTGTTTATGTATAGAGGAGGATGCTGTGTGTTTGGTCCACTGTTGGCTTGTCACAGCAAAGGCAGCAATTAGGGAGGCTGTAATAGCTGGGGAGGGTTACACCCCTTGCTGAGGGAGTTTGACCATAAACCTGTTTGTCCTGTCTCAGTGCAATGTACACTGGCTCGATTTACAGTAACTTAAAAATGTTCGCTCTGATCAAACTGCTTCCAATCAAATTTTATTGAGTGATGTATTAAGTGTGTGTGTTAAGCAAGTCACATGAGGCAAAAAGGTGAGACTTGGGTTGACTCTGCTACTGATGTATATATTAAAGATGAGTATTAACAATTTGCCTTTTCTCTTAAATGGAATAATTGTAATGGCTTCCTTTTGGGGCAGGCTTTTCATGGAAAAGGCACAGCAGGAAGTATTAATAAAACAAACTCATTGTGCTAATCTTAACACCTACATTTTCTATTTAATTTTACTTTATGCAGAGGGCTGACCCTTGTCATTAGTGGAGACAATGTGTCAACATAGGAAAAGTGAGTTACTGTATTTTTGTTCCACCATAAACCCTGGGGTTAGCCTCCCACAGGGCAGCAGTGATGTGCAGCTGTGTAATTGCAGAGGGAGCTTACACTGGCCCTTGAGTGCCTGTCCTGGGACAGGCAATTCTTATTGCCCATTCTGCTGGAGCATGGACTTCTGAGAAAGCACTCTCTTACCTGAGGCATCTTCACGTCTCCTGGGACTTGGCCTTTCAACAGCAAGACCTCCTAGTATCTGTGTCTCACTGGGAATGGAGGCGAAGTCCATTATCTGGGGAAGCTTGCACAACTCAGGAAGCCATGCTGAAAATTATGTTACATGGGAAAATTGTCTGCAATTCTGTTTTTTTACTTTCCGGAAGTAATTGAGTATGGAAGGAGAGGCTCCCAGAAGAAGGTTGTTAGAAGGAAAGTGTATATGATTCTGCAATAGTCCTGGTATATTGTTTAGAAAGGGCAAAGATCCATTATTGCCTGAAATGAGAGAAGAATAAATGCAATGGACTTAAATTGCCACTAAACAATTTGTAAACCTGAAATGAGGCTGAGCGAGAACTTTGTCCTCTCTAGGGCACATGTTTTGAATCTGGACCTGAATTCCTTATATTAGATATATTCACAGTTAAAAAGGCAAGGAGTGTTAGAATGGAATCTGTTTGTTGGTAATAGGCTGTTGTGACTAGAGAAGAATTTCTGTTTTCACTTGAGGGATGAAAAAAAGACTAACACCAACAAGAACAACTTCTGTGTTTTGATTTTTTTTTTTTTTGGAAGAAAGCATATGAGTATTAATAAATTATCCAGCTGGGATGACATCTTTCTTAAAAATTGTCCTTAGAGATAGTGTATTTTATTAACAACACACATTTGGTTGTAGAGTAAGTAAAATTTTATAAAAATAAATCATCAACTTATTTCAAAAGTTGCAGTGCTGAGGAAACTGTTCTGAGATTTTCTAATATAGTCTGTTTTGAATTGTTTGAATAAGAAGAGATATTGGTGAATAAATCAGATAATGAGCTGCTTTACATAGAAGGCATAATGCCTATTTATGATGTATAGAACCCTTAAGAGAGATGAATTGCCAGTTTAATCTTCTTTGGATTGTGTTTGAAATCTACTTTTATGCAGCATTTCTGACTGTTTCAGAGATTACTGTTCAGACACTTACATAGACTTCATTTCTATTTGAATTACAGCTCTACAAGGTCGTTTGCAGGCAAATGTTCATTTACCTGAGTAGTTTTTTAGTCCCTTTACCTTGAAGTAAAACTTTGTAAGTGTTGCCAGAAGTTTTCTTCTGACCTAGTTGCTCTTTTCAGAACTTAGGAAGCCCAGTTATCACCCTTACCAGAAGGAGAAATAATAGAGACCAATTATTTTGTCATTGGAATCTTTGGCACAATGTGGCAGAGCTTTGCAGTTGACCTGAGAGGGATGAAGATTTCTCCCTTGCTCTTGCAGAAATAAAGAGTATATTGACATAAATACTTTTTCCTACTTTTTTGGTAAGTTCTTGTGATAAATTTCCCGTGGAAAAGAGGATTGCTGGGTAAATTAGCTTAACTAAACATTAAGTTTGTCATTCTAATAGTGCATTGGCATTGACTCTTTACCCATGAAACAACTTTTATCTGAGAAAAAATGTGGAATTTATTTTTGTCTTTCCAGACATGAACATCATGCTTTATGAGGGCATCATGTCAATCTGCTTTATTAGCACCTGATTTGTCTCACAGCCTTGCAGCACTTGCAGCAGCTTCCATCAAAGGGCAACGATGGGGAAACATTGCTGAAAGGGTGACATGCAGTGCTGGAGTGTGGCAGAGCAGGATTGCTGCTCTGCATAGAGGAAGCAAGCATCTGGGAGATATTAAAAACTTCTGACAGGGGTAGGAAGATAATTCTCAAGATAATTCCACATCGAGCTCTGCTCTAGCTTCTGTCTCCTGCCAGGCTTCCCAAGCCCTGGGTCACAAGGTTAGAGAAAACTGTGGGCTGGTTGTGTCATCCTTCACCTGCAGGTGCAGAGCTTCCCCATTGCAGTGAACCACCAGCAGACCCAGGGAGGCTGTCGTCACCCTCCTATTAAGGATGATGGTTTCTAAAACATTAACATTCATGTCAGGTCTAGATAGGGATCAGCAGAGGCTTAAATCATTGTCAGGAACAGATGTGAGATACCTAATCAGTTATTTCCTAAGGAAAATGAGTTTGATTGCATGAATAGTTGTAAATATTTCATTCAGCAGTTCAGCTACTACAGGAATGGTAAACAAGCTTCGGAGGCTGAAGAGAAGCATTTTGTGCCACTGTACTTGATTTCTTATTCATTTTAACTTCAGTGTAGAAGAAAGAAGTTTAGGTACTTTGGATTACATTTTGTGACAGCACAGATCATAACAAGGAGCTCGCTTTGAAAGCAGCCAAACAGAATTGTTCAAAGGTTTGGGTTGGAATGGACCTTCAAGATCATTTAGTTCCAACCTCTCTGCCACAGGCAGGGACACCTTCCACCAGACCAGGCTGCTCAGGGCCACACCCAACCTGGCCTTGAACACTTCCAGGGAAGAGGCATCCACAGCTTCTCTGGGCAGCCTGTGCCAGTGCCTCCCCACCCTCACAGGGAAGGATACCATCCCTGCCCAGTTGGTGCCAAGCTGTGTTGGTGAGCACAGCCCTTGTGTGGCAGCTGAGCCAGGATTAGGTGCTCTGTGCCTCGGATCTCTGCTGGCTCTTTGAAGTACTTGCTCTACATAAGCAATAGTTAAGGATACAGCTTTAATTTCTTGTTTGTTTTGTGCTTCTCACTTGTTAAAAGCAAAACCGAATTAAATTGGAAGAAACTTGGGCATTCAGTCAGGGTGGGTGTAATACCAGTTTCGAAGTAGATAAGGGTTTCACTACTGATCTCCTGCAGAAAGGCTGATGAGAGGAAGGAAAGGAAGGAGGAAGTTAGCTTTTCTCTCTGCCTAATTGAATGTTTTCCCTGTTTGAGTTTCAGTTAAACTACTGTGTAGTTTGCTTGTGATTTTTAGCAGATGTGCACGTAAGCAGTGCACAGAGGAAGGAGGCTGGGAGTACAGATGATGTTTGCCTCTCAAACACGGTGTGGAATTCTGAGGAAACTGGGACTGCCAGCTAAAGGTCATGGGCATTTTTAACTTCTGCAGTTGGCTTCATACTCCTGCATAGATGTTTGTCAGGAATCTTGCTGGCCTTGATGGTATTACATAGTCAGATTATCACAGAAACAAGCTCCATGTGTTTTTTATGCATGTACATTACAGTGTGAGTCCTTTCATCAGCTGATTTTAATGTGTATTTTCTCAGCCAGCCTCATTTTGTTCTGTTAAATACAGTAACAGACATTGTTATTATATGGTTATACAATTTAAGGTGCTTTGGTCAGGAAAGCCCTAGGTAACAAACTGATGTTTACCCTAATTCTGGAAAACACAAATAAATCCTGCTGTTTTCACCCAAGAATTACGCAGATGGATAAAAATAGAGGCATGTGTCAATGGATCTGGCTAAATGAAAGGCCAAGTTCTTCAATGCTCTTTTCACTCTGTCCCACGTGAAATGTGTTCTCACTCTGCAGCCTTTTCAGCTGGCCTGGTTTCTTACTTGAAAACCAGGGACCAGAAGTGTCAGTAGGTTCAGATCCACCATCCGGGCCAGTCACATCCATATAGCCAGGGTTGCCCAGCAGGATGGCAGTGCCCACTGCTATTGCCATTAACGTCCTTAAGCAGAGGAGAGTTATCCTTTAGGAGAGAGGGACCCACGTGTTTCATTTAGTGCTCGTACTGGAGTCTTCATTTTGATTGATACTAGGAGGATTCTTAGTACTGGCCTATTGCAGATGTGAAATAAATAATATTTTCCAATATTCTGCATGCTTGCACAATTGTAATAACCCATAGACAGAATATAGATGTCCAGAAAAGCACATATGTCCTTAATCTCAGGGATGCCCATCCTTAAGCAACATAACCAGTTCTCTGTCCTGCATCCTCCCTCCATCATTGGTGAGAAATCCCCCTGTCCATGCTGCAGGGAGGGACAGGGGACCCTGCACTGGTCAGAGCAGCTAGTCAGAGCAGCTGAAGAGGCCAGAGCCTCTCTGAGGGCATGGCAGCAGAAATGTTGCTGTTTGATCCATTTCCTTTCCCCTGACCTCTTTGTTTAATCAAGTCTTTTTTTATATTAACATTATCTGGGAGGTACACATTTTTTCTGGTCTTTAACAGTTAAAAAAAAAAACCTCCAAGAAAATCCCCAAAGTGAATTGGACATTCAGCCATGCTGAGTCATATTTTGTTATTATGGCTGATTATCCAGCCAGCCATGCAAATAAACTGCAAGGGGAAAAGAGGATGTGTGTGAATAGCTTATCTACGACAGAATGAGGCCTTGGGTCTTTGTGCATAATATGTGTAACAATAATGACCTAGTATGAAAGTGTTCCAGTGACTGACATATTTGCAGTCTAAAAAAGATAACAAAGTAATGAGAGAGAGATCTGTGGATGTTTATCTTCTCTTTTCTTCTTCCTGAAGGGAAGTTTTACTTTCTCATTATATTTCTAGCACATATCCATGGTACCATGCAGGATGATGAATGTGATTGCAGTTAATTGTTTAAATATTCCTTTATTCCCGAAGCTTTCAAAACAAATAACCATCTTTTGAGGAGCTAGTTGGGAAGTGATGTGGGCAAGATAGTGCAAAAGAGAATATTGGATGTGAAGTTAAAAGTGCCTCAGAGAAGAGAAAGAGAAGTGTGGGGGATGCTTTAAAAAAGGAGAAAAACCCCCCAGATATATTATTACCAATACCAGTTATATTATTAGCAATACCAGCATAAGCAGCAACAATTCTTGAAGATAAACTTGTAAACTTCAATAGTTCAAATCCATCTTTTGTGTACCAGAGAAGGCATTACAGTTGGGTGAACATCTTTTCTGTTGCATAAGTCTTCTCACGTTACTTAATGCAAATACTACAAATGAGTGCGACTTTGTCTGAAATACATTTGCTGACTATATTTATCATCTGTCTTCTTCATGGTAAACAAGAAGAGACATCTGTGGAGAAGGTCTGGTAGCCACAGAAAATATTTTGCATCATGGTCTCTAAGTGGTGCCATTATGAGCTATTCTCAGCTCAAAGAGCCGTTCTTTAGGAGAGCTGAAAGACAAATGTATATTTGGTGTTTGGGCCCCTTTGCCACCATATTATATATTTGTCATGCAGGAAGTAAAACACTGGATGGAAAAGTGCCACTTCAAGACACCTGTGAGTGATTTTGGAAATTGCGAGTAATGAAGTGGGTTTTCTCACAATAATGCTCAAGTCTAGCCCTTAATCATGCACTTGAAACAAGTGGGCTCAGACCTTATGAAAGGTGTTTACTTACTCAGCTTTAAGGCACAGGCCAAGAAATAACTTGATCGGATTAGGCGAGTTTGAATAGGAACAGCAGCAAATAGAATCAAACGAGTGTGAATGATGCTGCTGTGCTCTCTATTAGAAAAATATCTGCCAGCTGCCATTGCAGAGAATAATCCTGCGAGATGCTGACACCTCCAGTTCGCATTGCCCGGGGGAACTGGACCAGGGCACTTCAGGCGTGCCGCTCCCATTACCTTAGCTGAACAATGCTTTTTCTCTGAAATCCTACTTTTCCCTGTTATATAAAGGCTGGCTCTTTTCTGCCTCCTCCGTCTTGAAAGCTCTTGATGCTTACAGGGACTGAGTGCATTGCTGGTTATTCTCAGCTGCAAGATTACAGAGATGGCAGCGGTCAGGTCAGTGGGGCATGAACAAGGCTCAGCTGGAGAGCAGATGTGAGCAGATCATTTAAGGAAAGCAGCTGAAATTCTGGGAGCCAAATGAGGATAAGACAAATTTTGAAATCTAAGGTCTTTGTTTAAATTCCTTTTGACTTAGGTGCACATTATACCTGGAATGCTTCAGAATTAAACACTCCAAAAGGGTAAAGAAGTTTCTTATGCTTGAACTTGAATGCATGAAGCCAAAGATGTAAAATGAGGTCAGTTAGCTCAGCTGCAGTGAATCCTTTGATATTCATTTAATGGATAAGTAGATAAAACTCTGAGCTTGCAGGGAAGACTTTGAATTTTAACTACTAAAGCTCTTTATAATTTTCTCACAGCTTTTTTACATAGACTGGACATTAGGAAGCTTTTCTTTAAGAAGGGGGTGGTCAAACACTGGAACAGGCTTCCTAGAGAGGTGGTCAATTCCCCAAGCCTGATAGCATTTAGGAGGCATTTGGACAATGCCCATAATACACCCTTAACTTTTGGTCAGCCCTGAAGTGGTCAGGCAGATGGACTAGCTGGTCATTGTAGATCCCTTCCAACTGAAATATTCTGCTCTATTCTATTCTATTCTATTCTACTGAGCAGTTAAATTGTACAGACAGGTAGTGCTGTTCCACCTCTGCTGCAATACCACTGCAGGTCTCCTCAACCTGTTTCCTCATTTCTTCTGCCTCCGAACCAGAGATGAGAGATGGTCTGGCTCTGGGAGGTCCATTGGTTCAGCAGTGTTTGGTTTGAGATACTGGTTGAAATGGAAAAGTTGAATTCTGGATCAGGAACTGGATTCTTCTCTGGCGTAGGGAGGCTTTCAATCTGGTTCAGACCTATCTCTAATCCTTTTGTCATAGTATCTCCTTTTATTGAATAGCTTCCTTATGTATTGAGTTCCAGAAATTCCAGGTCGGTGATACACATGGGAAACAGATTGCAACAGAGAGCAGATTTAATTACTCAGGTCTAGAATTACTGAGGCAGAACATTTTTTCTTCATGTTGTTTGAAAAGGAAGAAGAATCTTCCCTTTTTTATTTATAGGAAGATGTTTGACATCAAATTACTCTGAGCTGCCCTTTCATTGGTCATTCAGTGATCATCTGAGGAAAAAATAATGAACTGGGTTTTTCCCTCCTCCTTCATTTGAAAATCAGATCTTACCAGTGCTGCGTATTTAAGGGAGTTCTAAGACTACAGTCTTAGATGCTTCAGGAAGCTTATTTTAGGAGGGAGGACTTGACTGGATGCCAATAGACAGAGCTAATCATCAGGACATCTGGATTCACTTCTTAACTCTGCTGCATGACCTTGGGTCAATGATTTAGGTCGAGCTTTTCCAAAATGTTCAGCATTTGTAGGTGCTTATGCCGGATTTCAGCATTACTGAAAATTAGGCTGTAACTGCATTCACTGTTTCAAATTCAGCTTCCCAAAACTGGGACACTTGTAAAAAGGAGACAGAAGTAAAATGTGTGCCCCTGTTTCCTCATTTGTACAACAAGGATGGATAACTGTGTTTGTAGAGTGTGCCAAGACTTCCTGATGTAAAAGCATTAGACAGGAGAAAGGATGGCAGCAAGCTGCTTGCAAAGTGTCAGAAAAGTAGACATTGTTCAGTAGAAATCAAAGGATGCTGAACAAGGACCAGATTTCCAAGAGCTCACCAGCTGAAGGGCTTCCCAGACTGTGTAGAGGACCAAGCAGATCTAAGGAAGAACAGAAATGACAGAGCCAAAGGTTGCTGGCTGTCTGCAGACTGACTGTGCAGCATCCAGCCCATCCAGCTGCCTTCCCACCTGTTCCCAGCAGCAGCCGAGGAGCAGCTGAATTGCCCTTTCTTGGAAGGGGGATTCAGAGCCATAGGATTGATCCCAGTCAGGTGATGCAGGTGTGGGAAGCCGTGTACTCCTAGCAGGCTCTGATTTGTGTCACACACAGTCAGTCTGAGTGTCAGGTCATGCCAGAGAGGGGCAGATCTGCTGTGGAGGGGTGGAGCAACTCTGCTAAACATCTGCTCAGGCAGTGGAAGAGTCCTGATAGTATCGAGCTCCTTTCCTGAAATGGGCTGGGGAGCTGCTGGGCTCTTCCTGCTTTCATGGGCAGTGAGCACATCACTTCCATGGCTGCATCCTGGCTCCAGCAACAACTGTGGCTGCTGTCGGGATCTGAAGTGAGCTGAAGCACATTTATAGAGCAATGGCCAGGGAGAAGATGTTCGAGTTTGAAAGAAAATCCTCCAGTCCACAAATAGCTCCTACCATCTGCTGGTCCTGCAGCCTGGGAGTAGATGGATCATGAAGCCAAGTCCTACATGGTGGTTTTGCCCCCTCTGGAGCAGAGCTCTTTGGAAGAGTGGTCCTGGAAACACCGAGGACCCATTCCTGACCTAACTGAAGGCCCCTGCTTTTTATTGTACAAGGCAAGCAGCCCCTCATTCAATTTTGCAATATGAATTCAACCTCCAGCACAAGCAAACACAAAACACAAGTGCTCGTCTCCTTATCTGTACCATCCTCAAGCATCTGAAATGCATTTTATATACAAGATGGAGGAAGGCAAAGAAGAAACAAAGCAAAAAATGTATTGTTTGAAGAGAAAAAGAGAACAGCTAAGGACAAGAATGCTACTATTGCCTCTTTGAATGAACTGGTAGTTGCTGGGGGTGTTCTCTTACTCAGAAAAGTAGAGGAGAAGGTATTTAGTTTAATTAGATCACTTTTGATTTCTTTGCTGTCTCATAATTTCATTTATTCTGTGCACAGGGAGAGCTCAAAGCATAACAGTATGAAGTTTAATGACAAATAGACTTTATGGAGCTCTCTGCTTAGGATAAGTTTCACCAGTAGTAAATAGAAGAGTAGAGGAATTACAAGAGGGATTTCAGGGTGATGCATCCAAAAAAGCAGCTTTGACATGTTTGTCCTCGTACTTACCTTGTTGCCAAAACAAAATCCAAACCCGAAAAGGACCGGGTGACCTCCCTTAATGCCACCAATGCAGCTGATGCGAGCTGTGTCCTCTTGGTGGGAGTAATGCACAGCACCTCGGAGGGAGAGGGTGATCCCTGCTCCCTGCCCAGCTGGCGATCCCTGCAAACAGAGCAGGAGGTGTCAGGGTGCCCAGCACCAGCTTTGCAGGCAGTTCTGCAGGCAATAACACTGCTGACAGAGCAGTGCTGGTTTATTTTAAAGATATCCCTCACTGGTTGGCTCTGATAGTGTTAAAACTCTTTTGAATGAAACCCTGAAATGAGCCAGAATTTCAACACCAGGTTTATGATCAAATGGTGTTCAGATTTTTTAAGCTGGAGAATTAATAGCTTTGGGAGGGATTTTTTTAGCTTGTTAACTGACTCTTTTCATTGCCAAAATTTATTGGGCTAACCTTCCCACACCCCCCACTCCTTTGTGATTTGCCAGAGAAGTGAATATGATAGGAAGTGGCCTGAGGCAGGAGAGAGGGAGTTCTGCTCACCTCCCTTCCCATGCACCCAGCAGGAATGGTTACTTAACTTCCAACATCAGGAGGTGAGCGCTGCAGGAGTCATCCTGAATGTCACCACTGCTTTCCTGGGTAGAAATTGCTCTTGGTATTTTTTTGCAAATTGCTCTGAAGTAAAATATGTGTTTATGCACTCACTCCCACACACATGCATTTGCATCATTTGGATAAGCCAGAAACAGAAGCAGAGCTTTAAGAGCTGGAAATTTTGGAGAACATTCTGTTCAAAAGACTTCTGACCGTTCACTTTCAATATTCCTGCCTACTCTTTAGCGCTATGTACCTTTTCTGGAAGTAGTCCCATGAAAATACACAATCTCAACTGCTGCTGACGGATTGACTGTGAACAACTGCCTTTGCTTCTATCCTACATGGAGGAAAGCTATGTTATTAAATGAGGACTATTTGGCTCTATGTCTGAGTCAGGTATGGTAAAGAATTGTTAATAGGTGAGATATCATCATTTCATACTACGGCACACATTTATTTACTTTTCCTGTAGTAACTGAGTGCCTACAAATGAACACAGGTATTCACCCAAGACTGCGGAAGTATTACTTGCAAATGCATTTTTATCCTACCCTGCTTGTGCCAAAAGTACAGTTTTGTGTTTCTTAGTGTTGTGAGTCAGCATTCTGCTTTTTGCCATGTTTTGGGAATTTTAAAAGGCCATTAGACAAATTGGTAGAATTAATTAGATGCATGCTCTTCTTGTTACAGAAACCCCAGAGACATTTTGAATAATATTCTACAGTGTTGTATCTTTACCCTGCAAGGTTCAGCAATTTGCTAGAACAGAACAAACTTGGCTGGCTATTTTCTCCAGGATCTGACAAAAATCCTAGAGAACAAAATGTTCCAGTAATCATCTTTTCTTTTCAAGTGTCTGTTAGTTTTTAATAATTTTCTGCCTTTCTTTTGTCAAAAGCACCCTATACTGGTTAAAAAAAACAAAACACAAAAAAACCCCAACATACCACCATTGTTCCTGCCTGTATCTTTCATTTCACTTCTGTGCTGAATCACAGTGTTCTGATACAGCCTTTTTTATGGTGTAATTGTTTTGTATAATCCATTTTCTTTGGGTACCTCTTAGCTTCTGTCTGAAGCTGTTACTGCTATAATGAATGTAGTCATAAGTCTGTCACAGGTAACAAGCTAAATTTAGAGCTCAATAAACCAGGGGAGAGTATGCTGTAGATAAGTGAGTGCATTCAGATGCAATGGTTACAATAGTGGCACAAAAAGTCCACTTCTGGCAGGTTAACAAAGGGGGAGCACAGACCATTTGGTTCCCTCACCCGCTGACCACCATCACCATGTTTTAATAAAAAAAGATGCTGTGTGAAAAATATAGGTGCAGTCGTGACACCCCAAAGAGTTCCAGCGTGCCATGGAGAGGTGCACTGTGCTGGAGCACTGCCCTCAGCCAGCACTCTGGGGATGTAGGGTGGTGTTTCTGTAAAGCTTGGAGCTGCACAGCTCTGCCACTGACCTGAGGAAGATCCCAGTTCCTCCACAGAGGGTCTGAAACTGGGACTGGGAGCTGTCTGGCAGGATAGGACCCAGTGTCCCTGGAGCTGGACCAAGGTGCCATGGGAGCCAAAACCCATCAGATCCCCACCAGCACAATTCCTAAGGCAGTGTGTCCCTAAAGAGAACCTGTCAGTCATGCATGTCTCAGACCTGGGCAGGCCAAGTTCCTGCAGTGAAAGGCTGGGTGATTGATTGTCAAAACTGAGATCATTGTAACTTTTTTTTTCTCTTTTGAGAAGAGGAAAATGAAGAACATGGAGAAGAAAAAGCAATGGAAAGATGGAAGTAGGTGATACAAGAAAAAACAAGATCTCTCTTCAAGAGAGATCCAATTCCCTGCATTGTGATCCAGTGGATGTTAAGTAAGGGAGATAAGTGAGGGAAGGGCAGGACAGAGTGAAGGACAGCAGGAGGCAAGGCATGGCAAGGAAAGGAGAGGAGAGGGTGAAATACATGCAGAAAACATTAAGCAAGCAGATCAAATAACACAGATATGCAGCTCCTTTGCCACACCTGGATTAGTCTTTGCATTTCAGCGCTGAGCTGTGACACAGCAGTGGTGAAGCATTGCCCTGTGGCTGCTCTGGCAGGTGGGAATGCCACAGCCCTGCCGAGCTGCTGCTGCTGCTGTTGCCACTGGCTGTGGCACTGGGACAAATATTTGTGTGACAGGAGGATGGCTGGGAGCACAGGGTGGGTGGCACAGCAGGGCCAGGACTTCAGTGCTGCTGGGCATCAGCAGAGGTGCTGATCCTTCCTGTGCTAAACAGCCATAGGGATTCAGCCACACTTTGGTTTTTCAAATGCCGTTTACATAAGCATCTTGTAGTTGAATCAGTAGCACTTTACTGAAGAGGTTAAATTCTGCCTTTTAAAAATGAAATCAGCTGTTCTGCTGCCAGCCATAGTTGTGCCCTCCTGTTGCCTCAAGAATAATGAAGCATTGGCATACTGACATATAAATTGTATTGCTGGAGAAGGCATTATCTCTCTGATTTATGACTGCATTGTGCCACAAAGTGCAGCATCTTGTAATTGAGGGCTCTCTGATGAATTCATTGCATGCAAAGTCTGTGGAAATTATTAGCACAGCACATTTCCATAATTAAAATGCTTCCTACAGTGTAGATTTGAAGACTCCCTAACTGCCGTATGTTACTTTAATGCAAAATTCTATGAAAATTTAAATATGAGCAGAACAAAGTTTTTATGCATAGAGAATGTTTTTCATTAGACCAGTTGTTATATCTGGGAAAAGCAATCAAATCATCTGGGTTCAGGGACATTTTTAGGTGATGGATGAAGGCTTTATTCATTGCTGTTCACAAAGAAATGGGCAGCATCTCACATAAAACTATCTTTGCCTTGCCATCAGTGACATAACCAAATAATTTAAATTTAACCTATAACGAAGCATTCATAGGAACTGTTGGTTTCAGGGCACAAGTCTGACTGTTCCATTGAGAATTATCCTAAGGTAATGTTAATATTTTGATGATTTGCAGCAAGTCAATAAATAAACATTTTCTTTAGTCTCAGTTTAGAGTTTTAGATAGCTTCTGAAGTTAGATAGTTCTGCAAAACAGAAAATTAGAAAAAAAATCCCTCTGCCATTCTCTCTTCCGTAAAAAATATGCCAGAACATAGCAGATAGCATGGAATAATGCTTTAACTACTAGTTGTTGTCTGCAAGATCCATTTGTCTTGTTAAGGCTGTCATTTGGCCACGTTACCCTTTCTGTAACCCTGGAAACAACTTCAAATACTGTGATATTTGAAAAGTCTAAAATATTACATGCCCTTAAAACACTATGAGTGGTTTTTGAGACTCCCTGTACAAAGGAGGAAAAAAATCATTTCCCTTTACAGAGGGCATTAAGCAGTGATGGATGTGCATTGCTTTGTGAGAAAGCTGATCCTCACCTGTTGTAGGTGGGATGACAAACGATGCCAGCAAACTGACAAGTTCCCTCTTTACCTGCCCCCAGAGTTCAGGAATCCCTCTCTCAAAGTGTTACAGAAGGGGATTTTCAGGAGGCAATAAATAAATTTTGATCCCTCTGGTTAATACAGTGAAGGTCAAAGAGATTCTATCTGGAGCTATTTAAAATGCTCTTAACCTGCAGACATACTGCTGTCAGTAGTGCTAAGTGCCTTATCTGGCTGAGGAGTGTATACAACCCTTATGAAACTATTCTTAAGTATTCTGGTTACTATATTTAGCTCTGTCTCATAACAAGACAAAGAGCACTTAGCTAAATGTAGTCCTGAAGTGCTTAATCCAGTTAAGACTATTTTGTCCTTAGGTGTCTTCTACTAAGACTTCTTCTAGCTCACCGTCCTGCTGTATCATGCAAAAAGCTGCTCTGTCTGGCTGGGCCTATGAATTCTTTTATGGCCATTTATTCTGTGAGCTCCTCGAAGTCTGGTGCTGGCTGAGGGCATTGCTCACATTTTTTAGGGAGCCTCATCCCTCTGCCTCTGGCAGCTCACATCAGCTGTGCTGCAGCACGGTGTGGTAGCTCCTGCTGGAGACTGGAGAATCCAGGTTCCATTCCCCAGTTTAGATTCAGTGAGCATTAGCTGCACTGTTGACTTTCTTGGTGACCAAACAGCTTCCCTCAACTTGCTGCTGCTCCAGCTGGGTGGGAGGCCAACCATATGGATGAGGCAGAAAACCCACCAGGCTTCCTGGGAGCTTAACAGTTGTTAGACAACCTGTGGGCAAAGTTTCTGTAAAATAAGTTACTATGAAATAATGCCTTGCAATCCAAGCTCAAGAAAAATCCTTTTGTTTAGCAGAATTTTTTCATGCTTAAGTTCACATACAAAGAACATTCCCTGAAAAATTGTGGTAGATATTTCTGCATATCCACAAGCATTTTTTATAATTTAATCCATTGCTTTAAAAATAATTTTCTTTATACCTGCATTTCTCTGAACTTATCCCAAGTCACCAAAACTTCTGTAGCAGTCATTCTTCTATAGAAGAAACAACGGTGTGATTTTACTAGAACAGCACTGAGGGATGAGCAGCAGTGGTAAGTGCCTCAGCTCAATAGGGTAACAAATAACATCACAGGCTCCTTTTGAACAGGAATAAAAGTGTGTCACTTGACTGGTGCACAGCCACTGTGAGTACAGAGACAGAGCAGATCCACTGAGTTTAGGTTTGCTACGCAGGCGTTGTTTCCATCTGCAGCTTCACTGAGGGTGTCAGGAATTACATGGTATTTCCCCTAGATTTTGTGTGTCCCATCAGTAGCAAATCTTAAAGGGATGCCTTAAGTCCATCCACAGGTGGGTGGTTGTGGCTTGTGCTAACTTTTGCTGTTCATGTTTGTCTTGAAGGAGGTTTTGGTTTCAAGATTTGATAGATGAGGCGCAGGTCATACTTCTGGTTTTCACAGCACACCAGGTGAACTGTCGTACTTTGGAAGAGCTCCAGTTGATCCTCAGTGGCTCCAAGCCAGTAGGGCCATTCCGCCACCCTGCTGGTCACATGGCTTTTTGGACATCAGAGGTCACATTGGCCTTCCTAGACTGCTTATGTGGCAGCAGGTGGTGCCCACAGAGCCAGGAGCCCGAGAACCTGGTCCAGCTCCCATTGCTGGAGGCTTTGCTGAGCTTTCATCAGTCGGATTTGGGCATGTTTCTAATTTGTCGTGGTAGACTTCTCTCAGAGTGAAGTGATTGCTGCTTTCTAGACTTAAGTCTTGCCTGCAACTGTGTTTTAACTGGACTTGCTTTTCCTTCCAGGATTAATTTTTCTCCGTCTCTATTTACATGGTGATAAGAAGTGCTAATCCCACTCTGTCAGTCTGGACTGATGAATCTGAGGAATAGAACAGGTAAATTTTTAATTTGGCTTGTAGCTTTTGGTGACTCACGCAGTGAGAACCACTCCCTCTCTATGGAGTACGTTCATAACAAAAGAATTCATACAGTTTCTTCTGCCCAGGTCATCTGCAGTGAGACAGATCCTTGCCCTGGAGCAGGGAAGGAAGAACAAAATTTTGTAGCTGTTGCTGTGAGCTTTGACTTCCTGACAGTTGTGGGTGGTTCTATTTTGCGTTACTGTTATAGCTACCAAGTTGTTCGAGCTTGGAGTATCAAAACAGAGAAACTCTTTAAGATGTGCCTAGTGAAAAATGCCCCTTGAGTTCTGGGCAGCATGGGAGGGTTTTGCAGAGAAAGTACTTGCTGGAGATGGAGGCAGATTGGTGCTGATGGTGGAGACAGGTGCAATTTCCTCTTTGGAGGTGTCTGGCAGGGTGCAATGTGGCGTGGAGTGACAGCAGCTGCCTCACGTGAACCTCCCTGGCTCTCTGTCCCTCAAACTCAGCCCATCTGAGTCACAGAAGAAGTTACCCTTGTGTTGAATTCATTTAATGGGGCTTGAGAGTACTGTGTCCTTACTGGGAGTTGTTGCCAGCTGTTCTCCTTCCCCGGTTAGTGCCAGGTGAGGAGGTTTTAACTTGGAGCCTTGGGTGTGAATCCAGGACTCAGATGAGATGATGTTGGGGAAGTCCACCAGTGCCAGCAGCAGTCACTGGCTGCAGGATGCTTTGGATGAACCTGTCTATCATATCATCTCTTAGATATCCTGATAATACCCTGCTGTTGCCTAATACTAATCCTTTAGGGGATTAGCACAATTTCTTTCTTTCTCCTGCGTCCTTCCACTGGGAAAGAAATCTCAGATATGTCTCAAGCAATGCTGTGCTTGAAATCAACTAGTAGCCTGTCTGATTTCCCAAAACAGGATGAGCTGTGGTGCTGCCTGGTGCAGACACCAGGTCAGATCTCTCTGTTTTGCTCTCACATTTGCCAGGACGATGCTGATTCCTGTGCAGAGTTGAGTGCTTCAGCAGGATTCCCTCTCCTGGCTCAGAGGGCAGTACAAAGGCAGGCTGAGGGGCTGCTGGCTTTTAGCTCTTTCCCTTTGAATTCATGATGTTGCAGCTGAATGTTTGGGCATGTAGCAATAGTCTCACTTCTCATGCCTCAGTGCCTGACTGAATAAGCAAGGAAGGACATACCAGGAGTGGAATTTGGGAAAGGGAAGATTGAAACATCTGGGAGGTCTTAAAGGACCAACCAGTACACTCCATATTTTGACACTCCTAACAAGACATGGGAATATGTCTCAGTAAGTACTTCTGTCTTTTCCTTGCAGAGCCCTGTGTTGTGTAAACGAACTGATGGATGAAGATGAGAAGGATAGGGCAAAGAGGTATGATGGGATGCACTCCTGGAGGAGAATTGTAAATGCTGTGTTGTCCACTGATGTCAGAGGCAAAGCCCCCCACAATTTCCAGGCTGTGTACAGCTGACCACAAGCAGCATAATTTAAGTCACCATTTTGAGGCTTCTCATAGAGTTTGACCACCCCTGCAATGATTTTCTGACTGAGTGGTCCTTACATTACATTGCACTGCCCTCAGGATATCATGCTATCCCATGGCTATTTATTATCTTGAAGCAGGACTCCTGACCTGGGATTTTATTGGCATCGAGCAGTACTGCTCACCTGGGCTAAAGTTCCCTGTGCTCTAGCACAGGTCTGAGTTAGTCTCCTGTCAGAGAAGCACTTGGCTCAGTTCTGTTTAGTCATTGTACACGAGTGCCAAAACAGAGATGGCTGTGAACGTAAATGCTGGATCTGAGAACACCCAAATGCCAACCTAAATATGAATGGAAATGCTTTCTGCATACCACCCTCAGTCTAGATCACAGGAAATACGTATCATCATGAATACACTTGTAAAGCAAGTTAATTACTACTGGAAGAGGTTGTATGAAAAGAGCTTTGTCTCAGATATGAGCATTGGAAAAAACACTTTGGAAGCAACTGGATGGATTTGCTTTCTCCTTTATTGTTTTTAGTGGAGGGGACAACCCTGATAAAACATTCTTGATTTGTATTAATGTGAACTGAAAACTAGTCTGTAGTTCTGCAGCCAGACCTCTAACCTGTTTCATATATCACAGCAGTAGATTTTCAAGACCACATACAAGATTTTATTCTTCAGTTCAGTTGTCTCTGCACAGTCTTGCCTCTTGATAAGCTCCTTTTGCAAGTACAAATCAGAAAAATCCTTCACATTTTGACCTTTATATGTATGTGTACTAACTGCAAAACAAAAGTTCATTAAAATTAAGTGAGCAAAACATGAACATGCATGAACATACATTTCTCTTACTGGAGAAATTTCTCCCATAACACCTTCACTATCATTGCTTTTCAAACAATGGGAACTGCTGCTGAAATGTATGTAAGTATATAGTCTTTCCAAAATTAACCCAAATGTGTTTATTACCTCCAGGTGTTCCTCGCTGCCAGTGTGTGCAGTCTTGCTACAAGGCTATAAGTACCAGCAAAATCCTTGTGTGCAAGCCCAATTTTAAACAAACTAACATCCCCAGCAGAGTTTAGATTCTTGTACATCAAGTGTTTTGCTGGGGCAGGGTAGTTTACCTCAGCCTGGTTGGAGCTGTAGGTCCTTCATTCTGCTTAGTAGCATTTATGTTTGTCTCTCAGGGCATCACGCAACAAATCTGAGAAGAAGAGGAGAGACCAGTTCAATGTCCTCATTAAAGAGCTTTGCACGATGCTGCAGGGCCATGGCCACCCTCTCAAGATGGACAAGTCCACAATACTACAGAGGACCATCGACTTCCTACAGAAACAGAAAGGTACTGGAGGAATCTGGCTCTGCATCAGTTTCCACTCAGTAAATGAAAACTGTTTTTCCCAAGCATCTCAGACATCCAGAGAGGACATGAGCCTAAGAGAGGGGCAGAATAAGGCACAGCAGTTGGCCTGAGGAAATGGGCTAGAGCTGAATACAGTGCTGACCAGTTAAACATAGATAGATTTGAAAAGATGCAGTGCTGTGTGCTTTTTACTGTGGAGACATCATTTCCCTCATTGGCCTCTGCATCCCCATGGCCTGCTTTGTGCCAAACAAACATAACCTGAGGAGGGAAAAGCTGAGGAACAGCACCTATTATAAAAATCAGGGGAAAGGGGATTCTGTGCCATGTTCCCACGTCCCTTGGATTAGGAAATGACTGTCAGCCTGTCCTGCTGCCTCGGCACTGACAAGAGCCTTTCTGATATGGCTCCAGAATTGCAGCCATATCAGAAAGGCTCTTGTCACACCCTCTCTCAGCCACACCCTCTGCTCACGGGGATGCTCCACTACTCTGAAATTAGCCCACTGACCCTAATTTTTTAAGGTTATCTTCAGACCACCCAAAATGTCTCCATTTCCCTTTCTTGATTTCGAATGCATTTGTATCATGATGGCATGGAAAATGACTGTTGCATGCAAGAAGGCTTTGTGTGAAGAATGATCTGAGGATGATTCCTCTAAAAGCCTCTTTAAAGAAATCTAGAGTTACTTGAAAATGAAAAAAAATCCAAGTAGCATGAGTCATGTTGCTTTTTTGATATTTTCTCTTTAAGAAATCACAGCACAGACAGAAGCCTGTGAGATTAGACAAGACTGGAAGCCTTCATTTCTTAGCAACGAGGAGTTCACCCAGTTGATGTTAGAGGTAAGAAGAAATTAAATAGATTAGTGAGAAATAATCAGTTCAGTGGAGTAGTTCAGGGATATACTGTTCCTTTTCACCTGTAGGTCCAAATGTTAATGATTTCTGCTCTGCTGGCACATACAATACAAACCTGACAGAGACCAATGTTGTGCTAAATGCTTTGCAGACACAGAACTAAAAATATGATTGCTTCCCCTTAAAGATAAACGGCTTTTCCTCTAGGAATGAAGACTGGTTTGGCCCAGATTTGGCCTGGTGAGAGAGGAAAAAGAGAATTTCCTTTCTCAGAAGAGCCGCTTGAGCTGGCAGTTTTAGGAAAAACTTGAAAGGGCCTGAAAAAAGCAGAGTAGATCTCTTCCTCCCACATACCATTAGCCAGGCAGCATCGGCTGTGCTGCCTCTGCAGCTGCTGGCTGAGCTGCTGTCCTCGTGATGGGAGTGCTGCCTCTTTTGCTTGAATTGCCTTTAAGTGCATTCAGGAAAACAGCTCTGATACTCCCACATCTAAAATGCTTTGCCTATCTAGAAACATCCCCCAATCCTACATTTTCTCCTTTCTTATGGCTCTGGGTTTGTGCTGCATGCTCCTCTGGTGGTGACATCTCCTACCCTGCGTGGGCAGCTGCTGCTCTTTGCCCCACCAAAATTAGGGTGTATGCTGGGCTGAGCTGGGAGGTGCTGCTGTGTCTTAGTTATTCCTTTTCATCAGGATGTCATGACTCACCTCTCTGGAAAAGTCTGTTCATTCTTTCTGGGAATCTCTCTCACCAAACAAGCTAGCTTGTTCCAGCTAAATCAAAACAAATTCCCCCCATAGATTGGAAGTGGTGGGGGAGAGAGCCCTTTAATAACTGCTGGTTTGCTGGGCTCTGGTAGACCATTAAACAGTTTGCTTAAAATCAGTGGGTTTTTTTCCAGAGAGGACTCATTTTGAGCAAAGGCAGAGTCTGGCAGTGAGAGGGGAGAGATGGTGAATCTTTGCTTCCCTTTAACTGAGCTGCAGAGAAGCCTAACAGTGTCTTTAGAAGAGCTGGCTCTGTGCTATTAAACCTCTCAGGTCTTGATGTTGGAGAAGAATAAGGACAGACACTGAGTAAATGCTACAAGAAGATGTTGTGAAGAATAGGGAGGACACAACACCCAGGGAGAAAAGCACAGGCGGTGACTTAAAGGGACAGAGAGCTTAGACTCTGGGACAGAAACCACTGTGAATAAGAAAGGGGAAAATTGTTTTGTCACTAGCCTTACAAATGAGTGCTTTAAGCAAAATAAATAAGGCTTTAAATCTTCTCCATATTGTCCATAAATTACTAAAAATACATAATTGTGTGATTTCTGTGCCTCTGCTTATCCATCCATCCATCCATCCATCCACAATACTGGGTTTGCCAAGATGATATCTAACATCTCCTTACGCACTGAGTTTGTTAACTATTGTGTAATTCAGAACACATAATGAAGTGACTGAAGTCACCAGGATTGTGTGGGTGTTGAAATTCTAAGCATCACTGTCTCACTTTATGTTAAATAAATAGTGACTGGGTGAAAAATACAAGTCAATTTAATAATAATGAGAATGAGAAAATAAGAATATAAAAAGAATGTTGAATTAGACAGCATGTGTAATTTTTATTTTTCCACATTGAACTGTCATTTCCATGATTAATTTCTCCTAGGTTGAAGCTGTTAGAAGCATCACTAAAGAATCAATTAGCCTATTATATTTTAAGTTTTTCCCTTGTATAATTCTGTTTTGGTTTTATTTCTTCTTTTTCTGCCTGTTATCATTAGGCACTAGATGGCTTTCTCATTGCTCTTACCACTGATGGGATTATTATTTATGTATCTGATAGTGTTTCATCTCTGCTAGGACACTTACCGGTAAGTTCTGACCACACAATACATTGAAGGCTCATTCCCCTCCTTAATGCAAATCCATCAGTGCAGGGCTGGGGATTGGTTTTGTCCAACCAAAGAGGCAACTGACTGTGGGTGGGAGGTCCACCAACAAATTCTTGTGGAGTTTCTCAAGTTCCTGTGAATAAAGGATTCTCTCTCAGGGTCTGTGAGTTAGCTTAAAAAAACCCCAACTATGCAAAATCACTGTACTCATAGCTCATCCCTTGGCTGCACATCTAAAGATCTGGGAGGTGTTTGTCCCATCAGGTTTATGGAAAATCTTATGGTTCTGTGCAGAAGCTCTTTTTAGATAATATTAATATTATTTCAGAACTGAATCTATGCTCTTCAAATGACATTGGGTTTTTCTACATTGAGCCCATAGTCTTTGATAACAAATGTGTGGCCTCAGGGTTTTCCGGGAGAACTTCTAGCAACCAGTTAATTGTCAGGTGCAGAAATTTCAGCTTGCCACTCAAAACCATTTTTCTCTTTATCTGGTGCCAAGCATGAAGCACCAAGGATGCCATATATGAGGGCAAATTAGAGCACACAGTTACCTGAATGTCCTGGGGTGCAAGGAACAAATCTGCACTGACATTTTGGTAGAATCCCTTTAGTCAGGATGTGTGGGTTAATGGGTGCTGAATCACTTGCAGGTCGAGGTGATTTTGCCAGATGTTCAGCCTAGAAGACAAATGGAGGATGTGGGAAGGAGTTCTCCCTCTTCTGTGTCTTGCTTTCAAAGAAAAATATTTCACTTCTCATCATGTTATATTCCAGTAGTACCAGGGTTTCTTCTCCAGCCTGTATCTGTCTGAACTGAAGGGAAACCTCTGGGACTCGTTCAGCCCTTTACAAACAGATAGTAATCCTGGGGTAAAATAGCCTAAGGGTTATAATCTGCCCTGGATCCATCTGCAGATTGACTGGGATTCCTTGTCTTAGGCATCTGTGTTAGACGGGCAGCGCCTGTGCTCTGCTGTGGGATGAAAAGGCATGTGGCTGTGTCAGGCTATACTGCTGAACATGACAAAGCATTCTTTTGTATCAGTCAGATTTGGTGGACCAAAATATATTAAACTTTCTGCCTGAGCGGGAGCAGAGCGAAGTGTACAAGCTCCTTTCTCCACATGTGCTCATGACAGATCCTGTTGCAGCTGATTTTCTAAATGGTAAGCTCTGCTTCTGTCTGTCGGTCAGGGAAGTTTGCCAAAGGTAAGTAGCTCCCGGGGGAGCCTGCACAGAGCTCTCCAGCTATTTAATGCTCCTGCCTGCCACTTCTGTTTTGCTGCATTTGTGGGTTTTAGTACATCACATCTCTGATATTCCTATGTGCTCCCACTACTTGCTCTTTGATTAGGACAGGCTTTGCTTTACCATCTGTTTTGCCCCATGGAGTTGCCCTCAATAGATGGTTTTCCCCAGGTGGGATGCTAGACTAAGCCTGAAAAGGGAGTCAGAACTTAGGGGAAGAAAAATTTGGAGAAATCCCAAACAGTTTTGGCAGAGCCATTATTCCTTGGGAAGACTCTGTGTCTCAGGACATGAGAGAAGCCCCAAGGCACCTTAAGCAATAGCCTTCCTGTCTGAACAATCCATGTGGATCTGTACTGTTGGCTGCTGTCCCACCCCCAAAATGTCCCTTTCCCCCAGAAAATGTCCCCAGGACCAGAGCAGGCAGCAGCATCTTCCCAGCACCTGTGTTTTGCCAAGCCTGTGCTGGGCCCCCACCCCTTTCCCCATGGGTTTGGCAAGGCCCTGAGCAGCACTGGGCTCCCCTCCCTGCTGCCCCGTGAGTATCAGTGGGAGCTGAGCAGCCTGATGATGCTCTGAGCAGCCTGATGATGCTCTGCCCTGGGGCTGGTTTCCCTCTGGCTGAGTGGTCTGATCCATAGAGTTCAGACTTGGGGCAGAAAACTGGATTAGAGCTTGGCACAGTGCCCTCCACTCTTAATGGAAAGGCTTAGGGTCTGGGTCCTACTAAGCAGTGCCAGAGCACAGAACTGCAGTACCATGTAACTGCTTTGCATGAAATCCTGCATCCATGATGTCAGGGAAAGATCCTGGTGACCAGTATAGCCAGGCCTGAACACCCAGCTCACTGAGGTAACTGCAAAGACAAGAAAAAAAGGGTGACAATACATTTGCTTGAGCAGAAACAGCTGATAATTGCTCCAAGTAGTTATATATTTACTTCTGAGTATCAAAAGCATCCCAGCAGGGTGTGCTCAGATACCACAGCAGCAGGGTTGGTAGATAAATTAAGTATGTAAGCAAGCTTAAGTGCAGACTTCTAATAACATTGTCTGTGTCTCCCTCTCTTTCTTTCATTTCAGCAGAAAAACAAATAGAGTTTTGTTGCCATTTAGCAAGAGGCAGCTTAGATCCAAATGAACCCCTGATGTATGAATATGTGAAATTTGTAGTGGATTTTAAATGTTTTACTCATGGTAAGTTACTGTTCCAGCCTACTCCTCTCCTTTAAATTGTGTTGATCTGTAGCATCCTAAAGGCTCTGTTTCTGCTGAAAATGTCCCATAATTGTCAGGGATGGAATGAGCTGGGCATGCATTGGATATATTTTTCATACAAAAGTGGTGGGGAGGCTGTTGATCAGAAGAGTGCACTCTCCTGCATGCTGTGCCTAAAGCTGATACCAGACTGAAAATACCTCTGTTTGACCCACTGCCAATTGTAAAGCAGCCTACTTATTCACATAGCCAGTAAAATATGGTGTTCTGTTTCACTTGTGGCAGTGAAATGACGCTTTACAGAGATTAAGTAGTTTGAGGTGCCTGTAAAATCCTGAATCTTGCAAATGTTGACCTGGGGAAAGGCTGACAAGGAGACTGCAGCTGCACACGGTGAGCTGCTCAGGGCTCTTACAAAGCTCTTACAAAGCCAGGGGTAGGTGGTTGCTGCTGTGTAACTCGGAGCCTAAAGGGTCATGCTTTACATAACATCAGCGTAGATCAGTGTGGCATCACCCTGTGGGTAGGAGGAGTTTGTCGCTTGGGTTTCATCATTCACTGTACCTGTCTTAACATGAAAAGAAAGCTCTCCTTCCTCTTCTTCTTAAATAAATTGTCTGGTTGTTTCTAGTGCCTACACCCTCCTGTAATGGCTTTGAGTCAGCTATTGCACGAGCTTTCAGGTCAGCCACGGAGGAGCAGATCTGCCTGGTAGCGACTGTTCGTCTCGTCACGCCGCAGTTCTTGAAGGTGAGCGCTCTGCCCTCGAGCTGCTGTGGGTGCTGCAGCACTGCTCAGAGCAGGGTCAGCACCTTGTGCCAGGGTTAGGAGGGGGAGAGAGGGCACTGCTGTGCGTGGGACATGACAGAAGTGTGTATTTTGGAAAGGTAAGGTGTAAAGCGGGAGCTGCTTATGAGGAGAGGTGGGTTTGTGGTGGGCTATCTTGGGGGCACCAGGACAAGGGGACCAGCTACACCATTTGGGAATCTGCAGCCTTCAAAGGCATACATCCACCACTCCTTTGTGTAAGGAAGCCATCTGCATCTTGAAACACATTTGAAAATGTGTGTCATTGGCTCTTCCTGCTGGCCTGTAAGTGTTCAGTGGCACCGTGCACTGATGACAGGGGAACAACCCTAGGTGCTGCTTGCTCAAGAGGACATTAGCCAGCTCAGTTAGAGGCTGGACCTGCAGCTGTCATCCATATTCAAATACCACTGTTTGCAAAAGCTGGGGAATTTTGCCTAGAGAGTGCAAGTAGAGACTCTTAGGCTATTTATCCTAGCTCTGAAACTCAGCTCAAGGTAAACTACTCAGCCATTTTTCATCAGTTTATGCATCTATAAAACAAGCCTTATACATTCCTTAAAGGAAAATAAGTGCTTTAAAGGCACTGTATTTTGCTGTGGTTTATTATATCACCAAGATGCATCCTAGGTTTTGATAGTGGGCTCCTTTTGTTGTTTCATAGCATTAAATGTCTGAATGTGCCCTAAATGTCTGACTGTTTTGCAGGAGCTCTGCAACGTTGAAGAGCCCTGTGAAGAATTTACATCGAGGCATAGTTTAGAATGGAAGTTTTTATTCTTGGACCACAGGTAAGAGATCTGGATATAGTCACTGAATAACTAAACTGTAGTTTAAAATAGAAAACTCTGTGTACTTATTGCCTGAGATCCCAAATGGAATGTTTCTAATTAAATGCAACTTAGTAAGTAGCACTACTCTGAACTTAACTATTAGGCATCCTTAAGTGCTTCACTATTTTCCATATTTTAGGCAACTAAGAAACCATGGAAAATGTCTAGAAAAATGTCTAATCTTCTAACCAAGATAATAATTCATTGAAAATAAGCAGTGTGGGTCCCATTCCCTGTATTGGTTTAGCTCCTCTGTTTTATAACTACAACTTCCAGGAATCCTTCTAAATCTTTTGCTGGGTCAATAAATTTTTGATTTTTCACCTTGAGAAATGATAGAATTTCTAAAAATAAAATAAAACCCAGAAGATTTTATTATTTAATTGCCGATTAGTTTTTGAATGTGCAATATGGTGGGCCAGAATTTGGCTTGGTGAATGAATGAAGCAGACTGGAACCACTTTATTAAGCTGATTAATTTAAGATTCATTTTCTTCAAAAAAAGCTGGAGGGTTTTATTCACTCTTCTACTTCTCTGTATTTGACATATGTGCATAAGCACATTGCAGAATCCTACCATTTTCATTATCCCTTCCTCTTGTGAGCTGTGCAAAGGTAGTCATTACTAAAACCAGAAAACTAGTAAATAACATTCTAAGGAAAAAATAGAACAGTGAGAGAAAAGAATCTAAATATCATCTTCGCATTTAGAGCAAGAAAGAGAGAGAGCAAATATAAATGAATAATAACTTTCATTTATATAGAACACAAGGTGTGTGCCTCACACCTCATGCCTTGAAGTGTGGAGGAACTGACCCTGTGACAGCTCTGCAGTTGATTATGTGTTGTTTGGGACAGTCAGATAATTATTCATTCAGATGAGATCTTGCTGGACAGGCTTTGTTAGACTTTAATTGGCCTGTCTGATAATGCACATTTTCAGAATCAGCTGATTAAGGTTCACATTTGTAAAAGAGACCCAAGCCACTCACTTCACTGATGAAGTGAGCTGCATTTCCACAGGGCTATGTCCCAGCAGCTCCTGTGAAAAAGGTGAGTAGGAGCTACTTTGAAACTTGTCAAAGAGTCTTTTGATGAATCTGGGTTATGACTCAGAGAGGAATCTCTGTGCTGGGTGCTTGCAGACACTCCAGTCCCACTGATATCCCTGGTGAGGGAACTATTGGTATTGAGAGGAAATCAAGATGATGCAGGTGCTGAGGAAGAGTTTGTGACAGCCCCAGATGCAAGCAGTGAGCTCAGACCCAAGAATGAGCAGGAGATCATGGGAGTTGTCTCATCTAATCACTGATTCAAAGCTCTCTCCAGTGCAGTCTGCAGGACACTGGGAAATGTTGCTGTTTCTTATTTGCATCACCAGAGGCTGCCTGACACTGAGGTGTGCCATCAGCAGGGGCAGAGGGCAGGAGCTGGAATCAGGACCTTTGCTATCATGATCACAGCTTAAATCAGATTGAAGATAGGTGCAATAAAAGCATTCCAAAGATCTGGATAAACATGAGAAAAATAGAAAAAGTCTGTATTCTGTGTCTATATGTAAATATGTGTAGAGGATGAAAAACCCATCAACTTTAATAATGAACTGTTTCTCTTCTGCACTCTGATACTGTTCTTATTTTCTGTTCAGTTATTAAAAGACAGCACCCAAAAGGCTCTCTGAAGACTGTGCATTCCCATTTGCACAGCAAGTTGCAGGTCTCAGGGCTGGAACTGAAGCTAACAAGACACTTTTAAATTGCTCCACAAGGCAGCTCCTTGTCAAATGACAGATGAGGAGCATTTTGTGGTTGCATTCTCATATAAAGAGCTCTGGTGAGATTCAGGAAAGCACAATACTTTCCTGATCAGCTTAAATGTTTATCTGATGTGCATCTGAAAGACATTATTGTCTTGAATATAAGGATGTCATTAAAAATAGGAGAAACAGTGATGCATTCTGCCAAAGAGACAGCAAGGAAGGACACTTTAATAAATACACATATTATCACCATTAACAGAAATCTGGGTCACATGAGGAAAAGGAACAGAGTGCTCTGTGAGAAGTTACTTGAATAAATAAAGCTGTATTGTGGCAGAGACCACTGTGTGCTCAGTGCACTCTGCTTTGAGAGATTTGCTCTTGAGTGGAGGCCTGGCTCTCCCAGCTCTCCCCTTGTGCTGGGACTGGGGAGCTCCTGCTCACACCTTGGTCCTCCTGGGACAGCTGCTGAGCAGATCCCTAGATCCTCCTTATCCCCCCATTTCCCATTTGGTGCCACACTGCCTGCAGCTGTGGGAAGAGGGAGGTTAGGAACCTGCCTGGGCTCTCTGTGGCTGAATAACCTGTGCAGTGCCTCTCAAGGGGACAAATGCACAGCTGGGTGGCTCAGCCAAGAGACAACTTCTCACAGTAATAACCAAGAAACTCAGGGCTGATCCATCCAAACTCACGTGTACTACACTGAAAAAGCTTTTTGCTCATAGTCTTGGTCACTTTATGGCCTCCTTCCTTAAGAGCACTCAGCACACCAGGAGAGGGACAGCAGGAGAGGCAGGTTTGATGGGCACCATCCCCTTCAACCTGCCCTGTTTTGAGTCATTTACCATTTCACCCTATTCCTGAGAAACACACTGAACTTGGCAGGTGAACCTCACACTATCAGCACATCCTGCAGCCAGAACAAACAGGTGTAGCCCCATTAGCACAGGTCCTGCCTCACTGAGTGCTTGAGTTGGGGCAGGCAGGAGTGTACCTGAGCACTGGGGGATGGAGAGTGACATGCAGGTAGAGGGAGAAGAGACAAAAACAGTGGTTTTCTCCTCACATTTCAGTGTTATTTCATAATCATAAACTATCAGGCTCCAGTGAAGGCTGCATTAGGACACCTGCTTAAAATAAAATCTCATATTTTGCCTAGAAAATTGAAAATCTAGAATTGACAATAAAATAGGCACGTTGCAATGATTTACTGCACTATCTAAATACTCCATCAATTCCTTCTCCACCAGCCAAAGCAAAACCAGCCCTAAATCAGCCCCATGTCTATTGCTATCTATACTACCAGCACAGAAAGTTTTGCTGGCCATAGTTTCCCAAGCTTTTCCAGAGGAGCAATTACTTTTTCCCAAGCTGGTCCTGACACACACTTCAGCTTCCCACTTACTCCTTCTTCTACAGTTACTACCCAGATGACATTTACATCCAACCTACTGGGTAATTTTACTCCAGCTCCAGGTTGTTATGCGCAGGATCAGCCATAGCGTTTCTCAAGCTGTGTCTCACAAGCATCCTTAATGAATTGAGTCACTCACATACGTACATGCCTTTCTCTACACCCACGTAATGAATAGGCTGGGAAACAGTAAACACACACCTTTTCATTTTCTCAATTTTTACCTCTCCCTCGCTGTGGTTTTTTTTTTGTTTGTGTATGAAAATGCATCACTGCCTATATGAATAGCTACTCCAGATTTCCCTGCCAAGTGAATGAATGAGGTGTTTGTTGCTGGTATCACAGCTTATCTGCCAGGATGTCAAAGCATCAAGTTTTGTGCTCACTCCCTGCCCTTTGCTTCCTTTTTAGGGCTCCACCTATTATAGGATATTTACCCTTTGAGGTTCTGGGAACGTCAGGGTATGATTACTACCATGCAGATGACCTGGAGCTTCTTGCTAGGTGCCATGAACACTGTAAGTTGCCCTCCCTCTGCAGCGTGTCTGATCTTGTCACTTGTCCAAAACCTTTTACTGTCACAGCTGACACTTACCTGAGAGGTTGAAATCTGCAGAATTCATTCAGATCAGGAGCTGTTTGTGCAGGTTTCCTCAACCTGTTTGAGCACAGATTGTCTCAGAGTGAAATGAGATTAATAGATTGGGAGTCAGAACTTTTCCCCCTCTGCCCTGTGAGTTTTAATTTGTCGCAGCTCATGGGGTCTTGCCATTCCCCTGGGCTTGAAAGTCAGCCAGGAGGCTCAGCTCACCAGAACACCTTCTAAGAGCATCATTTGGATCTCCTGCCTGTGCAATTAGATGTTGTGAACCTCACTTACTCATTAGTTAAATGCTTCTTGAGATTCAGAATAATTTTAAACACAGAAGTACTGAATACAGTTTCCCTGTGGGTGAAGATGGCTCATGTTTGGTCGACCTGAAAGGAAAGCAACAAAGCAGAAGAGTCAAGTTCAGGCTGACGTGTGAACACCAAAGAAGGTCTGTGAAGTTCATTTTCATGCAAGGAGAAACAGTGTGACCTGTGGGAGCCAGGGAAGAAGGAGCCCCCAGATGAGTTCTACAGCAGTGCAGCCCAATGCTGAAGAACCACACCCTGCTGAGGGCTGGAGCTAACGTGAGGAAGGGCAGAAGGTGTCTGAAGATGTGGTCTACTTTTAATCAGTCTGCAGCTTCTACCAGATGTGAGATGCTTTATCCCCAAGATCCAGATTTTTTAATTTTATTTCAAACTGAGATATTGAGCCAGAATTATGTGTGTCCTGCAGTGGTTTTGCATTGCCAAGCGCTGCAATGAAAAAGAACGACATACTTTGTAAAATGCATCTAGGTAATCAGGTATTTTGCTGAGAAATATTACTTACAGGTTTCCTGTTGGGAACAGTCTGTCTCTCTGCTGTCTCCACTTGAAAGGAGAGTGTTTTGTCAAAAGGAAACAAGGACACCCCAGGGAGTGGAGCAAGCAGGATGCTGTAATTGCTCTGAGATGCAGAGCAGCACGGTGCTGGGACCAAGGAACTCCACCAAGAAGCCCCACAGCCCACTGGAGACAACCCACTCCCATCTCTACCACGAACCCTCTACCACTTGCACATATGAGGAGCTGAGGGACCTAGAAGAAAATGGGGAAAAATGCTTCTCTGAATGTCAGGTTTCCCTGCTCCACTTCCCTGCTAGCTTCTCTGCCCTGTCCAGGCAAAGCCCTGGTACAGCAGATACAGAGTATTTTAATTGCTCCCAAGTACAGTACTTCTTAGTTTAAGCTGTTTGCTTAAAAGACCATTCAGACATAAGTGAGATACTTAAGCAGACAGTGGCCTTTTGGTAAGGCATGTGCAGTTTGATATAGACACAAACTGTATTGAGAGTGGGTCAGATCATTCAGTGGAGAATTGATTTGATGAGTTATATTATACCTTTCTACAAGCCATGGATTCCTCCTACCTATAGGAAGAGTATTTGCACAACACACCTGTAGGAAAGGATCTTTTCATTTTACTGCACAGGGAAACAACGTAAGGTGCTGGCAAAGTGACTTAGAGAAGTTGCTTCAGGACATTTGTGTCAGTACAAGGAGCTGAGGGGTCCCCAGCACTGCATGTTAGCCAGAAAATCTCTGCTAAGTGCTTCATCTAAAGCCCATCACTGTTAATGGAATCACTAAAGAAGTCAGTGCTGATATTTTAACAAAGCAGAGGTGTGCAGGTGAGTAAAAACACTTGGGTTAGTGTGGCTGGATAAGTTCCTGTTTGTCATGTTGACACTCTGGACAGACATCTTGCCTGCTGTCAAGTGAAATGGGTTTGTTTAAACCACATTTGTATTTTACTTTACATTAATTATGGGTACTTTAGGTGAGCATGTTTCATTTTCTATTCCCAGCAGTCTGTAACAGTAGTGTGATTATTTAACATAGTTTCCCGTATTACTTTCCAGTTGTATTACAGCCCTTGAGATTTTTCTGGTCATAGCCTGGTAATACATACTAGGTCTGGTGTAGGCCAGTTCTTGGAAGAAAACTCTCTGTTAAACTCTTAAAACTCCACTATCTTGTTGTTTTGTGCCATTATTAGGATTCTTACTTTACACCTTCAGTCTTCGAAATGCATTCTCATGTACTTGTGAAAGGCAAATAATTTGTTTAATTAATGTTATTTATGCTTATTTCAGGGGAGCCCATGAATAAATTAAATGAACGTAGCTAGTCATATAGTTGCATCAGTTATAAGAGCAACCTCAAAGTAGCAAAGGGCATTCCTGAAAGTCAGCAGGAAAGACTCCAAACAAAAGCTGAGTACGTGGTTGTGTATCATCTCTCATGTTCACAAAGCTCAAGAGCCATTTTAGCACTGCCCCACTCTGGGACAGGGGTGTGGGACTGAATGGTTTTTCTAATCACTTTTACACCATGAAATCCCTGTTTGCTGTAAATTGCTTTCTCTTTTTGTTAAACAGTGATGCAGTTTGGAAAAGGAAAGTCCTGTTACTATCGGTTCCTGACCAAAGGGCAGCAGTGGATATGGCTGCAGACACACTACTACATCACCTACCACCAGTGGAACTCCAAGCCCGAGTTCATCGTTTGCACTCACCTGGTAGTTAGGTAGGAGTAAGCACCAAACACTTCATGGCGTATGTGATCTCTCAGTGTTCAGTCATTGCTTTTTCTAGTCCTGTTTCACGTTAACTAAATATTTGCTGTGCCTACTGACACACTAAAATGATATGTAATTCCATGAAACTGTTCTGACAGGGAACATGTGTTTTATTTATCTTTTTTTCTTTTTTTCTTTTTTTTTTTTTTTTTGGCAACTAGGCCAAAAGCCTGGAAGCCACCTTTGGCCAAACCTTTCAGTGTGTTACATTCCCCTTTTATCCCTAGTGATGACATGGCCAGAGAAAGAATTAAAGCTATTGGGAATCAGACAGCTTTCTGGGCATAAATGAGATCATATAACTCCTACAAAACCTTTTGATCAGAGCTTTAAATATTTATGGTTTGAAGTTAGCTGCTGGCTTGCTGGCCTTATTCCTCACCCAAATCCAGCCCTGGATCCCCCCCTAGTGGGAAGCTGCTTGTGCTGAGTTGCAGCCCATGCTGGAAGGCAGTGCATGTGTGGGATGCTCTGTGAATGCACCTTCTGGAGGGGAATCTGCTGGATTACTGCTGCCATCTCAAAAGAGACTGTGTTAGGGGCGAGAAGATATTCACTGAAAGGCTTGAAAAAATAGTCACATTCTGGTTTGCTCCATTAACTTGAGTAAACTGATTTCTCACTGTGCGTTTCTTTACGGTCAGGAATCAAATTTTTTATGGTCCCCCTCTTTTTCTGTCAAACATCTAGAAGAGCAAGAACTAGTAGATGTGAAGTATATGGATGTGTTGGACTGAGTCAGAGGAGGGCCATGAAGATGCTCAGAGGGCTGGAGCAACTCTCCTGTGAAGGCAAGCGGAGAGAGCTGGGGTTGTTCAGCCTGGAGAAAAGTATCCAGGGAGACCTTAGAGCCTCTTCCAGCGCCTAAAGGAGCTCCAAGAGAGCTGAAGAGGGACTTTGCACAAGAACATGGAGTGGTAGAACAAGGGGGAATGGCTTTAAACTGTCAGAGATAGGTTTAGATTAGACCTCAGGTAGAAATCCTTCCCTGTGAGGGTGGTGAGGCACTGGAAGCCCAGAGAAGCTGTGGATGCCCCATCCCTGGAAGTGTTTGAGGCCAGGTTGGATGGAGTTCTGAACAACCTGGTCTAGTGGAACAGAGAGGTTCCACAGAACCACAGCAGAGGGGTTGGAACTAGATCATCTTTCAGGTCTCTTTCAATCCAAATTCTATTGATCCTGATTCTATGATCTGTGATACAAACTACATATGAAGTGTTAACATAAGTAAATGTTACACAGAGAGATTGCTTCTCAGTTGTGTTGCTTCAGGGAATTCAGCTTCACTTTAAGGTCTGAATTTATTGTGCATTAACTTGTTTCTTCTTTCTGCTTCCAGTGCCTCTTAAACACAGTAATGTAGTCCTAAATAGATTTTGAAGTTCAATTCTGCCTCAGATAGTTAAGGTTTAGAATATATTACTGAAGCACACAAGTTTAAATGTTGTTTCAGGAAAATTCATTGCCTCGATGAAGTAAGTGAGGTCAGTTCAGCAACTTCTCTTGCCTCCCACAAAGGTTGTGGTTCATTAATATTTCATCACCCTAAAGTCTGGCACCTCTCAGTGCCCACGATCCATGAACACTCAGAGAGTCTTTCAAACATCCTCTCCGATTTATCCCAGTGGTGAATCATGTGGCATTTGTCACTGTAAATATTTTATTATTTAAGAGAGGAGAAAGGAAAGGAAAGCAAACACATAGTTTTAGAGGCACATTATAGGGATTCCTGCAATTGCATTGCACTTGGGTCGCTGCTGGTTTGTATTTGGAGCTTTCTTTGGAGTGCAGGGTGTTAACTCTGCTGCAGCATGTTGTGTGCACCCCCAGAAGGGACCTGACCTTGTCCTGCCCAAGGCACTGGTGTAGGAATCACTGAGCTACCATGCAAAAACATGGATTCTTGTTCATCATCATCAGGTTAGAAAATGAATATACACTTGTTATGGCAGTTTACTTACACAGAAGCTGTAGGATCATTTTTTGGTTTTTTTCAGTTATGCAGAAGTTCGGGCTGAGAGAAGGCGAGATCTTGGTCTCGAAGAGTCATCAATTGAACTGGCATCCTCTTCCCTAAAGGTACCATGTCCCTTCACAGTTGAATGAGATGTTTAAACCAAACTGAGTAATAGCTTGCCAATCTTAGGAAAATATCTGCTCTTTCTTCTCCTTTTCCTTTACTCCCATCTCATTCCAAGCCTTCAGCTGGGTCATGACTCAGCCAGGCCCTGAGAAGTTTCCCTCTGCATGGCTCTGAATTGCTCATCTTGGTTCAGGACAGGCTGGATGAGCTCTGAACAGCCTGATCTAGTGGAAGATGATACTGTCCTTGGCAGGGAGATTGGAACTAGATGAACCTTCATTCATTCCCCCTGTCACTACTCCCCAGTGTGCCACAGCCAACAGCTGTGATGTCCCTGAAGAAACCGGGCAGAAAGAAGCTGACTACAAAAGCATATTTCCTGCAGGGGCAGGGGAGCAGGAGGGTGGCACACCAGAGTGCAGCAATCCCCATGGCACGGTGTGTCCCCTCCAGTGCTGCTGGGTGTCCCAAGCATCATCCCAACCCGGGGTGCCCAGGGCTTGAGTGTGAGGGTGCTGTGTGCCTGAAGGCTTTCGGGTGAGCTCAGAGGGGCAGAGCCAGCAGGGTGTGATGCTGCTGTGCGCCCAGCCTGCTGGCTCTGTCTGCAAACGAGGGCTCAGGGAGGTGAAGGTCCCTTCCAGAGCCATTCCCTCTTGCTGACCGTCTCACCGCTTGTGCTTCGCTCCCCGCAGAGCCACAGCAGCTACCTGGACGTGGGGCAGTGCGGCAGCAGCCAGGACGCCAGCCGGGAGGGAGTGTCACTGTCATCGCACAGCTCCCGGCGCTCCTCGCACACCGCCCTCTCCGACTCCACCTGTACGTGCCCAGGAGGGGAGCCCAGCCTGGCTGCAGGGATGGGGCTGGAGGGCAGGGCAGCCTCCGGAGTACTGGAATTCGGCTGGAAGTGACCGAGTTGGGGTGGGAGGGCAATGCTCAGCTCTGGGACAGGTGTATCATGTCATGACGAGTCACAGAGCAACAACAGAGCCACGGCTACCTGCCACCTCCTCCCTCTTAACCCACTGCCTGTGTGAGAGCAGATTTCCCCTGCTTGTCATCTGCTGAGGGTCATGGCTATTTACATGGCTCAGGGGATGGGAGGTGACTTGCTAGCTTGATTGAGCCACAAACCTCTCTGTCAAAAGTTTTATGTTGGGATAATATAATTTTATTATGGTGTCTCTGATGTGAAATCCCTGCAGAAGGAGCACAGAAGGATGTCTGCCTTGCTGGCAGCTTCATCCCAGCTATCCCAGCTCCCATGAGTGCCCTTCTTGCCCTGGAGGCAGCAGCAAGGTGACCACAGTGCCTCTGTGGGGCATGGGTAGGGAACAACTCGGGACTTTCCTGGAGATACTTGCCATAGGGACAGCGGGGATGTCATCTGGAGACACCCATGGAGGGCAGGCTGAACGGGGGTTAGCATCAGGAGGGAACCCAGCAAGCCAGGTGGGGAGCCAGAGGGACCATAGACGGGCAGTTTGGGGACCCGTTTCGGCAGTGTGTGGGTCACTGCCCGTCTGCATACACACAGTTGAGGTTTAGCCAGGGTCGGCAGGCACGGCTCTGCTGTAGCACGGTGAATTCTCTTTCGCAGCCACGTCGTCCATGCGGCGCACGGACACCAGCACTCCCACGCGGCCGGCGGGGCCGGGCGCTGCGGCAGAGAAGGCAGCCCTGCGGCTGGCAGCAGGCGGCAGCGCTCAGGTCAGTGATCCTGGGGAGCAGAGCCTTTCCGAGGCTGCAGTGAAATGAGCTCAACCAGCACTGATCTCACCCGCAGAGGTGCTGGATCCCGTGCTCTGAGTGTGCTGGGACTGCCTGGGGAGTGCCACTGCCTGGTAGAGCCAGTGGAGAGACGCTGGAGGCTCCTCTGCTGCCTCCCTTCAGGATTCAGTTTGCCCCTCCGAGGCAAATGCCTTTTCACACCAGCAACCCTCTTTTCTTGGGGTTTTACACATGAAATGGCCTTTATCCAAAGTGGATGCTGACACCAAGGACGTGCAATTAGCAGGGGCATGCAGGAGCCTAAATTCTCCCTTCAGACTTATATCTCCAATCTCAATTGTCAAGTTCCCTGCACTTGTTCATCCCTGGTATGAGCCGGCACAGCACCAGCTCTTCACTAGAGGTGCTATGGACCTACAGTAAGGCAAAGTTTTCATTTCTAGGCCATAGCCACTCCTCAAGCCCCTGGTGAACACCTCCCTCAGCACCCCGTGGCTCAGCTGGCAGTGCCCTCCCAGCACCCTGTGATGGTATGTGGTTTATTTTTGTTAAGTGCACTGGTGTGTCCTGTCAGCAGGGCAGCCTTGGTTCACTGTCCTCACTTCCTTGCTGGGTCATCCCAGAGTGGGGACAAGGTTTCTTTGCCATTTCTGTTGCTATTACTGAGATTTACCTGCAACCAAATGATTGCAACCACTTATTTCAGCGAGCAGAGAGAGCAGGTGGGACACTGAAAGAAATAGCATAGGTTTACCCTTGTCAAAAGCACTGGGGGCTGCTGAAGACTTCTCCCTGAATCTCTAGCAGCTACCTGCAGGCTGATAAGATGCTGAAGAGTTTTAGTAGAGGAAGGGAGTGTCATCGAAGGTTTGAGTTAGGCCAGGAAAAGAAAAAAATGCTCAAGAAAAAGGTGAGAGTCATAAACCATAACGACAAGGTCTGCCCTTAGAGAGCTTTGATGTCAGTGCAGTGGATGTTCAGACTATAAAACAGAGATTGGAGATGGCTGGTGTAGGTGTGAAGGATGGATCCCAAGGTGGGGTTGCAGTCTGTCTTGAGCCTGGCATCTGGCAAATATCATGAGCAGCACAACTGAAATCCAAGACAGGAGGTGTGACAAGGGCTTGGATGCAATGTCTGCTACAAAACACAATGGGCCCAAACCCAGCAGGGCGTATAGACACTGCAGAAATTTAACATGCCAACATCTGGAGGGAGGAACTGAGTGTGAGCCAGATGTGCTGCTGCTGTGGAACTACAGTGGCACTTTGGTTAAATATTCAATCGCCAATTTTGTCAGAGTCATATTTTTTATGGCAAAAGTTGAAAAGCAGTAATTTTTCTGAATCCAGCATCACTATGAATGTGAGTAGCAGGACTGGTCCTACCCTGTGACCCTTTCTCTCTGTTCTCTGCAGCCAGTGTACCATTTCCCCAGCCAGCTGGGGATGATGCACCAGCTGAAAGAGCAGCTGGAGGAGAGGACTCGCATACTGCAAGCTGACATCAAGACACAGCAAGAGGAGCTCCATGTCATCAAGGAGCAGCTCCAGCTCGTGCAGGACTCCAACCTGCAGGTACCTGCTGCCCCTGGGGCTCCCAAACTCACCAACCATTTGCTTTTCCTTTGAGCACACAAAGCTGTAACAAAATTGTCTGTGGCAAAAGCATTTGGAAATGAACTTGGCAAGTTGATAACTTGGTTTCAGATGTGGGAGTGGTGTTTCCCGAGAGATGAGTGACGTCAATATCTGGCTGAGTATTGAATTGGTAATTTCCGTGATTTAGAAAAAAGCAATCCCAAATTAATCCAAAGTCTCCCGTGCACAAAACGCGTGGTGATTCCATGTCTGGTTAGTGCTGCTGGATGCCCACTGCCACTCCTGTGAAACACAGCAGGCACAATGGAGCTGGAACGGTCATGGCTCTGAATAAATATTTGACACAAGCTAACATTTGATTTTCTGTTACTCATGGTTCACTTTGTCCCTGGATTTAGAGATCCTGCTGCTGCTGCAGTGTTATTTCTGCCAGGCAGTACAACCAACAACTCCTCTGCCTCTTTCCCTTAAAGATGCTGATGCAGCAGCCGATCCCTGTCGTCTTTAACAACGTGCAGCAGCCAAGCCCCCGGAGGCCACCACCGCAGGGGACACCCAGGCAGACCCCAGCCAAGAAGTCCCAGCAGCCAGGCCTCATGGGGACGAAGCACTACTGCGGTACCCACCTGCTGTCACCACGCCCGTTCCTCAGGGATCCCTGTGGCACAGCCCCCCAGGTCACTGGCTGCTTCACTGTCTTCATCATCCCCTTTCCTGGCTTCCAAATACTTGTCTGTGGAATCACTCCTCCCTGTGGTCCTATGCATCCCCTCTCTGTTGGCTTTACTGCGTAGCTGGAGTTGTGGAATTTGTGTCAAGAGTCAGTTGGGAACAATGTCACTCAACTGTCAAAATAAAAGCCAGGTAGCAGGAAACTACTGTTTAAACCCCAGGGACTGCTGGAGCCCTCCTGGTGACCAGGGAGAAAGTCAGTGGGAGGTCTGGGCTCTCATCAACACAATGCTCATTCATAGCTGGTGAGAGTAGATGCCCACACAGGATGGGCATAATTTTAAAAGATTAATTTTACTCTGCCTGAGGAGTCTTGGAAGGCAGCTTTGAAAAACAATTTTGTCATCACTAGACCTAAATCTACTATTAAGATGGGAAAGATTTGAGTTGTTCAAAAGCAAAAAAGGCCAAAACTGCTGCTTTAAAGGACAGATGAGATGCTTTCCTTGGAGACTTCCGTTTTGCACTTACCCTCTTTAGCTGTTTTCTTCCTCCTCAAGCCTTTTGTGCCTTTACCCTTGTATGCTAATTTCTCAAGAGACCATCTGCCTGTGCCATTGGGGATGCCAACACCTGCCTTGCAGGGTCAATAAATGCCAGTGGGTTGGTGGTCCTGAACAGATATACTATTCCTACTGCTGTGTTCAGGGGCAATATCCTATTGTTTCTTCTCCTTTTCCCATCTGCCCATTGTAAGTGGTTATTTTATCCCCTGTTAGGGAGCTTTGAAACTTACACGGGTGTCTATGTCTTCATTTCAGGTACAGCAGCAGCAGCAGCAGCAACAGCAGCACCTAATGAGAGGAAGCCAAGGCCAGCAAACATGTGTGCAGGGGCAGGCAAGCATCTCAGTGCCCCTCTACAACAACCCCATGGTGTTCTCCCAAACACACCCCATCGCCGTGGCTGCACAGGTGCCAGCTGACAGCAGTGAGAGGCAGCCACCGGCCGACTACAGCCAGGACAGGAGCCTCAGGTACCTGCTGGGACCACCCTGGGGGCAGTGACAGGGAACAGCAGTGCTGGGGCAGCAGGGAGGGCAGGGGCTGGGCTCGGGGCGATGGGCTCAGGATGCCACAGCAGCTGTAGGATGCTCCCTCAGCAGGGGTGAGCCCAGGGTGCAGGCAAGCAGGGTGCTGTGCACATCATGCTGTATAGTCAGGGGCCTTAAATTCTTTTCTCTCCATATTTACATAAATTGATCTAACCCTGCCCTCTGTCAATTTAAAGCCAATCCCCCTTGTCCTGTCGCTCCATGCCCTTGTCAAAAGTCCCTCTCCTGCTCTCTTGTAGCCCCCTTTAGGTCCTGGAAGGTACTATAAGGTGTCCCTGGAGCCTTCTGTCATCTGAACAATCCCAACCCTCTCAGCCTGTATTCACATGAGAGATGTGAGGTGATAAGAAGCATCCTATTTCATTAGCTTGTTTTCAAGGTAGTGGTTTACCTGCTTTCATGGAGGATTTTCAAGGAGTTGTTTCTAGAGACTGACAGACTGACCTCTCCCTTCCCTGAGCATCCTCTGTTTTCCTTCCACCACAGGATGCTGTTGGATCAGTCCATCCAAGCCATGATGCCTGCAGCCAACAGCAGTGGCCAGCCCGTGCAGAGCAGTGGCAGCAGGCAGCAAGGAAAGTGAGTCTCTGCTGGCCCTTGTTTTCCTGCAGTGTCCTAGTGGGGCACTTCATGGCACTGAAAATTACTTGGAAAAACTTGTACCTGATAACGCAAACACAGTCTCAGTCTGAAATGAAACAGAAGTTCAGCTGGTTAGGAGAAAAAATAATGAGAATATTTTTTTAAATTACAAAGAACTTTATGATAAATAAAGTGCTTTAAAAAAAATTAACTGTTTTCTCACTTTTCCAAAGCCTAAATTGCTTGACCGAGACAGAGAGGACATGTACCAGCTTAAAAACCTTAATTTTCTGCAGTTCCCATTCATGCTTTGTGGGGAGTGGGGCAGTCTGGGGCCTGCTGTCAGCAGGGTCTGCATGGTTGGACCAGCCCTGCTCCAGGCTGGTTCCTGCAGCAGCTGGGCTCCCCAGTGCCCCTTCTGAGGGTGGGTGTGGTGTGGGTTCTCACACCTGGTTTTCCTCTCCGTGGCAGGTTCATTGCAGAGCAGCAGACCCTGCCTGCCCCAGCACAGGTGCAACCAGTCACCTGCAGCACCGTCCGACCTGCAGCCCCAGCGCCCATCTTCTCCCCATCTCTGATGATCCCACACACCAGCTTCACATCCCACCAGGCCAACACACCAGTTCATCTCCACCAGTGGCCACAGCAGCAGGTCCAGCAGCACCGCCTCTACCTTCAGGTATTGGAGCAGCAGCAGGTTTCTGGGGAGGCACGGGAATGGCTTAGGGATTGATTGGGGGTTTTTTTGAAGAAATGGGGCTTATGTGGGTGATCAAACCTGGTCAGTGCATTTGCACATTCTCCATTCCTGATGTATCCGCACATAGTCAAGTGCTCAGCCTTTCCAGGCTGACTCTGCACCCGCTCAAGGCCATATTTTCCACCAAACTCTGTAATCACATAGAGTACTGAAGAAATGTCTGGTTTTTCAAACACAGCTTTTCATCCAGAGGAGCTCTGGTGGGAAGCTTGCTGTAGTCATGAAACATGATAAGAGATAAGCTCTTTGGAATACATGCCTCCTGCTGTTATGTCTCAGCAGAGCAAGGTTTTTATCAGCTGCCATCGTGGCTTTCTTTTAATAAATAGGTATTTCACAACACATATCTGGCCAAGGTGCTTTTGTTTTTTCAACACACAATTTGCATCAGTACATGCTGATCACCAAGGAGAGGAGTTGTGAAGACTAATAATTCATTAGTAACACTCTCTCCAAGCCTTGCCTGGTTGGCAGAGGGAAGTTGCTGTCCTCCAGGCAAAGACAATAGAAAAGAAAGCAGGAGGAGTAGGTACAGCTGAAAGCAGCCACACAGCAAGACTGGATTTAGAGTGAGAAATGAATTGTTGTCAGCAAATGTGGGCATGAACTGTCCCTGCTTTGGGTATGTGTCCTCATGGGCTGCACTGAGGTCCTGAGGCCCAGCAATGTGGATGGCAGAATGATGATGCTGGCACAGATAAATAGCTCCACGGCCACAGAAAACCAGGGTTTGGTGCCACAGTGCCTTTAACAGGAGGTGAAACAGCAATTCCACGTCGTTGTGGTACCAGCCTTGTGGGAGGGATGTCTAGGACCTCTTCCTTGGTTAGCTGAAGGTCTTTCCCATGGAAGATGAAGGTTGCACATCCTGCAGATTTTACCTCCCATCCAAGTTGCTTTTGAAGGTCTCCATTCCTGCTGGGGTCCCCCTGAGCCTGTTAGGACAGATGGGTCCTGCTTCCCCTCTGCTCTCTGCAGGCATTTTTGGCTGTGCTGCCAGCACCAGCATCCCCAGGGACACAGCTCTACCCTCAGGTTTAGGACTTGGTGCACACACTCCTGGGCATGAGTCTCAGCATCAGCCCTGCAGCAGGAGAGGGACAGCTGGGTGATGGGGCAGGTCTGACTGCTCACATTTGTGTCTCCCAACAGATGCAAGGTCCCGAGCTGGTGCCTGGGGCTCCGACTCAGCGCATTTTCCAGCCACCCCACACCCCGCAGCAGAACCCGCTGAGCTACTTCCTCCACCCGCAGCAGCAGAGCCACCACACACAGGGCCAGCCCTGCAACCTGCCTGACCTGCCCGAGATGCAGCTGCCCTGAGAGTCGGTTCTGGGAGACGAGGAGCACACGGCTGCAGCCGCTGCGCCTGGGCGCACGCAGGAGAGCACGACGCCGTCAGAGCATGGCACGGGAGAGGTCAGGCTCCGTGGGGAGGTGGTGGCTGAAGGGATGATCCCTGATGGGGATGCAAGGCTGCAAGGGCCTCGTTTGTTGGGATTTCCATGCAGCCAGTCCGTGGTGCTGTTCCGGCAGCAGGGTATGCCCTGACCAGGCACCGTGGTGCCACTGGAAGTGGTGGTTTTCTGGCTGCAGGGAGGTGAGATGTCAGGTCGCCATGAAGCTCGGTTTGCAATGGAAAAAACCCTTTTCCATTCAGGACTTCAATGCTGAAAGTCACTGTGAATTTAAGCCCAGCGTTTGGAGCACATAGACTGAACCAGTCCGCAGGACACCATTGGATTACCGTGTAAATAACTCGTTTTGCTGTAGTAGGTCCATTGTGGATTCTTTTTCCTTTTTCTATACCTCAGTCCCGCAGTTTTTTGTTTTCCAGGAGATTGGATAATGCTGCTAATTTACATAACACCACTTTTGCCTGAATTTCTTACTGTTGTTATACCAGCTCACGTCACAGCTAGTACAATATTTGTCATGTTTTATTTTCAGTTAACAAGTGAAGATAAATTTGTATGGTCTTTACTCCCTGTAGCCAAATATTTTTCAGGTTACAGACAAAGAATCTTTACTCCTTTTTTTTTTTTGTTTCAAGTGATGTAGTTATATATGTTTCTATACATAAAAACAAACAAACATGCATAGAGCAGCATATGACAGCAAACTTTGTGGTTTTGCTAGGTCATGTTTCAATTTGGCGAACCCAAAATGTATAATCACGACACACGCGATGTTACAAGCTCGTAGGGTCAGCAATAAATTGTATTTTTGTAAACTGTCACTTTTTAACTATAAGTTTATATTTATGAATTGAAAAACCAGTTTATTCCTCAGTGGGTGTATAGTTAAGTGTCCCTACTGTTTGTGTCTTTCCAAAGGAAAAATTAAAGAGTACATTTTTGAAGTGTCAGTAGCTGAGTGCTAACTTTGGGCACTGTTAGAGCCCAAATGTAGGAGATGGGTTTGGCCATTACTATAAACTTTGCAAGGCAGTGGTTAGTTAGGACCAGGTCCATCTAGCAGTAAAGCTCCAGCCGGCAGTCAGAGCAAGGTTTAGAGAGGAGTTAGTTCCTAATGTCTGTTGAAACCAAGCAAAGAACACTTGGTTTTGCCTTTTTGCTCTTTCTTTTTTTTTTTTTTTTTTTTTAAATTTATTTCCCTTTCCTTCTGCAAGTCACTTTCTTGGCGCTTCACAGCACTGGTGTTATTGGTGTTACTGGTAGAGTAGCCTTTGGCACAAGCAGCCCCAGGCAGCCCCGTGTTTCAAGGAGAGAACACAGCCGGGCTCCTCCAGCCCTGGCAGACCAGGGGTTGTTCCCAGCAGTTCTTCCTGAGGGAGGGAATGGGCTTCTGCTGTGCCACACTGCCTGGGGCAGTGGAGCTGGGAGGACAGGCCGCTGGAGCTGGGGGCAGCCAGGGGCTCTCAGGGGTTGGTGCAAGGCCCTAGGGTGCTTTGGTGTTTTGGCCAGGACAGAGGTGGGTCTGTGAACAAAATCTGTGCCAGCCCCAGCTTTCCATGGGTCCCCTGCCGTGGCAAAAGCATCTGCACAGGTTGGCTTTGACTGGGATGTTGAGTGCACTGCTCTCAGGGGTGCCAGGCTTGATGGACCATGACTTGCAGAGCTGGCCACATGCAGATTTTGGGGAGTGTAGTGAGCCACAGAATGGAGGCAATCAGATGCCTGACAGCCTGGGGTACAATATTGGGGCTCAAGCCTTGTCAGCACAGTCCCTGGCTATGCCCACCCTGCCCAGCACATGCAGCCCCTGGGTGCTGGGCAGCTGAGCAGCTGCTCTTGGGCACAGCCTGGACCAGCACCCCTTTTCAAACCATGATAAGAAATCGTGGCTACAACAGAGCCCTGGGCTGGGGCCACCTCACTGCTGGTCTTGGGATGTGGAACATCTGCCTTTGTGGGGCAGTCTGGAGCTAAAATATTAACACCTGGGCCTTTCCTGCTCTGCAGGTTTGTGCTGCAGCAAGGGCCAGCACAGAGCCTTCAGGGTAGGAAACTTCTGGGTTTTTTTAAGCATTATTAGTTTTAGGATCTCCCTTTCCCCATTCTAAGGCAGCAGGGTTGCTCACGAGGGTGCAGTAGGAGGGGGTTGTACTTTTGGGAGTTGTTTGTAAGATTTTTTTTTCCATAGCCTTGGCACATAATGTTAGAGGGGAGGCAAATGTATTTGTATTAGGGCTCCCACATTGTGGTGGCTGGAGGGAAGGGCGGTGCATTTCCCTGGCTTCCCCATTAAGCCTGCATCACCCCAACACATCCCCATGGCTGGTCTGCAGTGTCCCATCACCACACATGAGCCCAACCATGGCAGGTGGCAATCAAATGGATCTCGGAGGTGGTGGTGGTTGGGGTCAGGGGCTTGGGGGGTGTATTTTTTAAAGGGGTTTGGTAGGGAGCTAGCTGAGGCAGAGCAGTTTTCTGGCATTGCTATGGCTTTGACAGCCAAAAAAAAAAAAAAAAATGGAGTTGGGAAGGGGTTGCAGGGGAGATGGGGGGTGGTGGGTGCGCCGGATGGGGCTGTGCCCTGGGCACAGCCCTGCTGATGGCAATGCTGGGCTGCAGGGACACAGGGCTGGGGGCACAGACCCTGCTCACAGCTCCCAGCGAGGAGCACAGGAGCTTGGTGAGGATGTTTACATGTTAGATCAGCCTTGCTAAAACCAGAGACCTAAAAACGCACTTTATCACGTGCCCCCCTATTTTCAGAGCTGCCCCAGCTACTGGCCTTGCTGCTGGCAGGTGGGGGCTGCACAGTCCCAGGCACTGCCTCACAGGTAGGGCCTTGCTTTCTAGAAATGCTCCAAAGGACAAAATCCCACCGTCCCTTTCTGGGGCTTGCTTGGTCTTTGCTCAGTCTGCCTCCAGCCGAGGGGGAGGCTGAGTCAGGGTCAGGGGGGTTTTGCCTTATATTGTCACTCACTCTCAAAAAACCAGATGGATAAATAAATCTCTTTATTCAGGTTGATTTGTATGTGTTTACCTCGGTGTTAGCCACGACCTGTGTTTTTATGACTCATTTGGAATTGAGGGTTGCTCGTGGGTTTGGTTCACAACCCCCAGCTGCTTACAAGAAAAGAGAAATGTGACTTGTTGGTGATGAGCAGAGGGCAGGGACATGACCGATGGCAGCAGCATTGGCCTCCAGTGTCACTGTCGACCTATCAGTCATAAATGTTCTGAGGTTTTCTAGTACACAAGTACCTATATGCTATAACTCTATATATAGATATACATACTTTTAATATACATTTATATGTATGCTGATGTATATCTATGTATAAATATATATAGGCCACACAATTCCAGACCTCTGAAAACACAGGCAGCTTTAATTAATAAAGTCTTGCACTTTTAGCATATTTGTACATATAAGCTAAAGCCTGGTGGGTATAATCAGGCTGATTTGACACACACAATGAAAAGTTACTGTATATATTGTATATAGTCCGTGCAAGAAAAAAAAAGTCTAGAATTGAGTATAAATTTTGGTTTATTTTATATGATGTTGAATATAAATACATTTATAAATGTTACTATTCTTAAAAGTATTTTGTAATGGGAAAAAGTAAGTGTCTTATGAAGATGAACAGTAAAGATTTTATTCTTGTTTTGAATCTATGTCCCTGCACAGCTCCATTGAATAGGAGCCTGTGCATTTTGACAAGCTTTAAACAGATTGTACATAGTATTTAAAAAAAAAAAATAAGAAGAAATAAAATAATACTTGTAAGACGTCTTACACACTATGTACTGTTGTTATTCCCTGGGTGGTGTGGCTCTGTTGGGGTTCAGGATCTGATCCCTGCTCTTCAGGAGAGACGAGCAGCAGCCATGGTGTATTCCTGTGCATGGACAGCTGAAGGGACTGGGCTCAGGACAAGGATGGGGATTTCCATGACCAGTGCCAGAAGCAATAGGGGCAATTGCCAGAAGCAATAAATTAGAAAGAACAAGGCATCAGGGTCTGTACACTGTAAGTGTTTGAATTTGGATGCAAAGCAAGTGACAGTACTCCTGGGCTCTCTCACCAGCTCAGGCTTTGCTCTAAGCTAAACTAATCCCATTTTTCCTCTGCTTCTGGGAGGCTGCTGTCCCAGTAGGGGCTTTGGCATGCTCCTTGTTTTGGAAAGCACTGACTAAATGTAGCTTTAACGTGACCAACACTCTTGAAGGAACTTCTGCAACAGGCCATCACAAGAAATAATAGTGCCTCAAACACAGGATTTTTTTCTTAAGTGAAACAGTATTTTATTTAATATCCCATTTGTCTTACAGTACCTCTGCATACAATACATTGTAAAAAAGCCAATCTGTCAACACAAACATGTGCTGCCATCTTGGTAAAGTGACAAAGCTATAGCAAAAAAGAAAGAATAGCCTATTTTTCTGGAAACAAATTGGAATTAAAACCTTCTGGTTTAGTCCAGATAAGAACAGCAATCACAATCAAGAACCTTGTACAGTACAACTGGATGAGAAACTTCTGATAAAATCAACACACAGCTATTTCTTAGTCACTATGGTAGCAAACTCTTCTAAAATCACATTATTATCCAGCCATTAGAGTGATGAACAGGTGGCTTGTTTTAGGAATGGATGCAAATAGAAAGTGATTTTCCTGTGTCACATGGCAGCAGCCACTTCCATGACCTGGGAAATGCTACCGGTTGAATTACCATCAGTTCTCCTCCATGGTGGAAAGAGCTGGTTATTTGAGCTATTCCCTCCCCTCATGTGCCCAAGCAGCCAGTCCCTTGTGGGGGTCAGGGCTGTCACCAGTCACCCCCACCTTGTGGGGGTCAGGGCTGTCACCAAAGCACCTGGCCCCAGAGCAGCACTTTCCATATGGCAAAATTGAGGGATCATCACAGCTCTGCTGGCTATGCCCCCAGGCCAGTGATTACATCTGACAAAAGGTATCTTAGTGCACAGCAACAATAGCCCAGCCACAAGCAAGGACTGTGCAGTGTCCCCAGCAGCCACTGCACAGTTGTGGGGTAACCATGACACAGCAGGCACTGCAATGGTCAAACTGTACAAACAGCATTACTAGTTGCAGCAATCTACCAACAACTCTCTATTTTGTACTGAATGATGCAGTTTCATTTATTTCCTATGACTGAACCTGAAAAGTAAAGGCAGAAAACTTAACGGAAACTTAATGAGAAAAAGTAACACCCATGAGTGAAGTGATACAATAGAACAAACTTAACCAAGCTGCCTCCTGTTCATGTGCACACCCAGCACCCTCAGGTGATGTGATGAGAGTCTAGACATCTTTGCATCACCACCTTCACCTGGCCAAGAAGCTGTATGGCACAGCAGAGTCAGGGATCTCTGTCCCTGACTGTGCCAGGCTTTGAAGTCAAGGCATCACTCTTCAGGAGTGAAGGGAGGAAACGAGCTGCTGTTGCTCTAGCTCCACCAATTCTAGCTAAACCTGCATCTATTTGTTAGCCAGGCTGTCTGGAATAGGGATGGAAGCAGCTGAAATACAAAGGGAAGGAAAGAAGCTAGACGCTAACTCCGGAGTTACTCTGTCACAAGCAGAGTTCAATTCACTGTGGTAGTAGCTCAGACCAAACATACCTCCGGGTCACACTCCTTGGAAATAACTGACACTTGCAACATCTATATCTCCCCAGAGGATCAGCCCATGATCCAGAGGCTCCACAAGGAAGAACCTGCCAGTTGGGCCATTGCCTGAGTGCTGCCAGCCTGCTGGAAGTGACCTTGTTCCACCCTCTGTCCTGCTGAGACTGGATGCCTGGTCATTGTGACTAGTCTTCCTGCAGGTGTATTACAGGAACAATTTAAAGATACTACCCTTTTTGAGACAAAAAAAATATAAACAAATTGAAAATCCATGCAGGTAAAAAGAGTTAGTGTTCTCCTACATATCCTAACTTCCCACCTTAAATCTATTTTGATATATATATGCTGGTAATGTCTCCTTACATATGGATATGACATCTGACAAGAGCTACTACCCAACTGGCAAAGGTTATACAGTCTCTGGGGTGGACACTAATAGAAAAGGGTATTGTACAAACTGAGCACCTTTTCACAACCAGGGAACAACAGAAAGTGGTTGTAATTTGCAAGTTCCTTCACCACACTCCTCTGCACTTAGATCTTCACATCTTGGCTCTCAATCAAAAAAAGTCCTTGATTTTCAAGACTTTCATATCTCTGTTACCTTGATTAACAAACAGTTCACAACTTTGACTATTTGTTGACATAAACAATATCTGTCATAAACCTACAAAAGCTTTTGGGATGGGCAGCTGTATCTATTTTCATGAGGCTCCATTAATTTCATCATGGCTATTTGCAGTAGAATTACTCACTGATCAAACCTTATCTCTGTACATCCTGGACTAGAACCATATCATCTGCTTTATATTTCTAAACAACTTTGTGAAAACAGTGAGTAAATACATTTTAAAATAGTTAATACAGTGTGGCCCCATATATATCCACATAAATGGATAAATTAGCTTTTATATTTTATACATAAAAATATAAATCAGCACTGTATTATATCAAGTGTAATTATTTTGTGAAGCCTTTCTGAAAAAAGCTTCCTCATTCTCCACATATATCATATAGCTTTTAGACTTCTTCAGTAAAACTTTATTTTACATTAATACCTGAGAGTATTGGGGAGAGCATAAGACATAATTCATAAATTTAACTCCAACTGCAATGATAGAATTTCACAAAGTGCCTGTAACACAAGTCAGAAATTAATTTTATTCTTCATTTACACTACTATTGCAAGAAAAGCCTCAGAATGATACCATCCCCATTCTGCTTCTTTACAAAAAACATGCACAGTATAAAAATAATGCTGTTCTACAGAGAAAGACTGTCATACAGGCTTTAGGAACAGACATTTTTAACTAGTTCAGCACAGACTCCCCACTTACTTTGCTGTCATTGTTAAAATACAAACTCTTACCCTCCTTCTCTAAACACCTTCTAGCACAAGCTACCAAAGATTCAAGGTCAACATTTCTCAGCATTTACACTGGCAGAACTTTCCTCCACAGGATCTCTACTATATCATATTTTATTTATTAAAAATTTCAAGTCAGATTCAAGGGGATCTTCTTGTTGCCTTGAATCCTGACAGATGGAAAATATTACAGCAGCAATAATCCAGAGTGCTATAGAAAAGCAATAGTAATTATTGAGTTGAGATATGGACTCAGGGCAGGCAAAGAAGCAACTGCAATCTGTCCCTAAACAGCTCAATAGTCAACATTCAGCTACAGATGGCCTCTGCTTGGGCTTTCCAAACACCAGAAAAACTCTGTATTTCATCAATGTGCTCCTAAGAACACAACAATGGCACCTCTTGCCAGATAAAGAACAAGCACCATGTGCCCAGACAGATTTAGCCACTGCTTTCCCTTGATTTCAAACAACCAATATTTGGTTTTTTTATCCTTGGCAGCCTGGATGACCAAGTAAGCCTCCATCCTCCACACCTTTTTTTTTTGTGGAAGGGTTGGTATGAAAATGGGAAAGAGACCTCTAGGCTGAGCTAGAAAATCAGGAAACCAGGTTTTTGTTGCAAAAACTGAGACACAGGCTGGGAGAATGCAGTCTGCAAACTGCTAATGAGGGGCTGGAATCTGCAAGAGTCCAGAGCCATTGGTAACATCAAAGCAGAGGAATTGAGAGCAGGGCAACTTCCTTCTCTAATCTCCTGCTCTTGTGCTACCACAGCCTCTGTTCTTAGTCTTCACCCTGCTTTGACCTCAGTCCACATGCAAGTCTGGAAACAACTAATTAACGGGGAAGACAACCTCCAAGTTGTTGATACTCCTTTAAAGTGAAAATGGGAAAAAGTAATTCCTTCTGTCACAGTAATAGAAATTAACCTGGAGAACACCCACTCTAACAGCAGTCATTCAGATAGGTTTGCAACAGGTACACCCAGTTATCTCCAAGCAATGCTGCATGTTTCAATAACATGGTAAAGACAGTTTGTAATTCAGTCCCCTTTTTTTGGAGTGAAACTTATGAACAATGCAAGAAAGTGATTGTGCTTCAAACTATTTTTATTTACATTACATACCAGTAATCTGATACTTAAAGCTAATTCTTCAAACTTCATTTCCTATGTAAACATCAGACTTGATTTCCATAGTTACAGCCTTCATTTGTAAGCGCTTTATGTGGTTAGTTCAGAGCCAAAGGTAAAGAAAATTACACTCTGGTTCTTGCTTTAAGTTGTAAATTTTTAGCACTCTCTATTTTAGCTTTTATGTCATGAGGTTTTTCAAAAAATCTCACAAAGGCTGGCTCATTTAATAAGGATGCCAGAATCTGTTCAAAGGCAAAAGACCATTCATGGTTCCCTCCCAAACTCTGTGCTCTACTGCCTTCAGTCTGCTCAGAGATGCTTTCCTCCTGCCTCTCTCTGGGGACTTCAGCAGCCACCTCTGTGACAGCAACTGGACTTTTGACAGGTGACATAGGACTCTGCAGTCTTCTGCCAACTTCTTCCATTTTCAGCAGGAGGCTGGTCACCACGGCGATAGCCCGATACAACAGCTCCTCCTCAGGATCCCCATGGAACAGATTGTACAGAGTTTTGGAAAACTGGATGAACTGAGACTACCGAGAGATACAGAGGAGACTGTTCAGAGAAGAGCAACACAACTGTCCTGTTTCACAACCTGCTGTGCTCTCAGTCCAGTGCCTGCTGCTGCCAGGCCCCTGGGCTAGCTGCTCTAATGACAGCATGGACCAGCACTGAGAAACCTATGTGTGTCCCAAAGTCCCTCTCTTCATACATTACAGGAGTTTTAAAAAGCCACAGTCTAATAACTGATGTGAAGATATGAAATTTCAGGGATCCTACAAATCCTTTAGAAATACTGTAACAGGACTTAAAGGGTAAACTTTCAAGACAAAGTAGACTTATCAGACAGTTTACCTGATTCATTCTTGGCAAATCCTTGATGTTTTCTTCTTTTTTAAGAAGTTCATCTTGCCATTGCTTCAGATATGCCTGAATATCAACCTTCCCCTTCCCTTTTTGAAGGGGAAGAAGTGAAAGAAAAAGAAAAGTGAATAAACAAGAACTAAGAGCTTCCCGCAAGGGATGATAAGCAAATGAACTGGCATATTCAATGTCACTCCTTCTCAACAGATTGGTGGGGCCAAGGACTACACAGGATCAGAGTTTACACTGCCCTCTTGCTCCCACTATCACACCTATATAAGTGGATAGAATGTTAGCAGCACTCTAAGGATGATGTTACTTAATATACTCTGCCACCATACTTTCCCAGCTCTACTCCCCCAAAAGACACAGTTACCACCATATGTGCCACCAGGATTCTTTTACCTCTTTCCGGGCTGCTCTTCAAAGAATCACTTTGAAGACCATCCCCAAGGGATGAAACTGCAATTTAGAAGAAACAAACAAAAAATTATTAATTTCAGAAAAGAGGAACAACATATCATTTCCTTTATCAAAAGTTCCTTCCTTAAGGGGCAAGACCCTCAATGTTCTCAACATAGATTAGGCCAAGAAGAAACCACATGGTAAGATTCACATACTTTCTATAAAAATAGAAGCCACTGTGAGTCAGAAGATCCCAAAAGAAACTGATATCAATTATATCAAGTAATCTTTATCATGTTCATGGTCCATGACTCAAATAGCAGCAGGAACAGAACCCATATATTATCTACTTTGGGCAGATTTCAAAAACCAAAAGGGGATCTGTCTTCCCTATAAAAATCACACAGCTTTCCCAAGTATTTGACACAGATTATTTTATCAACTTCTTAAACTTACTAAACCTTTTTCAGTTCACTTGGTCTAAAATGAAAGCAAAGAATTTTGAAACACTTATTTATGTGCCTCAGTGTAAGTATGGATTTGGTATTTTAACTCTTGAGGCAGAAAATACCATCCTGTTATGCCTGGGATGCAAAAGTGAAATGGTCATCATTTCAACACTGCAACAGGCTGCCTACAGTGCTGAAAAATGCCAACCAAATACACTCTCCTTATTCCATGTAAGCACCCATGGCCTTTGAATTCAACCACCCACAAATTCTGCCCAATTTTGTTAAATTGTAACTATCCACAGAAGATCTTCGCAGAGGATTCTGTTAACAGGGATATGATTTACTGGATTTACTAGTTTTCAGAAGAAAGCCCCCCATTTTTCACAGGATAATTAATAGAGTCTTTCTAGTATTCTGCAGGCAAAACCTCACATCTGAAGCTTACCACTGAGCTGGCTGAAGTGGATCAGTTCTTCTTTTGAAAGATCATCCCCTTTGGAAGGGCTTAGAGATTCTACTTCAGTAAAAGCTGCAATAAATGATTGAATGAAGTGGGTTTGTGGCTCCCAGGCATTACCAAAGCAGTGATAAAGATGACAAAGACCAAAAACAGTTCTCCCCCAATGCCACTGCTGCTCACTTACCCGGAGGGATGTGCAACTTAAAAAGAAGCTTGAGTTTGTCAGTGAAGCTTCCATTATACATGGTATCTGTGAGAGGAAAGGGGTAAGACAGTCTATTCAACTGGATCAAACTTTAAAACACCCTCCTCACCTAAACAAGTACAACCCAGGGAGGTTGGAACTGGACACATGCCCTACCTTACAGGGAGCGTAATGAGAGATGAAGCTTAAGGAAAGCACTATCACCTGTGGCCAAGCCTGGGGTTAGCCTACACTGGGGAAAGAACACTAATAATGTCTATGACTTACTGAAATAAAACTACAGCATTAAAGAAATATAGTACTAACATGTCAGCATTTCCCTTAAATTTTTGTTTCCTGAGCAATACCACTTTGAAAATAAGATGAAAGGAAAAAACCAGTGAGCCAAGAAAATGTTCAGTTTCCCAGAGATATAAGGTATTGGTCATCTTGCACAACGACCAACAAAATGACTCAGTATGAAGATTAATCCATAAACCAAGCAGGCTGGGCAATGAGATCAGACCATTTCCTAATTTTCAGATATTCAGATGGCCAAACCATATTTAAATTTAACCTCCAAGAGGGGATTATTCTGTCTGTGATAAAAATCACATTATTTGACCCTATATTAAGAGACTAAGCCTCCTTAGCTCTTTGTATAGTGTATGGAAGGTGATATCCCCCAGAACTAGTGCCAGGAGCCTTGTGAATACACTCATGTATGTGTTGCTCCCATACCAAGAACACAGGCAAATTGTTTGAAGTTTATAAGGCAGTCAGAGCTCTCATCAATCAGTCGGAATGTCCAGAGGGCCAGGGAGTCTCTGTTTGCACAGTGTGACCAGGGGCTCAGGAGATGGCAGAGAACCCTGAACTGCTGGCAGTCAATCCGGTACTGCTCAAGGTAGGGCAGACTGGCATCGTGATGTTGCAGCACAGGACTATTGACACTCCAGTAACAGGAAAGAAAGTGCTCCTTCTGCAAAGCAAAGGTAAAACATTCAGTTTTCTGAAACAAGTCTCTCTGGGGGAAAGATGTGAGGAGTTAACTATGTAATGAGATTTACAGCTGATACATTAAACATGTATTGAGTATAACCTTTATCTCTATTTATTAAAACCATTTCAAAGTATACTGTTAAGATGCCTGTTTAGTAAGTGAGGAAAATGACATATCACCTTGAATAATTCATAAAGCTCTTCAAGATCACTAGGACTGAATTTTACTTCTTGGGACACAACACGTAGCTGAAAAAAATTAAGAAAAAATTAATGAGTCTTCCCTCTTTGGAATAAGACCATAGAATAAAATTATGGGACTCTTAACATTACATTAAGAGACACTATTTGCATATTTCAGGTTTTGGCATGTTACAATTAGAAGTAAGAATAGCACTCCTTTTAAAAAGTAATCCGAAGACTATAGATTAAAATAAACAATTTCTCTAAAAAAAGAGAGGCTTAAAGCTAGTCATGTTACTAACATACATGAAGCCTACACTATGAAACCCATGAGACAAAACTCAAATATTGATAATGATATAACATATAGCTTCCTTTAAATGGGCAAATGCATGTTCAGCTCTCAGCAGTGAAGCTGAATCCTCATTTTCTTTTAATTTAAAAGAAAAATTGTTCACAGCTTTTTAAAATAAAGTTTGCTATAAGACCAGCTTCCATCTTCACAATAGATATATTTTGTAAAATGAAATACACCAAAACCATCTTAGCATAATCACCAGCATTTAGTTTCTGTTGCTACAAGCCACATTTACTGCAGAAAGAAGCACTGGGGGGTCGACAGATTAGTTTTCTATCATCAGGTATTGGAAATGAGCCACTGAAGAAAAGGTAAACAAAGAAAGCACCTCACAACCTACACCTTCATTCAGCATTCTGAACTGAAAGGACAAGATAGCCAGATGGAGAGTTGCCACATCACACACATCACAGAAAAAAAGCAGCCCCTGTTGAATGCACTGCAATAACCTCTTCAGTGCTGCTTCCCAGAGTAAAAAAGCAGGTGATTAATTGTTTTACTGTACAGTGCTCTATGTCTCTATGAGAAATGCATTAACATCAGCAGATAGAAATATAGGTCAGCCTGTTCCAATCCACACAAAGTGTGAGAGATATTCCAGCCTTCAGAAGTGGCCGGCAGTGGTGTTACTTGTAATGAGAGCAGAAGGTCATGCTGTGATTCACAGCCTGAAAACATCACAGGCCAAGCCTCAGTTAACAGATACCCTGCAGACATGATGGAGTTCAGCACATAAAATCATGTATTTGGCCCTGGAAACTGTAGCTCTTCTCGGAACCTTCCAAAAGGGAACAAATTTTATCAGAGAGAACGCTTAAAGTCTTCCAAGTCACTCACCACATTCTGCTTGGTCGTAGCTTCCAAGGTCTGGATCACATAAAGCCTGTTCCTGCAGCGCAAGCTCTCAACATCCTCATAGCGAATATCACCATATCTCTAAGAAGAAAAGCACCATTCCATGCAATCAACTGTTGGAAGACACATCTACACAGGTATTTTTGTCTTTCTTGCATCTAAGCACAATACAAGTATGGACACAAAAGAAGATCGCAGAAACTCTGAGGAAAAAATAATTTAATAGAACACTAACATTCTCCCTAACCAGTGTAACTGTTAAAAGAGTGGTTAAAATGTGTTTCAGAGATCGATGGAGAAAGAAGACATTGGAGTAGTTCCCTGTGTAGGAAGACAAAGGAAGGGATTTTACTGTGTGTTGGCTCTATACCCAACTCTGCTATCACATGGTGACTGCTACTGCAAGGCAGCAAAGTCTGAGATGTGCATGTTGTCAGGGATTGATGTTCACTCTAGTGCAATTAAGAAATTAGCTAAATAATTTCTGACCCATTCCTAGATACCTCTGTATTTTATGAAGGACAGGAAAGGTGTCTGAGCACTGGAGTAGAATAAATGCATTTTACTTTAAGGAAAAGTGGGATAGGAGGCAAAAACTAAACACAAATTACTAGAGAAATAATGTAAAAATTATTAAAACAATCAAAATCTAAATGGAAACCAGGAGATCAAAACAGGACAACATTCGTTATCAAGACCATGTCAAATCAATTTAATTTCCCTCTATGGGGAAATCCAGTAGAACTGAAACAGCAGATAGGATTCAATTTCTCCTCTGTGAGTTTTTTGACACTTTTCAGCAGCACAGGCAAACAGGAAGATATGGCCTAACCAGGATCAGCATGCACCATGGGCAAAACTGCTTCTAACAGCAAACTCTGAGAACAAATGAGTGATAAACAACCAAACTAGGCAGGACTGTCAGAAGCTCCTCTGCAGTGTGTTTGTTCCTTTATCAGCAATGCCCTTTAAACAAGATATGAAAAACTGCAACACAGACAAAAGAGTCTAAGCACATTAACTTTGATGAAAGGTTAAAGGAACTGGTTGTATTAAATCTAGAAAAATCATAGATCTGGCAACTCCCTTTTGGGAGAGCAATCCATAAGACTCATTCTTCTCACTTAGAGTCATGATGAGGGTGGACTCCAACTGAGCAGCCTGATCTAGCTGTCCCTGATCACTGCTGGAGGGTTGGATTAGATGGTCTTCCCATATACGTTGTTATGTCAAAAGTTACCAGGATCTGCAATGTGCAGTAATCAAACTAGCGTAACACTAAGGCTGTATTTTGTCATTCAGTTAATATACTAATAATGTGAATGATGGATGGTAATACATGACCTGTGATGACCCTAGGGAACTCCATTCAGGACAGACCAGAAAGCACATTCCAGGCAGTTAAAAACCAAAAACAACAGAAAAGCAAACCTATCCCATAACCTCCAGGGTATTCAGTGAGGCTCAACAAAATACAGACCCAAATTTCTACCAATCCAGATCAATTTTCTACCCTAGTTTGTACAATGCAACTGCACTGTTTTAAAGTAGCCCATGAAACATAAACACTGCATGGGATGCAAAAACATACCCACAAGAACACATACTTCATTTGACTCTCGGATCAGATCAGTGATGTCCACTTTTGGATGGTCACGCTTTGTATCGCTGAGGTTGGAGCCTTGCTGCACAGCTGGAGGCAAAGGACTGTCTTTGTTAGTGACACTGTCAAAAAATCTGCACAAAGCAAACACATGAGAAATGAGCAGGAACCAGTTTATCGCAATAAAACAATAGCATTGGCATCTACTGAAGCAAAAGTGTGCAGAGAATGGGAAATAGCAAAGAGTATCAGAGTCAGGAGCACAAATGTGCTGTAATAGTAACAAAGATACACAAACATGGGAACTTCCCACCTAGAGCAGGTTGTAGAGCTTCCAGTCTCGGGACTTTTTAAGACTGAGCTTATGTGATCTAGTGCTAGCAGTAGACCCCTTTTAAGTGGGATCTTAAACTAGACCCTTGCCAAGATCCCTTCCACTTGGCATTCCCCTGGTTTTCTAATCCATCTAGCAAGGTTGTACTAAGTGGGACACAGAAAAAGGCTAGTCCTGAACTGTGAACAAGACAGTCTGAATTGCCCCAGATGTATAAGCCAAAGACATGCCTGATCTGCACAAGCTTATCACACCTGCATAACCAGGCTAAATAGATGCAGTGGGGAGGCCACAATTTTACAATAAATACCAGGCTGAATGGTCTCATAACAAAAGCTATATTTTTCTCAATAATTCTGTAGCTCCTACCCCATTCAAACATGCAACATGTAAAAGCCTCACTAAGCAGAAATCCTTATTATCAGTTCTTAAGTCATAACTCATTAACTCCTATAGCACAGTAATTTGGCTGTTTTAATAGACTATGATACACAACCACAGCATCAACAACAAAATTTAGTTAGTGAAGAAAAAACTGTGCAACTTTTGTTTGCAGTACATCCGTTTAAAGTGCACTTTATGTTGCTAGCATAGAACAAACACCTGGTCATAATTGAGCTAATCACATTTTTCTTGTCTTATTTCAGTTTTAAGCCATTAAGAGCAGAGGATTCAGCAGCCTAAACTACAAGAACTGAGCTGAAGAATATGCTGCCTGGAAGTTGATGCCTGAACTGTTTGGAACAGCCATAATGTGCTTTAGATTACCTCATCATTAAGGAAAGCTGCCGTCTATACATGATATAAATTCCAAGTAAAACACACATTGCTTTTTCTTTAAAATTCACAAAATAGTTATGGCTTTAAAAAACTTGAATGTTCTTGAATGTTGATGGGATTTTCAGAGGATCCAGGCACTTTCCAGCCACTTCTTCCAGAATACACGAACACTAATTCCTTTGAAGTCGTTGGAAGTCTTGGCCAGATGTCTTCTCAGCTACCTCAGAATGACTTTCTAGATGCAACTATAGCAGCTGCTATATAGCCTGAAAAAATAACAGTTATATTGATACCTGTTGAGAACAGTGACTGCTTCTGCATCATCCTTACAAGTGAGCAACTTCTCCATGTTGTATTCCAGCACTGCAAGGCCCAGCTGCAAGATTGCCTTTATTCCATCATAGAAGAAACAGTCCACCACATTGACTGCACTTTCAATTGGCAGCACACTGATAAAAAGGGTAAGGAACCAGGAGAGAGAGACCGAGGAGAAAAAAGTCATGTCCGTCATGTGGTCTGTCAACTGAGGCAGGTGAACCCTGATGAGCTCCTCAAACACTGCCTGATCTACCAAGGCACCTGCAGGGAAAGGATAACAAAACCACCACCCAAATCTTAATACAGAGAAGCACACTTTTCTCAGAGCACCAGCCAGAAACAAAGTTCCTGTCCTAGTGCAGCTTTGCTGTACAAGCACACACAGGCTCAGCTGCATGGAACCATTGGCTCCTTCCCCCCTGCTGGAAGCTGTGCACTCCATGCATGGGGCCAGAGCCTTGGGCATGCTCTAAGTGTGTTGGCACTTTGGTGAGTCCATGGCTGCTTCCAGTGACTCTCCTGACAGCCAATACACTCTACAATAAGAGGGGAGCTTCACACCCCATTTTCTTCTAGCATATACACCTGTAAGAAGTGCATATGAGATCAAAGTCTAAGTCTGGACCTGGAGTAACTCCTTTTCTTTTATCTAAACTGGCTAAGTTTCAAATAAATAGTATGAATTGCAGTTATAATTCTGAAAGAACAGTATAACAGTCTAACTGACTACTTTCTGAGTAGTTATGCCTAGAATACTGACGATATCTGAAAATCACATCCATGCCTATTTAAGGAGGAGTCATGGGATCTTCCCTGTAACCTCCACTTTCTACTCCGCAATACCAAACCAAATGCAATGGTTTCTCTCCACTGGACAGTCTTCAGCTCATTCCCTACAGTTGTTCTTAATGCATAACCATTGCCATTCAATATAGACAGACATCCAATTCAAGATAGATGAAAAGGCAGATGGATGTTACCAATGATACGGCGATTGAAATAATCTGGGAGCATCCTTTCACACACAGCAACCAAAAGCCAGAATGCTTCCTCCTCTTTAGCATACAGCAGGAGCACTGATGTCAGAATATTCATTGCCTGCAACATTTACACAGGAAAGGAAACATTTATGAGAAAAGATGGTGAAAACACAGCTGTTATTTCTTAGAATTTATATTTCTGAAAGCCTTTACAGCACATTTGTACAGTGCTGGGATAACCTACAGCCGTGTCCAGGATAAGAGTTCTACTTCTATGTTATTAAATACAGAACAGAGTATTTAAACTACATTAAAATATTTTTAAGTGCTATATGTCTAATTAGAATGCAAATAGATATATGCAGTGGACATGACAACATTTATAAAGCAATTCAAGTACAGTGTAAATACTAATTTTACACAGTGGGATGAAGTAAGCAAAGTAACCACTGAGCAAGAAACTATTCCACATCTCTATGACAGATTTTATGAGGTGCTACCGCACTGCCATCATGAGCTAATATTTAGACAACCAACACTTAGACTCTCAAAACTACTGTACCTGACAATATCCAATTTGTGGATTCCTGTATGCATAAGCTGTAAGAACTCTCCTGAGTGCAGAAATTCCTGTGTCACCTTGAAAAGCAGGATGTTCAGGTAAGGAGCGACGTAAATCTCGTTCAATTTCATCAGTAGCCAAAGTACATGTTCCTAAGGACTCTTCCACCAACTCAGTGTAATAACCAGGGTTGGATGCCATATCATTTACAGCACCTGCCAATACATTGCATTGCACGGTGTTAGAGGACAACACTAAAGCAGTTATTTGATCTTTTGCAACTTGTATAAAAATTTTGGTGATTACTGAGGTACCTCATGAATCTCTAGATATAACTGAAGAAATGAGTCAGGTAATTCTACCAAAATTAATGGAATTACTCCGCAATGAAAATTGCCAACGATGACCCCCAAAATGAATCAATTATACAATTATGCAATACCTGAGAAGAGTAGCCAGAGTTCTCCTCTTAATGCCTCTGGGATGCCTCTTACAACTAGGTCTCGAGTCTTCTTTGTTCGAAACATACTGACCCCATGGCCCCTTTCTGCAAACAGGATGTTCCACGACTGTTCCTTCATTTTCTCTTTCAACTGTGAAAAGCAGAAGATAACAACCATTAAGTACACTGGTAGATTCTCCCCAAGTTTCAGCCAACAAAAGTAAATTTTGCTCCCAGTTATATTCATATAAACTGGAAATTGCAGCGTTGGCATCCGTATTGATGTGTGAAATGAATGCTGAAGCAAATCAGAGCAAAATCCAGCCTGTGCAGAGCACAAATTTAGCACAAAATGCCATCTCATACAAGACCTACTGTTCTTTAAAGTATGTTTATACCAGATGGCACAGAAGGTAGGTCTAATCCAGTATCCCATCTGACAGAAACCAACAAGTGCCACAGCACAGTAAGGTCAAACAGACATTTCTCTGAAGCAAAGCAATTGTTGATTGGGTGCTCCAGCTCATGAGAGCCTCCAGGGCTGAGACAGGGTGAATGTCACCACAACAATTTCCATGCATGCAGCACTAAGATTTAATATTATTAAAGAAATTACAGGTGTTGAAAGGAAAATTAGATTTCATTCACTTTTGTTCAACACACTGTAAAAAGCAGAATTTAAAAATCTGGACTCCTTTTTGTCCTGTCCAAAGGGTGTTTATTTTCTGAGATTTCTAATATAAAAAATTTAATCTCCTAATTTACCAATTTCCACTGCAAGACTTATATTGAAAACTTGTCTTCTTGCACACGCTATGCAGAAGCAAAAATTGGATGTTCTGCTGAAAAAACAACTACATAAACATCCCCCAGAGCATAACTTTGTTAGACAATGGTGCAAAAGAATCAAAAAAGGAAGAAATTAAGTCAATTTCTTGTAACTTTCTCCTCGCTCCTGAAGACTTTGTAGTGACTTTGTATCTTGAAAACTCAGATAGAAATGTAACACGTTCACTATCATAAAACAAACAGCCAACTCTTCCCTGAGGGGTGGAAGAGCAGGAGAAATTAACTCCATGAAGATAAGGCATATCATTATTAAACAAGATGAGCAGAAAATTGAATGGAGCCATGAAGAAGCACCCTGTGGACTCCAAATACAGAAAATGCAGATGAAAGAAGACTGGCAAAACCCCAGAGGAAATCAGCAGCCTGGCTGGAATTCATTTTGATATATTTCAGTCCTTTCCAATTCAATTCCAAAACCTGTTGGTTATTTTATCCCTTACCATTTTAGAGTCGAGGTTCTCAGCATCCTGAGGATGGTAGACAGTCATTAGTGCTTCTGTACTGACAGTTTTACTGTTGTCTCTCTGGCCCATCTTTGACTGTCCTGCACCAAAATCCTTTGGACTGTCAGTGGCAGAACCAGCTCCAACCTTGAAAAAATTTAACAGTGGTACTCATAAATAAACAATCTTTCATGAAGCAGTACTGATACCAGACCATCATTGTTTATTATATAAAGTTACAGGTACCAGATACAGACTTCTAAAATAAATGAAAACCAGCAGTCCCTGCTCTGCACAGCTGGGCTTTCAGGAGGCTGCACTTGCATAAAACGAAATTATGAAAGGACAAATATTCATAATGACAACTGAGAATATGAGGTTAGAGAGGCCTGAGCATCCATCACCACCAAAAAACCCCATTCATACAGTGAACTATATGGAAAACCTCAAAGCACTTAAAAACCAGCATTAGAGCTGGAGTTGTTTTTCAAAACCTAATGAAAAACAAGGTAAAAGAACCCAAAACAGAATGCATTCACAGCAGCACCATTGTTTAACCCATTCTCCTTCACATGGGCACAGTTGCTTATTTTTCCAAATCTCAAAACCATGACTTATTCCTATGAACAAATATTAAGAAATTAGAATCGCCAGAGCAGTTACCTCAGTACTTATGATGTGCTGTGGACTTGCAGTTGCATTGCATTTCATTTTGAGCTTTGCCACAAGCTGTTCAAAATCTCTCACCTCCGTGAAACGAAAAGCTGTTTTTCCTTTGGTACTAATGCTGACGCCTCTGTTGGCTGGATCTGCCTTATCCACCCCTGTGACCTATGGAACCAAAGACACATAAATTAAGCAAGAAATTTCACCTGCTTACTTATAAAAGAGAAAACCTGTTAAGAATACATGTGCAAATGAAACAGTGTATGAAGCACCACACAAGCAGACTCAGTAACACAAATTACAAGCTGAAAACTCTGTTGCAGGTAGCTATTTTAGCAAAAGGCACTAACTATTATGCAATACATTTCTGTCAGAGTAACAGAAATCTTTGAAAATGTTTTCCCAGCTGTGAGTGCTCAGCTTATTTGAAATCCTTGTCTCCTTCACCCGCTGAAGCTTTTGCTTTTTATCTTACCACCCAAAAGCAGAGAAAACATGACTTTTGTAAGTAATCAAATGAAACATGTTTTACGAGACTGAATTTCCACTGAGAATGCCCTGTCAAAACAGCTGTCATAACACATGACAGCTGGAGCTGACTTTAATTGCCCTGATGGAACAGTTACAGATTAGAGCAGTTAATACACTTTAATCATGCAAGTACAAGTGTGACAATCACGAGGATCTAGAGTGACTGGCATTGCTGATGCATTCATGTTGTTAGAGGTAAAGAAAGGAAAACCACTGAGCACACTGTTAGAGGTAAAGAAGGAAAGACTACTGAAATGAGGTAACTGCAGTACTGTAGAACAAATAATGAGGGTCCCACAGTCCACAAGAATAAATTTAGAGCCAGCTCCTTTAACACAGCCTCTTCTGTTATGGAAGTCTCTATTGTTTGCAGCACTAGTTATAGATAATCAAATAAATTGTTTTACCTAGGTGGGGAACACCAAGTGTATTGCTGAAATTAGTACAGCTCACCCCCTGTGTCAGGTGTCTTATGTCAGGCAGTGTGTACACAGAGCATGTAAAGCAATTACACAGCAATTATAGAACCTGGTTAATTTGGAGGGTGTTGTAAAATGTGTCCGGATGCTGATGAAAAGCTTTTAACACTGGAAGACTGAAATGTGCAATGTCCCAGACCACATGAAGTCAAGACAGGAATGGAGAGGGCTGGCTGGTTTTTCCCAGAGGTTATTCTGCAGTCTACTATAGTACTCTATAGAAACTCCAATGCTGTGTCCTTTGCTATACAGTTCTTATTCAGTCTGTTAAGATTATCAGATGTAATGGCATTGCTACTTGTTCACTTGACAACGGGATTTTTCTGCAGACTTTTGAACAGACAGCACTGCTCAACTGCTGAAAAAAACTGCACTACTGAGCTAAGAAACATAGCAGAGTGATTACTAATCTTCAAAATCATTTACCCTCTACAATTCTTTACTTTTTATCTTGAGAATGTCTCATTAACTCACCTTCAAGTAGTAAGTAAGAGCTTTTTCATTTAAAAAAGAAGTATTAAAGAATTTGGATTCTGTACCAAGCTACAGAAATAAGAGTAAACAGAAAAGGGAAAGAAGATAGAGAAACAAATCTGAAACATGAAAGCAGTTCTAGAAACCTACAAACCAAATTCCTACATGCAATATCCAGGGCAGGGGGAAATACATGAAATCACATCAAGTAAGGAGATTCTAATGAAAATCTACTAAACTGGCATTAAACTACGTAAGTGCAAAACTGCTGGTGTAACTGACTCTGACTTGTAGTTTGCATTACCTCTCTCAATGGAATGATTACACTGCACAGGCTGCCATCCTGGCTAGCAAAGCAAATGTAGTTTTCCGAAATGCATATTTTCCCATGGGTGTTGTAATGACTGAAAGGAACCCATAAAAAGCACTCATGAACTTCCTTCAATGTCTCTTCTTTAGGTAGCCTGAAAAATGCACTAAACTGCTCACTGTGGGCACGGCTCTCCAGGCCTCTGGATAAAAAACAAAACAAAGTGGTAGGAAAGAGAAAAGAAAAATTAATTAAGTTTTAAATGTCTTTACAAATACAAGTCAAAAATATCTTGGGAAAAGACAGTAAAACATCATGCTCTCCCATAATCTATGGGATCAGTCTGGAGGGTTCAATGTTTTTCTTGAAGAGGCAACAAAGGGCAGGGCTACACCTACCTGTAATTCCACTTAACGAAATATTTAAATATGTCAATAAACAAGACCAGATTCAATCATGTTCTTACATAGCAGAACACTACAGGGCCTACAGGTAGTGCAGAAAAGATACTAACAGCCTAATGTGCTCTGTTTCTCCACACATCAGAATAATCCATTTAAAACTAAAACAAGTTTTAGCTTGACAGAGGGTTAATTAGCTAGAAATGTAGCACATGTTGTAAACATCTGCCATGGGCTAGTTTTTCAGAGATAGCTACAGCCAGACACAACGTTTTGGTTGTAGAGCAGTCTCCCTCTCCAGCATTGCTACCAAACTGAGGGATCAAAGGAAAAGGAAGGACTGATATTCATGTCCTTCTCACCACCCAAAATAATGTTGTACCTCAGGAAAGCCATGCACCCATCTGCAACTCATTGGTTTTACCACTCACCTCCAGGGGCTTTCAGAAAAGCCAGGCAGTTATTAATTACACATTTATTAAATTATTTCTTCCCCACCTTATCCTTCCTCATCAGGTATCTCTGGAGACATTGTAGCTCTAATCTGAATTTTCTAATCCTAAATGCTGCAAGAACACCTTTTCAAAATTCAAGCTAATAAAAACCTTTTAGATGGAAAACCAGCTCTGAAGATTAGATTACTTCCTGCCTTCATACAAACTTTGGATCCTGCTAAGTAACAACAAATTACAATGCCTCACATGGCAGCTGATCCAACATTTTAGTGAGATGCTTGGCTAAGACAACACCAACTTTGCTGATATTTACATATCTCCTTGAGACAAGGATTCTCTTCCTCTTTGCCTAAACAAAGACTGGGCCCAGAACAGATAAACCCCAAGTAATACATTACCTCTTGGTGATCTGCAGAGGGTCATGAAGGACTGGATCATTCTCAAATGTCTCCTTGTCAAAAAGTCTTCTAACTGCATAGTTTGCCAGCTGTTCCATGAGAAGGAAGGTTTCACTAATGTGCAAAAACATGGAAAAATAATGATCTTCCCCACGGGAGCACACATGAATACTCTCTGTCAGAATCACGTTGGAAGTTTTCTCAAGTCTTGATATTTCATCCCAAGAGACAATAAGTTTTACTGAAAATAAAAATATAAGGACATGTGAGTCACTTCTCAGTATCTGCTTGTATTAAAAAATGCAGTAGTAGCAGCACTAATAAAGTATAATTAACCAACACAGTCAAATGATAACACACTTGGAAAGCGACTACAAACTTATAAGCACAAAATACATTCTCTTCACATTTCTTAAAAAATAATTCCATTGGAAAGAATTTTATAGAACACCATTAAAACACACACTGTGTATGACAACACAAGTTTACATCACCTTTTTTTTGCTCTTTTGTGAAAGTGCAAACGGCAAACATCATATAAGCCAACCCCCTTCAACAGCTCACCAATGGGGCTTCTTAAATTAAATACATCATGTATTGGCATGTAGAGGAACTGTGCCCATTAGCTATGGCATTTCTCAATGAAGATCAGAATCACCTTTGAAAGGATTCTACTTTTTTTATGTTTTCCACTTTTCACATAAATAGTTACAGTACACACTATTAGAGGAGCTTGTTTGGGCATTTCAAACTAATGTTACACATGGGAAAGAAAAAAGATATGTGCAATTATCACCAGTGTGTAGTGCACCCATGTGAAATAAAAAGCCCATGTGTGAAGAAATAACTGTAATCCTCACAGACTGAGTTAATGCAGCATGAACTAAAGACAATGGACAACTTTTAGCTACAGCCAACTTCTGCAAGTCTGTCTTCTCTCTAAAGCTTGAATGAAGGAAGCAAAATAATGGATATTGTGTAGCAAGTTACACAAATGTATTCATTTCCATGAATTATTTTATGTTGGCAGTTTTTGCTCATCTCTGTTGACATCTGCTCACATGGTAAAATAGTTCCCTTAGCATGTAGCAAGAATTCATCCTAATCTGAAAGATGAGCAGTAAAGCATGAAGGGAACTCAGCTTAGTATGAAGGCTTACGTACTTTCTGCTCCAAGCAAAAATGAGTAGAAGCTAAGGAAGTTGGTACTAAGATAGAGCCACCCCTGACAGGGCACTCTGCCCTTCCAGTAACTGCATGAGTAGTACGTAATCAACTTCTCCTGCTCCGGTAATCCAAAACACTTCTCAAACTTCATAAGAGCTTCACGAAATTTTTCAGGATCATCTTCTTTTACAAAAGAACCTTTTCCCTCTTCAGCAATCAAACCCTACAACAAAAAAATCACATTACTATATGCATGTGCTCATGTGGGTGATTGTCATGCATGCACCTGCATGCACACAGTACAGCATTTTCTCCCAATAGGAGAATAAGTTTTAGAAGGGGAAAAATACTCTGAGGATCAAATACCATGTCACAAATAAAATGTGCTATTTCAGTCTCATCCACCAAGTCTCTCACACAGCTTAGGCAAGACACACATTCCCATGTCTCCTCTTCTGAAAAAGACATATTTTCCTCACTTAATCACAAGAGCTCCTGGGCTAAATATTTAGCATATAGAGAGTGAACAAAAATAGACCATATGCTTCCCAGGCACTATTAAAATCATTGTGAAATAATTTACCAACAGTTTTAGAGCCCTGCCTAAAGGCATTTGATATATCATTTACCAAGAGGAGTTTATGTCAAACAACCTTACTCAGCTGTGGGGCAGGGAAACAGGAACAATGGCACATGTTAAAGTGAACAGTCACATACTACTCAATCAGAATAGGCAGCATTATTATGCTATCCTTGGATATTTTACAGAGGACATATTATTCATGTACAGTTAGAGGAAAAAAACCACTTAGCCTTTCTCAATTATGCCATGTGCCTGTTACTCACTCTTATCTTTCCCTGGACAAAGCTCGTAATGTCTTCATTTGAATCAAATACTGATAAAGTCTTCATAACATTGTGTTCTAACCACTCCCAGTGTTCTGTTATTTCTTCTCTGCTGGATCCTGATTGGAAAAGAAAGTATTACTTTAAATTAGGACAGACTTTAATCATATCACTACAAGTATTAACCAAGAGATTATTTAGCAAATTCTCAATTTGCAGAGTAATTTAGATACGCAAGTCAAAATCACAAGTCTCAAATTTGTTACCTCTTGTGAACACTGAAAATACATTTGATGTACATGATACATGTGCACTGCTGTGTTTTTATCTTTCAAGCCCTTCATGCAGCTCTATTTCTAGCCTTTAAATCCAGAAGCACCTCAGCTTTGTCAACATTATGTAGCTCAGTGCTGAAGCCAGACTTGGACTGACAGTTCCTTCCTCTCCACAGCACCTCCCCAACAGGGACAGCACAGCACCACTGCAACACCCCCAGTCTAATAGTCCAGAATGTAGGAAATGTGAGACCAAACCCATGAGGCTCAGCAGGAAATTAAATCTGTGCCTTTGATATATCCTCAGCTTTGATCACTGGCCTGTAACAGTTTCCAGAGCAGAACTTCAAGACTGGAATCTGCTGTGCAAAATCCCTCCTAACATGTGTGAAGATGTCAAGCAAACATCACCATAACCAGGGAGGCAGCAAGGATTGATATGAGACGAGTGAAACGGCAGGGTTCCAGCAGATCCAATACAAAGTCAGTGCTTTAAAGACAGGTGGCACCCCATGAGATGCTGGGGGACAGGGAGGGGTTTGAATAGGGTTTGACATAGGTTTGAATAAAGTCATTCTAGAATGTAAATTAATTGGGAGCTTCATCCTCCACAAGAATGCTCACCAATCAAAGCAGACAGTGTGGTCACATACTGTCAATACCCTCAAGCAAGAACACACCTTTAACAATTGCTTTTTTCTCAGCTTTCTTTGTAAAGGGTAATTAACCAACTTTCAACGGACTCCACAGAATTAATTAAAGTGGCCCTGTGAATGAATAGAAATTGCTCTAAATACAGTTAAACAGTCAGACTGCATTACACTGGGTTTGCAACAACACTTAATTATATGAAGAGTAATTAACAAAGCAATTACATTGCAAAAGTAATTATTTTTCTTCAGCTATGCATGTAGACCAATCATTTGAGTCACAATGTAAATCCGAGGCACAGAGGTGACCCAGGAATGATGAAACTTTTTAGTATTGTTTAAATGGTTTAGGAGCACTGTTTCAGACCCTTAATATATAATAGCAGGAACAAACTCTCATCTCTTCAATTTCTTCACAGAAGAAACAATCTAACACAGAGGACAATTATATTATGTAGCTTTCTGTTGTGAAGTATATTTATGCAGCACACAATTGATATAAATTCAGTCCTAAAATGAAGATTACTATTTGTATTTTCCCAAAGGCTGACCTGATGACAGCAGAATTCCCCAGAGCATACTTCCAACTCACTTATCAAAGTACCTTTTTGATAGCCTATCACCAGGTCTTGACTGCAGAAGTGGTCCTGAAATGTTACTTACTGTCAATTCACAAACTGTTCAAATTCTATCCACTTTATAAGGCTGCCCTTTGGAAGTGACTTGCAATTACGTTAAATTAAAGCCACAAGAACAAATGTGTATTTACTTTTCCATTGCCTATGGATTAATAACACATGAGAAAGACATAGAACTGTGTCAAGTTATCCTTGCAGCTTATAGAAAAAAAGATTGTGCCTCTGTCACTGTAATAGTGCCCAAAGGCTTTGGCACCTGAAGGACTCCTGCAGAAAGCAGACAATGAGAAGGTGTAACAGGAAGAGTCCATAGATTTATTCTGAAAAACTGGAACCACACACTGCCGTCAAGCTCAGGCTTGCAAATGTTTTAAAACCATTTAGAGGTCACAAGAATAAATAATGATGTGAGAGGATTAACCCAAAAATGGATCCCATACTTTGCACCCTCCTTTTCCACCTTCTGGACTCGGCTGGCTCCCAGAGCACAGTACATACCACAGGCGATGGACCAGTAGACTTGGGAGTCTGGGGTCTGGTGCAGGATGCGAAATGGAGCCACTTTCGATGTCGAGTCCAACACTGCATCTAATGTTCCCACAAGGAGACCTGTTGTGTTCAAGAAAACGTACACAGCACAGTGAAACTTGAGTTTTGAAGCATACACTCCTATCTGATTCATTTCTTGGGGAACAGGAATGTTGCCCAAGGACTAATGAGCTCTGAGAAAATAAGCACAGTTGAGTAGAGCACAAAGTATTCCCAGAGGAACTTCTTTGGGAGGTGATATTTTAATCCAGTAAAAGCTATGAGACACAAATGAGGGCTAAAAAGTTTTTTGTAATGAGCCCTGTGGAAGTGACAACCATGCAGTATGTGAAACCAGAGCACAACCAGAAATGTAACAGAGCAGTCCCAGCCTTCAATGAGCACAAGCAGTAATTGAACTACCTCTTAATTAGTCATTTACTGTTGTTCTGTTTTCCAGTCACAGGAAAGAGCCCTTCAAAACTAGAAGTGGCTATGTCACCTCCCTGCTACTAAGGATTGAATTAGCTCCCATTAAACACAGTTCAGATGAAAAAACACTAATTTCACAAAAGAGACAAGCTTCATCTCCCAGAACTGGGACAAAAAAGTTTTCTGGGAAAATGAGTATGCATTTTACAATGACTAGCAAAATCATTCTATGACACTGTGCAGTAATAAAGATATTAGCACAGATACCTTAACAGTTCCTTTAAAATCTAAGAATCAGGAATTCCTAATAGAAGAAAAATCAATACTGAATAAACAATACAAACTTTTGCTCCCTGATACACCATAAAACCCTTTCTTGTTAGAAAAGAAACAAAAATAAAATGAACAGGATCTTATGTTTCTTTCCTGTATTTCCTGTGTTTGCACCCTTCTAGCATGGCCACAGAAACAGAAAATTCAATTGAAACGAAGTTACCAAAGCAATCATATTGGGCTCTTATTCTCCCACAGAAGAATAGCAAAATAAGAGAAAGATTACCCCAAAAAAATGACATAATTACTCAAAGAAATGCTGTAAAGTCTGTTCCACAAACCTGTTGAGATCATGGATGCAAAGCATTCCCAAAAAATGCTATTAGGGTAGAGAGGTGGCATAGAAAACTAATATAACCCTTATAACACCTTTAAATTTTTAAATATCCTTTCCTGTTTAATGGAAAATGATCTTTTGATTTTGGCTTTTAATATTCTATAGAAGCACTAGATTTAGACAACTTCAAATGCATTCCTCAAAAGTTATTTTAGAATTTTTCACTTTCTTTCCATTAACTCCCTCTCAAATTCTGAAAAATAGAAATTGTGAAAGAATACAAGAAAGCAAAATAAGGCAAAATTGAGAAGTCTAGACACTCATCTGCAGAATGTGGTTTTCCTGAGGATATACTTTCAGCATAGAGCCTGTGGGACTACCTTACTGTGGTTATTCAAGTTTCAAATGGTTTTGCTTCTCCTCAAAAACATGGGAGTAAATAATTATGAAAAACCACAAAAAAAACCCCAAAACCAACAACCAGGGAAATAAAACAACAGACCAGTACACTTGTCCGCAATTAACTGATGTCAATTGCTGTTGGAAAGTAGAATTACTCTGTAGTTCCTGACTGAAGACAGACACTGAATAAGTAACAACATTTATGCCTGCTTAACCAGCTTTTGCTTACTGAATGAGTCATGACACTGAGCTGATCTCAAAGCTGGCTTTGCTTCAGCAAATGTTGCATTATTTCATTCACAATTCTCCTAATAACATTTTCTGTTATAATATATAGTCCAAGGATATTATTCAGCATTTATAAGGCTAATGCAACTCAGCTTGAGCCAATGGTCACCACAGTGCACTAGGAACCAGCACTCCTCAAAATGCCATCACAGCTTCTGCCTCCTTGGAGGGTCATCATATTTTAGACACAATGAACTGTACCACGTGAGTATCTGTCACCTCAGCATTCCCACAAGCCATGAATGGGACCTAGACTACAGGATAGAGCTTCATTCTGTAACAGCAACTACTTTTACAGAGCATTTTGGTTCAGTTTTTAAAAACTGGACTGAAGCCCCAGATTTCAACCATCCAAAGACATCATCTCTGTGTATTTAATTTAAAATACAGGAATGCCAGCTTGCGAATAATACTCTTTTTCCAACATCCTCAAATTAAGAACTATTTTTTGGCTTAATTTTATTTTATAAGTTGATCTCATGACTAAGAAGCTTCAGCTTAAGGAAATACTGAGCATGGGCTGAGATAGGAATGTTCTGAGACAATTCAGATGTAAAACACTTCAGTTTAAGCCCACAGTGCCAAAAGATTTCATCTCCATTTACAATGACTCCAGTGCATTATAGGCAGTGGTTATGACTCACATAAGACAACTGCAACTTGTTAAACTAAGGTGTGTGTCCAAGCCTTTTTGTGGTAATCTGCCTTGCCTCTATGCAGCAAGAAAGATAACCTTGGAAATAGGGAAAATTAGAAGTACAAGTCTGAAAAAAGTGAGTATTTGCCTACTCGGTAAGAACAGAGAAAAGTATTGCAGATACCACAGTTCCTCTTTGTTTTTGTTTCTAAAAAGCTGTCTGACAGGAACTGGGAAACACATGCCAGTCATTTTTTCCACCTGTCAGCCCCAAATGTAAACATGCATCTTAACAGAGAGGTTTTATTTGTTTCACCATTATAGGCACTGTGCAATAATCTTTGCTACAGCTGCTGAAAAAAAACTGTAGCCGACATAATTTCAGATCTTCATTAACCAGCAACTCTCCCATTTGACTCCTATCGTTCCTAGCAAGGAAGCCACACTAAAAGTTCTGTGTGCTAAAACACCAGCAGGGATAAATGATTTATGCTTGTTATTCTGCTGTGTATTTGATGATGTCACAGCCCAGACCAGGAAGTTTGGAAAAGTAAATATCCTTGTGCTGCAGACTGGGTCAAGCTAGATCACAAGGTTCCTCTCCCATTCTGCAGTTCCCACCAAAATAAATTTCTTTAATTTTGTGCAAAGATCACCAAGTACTTTTTTAACTGGTCCACCATGACATTTTGTTAGAGACAACGTCCTTGCCATCGACATCCACAACTAATACTTCAACATCGTTCCTTCTGTCAGATGTCAGAGAAGGAAAATTTCCCCAAAGCCCACATCCCTGCCCAGCTCTGTCTCCCCTTCTGCCGTCCCCCTGTGCATGCAAGCCAGCCAGCAGTGGCCCAGCCAACAAGTCACAGCTTTTAAACAGTGCAAATACCAGCAGGGGCCTGACAGATTCAGGATGGCAACAACTGCCACAGGAGATCCAGAACTTGGGGGAGTCACAGGTTTTCCCTACCTTTCCAAGCACAGCACATATAAGCAGGGAGGACTAGTTCCAACCATACATTTATTTCACTGATAAGATTTTCTCCTCTCACTGTTGCATTTTACTTACCTTTGTCATGCAGAGAGGCAAGTTGAAACAGTTGAAGCAGAAAGTACACAATTGTTTGTTCAAATTTCAGTGAAAGACTGGAATTTTATGACCCATCCTTATCCCATCTCCTTATCAAGGTCCTGCCTAAACTAGAAGCAAAGCAAGAGCTCTGTGACTAACATGCTTACTGTCACTAGACCCTGGTTACAGCACATGCATTCACAACTATATCTTATCCATACACTCTGGAAAACCTGAACAGCTCTCCCAGAGTGGCTCTGCAGAAGACAGAACAACCAGAAGACATGTTCACATGCTGTAGTGTCAGACAACACACTTTGGGGCAACCCACTGTATGATGAATTATCTGATGGAGCACCAGTCAGACAAGTTGCAGAATCTGTATCCTTACAGGAGCTCTAAAACAAAGAGTGAAATGTGAAGCTAAGCAGGTGCATATAGCAGGGAGGGAGCCAAGGCTGAGCACAACCAGCACAGGGTGTTTCTGTAGCTGTTTTCAAGTTATCCACACAAGCAAACTGTGGTGTGTGCACACACACCATAAGAGCTCCCTGTGCTACCTACAGATTACAAACTGGTCCTGCCCCTGGCAGTCCAGAGGGGTCATACAAACAAACCCAACTGCAGACTTCATTCTATTCCTAGAACAGCACCAGAATTCCCAGCCTTCCTTCAGGTAAGTACCTCTGCTGCCATGTACCTTTTCCTGCACATGATCTGTACTGCTTGATCTGTACCTTTCTCCAGGTATTGGCTGCTTCCACAAAACTCCCCTCCTTAAAGTCTGTCTTAGCAAGTGTACTCCTGTGTTTTTGGGAATCCTTTGTCAGGATTGCTGTCCCCATTACTGCTATTCAAACCCTGCAGCACTGCTCATCCTTCTTCCCACTCCTGTCTTGAGGCATTGCCCCCTCTTCCCTCACGACTTAGTCTCACACTGCTGCCTCCCTCTTTCACTCCTAACTCCCCGGTCCCTCAGCACTGTCAGTCACCTCCAGCCTTGTCTCACCAGCTGTAAAATGCTCTTCAGGAGAACAGGATTGTACTGGTACATGTGGGATGATTTCATAACACAACAGCTGTGCTTTGCGCTTTCCTAAAGGAAGTGCTAATTTTCTCGGGTGACACACAGCAATATCAAATTAAACCCGGGCATAGCAAATCATGCTGGCTTATACCTAGGAGGTTTGAATATTTCCAAACCTGCAAACACAAATGTAATTGCATTTTTATGCAACTGTCTTGTTAATGTTTCTTAATCACAATTTAAATTCAAGAACATTTCACTCCTTTTGTTTCTGTCCAGTGACAGATGTAACTTGCACAGAAGAATCTGTAAGAATTTATAAGAAAATTTACAGAAATAAAATGTGCAATGCCACATTGAAAAAAGCACAGTACAGCAACTATCCCATCCAAGTGGTTTTCCCACACTGTCAATAGCCACCAAGGACAGGAGAGCAGCAATAGAAGCCTCACCTTCACCAAAACCCAAAGGGCACTTGGAGGGTCCAGCTGTGAACCTATGAGGAGATTTTCAGAAGGACAACTTATTCCAGGTCTCAATGTTCTGCTTTAATCACAGTCCTTAAAGGAATTTTATCACACAGAAAGACAACCTTCATACCAGCTCAATTTCCTTGGCTTCCAAATACATCAAGGCAGAGAACAGGCCATCAAGCCTGATCTCCACAAGACTTCCAAGCTCGCAATATATCACCCTTGGCTCTAAGCCAAAGCCTGATATTATCTATCTGCTCATAATACTACGATATGCATAGTAACCTCGGATTTTGGGATGCTTTCTCTTACTCTTTCTATGTGCCCTGCCAATGGCTCCTTCAGATGCCAATGATGAATGCCCCACCTCCAGCTGCAAGGGCCATTTTCTACATCTGAAATTCACCAGCCAGAAGTTTGGACCTTGTGGTTTGGCTCGGTAAAAGTAATAAATATTTACACAAGACAGTTATGCCTCATGTTTAACATAGATTGCTTTAGGATGACACAAATTAGAGAGAGCCTAGAAAACCTACAGAGAGGCAAAACACTTGAGAACCACATCCCACTGAGCATGACTTTGTGCTGACTCCCTGGAGCATTTCTCCTTGACAGGGTCAATGACAGACACCGCAAGCCTACAAAGGAGTCAGTTCTAGTCAGAATAGCTGCCACCATCACAGAGGTCTCAGCAGTAGCTGGGGCCCCTGCAGTGCCTGGTAATACAAACAGGCAAGAATTAAAAACAGAAACTCAGCTCCATAGCTTGAAGTTCTCACGGAATAAAGTTTATTATACCATGGTCAATTTCGTGCCCCACCCCTCCGTCACTTTCCTGACAAGCTCCATCAAAACATATGCTTGCTTTTAAAATAAGCGATCAGAAATGCCTGAGCAGGAGCACATCTCAAGCAGCACATCTCAAGCAGATGTACGCAGGAAAAGGGATTTGGAAATGAGCATCTTGCCAAAGACAGGTCAGTCCTTCTTCAGACGTGTCCACTTCCAGCGAGCCGCCCCTGGAGCTGCGCCGGGCTCCGCTGGAGCAGAGGCTGTTCAGCCGCGCCGAGGCTGGGCTGTGCTGCCCCAGCTCCCCGGTGACCTGGGCATGCAGGGCGCCAGCCGCCCCAGCTCTGCCGGGTGCCCGTGCCCCCTTCCCGGGCTCTGCCGCCCCTGGGGCCGCGCTGAGCGGGGAAAGGAGGGACACGAGAGCCCCACGAGAAACCCACGAAGGTCCGCGGCTCCAAAACTCGACCGGGGCCCCTTCCTGCGCCTCTGGCCGGGGGTCCCAGGGCCGCCAGACCCCCGTCCTCCCGCTCCAGCCCTGCCCCGGCCCCACGGGGGCAGTACCTGCCAGCCCGCCTCCGCCCTCCTCGCCATAGCCCCGCCGCCTCTGCAGCACGAAGTACTGGTTGGAGCGCTCCTGCACCCACAGCTTGAGGGCATTTTTCAGCAGCACCTCCTCGGGCTTCAGCCACATCGCGCGGCCCCTGACGGCGCTGCGCTCCCGCCGCCGGCCCCGCTCCGCGCTCGCTACTGCGGTGCCAGGCAGGGAAGGGCGGGGGAGCGCCCCTTTTCCAGGGCATGCTGGGAGCTGTAGTCCTTGCTGCCGAGGGCCCGCGCTGCGCTGCTGCCATAGAACTATAATTCCCGTCGGGCCTCGCGCTCATCTGCCTCGGGACTACAGCTCCCGTCGGACCCTGCGCGCCCCGAGCCGCGTGGCGGCGCCGGCGAGGCGGGGCTGGCGCTCGCAGCCCTGGGCCTGTGCCGGTGAGGCGAACGAGGTGTCGCCTTTGTGCCCCGGAGCGAGGAGCCAGGCTTTGCCGTGCCCCGGAGCGGGGAGCCGGGCTTTGCCGTGCCCCGGAGCGAGGAGCCTGGCTTTGCCGTGCCCCGAGCGGGAACCCGGCTTTGCCGTGCCCCGAGCGGGGATCGGGGGTGCCGAGTGCCGGCCCTGCTGTGCCCCGGGCAGAGGCACTTGCTGCCGCTCCCGCAGACAGCACTGCACGTCCCGTGCTCCGGGCGGGACGGAGGTTGCTGTGGCCGCTCTGCCCATGGCACAAGTCCCGTTTTCAGTTCTGGCCAAAGCTGGCTCCGTTTTCAGCCCGCAGGACAGACAAACGTCACCAGAGGCGCTGTTTGGCTCCCAGGTGTGTTTCCCAGCGCTCGGCCTGGCATCGCAGGCGGGGTTTGGGGCGCAGAGAGAGACGAAAAGCACAAACAAAAGCTTCAGGGGGCTGGAGGCCCCACTGACTCCTTTGTTCCTGTCTCTGGTGCCGAGGACTTCCCAGAGTTACCATCTTTTCCCACCTCCATGCAAGAGTCACTCCTGTTCCCTACACAATCTGTCACTCCGTACAAATGGACCGAGTGGATCTTCCTGTCTCCCAGGAACTTCTGTGCACTTCCCTTAGCACTCTATTTCCAGCATAATTGACCTTCCTAAGATTTTCAAGGGTAATGCTGTATTGATTGTGTGTCACACAAAAAATCCAGCAGACAGTTGTTTAAACTCTGTTGCTACTTATTGCTCTTTCTAAAAAAAATCATGCCCATTCTGCACTAACTATACATTGCAACCTTGGCACTTTTTGCTTTATGCTGCCTTCCTTCATGCTTCTCAGTAGTACTTCACTACCAAAAATGCTGCTGCCAGCACTGGTCTATTTGTGAGCACAGGAACAGCGAGGTTTTGCCAAGCAGTCACAGAAATTATTTGGCAATGCCCATCCACTTCCAGCTGCATAAGCAACCACCTACCCAAAGGACCAGTGTGAAAGCAGACCCAAGTGTGTAATCACATTTAACTCACAGCTTCAAAACTGGGTGAATTGCACCGACATAAGACTTTTTCCCCTTTTCTTTCAATCACTCATTGCACTACAGCAAGAGAAGCTGTAGTATTGAAGAGTTGTAGTTTTGGGACTGGGTATAGATTTAATACAATTCTTTTACTTGTTTTTATAACAGAAGAGGAAGCAATAAATTTTTGGTGGTCTACCGTTACTAGAAAGGCAAAATAAAACAAAAGTCATTAGCCAGCACATGGTAACTAACCCAGATCAAACATTAATGAGAGTCCCGCATACCCTGGCACATGGCTCTTCAGGAGGCAGTTTCTTCAGTCCCCCATCTGAAGCCACAAGTAGCAGACATTGCTGGGCATTTACCAGCTGAACCGATTGAGTGCTTACTGCATGGATCCTGCTCCTTCAAGACCGTTCCCAGAGGTGTTTACCATTTAATTTTCCCCAATTAGACAAGCCCCTGGATACAGGAAGCTAAGGCCCTACCACAGATCTTCTAATTCTGATGCTAATTTTAAGAAGAGATGCCCTGGGCATTTCCTACCCAGAGTTTGCCTTTTGGTGACTCACACACACACACTGGACACGTTAGGACATGTGTCACTTGCTTATGTAACATTGAAACTTTGTTAATTGGATAAATATTTAACAGTAAAATGCTACTGCTTGGAAAATGTTTTGGTTTTCTCTCCTTGTTTCAAGGTCTTGAATATCTTTCTTTTTTCTATTTCCCTCAGACACTGGATTCTTAATCAAATACTATTAAGATGCAAAGAGTGCTCCTCTATTGGATTGGATAAATTTATTTATAGCCACTTGAAAACCTCCTTAATCAGTGCACAATCATGCTACAGTGTAATCAATGCATTCTGCAGCAACCCATCCATTTAGTGCTGCAGAATTTTTGTTTCACTTATTCAAGACTTATCCTAAAAATTGTAAATTACTTCCCTCCAATAACCATGGCAAGATTATACAAATAAATAGCTTTATAAATAAATTTTGGCTTCACTCTGTATAACCAACATTTGAACAACCAGTGCAGAGTTGCACTAGGAGTATTACATAATTTTTAACTCACAGGGCGTGAACCCTGCAATTTGATTTTAGTTTTTTCTTGAAACCAGAATTAATTGCTGAAGCCAGTAGATTTTCTTTGATCTCTTTCAAACTGCCCCTGCAGACATTATGCCCCTGCAGGAGAGGAGCCCCATTCAAATCTGCACAGGAAAGGCATCAGTGTAAACCTAAGTTAAAAGGCAGGGCTACCTTCTGTGCTGGTGTGTTAAACATGGAAAGAAATTGCATTAAATCACACAGGGAAGCTAGGTGTCTGTGTTTATTATGTCCAACTGTTAGGTCACTTGAGAAGTGCAGAATTTTCCCTCTAAAGACCGAGATGGACTAAGTCTTTCCATTTGATGGCAAGAGTCCAACTGCCCTTGTGACTCAAACTGTGTTTATATGCTTGCAGCCCCTCATCACAAGTCCTGCTTTTTCCTTTAAACAAAATTCTCAGCTGAAACCACATTTCTATAGGGACACCTGAAAATTTTCCTCAAGATGAGAAAAGGGTAGTGTTTTGATTTGGAATTTGAAATGAAGTCCTGCTGTCATAAAGCCTGATTTACAAGAGAGCACAGTAATCCAGCACCAGGCAACAAGGCTTCCTTTCCTGCAGGGATAAAAAACAACTTTCCCAGTCCCCCTTCAAGAACATTCAAGTGTTCCACTGAAGTGTCTAGATCAGAGCATTCCTGAGGGAGAGGGGTGACTCCCTGCCTTTCCCCGAGGGAGTGAGTAAACACTTGGACATGATGCCGGAGCCTTTTCAGTTTGCTCTTTGGGGACAGAAGAATTGACATGTCTGTGTGACTCAACAGGAATATTAACAGTCAACATGCAGACATTTTAGCAACAGTACCACTTGTGGGCTCATCATTTCCATTATCTTACATATGAGCATTAGTGTATCTATAGAAAACCTCAAAACTATTGGACCATAACAGCAGTTTTTTATTGCTTTTCAGGAACAACCCTATCCCCAGGCACATTCCTGCTGGCCTCTTGCTTAGAGAAAAGAGTCTGTCATGCCACAGCACACACACACACATATATATACACACACATGACCCAAAGACATTCTAGCCCATGGCATCACCAAAAACAAGTAAAAATTCTGCTGCACAGTCCCCTAGGTAGGGTTGGTTAAAGACAGCTGCTATCCATTGAAACTTGGAAATATAAAAAGTGAGAATGGATCTTAGAAATTTAAGGCAGTCTAACAGCAACAGACCCAAGTTTAGTATCACAGATGGTGTTCATGAAATTTACTCTTTCATTTTTAAACCAAATCCCTTGCATAGCTACTAGTTACAAACAAATCTGCACAGATAAGAATATTTCAGACTTTCAAGTTAAGCTGCAAAACTGGAAAGAAATCTAAATCTCTCTCTGAAAATTAGCATAACAGTAGCATCCTGCACATAATTAGCACTCCATATTCCAATTACTTTGAGCAAACACTGCTGCTTTTTGGCCTCCCAAAATGGAATGAGTTTTAAGGCTGTGAGACAGGGCAAATTCAGCATCTGCTTCCATGAGCATTGGTAGTATTTTATGTCAGTCAGGATCATCAAAAATAGAGTTTTATTTACATTTACATTTTCATATTCAAATTCAATACAAATTATGAAATATTTACAACCATTTAATTTGTACTATAGCTAAGAAAATGCATTGCTTTCCCCCCCCAGATTCTTAAGTTACTTATTGTGGGCTTTAAGACAAAATCCTACTAAACATTAGAAACTAGTCAGAGATGCAGAGGTAAAAAAATAAAGTGCATTTATAAGATGTCCTTAGTTACCTTCGCTGGACAAGGTCAAGTCACTTACTATTGAGGCACCCAGTGTTCCTCCTTGACCCCATCTCAACCCCACACAGAGGACAGACAGTTTCTCCAACCCTCTGTTACTCTCACAGGACATCGGCTCTCCCTGCAGCTTGTGCACTCAAACAAGACAATGTACAGCAACAGTCCAGCATTTTTCAGAGGTTGGATCATTTTCTGAACAAAACACAGCAGGTGCTTTCCTAAGAATCTATCATTTTCATCTTCAGCTGAGTCTTCCCTGAAGTCATCCCAGGCTCCCACAAAGCCAGGACTGTGGCGTATTGCTGGTGCTAGAGATGGTTATAATTCCCCGAATCACTTGAGGATCTTTCAGACTAAGAGACTAACATTAACAAGGTTTGAAAAGTTCCTGCAGTTGTTCCCTTTACGGTATTGTGCAAGTCAGATTTGGCCTGTCAGCTTGCAGCTCTCTTTTTCCCCCTTTAGGAATGTGTGGTTGGCAGGTTGGAGTTGAGAGGTAGAGAATCAGTCGGTTACTAGAGAACCAAAGACACTGTGGACAAAATCCAGTTTGACAAGCATTAGTTTGCACTTGCTCCTATCAAATTACTGCACTGAAACATTAAATACCGTTGCTTTAAACAAAACTGTGTCTCGTAAATAAGTATTAAAACAGATCAAAATTAATTTCTTTACAATGAAAATCCACTTGAATGAAAACAATAAACAACAAAAAAACCCAACTCAAAACGATTCCCAGTAGAGACAACTATGATGTAAAAAATCTTCTCATTTAAACAACTGAAACATTGTAGAGAAGCTTTGCTGAAGATGGAACTTTTGTTACAGTGTTAAAATCTGCTGGTTTTCTTTATATTTAAAGACAGCTTTATCTGGAGAATGTTAAAACTCCTGTGGGAAATACAGTTTTAAGAAAGGCAAACCATACAATTATGATTTGGACAAGTCTATTTATCTAAACATTGCAAATGCAGTATTTTCTGCAACAGTCTTGCAATTTTTGGTTTATGCAGAATGGCAGTAGGCAGCTCCTTGCAGAAGGCTTGCACCACGTGGCTGGGCATGTTCCTAGAGCGTGACTTCACAAACGATCCTGCCTTCACCAACTTGTGCTTCATCTCCCTCAAAACCTGGGTTGTCACCTTGTGAAAGGACAGTCATAGTGGAGGGCTGGGATTCTTCACTTACAGGATGTGTGTTGCCATCTGTCCAGAAGAAAACCAAGTCAAGACAAGTTAAGAAGTGTCACAGCCAAGTTTTAGCACCTCAAAGCAAATCACACTCACTTGATTTCAATACACTCACTGCATTTTTCCTGCACAGATGGAAATCCAAGGTCATGCTCCAATTATCTCTGTCCTGCTGCCCCTCCTTAGTTTGGGAGCCCATTCTTGACACTGCCTGTCCTTTCTAGAGACACCTGCTCAGCTCAGTGGTGCTGAGCAAGCTGAAGTTGTGTGCTTAAGCCACAGAAGGCTCTGCAAGGCTACAAAATCCAGCTAGGAAGAGACTGGCAAGTCTGGTATATTTAGGCTGCTGAAGGCAGGCATCAAGAGCAACTCCTGGAGACCAGGTTCAGGACAAACTGTGGGGGGGCCATGCTGATTTGGACAGGAAGGCCTTCTCCCCACAGACTAACCTTGTCTGCCTGATGTCCCTGTGTGTCCATCCCACTCCAAATGAGAATACAAGAGTGACACATGGAACTAATCCAGCATGCCTTGAGTTGTTTAGGGGGATGCAATTTCAACTTCTGATGTTTAGCTCATAGGAAGTGTCCTCTTCTTTACTGGGATGCTTCAACAGGGCACTCCCAAACACATATCACTTGCTGTAGCAGCATCTCCCACAGGAGGCTGGCAGAAAATCCCAAATTTTCCTATGAGCTAGGCTTCCCATAGGAAATAGAGCATCCTTTTCATCTCCAAAAGCTTCCCCACTTACTCCCCTTCCTAAGGCCATGCCACAATCCAGGGGATAGCTACTTTCATTTGTTTACCTGCAACCTTTCCATTTCTAAAGCCAACAGCAACACTGAGCACATGTTGGCAAAGCTGAGAACTAAAAAGACATTTTCAATTAGCTTGCTCTTGTTCAAAAAGACAAAGTATTTGGAAAAGCTGATAGTCTTTTCAAATTAACATTCTCTGAAAGTGTTCAAGGATGACTCAGCCTTATCAAACCTGAAATTCAACTGAAGTATCTGTCTTCTCTCTCGTACCATCTAAGCTAGAGCAGGACTGACTCACCAAAAGTTTTCTGTAAGTAAACAGCTACTTAAAGCAGACAGATCTGGTGGCAAAGCAACTCATTCATCTAAATGAAATCTCCAAAGAGACAAAGGGATAAGGGATATCTTCGGAAAAATCCCTTTGCTCTTGAAGTAGTAAACCTCTGACTTTGAACTACCCTTTCATAGACTTTGCCTTTTAATTCCCATTAAGTTTTTTTTTTCATTTGAAAACAAAGACCAAGTGTCAGAGCTACAACAAAAGATTAAGATAACCCTGAAAAACAAAGAATTCAAGCCCTGTGAGACATTATTAAGGAACGCCCCCCGGCCCAAATTCATAGCCTAAGCAGCCAAGTGCAACATAATCTAGCAAGGCAGATGAAACAGCAGACGTACTTTCTGATGGTGCTTGTGCCTCCTGAGCAGATTCATCTGGTCCCTGTACAGAATCGTATCCAGATGATGCTGTTTCACTAAGATTGTCCTCTTCATTAACTATTGTGACAGTGGATAGAGGTCTCTGGCCACTGGATCCTGGGGCTTGCACAGGCTCAGACCGTGGTTCTACATCCATCTTTGTGAAAAAAAGAGAAAATGGTTAAATTACAACTTGGCAGGAGGCTGCATCTTTCCAGGAGAACAATGCCCACACGGACTGAGTCCGGAGCACTTTTATGCAGAGGAAAAAAAAACCCACGAAATGGAATAAAAACTCTGCTGTTAACCTCCAGCATCAGAGATGAAAACCAGTAACTGCCTAATTGAGTGGGAAGCTCAGACACAGCTTCTGCATTGTTTGCCCTGTACCAGGAAAAGAGGGTCTTCCTTCCACTCACTGCAAATCTGTCTCCCCCAGGCAAACTTTGGCTTACATTTTAGATGGTCCAGGCAGCATCAGGCACTGGCAACAGCAACTTCCTCTGGCACTTGCAACAATGAGCAATTACAGAACACATCAGAAATTCCTGATGTATCCAAGTAAATAAGACAGCTCCAGAAATATCATACATGTTAGCACATTCATTTTTCTAGGACTACAGGTACCGAGCAACTGCACAGAAGCTGGTTTCAGGGACACTATGAGTTGTCAAAGTCTGCCTGAAGGTTTGAGAAACACATTTAGCTGCAAGCACAAGAGTAAAGAGCAATTCTTCATCAGGCATGAGTCAGGTTTGGCTGAAATTCTGCCCAAGGCTTTAGGTGATACCAACTCACACTAGGTCAGCTGCAGGCTTCCCAAAAAGGGACACACCAATTATTCCTGTAGCATCTGGCCACAGACATGGAAACGCCTGTGCTTATCACCTGCACGCCAGAGGCAGCATGAAACAGCTCAAGATGTGGTCACTGCACCAGTGTAACACTGCTAGTGGCAGCTGCCACCACGACAGGCTGCTGGCTTACCTCAACACCCAACACTTTGAGGATGTCACATTTGCACAGAGGACACGTCCCATGTTCCAGAAGCCAGGGGTCAATACAGGTCTTGTGGAAGACATGGCTGGTGGAAGAAGGTAGCCAACAGGTTAGGTTTCATACCAGGAAGATTGCTTATGTGCCAGCTATGAAGGACCCTTTTGTAACACTGAAAACTTATTCCTTCTAGAATGGATGACCTTATTTTGCCACAAGTTTCAGTTCAAAGTTGTGGATAGTTGATCATTCAACCTGTAGCTGGTTTGTGCTTATTAGTGTCTCAATACAACTTGCTAGAATTCATAACTATTTTTGCTACACCAGTCTAAAGCTTTTTTTCCAAAACCATGTACAATACATTCCCAGCTGATAATTTAAATGATACAACTATTGACATCTCAGTTTTAGCTTTAAGGTTTTTTGTCGTGCAGATGCAGATGACTAAATAGCATTTGTTTCTGTTATAACTACATAGACAAATCATCTCACAGAGTTATGTCCTCAAGATAAACTGTACTCCCACCCATTTTCTGTGTCTGTGTATTCCAAGTGGATATTTGGCAGGCTATACACTCAAGAAAGTAAATATAGCTCAGCCATCACAGATGCAAATGTGTGCTTCTATTAAGACTCTCAATTCCACAATGGGTTTAAATTAGGCCACAGATTTAGGAGGATGACTTGAAATCCTGTAATCTGCCTGTTCCCCCAGCCTGAATAGAAACAGCAAAGCAAACAGGCATTGCTCAGTATTAACCAACTCTATTATGAGATAAGTGCAGAGATCACCACATCCAGTGCTCAGCAGCCTACACTCCAGGAGGATCCAAGGATTCTCCAATTCAGCTCACATAATCGGCACTTCCTTCCAGCTGCGCCATCATATTTAGACTAAAACCCAAAACTTCCTTGATGCCTGACTATTTTAAGTTCCTGAACTTAATACTGGACTTGTGAACCTCTGCACCTATAAATGCCTTCAGTTTGACTCTCTGGACAAGAATGCCCTTGGCAAATACCCACACCCCAGGGACTCAGATACCACCAATGTGACTCACAGGAGCACTCCTTTGCTTGGTTCCTTTATAGATACAGTTAAATGCTTTCAACAAGTAGGGTATCAATGTTGAGGTCAACCACCTCAACAACCACCATGTTCTCGCAGTAAATATCAGTTTATAACTCCTGTGAGTTTGTTATGATTGAATTTAATATGGTTGATACTGGCAGGTATCAGCACTTGTGAAGATTATCAAGTCCATGCAGTCATCTTAAGGTAGTGTGCCTCAGGGAGCTACATTTGAGCCCCAGGGGAATGAAACATCACAAATGTATGTAAAAGCAGTCTCAGAGAAAATGCAGCAAATTTGTGTATAAAGAACACATTGAAAAGAAGTTACTCTACTCTTACCCAAATAAGTCATACTTTGTTTACAAGTTCATACCAAGATTAGCAGGGTTTATAGGGAAATAATGAGAAGTCAGGTCTCCTATCAGGCATAAGTATCTGGAGCCTGTCTAAAAGTTTCTGTGCTCATGGCACTTAGTCCATTACTAAGCAAGACTACCCACAACCATAAACATGACAAGACAACTGAACAATCATTAACATACATGCCTAAAAGGTTATTCAGTTTTGTTTTTTTCTGAAGTATTCAGCACTACATCAAGGAAGTTGGTTGATAACACCTTGTCATACCTTTGTATTATCAAACCAGCTTAGAGGTCCTACTGCTTGGGAGCAGAGAAGGCCTTTGCAAAACTGTATCCTGGTGCACAGGTAACTCCAGCTGAGATCTGACAGCGTCTGACAGCGTCTGACAGCACTGCTCAGCACACAACAGCAGCTACCCATTTTTCTGTTATACGGAACTTCATTTTCATACATCCAAGTGTTTCCAAGTGCTTTTTGTAAGCCTCCCTAAGGGTTATGACACCTCTTCCTATGCACAATTTGGGCAGTTCATGTGGCAGCCCTCTGGTCTGAGAAGCTTGGCCAGAACAGTCCCAGTCAGCAGACACAGGGCAAAGTCCCATAGAACAAATTTCCCTAAGCCCTGAAGCAGCTTCATTGCTCATCTTAGCAAGGAACAATCCCATTAAAGTCTTGATGCTTCACTTCTGAGCTTCCACAGCAGCACAGCAGAGATACACAACAGGAGAGAATGACAGAAAAATAAACTGCTATAGCTCTATTTTGGTCTCTATTTCAGAGGATGCATACTAGAATAGAAATGCTTTCTTCTAAACCACAAAAGCCAGCACTGTTTAACAAATTTAGCAGAAACACAGCCCTCTTAGTAAGTAGTAACTTAAGAGACAAGAAACAGGCAATATTTTGCCAATTACCTGCAAGTTAGTGGTAACGGTCTTATATACCAGCAAGGGAAAAAATCCTTAAAAAGCCCTGGCATCCCCTTGAGGGGCACTGTGGTCTGCCAAGTTATGTGTGTCAATCCACTCACAGGGCAAGTTATGAACACAGGCCATTGGGGCACGCTACAAATGTGTATTCACAAAGTTTCTGTTGTTCAAAACATTGTTTTGATAGATATTCAAGAATTCTCACTGTGCAACAACATTATGGAAGTTTGTTAACAAACGTGGCAGAATTTTGGCTAAAGGGGCAGTTTGGAAGACAACTTACTTGCAAGTCAGAACACGCATTACATCATTCGGCTTGTACTGCTCAAAGCACACAACACAGGAATCTCCATCTGGACCAGTTTCCTAAAACAGTGAAATGAATTTACAGCTTTAACACACTTTGAAAGCTTCCTCTGATTTACTGCAGACAAAGGGGTCTAGCTAAAGCCATCCATGATGCTCCCAAATATAATCATAGACAAACACACTGTGGATTACTCACAGTTAAGCTGACACTTCAAAAGAAGCATTGAAAGTTTAAACCCATGGTTTAGAATTCCAACTGAAACCATCATTGGATTACTGAAGGCACTACTGTAGAGGTTTAGAAACTGCTACCTCCAATTTTAGTCACAAGAAGAAGAGCCAGGGAAGCTGATTAGATATACTAGTTTATGTTTAAGCATCCATCCAGCAAGTTAAGACCTCTCACATCAGCAAGACAACAGGTAAGCAGCTAGCAAAGTTAACTGACTTATAAGAAAGTCTTGCAGCCTGGAAAAGGACCTGGTCTGAGAATAACTGTCTCTGTTACCAACAGTTACAGGCTCAGAGAGACTGCTGCATCCTGCTCCAGGACCAGGGAATTCCAGGGTTCCATGCAAAGGCTGTGCTTTGTGTAATGCTGTGTAATGCAGGGGAGATCACAGGGTCAGTCCTACCTTGTCCCCTTCCTTCAGGGTGCGCAGCTGCATCTGTTCAATGGCCTTCTTAGCCCTGGCCCTCAGCCGCCGCTGTGACACAAAGCACTCCTGGTTAGACACAGCCATTCTTCTGTTCACCTACTAGCACTCACACAGGTGCCTACTGCAAGCAGGCAACAGTTTTAAAACCCAGATGTTATCAAAACAAGCCAAGTAAGCATGACCATGCTATTTAGAGTCAACATGAAACAGTTTCAGGACATACTGATGTGGTCACTGACTGGGTGACACACCAAGAGGGCACTTGTGCCTGCTTTGGTTGTACCTAACCTTTTCACAAAGCACAGGAATTCCAAGGGTTTTTTTCTTTGAAAAGATGGAAGATAATATCTTGATCAGATTAGACCCAGCCAAAACAAACAGAAGCCTTCAAACTGACTCGGTACAGAAGACCAAACGTTGAGTTCAACAATTGTTTTATGTTTTACTCACTTTATGACACTTTCCTGACACAAACTCATATTCTGATGAAAGGTGACAGAGATTCTTTACCAATCAGCCCACTGACCCCCAACACATGCTGAACTACTCCTCTGTCTCCACTGCTTTACAGCTTGCCTGGCAACTGATGCTGTCCAGCTGTCACTGCAGTGCCTGGAATTAGCCCTGCAGCCAACCTCTGTTTAAAGGTCACAGGTTGGTGCTGTTCCACCAACACAAAGAATAGGACTGTCCTCCCTCTCGCCAGTGCACTCCCGAGGCTGCTCTGCCAATGCCATCCCCAACAGGACACTTACCTCAGGGACAGACTAGGCTCAAGTGTTGCAGCTAATCAAAAAGCCTCTTTCCAATTCAACAATTCCATGCAGGAGCCCCGCACTGTTGGCTTTCCAACATTCCATCTCCTTAGGCATTTTAGCTCACTTACATAAAACTTTTCCAAGTGCAGTGCTAGTGGCACAGGTACAGAAGGACAAGGGGAGGAGGGCTGCTGCTGACACCTAATAATCTTGCAAGGACTGGCCATTCAAGTCTGCTTAAGATTCCTTGTGCTGAAGCAGTTAATAGCAAACAACTAGATTTATATGTCCCTCTGGGACCCTGTCAAATAGTCTTGGTGCAAAATGAGCTATTTTTCTACCAGCATTGTTTTGGTGCCCTAAGATAAGAGTATCCATGTGCATGCTTTAAGAGTTTAATAGCTGACAGCTACTATCAACTAGCAAGGAAGAGACACATACAGTCCAAAGATTAAGGATGCAGACATGCAGATTTGTTTAGAAACAAGGACTACTGAGGTTTTCTTGGAATTTTGTGAAGTTCTTCTGCTGAAGACATCAGCATATGCTTCTGCATTTCACTTATGGTTAACTTTGAAATGATGTTGCCCTTGTCAAGGTTTGAGACTGAAGTCACAGAGCAGCAGCCACATACTGCTGTTGACTGAGGCCCCCAAAAGTCTGAGCAGCAAACATGGCAACATCAACTGAGAAGGAATGCAGAAATAACTGCTTCTCATACATGGCCAGAACTGTAACCATTCCTTGTTATTAACTGAAAACTAAACTTTCTAGGAATGTACTCCCTCATATGGTATCTCATCTACACATCTAATGCCAGGCCAAGCATATTAGGCGGGAACCCAACTGACTGCACTGTTAATAATTTACTGAAACAATATTTTAAGTTTTGCACAGGCACCAGTTTAATTGCTCCTCATTAAATGCATCAATGGCAAAGTCACCTTTAACATTGATTTTGGCAAGTACAGCAGAACACCCCTCCAGGGGATACAGAAAGGTTGCAAGAAGAAGCTTTTTGTAAAATAGTCTACCAGGATACTCGAGCTTGGAATGTCAAAGCATTTTATGAAGCCAAGTTATTGAAACAAATGTTAAATATGAATCTTGTTAGAAGCCTAAATGCCCCAACTCAGAAAAAGCTAGATAGCAAAGTTGAAGAAAAAGAATCAAGCTACTTGAAAACAGGTCAAGTCCCAGCTCCTATCCAGGCTCCGGCATGTTGAAGTAGTGAGGTACCTAACTGGGAAAATTAGCTTTGCAGTCACATAGTCCTCCGTCTTCCCTAACTGAAAGCTGCCAAATTTACTTCCAGCCCTTTCTGCACAAGGGTGCCTTCCTGGCACCCCTGTGAGCACAGTCATGGCAGTGCAGACCAGGCAGCTCTGAGGAGGTTGAGAACTCCTGCTTTTCTCCTGTAAGCTAAGGAAGTTCTTCCTCACTAGCTCAGGGAGCTACTGCCATGAAAGCAGTTTTGGATTGCTCAAAGTTGAGCAATTTGCCTCCTCCAAAGCCACTAATTAGGTCATTTCTCAGCTGCAACATCTAATCTTTATGAAATCAATAGAAGCAAAGAGTTGAGCTGAAATTAGAAACCAAGCCACAGATAACATCATGGGTCATTTTGCACTATTAAGAAAGGTTACTATATTGAGAACTGAATTTGTCAGTACAGCACTGACTGAAAAGGTAGAAAGCCACCTACCACACTTGCCTCAATTTTCCACCTTCTTGCTCACCAACCTCTCAATGCAGGAAGAGACTGCAGAGGCAGAGACTTGAATTTCAAGGCCAGAAGAAAAGATAAACTCAAGAAGGAACTAGCAGGTTGCACAGTGTAGCTTGCTAGCTCATGAGGAAAGAGCTACTCTGGTTTAACTGTACAGCAGAGGTGCTACTGTACTTCTCTTTTCACTTGGACCAGAAGCTGACATGACTGGTTCTTCTCGACAGTCACTCAAGTCCAGGCAATCTGGGTTTTCAAAGGGCTGAACAATGACAGGAAAGCCACCAGGATGTGCTATGCAAGCCAGGAAGTTGTTTGACTAATATTCAGTACTTCATGGAGCCAAAGCACTTAAAAGTCTCAGACTTTGGATCTACACTGAAAATCCAATCAGCATCTAACAGGGCACATGATAGCATCACCTTTTGGTAATTCACCTGTATCAACAAGCATTTTCTTGTTATTCTTTACTTACCTAATCACTGTGAAGTCAGACTAGATAGGGTATAAAAAACAATTGAAACCAATTCTGGATTGTCTTTGAGTTTCACTTTGACAGAATAGTACATTTTCACACCCAGACAGCAGAGAAGCTTTCTTCTGTTCTTATGCTCTATAAAGCACTTCTTGGGGCTCCTTGACTTCAGTTCAGCTGAAATCATGTGGAACTGGCATGTCACTTATTAACGTTATTTTTCAATCTTCAAGTAAGCTCCTTGTGCACGCAGAACCCAAGACTGCTAGCCAAGTAGACTGGATTTTCCCAGTACCACCTACCACTGAGGCATTAATAACATCTGTAGATTCCTGAAAGCCTGATAGCTCACAACTGCACTGTTAAGTACCTTCAAAGGAGGAAACACTTCAATTTGATTTAATGAACAGTGTGTAGGGCACCCAGGTTTTCCTGCCCAGATTTATTTAGCATTGTTAAACAGAGCTGTGAGACTAAGGTAGAGGGCAGGGAATGAAAGAGGGGATTCATTAGCAGGAGCCTGTGCATCTCTGTCCACAAATGTCAGCAAGAGGAGAGCCTCATGTTACAGAGACAACTCCACATTTCATCCAGGAATGGCAATACTACATCTCACAGGCAGATGACAACTTCTAATTCTTCCAACCCTAACTGAGTCTGTCACTGTAATTCTCAGGAAGCTTTCAGTCAGAAAGCAGCTTTCAACAAGCAGCAGCCTCCCAACCTGCAGCCCAAGTCATGCCCCATTTTGCAGACACACTTCCAGTTGTGTCTCCTGTCACAGCAAGCACGTAGGCAGTGCTATGAGGGAAGGACGAGGGTCAGCTAAAAGCAGTTTAGCTCACTCACAGCCTCCAGCACATCAGCATTACGGCTGCACTGCAGTTCAGGGAGTATTTGTAGGAGACACAACTGAACACAATCAACTTTTCTCCACACAGTTTACTTTTGGCTGTTTTTTATGAAAGTTTTAAGCTGTGCAAAGATGTATCTCTTAGCATTTTAAAGATCAAACAAACAAATTCAGTCATTTTGGTACTTAACCAAAGATTACAAACCTCAAGATTCCCACCATGGAGGGATGGGGGTATAAAAAAGCAATGGCACAAACTCACCTGCTCCCTGGACTGGGCCCTGGCAAGAATGAGTCTCCGAGCAGAGTAAGAGACATAGCAGCCCAAGGTTGCTGCTGCCACAACAAAAAAGGACACAGAGATGAAGAGGATGGTGAAGATATTCATGGAAAGACTGCGCTTTTTGCCCACTTCAATGACCATGGTGACTTTCATGCCGCTCTGGATCCGCCGCAGGATCTCCATGCCTTTCAGGTTGCCAATCATAATTGCAACGATCTTTTCAGCACCTGCAAAGGAGGAGGAGAATCCATGCTCAGTTCCCAGGTGTTGTATCAGGGTCATTGTCTTAGATGTCATGCTTCAAGTGCTAAATAAATGACTGTGGGAAGTTTCTAACTCATATTTGTAGATTCAATATGAAGTGTGGAACAAGTGTCATCACTCTATGTTTGTCCAGCTCAAAGTATGTCCCATTACCTATGAGCTGCAGAAGTGAACCATGTTTAAAATTCATTAGTCTCCATAGCACTCACCACTCCTTTATAGGACACAGACTGTCCTAGTTTAGACACAACATTTTGGTGATTTACATTTTATCATGCCTTTGAACTACATGAAGTTAAAAATAAATCCTCTACAGAGTGAGGCCACTGGGGACTGTGATATCTGTATAGGGATTGCTTCCTGTAATGGATCCACTGCTACTTCTTAACCCCTCTTTTCTAAATTTGACAGTATTTTTGAGTACTTCACCAGACACTGAGCAAAGCCATAGATGAGCCTTTGCTTCTGTATTTTCAGCAGCAATTGAGAAGTGATTGAGGGAAATTTCATTGTGAACTCTAGGTGTTTTTGTGAGTTTCTACTGCAAATTCAGAGGGAAGCAAATATGGAGGGAGGTGTCCTCCACTTTTAAACAGTTGGGGGCAAGATGGCAAATGCCATCCTGATTTCAACAAGTTTTATTGGCTCAGTTGAACACCATGACAAGTCAAAGGAACCAAGGGGTTTATGGTAAGAAGAAATTTCAAACAATTCCAGTCACCAAGCACAGACCAGAGCAAACTGGTTTCCTTTCAGTGACATGCAAGGGCTTGAGGACACTTGATACCATTTGTAAAAACTTTAGAAAGTCCCAATATAACAGGGAGGCTTTTAAGAGGGAGGGGGAAAAAGGGAGAAAGGGTGATGACTAAATCAACATTGGTCTCTCTCTGAAGACAAGAAAAGCAGACTTCAGACCAGCTGATCAGGAGTCTCACTGCATTAAACTATCACCAGCACAACATTCATAATAGACATTGCATGGGGGAAGAATAAAGACTGTTATGACGGGCTATTTTTAGCTAACCCCCCCAGCCACTTTTTAATGGGAAGACCAGTTGTTTTTCCCTCTGCTAAGTTATTCAAGTTATTTCCCTCTGCTGAAAGTTATTCAACTTTCAGCTACCAAAAAAAAAAAAATTTGAATTGGTGTTAAACCACAAAGGCTGTCATTAGAGAAAGTGTTTATTAGTTTTCCAGCTTGTTCCTGTAATGCTTGTGATCCAACACAGCAAGCAACTCTCCTCAGTGGGACCAAACTCATCTTTTATTCAGAAATCTCCTTGTAAAGACAAGGACATCACACAGAGAAGAGGGAAAAAAAACCCCCAAAAACAACCAAAAAAAACCAACAAACCTCCCAGACTGCAACTACTGTTCTTTACAAAGAACTAGGGCTTATACATCAGTTATAAAATGAGCTGGAGTCAGGTGTTAGCAGCAAGCAAAGAATTAAGCACGGGTCAAGTCAGAAGTTGAGACTTGCTTTCATATGCATGGAAGAAAGTGTGAAAGAACAGGCTGCAATGAGAAAATAAAAAGCCTGCCAAAAAAAAAAGCAAAAAAAGTTTGCTCTACCTTATTCCCTTTACTTCTGCATGTCTCACAGTAAATCTATCTTATGGTTATGCACAAGACAAGATACAGCATAGGGATTCCTGTTAATGAAATGTCACCATCAGCCTGCAAAACCATTCCAACTACTAAGCCATCCATTGTGAACAAGTTTTACCCTTACAGAAAAAAATCTTCCACTTAAGTTTCAGACTGCTCAGTTCACAGGGATGCCATCAGATGACAGCTTTAATTCTCAATGACACTTCTCACCCCCAGAGATTTCTGTTGCCATTTCCATCAGCACATGTTTGGGACAACTGCTGTGCTTCTGGAACAAAAGCATAAGGATCATCCCCACCCAACACTTCCTGAGCTGCTACTTGGGTCCCACCATGACAGATACTGAAACATGTTATTGTACCTTGAAACCACCAACCTAGGCAGAGGCTCCTGATGGGGCTTGGGCATCATACAGGAAACAGGTATTTGAGGGACATCTGCAGAAGTGTCTCAAGCACAGCAGCTGCTCTCAACTATCAGCCTTTTCACCACCCAGACTCCAGCAAAGCAAGAGGAAAGTCAGTTAATTGTGCATGGCAAAAACCTCACAGAAACCCAAGTTCTTTGCCCAGGTGTCAGCTTTTGTGGTTCAGGTAAAGCCTCTGAAACAGTTTTTAAGGGATACTAGAAGGTGAAATTAATCTGCTGTCTATTTAGCTAATAATGGGCTCATTGCTAAGGAGAAGCAAGACCTGTTCAGTTAAACATTTCCCAGCCTCTTTCCTTTTCCATTTCCTGTGAAACTGGAGAGAGAGAAAGTTATTCAACTCTTTAGAAAAACACAACCTGCCGCTTTGGGCACCTCCCAAATTGTAAGGCAGCAGCTGGTCAAAATCTGAAGGAAATGGGTTGGCACAGATGAAGCACAAGAACCCCAGTGGTTTTTTGGGCAGGGAAGAGCTGGGGCACAGCACATTGGGCACACAAGGAGAAATTACTTTTGATTTTGAATGTTTCATATATATTAAAAAAAAAAAAAAAGTGCAGACTTTGGAGCTTGCATTCTCAAATAATGGACAGGCTCTCCTTAACCACAGCAGAAACGCTATCTAGAAGGCTCTTTCAGGAGATGAAATACAACTCTAGCCTTGGTGCCTGGCTCATTGCTTTTATCTACAAGATATGGTGCCTACAGGACAGATCAGTACTAGCTGTGCTTTAAGCCTTAGCCAAAGGAACTAGAGGTATTCTCCTGGCCCCCCTCAAACCCCACCATCAGCAAAAAGGCATTAGGAGATCAAGCCATCTCCTGTTCTTTAACATGAAAGACACCGTCAGTTGACACTCCAACCATTTCCTACCAGATTAGCACACCTGGCTCCTCAGGCATGTAAGAGGACTATCTGATAGCCTATCTTTCATGTTTAAAAAAAAAAAATCTATAATGTCTTGAACATTGCTTATCTCACTGTACTGAATAGTAAGAAATGGGATTTCTGGTGGTTATCAAACAGGCTAGTACAAGTTTACTGTTATCTGTTACAGTAGGAGGAAAAATAAACTAACAGTGTACACAGACTGAGCTGGTATTACCACCATGACGTAATTCACCTCAGATGACAGGCCAGCACTGCACACAAAAGCCATCAAGTCTCAGCACTACACCACTCTGGGGACACAAGGGTTCTCCCTGGCCTCAGACACTGTGAAATCAGACCCTGCAGGCCAGCTCTGCTCTTATCCATGGTACAGTGTGGATAACAAAAATGTGCTGATTGCTCTCATCCCCACGCACAAGGCAAAATCTCATCAGGAATGTGCCCATCCCCACAATCATCCTCCATCCCAGACAGTGTCAGAGGAAATGCCTTTATTGCCCTGAGATAAGCTCTCCCCTTTGCAAGAAGGGAGGGTGACCCAACTCATAGCTCAGGAACAATTTAAGCCTGGATAAGCTGATGTCAGTAGGCTTGTTCCTTCTTCTTCCCCTGCTTTGCATGTTCTCTACCCCAAACATTACCTGGCACCAAAACAAAGGAATAATTGACATCCAGGTTGTTTTGCAGTTATTTAAAGCAACCAGCCCCTTATGATCTAAACTGCTTGACTGAACTGCCTTTTCCCTCACACTATCACCTAAGCTTAATTAAATCTACTTTCAGCTTGCTTTACTTGACAGATGGCACTATGTCTGATCTCTTCCTCTTAAACACACAAGCCTTTCAGCATACATGGGTAAACATTCACACAGAATCATGGAATGGCTGGGGTGGGAAAGTAACTCTGGAGATTATCTAGTCCAAGCCCCCTGCTAAGGCAGGTTCACTCAGAGCAGGTTGCACAGGATCACATCCAGACAGGTTTTGAATATCTCCAGTGAGGGAGACTACACAACCTCTCTGGGCTGTTCCAGTCTGTTCCAGTGTTCAGCCACCCTCACACTAAAGAAGTTTCTCCTCCTATTCAGATGGAACCTTCTGTGTTTCATTTTGTGCCCATTGTCCCTTGTACTGCTCTGGACACCAATGAAAAGAGTCTGGTTCCATCCTCCTGACAGCCACCCTTAACACATTGGTGTTCCCTGATGAGGTCTCCTCTCAGTCTTCTCATCTCCAGCCTGAAGAGGCCCAGCTCCCTCAACCTCTCCTTGTATAACAGATGCTCCAGTCCCTCATCATCTTCACAGGCCTTCTCTGGACTCACTGCAAGTGCTCCATGTCGGTCTTGAGCCAAGGAGCCCAGAACTGCACACAGAACTCCAGGTGAGGGCTCACCAGGACAAAGCAGTATCACCTCCCTGACCTCTTCTTAATGTACCCCAGGATGCCATTGGCCTTCTTGGCCCCAAGAACACACTGCTGGTCATGGAAAGTTTGTGTCCACCAGGACCCCCAGGGTCTTCTCCACAGAGCTGCTTTCCAGCCTGTACTGGTGGCTGGGGTTATTCCTCCCCAGGTGCAGGACCCTTGTTGAACTTCAACAACCCTTCCCCCTTCTGAGCCTTAAAAACTTACATAAATGCTCACGCCCCCTAAATCTTAGAACACTTGTAACATTAAATCATCCTTTAAAACAGCAGCCAGGACACCTTTCAAGGGCACAGAAATTAATGAGGTCTGTAAGACAGCTCTCTTCACCTGCTGTTAGGTCAGTGGCACCTGCAAGACCAAAATATCACCTTTCAATCTAGCAAACAGCATCTAAAATCCCCTGGAGAAACAGCAAATAACACCCCCTAAGGAAAATTCTTTGGGAAATTTACTCACCAGTTTTCAGCAGTTTTGATTTAGTAAATGCATTGCTCACCCTCTCTGAATGAGACTGAGCTCACCACTAACATCCCTTGCTCTCCACATGCTGGTGGCAGCTAAGTGCTCACTGGGAACAAGTGGGTTTGAGAAAGCTAATGGTGAAATGATGTAAATGGGCACAGTGTCAGCCAGAAAGCATCTGTCTGTGGAAAGATGACAGGTCACACTGGACACAGTGGGGAACTGTGCTGAGCTGACTGCTGTGTGCTCACCAGCACATTCAAGACTGGAGGCAAACAAGCACTGACATTGTTTTAGGGACATGATGTCCCTCACAATGAAGCCTCTGCTACCACAGCTGTCACTTAGGATTTTAATTCATCCTTTCACATTTCAGCAGTCCAGTAAACCCAGAGAGCAAGGGCACTTCACAGACCTATTCCAGGCTATCTAAGGGATGATGCCTACCCTGCAGTTTTCCATGGCACAGAGGGACCTAAATTATATCATAAAGAGCAAGGACAGGGATCAGAAGCTGTCAATAGCATCAGTTCCGTCTTATCCAGCTTTTCAATGCCCTCCTGCTTGCTCACAGACTGTGGTGCTGGGGGCAGCCCCAAGTCACTGTTGCACCCCATTACATTATGAGGGTGGGAGATCAGGGTCACCAGCCAGACCCATGTGCCACACTTGCTTATCTGAGCACCAGTACAGCTGTGATATTAATTTACTCTAAACCAGGCAGCCTGGAGAACCAAACTGAGCTTGAGCACATAAAGACAAAGTTGCAGTGCATACACATCAACAAGCCATTCTCAGATGTAAAGAGCTATGAATTCCAGACACCACAGGCTGCAAATACCATCCAGACACAGTAGATGCATGCAAGGTCCTTCTCTAAAACTAACTGTTGGTAAGAAAGGCTAAATAATCTGCAGAGGCTCCTCTGGCCATGACTAAGGAACATGAGAGAGCAAGGGTGGTTAATTAGATCCTGCATCCTCATTCCTCTCCTCAGATTTCCTCAGCACAAGGCTTCACTCACTGTGAAGAAAGGTGCACTGTTTGTTTATACAAGGCTCACAAAGTCTCAGCACAGCCTGTCTTGGGATTATGATTCTGACTCAATCTTTAACAGTTTTACAGCTCACATCATCAGCCTTTTAATACCCTGGCAAAGTTTGAGCTTGTTTATGAAGATCATACCTCACAAAAAGCTGGAGTGGAGCACAACTAGACACTTCTGCCATACACTGTTTTGTCTAAGCATATGAAGGTAAGCCTCCACCTCAGTGAAATTCCTGCAGAACAAGTTAAGTAGCAGAGTGCCACATATTTAACCTTTCCTTCCCCTTTCACCCACTGATGCAAGTTTACACTTGAACCAGATCTCATTAGCCTGAGACAGGCTGTTACTGCTTGAGCCAGAATCATTTCGCTGTGTTCCCCCAGAATAAGCCCTCTGCAGATCAGGTGATGTGCTTCTCAAGTCTAGAGTTACACCACAAGAGAGAAACCAAAGAAAATTATCACAGTTGCTTTCTGACCTGCAAGGAATCCTTCTTCACCAGCTGCAAGGAAATACTGAACACCAAAGAACACTTCCCATGGGCACCACCATGCCCTCAAGCCAAAGCCACCAAACAGCCTGGTTCTACCTTAAGGCAAGGTCCACCTTTAAAACAAACCAACTCTTGCCCTGCACTTTTTCCCCACATGCTGCTGGTTTTCTCCAATCAAATGTCTTTTTCAGAAGGTCAATACAGATTACAGAGAGGTGCAATTATGAGCACACAGAACTGTACTTTGAAACCCTGCTCAGCCTGACACAGAGCGGTACCATCTTAAAACACGCACAGCTAAAACTCAAGTTTGCTAATTGATACAGGTTTGGGCTTATAAATCACAAAGCAAATTTTACTTTGGACTCTATTTAATTCTTGACATTCTACATGTTAAAGATGATTAGGCAGGATTTGATCATATCTGATTTGGCTACTCACTGTGTTCTGTTGTTCTAATTGCCAGAGTGGTTTGCTTTTGCTGGGTTGTTTTTGTTGTTTTGTTTTTTTAAAGTTGGCACGCCAAAAGGTTATATGGAGCACTGATGCAATAAAGAATTCATCAGACTAAACATGATGATTATAAGAAAAAAAGTGTCTGGAAGCAGGATGACTAGGACAAACAGTGCTGCAAATACAGGCCCATTTAAGTCTCTAAACAAGAAAGTTGCTTCAAAAGCCAAGTCAGAACGCCCCAGAAAAACACACTGCTCTTGCAGGTAAGCTTCTGTTAATATCTTTGTGTTTTGTTGCTACCAAAGTTCTTCAAAGGAAAGTGTGTTGTGCCATGCATTTTAGCAAAGCCCACCCAGAGAGATCTTCCTTCTCTGCCATGCTGATGACAGCTCCATGCCCCACAGCCAAGAGGAGAGTCCTCAGTACTGCTGCCTTAGTTCCCCCTCAACCAGCAAAGCCATTTCCTGCTGCTCCCCACTGCCTCAGCTTGGAGGAAGTGCTTGGCCTTGTTTGGTTTCACTTGATGGCATTTGATGGTCCCAGTCAGAGCAGAAATGAAGCCAAATAGGAAACCCAGATTGCGAAGTCACCATTAGCACAGCTACAGCCGTTACAGCCATGGTGGGAGTTGTAGTTGCACAAAGCCCATTCTCTAACGAGCAGGACCACCTTCCCCACTGCCTCCAGAAGAATTAGAGCACCCAGTGCCACCAACGAGGCCAGGAGAGGGGAGCCATCCCACAGCACAGCTCAGCAAAGGGCACTATGACCAGCTCTTACCTCCTAAGTGTGAGAGGCAGTGCTGTATGCTGAGCTCACCAGCATTACACAGGGAATATCCTGCACCTGGCAAACCCAGTGAGGCTGATAACTTGCAGCTTGCTCCACTCTGGCCGTGCCACGTTCAAAGCCTGCAATGTTTGTCAAGTTTGCCTGGAGAGCACTGGCTCCCTGCAGGGGCACAAGGCAGGGGTGGCCCAAGCACAGCATGCCACCAAAGCCCTGCAAGCAGAAGGAAGAGCATCGCTGTGGGAACAGCCAAGAGCAGGGACTTGCATACAAATGCGATCATAGAAGAAGAACTCAAGTCCAGAGAAGAAGAAAGGGAAATGGGAAAGAAAGTGAGGGACTAAAACAAGGACAAGCAGTAAAAGCAACAGCAGCAACAAGCTTAGCCCAGTGATTGTGCTACAACATGGCAAGGAGGAGTCAGGCAGATTAAATAAGTGGTTTGACAGAAGCTGTCTTCTCCAAGGAGTCCCTGTCCTATTTGCCTGCAGTTCAGCTGGGAAGTTTCAACATGCCCTCGAGTATCCATCCCATCATGCAGGATAATCAGGACAGCTAGATCCACTCTGACGTAAATGCCTCAGCAGAAAGCTTAAAGGACAGCATGGGAAAGGAGGGAGCTCCTCTTGGAGCAAACCCTGCAGAGAACACATGGCCCATTTCGAGAGGCAGCTCCCAGCAAGGTTAAGATGCTGTAAGTCTCCCAGCAGTCAGGATGGAGGAGGGGCAGGAGCACATGGCCCTTCCCCTCAAGAACAGGTTCAGCAGTGACATACCCAGGTCAGCAGTGCCAAGGGAGCTCCTCCAAGAGCTGCAGGATTAGGCAGGCACTCAGTGAACAGGGCTCAGGGCAGGGATGCTCTGTCAGTTCAGCAGGAGGAACTCGCCCAGCAATAGCCAGATCTCAATAGCATTTGTCAGCTGATGATTTGATTACATAAGAAAGCCTTGCCTCAGAAAGGCCAAAGCCTATCCAGACTGTATGTTTTGAATTCTGAAAGCAGAGTACCAGCAGTCCTACAGCTCATTAAGATTGCACACAACAAACCTCCAGAGGCAGCTACTGTTTCCTTGTCTCACCAGAACACTTGCCTCTACTGCTAAGAGAAATCCTCTCTATGCCTCCTAAGAGGGGTGCTGCAGGGACATAATACTTTTTCAAACCACTCAGAGCTTTGAGATGCACTATTCATTTTCACTGTTCAATTTATCTCCAGGAAATAGGGCTTCCCAAAGCAGTGCCACTTCACAGAATTCCAACACACCCAGGACACCCCGTCCAACAGCTGGATGGAGCTGCCAAAGCCACTCACCCTGTCACACACAGGGTGCCTGCTTGGGCTGTCACCAGAAGGCACTTACATAGCTTTCAGCCCAGCTCTGTTTCTCGGCTAACATTAGCCTAAAATACAGCCAAATCTCGTTTTTCATTTGAAAGATCGGCAGGTCAGGAAAAACCTTCTGTTAAGTAGGAGACTTTCTAAAGCAAGAGAGGAGGAGAGCTGTCATCAGCCTGTGCCAGCTGGAAACCAACCTTTAAAGACCTTCAGCTACTTGCATTGGAAGTGGCTTTTGCTGCTGAAAAGTTACCTACAGAGGAGTCTCATACTTTGCCTATTTTTGAGCTGGTTAGTGTGCAGGGCACAGGGAAAACCGTGTCTGATTGTGGAAACCCAGCCTACTTCCTGGGCCAAATCAACTCCACAGTTTTAACAGGTTTTAAAAACCCCAGCATTCATCACCTCTGGCTATTACAGGCTCAGGCCAGAAACCCAAACCTAGTGGAGACCGTCATCCCCGCACACCCACAGCCAGGGCCCGGCCCAGCCCGGCCAGAGCGCTTGGCAAGCGCCCACTCGTCCTCAGCCCCAGCAGCAGCCGCAGATTTCGGACACGGTTACTCATTAATCAGAGAAAAAACAACATCAGCAGCGACCGAAACAGCACCGGCCAGTCCGAGCAGAAACTCCCGTGGTGCAGGAGAGGCAGCGACATTCCCGGCTGTTCCCGAGGAGCCGCACGGGGATGTGCGGAGGGGCTTGCCCTGGCCGTGCCCTGCTCCCGCACCCGCCGACGGCAGGAAGGGAGGGAAGGGGCCGCTCCCAGCGCGGGGACCCCTCTGACTGCGAGCCCCCCGTTCCCCGGCGCTCACCGTGGTGGGACATGGGCAGCACCTCGTTGCCGGTGCCGCGGTAGTTGTAGATGACGGCGGCGGCGGCGCCGCGCTCGGCGGCCAGGCGGATCTTGTCGGCGAAGGAGCAGCCGCCGCCGCGCTGGATGAGGGCGAGCCAGCCGGCCGGGGGGGCCTCGCTGAAGTTGGTGAGCGCGCTGCACGCATTGAAGGCGTCGGGGCTGTCGGGCAGCACCAGCAGCCCCTCGGCCGACTGCAGCGGAGAGTCCAGCCCGTACAGGCCGCTCTCGCCCGCCTCCCAGCCGCTCCGGTTGCGGTCCGCGCCGTTCTCCCACGACACGTTCAGCCAGGCGGTCCACGCCGCCGCCGCCGCCGCTCCGCGGGGACCGCGCGGCGGAACGGCGCAAAGCAACGCGGCCAGCGCCAGCACCGCGGCCCCCGACGGCATCCCAGCACGGCCCGGCCCGGCCGCCCCGCCGCCTAAAGCCGCCGCCGCGGCTGCCGGGGGAGGAGCGGGGCCGCCCCCGCCGCGGCACGCCCCCCGCACCGCACCGCGCGGCACCGCGCACCACCGTATCGCACCGCGCACCCCACCACCGTATCGCACCGCGCACCACCGTATCGCACCGCGCACCATCGCGCACCACCGCACCGCACCGCGCCGCCGCGGGAGCCCCGCCGCCGGAGTGGGGACCCCGAGCGCTGCGGCCCCGCCGGTGATGGGCGGAGTGCACATCCAGGCGTCTCCCTAGCCGTATTCTCTTCGGGTGCAGTGCGCCACCAACCACGTTTCTCCCGGGGGGCTGCGCAGCGTCACCCACCCGGGCCACCTCTCAGAAGTGATGGCTCCTCCTGACAGCACCTCTCGGGGTGATGGGTGATCGATCCCCCGTGTGCCATCCAGGACGGGTGGCTCACCTCCTCCATCACGTCCCAGCACAGCGGCCTCCTCCCCCAGCCCGCCCCAGTGCCCACAGTGAGCCCAGCACGGGGGTGGGCAGTGGGACCCCCGGAAGGCACCGATCCCGCGACACCGCAGCAGCCCAGAGACACAGCAGCACCGGCACAAGGTGCCCAGCCGTGAGCCAGCCTGCTTCCAACTGCTGAATTCATGTTTGCTGAATACTGAGCAGCATGGAGTCAGTCCCGCCTGAAGCTGGCTTATGAAATACTGGGTTAGTACTGTTCACTCGCTGGACTGGCCACTGCTGCCCCCATCATTCGACAGATGTGATAAACCTGCCTCTTCAACCAGCACCCCCTTTTTCTATTCATGTATAAGTTGTGTTTGCATCGTTAATTATTATTTGATATATGGAATTCACCACAAAAAGTCCTGTTTCTCCAGGGCCCTGCAGTTGCTTTTGGGGCAGCCTGTTCGCATGCAGCAGTCCCTTCCTCCAGCACATGCACACTTTTGCCAAGTTGTCCTGCATCAGGGAGTGCAATCAGAGTGCTGGCAGAGTCGCTGCAACCACGAGTGTGACATGCTGTAGAACTCTGCCAGGGAATTTGAGGCAACAAAGGAAAATAAGAGGGGAAAGAACATTTCGAGCTCCTCCACACAGCCGCTCTTTTGACTGAGAGGCCTTGTCTCCTACCAGCTGCTCTGCAGGAATTGCCCCCAGCCCCAGGAGCCATTCAAACACATCCCACACAGCCACATGTCACTAGGCGCAGGCTGGGGCTCTGGGTGAGGACCTGTCATTGAGAAAGGAGTATTCCTGGGCAGTGACTATATGGCACAGGATCAGCTGCTGCCGACGCAAGCACCAACAAAACTTGTGTAAACACAGAGTTCAACCCTTTCTCATATGAATCAGCCAAGTTTTTACCCCAGGCTTTGTGCTGACTCTGAATCTGAGTGACTGATAACCAGTAACTCACCATCCGACTGTGCCCATTCCCCTCTCCTTTCCCCGTGCTGAGAGCAGCACACTGAGCAATGCACAGCCAAACCCAGCTCAGGTTTGAATGCCTCCCTGGGGACAGGGGATTTGGAACCAGCCCGCTCCCCCTGCCAGCACAGGCATTTCAAAACCAACCCCCTCCACCAGAATCCACCCTGCCAGCAAAGCAGCTACAGGTTTTGGCAGCTCAGTAGCACAGCAAGATTGGTTTGGTTTTGCTACTGCAATAGCAGCATGCAGAGCAGGTAACGAAGAGCAGATGAAGCAATTTGCTCAAGATCAATATTGCTAAACACACAAAGCTTACTAAGTGAACACTTCTGTCCTAACCTAAACAAACCTTTCATTTTCTCATTCCACATCTAAGTAGACAACTTATTTCAATAGTAATAGCTCCAGCTATAATGAGAAATAAATCCATAAGCAATCAGAGAAACGTGGGTTTGTTTCTGTTCCACGTAGGGGCAGGGGAAAACTTAACACCCCTCTGGAAATACAACCAAGCTTTGTACAATCAACAGCAGCCGATCTGCCCAGACTCAAATGCCTCCAAAGCTTTAGAGATGTTTAGCTCTAGGATTTTCACTGAGACAAAACTGAACCAAAGCCAAAGACTGGAACCTCCTCAGAATACAAAACTTCCTACAGTTCTGGGGATTTTGAGCATAAGGCTTAGCCACAGTCTCTTATACGTCCATGCATTACAGTTCATCATGTGATTATTAAGTACAAACACAGGCTGGGTGAAGAATAGATTGAGAGCAGCCCTGAGAATGACTTGGGGTGTTGATTCATGAGAAGCTCAACCAACCTTGCATGGTTTGGGAGGAAAGCCAGTTGCAAGGGGGCAGCAGTCCCAGCCTGGTCAGCGGCTCCTCTTGGCCAGTGAGGAGTGAGTCAGGTGGCTGGGATTCCCCAGAAGAGCTGATATGTTTTAAAAGCATGCCAGTTGTACTTGTCTGGAGATGCACATATGATATTGAGAACTTCCTGGCCCTTCAGAATTAGAAATATTCAGGAAAAAAAAAAAAAAAAGAGAAGATCTAGCTTGCAATCTGCAAAGCACATACCAAAAATAAACTGGTACCTTCAAAACAAACACTAAGGGTTGCTCTGCATCACTGTCCAAATTAATTTGCTAGCTGTACAGGTAAAAGACAGGACAAATTTAGGACAGTAACCCCTTGGCCTGCACTGCACCAAGTGCAGAATGTAACAGCAGGGTCTTGCTTACTAAGCATGGAAGTCAAGACTCAAATTGCATAATACATTCTTTTTCCATTTGTATCTCTTGATTAAAACAACAATCATCCACAAACAGCCCTGAGTCCTCAGAGCCTGGCTGTGCTGTCCTGAACCAAACTTCAGAGAAATTAATTGTCATGTTTCAGCACTCTTTCACTCACCTGGGTGCACCATCACAAGGGTGTTGTTTTCGCCTTGGGAATTGTAGATCACGGCTGCTGCTGCACCCCTCCTGGTTGCCACCTGAATCTTTTCAGCAAAACTGCAATCACCTCTTTCAATCAGTGCTATCCACGGTGCTTTCGTGACAGTGAACTCTGTATTTTTGTCACAGGCATAAGGGGGATTATCAGATACTGGAATGCCCACCAGCCCCTGAGCACTCAGGAGAGGAGAGTGAAAGCCATACTGGCCACATTCACAGCGCTCAAACACAGTCCTGTTGCTGGTGCTGTTGAAATAGAATAAAGTGACAGAGGCCGTCGCAGAAATTGCCTCTGTAGTGTGGAATGAAATTAAAAAATCCACCAGGAGAAAGAAGAACCAGAACTTCTCGACTCGCTCCATTGCTTCTTCCCAGCAGCAGGAAATGGAGATGTCCAGGGGTATTTTCCGCTGCTGCTGACCACAGCGAGAGCACAGGCTGCTGCCGAGTGCCAGCGGGAACCTGACACCAGCCAGGTGAGCTCCGCAGTGTCGGCAGCTCAGCGCACACCGTGCCAGGTGAGCTCCGCAGCCCTGGGGACACGCCCGCCCGTCGTGGGGCAGCGGCGCAGGCGGAATGTCCTGCGGCCCAAACTTCCTGCTCCTGCCACACAGCGCCCATCCTGCTCCCATCCTCCTCTCCCTGCCCGGCACAAATTCCTCCTTGCACGGTACTTCCCCGAGAGTGCTGCGGCACCCTGCTCCTGTTTCCACCCGAGTGTCACCGCAGAGCAACAGGTCATCTTTCATGCACTTACATAAGCTCAGGCTTCTCACTTCATGAGGAATCTGGGATGCAAATGGCCTTGTTAAGAAGGTCAAAAGCACACGGAATGTATTAGAAATTATTGGGAAAAGTTACCATTCTTCCAGACAAGGTTAACCAAGTCATTCCCTGCATTTCTCCATTTCAGATTCTTTCTCTCCTCTACTCTGAGATGTCCAGCTTGTTCTGATGCTGCAAATGAGTCGATTGTACTCTTGATTTATACCAAGCCACAAGATGTGGAATAATCTAAACTGAACCCAGAAACAAACTACCTCTGTCAGCTCATTTTCACATTCTAGATCACTGCCAAGATGTACATTGTGAGGTTTGAATGATTATCGCACAACTCTCCATTTCTGGCTATAGGCTTTGGAAGTTCTTTCTCTGAATTCAGCCAGAGTTGGATTCCCTAACAATTCTTGGTACCACTTCCTGTTTTCTTAGGGTAGAAGAGTTACAATGAAAACCTTACCCACAGCACAACTCTCTAGTCCACAAGGAAAAGAAAGGACAAGTTGTAAAGTTCTCCAAGCATTTGTCCTGCTTTACTGCAAGAGTCGTGCTGCACACACAGTGTGAAAAGCCAGGAGAAGTTGCAATTTGTGGCACATCTTGTGACAGAAGCTCGACCTAGTTCTCCAGTAAAGCACTTGCTTTTGCATGGATGTACTCGAAAGTTAATTTGTTTTCACATGCATGTACCACAGACTGTCCAGAGCTTGAACAGGGAGCCCATCTCTTTCTATAGGAAATGGAGGAGTTGATGCAAAATGTGCTCCAAAACATAAATTACTCTGAAGATCACCTAAACAATATTCTAGAGAGGTAAAACGGGGAACGTGACCAAGATTTTATACCAGCTTTCAAAATAAAAGACAAACTCCTTTGTCAGGCATTCAGCCCACAAGTTTAAAATAAGTATTGCACCAGCAGTTAATAAGGTCCTACCTCAAAATACTTCTGAGATAACAAAAGTTAGACTTGGAGGCTACAGAACATCCTGAAAACAAGTTGGAATGACACGCAGATCCACCGTCATGTCTTTGAGGTATTGCTAGGCTCCCATTCCAGCGGAGCTGCCGAGCCGGAGTGTCACCCGAAGGGCAGAGGGGACAGCGCGTTAATCAATGCCGTTAGTGCAATGCTCCCGCGGGGCACTGCGCCGCCTGGCGGCCGAGCGGGGCCGCGCACGGGAACGGGGCTGGAGCGCCCCTCGGACCGGCCTGCTCCCAAAACAACTGCCTTATTGCTCCCAAAACTGCATCACTGCTCCCAAAATTGCCTTACTGCTCCCAAAACTGCCTTATTGCTCTCCTAACTGCCTCACTGCTCCCAAAACTGCCTTCTTATTGCTCCCCAAACTACATCACTGCTCCCCAAACTGCCTCACTGCTCCCAAAACTGTATCACTGCTCCCAAAACTGCATCACTGCTCCCAAAACTGCCTCACTGCTCCCAAAACTGCCTTATTGCTCCCAAAACTGCCTTATTGCTCCCAAAACTGTATCACTGCTCCCAAAACTGCCTTGTTGCTCTCATAAGTGCCTCACTGCTCCCCAAACTGCCTCACTGCTCCCCAGACTGCCTGGTTCCTGCAGCTCCCACTTCAGCTTCAAGGAGAAGGGAAACTGTTAGTACAGGCACATATTCTATTCCCTTTCCTGAGAAAATCAAGTGCTGCAGCTACCAAAAAGAAATGTTCTTCTAGCACAAGCTCAGTCTCTGCACCATTGGATCAGTGTAACTCCATGCAAATAAGATACAAACACTTGGAGAAAAATCTTCCCAATGATAGCAGTGACAGGACAAAGGGGATAGCTTCACACTGACAGAGGACAGGGTTAGATTAGATATTGTGGAGAAATTCTTCCCTGTGAGGAGGGTGAGGCACTGGCACAGGTTGCCCAGAGAAGCTGTGGCTGCCCTGTCCCTGGAAGTGTTCCAGGCCAGGTTGGAAGTGTCTCTGAGTAATCTGGACTAGTGGGAAGTGTCCCTGCCCACGGCAGGGGGGATGGATGAAGACGATCTTTAAGATCCCTTCCAACCCTAACCATTCTGTGACAATTCAATGAGGATGATTTTCCCACCAGTGATTTATCTAATCAGAGAGGAATGGGAAAGTTGTTACTGCTATCTTGACCTCTACAATTTTCCATAGTAAAAGCTATTAATAGATCAGTTTTATCTCAGGGGTGTGTGTGTAACAACAAACCAGTACCAGTAACAGGTAAAACTGATAACACTTAAAAGGACCTGTGGTAGAGGATGAGGAAGGAGTCATCATTTGGGGAGTTTTTTCTCTTTGTTCCTTCTCAGCAACTTTACCTGATTTCCTGTACACCTGGACTTTGCCCAGAGCAAACTACTTCATTGCTGTGAGGCTAAGCAGGTGTGTTGTGATGTGAAAACACACACAGTATTGTACTGTTGTAACACAAAATAAGGTTGGCTGGGAAGTTCTGTTGGTTTCATGGTAAAGTCAGCGGGAAGGGAGGAGGATGGTGGGAAACTGTGATCAAAGCCCCAAGGCCTAACACCTGGTAAAGGTGCTGGGATCCCTACAGCCCACATGGCAGCAGAGAATAGAGAATGGCCCAAGATGTCAGGTCTGGCCCCAACCAAGAGCCACCTGATAACCCCAGAGGCTGCTGTTCCTCCTTTCATCAGGAGCCCCCAGATGGTGTCAGCAGCAGGGCAGATTTTTCTCTCACTGCTCTGCCAACAGGGCATGCCATCAGCAGAGATCTACCCAAACGGCAGAGAGGATTAACCAACAAGTCACCCCTCTGGGAGACACCACCCCAGCAGATTCCAGCCACACAGGAGTCTTCCTACCTCAGCCCTGTGAACAACTCTGCTGTTTCTTCATCCCCAAACACGCTTTGGCTCTTAGCACTGTGCAGCAATGACCTCTCCCAGGTTTTCCCTCTTTTACCTAAAGGACATACAACTCCACACTTTACACTGAGGGAAATAGAGACAGGAGGCTTCTGCTGTGCTGATTAGATGAAGAACTCATCTCACTCAAGTATTTTGTCCTCACTGTATGTAAAACAGGTGACTACTGCCCTGATTTACAAACCCTCTTTGCCACTAAATAAATCATACTACTCACTGTAGTCCTACAACATGACTGTGGGAAATAGTCCTATAATAATCACAGTTTGTCTTTGAGAAAACTAAATTAATTAAGAAAGATGAGACTTCATGTCTCATGAAGTACACTCTCTGGTGATATATCTGTTGATTTCAAGATTTTAAAAATCCTTTTAATTCTGCAAAAAGCCCCAGACAAACTTGAAAGTTAGGGTCCATTTTCAGAACTCATATAGTTATCTTCTCTCTGGAGTCTAGTCTAATGGTCAAGTTGATGACACCATAGTCACCCAGCGTTCCATGCCCAGGTCCCACTTCCCCTCTCCTCAGCTGACCTCCAGAAGAACTAGCTGCCCTGCTGCCTTCACCTTGGGTCAGCTGGGGCCACCACTGCTTGCAAGAAATGCAGCTGGCATCAGTTTTGCAGCTACATAAACCAAGTACAATTCTTTCTTTCTTCATCCAGTGGTAGTAAAAGCCGGCATGCTCCAAAACCAAATAAAAACAAGCAAGTTAATCTCAATTGTGACATGCAGGACACTGCAGTCAAAATCACTTTCTCCGGAGATAGAAAAAAAGCAAGCTTTGATGTCTTTGCTACACATTTCCAACAAAACATTCAAGCACCATTTGCAAGCACAGGCTCTGCCATGACATCAGGAGAGTCCAGGCTGTTGTAGTTCCACAAGCCATTGCACTGACAGTGCTGTACAGCTCATTTTTAATGGGGTATTTTATTATCAGGAAAACAAGCCTTAAGCCAAAGGATTCCTAATGCAGCCCCACCAAAGTACAGTTCAAAGAATTAGCAATGTAGACATGTACTTTGTACTAAAACACTTAGTAGACAAGTTGATATAGAGGAACACACAGAAATAAAAGCTAAGCAATACAGTATCACAGGGAGGTTCTCAGATCTCCCCTCATGACGCATACAGAGCTATAAGGGCCAGAATGGGGCATTGCAATAATTTTGCCCAAGCTTCCATCAGGGAATTGGGGACTCACAGGACAGGCTGAGCTTAGCACTATTAAGAAAGAATTAGAACACGCTAGGAAAGAAAAAAGGAAAGCAACATCTAGCTTGCAATCTGCAAAACACATACATATGCTGCAGAAAACTGTAGGTTCATTTGTATCCTCTCACCTCGAAAAATAAACTGGTGCCTTCAAAACAAACACTAAGGGTTGCTCTGCATCACTGTCCAAATTAATTTGCTAGCTGTACAGGTAAAAGACAGGACTAACTTCAGACAATAACCCCTTGGCCTGCACTGCACCAAGTGCAGAATGTAACAGCAGGGTCTTGCTTACTAAGCATGGAAGTCAAGACTCAAATTGCATAATACATTCTTTTTCCATTTGTATCTCTTGATTAAAACAACAATCATCCACAAACAGCCCTGATTCCTCAGAGCCTGGCTGTGCTGTCCTGAACCAAACTTCAGAGAAATTAATTGTCATGTTTCAGCACTCTTTCACTCACCTGGGTGCACCATCACAAGGGTGTTGTTTTCGCCTTGGGAATTGTAGATCACGGCTGCTGCTGCACCCTCCTGGTTGCCACCTGAATCTTTTCAGCAAAACTGCAATCACCTCTTTCAATCAGTGCTATCCACGGTGCTTTCGAGACAGTGAACTCTGTATTTTTGTCACAGGCATAAGGGGGATTATCAGATACTGGAATGCCCACCAGCCCCTGAGCACTCAGGAGAGGAGAGTGAAAGCCATACTGGCCACATTCACAGCGCTCAAACACAGTCCTGTTGCTGGTGCTGTTGAAATAGAATAAAGTGACAGAGGCCGTCGCAGAAATTGCCTCTGTAGTGTGGAATGAAATTAAAAAATCCACCAGGAGAAAGAAGAACCAGAACAACTCGACTCGCTCCATTGCTTCTTCCCAGCAGCAGGAAATGGAGATGTCCAGGGGTATTTTCCGCTGCTGCTGACCACAGCGAGAGCACAGGCTGCTGCCGAGTGCCAGCGGGAACCTGACACCAGCCAGGTGAGCTCCGCAGTGTCGGCAGCTCAGCGCACACCGTGCCAGGTGAGCTCCGCAGCCCTGGGGACACGCCCGCCCGTCGTGGGGCAGCGGCGCAGGCGGAATGTCCTGCGGCCCAAACTTCCTGCTCCTGCCACACAGCGCCCATCCTGCTCCCATCCTCCTCTCCCTGCCCGGCACAAATTCCTCCTTGCACGGTGCTTCCCCGAGAGTGCTGCGGCGCCCCGCTCCTGTTTTTCTTTGAAAGCAAGGCTGGAGACACAAGAAACATGCAAATGGAACATTTTAGAGTCCAGTGCTTTGGTCGGGTATGAGTTCTAGTGACAGGGAATGGGCTCCCATAGTATTTCACCCTCAGCACTTACAATACTCAGCAGCAACCAAGGTGATTGCTCTGACATTGTCCAGGAGTCAAGACTGTGAATTGGCTTAACATGGCAAAGTGGACCTGTTTTGACAGACTCATGACTGGTTTTCTACCTGTGTCAATGAACAGCAGTAGAAATGAACCAGACAGCAGTTTCTTTGCAGGGAGGGCCTTTGCTCCAGGGTGAAAGTGCGGGATTGGCAGGGAGGAGGCAGACAGGTGAGAGCTGAGCTGCTCTATTGCACTGGCATGTGGACTGTGGCAAGAACAGTGTTTTATTTATTGTGTTTTAATCGTATCCGCAGACTCCGATTTTTCACCTGGAGCCGGACAAGAAAACAGCAAGAGCTCTGGGGACGAGGGCACGGCTCTGGGCTCAGCCGAGCGAGCGGTGCTGGAGCAGCGCTGCCCCGCAAGGGCTGCACTTCTCCCGCCTGATGTCCCTCTGCCCTCGCACGGGGCTGGCTCTGCCTGGTGCTGGCAGGCTCCTCATTCAGCACTTTCCTGTGCTCCAGGGGAAAGTCCGGACAGAGCTTTGCTCGTGAGGCAGAGACCGCAGCGCGGGGCGGGATGGGCCCGGGGGATGCGAGCACGAGAGGCAAGTTGCACGATTGCTGGAAATAAAAGTTATAACACAGTGAAGAAGAAGAAGCTAAAACTGAAGGGGGCTTTGGCGTGGGTGAGGAAGAGGTGCTCCGTGACTCCGGTTCAGCCCCGGAGCGGAGCGGCCCGTGCTGCCCCGGGGCGCGCGGGGAACGGCCAGACCGGGAACGGCCAGACCGGGAACGGCCAGACCGGGAACGGCCAGACCGGGAACGGACCAACCGTCCCTGCGCTTCAGCGGCAGCAGCGGTAGCGGCAGCGGCAGCAGCAGCGGCAGCGGCAGCAGCAGAAGAGCATTGACTCCGCGTTACTTACTCTTGTTCCTCCTCTCCCTCTCCCAGTGTCCCGCACCCTCTCCCGGTGTCCCGCGCCCTCTCCTGGTCTCCCTTGCTTGGTCTAGCCCTCCCTTTCCCGGTGTCCCTGTCCCTCTCCCGGGCCGGGCCATGCGCCCGGCCCACCCCCGGCCCCGGCCGGGGCTGCCCCCTCCCCGCCCCCCGGGCAGCCCGCCGCGGTCTCGCCTCCGCCCGGCTCTCTCCATCGTGGCTGTGGCGCTGCTGGGCGGACATCAGTGGCTGGGTATTGGGCAGCATCGCCAGTCGCTGGGTCTGTCTGTCCCGACTCCGGCCCCGGCTCTGGCCCCGGCTCCTGCCCCGGCTCCTCCCGGGGCCCGCGGAAGACACACGCGGCTCGGCCGCTCCCGCCGCCTCCGCTGCGCCTTCCCCGGCCCGAGCCCTGCCGCTCAGCAGCGCGGCCGCCGGCCCCGAGCCGCCCGTGCCCCGTACAGAGGGGGATGCCCGGCCGGGCGGCTGAGAGGCGGTCGGGGGCTGTGTCTGATAGCCGCGTGTCTCCCGCAGGGAAGGTGCTGAAGGCCCTGAAGAATCGCTACCGCCTGGGTTCGTTACTGGGGCGCGGCGCCTCCGGCAGCGTCTTCTCGGGGACGCGGCTCGCCGACGGCGCCCCGGTGAGTGGCGGGGCTGGCGGGGGGCGGAGGCGGAGGAGGAGGAGGAGGAGGAGGAGGAGGAGGAGGAGGAGGAGGAGGGTGGGGTTCGGCAGGGCGGGCGTCGAGCTCAGCCCGCTGCTCCCTTTGGCTTGCAGGTCGCCATCAAATGTGTATCGCGGGATCGCATCCGGCACTGGGGCGAGTTGGTGAGTGAGCCACTGGGGCCAGCGGCAGAGCCCGGGCCGTGCCGGGCGGGGATAAGCCGGGGCCCGGCAGGGTGAGAGCCGCCAGGACGCCTCGAGGGAGAGAGAGTGGGCGTGGGGTGAGCGGGGGGTGCAGAGCATCCCGGGCTGGGTGAGGGGCTCCAGAGTCCCGGCATGGCATCAGCCCCACTGACGGCATCGTGATGCTCCCACAGCCCGAGGGCACCATCGCACCTCTCGAGATCGTGCTGCTTGAGCAGTCATCCACAGGGTTCCATGGCGTCATACAGCTGCTGGAGTGGGTTGAGCTCCCCGACAGCATCTTGATGGTGATGGAGCGCCCAGAGCGGTCTCAGGACCTGTTTGGTTTCATTCGGGAGCGGGGCTTCCTGCCGGAGGAGGAGGCTCGGGGGCTGTTCCGCCAGGTGCTGCAGGCCGTCCAGCACTGCACCAGCTGCGGAGTGCTGCACCGGGACATAAAGCCAGAGAACATCCTTGTCGACCTGGCCACCGGACAGACCAAATTGCTCGACTTTGGCTGTAGCACGTACCTCCACAAGACACCATACACTCACTTTGTCGGTGAGCCCACCCAGGGGTCTGCTCCTGCTCCTGGCATCTCAGGGCCCAACCTGAGTGTGGCACTGGGGATTCTCCCTTTTTGCTGCCCGTCATGGGACTGAGTCTTCAGTCAAGTTGCTCTTGAGCAGGAGTGGTTGGGGGGCAGCTTCCAGCGCTGCTGACAGCCTTCACCACTCACTCTGCCCAGGACTGGGGCAGCCAGCCCAACAAAAACTTTCATGGGGATAGCGGTGGGGGCCAGAACCTGTGCACCAGCCAGTTTGGTGTGCACGCAAGAAAGGGTTTGGACTGCTCTGCTCACTTTGTTTGCCTTGGGTTGTTAATGTTCTTTGGGGCAATGCAGGCAGGGAGGATGAAGGCATGGCTTTTCCCCACCACTGGGTGGGTTTTTCCTTTGTGGGTCATGGTCGGGCCTTCCCAGGGCCTCCACTGCCCTCTTCCAACACCAGTGGCTTATTTTACAACCCAAAGTTTGTACACAAGTCACAGGTGCTGGTGAGAGGTCACCCTGTGTGCCACTGGTGCAGCCCCTCCATGCCCAGGGATGCTGGGGCGAGGCTCTGGGAGCAGCAGCATCAACCTGATGAACTCCATCTGTATTCCATAGGAACCCTGTCCTACAGCCCCCCAGAATGGAACCACTTCCGCTGGTACTTTGGCAAGCCAGCTACCATCTGGTGCTTGGGCATCTTACTGCACCAGATGGTCTGCGGGGAGCACCCTTTCAAGAAGGGCAAAAACATCAGCTGGGGCGAGCTCTCACTGCCACAACGACTCTCTGAAGGTAAATCCTCATCTCTGCAGCATAGGGGAATACCAGTGCTGGGAGAGAGCAGCAGGCTCATGAGCATCCCGCTCTGGCAGTTGCTGAGGAGATGGCACATGTCCTGCTCTCCTGCTCTCCCCCAAAACAAAGGATTGATTGGCACATTTAGGCACAGCTCTGAGCATATCCAGCATAGCCTGGGCATGCTCAGGAACAGTGGGGCAAAGTGGACAGGAGCCTTCTCCAACTGACTGGTGCTTTCTGGTTTCTCTCCCCAGAGTGCAAAGATCTTATAAGGCTATGTTTATCCATGCACCCCTTGGCGAGGCCGTCATTAGAAGACCTGTTATATCATCCTTGGATGTACAATTTTCATCTGCCATAGAAGAAGAGAGAGAGAGACACATGCCCCCTTTGATCCAGGAGCCTGGTAAGTAACAGCTCCACACAAATCCCTCGGCAATAAAAATCAAAGAAACCCAGCCTTTATGGTCATGGCTGTGTCACTGAGCAGGGGCCATCAGATGGGAACACGCAGCTCTCATGCTGGGGAGCTGAGCTGCTCTTCCCAGCGCTGGTGGCCACCATCCCAACTGGTTTTGCTTGTCCTGCTTCACTGACAGCTGGGGCCCTGGGCAGAACACTGACGGCCTGGTCTCACCCACAGGGAAGAAGAAGCCCCTGAGAAGCTGCTGCTAGAGACATCAAGGATGACATCAAGGATGAGAACCTCTTCGTTAACCTGGCCATCGGCAAGCTGAAGATGATGGACTTCGATTTGGTCACCTTTGAAGCTGTTCCACAGCGAATTTGCAGGCGAGTCCACACCCAGGGGGATGCTCCCACATCTGGGCATTGCACAGCCTGGCTGGACACCAAAGGCTCCCCGCTTTGCTGGGGCAGATGCAGCTAATTCCTCAGTTGGCTGCCAAGCAGCTTTTTGGCAGTGCTGGGGGGATAGACTAGGCTGGATCCCAAATGGGAGTTGGCTCCTGATCCTACCAACAGCCCCCAGCACCCACCATGCCCTGCATAATACATAATTATGGCTGGGGCAGCCAGCCTGACATGAACAAACTCTCATGGGGGGAGCAGAGGTGGGGACTCCAGAACCTGTGCACTTTGGACTGCTTTGGTTTGCAGGCAAGGAAGGGCTCATGCTACTCCACTCCCCTTGCTTGCTTTGGGTTACCATTATTTTTGGGGGGCAGTGCAGGGCAGAAGGGAAAAAGCATGGGTTTCCCTCACCCGTGGGTGGGTTTTTCTCTACCATGTACGGCTTGGGCCTTCCTCAAGCCCCTCACAGAGATAAGATTTTACTTTTTGTCTTGTTTCCCCTTTGCAGTGTGTGTAATCTATTATCATTTATTTGTTTGTTTTTTTAAAGGAAGTGTTCTACATGGTATCCAGTCAAGATTAGGAAGTGCAGCTGCAGCGTGGATTGGACGTGCCCTGGGAGAAGACTGAGGACATCGTTTGAGACCAGCTTTTCTTTTGGAGGTGGATGGCGTAGAGGTGAGTCCCCATCTTGGCACGGCTGGGAATAGGGTGTTTGGGAGATGGCAGTGAGCAGGGCAGCATCCCGCTCTGGGTAGCTCCTGAGAAGGTGGATCTGCCATGGCTGGCTGCAGGCACTGGCACACATCCTGCCCTCCTGCTCTCCTCCCCAAGGCAGCAATGACGGGCTCAGCTCTGAGCACAGCCAGCATGGCCTGGCCACTGCAGCCCTTGGGACAAGGGGGACAGGAGCCTTCAGCTGACGGGCACTTTCTGGTTTCTCTCCCTCCAGCCGAGCTCCAGCGTGGATGCTGAAGCTGCTCTGGACTCCGCCAGGGCTCTGCTGTGGCTCAGCACCAGACCGGAAGAAGCAGAAGAAATGGTGTGAGCTGCAGCAGAGACCTGCTCGCTCATTTTGGCAATGCAGCTGAAGTTTGCAGAGCATCTACCTCCAAGGGGAAACACTACACTCCCCAAAATATAAACTTGTTCATTAACTTCTGAAATTTAATCAATCTGCCATGACCCCAAATGCCATTTTTCAACTTGCTCAAGCTGTACCTCAGCTGTTCTCTTAACAGTTCTACCCCCCCCCCCCCCGTCTTTTACTTCACAACCACTCCCTCTTTTCCCGCAGTGAGTTTCCAGCTCATCAGGGTCTCCATTATCCTATAGCCTTCCTTGATGCCCCTCATCGCCAGGAAGACCTAGCCCCAGTTCTGGGGACTCCTGCTGTCCTTGGTTGAAGAACAGCAATGTTTCAGGGGTTGGGTGAGATTTTAGTGTAATTCAGACCTGCTCTCCAGCACTCAGCTGTCCTCACTGCTGTGTTCCCACTCTCATTTCCTTGTCCTTCCACCAGGATGAGTTCTGTGAATGCCGTTGACCCTCCCCACTCTTCCCAGCCCACCCACCAACCTCAGTTAGGCTTAAGCTGAAGCCTATTTTGTCTCCTCCAGCACACCAGTCCAGTCCCCTGTGCCCCCAGGGAGCTCCAGCCCGCAGAGCACAGCAGTGCAGGCTGGGCTGCACCAGCTGCCCTCCACCCATGGCTTGGCTGTTTGTGGGAACTAAATGCTCCCTGTTTGCAGCTGTTGCTGCAGGATGGCCTCAGGGCAGAGCCCAGCCGGCCTCCCACTGCATCCCCTGCAGCTTGGGACAGACCATGGTCCCAGAGCTGAGGTTCATGGGGAGCCCCACAAGCTGTGGCTTCTGCTCAGTGTTTGGAAGTGCTGTGTTCTCATCTCCTGCAACTTCTGGGGGAAACAAGCTGTGCTGCCAGGCCAGCACTGCCCCTCTGGGCAGTGATAAGGCTGAAGGGCTTTCCTATTCCTGAGGAGCTGGCATGAAGCCTTAGCAGGGCCTGGCAGGTGTGTTGGCAGATCTCACCTGCTGTCTACTGCCCACCAACTGCCCCCATCCCCTGTGCTCTGTTCTACAGGGACAGAAGGCTCTGTCTAGATGAAGGTTTCTAGAATGTCTTAGTATTCATGCATATGGGACAAACACAGAGTGAAAGTGCCAGTCACGTTGCTTCCACACTCCTTGCTTTATATAGAAAAACCATATATGCACACACCCATCTATAGGTATATTAAAACCATAGGGATGGATAGAGATTTCCCACAAACCTCTCACTTTGGTGTAACTCACCTTATAAGTCAGTGGCCAGGTGATTTTTTTCCCAGCTCTGTGTGAGGTGTCCAAGAGCTGAAAGGACCAGCATGTAGAAGCAATTTCAAGATTTCTAGGCAGGAAGTGGAGCTGAAAACCATCCGTGTAACATGCTGTATTCATCAGGAGAGGGTGCTGGTTCTTTAGGAATATGGCCCAATGGAGACACAAGACCTGGAGAACTCCCAGCTCTGAAGATTTGTGCAAAAGGGCAAGCAGCAGAAGCACTTTCTGTCTGCTTTTGCGGGCAGAAGGTCTAAGGAGCTGCTGTGGCAGAGGGTGACCTGGGCTGGTGGCAGGTTAAGTCCCATTTCATGACTCCACAGAGGGGCTCAGGACATAGCTACCAGCACCCACAGCCACAATGATGAAGTTTTTCTGATGCTGCACATCATATAGGAAAAGCTGCTGTCACACAATCCACTGGTATTTATAACTTTTATTTGCAATACTTTAGGTCCAAGTTTCAAACTGCAATATTTTTACACTCAAGACACAGTCATGCACAATCCATATTTCAATTTCCTATTGCTTCAACCACAATTTAAAATAACTTAATATTGGAAACAAAACCCAAAATCTTTAAAAAAAGGATGCTGAGGTCAGTAAGATGGATCCATGCCATCAGCACATTTACAAAGTAAATAACTTAGTTCTCTTTTTAAAAAGATCAGTTACCTTTTAATCCAAAGTTACAGAAGATTTTTCACTACACATTTGTTTTTTGTTTTTGTCTTTCATATTTTTTCTGTTTTTTCTTTTCTTTTTTCTTTTTCTTTTTTTTAAATAGATAACACGTCCTAAAAAAGGAATGTACAGCAAAATGAGACACATTTCTGATAAACAATGAAAATGTAGGCTCCTCCTCTGTTTACTTTTGTCTGGATACCCTGAAGAAAAAAAATCTAGAAGACACCAGCGTAGGTGTAAACTGGTTGCTTTGGACTAAACTGGAGTTTAGCACTGGTGACATCCTGATCCAGTCAAGAGATGCAGAATTCTTTTGCAGATATTCTCGTACCATGTGTTTGCAGGTGCAGCACCTGCAGTGCTGACATGCCAGTGCCATCAGGATCACTCCACTATTCCCCCACTAAGGTTGGGTTCTGCCCAAGAAGGAGGTGCTACAGTCCTTTGCTCCTCATTCCCATGTGGAGCAGCTCCCTTGCCACTGGCTGAGCTGCTCAGGCTCAGAAGGGCTGAGGCCTTTGCCCCTTGCTGTGCTACTGAGGGATTTAGCAGCATTGCTTAACGTGGGGATACACAGCGGGACCAAAAGCAGCTGCCTTTGTACACCTTAAGCTCAAAGGTCAAAAATCTCAAGAGGCAAGGATGGAAGAGATTTGCAGGCTCCGTTTGCTGTGCTGACACACCTCTGACCAGCACAGCTTTGCATGAGGAAGAGCAAGAACAAGGGGCAGCTCCCTCTCACCCAGGCAGCCAAGGGACACCTCTGGCCCCGGGGTTTGGGGCACTGTCAGCACCTGCTGCTTCAGCCACTGCTTCTGCTGGCATTGAGAGCAACCACCAAATTCTCACTGACTCCAGAGGGAGCAGCAGCAGTGCTTCCATCTGATCCCGAAGTCTGGGGCAAGGCAGGACACACAGTGTGCAGCAGCAACTGGACCTTTCAAAACAACCCCCTGCCACTATTCCCTCCCATTTGCTGTGGTGTCACAGCAGCCTGAGGCACCTGGGAGCCCTCCATGCACTGACTTCAGATGGCAGGCCCTGGGCTCCTGGAGGTCTTGCAATGAACAGAGGTGGGGATTCCCTCCCCACATCGAGCTTCCAGATGGAAAAGGCTGCTGTGACCAGGCAGCTCAAAGAACAGAGAAGTGAGGGTCTCGACCACTTTACCTCTGCCAGTTACACAGTCTTGGGTAGCAGCCACTGAGCACAGGGGGAGCAAAGGGCACAGAAAGAGAGACGAAACTAGTCAAGTGCAGAGACTGGAAAGAGCGAGACTTGGGAGAACACACTGCTTCATTTTACTCTTTAGGAAAGCTCTTTCCTGTTTCAAACCCCTTGAAGGGCAGAGAGGAGGTGACACATAAACAATACTCGTGTTTTCACACACTCGCCCTCTCAGTGCTCTACAAGAAATTGGATGAACTGTGTTCTTGTCTCTGAGTCATCTCATTTAGCATGAGCAGCTCAGCATTAGGAGCTAAAGGACATAAAGCCTTACACCACAAGAGCTGACCAAGAGGAAACTTTTTGATCAAACTAATGTTGCTAACAAGGACCTAGCTGAAGCCAGCAGATAGAATCACAGAACTGTAGAATCCTTTATACTGGAAAAGACCTCTGGATACCAGGGTTGGAACCTGTTCCAGTGGCTGGTGTCCATAAACCTGTAACAACAGGCAACTGTGATTCAAAGGTGTGTGCACAGGTGCCTGACATCTCTTCTGACCTGCATCCACAGCAGCCAACCCAGGCCAAGGCACCCAACCATGCTCCTTTTGGCTTTGTACCTAAGTTGGGCAGGGCAGATGTTGCTTGCAAACCTCCAGCAGCTGCAAACCTGGTGCCACCAAACAGAGCAGAAGCTACCTGACACACAAGTGCTGAAGCTGATGTGTGGTCTGCTGGAAAACAGGGCAAAGCCACTGTGTTCACAGGTTATTAAATCAATTGTCAGTTTTCAATATTACCAACTTTAACTAATGACATTGCCCCCAGCTTCCTCAGTCAGGGTCAGCTTCGCGTAGAACTCAAGTGCTTGCCTCGGGGAATTGCTAAGCAGCAAGAATAAAGTCTGCAGGCTCGTGCCCACATGGCAGCCCAAAGGGCACCCATGAAGAGCATATGGGCATCCATCCTCCTCTTTACTTTAAGACCAATTTTTCTTCTGCTATGACTCTTGTCACCAAAGGTACATGCAACCGATGGAAGGCTCAGACCAGTGATGGTTTGTAGGCACAATGCACACCTAGGATGATGGCAATCAGCTCTAAACTGCATCCAAGTGAGATGGATAAGTGAGATTCTGCAAGTTTCAGCCAGGAAAATAAAATTACCCTGTCAGCTCAAGGACAGACACAAGCAAAGAGAAGTTTTAAAGATCCCTGAAGTGCAAATCACACTCAAAAAAAGCCTGGATGGTTTCTCTTGAAAGACAAAGGTTATCCTTCATCTGCTTCCTGAAAATGTGGGACAAAATGAAAGATATTTACCTGGTATGGGGAGAGGAGAGGGGAAAAAAAAGAAGATAAACACTTGTATTTATATGTCTCCATCAAACCATCATTAAGTTGCTGCACATCTGGGCATGAATGAACAGCCCACCAGCAAGGTGTATGGACCACTGACTTGGTAGCACTTAGCAAGGCAAAGCTGGCACTAGTGTGCATGCTCTGGATGTCCAGCAAAGAAACACTGGCTCCTGCCTTTAATGGTAGATGTCACAGGGCTCTCTCTGGCTCTTTGCTCACTGGATTTGCTCAGGACTGGACAAAGAAATACAAATATTTACATGCTCAGTGTGAGGAATATTCAATAGCCACACCAAGGACTATATACTGGAAATAATTGCCATATGGACAATAGAGTACAGTGACATTTCCTACAACTAGAGGACAGGAGACAGGTACTTCTCTTCTCATGGTGACTGGAATGTGCTTCATTTTGGTGGCAGGACATAGGGAAAGGCTGACTGAAAGACCTGCCAAAGCGCAGCCATCAGCATCAAAGAAACTCAGCACAAACCCTTGAGTTCTTCTGTGTGTAGTGGAGCGGCCAACCAGTAGCCAAAGATGAAGAATAAACACACATATATTTACAAAAGCACTGGACACAAGAAGTGAGAATGTAACCCCAGCCCAAGTTTGGGATCCAACCCTGAGAGCACTGTAAGATCCACCCCCGTGCAGGTTCTCAGGAGTGCATGCAGGAGCTGTATGGAAGTTTACATAGGTATGGTTATCTTTTTTAAAAATTTTTTCTTAAATAAATAAACTTTTCTGTGCTTCTCAAACTTCCCTGACTTTACTGCTACCATGCTTCTGTCCCAAAACACATTTAAACCACAGTGAGCTATTGGCTCATTTTCACACATCTTCATTGCAGGGATGGGAATCATAGGCAAGCTCTTGGATAGGGTTTCACTGTTTAATTTAAAAATGAAGACAATTAACCAAAATTTTAAAACCTTGGAATGAAAATGTCTGAAACTTTTTTTAGTTTCCATTTTGCAACAGAAACAGCCTATTTCTAATACTTCAAAAATATATATAACTAATTGCTTGATCTGAGGATAGCAGTCAGAAGACCCGAGGTGGCTCCAGAGATTTTACAGTATTTGTCTATTTCCTTTCTGCAAGGTTAATGCTATTGTCAATCCTAATATACTCCATGAGCCTGTAAATAATGTACAAGACTTGACCCCCTCAGGACTGGATCTTTGTGGTTTTGTGTTGTAGGGTTTTTTAAAAGTATTTATGTCTATATCCAGGTTGGGAGGATACAAACACCGCTGCACTCTTTCAGTATCTAGTGAGTGAGAATTAGCACCAGAGACTGTCCCAAGCACGGAGCCACAGGGATACACAGGGAGGTAAGTTTCCCTGCATGTCACACAGCCTCAGCTGAGCAAGTACAGCCCATGCTGGAAACAGCCACTGGCAGATGTTATTTCTGCTGAATCTGGTCTGTCTCCCAGGAACTAGTTTTAGAAGAAAAATCTCTAGATTTACTGATGCAAAGAAAAAGAAATATAATATTTAATAAAATAAAAAGTAAGGCCTCTTAGGACAGCGGTTGTCTTTAAAAAGTCAGTGCCAACAATATTCTGTATGCTGAGGCATACAATGATTAGAAAAAAACCCCTACCATTTGATTTCCCTATTTTTCGTACCTGCTATCTTCTGAATGTTGTGGTGGTGTTTATTTTCTTTTTTTTAAGTAGCGATACTGAAATACTTACAGGTAAAGGAAATAAACAGGAAATTCCCCCCTTCCCCAATCAAATAGCATAGTTTGTCAACAGAAGTATTTAGACTGTACGTCCAGCAAACTTGTGCCATTACAAAGTGCTTTCCTTTTAAAGGACGGCTGTCTGTTCTTTTGTGGACAGGAAAAAATAAAAGATAAACTAGAAACAGAAACTGTCACTCATTTCTTCACTTCTTACAGGAATACAAACATGTTTCATCCTGATGAATGCTTTACACATTGAGGGCAGCCCACCTCCAGCCCGAATTACTCTTTTGCAAGAAAGCTTCTCCTACAGACACAGATCTTGAGCTGACAGACAAAAATGGGACCTCACAAGAGAAACAAAGTCTTTTAAACAGAACAGAATCGTTCAGGTTGGAAAACACCTCTGAGCTCGAGTCCGACCATCAACCCAGCACCGCCAAGTCAACCATTAAACCTGTCCCTAAGTGACACATTTACACATCTTTTAAATCCCTCCAGAGATGGTGACTCAACCACTGCCCTGTGCAGCCTGTTCCAATCCTTGACCACCCTTTTGGTGAAGACGTTTTTTCTATATTAAATCTAAACCTTCCCTGGTGCAATTTGCGGCCATTTCCCCTCATCCCATCACTTGTTATTTGGGAGAAGAGACTGATTCCCCCATTGCTCCAACCTCCTTTCAGGTAGTTGTACACTGCTGGCTCATTTTCAGCTGCTCTCGACCACCACTCCTAAGTCCTTTCCCACCAGGCACTCTCCAGGCACTCTGACCCAAGCCTGGAGCACTGCAGTGGTTGCTGTGACCCAAGCACAGGATCTGACAATCTGTCTTGTTGGACTTCATCCAGTTGGCCTCAGGCCATCGATACAGCCTGTCCTGATCCCTCTGCAGAGCCTTCCTGTCCTCCAGCAGATCAACACTCCCACCCAGTTTGGCATTACCTGACTGAGGGTGCCCTCGATCCCCTCATCCAGATCACTGACATTGGACACAACCGGCCCCAGGACCCATGCCTGGTGCTCATCACAGCCCCAGCTGGATGTAACTCCATTCCCCACCACTCTCTGGGTCTGGCCATGTGGTTTTTTACCCAGAGAACAGTGTAGCCATCTAAGCAGCCAGTTTCTCCAGGAGAAAGCTATGGGAAACACTATCAAAGGCTTTACTAAATTCCAGGTAGACACATCCATGGCCTTTCCCCTCATGCCCCAGGCAGGTCATGCTGTCATAAAAGGAGATCAGGCTGGTCAGGCAGCACCTGCCTTTCACAAACCCATGCTAGCTGGGCCTGATTCTGTGGTTGTTCTGTATGTGCTGTGTGATGGCACTCCACATGATCTGCTCCGTGACTTTTCCCAGCACTGAGGTCAGGCTGACAGACCTGTAGTGCCCCAGATCCTCCTTCCAGTTCTTCATGTAGATCAATGGCACATTCACCATCCTCCAACCACCTAAGGGGGATCTCCCCTTTAGCCAGGACTCCTGGTAAATAATGGAAAGGGGCTCAGTGAGCTTGGATACTCCTGCCCCTATTTGCCTCCGGCTGCAGCTCTGGCCCAAAGCCGAGGCACATCCTGGGCTGTACTCATGCTGCTGCCGCCAGGACTGGCCTAAGAGCAGGGCACAACCTGCAGGTGACACCTGGCAGGCAGCATGATCCTACCAGAGCTCTTTCTGGGCAGCTGCATTGGTTGTGGTGGGTGCAGAGCTTAGAGAAGCCATTGCTTTCTGTTGGGTGGACACCACTGCTCCCTGGTCAAGCTGGCAGGGCTTCAGCACCTTCCTGCATGCCCTTCTGCACCATCTGCTGTGCTATGGCCTGTTTGCCTATCCTGGCCACTCCCACTTCCCAGGGGCTTCTTTTATGCAGAGAAAGCTTGGCAGCCATTGCTCCAGGTTCTGTCAGCCATTGCTGCTCCAGCCATGGGCTCCTGGTGGCTCCCTCGGCTCCTTCTGATGTTCCCCCAGTTCAGGAAACCAGAGCTGCTCACCTCGGCATGTTATTTGGCCATCTAAGAAACTGGACCTGTTGTGCTCCCCAGGAAATGAAGAAAAGTTAATTCCTACTTAGTTGTGGTAACTCAAGGAGCGTTGCCTCCGCCTGCTGCCTCTGCCAAGGACACTGGGATGGCCAGCGTGAGCGAGGGTAGCAGCAGTAAGGACACTTGCCACACAAAGGCTGCAACTAAACAGGACGCCAAAGCAGACAAGCTCCTGGCCTGATTCAAGAACAGCCCAAGCATTCTTCGTTCCTGCTGGCAAGACATGAAGGTGGTGAGTGCTTTAAAGGCTACTTAACCCTTTGCATGACCAGGCCAACATGAAGATCTATAGCAGAAAGCTGTTCTACTGTGGGGTTCTTTTTGCTCACTGAGTGCGTGTTGTTTCAGTTGCTGTTTTGAAGGTCTTGCATGAGTTGTACTCCAAAAATACAGCAACAAATAAGCCGTGCAAATGCTTTTACTGAGTGAAGCCACACTGTGTCTTTCAGAAACAAATAAAACACAAATTGCATACTGAAACTATTCTGCTCCCTTCCAAATCCGCTGACTAGTCAAGCACAGTCCTCAGGCACATCCCCGATTCCCTCTCTTGCAGTAAGTCAGAGCTTCATTGTGCAGTGCTTGCCACATGTAGGACAGCAGGAAGCAGGCTGGCCTGGTGCCTCCAAGTAATTCTGCAATCCACTCTGCATTTCACACCTTTGCTCTTGCTCAGTGCACAACTCCAGGTTTTAAGGCGCTTTCTTCCAGAGCTGGCTGCAGCAGTCCTGCAGATCTGAACTGTGCAGGTGTCCCTTGCATCAGCCTCGGTTCCCAGGGCAGAATTCCTGTGCCTAGAGGATGCTCACCTGTGCAGGAGCCTGCAGAGCAGCCCGGCTCCCTCCCCCTCTGCCGAGAATCCTGCAGACACTACAAACCTTTCCCAGGAGCTACAAGACAGCTGGGAGAAGAACAGGCACCGTCAGAAGCAACACCACCACTCCGCTCTGTTTGCCCTTCTCCACTCCTGCAGAGAATCAGGATGGCCAATGCCACCAGGCTGTGCATTTCACAGCATGGCCATGCTTCCTCTCGGGAGCAGCCTACACCCAGTTTGGCTCTGAGGCAGGGTGATTAGTCCTGTCCCAGGAAGAGGCACCCAGGGCCGGGCTGCAGCCACTTGTTGCTAGCAGCACCTCCCTCCAGCCTGGCTCTGCCAATGCTCAGGCTGCTCTGGGCTCTGCCAGGGCTCTGCTGGGGCTCAGCACTAGGCACGGCTGGGTGTGCTCTCCCCCTGCACTGCTCTGACAGCTCAGCATCAGACGAGCCCATTCTGAGCACACCGACTGAGCTTTCTGCTTTTTCAGCTAAGACTCTCACCCAGGCAAAGAGATTGCAGTTAGGGGTATAAATCCAATTGGCAAAAACCGAAACACTACACAGTCCCAGCTGAATGCCTGTATTTCCACAGGATGTTTTGTCTGTCCCACTCTTGATTCCTTTTTGGTTGGAAATGCAATTGCACTTTCTTCCTCATCTAGAAGTACCACGACTGGGCAAAAACTGGCGAGTGGGCTGTATTCAAAAGGCAGTGCAGTCTGGAGTTGATGAATGAAGAATTGCCCTTCTCCAATTCCAAACCATACCAAAAACCCCATAAACACGACTTTACATCGTTAAGAAAGAACTGACAATTTAAAAGTGAATGTACAGCTTATTCACAGGGTGAGAAGGAAGGGAATCTTCCAACTGAATTTGCTTTACCTTGGAAATGATTGAGGCAGCAAAGCATTTTCTGTCATTACCTCTCTGTCCTTAGCCCCGATTCATCTTAAAAATAAATTAAGGAGCCAGAAAGCAGGAAGAAGACAAATGATAATTTTTTACTCCTTGAGGAACTGGGGTGGTCCTACCACCATGACTGTGACCGTTGGTTTGTTCATCCATCCATCTGTCCTGCAGCACGAGAGTTGAGGTTTTACAGAGTTTGTGTTCTCAGTCCTGCTCTGAGCTGGCAGGGCAGAAAGCCGACCTGCAGTGCTAGCGGCTGCTGTTCTTAATTGCTTCCTTCGCTGCAATGATCAGGGGAGTCAGGCTCGAGAGCGGCTTGGCTAATTTTAAAAATGGATGCTGCCCAAAGGAAAAAAAAAGAAAGGAACCATTATTTTCCAAACTCAGTTCCTCACAGGCTCAAGCAGGATTCCACTTGTTACCAGAAATACTCAGAAATAGGACTGAGGGGACCATCTGCACTTCTACCTTCATGTCCAGGACATTGCTATCACAGGCAAACATGGCCCACACTCCTATCAATCCATTTATCCAGGTGTCTTCAGCTTGCTGGGATTTTTGCCCTCTCAGTGCTCTGGGAATGCTGCTTGCTGCCCCAGACCTTTGTTCCTTTCAGGAAATTCAAAAGACTCACTTAGATTCTTCCTTTCTAAAGACACAAACTGTGTTGTCAAAAAAGAAGAGTGTAAGTCATTCTTTAGGGAACTCCAATACCTTTAAGAAATGTTTAACTCAGTAGGATTTGGGTTCATGTGTTTTCTCAAGACCTGTACTGAGGTACAGCTTTTCAGCAGCAAGTCAAGAGCAGGGAAACAAGTGGCAGGGTGCTGATGGACTCAGCTCTGGCTTGCAGGGAGAGCAGTGTCTACCCTTCCATCCCCTGGCCCTCCTGTGCTGGCTGGCACCTTCCTTCCCAGCAGGGACAGTCAAGTGGCATGTTCTGCAGCTCTCTCTCTCTCTGCCACACAACCTGGCAGCAAAGCTGCAGTAGCTTGACTGTGCCAGAAAGGAAACAGGGCTGGAACAAGTCCTGTTCAGCTGCCCCTGTTTGGGTGGCAGAAATCTCCAAAATGGGGCTCAGTGACAAAAACCTTTAAGAGAGGAGCAGAAGGGACAAACTGGGGCCCCCTCTGATGCTCACAGTGAACTCCCCACAGCCTCCTCCTTTCCACAGCCAAATCTTTGACAGCTTGGCTGCGACTGCTTTTATTGGGCTCCTCCCTCATTAACACCATTTCAGGCCTCTATACCTGATATCATTCTACTTCAGTTCTTTTGCCAAGAGTTAAAACTGAATGTACTCCCAAAAGTACAACACGGCCACAGAAATTACTAGGAGATGGAACATCTCTCCTCTGAAGAAAGGCTGAGAGAGCTGGGCTTGTTCAGCCTGGAGAAGAGCAGACCCTGGGGAGACCTCACCTTGCAACTCTTCAATACTTCAAGGGGGCTTGTAAGAAAGTTGGGGACACATTTTTTAGCAGGGCCTGTTGCAACCGGACAAGAGGGAATGGTTTGCAACCCAAAGGGGATCAATTTAGATTTTATCTCATTAAGAAATTGTTTACAAGGAGAGTTGTGAAACACTGGTACAGGTTGCCCAGGGATGTTGTAGGTGGCCCACCCCTGGAAATACGGGGTCAGATCAGATGGGGCTCTGAGCAACATGACCTAGTTTAAGAGATCCCAGCTCAGTCAGACTACATGACCTTTAAAGGTCCCTTCCAACCCAAACCATTTTAGGATTCTACTTAGTTTTTGTGTGAAAGTATCAGGACTGGAGATTAATATTGGGGGGGGGGGGGGGGGGCACCTGATACCTTTATATGATGAGAAAACTGATCCCTTGGACATCTGTTTCACCTGCAGTCACTTCATATCTCACCTGCAGAAGCTCCTTGGCAGACCCTCGCCTGTCCACATCCATCTCCAGGCAGCAGTTGAGAAAGTCTCGGAACACAGCCGAGAGTCGCTCCGGGTTCTGCAGCTCCGGTGTCCCGTTTGTAGCTATCAGATACAGCGCCTGGAGACAAAGGAAACACAAGGTTGTTTCATTCATACACAGAAATGCTCACATAGACCCCATTTTTAAGCCCCAATCTCTAGTGGCAGCTTCTTCCCTGGCAGAGGGCTGGAGATGACTTTCCTATATCAACAAAAAAAGAAAAAAAAAAAATCCTGATGCAGTCACAGCCACTCCAACATCAAAATGATCTTGCCTTGACAGCTGATTTCATTGGCTGACCTAGTTAGTAGGAACTGCATCAGCACATTTTGCTTCTCCAAGTATTGACACAGCTTTACAGGCCATTTTAAAGAGTCAGTGTGGTCTAAATATACTGTTTCAAAGGATTATTACATAAAACGCATCTCTGCAGTGCTCATTGGTCCCTAAAGTACAGTTCAATAAAACAAAAGTCATCAAGTTTTGTCCTCTATTCTTGACAAAAAATGATTACTGGACGAAAAAAAAAAAGAAATCCATCAACCTATTCCTTGGATAAAAAATCAAACATTTGGAGCCTTATGTTCAACACAGACATGTCAAGTTGTATGCACAAATATATTATGATGGGGGGGGGGGGGGGGGGAAAAGCCACAATTGGGCAGACAGGAGTCACCTTCACCTACCTTTCAGCAATCCCTGAATTCCAAATCAGCTTCACTTATATGGTAGAACAAAAACTTTTAACAGTTTGATGATAAATAATTATGGCATTACTAGAACTAATGACCTTTCCTGGAAGGTTCAGGTGAGCAAGAAGCACTGGTCTGAGATTGAAGAGACTACTTCGCCTGCAGGTATAGCTGCAATGTTTTTCATAAAAATTCCCCAACTGGAGAAGCTTGCCACTTGACAATTTTTCTCAATCAGAGATACAGCTCAAAGAGAGTTCAAAAAGGACATGAGAAATCTCAAGCATCGCTGAAGGCCAAAATGGCAACTTTCTGCACTGGCACATGTCACTTCTCTTCTGAGGTTCTTGCAGTGATGCAATCAAAGCTACAGCAGATGCTGATGTGCAGCAGGAGCATTTTTAGAAGTCGGCCTTTGTAGAACTAGTTCAAGCTGATGTGAATAGCATTTTATCTCATGAATGACAAAATACGGCACAGATTAGAAAGACATTGGCATCTGATATTTCACCTTACCCTGAGAGGATTTTCATTAAGGTAAGGAGGTTCTCCTTCCACCATTTCTATTGCCATGATCCCAAGTGACCAGATGTCCACCTTGGGGCCGTATGCTTTTCTTGTTACAACTTCTGGTGCCATCCAGTAAGGAGTCCCCACCATTGTGCTCCGTTTACTCTGCTCAGGGGTAATCTGAGCACAGAAGCCAAAATCAGCTGAGGAGAAAAACAAATACTGTTGAAGCCAGCTTTAATTATGAAACCAAGCAAAAGAATTTCCCACTTTAGGTCTGACAATGTAATGTTGAATCTAGCTGGGAAAGCAACCATGCTCTTTCCTCAGGGCTGTAGCCAAGGTAATATGGAACTGGCCACTTAAAGAAGCCCTCAAGTTTCATGCAGTGGCTTTTATTTAGTCACTTGAAGCTTTAGATTGTAACTCCCTCCGTTCTGGAAGGGTCATACACAAAGCAAAGCCACTCTTGACACCCTGTTTCCCTCTAGACCTCTCTGTATATTGCATCAGTGCCCTCAGCAGGGGTCCAGGCACTCCCACAAGCATCACTTCTGGAGAACTGGCTGTCACTCACAAGCAATCCCACACCCCACATCCAGGAATGCTGCACTTGACCAAGAATACCTACTCAATTTGACAGATCCGTCCATCCCAAGAAGAATATTGTCGCTTTTGATGTCTCTGTGGATCACTTGGTTGGAATGAAGGAAATCCAGGGCTTGCAGGCACTGACAGAGAAAAAGGAAATATGAGGGTAAAAATTCGTGATGTGATTTCATCACATGAGAAAGAGAATGGCTCTAAAAGACTTATTTTCTAGGGGAATGGTGAGGAATGGTAGAACACAGTGCTGTCAAGAGGAAGAGCTTGCTGCTTCAACATTATTAGAGTCATGTCTTTCTAAGGGAAGGCATATATCAGCTTTTGAAAGGGAAATGTCAGCTGTTGCTCTAGACTGTCCCCTGCAAACACAGACAAAATAACTGCTGCTGCTGTGGATGTGCTCTTTCTTCTCCATATAATGACAATACCATAGAAACAGAAGCAGCCTCCTGTCCAAGCAAACAGAAGCACAAGTGGGATCCCTCACCTCCCGACAGACAGCAGCTATCTGTCCTTCATCCATACAGGTCTCAGTGACAACATCAGTTAAAGAGCCTCCAGCCAAGTATTCCATCACCACCCACAGTTCATCACCAACAAGGTAGCTGAAAGGAGAAAACAATGGTGTGCAGATGAATGTGCACTGCTAAATTACCGAATAATCATAACCCTACAACTGATTTTTGTCTCCAGGTCAGTTGCAAATGAAGACAGAATAAAATTGAAAGGACATTCCTTTGAGGCTACACAGTTCTTGGAATCTGCACACTCTAAATGAGAAAGGTACATCCATGAAAAAGGAGATGTTGTAGGTGACAAGCAAGTGAAGAATGCAGTTTAGTAACAGCAAAGATAAATCTGGAACCAGCACACATGCCACCAGCTGGCTCATCATCTTAACTCATTAATTCCACCACTAACCCCAGGAACAAGGCAACACAACTTCCAGAGTTATCCATGGGACCAGGGTGTGCACCAGTGAGGACAGAAGTTGGTCAAATGTTTGGGAAACCTTGCAAAACATATATTCAGAAACAGGAAAGGGAACTTAAAAACTGTCAAATTAGGTGTTTCTGGTAACAAGAACTTAGTCTTTCTGGCATCCCCAGCAATGGAAAACAGTGGGAACAGCCAAAAGGAAAGAATTTCTAGGATTGTGATTAGCACAGGTCTTTCTCCTGAGAACATTTTGCTATATTTCATAAACAAAGATAAAGTTTGGATGTTTTGCAAACAACTTCTCCGGATTGGGTCAGTTCGGGCTTGGCCAATTGGGCCTAGGGGGAGGTCTCGGGCTGACCAATCTGGGGCACCTCTGTAAACTCTATATATATGGAAATCAAAACAATAAAGCTCTCTTCTCTCTTTCCTTGTCTGAAAACTTGGGTCATTCCTCAGCTAGCGGCTCAACAGCGACATAGGATGGTTTGTCAGCACTTTGCACAAGACACAGAAAATCTGATCAACTTCAAATAAAACCAAACCCCAGAACAACAAAACAACATGGAGGTAGTTGGAACATGGAGCTGACAGACTGCTCTTTCAGTAAGATATGGCTGATCCAGGTTTTAGAAAACAGACTTCAAACTACGTATGCCAGAAAAGATTAATGCAGAGCCAATGCAATCTCCTCCCATCCACTGGAGATGAGTAGAAAAATAAAAAAGAACTTAACGTTCTGCAGTGATCAAAGGGCTTTTTTAACCTTTGGCCTGCAGTCTGTAAACGAACATTTGCATGATAATACCAGAACAACTTACCTGTCTAAATAGTTAACAATATTTGGATTCTTATTTTCCCTCATGACCAGGATTTCATTGATAATTAGTTCCTTTTTGGGCTGTTGTTGGAGATTCATTTGCTTTATGGCCACCTAAAATGACATCGAAAACCATTAGCCTGAGGAGTCTGTGGCACAAGAGCTGAATGAACATGGAGTGAGCAATTATGTGACTTTTGATTATATCACCTGCTATTCCTGATTGCACAACAAAGCAAACAGACATACACTACGGATGTTGTTCCACAGGAAAAAATAAAATCCTAGCACTTCCCAACTTCTGAAATTTTGATTTGCTCCTCTAAAGAACAGTCTTTAACACAGTTTACATTTGCAGTTACTGTCAGGGTCTAGAGAAGAAATAATCCATGTGTTGGTATTTTATGGATATGCCCAGGGTTCTAAGGAAAGCTTAGGGCTTTTAGACCCCTTGGAGACCCCTATGTAAGTGCAGTTACCAAGTGCAGCACTGCAGGTGGATAAGGAACTACCAGTAAGATTAATTTTATGCTGTACAGAGTTAAACTGTGTATCTAGACCAACATTCTCTTTAAAAGCACAACTTGATGCACAATGGGGAACACAGAACAATTTATAAACCAATATATTTATACTGGCAATTAAAAAATTATTTTTATTGGCACAAGAGCTTGTTGAGATTTCTTAGCAGATTTCTCTCCATTAAAAAAGACATCCAGGGATAATATAACATGGTACCAGGGTAGGATCAACAATACTGCAGAGAGTATCAACCTGTTCTGAAAATAGAGTAAGTAAAAAAAATAAAAATTTCTTAAAATTTGCCTTAAAAGCTATGGGTGAAGCATCCAGCCAAGCACAGAGAGCAACAAGACTCTTATTGATTCTAGGAATTCACAAGCACCTTTTCAGGCATTTCTGAAAACCTCAGATCCAGCATTGCTGGAAAGTGTATGGCCACGGTAAGTGTTCTGTTACTGAGGCACAGAACCACGCTGCCCTTAAGGACCTTTCAGTGAAAAGCTGAAGACAGCAGGCAATGGATTTTGCTAGCTGACACTTGTCCATGCTTCAGAGAAACAGCCTGTGCAGGAAAGCTCTACTGGCAACCCAAAGCTCCAGCCACAGCTCACACCAGAGAGGAAAGCACTCAGTATCTGCAGAATTTTTGACACTTACCTCTTGTCCTGTGGCAATGTCAATTGCCGTATAAACAGTTCCTGAAGCCCTAGAAACAAAACAGCAGGAGAAACTGAGAAGCAGTTTAGTCCCTGGAAGTGAAAGCCAGCCCAGACAGGAGAGCTCTGCTGCCTGGAGTGTGTATGAAACACCTGGGTTCACCCACTCTTCAGCCAACAGCAGAGCAGCCCACCAGCCTTCTGCCATGCAGGGTGTCCAAGAGAAAAGAGGTCCAACATGAAGAAAAAGGGCTGGTGCAAATCTCCAGTGTACACACTAAATTATTTTAATTCAAAACCTAAGCAAGGGGTTATCTACAAAAACTGGAAAACAATATATTTAATTATTTTCCATTTTGCTGTGTTGTATTTAGGTTTTTTTCCCCTTTTTCCTTTGTGTGTCTGTGAGTGTGTTTTTTCCATTAAATATAACACACAATCCAGTTGGGCCTTCTCACACCTCTTATTTGAATCCATCTGCCAAACTCAGGCAATGTCACACAGTCACTCTGAGAACCCTGAACATATGACAGCCATTTGAGGAAAAGATCTAAATACAGCTTTCTCCAGCATGCAAGCAAAAAAGTTTTCCAGCCATCCTGTGAGGTCACAGCTAGAGCAGGTTAAGGCATCTATTGTTTCACACACAAATTGAGAAGGACTCAGAACAGAGGATCCTTAGAGAGCTTCTTTGGATGTCAAGAACCATAGGCAGCTGCTTCTGTTGAGTGCACCAAACACGTGAAGGACTCTTCACAATGTCTGTATGTTGCTACTGTGGCACACATAGGTTGTGTTGTAGAGCCACCACAAATAAATGGTGTGCTCACCTGCAGACTAGACAGTGTGGGGTTTGGTTTGCCTCTGCATCTCTTTCAAAGATGTTCTTTCCCTGTAATGATGTGAAGGGCCGGAAAGGCCCCAGTCAGAGGAAATGTCTTTGGGTTTCAGAGCAACTGGGGGCTTGCAAACCCTTCCTTCTGAGCTAAACCACAGCTTTACACTGCCATCATTTAAGAAGCCCATGTCTGCAGAGGCAGTGAGGCAAGGGAGAGCCAGGGAGCAAATTCTCACAAGCTGGAATGTGCATCCAGCAAGTGTCCCAGTGACTGAAAGTGCCAAAATCAGTTTGCTCCTTTTCACATGATCCCCTGGCTTGCTTGTTTACCTATAGGCTGAAATGTTTCAGAAGCAGTTTAATTCAACAGAACCCAATATCTGCATTGAGAGCAATGTTCTCATTGGGCATGCTATGCATTATTTTAATAAAAAGGCAAATGCATTTTCCTATGACTAATTGACAAGATTAATCCAATTTGTTTTCATAAAAAGTCAACAACGTTTAGTCAGAATTACTAACATTGTGATGATTCTCCTGAGCAAAGTCATATCAGACTTTATTTCAAAGCAGCTTCTGAAATTAGAATGCTTTTGGAGTGCTCCAGGCCACCAGTGAGGAATTTAGATAAAGGTAATTTAAGTAAAGCTGTGAATTAATTGCAAAGGCCTTGAGATTCTGTATTATAAACTTTTACTTCTAAGTAACTAATTTCTGATCAGTAACTTTTAATCAGTTCTGCAGCACCTTGTGTTTACTGCAGTTAGGCAAGTGCCAGGACTCACCATCGGATCTGTGTCACTGTGATGCAGTGCAGTACAAACCACACTGCTCATGGCTCCAGACTAATTTGTCTTGCTACTAGAGCTAACACTGCTTGAGCAAACACAACCTCTTTATCAAGTGCTAGTCAGAACTAAGTTTCCTCTGGTGTCAGCAACATTTTCAGCCCTCAGCTGGAAACAGATGACAAAACAGGGTCTCAGCACTGACCTGCTCTGCAGCACAGGCCTGCTGACTACTGTTCACTGCAAGGTGGCTGTAAAACCATCACACTGCTTATTAACTTCCCAGCTGCATGAAGCCATGATGGGCAATGTGCTAGTCAAGTTGCTTTTCCTTACATAAGCAGCTGCTCCTCTACCTGCAGTTCTCTGAGCAGCCACACCTCTCACTGCCTTGCAGTGCTCTTTTTAGCAGCTACTAAAAACCTGCTCACCTCCAGCACTACTACACTTGCCTTTGGCATAGCTGTACCCAACTCATGGCAGAGGGGCAGCTCAGGAACTGGCACCTGCATCAACTGAGCACATCAGCACCTAATGAGGCAGTGCTGCAGACACCCAAACCCCAGCCATGCAGCACTTTGGGTCCTCCTGATCACCCTGTTTGATTACTTTCCTGATGATCTTTTTCTTTAGGATCTTTCCCTATCACAGTAAATTGGCCTGCAGTATTAGAGGCATGAGTTGGTTACAGCAGCACACTCCTCTCTAAGGAGAGCATGCAATCTTCAGGGTGTACTACAAGCTGGAGGAAAACAATTTAGATACCCTTTTAGGCCATATACCAGCCACTTGTCTCTCCACCAGTTGTCAAGGGACCTTTGTACAAGTTCACTCCTAGGACTATCAAAATAAAAGACTGTGAGGTGATGGTCACATTCTCACAGTGACAGAAATAATCTGCTTCACACGCATGTTTATTCTTCTCTCACTTCTTCAGCTGACACTTCTTTTCTAAGAGACAGGCAGAGCTCAAAGTATCCACTGACATTTTACAAATGACAGTAAAAACCAAAGCTTCGGGTAGGAAGCAAGTTGGAATGTGCTAAAAGGTTTTTATACAATGAATGGAGCTTAAACACCTTCCCACGAGGGTCCTACCAAACCAGACAGATCTAAGATAAAGCCTGCCAGAGAAAGAACGTGAGCGTGTCAGTCTTTCTGCAGTACATATCTATTCTAGGTTAGCAACAGGCTACTCTGAGCTCAGACCCCACAAACAGTTAAGGCAGAAAATTATCTCCTGATGCCAGTAAACAGCTTCTGTCCTACACTGACAGCAGTGTTCTGGTGTTACACAGATGGTGCCAGTCCTCCTGGAATGGCAATACTGCCAAGGAAACTCTGATGGTGCAGGCAGTCCATATTTAAAATTCAACTCAGATACCTAATTTTGAGGTAAGTTCTTTTGTTATTGCCTCCTCATATAGGAAGTATTTCAAATCAATCCATTTTACAGTAATCAAAGCTGGGTTTCAAAAGGGAATAGCTTGGGTGATTATTTTCAGCAAATGCCTGGAACTTGCAGGATTCACGAGGGATCTGCCACGTATCTCCTTCTGAAGTGCATTGACACTGTGTCTATTACTGAAATGTTGGGGTTTACTACCCCTGATAGAAATAAGAGCTTATTATTTCATCTCTGGTTTCAATTTCTAAACTATGTGGTTATAAGCCTGACCACTGAATATCGTTTTAAGCAAATATTTGAAATAAATGTTATTGAGAGCTGACAGCTATCAGGTGATAAGTTGCTCTTTTAGGTAATAATGTTTTTTCTGATTGTTGAACACGGTCGTATTATTTTGAGACATACAAAAATGATTTCTCCTAAGAAATTAAGCAAACAAGAGCCACACACTTGAGGGATAGGAGACTTTTTAGGTCCTGCTCCTTGCTGTAGGTAAGATATTGCCAGCATCAAGTTGTCTTTGATGATTCCTTCTGACCACAGTTATAAATTCTGACCAGTACTGGATACAGGAGGATCTAAACCTGATAATATCTGATCATGTTCAGAGCTTGCCTGTCTTCATGCTTGATATTACACCAGCAAAATACCTGGCCCATGGTTTTGCCTAAGTAACCGGGACTGGACTTACCCTTGGCCAATTTTTTCAAATCGAGTGTATTTCTTCTTAGGATCTCCCACGCTCACAATGCTCCCTGAAAGAAACAAAATGTAAGATTTGTACTCCAAAACAGAGTTCCCACCTTCTGGCAGATCCAAAATGCAGCCCCACTGTCTGGGGCTTTGAGCCATTTGAGGTCAGTTGGGTAACAACATCAACAGCAGCAACAACAGAGGCAGCTCCACAGCACAGATGGCCTCCACAAACACTGGTTTTCTACAGTCCTTTGAAGGGTTACTTTGACAGGAAACGAAATACATGAAGAAACATTCAGAACAGACAGAGATCAGAAAAGAACAGGCACCAGTGCAAGGGTTTGTTCTCTACAAACATTAAGGAGAGCTGGAACGAAAGTGCCTTTATTTTCTTGGGAATAAACATTTTGTGATTCAAAAGTTTAATACTTCTAAAGATTAAATGTATCTTGTTTTCAGGTTTTTATGAAAAGGCGCCATTTTTGGAACAGGAAGAGTATTGCAAGTGTTTCCAGGAGAAGAGAGGCTCATCTCAGCCCTTCAGCAGTTTGCCTAAACAATGCCTTTATGTTTGCAGGGAACAGCCTCTCAAGTTACAGTCAAGAATGATGGGGTTTTAGAACCCCTTGAGACTGTGTGGGCATCCTGGGCAGTGGGCAGGCTCACCCTGCCATCAGCCCTGGCTGGTGTTCCCAGAGCGCCAGGAGAGGGGAGCGAGCACTGCGGGGAAAAGGAAACCTCTTCTCCTGCAGCTTCCATTAATGCTCTTGCCAAGGGCTGCAAAATTGTTTTAGCAGGGAGTGTAGCAGATGGTGCTGATGCCCTGTCTTCTTGCTGTGCTGGCAGGCAGGATTTCTGGCTAGGCATCTAGTCAGATGCCCATTTGGATGCTAAAGACCTCTGCTCCAGAAAAATGGCCTGGACAGGGGGAAGAGGTGTTTGTTACTACTGAGAGGGAATGGTGCATCAGCTAGTTTTGTTTTGGATGCACAGGTAAACACATATGTGTTTGTATTTGTAGTACAGGGATACAGCCAGATCAGTCAAAGGAAATATGCTGCAGATCACTGAAGTCTTTCTTTCTGAACTCATCTTCTTGAACTATTTCTGTGATGTACATTCCAAGGTAAATCTTCAGAAGACATTTGCACTGAGCCATCACCTCAGGCTTCATTGTTTGCATTGCATCAAGGAAACTACGAGACCAGAAAAACCAATACTGTTTCTTTAATTAAGCCTTTGAATTTGTTTGAGTCTATCAGATTTTGGCTCTTTCATTAGACACAAACAAAACATCTGAATTACTGCTTTCTTTCCTTCCCATTCAGATTCCCTGCATCTCTGAACGGGCAAGAAGGCGTCAAGCAGGGCAAGGTTTAACTTTAGCATTCAGTGGCATGAGCTCCACAATGGGTGATGGGGCCAGACTGTCCTACACAGGACTGTCTCACAGCCCCATGAGCTCTGCAGCACTAAATCAAACACTACTCTAATTCTGTGCTGGGCTGGACAACAGGAACAACACAGTGCTGTCAGTGCCTGACTAGGTGCTATTTTCAGCAACTTAATGGAACTGTGTATCTATTAACAGATACCAGAAGTTCATGAAAGTTCATTCATATTAGAAAAGAATACAGAGAAAGACTGCAGAATAAAGATTTTTAAAAATTATTTTCCAAATTTGCAGCTAATTTTGAAGGTCAGATTTTCAAGGTTTTTCCTCAAGACTTGAGTAGCTGCTTTCCCAAGGTAATTGTTAGTGGCTGGTTTCCTGTGCTTAAGTCAATGTACATCAAACATTACAGCATTAAAATCAACAAAGTGACAGGTACACAGCTCCCACTCAGACAAGCACTCCCTGCTCTGGACAGAAGATAAACCTATCAGCCATTTTGATGTCTTTAAGCACTTTCCTTTATCAAGTCCTAAATTAAGTGGATAAGAAAGCTGAATTGGGCCAGTTCTGTTTTATAGTTATCAGTGGAACATAGTAATGATTTCATTACAGACAGAATTTTATTTGATCTTATCTCAATATTATAGGCTTTACTCACTAATAAAATTCTAAAAGCTCTAAAAGAACCCAAGTTATTTCAAGCAGAAAAGAATTATGAAAGCAATTTTAGATAAAACAGGGCAGGGGACATCTTCCTAAATGTAGCATAAAAACAGTTGTGGGGGAAGTAGGCAAGGTGGAGCAGTCATACGAGTTAAAATAAAACAGAACAAGCACCACACTGCTTAAGTATAATTAGTTCAAGACTCCAACAAAAAAAGCATCGTGCCTGTTTTCAGATAGCTTCATGAGAGCACAAAAATATTTTTATTGTCCACACCCCAATTTGCTCAAGGCAGACATTCAGATCTTGCTCACTAGGTAGCAAATTGTTAAGAAAGAAAGAGCATGAAAGCATGTAATATTTCAAAGATATAACCCCCAAAAACTCCAGGGCTCAGTCCCAACCTGGCATATAGAGCAGCTTGAATAAATCATACACATACTTGAGCTCATGGATGCAGGGTACCTGCAGATCTCATGAGGGAAGCCTGCCTCAAACATTTAGTATCAGAAGAAGACACAGAATTCCTCTCTCTATAAGCTGACATACCTGCAGGTAACTATCTGCTCTGGAATTTATTTCATTGAGTGCTCAGCTAAAGCTATTGAATTTATCCCTTGGATACTTCCTAATGGCACTGAGATTCATGTCAACCTGCTAAGAATGCAGGAAACTCTAGGAAAGCAGCTGAAATCTCACAGCTAAGGAAGGCTTCAGCCTCTGCAGTCACACCAGCTGTCAGTGGCAGGGCAGGTATGACAAAAAGGTTGAGCAATGACAACCACTGAGAAAAAGCCAGAGCCAAACAGTGCCCTGTTAGATGCAGTTGTCCCCATTAAAGACACAACATTATTGGCTTTGGGATCAGACACAAGGAGGTATGGATCAATCTCCTTTTTTTACCAACACAAAATAAACTGGGCTCTGTTCTGAACCCAACCATTTAATCTGAGAACACTGCGCTGGCAGCTATTACATGCAAGAAGCAAATTAAATTGGTTTCACTGCAGAACCATGAAGGGTTTGATATGCTTTCCTAGAGTATGACCTGCACAGGGGTTGGGGCCAACAGTTAGGATTCTAATAGTATTTACTGGCTGGGAATTAGCCAGGAAAAAGTGCCATATTATCGGAGGAATATATAGTGGATGCTCCTTTCAAAGGAGATCTCACAGACAAAGTAGTAAAATTCCTATAAAAATGAACTGTAGAAGTAGGAGGAGCAATAACAGTTATGAAAAGAACAGCAAGAGAATAGCTGGAAGATGTGTAAGTGTCTCAAGGAGAGCTCGTTGAGGCTGAAGGAACCAGCTTAGGGCTGCAGTTGTCTACTGGTAAAAAAACCCACACCAGTAAAAAGCCCCCCAAGAACAAAAAAAAATAACCAAAATCCAACAGATTTCTGCAAAGTATTTTGACTCTGAGGACTTGTGAGAAGTTAGGGGCCTAAAGAGAATTTAGGAACCCAAACATTCTGTTCCATTTGGCCATTAGCACACAGGAGTTCCCTACATCATTCACTAGGTCACTAGCTCAACCAGAAACAATCTCTGCTTTTGCCTTTAGTACAGAATGAAGCTCAGGCAAACCCAACCCAGTCCCAGCTGCCCTCAGAGCCAGCAGGATCATTCCAAGTGTTCTCTCACTGTCTTGAAGCACGAGAGTTTCTGTAGGGAGCTGTAAATGACTCTGTGACACCAAACTGGGGAGGAACATTTTGTACAGCTAATACTGACACATGCAGGCAATACAATGCTCTAGCAGACTCCAAATACCCAATACATACTCAGTTTCTCTAGGATCTCCTCATCTGTCATCTTGGATTTTTTTCGCTGCCGGTCTGTGTTTCTGTACAGAGTGTTTGTGTTTGAGTTTTCAGGCTGGGGAGTGGTGGCTTCTTTAGCTGGTGCTGGTGCAGCGGCAGGTTCAATAACAGAGCGTGTGTAGATCTGAGACAAGAAATTATTTTGTGTCAGAAAGATGGCTGGCAGAGATCCCCCTGAGATCGTATTTCAAATGCAAACCCTAAGGAAGATCGTGTCACCCACATCCAGGGCTCTGAAACTCATTCTGCTGTCCACTTTTCAAAATGAACGGACAAAAATGAAAGGTTACAAATTCATGGCCAGTTTCATGTTCAATTTTCATGGATTTTCAGATATAGTCTGTAGAGAGGGGCAGGTACCTCCTATGTATCTTGCCAGGATACGACCTGCATCTTTGGACCACTCTCCCTGCTGACAGGGAGCTGCAAAGGTGGACAAAGTGGCTCATTTTCACACTCGTAGCATTAAAGGATATGATGCTCTTATCTGATACACAAAGAAAGTCACTGCCCCCACCAGAGTCCCGGGAAGCTGACAGCTGAATGTGAAAGGCCAAACCCCATTTTCCCAGTGTCAGTGGCTGGGGTGAAGCTCTGTGTCTTGGCAGGACGCTGGCCCACAGCACCTTCAGCCCCTAATGGCAAGCGCTGTGTGAGCAAAAACCTGCAGCTCTCACTGCACCAAACACAGAGCTCACCAAAGCTGGCACTTACTGATTTTGTGTGCTCAGGCCGTGGGGCGATAACAGGTGGAGGTTCATTGTCATCTTCCTCCTCTTCATCATCTTCATCCTCTTCTTCAGACACAGAGGGAGCCAGAGGAGGTTCTGACGCTGTTTTTGTGCTCTGTGGACAGACAGTAGTGTGAGTGATAATCACTGTCCTGCTACTTTGGAGCTTTCATAGCTACCTACACCCTTAGTCTTCCTAGACATCAGAGGCCATTCTAGACATGCACATGCTCCTATGGGAGTTCTAAGTTACACTCAGCACAACACAACTTAAAGGTTTACGTGCACTGAACTCCACCAGTCCCAGCTGCTACTCAGAGGCAGGGGGTTGTATCATGTCATCCCAAATTTGCTGGTGAACCAAGAAAATGAAAATGTGCCTTGTGAAGTGTTTACCAGCATTAAAGCTGGCTACAACAGGCCAGTTAGAGAACTGAAGCAAATCAAAGGCACCATTCTACATACTCACATCTCACTGGCACTCTCTTTAAAATGCCACCCCTTAGGTCCAGTAGAAATACCAGAAAGGGAAGGCCACAGCAAACAGGGAGACCCAAGTTGGTAATTTTGGAAAGTGATGTGCTGACTGTCTCACTACTGTCTCTGTCTGCTAGAAGAAAATACCACAGCATCTGCCAAGGTGTCCATACCCTCTGGAATGGACAGTGGGTATGGACACCTTGGCAGATGCTGTGGTATTTTGCAGTGGGTATGGACACCTTGGCAGACGCTGTGGTATTGGGAAGGCTTACTCAGCTCTGGTAACACCAGACTTCCTCTGAAAAGTGTGTTTTATTGAAGATAAGGGAAGTGGCATTGATTGAAAACCTGAAGTGTGAATATTCAAAGATGATTTTCATTTCATTATACACAGCTGGCCATGTAATCACAAACCACATGAAGTTCCTTGACACTTCAAAATAAAAGCCAAATCCCCATTCAGTCACTTGCTATTTAATTCACTAACAATAACCCTAATAAATTTGGTCAGTATTAATGTGTATGTCACTCCTACATCTCTGGGATTGCTATTGCAATCCAGCATTAATTAGAGTGGATGGTTATTTAAAACTTTCTTTCAATGGTTCCAGTGAGTTACGTATCAATTATAACCTTATTTATATTCAGCTATATATCCATCTGTACTAAGGAGAGATCATGAAATTTGATACAAATGGGATTCTAAATTGTTAAAACTAAATTAAAATGGGCTCATTAGGTGGTACTGCATGTTGTTGTAAATTATATACACCATGGCTAAAACCAGCAAGCAATCTTCTGTTTGCTAAGCCAGACCTTCACCTGTTCAAAAGATCTCAAATGGAAAACTAGAAATCAGCCAGGGAAAGCTCATAGCTTACTCCACAATTAGTAAACACTAGGAATATCAAAGGTTACTTTCCCACTCACCGATGGATGGGCTTCTATGTATCCATGGGCGCTTTTATCTGCAATGAGCAAAGGAAAATCAACCAGATGCTGTTAGAAAAAGACCCTGCCTGTTTTGGGGAATGCCACAGAACAAGTCAACCCAAATAGAGATGTTTTTTCTTTACACTATCCCTTCAGGAGCAACAGCAATGAAGAAGACAGGACAAAATTCCAGACTGTGTCTACTTTTGACCCTATTTGGCAGTAAATAAAATAAATAAAAATTTGGTCAAGAAAATGCAAATTGTTTTTTAACTGTCACTACTTCTGTTCCACCCAAGAGCTAAAGCAGCTTTTTCTCCTTTCCTTCCTGTGTTTTATTTTTTGTTCAATAAATTGCATGCATTCATTCTCATTAGCTTGCTGACAACATTTCCACAGAAAAGCTTCCCCAAAACCCCCCTTAGCCATGGCAGTTCTATTCTGACACAGCACAAGAACAGCTCCTGGGTTCAGGAGCACACAAACTGTTTTGAAGTCTGCATTTCATCACAAAGGGAATTGCTATTTTAGCACACAGTAAGTGTCAAATTAGTCAAATCCTCTAATTATAGAATTTGGGAAGAAAATATGCTTTCTCTCAATTCAGGAGATAAGTGCACAGTTTTTAGAAAGATTTCTGAGAAGCTTTAGCATTTTGAAAGTTGTCTAGGTTGAACCATCAAACTGAGGAAATGACAGACTGCACTGCCACAGATGATCCCGTGGAGGGAATGAAACCCCAGCAGGTCGCATCCCAAATGCTGTGCACACCATGCTGGCTACAGACACTCTTTTTTAGCTGAAGCTGTTGACAGGAGCTCTACCAAAGCAATGCTATCTTAATGGCATTTTTGTTTCAAAATCTTGGTTAGTTCTACAAATTAGTAACAAAGCAAAGTCACTGTTTTGACATTTGGGGGAAATAAAGGAGAAATGGAACTCATTTCAGGAATATTTCACAATGTTGTGGAATTGGTTCAGGTTGCTTCTCAACCACTTGAATGCTGAACTCTCTTCTGACTTGTTTTGGAGCCTGACTTCCCCTGTTGGGAGTTGCCAACTTACCTCCTGATGTAAAGCTCATGTATTTCTGGTTGTTAACTGTTTCTTTGGAATCATAAAATTTGAGAACATCTAGAACAGCCTGTGGGTTCTTCTTCTGTTCCAGTTTTGTTATGTTGGAGGTCTGTAGTAGCCTGGCCCACTGCTCTGGAATGCCCTGTAGATGTTGAATGGAAACAAAGTGGGTTTAGAGTATTTAAAATCCACAGCCTCACAGATCTTTACCAAGATCCCATGCTCCCTGTAAGATTACTTGCAGAAATTTTAATTGACACCTTACAATTAAAATTAGATGCAATCATTCTCTTCTCTATCAAAAATCTAGCTAAAACCAGGACCCAGCTTTAAAAAGAAAAGAAAGTAATGACTGTGAGAGGAAAAAAAGGGCATGAAACTTCTCTGCTCAACTCTGAAATCAACCCTGCTCTTCCATGGAATAATGATTTAAGGCTTAAGCTTGTTTGCCTGGTGATTCAGGGCAGACAGAACAAGACTATTCTCTACTGGTGGACAACACAGTGTCTTTTAGGAGCTTTACACTGGACTTTTCATGCTTAGGAATGCAAACACATTTTGCTGAAATGATCACTGCTGTCTGATTCAAACCCCACCCTGATACAAATTATTTTCAGCATACCAGGGAACACTGCGGGGTAAAAAATCTGCCTTTCAGCTCTCAAAATCATGACACTGAGGTGTACCACTGCTGCAAAGGATGTCTCTAGGTTCTCTACTGCAAACATACAGAAACCAGGGGGCTCAGAAAACAGGCTGAGTGCCATAAGCCTTGGATGAATTCTTGGACAACTTATGGGTGAGATGGAATTTGAAAACCGATCCAATCACTGAAAGCCCCAGCTCTACACTGAAATTCTATTGATGAAAACTTGCTTTAGTTATCCAGGATAGTTCTCTGGATTTGATGGCCTGTCATTTCCCCCTTTACTGCACAGCTGACATTGACCAGCAAACTGTAGGGCTCACTGAAGGAAAAATGACACCTTAGCCTTGGTGCCACCCCAATCTACTTTCATACAGCTTCTTCTCAGAAATTGTCCACAAAACAATGTGTGACATGGGCCTCCAAAGTTTAGGATTGATGAAAAAACGTGGGAAAAGCCAAGCAACAAATCTACTGCACACACATCAACCTGCTGCTGCAGTGCTATGACATCTCAAAGAAGCATTTGGGGCCTGTGACGCACCTCTGGGAGCCTCCCTGGGCACATCTGTGAGCCATAGAGATCTGGCTGTAATGGACGTAAATAAAGAAAGAAAAGAAAGTTAAAACAGAATGTGGGACAACTTAGAAGGTGGTAGGAGGAGGAAACCAATGGGCCAAAATGGACAAGTCCCATCTAAAATGGGAGTTACGAGGTGGATACCAAATAGATCAGGTGGTGGACAGGCTACAGGAAGGCAGGTTTAGGAAAACAGAAAAACCACAACTGTTCCAAAGTTTGGAAGCATCATTCCCCCTCCTCTTGCTTTTAAACAGCTTTTCTCTCTTCATAAAAATACATTCCTGAGAATGAGAATTAATGGCAAGTGGCTAGAAAAATTACATGTGATTTCCTTTCTCAATTAAAAAAAATGGAGAAGGATCTGGGCTTTTGCCGTTTGCCTAGTTTTGAAGCCAGATTACTATTTTGGAATGGCTCTATACAAGTTTTTCCCAAGCTTGGGAGTTCTCCAGCCCTGAGATCACCATTTGACCAGTGGAGAGAGCAGCTGGTCAAAGTCAGATTGTGAAATCTGGGAGGCTGTGCATTGCCACAACATAAATAATCTGTGTCAGACTGAAAATCAGGACAATTGTAAAGAAATGCTTGATTAGTTTGTGAATGTGCAACTTCTTTGGATCTACAGCCACAACTTTTCCCACTTACTAATGTCATAATCTTGAAGCTTTAAAAGTTTGGTGGGTAACCACATTTTCTTCTAGATTGGGGATGAGGAGATTGTTTCAAACATGCATGCCTTAAAAAAAACACTCCCCACAGACCTGCTAACCACACTGTCCTCCATTCAGAAAATGCAACTCTTTTTTTAAATAAAGGAACATAAAGCTCTAGCAACATGCTCCCACCCAACAGTTTCCAACCAATTTCGTTCTCTGCTTTAAAAGCCCTATTTCTTAGCAAATGTGGTTGCTCCAAGCACAGTGAAATGGAGATGCAATATTTGCTCATGATGGACAACACAGGTTGGTGCTCAAGCCTGAAAGCCAGAACTCAGGAGCCCATGCAACTGTGCATTGGGATGCATCTAACAACAACCCGGGGATGCAGCTGGGGGAGATGATTTGGTGTGAGAAAATGGCCCAATGCATTGCATATAACCCAGAGAGCAGGCACTAATGGCATGACAGCTGCAAGAATTCAAAATAAAAAAACCCATATGTTTGCACATTGATTGGACACTCCCATGGCACTTCCAAACTTTTGAAAGAGACAGACAGTGTGATCACTAGACAGTGGGAATATCTGAACATGGCATGGGCTAGTGACAGTCCCTTTGCAGGACGTACTTACCACATGACTACCCAGCTGATACACAGGCTCTATCCAGGCTGGGACAAATCAAACTTGCCTAATGTAGTGTGTAATGTGTGCATCTGGGACTAGTTTGGACCAATAGCTAGTTCTTAATGGTGCAAAAATTCCCTTCCTTTGACTGATGTGTGACTCCACTAAGGACTGCAGCACTAAGCCCTATGCAGATACCTGCACATGAGAAGTCACCTGTCCCTGTGGTTAGTTTTGAATCAGTTAAAGCCTTCTCAGACTGCAGCACTGCATTTCCACACTTCAGGAACAAGTGTAATGGCAAAACAGCAGACATCTAATGTCCACTGCTTGGAAAGGGAAAAAGATATTTAAAAAGAAACTGTGCTACAGCAACAAAGCCGGACCTATTTACCCATGTAGAATTGCTTTGCTCCATAAAGAGTCTGGAACTCTGTTGGTGCCATCTGACACCAAAAAAAAATTAAAATCTCTGATGCTAGAGACTGTTTTGACACACTCGTAGATAAGAACAACATTCAAAATGACCCAGACCTTGATCCCTCAAATACAGACAGTGAGTGCTTGTGCTTAGAACTGAAGTGTGTTAGGCTTGATGTCCCTCCTTTCTGTTCCAGCTGGCAGGGACATGAATGAACCGGGACCCTAACCACCAGTCCAATTATGGGAGAACACAAGTGTGACCCATCATGTTTGCATGGAGTCAGAAGGAAAAAGTCTCAAACACAGGGTAGAAATAAAGGTAGAAGGGTAGAAAGGAAGAACAGATACAGAATAAGAGCAGCTGAAAATCCAGTGGGGAGTGAAAGGAAAGTGGGAAGGTGAAGACAGACAAGAAGAAGTGATGCAAACACAAAAAGGAGAAAACAAGAATATAACAGAATATGGTATGAAGATAAGGAGAATGGCACTGAAGATTATTCTGAACAATGAAGTGGCTACAGGGAAAGAAAGAGAGGGAAAAAAAGGAAAAACAAGAATAGACAGCAGGGAAAAAAACAAATTTAAAAGCATTATACAAAGCTTTATGCAAAGTTTCTGATCAAAAATGACCACATCTGGGCTTTTTAAATAAGCATTTAGTCAAGCCCTAGGGTTTTGGCACAGAATAAATTTTGAAGTAAGATTTTATGACATTTATTTTAAAAAGCCTAATTAACTAGCCCACTTATTTTAAATATAGCTGTATTTCCTAATTACTAAGGATAATTCAATTTCACTACTCCTTTGAAGACATGCTGTCATTAAATGTGTTCTTTTCTTCTACTGTTATTCATATTGTTGCAACTGCTACTCTAGTACACAGAAAGTTTTCAGCTTTCTGAAACATCCTTGCAAAACAGATGCAGCAATCAAAGTAAAAAACCATGAAGAAATCACACTTAGGGTTCAAATTCTGAAAATTAGCCATCCTTTGTCCAGGTAAATGATTTGTCCCATCCTGTTTGGTGTATGCAGCCAGTGAGCACTAGCACAGTCCACAATGGTGATTACACAGTCTGACCACTCAGCTCACAGGGCACTACTGGGGGCAGGAGAGCTGCTAGTGCTCCCTCTCACCGCCACAGCTCAACAAAACATAAACTCATTGCCATCTCAGCTTTAAGGAATAACGCTTTCAGCACCTTACTAGTAATCTGACAGAAAATGCTCTGAATTCCCTTGCACACTTCAAAGAGCTTCCATCAGATTCATTTTTCCCAACACTTTGTTGAGATACAAGAAGCAAAAGCTGACAGCTATTTTATTAATACATAAAGGCTAGAAACACTGATCACCTAGTGTACAAACATATTTTGAAGGATACTAAATTAAAATGAATGTACTTTCACAATGCTGCTGCTTTCTGGGTGTCTCCAAGGGGCTGCTGGCAGAACAGCTGGACTTTGCACTTTGAGGTTGGCTGTCTACTATGCATGTGGGGGGGCTTTTTATGCTTTCCCAGAGACACTAAATAACCAACCCTTGTAGCAGCTTGGGGGACTGGTAAAAGCATACACCTACGTTCTTCCTAGTTTTCATTTACCACAGACACTCTGCTGACAATCCTTGGAGGAAAAAAAAAAAAGGCAGCCTGAATCACAAGTTAAACATTCCAAATCCTAAGCCCAACAAATAAGTCTCTTTCTTCCCAGCCTGGCTGCTGTCATCTGATGTTTCTGGTGATAGGAGGTTATTTTACCATCAAGAAGCTAGAAGCTCTGGTAAACACGAAATACAGCAGTTACTTACTGTGAATTCTCCAGTGACGGCATCAAATCCCACATGAATGGTGTGTTCAAAGTCTGAAGGAAGAGAGATCTCAGGACGTTCTTTCTCTTTCTTCTTGTTGGCTAGAGGCAAAATGTTAACAAGCACTTATTTTCTGTACAGCTTTTCATTTAAAACTTTTAACAATCAGGTGTGCTCAAAATAATGCTTTAAAAGTCGAAAACAAATCAATTAACATCCATCTAACTTGACAAACAGACCCAAGTTAACATTAGCCTGGCAAACCTTGCTGGGAAAGGTCTAGAAGGTGTTACTTTGTTTTCCTTTCAGCCAATGTAGCTGCTGCCAAAGCAAGCTGTTCATGAAGTAGCCTTCTCAGGCTATCCGTAACCAGTATGATTTCTATTTTGAGTTCTTGTTTTTAATTTTTATGTCTGAAACAAGCTCCTGTTTGACTTCACACTGTGGGTTCCTGCAGAAGTAAATCACGCAGGACACGTATGTGTCTGTGTGTCTTTTCTCCAACATGGTTTGCATGCATTTTAAAATCAGCCAAATCAGAGAGGAAAGGTTTTTCTAGATAACCATTTTTCCTACAGGTTCCATAAAAACCAGCAACTCATGAGGTGACTCCTCTTCCAAGTAAAAGGCTGAAACAGCAGCTCTGTTTTAGAAAACACAGAATCTGCCCAGCAACAGAATCCCATAAATGCCTTTGGAAAAGCTTCATTTGAGCTCTCAATTAAGTAAGACATATAATCATAAAATGTAGGCTTTATTAGTCTCCAGATTTTTTTCTTTTTAAATCACTTCACCAGTATTCCCAGAGTGTGGAGTATCTTACTAAAGCAGGCAGACTTGGAAGTCAGTCAACCTCCATATGCTTCTCATCTCCCTCCCTCTTTACAACCTTTTGAAAGTAACATCCCTTGTGGTCATCCATCTCCTGCGCTTCTGACTGCTGACAAATGTCACTTCAGCCCAGTTTTACTGACCCTGATAAAGAATGAGCGGAATAAAGGCTGAGGGAAGCTGCCTTCACTTTCCTGCAGTGTTTTAATATTATGTTTGCCAGCTCCATAGGCTCACCTAGGGGGTCTCATCCAAGCCTAGACTCACTATGTACCAGCAGCCCTCCCAGTCCAGGTCTGCTCAGTCAGTAGCTCCATGAGACCTCTATTTGCATGCATCTTGCTCCACCTTACAGCCTTCTTTATGTGGAAGATGCTCTGCTCTTTGTACTTATAGTCTATTTTGAATGTTTCTAATCCTTTCCCTGCATTGCTGCATTTATCCACATTAAATAAGTGTCATCTTTTGTCTGTGCAGTACACCCCTACACAATGTTCATCAATGAAATATTTTCATTTAGCATTCAATAAAGATAGCAGCAATAGATCAAATACAAATGCAAAGGCTTTCCCCTTCTTTTATTGCTAAGATCATGTTGTTTATTTTCAGGACAGATCTTGCCAGTTAGAAGATGTCATTTCTGTGTAGATAACAATACTGGTTTCTTCTACCTAATCATTTGCAAGCAAATGCAGTGAAAATTATAGTTAAAGGATTATCAAATTCAGTTCAAAGCAGCAGCCAAATCTAGAACTGAAATAAGGGATTATATAAAACATTCCATCAAAAGCAGCACTTGTCCATTTTAGGACTCTCCTGCTGGAGGACAAGTGTTCCAGCTCATTCCCCAAGATCTGGCTCATTTGCTTCATGGACCTGTGCCTACCAGACTGTGATATTATACCTATGGTCCAAATGCTGATAAACTACAAATGAAATATAGAATTAAACATCTCTTTACAACACACTCACCTCTCCCCAGTCTAAAAACTTTGACACTTCTGTCTGGGCCCTGCAAATCAAATAATTTCTATTTCACACAAGATGGCAAAATGATATGAAAAGACATGACTTCTTTGAAGCACTGACTGGATGCAAGGGGTTTGTACTGAACATTCCTCTTTGATTTTCCTGTAAATGCCCCTCACAATACACTCCTTCTACACAGAGTTGGCCATGAGGGCCTCCACACCACCTCGGCACCTACGACAGATTAAAATAGAACAAGGAAAGAATGTTCTGTCTTCCACAGTCTGCATCACCATCATCATCATTATATTAAAAGAGCAGTTGTTTGGGAGAAAAATGTGACTCAGCTAAGTGGCAGCTTTTCTCAGAGACAGGAAGGGCTTGACCTCATGCTTACGCCCTCCTGTTTGCACGCCTCCTCTTCAACTCACTCTGTGCTTTCCTCCATTCCCTGTCCCTTCCACTGCCACTCACACCTGTCTTCCCATCCTCCTTCCTGCTCTGCTCCTCCTGTCCCACTCCAGTAGTCTTGTCCTTTTTTCCTCCTCCCTTGATCTTTACTCTGCTGGGTTTTTCTCCTTCCCTCTTTTCTTGTTTTTCTGTACAGGAGGCAACCAGATGCCTAAAGGCCAGACTCTGCTCCTATCTGCAGCCAAGTCTAAAGCAGCTTCAATGGAAGTGGTATCATTCACCCAGGAACTTCAGGTGGATGGACTTCTGAAAGGGCATCTGAGCTGTGGCAGGTTAGCCTCCCTGATTTCTTTAGGCCAAATGCTCTACAGAGCCTTCACGGAGGCCCCAGTGCACACACAGCAGCAATTTATTTCACAGCAGTTACTAGTGGTTTAATGAAAGAAGAAAAAGCCTGTACCAAACAACTGGAAGAACCAAGCCATTTGTTTCTGCTCTCTGTTCTGCTGAGGTAACACCTCTGCTGAATGAAGCACTGCTGCTGTGAACTCCACTAGGGCTCCCATCACCATGATTATCTCTGAGGTAGGAAGGCCAATTTCATAGCTTCAGCAGAACAGGTTCAGCTCCTTGCTCCGCATGGATTGCCCAAGTGACACTGGAAACTTACTTCAGTTGTCAGCCTTGGCTTTCTGCCCTCAGGAATTGGGGTACCTCAGCCCAGAGATGAGAGCGAGAGGAGCTATACAAGGAACATAAGGAGGACAGGCACTCTGGGAAGGGACAGGACACTACTGCCTAAATGGTTTTTTTTAACTGTAGATGCACATAAGGGCTCCACAGAGCCATCACTGGCTTGCCAAAACAAGGTTTTAAACACAAGTGCTCAAACTCTAACTGAAAATGCTGCACTCCAGCAGGGAAGTGACTGCAAAAGATTCCTGGTGCCCAGGCACAGCAGTCCTGGCACACACCACAGCCTTGGAGAGAACACACTGTACCATATCCATCCTCACATCCCTCCTGTCTGGTGAGCAAATGAAAGACAACGAAGTTCCTGCAGATTCAGGCAGAAATACCCTGCAATGGTGTTTTCTTCACAATCTATTTACTTGCACCAATGATGAACTATGGATTTAACATTGTGATGCTGCAAAGCACTGCACCAGATTACAGCAGATGTATCAATCACCTGTTTTATAAGCAGGAGTCTCAAAAATGTGTCACACAGCCTGTGAAACACACAAAGTCCAGCTGATACCCTGACCCACAAACCAACCCTGCAGTGAAACTACCTCAAGGGACTTGGCCAGTCAAGCTAAACTTCCTCCATTTATTATTTCACCCAACCAAATTAAGCTATAGATCTTACCTGACTTTTCTTCACAGTAACATTTAAAATCATGACACTTGTATGTTCCCTAAGGTTGCTCTGACTGCTATTTAATTACATTTTTAATGTCACTGATCATTTCCAGGAGGTGCTGTTTCTGGGTCTGCCCTCTTCTGCATGCATTTCACACAGCATCTCCTATTTAAGAAATGCTTCCTCAGAGAGGGATAACACCATCCTGCTAGCACTCAGGGGAAGAAATGACCCAAGTCTTTCCAGGAATTAAGCAAGCTGGGAAAAGACTTTCATTCTGACCTTTAAAAAGGATCAATTGAAAATTAATTTTGTTCCCAGAAGGAAACATTTAGGGGAACACTCTGCAGAGTGAACTGGCCAGGTCTGCCTGAGGAATGGGGCTGCCACTGTGCCTCCTACTGCCTGCAAGGAGTTTTGAACGCCAGACAATCTCCAACTGCTCCACACAACCTCATGAAGATTCATGAATGGGGCAGCCAAGCAGCACAGGTGAACTGGAGCTCCAAGAGAATGACTGCAGTTCCCCAGTTCTGAGCTCTCCTTGGAGGGACACTGATGGACCTTGAAGACAGAATCACTCTCAAAATCCAGCTGGATTTCGTGCTGCTGACCACAACCTCTGAGCCCAGCATTTCAGCCAGTTTTCAGTCTACTTCACTGTACACTTATCTATACTGTACTTCATCAGTCTGTCTGTGAGGATACTGTGGGAAGCTCTGCTGAACACCTTACTAAAGCAGAAGTAACAACCACTGCTCTCCCTTCACCACCAAGTCTGTCATCTCAAGGTAAAAGGCTGTCAGTACAGCTCAGCATGAATTCCCCTCCACAAATCCATGCTGACTGCTCCTAACCACATTCTTATCTTTCATTTGTGTGGTAATGGTTTCCAGGAGGATTTTCTCCACCACCCACCCAAGGACCAAGGTGAGACTGGCTGGCCTGCACTTCCCAAGATCCTCCTTCTTAAAGACAGATGTGACATTTGCTTTGTTTCCATCATCAACAACATCCCACAGTGACCCCAGCCTTTCAAAGATAATCCAGAGTGACATCAGCCTGGAGGGTGCAGCCCATCAGTTCCCGTGGCATTAGAAACAAAGAAGATCCCTTCCCTTAAACCTGCAAATATGCTAGCTCAAAACACACTCCTTTCCACAAATGCGTCTCAAAGAATGCAACTGAAACGTGACTGAAATGATGTTTGCCGCATGTTTAAAAGACTCTTGCTGCATCCACACCTAGCAGGTTTTGAACCAAGCCATTCTGTGCCCACTTGCACTGCAAAAGCAACAAGCAAGAACAGCCTTGCTCCTGTTCCTGGAATGTAAGTGCATTAAAAACCCCCAAAGTGTGAGGCATATTGCCCTCTCACTTCTGCAAATGTATTTTCACAAGTACACAACCTCATCTCTGTATTTACTGCTAATGCAAAGTAAAATCAAAGGAAAGGATTCCCCAGATTAACTATAAAGTTATTTTTAAAAGGCAAGTTGCACAATGTGTGCACATTTTAGTGTCTTTTTGTAGACAAGAAAGTAACTGACTGAACACCTCCTCCTCCTCTGAAATGTGTTTCTAGAGTAATTGGAACAGAAGGCTTTGGTACCACGACCTGCAACTGAAACAGAAAGAGAACAAGGCAGAAAGCAAACACAAAACCAATGACCACCAGAAAGCCCAGAGAAGGAGCCACCCATCCACACTGCTGATACTTTACTTTTATCCCCTCCTCCTGGAAAGATGGAGCGCAGCCTGGCTTTCTTGTTCTTCTCCTCAGGGGCCATGGGAAGCGGTTTTGAGCTGTGGTTTAGTGCTGAAGAATCGCGATTGTTGCTGTTCATTCTCAACGGTGGAGCTGGAGGTTTCTCTTCAATATCCAGACTATCGGACATCTTCAGCAGCCCTCACAGCCTCCTGCAAAGCACAACACAAAACATGCATGTCAAGGGAGGATCCCATGGACACACAGCTGAAAAATCTAGCAACAGCTGCTCCCAACCCTTTCCCTAGCACATACAGCATAGAGCAAGGATCCTGGAGATCCTGATTCACAAACATGCACTTGAAGCCGCTACTGACCCCAGCTGCTCACCTCCATCAGGGGAGGAGTTTGTATGAGCACCTTCCCAGCTGCCTTCAACTGGTTTGTGTTAAATTAGTGACCTGACCTATTCAGGCATCTTTTCCCTGTAGCAAATTAAGGAGAGTTCAAACACTTGCTCTGCTGGTAGATCAGTGTGGTGCTCACCATCCAAAGAGGATGTCTACCCATAGGCTCAGCCTGTGTGAACTGCCAGACTTCCCCTACACCATGTGGTTGCTCACCTCCACCTGTAACTGCAGGTAACACTGAACCACAGGCAGCCACTGATCAGGTGTTGCTCTCTAGAGCTTTGCCTTCAGGACTAAAGGCATGGAAAAGATCACACACTTCTAACTAATGGAGTCATGTACTGGAGGCCGCTGTCAGAGAGAAAGGTGTGTTTGTCATTTGGACCACACTACCTGGGAAAGCATAAGTGATCCTTCAGAGAAAACCACAGTCCCCAGCATGTGTCTGGTCCTCAAGAGAAGGCTCTGCCCACACAGTTCCACTGTCCAGGTAAAGACGTGCTCTGGTGATGGAGGAACCAGAGCACGTGATGGAGGGTGATGCAGCTCACCCTCCTGCAGCAGCACATACACAGGCACTAACAGGCTTTGTATCACCCAGGAACAGCTGTAATTGTGCCCAGACCAGAGCTTCTGCCAATCTAGTTTTCAAGCACAGACTAGCCTACTTACCTAGAGAGCTAAATGCTTTTCTAGATTGAGGTCAAACAGTTAATATTACTAATCTTTGTGACTTCCATCCTGAAATGCAGGTTTTCTAGTAAGGAAGGTGGGGGTGGATAGCCAGTAATGAAAACTCTGGTAAGGTAACAGGGAGATCCACACATGCTGCGTTTGTTATCCTGGTGAAGGGAATGCCCATGATGCCCAGGTTTCTATGCAGAGTTTCCAGCTTATGAAGCCCAGCAGAGACATCTGGACACAGCTCCTTGTTCCTCCAGCAATTTCAAATACCAGGAGCTTATGCAAGAGAGGCTTTTATTTTCTCTTTAACCTACCTACAAATAGTTTTCCAGTGCCAAATACAGCCTTCACTCCCGGAATGGTCAGCGTGAGGCTGACCACAGGAGCACCAGGGTGCATTTTCAGTTTGTTATCAAAAGCAAGGCAGTTATTCTGAGAAGTCCATTATAGGCCACAGTTTCAGTTGTCCCTCAGAATGGGACAACTGTATCTGTCACTGCATCTATTTGTAAACAATGCCAGTCTGCTGAAATATGTCCTCCCATGGGATTTCATCCCACAAAGAATACTATTAACAGTTTCTGGCCCAATTTGCCTGTGATGTAATTATTTCCAAGATTTTGAAAGGAACACTATATTTTGTACAGAGCTGTTTCAGGCTCAGTTTCAAGAACTGTACAAAGCTCTTTTATGCACTCTTAAACCAGAAAAAAAAAAGAAAAAAGAGGGGGGAAGATAGCCTGGAAGGTTTAACGGTTGATATTAACTTTCTAAAGCTGGTCTAAATCAAGACTAAAGCAAACCACAAAGGCAATACACACCAAGAGACTTAAAATTTATGGTTTTCCTGATCAGAGGAATCTATCCGCTCTTCCATTCATTCTAATTTTGAGATTTTCCATGTACCACTGCCTCATAACAAAAGAACATTCACTATCACATAAGACTACATATTGTAAGTGTTTTGCACTGATTTACTTCAACCCAAACCTAGACAAAACCTGTAAAGAATGGAGGGGCAATAAGAAGTATTCAGCTGAGAAAACTCTCAGGTTTACATTGCAGAGAAATGTCAATAGCAGATAGCTCAAGTTATACTCTATTTTGGGGCCAGATTTTCCTGTAATAATAACAAGTCCTTGGTCCTGCTAGCCTTGCTCTGCATAGGCCAACTCCATCAAAACCTACTTTCTGTCTACTGGAAATTATTATGGCATATCCATACATTCAGTCCATGAAATTCTGGTGTTCTGTCTCTTTTTTCTTTAGACTTTTTCTTCATCGTTTGGGGGTTTTGGGGTGCATTTTTTTTGGTAGGTTTGTGCTGGTTTGTTTTGGTTGTTTTGTAGGCTAAAACAACACAGCTACCAGAACACTTGACCCTACCCCACCAGGGCTGTGGGAGCCATCCAGGCTGTCAGCAGGGACAGCTTCTGGAGAGGCCAGCTGGTGCTCACCAAGAGAATGGAGAGCACAATTCAACAGGATTTTCCTGATCTCAGTCCTCAAGGATCCCATTAGTGCAACCAAGGCAGTACTGGTAACCCTTTAAAATGAAATTTGATAATCACACTTGTGCAACAAAGAGGCCAGGTGACCAACAGCTACCTACTTCCAGAGAAAATTCTTTTCACTGCTCATTGGCTTTAAGTAAGTATTTAAAAAGACAATGTTGTACTAAAATACAACAGTGTACTTGAGCATGTTAGCTAGAGCTTTCCCAGCCAAGTGGCAAAAGCTAAAATTAAATTCTCGGGCAGGTCAGTTGCTTCTTCATAACTATTACAAAATAATAGAAGATGATCCAGCATCCCTTTCCTCCCTCCTCACCTCTTCCAATCACCAGTTTTGTTAAGTGAGAAGACAAACACTGACTTTAAATATATGGCATTCAGCTTCTCTGTGACTCAATTTCCCCTTTGCAAAAGCCTGTCTTGTAATATTTTTGCATATAGTTCTTGCCAAGCTAGGGAGGAGAGGAAGGAAGATATTTGAAGCACCCAAATGTCTTCAAAACAACATATACACACACAAAAGATTTGTTCAATTCAGTTCAAGTTCAGAGCAGAATCTCATGCTGGGCCTTGATCTCAGTAAGCTCTTCACCCCTGTGTATCTGGGGAACACTGTGGATAGATCTTGAATAGCTTTCTTGGGTTAGCCCTGCTATTTCAAAGTCTGCAGCATTCAGACATGACTGGTTCCAATTAAAACTCACAAATAATATCCTGTTTGCAGAGACACTGGTGTTCATTTTCAAAGCCTCAGAGATACTATTGCAGCTTGTGATGCAGCAAAACTGTCTCCAAGATCCCTTGACTGGAAGGAACCACGCCAATTTTCAGGCAGTAGCTTTGCAAATGTAACTTGAAGATCCAAGGCTCCCTCTTTGTTTATAAATATACTTCCTGCAAAAAGATATTTATTACTTAGTTGTATGGGTCAACTTTTGGTCCCAGTGACACTCATCCATTTCCAAAAATCAATGGTGATGTAACTGAGAAGGATTCTCTAGATATTGAGTACTGAGACACTTTGTTAAGGCATTTACAGAGTACATCCCAGCCCAGTTCAGACCTGTATCTGCTCCTCTACACCTGCATGTTTACTTGCAGTTTTCTCACAGCTTCTTTAAAGAGCAGATGGTGAGCTGGACAGAACAGATACAGTCATGGTTTCACTTTGTGAAAGATATTAACTGTCTTCTCTGCAAAACTTGGTTAAGTTAAAATACAATACGGAGGTATTTTTGATAAAAAAGGGCCATATTCAGCATCAGCTGAAGCAGAGACAACTCTGTCTGGGTACTCAGGGTCCGTAACACCCCCAGGGCAGTCTGTGCTCAGCTGCTCCCACCCTGGGTACCTGCACACCGCGGGTGGGTGTGTGGGGCTGGCTCTGCAGGCAGGGTAGACACAGCCAGGGTCCCTTTTGGAGTGAAGACATCTTTTCTAGGATCTCCCCCACATGCACGTGTTGCAAAACAACCACTGCATCCCTTCTTTATACAACCCTGAAGAAAAGGCTGCATTCACACAAACTACCGAAGGAATTGTAAGCCTAGAAACAAGAAGAACGCTTCCCTTTCATACAACTGTCGCACAGCACAATACAAACATTTGCCAATTAAACTTCCCCATTCCCCTCACAGCCAGGTAAACATGCTCTGAGCTGAACAAATTATTCAAACTGAGTAATTTCTTTTATGAATGTACTCTCTGTTCCTGTTTGCAAACACCCTGTAAGCAGCTTATGATTTCCTCCAATATATTCATTTATTCAGAAATTATCCTCTGTACTTGCTACAAGTAACTTTTGGCTTCTGAGCTAGCATTTCATAAGAAGCTCTCTGTGTGGAGGGGATATTTTGAATTCAGGTTGTATCCAAGTAAAACTACCTTGGTCACAAGAACTTGGAATGGAAACATCCATTCTGAGATGGGATAAACAAACTTCTATTAGGAATTGCAGCATTAAGAGTTTTACTTAGTGACTTACTAATACTGGTTTAAAATTCCCTCTTGACAGTGCACTTGCAGCAATAATGTCAATGACAGAAGGTATATTCATGCAGTAGCCGTGGAATTAATGGTTTTGACTAAACATGTCTTCAAATTTAAATTATTATGTCCTTTGTCTGGACCTTGAATTACTCAGTTAAATGCTCAGAGCTGGGAACAGACTGAAACAGTGAAGCTTGTCAAAACTAATGGAAATAATCTGAAAACATATTTTCCCCCTTGCTTAATTAACATTTGACAGCATTTCTCAGTTCATAGCCTTCAAGAATCCCTCTCCCCTCTTCAAACACATAACCCATCTATCTAACTGCATTTCTTTCCACAACTCTTCAACTCTTTCTCTGCAAGCTGCCACTTCAACCAGAGGCAACACTTTACAAAATGCATCAGACTAATCTAGCAACACTCCTCAGCCCACCTATTTACGCACCTCTTCCCACCCAGTGGAACTGCTGCTCTGCAGATTCCCAGTACCCCATACCCACTCCCAGTACCCCACACCCACTCCCAGTACCCCACACCCACTCCCAGTACCCCATACCCACTCCCAGTACAGAGGTTTCATGGCTAATCACACAGGTTCACATTTCCAAGTGCAACTAGTATTGGGACTTGCCCAGGTTTTCTCACTTTCCCCTTCCATACACAGCTGTGGCTTTTCAGGCTGTGGTCCCAAAAAAGCAAAACATGGAATTACTTCTGCACAGTAAAGCCAGCAATGTTAAAAATTAGGTGTGCATTCAAGGGCTGTGCTTAACCAGTGCTTAACGTGAGATAACATGAAGAAGGGTGCTAAGGCTTCGGCATAGCTGTGGGACACTGTGAAAGAAAAACCAGAGAGAGCTCCTCTCCACCCCACTGGAGAGCACCCCTAGCCCAACATATTTTCTTTGTGGGTGTTTTTCGATCACATCAAAACAAAAGCAATCCATTCAAACTGTGTTCCTGCTGGGATCCTGGCCACTTACTAAACCACTTGAGCTTTGGGATGGTTACATGACCTGGGAGGGGAAGAAGCATGTGTACACAGGGTGTGGGGCAGGGAAACAGCTTTCCCCATTAAACCTTGTCCAGGCATTCAGTAATTACACCTCATCACAGCACAGCAAGGAAAGAAAGTACATTCCTACAGGTTACATGAAGTGAGTACCTCGCAGCATTGCAGCATCAGAAGGTGGCCTGTAAAGTGGTGACTATTTTGACAGGAAAAGTGACTTTGCTTCATATGACAAAGGCATGGACATACCCTGACGATGCAGAATAGCCAGCTGGATCACAAGGATGCTTCTGCCACCCAGACAGAGCAAGGGGAGAGCTTCCACTCTCCTGACTGCCTTGGTAAGAGCCACCAGCGCCTCCACCCACTCATACCCAAACCCAGACAGCTACATGGGTATTTTTGTCATGTGTCTTTGAATCATGGTTTGAAACAAAAAGGTTGTGCTCTAAGCTACTCAATCTGGAGACACGCTGAGACTGACAGAGCAATGGACACTCCAGAAGCAGCTAAAGGAGAAAGAAGTGAAGGACACCACAGCCCTTTTATTTTTTATTTTAATGTAATGGAGAACACTTCTCTGGGATAGATAAGAAGGTATGAAAAAGTACCTAGAAAAGGCACTTATACGCAAGAGGAAAACAAAAAAACCCACTCCCTGTTTTGTTTTTTATTTACACAGCTGAAGGGCAAATTTCCACAAAGCTGGAAAAGATGCCTCAAAATCAACTGTGCCTCTCAAATATCCCACATTCCACAGGATTGCATCCCTTGCCCTTGTCTACACATGAAAGAGCCTGCGTGAAATGAAATGCGGATTTAAACCACTGCAGATAGACTGAAACAATTCTCCATTATTATTCCTAGTTCAGAGCTTAAGTCTCAGGTTCACTTTTGTTCTCTAGGACAACTCAAATGCAAAAGAAGAAAAGCTACTTAATGGAGACACCAACATCACAACTGCCACAATAAAAATTTCTGATTAAAACAGCCAAGATAAATGGTTTGAGTTCTAATTTGAGTTAGCAACCAGGAGTTAATCCTGAAGCAATGTCCAAGATCAGGTATCAGACAACAGCCCCTACTGCAAGCTACTGATAATTAAAATGGACCAGTCTGACTCCAACCCACCTTCACGGGCAGTAATCCCTTGCCACAGGAAGGCCCTTGTAACAAGTTGCTGGAGCTTTGGCAGATTCAAGCTGAACACTTGTGGCTCACTCAGCTGACCAGTCAAGGGCCCAAAGTGGTCCAGGAAACCCAGATCTGGGCCTGCTCCTTGAACAGTTAAGAGTGCAATAGCACCTTGAATTATTGATCTGCCAGGATTAGAACAATACTCATATTAATACAGTGCGAAGCACACTCTTGCTGCATTCAAAGACCCCAACTGTTGCAACTCAGCACAAAAATTTCACCCCTTCTCTCTTCTCTGGTAAAGGCATGTTAAAGGTGAATCTACATTAGCCTAGCAAGGCAGCAGGCTATCCCACATGCTCCACCTATACATGAGAAAAGCCCAGGAAAAACCAAGCTGCGGTATTGCATCAATGCAAACGTCATCTTTTACACATCCTGCGTGTCTCTTTCTGCAGAAGAAGATACAAAGCTCCCCTACACCAATGTATCTGGAACCACATAAGGGCCATGTCACCACTTCATACTGTTGTGAAGACTCCGCTTTCTTCTGTCAACACAGCTTCAGGACGTGCAGGTTGAACTGCCAGTTCTTCTGCTGGTCTTTGACAGCTTGTGAGTCTCTCTACCATGTTTTCCCACCTCTAATCTGCTCTTCCCCACTTCTTGTGCCTCTCCAGTATGCACCCATGTGGGTGCAGGGCTTGTCTCCAACTTCCATACACAGGACCACACGGTGGGCTCTGTCTACACTCTCAGCAGAGCGATATTCACCCACATACCCCACGATTTGCACCATCTTAAAACGGACCCAGAGCACTCCCAGGCAGACCTCTCAGGTCCTACTCACACAGCCTGTCCTGCTGCAGCACAGGAAAGGCTGACAGCCCCACAAACCACCAGTACAGGAGCTTGAACTTGGTCACTCTCAAGCAGAGTTTTGAACCACAGCTGCACCCAGGCTAAAAACTAGAAACAAGGGCAAAGCACTCACGGGGTTTGGCAGATGTAAGCTTGCTCCCATCACTGTTCTCTCTCTTACCTTGTAAATCAAAGGAAGCCTCTTCTTGCTTGGACTTCCATAATAAAAATTAGATATATAAAAAAATCCTTGAGTTCATATTTTTGGGCACCCTAAAACTCCTACTGAATTCCAGCTAGTGCATTAAGGCTGCTTTTAATAAACCACTTGGCATCTTGCCTATTATGTTTTTAATTTTGTTTACATTTGAAAAAAAGAATTTAAAAAAGAATCAAAATTTGGAAGAAGAAGAAAGGGAGAAAAGAAAAAAGGATCAGTTTCCCTGTTCCTCATATTCTCTGCAGGTGTTGCTGCTTTCTCTGGTTTTCCACAGTTTATTCTCTACTTGACACACTCACAGAAGGTGTGCCATGATAAACATGACCCACTGAACCCCCTAGCACCACTCCAGCCCACACTAACAGTGCTCACCAGAGAAACAGCCACAGCCCTTTTCCCTGCAATGGTCCCCACAGGCAGGACAAGAGCTGGTTTTGCCTCCAGACGTGTGCAGCTCTCCAGGAAGGCAACAGGAGGGGAGGTACCCTGTCCTGACTACAACGACATGCTGATAAATCACTGGCCCATGGCTCACTAGACACATGCAGGGCAAGCCAATCATCATCACAGAACTCTAGGAGAGACAAGGAAGCAGGAATATAATGCAGTAATTGAAAATTACAGACAGTTGCCATTTCTAGCACCTTCCAGTCAACTTTTAGCTCATTTTGTCTTTGCAATCCTTAGCAGAGAAACTTGCTGTAGTAAACAACACTAAACTCCTGTGTCAGAGGATAAATCTAACATTTAAAAGACTTAACTCAAGGCCACCCCAGGACTCCCAGGCAGAGTTGGGAGACAATCCACACTGCAAGCAAAAATAAAGAACAGGGAGTCTTTTGGATGTAGCTACTGGGTTTGAATAAAGACCACTAAAAAGGAGAGCATGGGATGGACTTGAAACTTTCCAATCCCAGAGACAGACATCAACAGCACATGAGAAGATATGCTGTACCAATCTTCTCAAGGCATTATGGTATGTTTGGAAGGGCACAGCTCCTACCTCCAAGGAAGGAAAGGGCAAAGCTCAGGCTGCCCCATGCCTTTCACCTGGGAGGTGGATATGGTCCAGATCCTGCATCAATTCTTTAGGGCACTAGGGCAGGAAGGCATCATATCCCCATGTACTTCCTCAGGGACAACATTTTGCCTTTTATTCTTTGCCAGGCTTTTTATTTACAGCTGACTAACTTCATATATCTAATATTCACCTGCTACGTTAGTGATCTTATCGTGCGTAATGGCCTATCTACCTTGGGGGTATTATGGATCTGGAGCAGGCGGGGGGGAAATGGAGCAGTCGCTGCATGCACTTATTTATTTCTAGTTGCCAGCAAGACCTTGGCTCCAGAGCAGCAGGATGGGAAGATTAGGAGAACAAATGTACAAATGCTATTCTTAAATAGGTCAGGGAAGAAACGACACCTATGTGCGGAAAGCAAAACAAGATCTACACACAAAATCTGTTGTTTTCTCAGCTACCACAATGGCATGATATTTTTAAACTGCTTAAACAGGGATTCAGCATTTAACGCTTCATTGCTCAAAAAATAATCTTCTACTCCAGAGCAGTGGAGCAGTGGAGATTCCTTCTTGCCTGACTTCACATTACAACAGGAAAACAGTTCACCGTCCTCTTACGACCAAAATGAAAAAATAAAGGTGTTTGGGGATCTACTCAAAATTTCTCTGCACTTGTCCATAGCTTCCTGCAGAGAGTCTCCAGCCACCAAGGTAAGGACACTGGACTTGGAATGGGACAAAAAGCCCACAAAGGTGATGGCATCCAGGACACCGTGGCCTCAGTCCCTGTGTGGGAGAATACTTGAGCCAGCAGGGACCATTCTGGTTTTGGAAATTGCACAAGCTACAAATCCTAGTTAGAGCAACTGGCAGGTATTCACACTTCTGGGATTCATTCCTGTTTCCCACAAATTTTTGCTAGGACAAACCACTGAACTTCTCCATACAACCACAGATGCCTTGTCTGCAGAATGTGGGAGTACTTTTGCGAGTCACTGGTGCAAAAGGACACAAAGTTTTTAAAATAAGCAGACAAGAGCCAAGACATTTCCATTCCCAACAGATCAGGTACCCTCATCTCAAGATCTCTGTCCAGAATGTGTGGAGCCATCTGCACCAGCTCCTGTAAAAGGGAACTGCCTCCACTGCTCAGTAAGTGCTTCTAAAGCAGGCTGAGATTCTACTGCAAATCCCTACAACAGTACCAACTCCCAGAGCAGCAGCTGACACTAATGCAATCTTCTATCAGGTCAAGGAAGGCACCAAAAATAAGAAACCATCAAAATGCACAGAAACAAGTAAACAAAAGAGCAAGGGAAGAAGAAAGAGGACAACAACAGGATCCAAAATAGATTCCTTGTGCCACACACACATCAGATTTATGGCATAAAGGCTTTGCAAAGAAACTTGTTCTTAAAACAGTCCATCAACATTTACTCTGCTGCTGGGCGAAGTCTACTACTGTCTGACACCCCTATGTTCTATTTACAACAACTTCAGGCTTTAAAGAAAACAGAAGTACATTAACTGAGGATTTTATGAAGCGCAAAATGATAGCTGCATTGTTATATGTTCTATCAGAAGAAAAGCAAGCTCAGAAATGCGGAGGACATTAGAGAAGTAGCGCCCAAGGAGAGAAGATGCCCAAGAAAACATTAACAGCTCCTCTACCTGTCTTTATTCCTCAGTCAATACAAACAAGGGCCAAGGCTCCAGAGGTGCACTGCTCTCCCAGGCACAGATCCCAGGAGGGCACTTGGACACACAGCCTGCTGAGATGCTGTGAGGGCACTGACACGGCCAGCGAGGAGCACTCCAGCTGCAGTGACACAGCACCCAGGCACAGATGGCTCCTGACCCTCCAGCTTGGCAAGCACACACAGGATGGGAGGTCTCCATGCTTGCTTCATATAGAGCCACAGCTGGAACCTTCAATGGGCCTGTGTCCCAACATGTCCCACTCCCAGTACAAACAAACTCCAGCTGAATTTTGGAACTGTAAAAAGCATTTCCACAAATACACAGTCAGAAGCAAACTGCTGCTCCTCGGCACAACTGCTGCCTCAAATGGGTACCTGGCTGCAAGATATCCACATCCACGGTGAACAGCACAGGCATATTCCTTCCCAGACCCCATTCCAGGAGTAACAGTAGAAGCAATGGGAAGATGGGACATGCTGCCAGCCTCTAGGCTCACAGCACCCTCAGCTCACAGCACCCTCAGCTCATAGCACCCTCAGTACAGACCAGTGCCTGGAGCTGCTCCTCACCAGGGCAGAGGAGCAGGGATTTGCCTCTTGTTTTGTTTCCTTGCAGAACATATTGATAGGCAGAGCCACGTGCTGAGGGTACAAGCATGGGACACCTGCCACAGACTTCACAAATAACCTCAGACAAGTTACTCACTGTCTTTGTGTGTCCTTTCTTGTTCTGTGAGGAACTTGGCTCTCTCCCCTGCTGTTAATGTAGATGAGAGGTTGCTTCTATTTTGCCACACGCATCAGACTTTAAAGAACCTAATAAAGAGCCAGGTTAGTTTCAGAAACCTGACAGCAATCATGTTGTTAGTCAGCACACAGTACATGCAATGCAGCATCAACAACCTAGATAGCAAGCGAAGAAGAGAAAAAGAACAACAAAATACCTCCAATGAGATGAGGAAACAGGAAGTACTAGGGGGATATCAAATCTCTGAAAATGCTGGATTGCTAGGACTAAAAGGTCAACAGAAGTGAGAACAGAGCCTCTACACTGATCTGTCCTTGAAGGGGGAAAAGACAAAAAAAACTAGAAGTAAAGTACTTTTATTAAGTGGCAGAAAATGATGAGAAATGAGCAAGACACTGTTGCCAGGGTCAGTATCTAAAAAAAACCCCAACCCAGAACAGCTGATACATTGTCTGATCTCAGACAAAATGAACCTGTCTAAAGGCACTATTGTTTAGGCAAAATCATGAAGCAAAGATTAAACGCTCTGGTTACAGAGCCGTGCGTCACCATGTCTGTGTGTGACTGAAGGCATATCAAAGGTCCCCCAGTGAAATGGGTGACAGCCTCAAACATGCACTGTTCCAGATGAGACAGGAGCCTGATCTGGCTCTAGGGAAATGCCCCCAAACAGCACAGCCACCTGGACTATCCAGCAAGCGTGGGAGAGTGACAGACCCTGAGAGCAAGAGCATTCGAACAGAGTAAGAACATGGTTAAAGGAACCCCGGGCAGGCAGACAGACTGCCTGAAAATCCAGGCTCTGTGGTCCAGAGCACAGTACAGAGAGACGCAAAAAGAGCAAGGCTCAGCTCAGAGCAGTGGGGTATAAACACACACAGGAAACAGAATGCCTTCACAATGCAGTTTCTCCAGAACGTGAACAGTAAGAGTGAATGCAGTGCCTGAGGATGATCCTGTGGAAAGAAGGATCTCTGCAGTACAACCTCAGCAGACTCATAGTCAGGCTCTGCAGAAGTTGCCAGCCATTCTACAGCGATGTTTGCTGCTCTGCCATTAAATCAAAGATTAATCTGATTCCAGCTGGATTGTAGAGCCAGCTGCAGTGATAAGAGGCAATCTTAGATGGGAGAAATGCCACCAAACGCTGAAGATGTATAATAAAAAAAAATGTTCTGAGATCAGTGGGCAAATACAAGCTGTTGATAAAAAAACCCTCACAAAATCAGAGGTATTATCACTTTAGCTTGACAGAAACTGACAGACAGAACCATCCACTGCTTGGCAAAGGGACTGTGCAAACATGAAATGATAAATATATTTGATAAAGAATATTATCATTTCTGTAGAAATTTATGTCCCTACAAGGCCTTATAAAAAGAGGTTTTGATTAAAAAACTAGACCAGAAAAGAGAGACCACAGAATAGACTAAACCAATTAAAAGCCACACTAAATTACCAGCCACAAAGATTAACTATGATCTAAGAATCATTGCTGAGCGAACCTATTCCCTGTAAAGTTAATTCCTGGCCCTGCATTTTACCTATGAAGCTTTTAAAGAAATTCTAATAGCCAAAGATGCCCTGAGCACCTTGAGCTGCAGCAGCTCTGCAGACTGAAGTCTGGGAACATCTGAGGTCATCAGCACACACTGCAGTGCTCAGGGCCAAGCACCTCCATCCCAAGGGTTTCTCTGCAGCAGCAGGCAGGGTCAGGGTCACTGCAGGGACCCAGCCAGACACGGGTGCCACCCCAGCCGAAGGGCTGCTCATCATCCTGCTGTCTCTCCTAAGCAGGGCAAGGCTGGAGGCAGCCACAGCCAGGAGCTGGGGACACAGCACAGCCCCACGGCCTCTTCCTGAGCTGGAGACCTGCATCAGCCCTTGGCCCTTCAGCCACTCAAAGAGGCTGCTATACAAGAAGTTGCTCTGCTACTGGCTTGATTTTGTCAGCTCCTCCCTAATTTACAGCCTTAGGCAGATGCCTGCCCAGCCCTGAGGTACCAAAGTCCTACAGTGCAGCTCACAGCAACACCAAGATGCCTCAGCAGCAAACCTAAGAAGAGAATGGAAAGTATGGAAAGCAAATGTCCAATTCCAGCTGATACCTTAAGGCTCATGAAGTGCATTTGCTCAGACAGAAAAGGAGCCATCAGCTACGCTCCCTGGAACGTGACATGTCCATGCACACCTTTCTAGTCACCAGCACTGTCTGGGTCACAAGCCAGGAGAAAGGACCATGAAAACCCCATGGAGTACTTCCAAGGGATAACTGCCCCTGCTCTTCAGAGAGCATCAGCCTTCAGCACTTCCTGGTGGTCACTAATGGCAGCAACGACACACAGAAAAGGAAACTACAGAATGATGTGTGCATGTCCCAGTGGAAGACAGTGAATTAATACACCAAATTATTACCTAATTCTAATGGGAGACTCCAAGTGATTTCAGAGTGCCACAGACAGGAATGCAATACCGTCTCCTTGATGGGTCAGATCACAAGAGAGAAACCACTGCCTTCTCTTTGCAAGACTAAACACCATGATATACCAACCAGCACCATCCTCAGAACTTCTGTCAACAATATGGATCATCAGAGTGCCCATGTCCCGGGTGAAACAAGTTACAGCAACAAAAAGTTACTCCTCCCAATCTTTGCTAGGATGGCTTGGCAGATCAGAGATCCACCCCACCAGTGAGACACACAGACCTAGGACAGGAGAAAGCTACAGTGGAAAACCAGACAAGGATCTACTGTAAATGTTCAGAGATTTTTTCCCCCCTTGTGACAAATTTCAGAGGGAAACTTACAAGCAGACTCTAGTAAAAGGCAGTGACCATCTATCCTGTCGGTTTAGTCTTTATACCTGAGTGAAAGTATCCACTCACTTTTAAGAGACTAAGGATTTTTTCAAAATTAGTAATTTCTTGCAACTCAAACAGCTCTTATTTGTCATCGGAAGGAAAATAAAACATTAAAACCTTAATATACCAGAAGAGAGAAAATATTTACCTTGCATTAAGTAAACTTCTCCCAGGGTGCAGGCAAAACTATAAACAGGAGGATATGTTAAGAAGAAGAGACATGGTAGAAGCTGTTTGCAACTACACACCTCAAAGCCAAAAGGGATACGAAACTGGATCTCTTCTCTTCAAGAGTAAAGAAAAATTGTCACAAAGAGACACAAATTATTTATTAAAGAGACTATGATACCACAGGGAAACAAAACAAAACCTGAAATAATCTAGATGCAGACATTTCTATCAAGAGAAACCAGGTAACAGTACAGGGAAGACAGCTCTCTCCTTTATTATCTTTAATTCAATTCTGCTTATCAGCATCATCATTACAGCTAAAAGTGCAAGGACTTTAACACATTTCAAGTCTCATTCAATTTCCACCAAAGTATCCGAATAGAGTCCAGTAACGTTGTATCAGATTTCTATGGGCCCTTCCAATCTGCGAGCTAAACACTCCTTTAAGAACTGAAATGAATTCAGCTTCCTCGCCTTTGTGAGGAAAAGCCCTGGCTGCTTGCCCTTTCTGTGACTCAGACACACTTGGCCCAGCCATGAGAATGGCTGCATTCCCTCTGCTCCCACCGAAGTCAAGGGCATCTCTCAGGCTCCGCACGCCGAAAAGCAGGCTGCCTGCCACAGGGGCCGAAGCCAAGCTGCCAGCTAATAAATGCACAAACCCTGGGAGGACAGAAAGTGTGAAGGCAAAGCCCGTGGCTCAGAATGGGCAGCCCTGTATCGCTTTCTGGGCATGCCAGGGACATGAAGTCCTGCTGTACCAGTGGGCTCACTCCTCCATCTCATCCTGGGACCTGCGAGTCTAATTTGGGCTGACGCAGGATGGTGCACACGGAACAAGCCTCTGCTGGGAAATGTGGGCCATCACATCATGGTTTATTACTATTTCATTATCTTCAGACTCTGTTCAGCCTGCAACAGCTCCTAAATAAATTCAACATTTTACAGATCTTGTTCCTGTATTACGTTCTGTGTTTTAAAATATTTTTCTTCTATTGTCTAAAAAATATTTATACAGAATGGTAACATTCTGGGCATCTGAAGAATGATTTATCTCAGGTTTATAAAGCCCTTCACCACCTACAATGAAGTACATCCCTGGATAGCACACAGGTAAATACCAGTAACAGCCACCCCTGATTCTAATAATCTCCAAGCACTTCTGGAGTAATCAGTGAATTCTTATTAGACAAATCACACACTCGTCTGTAGCACAGGGGCCAGAATCCTGGGCTTTCCACTGCTGAAATTCTCAGCCTTTCAGCCTAAATGAGTAAAGGCACTAAGGCATCAGAAGCTGAACACAGCTGACCTGAGCCAGCCAGAGCAAGGCACCAGTCTGCAAAGAACTTACAAATTAGGAAATCAATGCACAGAGATCAAATTACCATTCCAAATTGCCCTACTAAAGCTATGGATGCAAAAATTATATAAATTAACAAACATGCTACCACCTGGCCCTGATATATACCTCGAGAGCCCAAACGTCTCCTCTTGCAGCAAAGCATTCACCACCAGCTGTTATAAGGTGCCCAGCTAAGAAATGCAACTGGAGTGCCCTAGTTCAGTCCCCTGTACACACAGCACCTAATACATCAAATCTATATTCTGAATGAAACAGTAAAAGCATCTCCTGGACTCCAGAGAATAGCAATCACTGTCAGTTAAAAACTATGACAGCAAAATCATCTTCTGCCCTGGTGTACTGCTGCACATGTTCACCTGCATATTCTGACTATTAAATACTTGCCTACAGCTCTAGGGTCAGATGCACCTGGTCACATTCCTTATTGAATACTCTCCTGCTATGTACATTGATCACATCCCCTCTGCATGTTTGCAGCCCTGATCTTCAGCTACAACTCTTAGTGGCTGATTTCTTCCAAAAAATTAATTCTACTACTGACATCTCTATAATTTATTAATGGGAGCTAAGGCCTTTCAAACAGCCTTCCGTGGCCAAATCAAATCCAAAAATCAGAAGGATTTTTCCCATCCTGCCTCCCTGTGCAGGAGCACAGGAGAAAACACCAAGAATCTGATGTTCTCTTCTGCTCTGAAACTGACTTATCATGGGGACTCTGGCCAATTGCATAATTATAATGTGCCTCAATTCCCTCATTTCTCAGTGGCTACAATTATGCTGTAACAAATCCCTGGTCACCTGGGACTGATCCTGTGCTTCAGATTCTGCCTCCCTGAAGGCATCTGTGACAGGCACAGGCCATGCTCATGGGAAAGCAAGGTCTCTGACTGGAGCTGGTCATGAATTCTTCAGCAAGTTACATGTCAGTGGCTTAAAAGAGAATCTTTTCATGGGAATATGCCACTGTTCTGGAAGGTTTCATCAGAAGGATGTGTCTCTGGACAAAAGAAAGAGGAAAGAGCATTTCTGTTCTCTTAGAGAGCCCCTGAAAAAAACGCAGAATTTGGGCTGTGAACAGGAGTGGGAAACCTGGGCTAAGTGCAGGCACCAGTACTGTAGGTGCAAGGCAGAGGATCCAGATTCCTCAGAACAATTTTTCCACTCCTCCACGAAAATTGAACAGCATTTCTCCCACTCTCACTCTTTCCTAAAAAGCTTTAAAAGATTCTGGTTCCAGGGAGACATCAAAGACAGCACCATTTCCTACCTGGTCCTACAACAGGGAGAGCTCAGGTTCCACTTACCTGTGAGTGGTGCTGTGTATACACAGAAAGCAGGGTATCACAGGAAGAGCTGTCCAGAGTCCAAAGATGTCAGATCTCCACTCAGCCTCCCTCCAGCAAAGAAACAACCTGCTGGTCACCTCCCAAGGATTCTGTGCAGATTATTAATTCATTAATGGCTGGGGAGTGCTTAGAAAAGGTAGAAGGTGAGGGGCTGCTGTTGTTTCCCATTATTATCGTGGGTATCTGACATGCATGCCACAGGCAACTTGGATCTATCCTTCGTATGAATCCGTGATGCTGGACTCAACACAAACCAGTTCTTCCAAGCACAAGTGAGTTACAGCAAGTGAACGGTGATCCTGGCCTAGAACCTTTTAAAAGAGCTCTGGAGATGGGCACAGGGCCACACACTATGAACATGCAAAGGCAGCCATGTGACATTGCTGCGTCCCGTGAGACTGTTTGAAGCAGCCCTTCTGCCAAAAGCTCCTGTTCACCCAGAGATGCTGGCAGAAAGGAAGATGTGTCTGTACTAAACCATTTCTATGTATCATCTGCTGACTTAACCTGAAGTGCCACCACAGGGATTTGGGATAACTTTCCAACTCCACAGCACCAAATGCTGAGGCAGACATTCTTGCAACTTGGCTCTAAGGATGGTAATTCCCAGCACGGGAGAGGACAGGACCACCAGGACTTGGATCTCCTGGAACTCATCAGCCTTTCCTTCAGCTCCTTCACCCAACTGACAACACAGAACACACTGGCCAGACTCCCTAGAAAATTACTTACTATAACCTAAACTGCAATGCCAACACACCTAAATGCTGGCTTAAGTCTTTCTGCAGCCAGTACTACTTAGTTTGACAATCCAATTGCACAAAACGGATCAAAGCAAAGGCTGCTGCACAAGCACGTTTACACTGGCTGCCTACACCACTCATAGCAAGGGATTTATAAGTGCAACAGTTAGGCTGCTGCCATTTTTCTGACAAGCCCAGAACTTCCTTCCAGTACCTAAATAGGCTACATGAGAGCCAGAGAGAGATGATTTACAAGGACATGCAGTCATAGGAGAAGAAAGGATGGCTTCAAACTGATAGAAGGCAGGTTTGGATTAGATGTTAGGAAGATATTTTTTACTGTGAGGGTGGTGAGGACCTGGTACAGGCTGCTCAGAGCAGCTGTGGTTGCCCCATCCCTGGGACTGTTCAAGGTGAGGTTGGATGGAGCCCTGAGCAACCTGGTCTAATGGAAGGTGTCCCATGGCAAGGGAGGTGGAACTGCACGGACTTTAAATTCCCTTTTAACCCAAATCATTCTATGATTCTATGATTCTTCCTCCCACACTGACAGCACAGGTTACCTTCAATTCTTTGTATGACAAAAGACCAAAGAAACATCTACTCTGCTGCCAAAGCTGTGCTTGCAGCTCTGAAAGATGTTCCCAAGTTTGCTTTTCCAGCAGGCACATCAGTGCAAGACACAGACACCCCCAGCAACAAGTGCCCTGTTGAGCAGCTGGCCCACGCTGACTTCCATGGAGAAGCTGGAGGAGAGATGCACCCTCCTCTAGCTGCAGCATCACCCTTTGGCCCAGCAAGACAACACTGCAGTTGTTCTGGTGCCCCAGGAATCACACACCTCTACTCATTACCCACCTAACCCTCAGTAAAAAATTTGCTTTGATGGCTTGCTGGCATAGAATTTAATTTATGTGTATGTATGTTCACACATCAAAAAACAGTGTTTATCATCCAGCTTTCTCACTAATCTCCTTTTTACCAAACTCTGTGGATGTAGTGTAATGTGACATTAAAAGGACTCGGCAAGATGATCAGTGCAGGCAGTGTGCAACTTCTAGGTATGCAATTGCCTACAGTTTCTGATAATGCATCTTCCCAAAGGCTTTGGCAAAATATGTGTTTGCATTGCAGAACATCAAGAGACAGTGTGGCAATAAGTTCTCCACTCCATCCTGCCTTCCAAGAGATAAAAAACTTCACAAGTTGAGTGATAAAGAACCAATACAATTATGTGTCATTAAGCTGCAACTAATAGTGGCAGAAAATGGATAAGGGCCTGCTGATTAGAAATGCTATCAAGCAAACTCTAATACGTGGTATTAAGGCACACATTGAAAATAGAACACATTTTGTGCTCTCCTAGAAATACTTAATTCTATTTCAAGCCACCATCTCATCTTGGCATGAGCACTTTCTTACTTAAGGACTTAAGGAGTTCTTTCTTACATCAAGAATTTTATGAAGGAGTCAACAAATAGCATCTACCAACAAAACAGAGAGCCTCCATGTCCTCTTTGTCAAAACAAAGCTCTTCTCACTCTTCCTTCAGACATACCAGCCTGATCAGAAAACACCACCAGACCTCACTGCACAGCTCATTTGCTCCTCGTTAAAGGACTCCACCTGAATCCGTATCTGAACTTCCCTGGAACAAAATTCCTGTGCTGAACATCTTATCCATAAATTTCCAAAGAATATGATGGGATTCAGTATAATGCAGCAGTGAAATTACTGCCCATTTCAGGTGCACACGGAAGGCAGTGTTCAGCTCCCATGGGAATCCAGCTCTGGTTGCATGTGCCTCATCATCCATGTGGGATGCAAATACTTCTACTCATCTTCCAAGCAGAAGTTACTTAGACCTACTGAGCACATATACCTGCACATTACCTTCAGGGCCCAGCCAAGATTAACACTACCAAGAACCCACCTAAATTCATGAAGCATTCCATATCTTCAGCAGGTTGCCCAGAAAAGTGGATGTCCTAATTCCGGAAGCGTTCAAGGCCAGGTTGGTTGGGACTCTGACCAAGCTGCTCTCCTGAAAGGTGTCCTTGCCCATTGCAAGGGGTTGGAACCACATGATCTTTAAGGTCCTTTCCAACATAAGCCATTCTATGACTCTGTGATTCTACATGACTGAGCTCCTGGTGCTTCCACAGACTATTCACATCCTGGCCTCCCAGTTTTCTGGGCTTGTACCATTCCCAGCTCAGCAAAGTCTCACAACAGTTGAAAGCTGGGCCCTTTATCAGAAGCTGAGTGTTCAGCATTTCTGATGGAACTCAGCCATGATTATCTGGGTAATCCTTATACTCTTTCAGCAATTATCATCAGCACTAATATAACTTTGGCTGCTGCAAACTGTAAGAGTGTCTTGATCTAATTTACATTCTGGGGCATTATATCATAAAGTGCAACATACGATCCCAGTCTGATAAGCTGATACTGCAGACTGTGTAAATGGAGATTAATCACTTCCTAAGTCTTTGCAGAAGGTTTGTTTGCCCTCAAAGAAGCAGGTTTCCATTCTTCCAAAGGCTGCATAGAGAGAAGAACCATGTATTCTTTCCTCTGTCTATAAGGAAGCACCTCCAGGGTTGAAGCCTTTTCTGAGTAACGAGCCTATGTCTGCAGCAATCTGCAAAATGCCAAGAACTCCTGAGAAAGGAAATCTTGTCCCAGGGAAAGGACTTTGAAGGTAACTACAGAAAGAAAGAATGTGTGCTGTGAAACAGCACAAATCCTGAGACCATGTTCTGATTGCAAATGCTATCTAGGATGTCACATCAGGATGAGAATCGATGCGTTATTAAACACAGCTATTTTATAAACCTCAATTCTGTAAATTAAATGAAAACTTGAGGTCAGACCACATAATTGCAGGCAGAATTTGGCCAATGATCATTATTTTCCACAAGAACTGTCCTCTAGGCTAGAAGGCGTGTCATGATGCCCCAAGGTAGTTAACTCAGACTAAGAAAACAGTACTGACAGACTATTCTTTGCTGACAGCAATCTCACCACTGAGCTCTGACATAGGTTTAGAAATCCATTTGGATCCCAGAAGTTTGACTGCAGTACAATTCAACATATGGCAAGACACACATCCTCTATATTTAACACTTACCTGGGATGCTGCTTAGAGTTTGTTTATTTTCCACTGCTCTCTCAATTCTAACCTGTTTTAATGCCTAGAAATTAAAGCTAAAGGGCAGAGTGAGAACGCTTTTCCTCAACATCACAGGAAAAATCACAGAAAAACTGGCTTCTTCTGAAGTATCAGGCCAGAGTTGCAATTGTATTTTCACTTGTTTTACTAGACCCATAAAACACCACTTGTGCTGAATAGGTGCAGGGGGAGATGTCTCAAGTACTGCTCAACCTGAACAAGAGCATGGGCAAGTCCCTTGAGTCGAGGGGAACCAGCTTTCTGGAATGCCACCAGCACAAGCCCAGTGGGGCAGTAATTCAGGCCCTACCTTCAGTCTTCAGAGTGTGAGGCTCAGCTATTAACACAGAAATGCAGCTCCACAGGCTGTGGGATGCTGGGTACCAGAAATTCTGCTCAGTGCTGAGTCTCAGGCAAAGCACAGGGAAGAGAGAGCCCAGAGGAACAGTCTCTAAGATGTGGTTCCAGCATCCACAGCTGGCCTAAATTTTACTCTATGCCAGAAAGCAGCTCCTTTCTCACAGATGGCTGCTGTTACAGAGCACTGACACCCACCATGGAGCAACTGGGCATGCAATATTAATAGCATCAGTGAGAAAATTAGGAACCCATATCAAAGCACTGAAAGTTGTTTTTATAATGTTTTGCTTCAAAACTAAGTGCAAAAGGAAAGGTATTACACTCAGCTAAGCATGTTTAGAGGACTTTAAGATGTGATTCTGCAGCTTTTAAACATGCACACACATATGCAGAATGACCCCTTAAGCATGGGGGTAAACTGCTATTACCTATAACTCACCAAATCCCAAGTGATATGAAGAAATAAAAATCAATGTTGCTCTGAAATTTAGCCTGGCAGAAAAAAAATAGTCAAAGCTATCATAACAAATGGCTGCTGGGAAGTCAGTCAATTGGAATGCTGTGACCATGGTTTTTCTCAAACATGGTCATTCCCTTGGAATTTGAGTCCAAAGATTCTCATCTGCACTGCACTGAGACCCTGCACTGAATACAACAGACACAAACCAATAATGCAAATAAATCAGTACACACTCATTCGCTAGAATTCTTCTAGTAACAGAAAATTATAATGGAGCATAATCAATTAATCTAATTTAGAAATCTCCCCTTCTCCATTAAAAAAACCACTGACATTGGACCAAACTACATAGAGCCTATCTGCATCAACAGAGTCAGCACAGATGAAACATTGATGCAAATACTGTCAGCCATATAATCTCCATAAGACCACCCATGGATTTGGGGATTTAATAAATTAAGGACAAGTACCAAGCATAGAAATATTATCTTGAGGATATAGTGGTTATTGCTGGTGTCCCTTTTGACTGCAGCAGGGACTGCTCAGCCACAGCTAAGTCTCCACAGATGGGCACAGCCTGATCTCAGTTCTCTGCCTGCACTCCAAGCAAGCCAATGCACGTGTCTGCTCTGAGAGCTGCAAAAGCATGTGAGTGCAGCACTGTGCCCACGCCAGCACGCCCTGCAAGGTGTCCATCATAGTCCTGTCCTGCTGACAGCCATGGGCGTCTCTCACTTCCAGCCTGGAAGACATGTGCTCTATCACTGCTATAAACCTGGCATGATGCTAACAGTGAAGTCTTAGTGTGATTCTAGATGCGTTTCTGATAGTTCTGCCACTGTGACATCCACCCACAGAGAGGACCTGACATCTTTTTAAGTAGTTTGTTGAGACACTACAACCTGATGACTCAACTTAGTTATTTGTCTTAATCTGCAAGAGACCTCAGAGCTGTTCAGTAAAGTAAGTATGGGCTGTTTCCCCTCAGAGCAGGTGAAAGATGGAATCAACAACTAATACACCTGCTTTACTTTGGTCAGTTACCTGGCTTCATTTTGAATCAAACCCTGCCTATCTTCTGCTTCAGCCTGTCTTACACATGTCCAGCCTCCCTGCCTTCACTGGCGCTCAGGCCAGACAGTCTGAAATTACATCACTGGCATCTCGCTGCAGCTTAGGTGGCATCACCTCAGGTTACACAGGACGGGGAGAGACCCACTGGGTCACCAAGTACAGCCCCTGCTGCCCAGGCAACCACGTCACCTAATCCCTTTGTACGTGAATCAAAAATAGTTATGAGCCATACCTCACTGGGCACACCCCAGGCTAGCCATGAATGACATACTGTGGCGTAAACTGACTCGGGAAGAAGTACACAGACACATCCAAGACAAATTAGAAACTGCAACAAGCAGGGAGGCAGCTTAGTCTAATGGCCAGAGAATGGGACAGGCAGCAAGATGGCTGGGCCCTGCTGCTGGCTCCTGCTCTTCCCTGTTTCACCCACAGCACCATTGCTCCATCCCTAGGGTTCCTCTGGGCTGAGACCAAGATAACAACATCGTCCCTCCTTCCTTTGCAGATTGCTTTCAGCACTACAGACAAAAAGAGGGACAGAAGAACTAACTATTTTTATCCACTTAATCTCCCTAGCAGGTTTTTAAAGCCCATTTTAAAGCCCTCCTTTGCAATTCAGTCTGTGGATAATTTGCTACCTGCATCTCCATAAAGTTTAACCTGTCATAGCCTGGCAAAGGTGTAATTTCATCCCCAGGTTCTTCTGACTTGAGACTATGGAGCTTCTCTTTGTGTATAAAGTATCAAAGCAATAGCTCTGAGACAACAGCCCTTTGCATCTCACAACCCATGTATTATTCTCTCTAAACATAGTTTAACAGGCCAGAATCAAAACTTTTTCTCTCCCCTCATGTCTCCTCGCCACTGTGCACACTTCAAGAAACAGCAAACACAGATAAGAGCAGCAGACAGAGACACAGAGAGAGGATGGTTTATCCCACAGACAGAGGATTACTGCATCATGATGTAATGACCTTGTTCAGAAAAGAAAAAGGTTAGTTATATGACAGCCCGAGTTGTAAAAATACCAGCTCCTTTCCAAAATGGGTAAAATAATGCCCCTTTAAAGTTATGCTGAAGAAAACACAAAACACTTGTCGAGTGAACTAGAGAGATAAAGAGCACAGCCCAACTGGCCTCGATACAACCCCTCTCCAGACACATGTAACACATTGAATCAAACAAGCAGGAGTGCTCCTCAGCTAAGGCTGCATGGAAAGGAGAAGCCATGCTGCTTTCTATGTGTTTACATCTTCAAATATCCAAGAGTCCTTTCTGCACCCTACAAAGGTGCATTGCAAAAAGCCATGTCTGTGTTTCACTTCAGGCGCAAAATACTACAGAGCCAGCTGTTTCATTTGCCCCTCATGAAGACTTTACATTTGTACCTGTTTTCTTCCACTTCAGAACAAATGGAGGGAGGAAGGCCACATGCTGCCAGCACATGAAGCAATCCCATGAAAGAATAACTCAAGGCCAGGCTTGTTCTCTTTTTAGACAACAATTAGTGAAGCTTTGGCCATGACTAAAACTCCAAGGCTGAGTTCATCACATTTGTGACTACAGGCTCCTCAGAGGGACTTGTTTCTAATGAATTTTCAAATGCTATGAAAATAATAGGTATGGTATTTACCACTGAAAACACTGCAGAAGAATATTGATGCTACTGCCCCAGTACAGCACATTTATTTCACTGCACTGTTGATATTCTGCTAAAGTGAAGCGTATGTTATTAAAGCCAGTATTTACCAACAGATATTACAGTTGTGAAAGTAATATAGTCCTTCTACGTAAAAATAGGCTTCCAATAGGAAATAAAAGGCATTTGGCAAGTCTTAGCCCGCCAAGGGCAACTGCTCCATGTCCTGTTTCCAGGACAAGAAAGCCCTCCAGTTACTCCAGATACTTCCAGTGGTGAATGCTGAGCTTGTCTGGTGAGTTTTCCGAGCCCAGTGGAAATCCTACCGCAGACACAGAAAGCTCTGAGTCTGAATTGGCACCAGATGTTTTAGAAAACAAGTGATTTTCATTTTGTTACAGGAATATGAGAAGGCCAAAATGCTTTATTTGTCAGCACAGGAACAGCCACTCATCTAAGAGCATGAATATTCTGTTGAAGTTGTTATAAAATCAGACTCTTCCAAGGAAACCCTGCACTGAGTAACAGTGCCATGTGCCAACTTACAGTGCTCTCTACACGTGTATGAGACAGGAAATGTATTTTCTATAGCAGATGAACAGCAATGACAGCCTTCAGACTAGAGTATGGAATATAATTTGCAGCAAATTCCAACCTCTCAAGAAGCTGCCTACAGTATCTCCCTACTAGCTCAAAGACTCCTTACAAAGGCCAACTCAACATCATGCGTCTACTGCAGTGTTTCTTCTCAATTAACTAAGGAAAAGTGTATTAGCCATACATCAAAACTGCATTGCAGCTAGAGCTGCCAATTACTTATGGCAAAAGGGAGGCTGATTCATCCGACTGTATGTGGGCCTTGGCTGGAGTTTTCCCAAAACGCAACAAGAAAAGAAGAAAACCTCAGTGAACCTCCCCCTCATTCCCACTCCTTCCTCCCCCACAAATCACAGTCAAGAGGCCTGTGCTTGCAAAAGCAGCATTTCCTGGAGGATTCTTTCTCCAAATCACTCCTTTTCTAAATTCAGACAAAACACACAACTCAAAACCCATTTGCATATGATATATACGCATACAAGGACACCCCTCCCAAACATTTACAAGCAAAACGCAGGGCAGAAGGGTCTAAACCACCTTTAAATCCCCAGTCCCCAGGGATCCCTACATCTTCCACTGCAAATCCCATGGCATTCGGTGACCACCTGAGCAGTGTGTCATGGCTACCTGACAACACTCGGCTCGGCGCCAGCCTGCAACAGCTGAGCAGGGGCTGGGGGGCCTTGTCTTTCTTCTCACAGAACTCACAGAACAGAACATTTCTGCAAAGCACAAGCACTTCCTGAATCCAGACCTTTTCACAAGCTCCCTGTGTTGGATGCATTTAACACCTAACATATCACAAGTAGCAATTCTCCATTCAACATGTCCCTCCTTCACTTTGTGTGTTTCAAACGAGCCCTGTGGCCTCAGGGTGCCAGGGCTCTTCTCTCCCTGGCACTGCTGGATGGAAATTGTTCTCATGAGTTGCCATGGACCCAGAAGCTAGTAGCCTAGGTTTTTAAGGTCCCCAGCCACTTCCAACACCACTATTCCCCACAGCGAGTTCAGGACACAAAAATTCAACCACGTTTGCTTCTAACTGCTATCTTCCATTGCTCTGACAGCACCCTACTGATGACCTTGGGCATGTGACTTCATCCTTTTGTTTCCAGTGCGTTTGACACAAGACAAGCTGGCACCCAGGCCCCCTGAGCAGTCAGACCGTGCCTAACACATCTCTGCTTTTTCCCAGGCCTGACTTTAACCCATTTATTGTAAATCTTTAAAACAATTTTCACAGAAAATAACGCTTAAGAGATCCTCAGAGTGCAGAAAAATACTTGAAGCATGCACCTACTGCTCCCTGCCTTCTGGTACCAACATTCAAAATTCCAGTGAGCACAGTGGGAGAGAGCCAGAGTTGCCCTTTCCATGGCAAGTCAGACATGGCCAGCTCCACGGATCACAACACAGGGCCTCACCAACACTGCAGGGCAGACCAGTGCAAGGTATCTTCTGCCTAATGACCCCACCAACAAAAGTCATCAGTCTGATGAGAACTTGTGCTTTAGAGGTTGTTGGATTATGTAAGAGCACAACTTTTTCCTCTCCTTGCCCGAAAGCCAGTCCTATTATGGGTCGATTTTGGGATTATATTTACCAGACTGCTTGTGGGTACATCCACAGCTATGTGTAATTCCTGTTCCAGAACAGAAGCAATCACACTTGGGATGAGCACTGCAACAGACACTACTTTGTAGTAGTTTGAGCACTACTCGAACAGAGAGTCACACGTGTTCAGGTGTACTCATGAGGCCAAGCTCTGCCATTCTGCTCAGATCAGCAATGCAAACGTGAAATGCAGCTCAAAAAGTACTCAAGAATCAGGTAATGGACCTCCTGTGTCATGTGTGGGCTGGGAACTTCATCCACATGCTATTGTGCTCACTAAGCAAGAGGAAAGAGAGCTTACCAAACCAAGGACTTAGAACTGGAAAAACTACATCGTATCCAGATTCTTACTGCTTTTCCTTACTACATAAAGAAGACTGGCATTCACCCTGAGTGCCCAGAGTGCTCCACAGACCACGGGAGAAGACAGGGCATGCCCTAAAGAGCAAGTTGTTCAAAAGCTCTGTCTGCATTATGAGTTGTGGCGCAGAAGTACCCCCTAATTAGACGCTTTATCAACTATTTACTTCAGAAACACACAAAGGCAGCAGAAGTTCCAGCATTTCAGTATCACTAGAGCTTTCAAGAAGGGTCCAGGACACAGCCTCTGTGTGTGAACTGTCAATATCTTGCAGAACAGAATCATACTCCACTCTCAGCTTATTCCTTTTGAAGCACTAAACATTATTCATTAATGCCACTAAAAAGGAGGATTCTGCATTCCCATAATGCAAAAAGAAGTGGGGAGAGAACAAGAGCATGGAGAAAAGGTGTGGTGCAGGATTAGGGGCAGAAATTAAAGGAAAAGACTGTCCCCACAGACTGCCACTCTAGATACTTCCAAGTGTTACCCCACCTCTTTCTGGTCTATGCATCCTACAAAGTGCAAGGCGCCTTCCCCAAAAAGAAACAAACCAGGGAACAAATTCTGTCTGCTTTAGTCTTTTTCCTTGCTAGAAATCTCACTTCTTCCCAGCTTGAATTCTCTGGAATGAAGAGAGAAAAGTCATAGCACAGCACAGCTAATGTAGACCACATCTGTAGGAAATAAATAATCAGGATGCCAACCTGAGCTGGCTAGGCTTGCTAAAAAGATCAAACGCGGATGTAAGCAGCTCTTTTCTGGAGCAGGCATCGTTTCAGTTGTTGAAATATTCATGCGCCAATAGGAGCTGTGGTATCAATGTCTGTCCCTGATACAAACAAACCTGAGCTCAAAGCATGACAATCTGTGTTGTGCAGAGCGGAATCACAATTAAAAGCATTTTCCAAGCCTCCGTTTCTGCATGCACACATCTGACAGCTTTTCTGGTGACACATCAAGAGCATCCCAAATCCAAGTCCCCAGTCTCCTGTCTGTGAGGGCAGGAGACATTAAAAACAGTTTTAGCAAATGCCCAGGATTTTAATTGTGTGCCTTCAGTTTTTCCTTCTCAGGTTTACTATGTAAAAGCAGCCCTAAGGTTCATCGGGGGAGTGGCTGGATGCACCTGATAAATATGAGCTGGCATCTGGGCACTGCAGGTTCAATCAAGACTCTCTGCAGGGAAGTGCCTGGAAAATTTCTGATCTGGAGGATTTTCTCCTTCACAATAGGGAATAGAGAAGGAGGAGACAGAAAATGGAAAACATTAGGCCTTTCACTCCCCTCAAGAGACAGAGAAGTACTTCCCAGTGCCCTTTCTAAATAAGGGAAACTAATTTTTCGATGCCAGCAAATGGACAGAGACTAGGGGGCACAGCTGCTGCCCCTTCAACAGCACCATCTGGAGAAATGAGCCCATTCAGGTGGCACGGCAAGAAAATGTTTTAGTACTCCCCTCATCACGTGCACCCAACTGTGCATACGCCCTGCAGAGCAACACTGAGCCTGCTAAGGTGCCAGAGCATTTTCAACACTTGAGGATTAGAAGGGAAATGAGAATGGTCCAGTTCTGGAGTCTGTGCTGTACTGCAATGTCGAAATGGCAGTTTGTTTCAGGCTTATGGGGATCTACAGCTGTACAAAAATGACAATGCAGTACCTTGAGTTGTGGCAAAGGAAAGCACATGCATGAGCAGCAAGCTGGACCACAGCACGGAGCTCACTGGTCCACATGCCAGCTGTCCCTTTCAGAAGTCAAGAGGTCACATCCAAATCTTTGTTTCCACTCCCTGAGAAAGCACACTTTTGCCATCAGGACAAAAAAGAAACATGAAACTACTCAAAGATTCCTTGAGTGCATTTTGGATCCAAATTGCCTTAATTTACTTCTGATGGCAATAAAACAGTACACATGACCAGAGCAGAGCAAATGATGATGTGTATCCAACCTTAACTTTGCTGTTCCCCATCTTTACAAGCCTTACAGTGCTGTATCAGAGCACCTGTACCACACCGAGCCCCAAATGCAGCACATGGAGGCACTAAAAACTATTCCAGCTGCAGAACTGGCCGCAAAGATTCCAGGGCAGAGACATGCTTTGCCCTGCATCACTCAAGACTCAGTCACATCTATCGGTATATTACTAGTTAAGCAACTGACAATAAAAAATAATGTTGGGAAATGAGCACACTGAATGTATAACAACACTATTTTATCCTTGAATACTTAATGCACACAGTCATAATGATAAGTCTTCAGAGCAAAACAAAGCAACATACATGGCAGATGTTTTCCAAATGAGCAGGACATGCCCCTGTTTAAGAGGGACATGATTTCCAAGCCTGCTTCTGGAAGAGATGATACAAGACTGGACATAAGAGCACCTGGAGGTGCACCCAGCCCAGTGCTCCAAGAGCCAGACTTGCAGGTAGGGCTGGTGACATATGCTGACACAAAGATCCTCCCAGCCCAGAAGCCAATGACCTGGAGTGCTTACAGACCTGCCTGTCCCCTGCCCAGGGCTTCCTGGGGTCAAGAGCTCCAGAAGCTGGGGACATAAGACCACATCAACAACATCACAGGCTTCCTGGATGCCTGTCAGTGGGACTGACAGGGTGGATGCCATGGTGGTTGCCCAGGGCAAGGTGTACCCACCTGCCATGTCCCACACCACTTGTTTGAGGCAGCGAGTGCCACCTTGCAGTCCAATTCAATCTCAGAAAGCCCAGGAAGCCAATTCATAAACAGGGCACTGTCAGAGCTAAGTCGGAGCAGTGCAATTGAACACGCAAAATGTAAAGTTCTTTGGCTATCTCCAGCAAAGCATAGCGATACACTTACTTTTCACTGCACCCAAGCTACAGCTGCTGATGTTCACCTGGAAAAAACCTCCAAAACTCTAAGGACTGAGACTAGCCACTAGCAAAACACAGATACTTCTGTTGTACTTTTCCATTATAAAATTACTGCTAGGAGCAGGAGACACCAGCAACAGCAGGTCTGAGATAAGACATTCACTCACATCAGTGTCTCTACGTGTGCTGACCTGGGCCCACTGAAACCCACCAATTACCACTCAGCCTAATGCCATTCTTCAAGTAACAGGCAAATCAAAGCCAACATAAAAGAAACAGAAGATACACAAGTTCAGCTATTTGTGTCTGAAAGGTAAAAAGTAAAATAGAGCTGGAGAAAGAAAATGCTAGCTGAACACAAAATAGCACTGTTGAGTGAAAAGGTTTATTTCTGCAGGTAAAAGTTAATTCATATTCCTCTCTCCCCTTTCTACTGCTGCCCTCCCCATTAATTTCCTGGGAGAAAAGCTTCAAGCACCTTTGGCATGAGCTAAGGATGGTAATGAAAGAGGAAGATCACAGTGGGCTCCCGCCTGCCCACTGTGTAGCACAGCAAGGAACAGAAATCAGTACTCAAACCGGAGAGGCACCAAGTGACGGCACTGTTAATGTCCCAAAGTCACAGGGAGTCCAACCAGAGCAGCAGCGGAAGCCAAATCTGGCAACATCCCCCCTGCAACCAGTTCTGTGCAGACATGGCTAAAATGAAGGAGGAGCTTGGGCAGATCAGAAAGACCTTCAGCTTCCCAGCTGGTTTTGATCCCAGAACACTGGCAGCTACAGGGACAATTGGATCCACAGTCACAATTAAAGTACTAAAAGAAAAAGAGAAGAAAGCTTCAAGCAAAGGGAACAGGAACTGAAAATGGGACTATCCCCACAAACCAGCTCTCCTCCAGGAGCAAATGCTGCCAGGCCAGGAGATGGCTAACACAAAAGCTGGGTTTGTTATGGCCAGAGTTATGTTTGTTATGCAGAGTTGCATGTGTTCCACCTATCCCTGTAGCTGTATGTACAAAAGCTGCAAAGAAATACAAGGGGGTGGAGGAAGACAGCCTCTTGTGCCCAATTTTGTTTTTCCAGACCTCGTGAGCCGGCTCAGGACACACAGGACAATCTGGACTCCAGCTTCCCCAGGTTTTTTGCGTTTTGGTCAGATCCTTACAGAGAAACTGCCCAGTGAACAGTCTACTTGGAAAGTTCTCCTCCCTGCAGTCAGCAGCAAAATGCTCACCAGCTTCTGGGAAACTCCCCCTACACAGTCTTGCTGGGTTTGTAAGCTTATGGGGCACAAAGCCTCGATCAGTCCCTACAAAAAGCCAGTATGCTTGTGCTAAAGCCCTGAAGTGAATGAGGCCCAAGCCCTGGGCCTGCAACAACCAAAGCAGCTCACCCTGCATATTGCCTTCTGCAGCACTGCTGCTACAGCTGCCTCCCAAACTGTTGCTGCTGCAAGCAGTGGCCCATGAGGCCTGAAACTTAATCCTGTAACAGGAGCTCAGGGCTCACAGGAGCTACTGGGACTTACTTTTAGTTACCCAGTCACTCAGTGAAGAAATGCCATCCATGCAGATCTTGGTTCAGAGTACAACCTCCTCTGCAGCCCAGAGACAGCTGCTTGCAGCCCCCCACCTATGAAGCCAGCCAGCCAGCCACAGCCCCCTGCACCATGCCTGCCACCAGCTCCTCTTCCCAGTTCCATGCTCAAGGGATGCAGCCCAACCCATGCAGCTCCATACAGCCACAAACATTACCATCCCTCACCAGGCTGTACTCACCACAGGAAATCCACCTCAGGGCAATCCTTCCCCTCCATGCACATAACCTGCCATGCCAACCTTCACTCCCTGGCCTCAAACAACCCACCAGTCCATGTCCCAGTCCTACAACCCATTACCCCCAACCCCCAATTTACTCCATATTCTGCTCACATCATTGGGTAACCTGTGACTGGAAGCCTGAGGTTCCTCTGCAGCCATGTGCCACCCTTCCACTTCCCACTTCCCCAGGCACAGCGTTCTCCTCCCGGGTGCCTCCGGAGCTGTGCCCGAGCCCCTCCTCCCCGCCTGACAGCCACGGAGAAGGTGGATTCACACGAGAGGAGCCACGGAACTCGGTCTCATCACCCCTCCGGCCGCAGCGTCCTCTTCCCTCTCCCCCTCGGGCGGGCAAGCAGGCAGCAGCCTGGCTCCTGCCCTCCCGACAGCCCGTCCTCCTCCCCCTCCTCCTCTCTCTGAGGCGGCTCATGTCAGCCCGAGTCGCTCAGCAAAGCCCATGTTTATCTCCGGCCTCCAGGTTCCCTGTGCAGGCATCCCCGACCGCGCTCAGACAGACAAGCGAAAGCGGCACGGGGTGGGATGCGGGCAGGTAGGGGCACCGAGCCTTTAAAGGGGTCTGCCAAAGTCTCCACACAGACACCCAGGCCGTTCACTCCTGGCACACGCTGTGCCCACCCTGCAAACGGCACCACGCAGAGAGGCAAAATCCATCCCCTCAACACGCCTCGGGGCTGCAGGGCCCCAGACGGCCCCGCTCTTCCCAGCCCGGGCCCACCATCTCGTTCAGATGCTACTCGCTTTGAAGCCATGGCTTCTCCTGCCTGAATTCCCTCAACCTTGCTGTATTTAAAACAAGGCTCGCTCATGCCATCGGTGAAAACGGTATGTGGAACTGCCTCAATGAGCAGAAAAAGGGGCCACTCGTGCCGAGTGCATCCCCCCACCGGAGGAGGGAAGCCTGGAGCGGCCAGACATCACGCTGAAGCACTTCCTCGGCTGGCTGGTGTACAAGTCTGGGACAAAGGGACAATCCAGCACAGGGACCAGCTCCAGTGTGGCATCAGGCACCACCATGCATGTACAGGGAGATACCACCCTTCCCTGAACGGATTTCGGGAAGAACTTGGCAGGTGCTGCTGAACGGGTCAATCGGATGCGCGTTGCCAATACCGAGTATTAAAAAAAAAAAAAAAAAAAAAAAAAAAGGGAAAGGCGGAGTTATTTATAGCCCAGAATTTCTCACTCCTCTGCAGAAGCGCAGCCCAGAGGCGGCATTGTTGGGAGATGGGGAACACACGCACCGCGGCCGCGTTCATGGCCGGTGCCGGCGCTGACACAACTTCAGCCGCGGCTCTGCGGCTCGGGGAAGCCTTCCCGCAGGACACCGGGCTCCGGCCACCGCCGACTGCCCGGCAACACAGGTGTCACTGACGGCAGCGGCACCCGGGAGACGCAGAGACACCCCGGCACCGGCGCGGCTCGGCCCTGCCCGCGGCATCATCCTCCCATAGTCGGGAGGAGATGGGGCGCCGCAGACGCGGCCACGGGCACCGCGCTTCGCCGGCGGCCGCAGGGCCCGGCCGGGGTTACCTGGAACCGCCCCAGCCGGGGTTACCTGGAACCGCGGTCGCTCATTGCCGCCCGGCCGGGGTTACCTGGAGCCGCGGTCGCTCATCGCTGCCCGGCCGGGGTTACCTGGAGCCGCGGTCGCTCATCGCCGCCCCGCCCGTCCCCCGCCGCCGCCGCCGCCGAGCGCCCCCCGGGCGCGGCCCGTCCCCCCGCGCCGCCAATCGCCGCGCGCCCGCCCGCCCCGCGCGTCGCGGGGCCGCCGCAGCCGCGCTGGCGCAGCCAATGGGCGCGGCGGGCGGCCGGTGACGACACACGGGCCGGGGCTGGGGCGGGGGGCAAATCTTGTGTTTCAAGGCAGCGCGCAGGGAAAGCGCGGCGCGGGGGGAGCTCGCCCTCCAAGCCCCTTCCCCCGGTGTCCCTCGGAGGGGTGCGGGCACCTGGGAGGCGGGACCGGCACGGGCCGGGGCTGAAACGGGTCCTGAAAGGCATCATCATGCTCCTTGGTCTTCGTCCGCTGGGAATAGGAAATGCACCGTGAAATTCGGGGCTCCCCCGGATGACGTCTGCGTGTGACAGCCTGTGGGCTTCTCCTGTCCGCATCCAAACGTGGGAGAAGCCCAGCAGGGATGAGGCTGGAGCAACCAGCTCCGGCCACTCCTGCGAAAAAGAGGGCACTTCCTTGCGAACATCCCCAAATGCACCAGAAGAAAAATCTTATTCACAGTCTGTGTTTTTCCATCTCCTCCATTCTTTTCAAATTACGCTTCCCTAGACAAAGCGTGATCCTTCTCCTGCTCTTTCCGTACCCACAAGTTCAGCTCCTTCATGAAAGGTGTCAAAACTAGAAAAAGACCCAGCTTTGGTGAGGATCTCACATTTACAATATTTCCAGGGGGGAAAGAATGTGCAGATAAACATGACCAATTTTACAGTATCTGCAGTGGAGCCCGGGGGGCCATGGGGATGGGGCAGTGCCGGGGCTGGGAGCACCAGCCGTACTCTGAGCTTGGGGCTGTGCCCAGTCCCAGGGCTGGCAGGAAGCTCTACTAGCTCCAAGTGCCACCAATGGAAAGGGCTATGCTGTTACATACCCAAGTGAGCATACCTTTGACCGTTTTTCTGTTTATTTTGTTGAGGGTTTTTTCCTGATGGAGATGCATAGGGTATGTTTAACAGCACACTATGGAGCAGCCAAGGATAAGCAATGAAGACTTACCTTCTGCAGGCTGCTATTGCCAAAGGTAAGGCAGGCCACATGTATCCAAGAGGAGATAACAAAGCCTCCCAGCCCTCTCACATGCCACCACAGGGCATGTGATCTTCTCTGACCACGAGTGATCATGCTGCTGCCTTACAGCTTGTTCAAAGGACAGGTTCTCCACAAGCAGAGCTCACTGAGTCACCCAGTCCACACTGACGTGACAAGCAGCCCCTACTGAATCACTATCGTCCCTTCCTGCTGTAAGCCGACGTGTCACCAAGGTTTTCTTCCCCAGTATGAGTCAAATCTGTCACTTAGCTGGCTGGCTCTGCAGTGATCACAGGCAAGCCATAGAGCAAGTTGTCCATGTTCTTGCCACCCCCCCAGAGAATTACTCCTGTGGATAGATGACTTTCAGGATCCTCTAAGGTCAGTGGGAATTGTGCATATCTGCTGTCCCTCAACAGTGGAAGAAGAGACCTTCCACATTCTGCTGCATGTAGTGTCCACCCCAGTGACAGCACTGTGTGCATCCAAGAGGGTCAGGACAAGCAATGGGGTGACTCTTGCAGAGGGCACACTCTTGTTGAGCCAAAGCTGGTTGGTTAGCAGAGGGTGCAGTCTTGGCCTTTGGCTCTTCCCCCTTCAAAGTCCATGCAAAGCTTTTGGAAGAATGTCCCTTGACTGCAGCGAGGAAGGGAATGCAGCCTAAGGAGTTCTCAGGCTCCTCACAGACTCACCCAGCCCTGCAAACCACACTGGCTCCTGCAAAGTGCTGTTTAAAACAGCCCAGAGCTGGAAAGGACTGAGCAGGTGGGGGACTAGCAGTACTGAGCCACCATCAGGGTAGAAATCATTCCTGATGGCTTTGGAAACAGACCGGTGGGTCATTTACTAGCCCCACACCTTGGAGCACCACACACCCTGGGAAGTGTGTGTCCCACTCACAGGCTTCCAAAGAAGGGAGGCAGCTCAAGGTAAATCTGCAGATAAAGCACGAAATCAGGCAGTTACAGATGTTAGGACTGAATCTGTGGGCGAATCACTTCCATTCCTTTTAAAAAGTCCAATTAAAATCTAGTTTTAGCATGAACTTTAGCAAAACTGCTCTTATGAGCACCATAAAAAAACTGCAGGCTCTCTGAGGCACTAAGCCCAGTTCTGCTCCCATCTGACTTTGCCAAAGGCTGGGCAAGAGCAGACGAAGGGAGAGTTTCAGTTTCCTTTCCCCTGTGAAAGACAGAAACTTGACTCCCTGACTGCACAGTGAAAAAGCAGATTGGATCCCTTACTCTCAGCACTGTCCAAAGCTACAACTCTCCTGGGAGCCAAAGAAACTTTGCCGGCATTGACTGTGCACAGTGAAGTTTTGCCTGAAAATCACAGAGCATCATTAAATGTCTGTGCCTTTCAGGTTGGCCTTTGGAGACCACAGAGTCCTTGAACCTGTGCATTTCAGCCTTCCTGGGTTGTCCAGCTATCTTTAAGGTGCTGGATGGAAGCCAGCTGTCCCATACCTGACAGGAAGCCGATTTTGCATGCCTGTCCCATGTCTTCCTGGCAAACGAGACAAAGAGAAGAAGCAAAAGCAAAGGGGAAAATTGCCCAAACCACAGAGCCCCTTTGCTCCTCATCCCAGCTGTAATGAGGCTGACCCTGTTGGGGCTGGAAGGCTCTGCTGCACACTGTGGGCAGCTGGATGTGCTAACAATGGGCACATTGCGCAAGCACATTGCATGGAGAGAGAAAGAACAAGTGACTGTGTGGTCAAGGCACCTACACAGTCCCGGGATGCCGGGCTCAGCAGTGCAAGCTGGACTTGCTCCACGGGTCCACCTGGGATGGGCTGGGCTGAGCCAGACCTGCAGAGTGTGGCTGGGCCTGGCCTGGCCCAGACATGGATATGGTGATGGCTTTGTCCCCACAGGGCATAGGAAAGCAGGCCAGTCCTTGCTAGATGTAAATTCCTCGTGACTATCACGTGGGTGTCCCAGCAAGCTGGAAATGCTTCGAGAGTTTGCATACCCATGGGGTCCAGCCTCCAAGACCATCAGGGCCTGCCCAAACCCTGTTTTTTCAGGAGCCATCTGGTCTCTAAGCAAGGATCTCATCCTGCAAAAATAACTTCAGAAGCTGTCCTAATTTGAGCCCCAATGCCCAATGCTTTAGGTGTCTGAGAAGCAGGAGGAAAGAGCTGGCTGGACCAGATGCATCAACAACTCAAACAGCTCCTTTCTTGTGTACTAAAATAGGCAGGACAGCTGTATCACAACCATCTATGCTGGAGTGGCTCTGTGATGGGCTGTGCACAAGCTTCCCAGCCCCTCCTTGAGGCATTCCCAGCCAGGAGTGGCCCAGAGGCAACTCCTCCCTGAAGATGCAACCCCACGGAAATTCTGGGCCAGGTAGCCAACACCTAGCAAAGTAAGAGAAAGAAATTTTAGCTCTGAGCAATAAATAGCCTTCTCGTAGCCTCCAAAACATGCCTGAGGACTTCAAAAGCCCAGCGTCAGGTAACCTCACCTCTTAAATTTAATCAGATAGAACCTCTCAAACTGACTGCAGAGCTGCAGACTTGCACTGCCTAACCAGCATCTTTCCTATGCCAGAGGGGTGTGCAAGGCTGAATGTCTCAGCAGAGACCAAGCACCAGCATTTTCAGAAATCAAATGTACACTTAGGTGGGATGGTCAGTGAGTTAAAAGTCTTTCTTGAGCAAAAAGAGGAATCTTTTCAAAAAGCAGCCTGATTCTGCTGTCATGGGGAACGTGCTCAAGCAGGGCAGGAATTCAGGAAAGCTCTGCAGATACATATCTGCAGGATGCCTTGGTCAGTGCTATGTAAGATGTAACCTTAATGGAATATGTGGCTCCAGAGATGGCTCAGATATGCCCTAGTGAAGGCACAAGGCCACAGAGCAAACCCCTCTGCTTCAGCAGGGCAGGAAGGTGAACACAGTCTCCATCCACACCAGAACTGGTTCTGCCACATTTATCACACCTTGCTGGCAAACATGACACAATCTGAGCATTACAACCTGACTGCTGATGAGGTCAGTAGTTTTCATGGGAAGAGGGTATCCCATTAAGGATTCAAATAATCTCCCACCCTCAGTGGTAGATGCCAGAGAGCTTGCCCTACAGATAAAATTAACTCTGGCCATCAATCCATCCCCATCAACAAAACCCCAATAAGAATCAATCTATTCTGTCCGTAAGAGATGTGGGTATTACAGTCCCTGCAGTTTTCCCCTGTGCCAGGCTGCTGAGGCAGCAGCACTCGCCCCCCACAGTCCCACTCCTCCCCAAGGCTGCATTACATGGGGGGCTCTGGGGGCCCCTCTGACAGCCCTGCTGAGCCCAGGCAGCTCCAGGGGGGTCTGAAATGGCACCACAGCAGTGCTTGATTAACTGTGCCAGGGGCTTATATGGGGAGCACTGGGGGAGGGGACACGGAGGGATGCTGAAAGCTAACAATTAAATCTGGGGGCCTGCTTGGCCCATGATGTCATGGCTTCCCAGCACCCTGGCGATTGGCTGCGGGTGAGCATCTGCTGGGGTTGGTTATTTGCCTGAGGTTCAGACCTTTCCCAGCGGCTCTGAATCAGGCTGGTTGTCCTGACAACCTGGATAGTGGCAGCTTCTGATAACCACGTAATGAGGTTGTCACAAAAAGGAGCCCCTCCATCAGAGAGGTTTAGGGATCATTAATGTTTCCGAGGGAGCGTGAGAGAAGAAGAGGTAAGGGGACCATCTGGCGATGCTGGAGCACGTCAACAGCCTCCCTTGGAAAGGAGCTTCATTAGACAGGAACCACCTACCGACACGTAGCGATGGGAACAGGCAGGCTGCCTGCCAGCAGCCAGGGGTCCCAACTGCTCAGCTGTGGGATGTGGGATACGCTGAGATGCACACAAAGATGCAGCAAGGACACACTGGTACTGCCTGGGAATGATTCAAGTTGCTGAGCAGCGAAGGTGCCCAGGGCTTGCGTGGTCATGGGGCAGTAACACAGCCTGGGACAAGTGGCACAGTGAGGCTGGCACACAGAGGCCTTCCCACCTCTCATGTGCTGCTGCTCTCACGTGCTGCCTCTTGAACAGTAAGGCACTCTGTGACTTAGTTTACCCCATTGCAGGGAACTTCTGTGAATGCTTAGAACACTTTCCACTCCTTTCCTACAAATCTTGCTCAGGGCAGGGCACAGACATGCAGCAATGCAGCTCATTGGAAGAGAATTCATACGTGACTCTGCTGTTCTGAGGACCTTCTCAGCTCAGGTGCAGGACAGAGATGTCCTCTGAAGACTGAACCTGTGGGATCATGCAAGGCATCAAACACCGTATCTTCTCCTGGGATCTACACATGCACTGTCTTCTCACCCCAGGAAACTCTTTGTCTTTCACCTGGTCCTTGTGAAACAAGGGTTTCACTCACCCTGCACTTGAGAGACCCACGAGGTACCTCCCTGTGGCTACAGTAACAGTGGATAGGGGTGCTGCAGTCTGAAACCTTCATGGATGGCAATAACAGCACAGCTTGGAGAAGCTCGGTTGCCAAACTTCTGATCCCCAGGATCAAGTTCCGGGAGAAGAATGCCCACCTTCATGTTAAATGACATACTTTCCTGTAAAACAGTGAGGTCTGAGTCTTTCCTATATCACCTCCATAGATAAGTCCTTATGAATCTCACAGCAATAATTGACCAAATGTGTCTTTTATCCCATTTTCATTTGTTTTAAAAATATCTACTGTGAACACTTACTAAAGTCAGTATAAGACTTAATTAATACACTTAACACTTTATTTATTCATAAAGGTTTTATATTAAAATCTGCTGTACTTTTAGTACATATTTTTACCTCAAACCATGATTTCCCTACTCAAAATTAGTGCTTCAACTGTGGATTTAACTGAGATGTAATAGGACTATTAACACATATCAATATGCAAATGTAAATACCAATCAACTACAAAAGACTGCATTTAATAAATACATTTCTTGATATACTACTGCTATACCTCATTAAAATGGTGTTGAATCTTCACAACTGTTGTAAACAATCACATGAGATTTAATCCACCTCCAGGAACCAGTACAACTGAATGTAGTGCTCTCCTACTCTGGGGAGGTGTGTGATATAAAATTCAAAGCTAAGACAAAGATACAGTTAATTACATATAACAAATAATCTCAGATTAATAGTGGGCATCAGGTTCACAAATCCTGCCTCTCTCAGAAAGGACAGGAATGTCTGCAAGGAGATCGCTATCCTGGAAGAAGGTTTTGCAAGAAGGAAACAATATGAGCCCACACTGTTCATACCTGTGCTCTGCAATCCTACCTGAGCTGTCTTTAGTGATTCTTCCCCACGAGAAACTCTACAGCCCAGCAGCATTGCTCCTCCAGTTTTGGCAGAGGAGAAACTGAGGCAAAGAGCAGCTCAGGCTGGGCAGCAGCTCAGTGACAGATGCACAGTAACCTCCAGTAGCTTTGCCTCCCACAAATCCCCAGTGTCACTCCCAGGCCCCTATTTTTTTGTAAATTGCAATTTAAATCACCTTCCAACAGGAGTAGCAGGACTAACAGCTTGAATGTATCAAGCCCTACCTTAACACAGCTTGTAAACAGAGCACATCACAGCTTCCTGCAGAAACACCAACACGATCCAGAATTTTTCAGGAGAATCCCTGTAAAGTCCAGTCCTGTCTGGGTTGCATTTAAGTATCAACCATGCTCCTTCATGGGGAACATCTCAGTTGACTGAACACAAGCAAAGATGACCTACCTGCCTGCTGAATTTATCTGCTCAAGATAGTGAATTCAATCTGCTCTCAGGATGGAGAAAGCCAAGATTCACCCTATCTATCCAAATAGCACAGAACAGTTTCCAGCCCTTCCTGGCACCAGGGAGTAAGATTCTGAAAGGCAGCACAGTAACCCAGACCCAGAGGAGTGTGGCCAAGCCATCATAGCCCAGCACAACCACCAGATTTACTGATACATGACCATGCCCAACCCCCTGCACTACAGAGTCTCAGCAGAGGTGAGAGATACCTCCCCTTGTAAGAACAGCTATGCATGACTGTGGTGCAGCTCGCTTTAAATGCACAATCTGACAGTAAAACCACCACAGCAAGATGGGCAAGTGCAGCAAATTTATCTTCTCCAAAAAGAGCTGTCATGCAACAGTGGTTCTTCATTGGAACAGCCACACATCACTGTGCCTCTGTTTTCAGCTTGCAAAATGCCTACAAGTGGATGAGACATATAAAAACCATTCTCCAGGCTGTTTATCTTTGATTTAATAAGAAAAGCATTTGCTAACACACTAGATTTTTATACAAGTCATTCTCCAATTTCTCCCCAACTACTTGTGAGCAGGAGTGATACCAATTCTTGTGTCTGCCAGGAGACATCAAAATAGAGAGGTTCATGAGGTGCAATGTCACCATTTTACAGGCTGCGTTCAGGCTTAGCCACACTGTAGCAGTGTCGGGATCTGGGGCTTTAATTTACATTCACCTCGATGTAATCATTAAGACTAATTACTGAAGCACTGAGGTGGAGTAAGCAGGAAGCAGCCCTGCCTGCATAGCCCTCAGCTCTTGACACCTGAGCTCAGCTCTGTCAACAGGAGACCTGCTGAGCTCCCACCTTGATGTACAGACTTGAAAGGGGTAAACCACTGGTGGTACCCGATATTCTAGGGTTTTAGAAATGCTGAATATGGAGGCTAGTATTTAATGTGTGACTGTCCAGAGCATCTCAACATCCCAGACCAAAACCACATGAAGGAAACATCCAAAGGGAAGGTATGAAAATGAACTGATTCAAGCCAGTAAGACTGTTAGGAAATGAAATGGAATTAACAGCTTTTATACTGGGACCACTAGTGAATCTTTTTAATGCCTGTTTCTCGGCCAGACATGTTTGCAATAAAAAAATCTTCCCCTCTGGCTCTTTTCCACTGAATGCAGTTGTGCTTCAGGAGCAGAAAGGGCTTAGGCAGGGATTCAGACCTCTTTTTTGCACTCCATCACCAGAAGATTTCACATGGGGATGATTCAGGACTGAAGATACTAGAGTGCTGTTTGCTGTGGAAGGGAAGCAGTGTCTAGCAGCTGCCAGGGCAACTTTGCCATACCTCATCTCCTGCTGCCTTCAGGGTATTCTGGTGAAAGCAGCAAAGTCCGATGCCACTGAGGTCCATGATTTCCCTATGAGCCCTGAGACAGGCTCCAGGGGAGCAGGAAGGGAGCCAACCTGTGAAGGGTGCAGCAATGCACTACAAAACAGGGTGGAGATACAGACTTAAATCCAGAAACAGGCAAGCTGAAGAGGAAAGACTCTACCTTGCTTTCTGTTCATCGCCCCATGATAACACGGTCAAGACAGACTCCAAGCCTAGGTTGACTTACCTCTGGTTGGCCTGTAGCACAGACAAACCCAACTAGGTCTGCACCCTTCAGAGACCTTCAGCTATGGCATCACAGGGTTAATCCTTCAAAGCAGATGAGACAGCTGAGGCTGCTTTCATCTTTAGTAGTTCCTTCCCCTTCCACAAATGAAAGTGGATCCTTAGGTCCATGTGCCTCATCTTGCTCATTCAGCTCTCCCATGAAAATCCACTTTTCCCACAACAAATGTTGTGAATCTAAGAATTAGCCTCATACTAGATCAGTATGAACTCTGATTTCACAGCTTCACTGGTGTCATGGGTGAATAGGAACAAAAGTGCTGTGGATGGCTCTGCACGACGGCTTGTGAGGGCTGCAGAATGTGGGTTCCCAGTATGCTGCAATGCAAAGGTACCATAGGCATCAGGATAACATCAGCCCACAGGGCCTGGAGAAGAAAAAGGTCTTTATGTGGTTCCCTGTCCACAAATGAAGGCTTCATTGCCTGGAGAATATCCCATGACAGTTAGAGTTTACTACCAGGCCAGCTCAGGGCAGTGCCCTCCCAGCACTAGAAGACCAGAGACAAGGGTTGTCTGTGCACTTCCACACCAGCCTGCAAGACTGAAGCCTTACAATTAGAAAAAGCATGAATGTGTGTCTTGACATAGAGAATACCCTTCCCAAGCTTACTGGGGTTGTGACCTGGAAACTTAAAATGCAAGAAACCCGCTACCTGCTGATTAGGCAAAGTGGTTGATACTGGATTAAAGATTCAAGGCTCTCTGCTGTAGCACACAGGCACCAACTGCCCTGCCTGAAGTGCCCCTCTTTTCTTCAGGGTGCCCAATAACAGCTACACCAGCAGGACTGAGACTGTCCTTGTGATACAAACAATTTGTAACAGCTGACTCCTCTCAACCTGATTGAGACACTTCAAACAAGACTTCAGGAAGCTGGTCCAGAGGAAGGACTATTAACTTTGTGAGACTGACCACATCATGATAATAAATGGAGAATGTGCCAAAAAACAAACTTACATGTACAGACCACCTCAGTGCACTTACTTCTTCAGAGGAGAATATTCCCTCATTCTCTTCACTGTGAACCTTCCAGTACCTTCCTTCCCTTTCTCCCCTGCACACACTTGCAGCTCACTATATGTCAGGACACAACCAGTAAAATGTGCAAAATTTGTTTGTGCCAAGCAGTATTTCTACTGTTTGTCTTTAAACCCTTGGTTTTGTTTGGCCACAAAGAGAACTCTGTAAGAAATAGTGAAGGCTAAGCATGTATGCAGGTGCAAACACCAAGGAGAAGTTAATTCCATCGATTTATCTTCCATGTCATTGGGACAGCTACAGTCTGCTTTGACATAGCATAGATGGAACCAAGGATTAGTCTGAAGACAGAAGGCCACTATCCCAGAAATAATCCTTTTATCATAATTTCAGAGCCCAGAAAGCAGTGCAGCATGAGTTTGCCTACAAAACAGTGGATTTTTCTTCTTATGATTCTTGAATTATGCATTTCAGTGTACAAAACAACCCAGGTTTGACAAGTCTTACCTGAACAGTAGAAGAGTTTTGAACCCCAAGATTAAGGAAAGATATGTTCATGAGACCCTGGCCACATGACAGTCCATAGGAGGGGAGTAAGACCTGTTGGACACCTTTTCAAAACACTTTCAGTAACCAGCTTCTTTAAAAAGCTCAAGAAAGCACCAATTTCAGCATGCATCCACAGGGTGAGAGAACACAATTCATGGAAAATCTATGGAAGTTTTGTTTTCCATCCAATACCGAGCAAAACCAAACGTAATAAGACTATTTCAAGAATTGTAAGTATGACATTTTGGCCAGTTTGAGTCAACTGTATAAAGCATGACAGTACATTTCAGCCCTCACCTCTGACTGTGAAAGCCAGGTGTTCAGCGATTACAGTCGGGCTTATTAATCTGGTGCTCAAAGATGTCACCTAATCAAGAGCTGGGATCAGGAAGAAATCCCCAGCTGACGTTAAAATGTTAAATGCAATGGATTGAGTCCAATTATTATTTCTATTGGAATTGCTAATATATAAGATGGGGCTGGAGGGTCTGATTTCCAAGATAAACATGTGCCATCAATGCCACTGGAGACAGAGACTTGTGGCTAGCACAGGTCTTTCTTGTGAGAACATTTTGCTATATTTCATAAACAAAGATAAAGTTTGGATGTTTTGCAAACAACGTCTCCGGATTAGGTCAGTTCGGGCTTGGCCAATTGGGCCTAGGGGGAGGTTTCTGGCTGACCAATCTGGGTGACCTCTGAAAACTCTATATATATGGAAATCAAAATAATAAAGACACCTTTTCTCTTTCCTTGTCTGAGAACCTGGGTCATTTCTCAGCTAGCGGCTCAACAGCGACAGAGACTGATTGAAACTTTGGACCTGATCTGCTCTTCAGTGTCAGGTCAGACACCCCTTCCACCCTGTGCCTGCTGATATATGGGAAACCAGTAAGCTCCCATGGGGTCAGAGAATCCCTGTCCCAGCAACAGTGTCTGGGTGCTCTCATGCATCACAAAGGCTGCAAACCTGCATGGCTGCCCAACTAGTCTGCTGACCTCCATGTTGCATGAGATATTTCCTACTTTTGGTACCCATAAAATTCAGAGCACAGGGATTTATGATCCCTGGTAAACCCAGCATATAAACAGAGAAACCATGAGCATGTTAATTTGTCTTGTAAGAGATCTCACACTAAGCCTTCATCTCTTCAGCCAAGGTACCAAGACAGCCTTCCTTGTCATGGAAGTGCCTTTGCAGTCAGCTGGTAAGTCTCCCTGCCAGCCTGAGCGCTTCAGTGTAAAGACATGTCATAAACCTTCCTCCCAAAAAAACCCTTCACTGAATGAGAGGAAAATGACTGGGGTGCATTGACAACTTTCAACTATCTGAAATGACTTTGTGAAGTTTTACAGGGACTCAACGCAGCCAAGAACAATCACCCTTAAAACAGAAATTAAAATTAAATATCTTTATTTTTTCATGAAGGAAAAAGCAGCATGTTCCACTGGAGCACCCACTCCACCTCTGTGTCCCCCTGACACTTCTACTGACAGTCACACTTAGCTTCGCCAGTGCCCCATGGAGCCCACCAGGATGGGGCATCACACTCAGTATTCACCTCCCAATATTGTATGGAGCAGGTAATGATTCCATACAGACAATCTCTACAATGAAAGATCCCATCCCATATGGAAGCCACTGTCAGAGAGGAACAGAGCCAGAGGCCAGTACTGGATTTGGTGGTATCCCACCTGCTCTCCTGATGCCACATATCCATGCTGGACTCCAGCCAACAGGATGCAGCCAAATGCAATAGGTGATTCTATGATATTACTCCAGCCTATACCAGTGTAAATAAGACTGGGTTCTTGCCCTCTCTTTGCTGTGTTATCAGTGTGGCTTTACTGAGCAGCTGCCAGTCTGAATGCCAATCCACTCTGCCTCTGGCTTTCTGTGGGACCCAGACTCTCATGCTTCAGTGCATCCTTGCAATTGAAAGAAGATATTTGCTAATACATATTTTTAATCCTGTTGCTACCCTGGCTCCTTCTCGTTAGTGGCCTTGCACAGCCGTTGGTTCCACACCAGGGGAACAGCCCAATTATCTTGCACAGCCCAGGGGAGAGCCACTGCTCCAGGAGGAGAGGGGTGCTTGCCCCAGCGGGAACAACTCCTGTACCATGGTGAGGAGAGGAAATCTCAGAAGTTCAGAAAGTCTCAGCAAGGCAGGGGAGGAATGCCAGACAAATTCCTCATCACCAGAGGAAGAGAAACACCATCCGTCTGGTACATACTGTCTTTGTTACATCTCAGAGGGCTGCGCACAGCCCTGCAGATGCAGGTAAGGAGTGATTTCTGGAGAGAGCAGCCCCTTGGGGCCAGACTCTGGAACTGATGCAGGGCCAGGCAGCTCCAGGGCACATTCACTTTTTACAGGACAAAGTGACACATGGCCCCAGACTCAAAGCTGGCCAGTAGAGACTTCTGTTGCTGAGCAGAATGGGCTCACCCATCACCAACATTTCAGCTCCCATTGACTTGGACTGCAGCTCCCAAGGGACCACCTTAGCCAAGAACAGCCTCCCTGACCACACTGTGTCCTTGGAGCTGACACCTGCAGGTCAAGCTGCAGTTGGGGCTACCACAAACAGCCTTGTCCCACTCTCCCTGTGCACAGGGCAGAACATCAAGCCTGTCCTGCAGTATGAGACACAGAAGAAAGGTAAGACAAGCACTATGCATTTCAGTGAAACCAAAATCTCTCTGTTCACTCTTCCACATAGACGTCACCACAGAGACACACCCCTGCTCCTTCAAGCTTGTCATCACACAAGACATGGGCTTTACCTCCCATGAGAGATCTGATCTGTCAGCTCAGGCTGAGGCACGTGAAGCCCAGCTCCTACTCCTCCAAGGAGTCACTATAACCTTAGCTACATTTACTGGTGTCTGCAGGGAGGGAAGAGGAGGCTGATTCGCCTTTTGGAGGTCCAGTCCCTTTACTGCCTGCCTCCCCCAAGCCCTGCACCAGCAAAATGGATTTTCACACTCAGTCCTGCACTGTCTTGGGCAATCCAAAATGATTTTATGGGGCAGCCATGCTCTTTTTGAAACACTGCATGGTCCAGAAGAGATTGACTACACAGCAAGGTGAATCACAGCTGTGAACAAAATGTCTGGACAATTGCTATGGCAAAAAGATTGGCATTGCTTCATACCACTGCTGCCAATTATCTCCTGGTTGCACAATGAATCCCTTATCACCTTCTCTCACCAGTGCTGGGCAGGAGGAGCTTTACAGCCTTTGCTTTTGCCTCACTAATCTTTGCTGGGCTGACAAGTCCCATGGACCAGGAACAGACTGCTCTTCTGGCTCAGAAATAGAGGCTGTACTTTGCCTTCACTGACTGCTGAAAATGTGCCCTCAGATGTCCTTTGATGCCATTTTTGTCTTCTAATAAAAGCTGAACATCACTGCTCACCCCACCAGAAATGAATGCCAGCAGCATGAAGCCCCAGTTCTGGCCACTTGTTGCACCAGAGAGCAGTTGGACAGTCTGTCCCAGGAGAGGGGCACTGGGCAGGCCAGTGATGATGGCCCATCTGATGCCAGCATGCCTGGCACTGTGTAGGCCATCCTGTTGTCAAAAAACCCCAAATTTTGGTGGTGACACCAATCATCACTGAATTAGCAGCGCTGCATCACTACATCCCTCCAGGGTCCTTGTACCAACCAGGCCTGGGAAGATGAGCTGTTCTGAATGGAAACAGGGTCTCACTAATCCAAGACTCTCTGCTTACTGCAGCCCTGGCCACCTGCCCTACAGACTCTGAATTCAGCAGGTGAATTCTGCCCAATTCTGCACTTTTTGCTACACATGCCAGAAGTGATTGGGGCCCTTCAGAACCCGGAGACAGTGTTGTGTATTCATGAGTGCCATCTGCTGGCACCTTCTCCCTTCATTAACCTTTCCAAAGGCACTTTGTGGGGTGCGGAGCTCTCCAGATCCAGAGCACACGGGTGCCATTGGCTCCTGTCCCCTTCCTAGCAGGGGAAAAATTCTGTGCCTTCTCTAATATCCCAAGCTCTCTGGTCTCATCAGCTGCTGGAGATAAATCAGGTAGATCCATTCTATAATCTGCTACACAAATTGTTTAAGTAAAATGAACATGTTTTCCTGGTTGGGTAAGGATAAGAGTTAAGGCAACTTGAAATCTCAAGAGATTCTTAGTGATGCTTCCGCTATCTGGATAACAAGACATCAACACAAAATATATCCATCCAACATATACATGTACTGGCTTCTTCCTCAAAAGACTGCCTGGCCCATTACCTGGGATCACAGCACAATTAAGTCAGTACTTTAGAAGGGAAAATACTAGTATTTCCTATCCAGGTTTTCCTCAAGCAGTAATGAAAAATGAAGGAGATATATAATATGACTGATATAGACTGCATGCAGTAAACAAATAATGAAAATAAACCATTGGAATATGCAGTGTGGGGACTCCTGTACCATATGTGCTATTATTTATTAATTATATTCCCATAGCAATATACGTCTGCAGCCTCCTGTAGTCTAAAGCCCCTTGCTTTCTAAGTGTTAATTAGGGCTCACAATCAATACTGAGAAATGAAGGAAGTGTGTTCATCTCCCTCCTACATTTGTAAAGCCCCAGAAGCAAAACCCAAAGGTACTTGCACAAAGTCACAAGTGAATCAATAGCACTGCCAGAAACTGAGCTCAAAACTCCTGGCTTCCAGGCTCTTCCCACAGAGAGAGAAAGATTGGTAACAAATCCCCAAAGAGGTGGGAATGAGCAAGAAAATCACAGTGTGCAGTCTGCCTGTATTCACAGGTGAGTTAATTAGATCGTGGCCTAATTAAAATACAGCCTTTGCATTCTGCCTTTCTTCCTTGATGACGCTGGCAGCAGGTATGGGTTGTCCGTAAGTTTAAGCTGCAAGCTAGGAAACACCTTCTAATCTTGGAGAGAGTGGAGCAGCTCTGTGATGGGGCTGCAAACCCAGCGACTGCAATGTGGCACCAACTGTGCTCATGGAAAGCACCACTGGATATAGATGCCTGCAAGGCAGAGGGAGAGGAATGAAAATACAAATGGCTCCTCCTCCTAGTGCTCCCTTCCACAGTAAGCTTGGTTTTAGAAGCACCAAACGCTTGCCATTTCAAGTGACGTTTCCAGGTTTTTGGCACCTCTAGAAAGCAACTTCTGCACCTTAGCAATTACAAAGAATACGAGTCCAATATGCTTTTAATGGCTGGAGTTAAATACTACTTCTGCCAAAAACTGCAAAAACAAGTGGCAATCCCATAACTGTGTGTCACAGGGAAGATGAAGAAATGAGGGCATTACTTGTGTTATGGAACTCCTCTCTTTCTGCCAGGAACACAGTAAGAATGGCATGAACACAATTTACAAAAGGCCACAGAAATGAAACATTAATCAAAGATTTGACCTCTACACACAACACATCACAAATGGGACAACTCTACCACAATTTAAAAAAGTGCATTTTGTCTGAAGATTGTTTTCAGAGGGCAGTGGTCTGGTCAATGAAAAAGCTGGATTTAACTTGCTTAATCTCCAGTGAATTTTAAAGGTCTGATCAGGAACTCAGTGAACAAACCCAGCTGTTGTCACCATTGTGCAGAGGCAGATGTGTCACAAGCACAGGCTGTCACTGCTGGGGAAAGGAGGTGTTCAGGTACCAAGGCAAGAGGGCAGCCCAGGTTCTTATGGAAACCTGCAGTTCATGTGAGTATGAACAGTTACAAAATAAAATACCAAAGTCTCCCACTACAGAATCAGTTCATGAGTGACCAGAGGTGAAATGCTAAAACTGATACAAACGCGCGGAAGGGCTGAGACACAGAGCCAGAGAGCTCAGGAGATGCCCAAGGCAGATTCTTCACCCAGGCTGCATGTCCAACATCATTCCCTGCCAAGACACACCCTCCGGATGCAGACAGTGCTGGAAAGCGCAAGTATTTGGCAGATGAAAAGGCAAAAAACATCTGTAAGCTCCAAAGGTAAAAGACATTACTCTTGCCCCTAATAACTCACAGATGTATTTTTCCCTATCTTGTTTGCAAACATTTCAAACCAGCATTGCATTTCCTACTGAACCATGATGCCCACAGAAAGGAACTCAAGTGAGACAAGACAGTATATTGAAAATGCAGTTTCCAAAAGCATTTGAGATAATGGAAGAGAAAATAAGGGATCAGAAGCAGCAATGAATGAACACAGAGACAGGATTTCACTGTACATCAGAACTCTGAGCTTCAAAATCACGTGGAAATCCCAGCTTTCCTAGTCGTAACAGGAAATAGCTCAGGAGATAGACTGAAGGCTCTGAAGCAATTCATTTTTCAACAAGACAATGCAGTCTGCAGCCAGAGCATCACATTGCAGTCATGCTGCCTGTTACTCAGTGTGGAAAAAAGATCAAAGAGCAAGCAGGAACCAATCCAGCGAGGCACGATGAGAAGCTGCAGCCACATCTCTGTTCTTTCTCTCTCACAGCTCACCTCCCTGAAAGCAAGGAGTGTTTGCAGCTACACAGAGAAGAAGCTGGCAGTGCCAAGCAGCTCCTTTCACTGCCTGCTGGAGTGCTCTGCACACCCTTGCTCAGAGCTGCCTACAATCCAGCCCAGCAGCACTGCTGGCTCACTCCAGCACAGCAGGGTCAAAAGAGCCAGAACTCCAGAAAGGCCTGGTTGCAACAAAAAAAAAAAAAAAAAAAAAAAGAAAAAAGAAAAAAGGAAAAAAAAAACCAACCAGGAAAAAAAAGCGAAACATGTTTTTATGAACTTTCATCAGCTTCCAGTCCCTCTTCTCTTCTGTTTTGCTGTCACCTATCATTAAAGTTAAATAACATTTGGCCTTGTTGCCATGTTAACCAAGAAACACTGCAGACTCAGAAAGTCAAACTCAGTCCACTCTGCTGGATACTTGCTCCTGGTACACTTGATGGAAAAGCACAGTGTAAGAGGGAGAGAACAGAGGACTCATTCCTGGAAATGTAAATGCCCATTTCAGTCCTGACCTCAAAAAAGTTCATCTCTTCTTCCCAAACATCACCTCCCCAGTTCTGCACAGCCATGAGTTAATCATATACATCCATGCCTTGAGAAGTCAGGATAAGGACACTCCAAAACCCAAAGTAAAATAAAACACCGCCGGATGCTCTTCAGGTCATCAAAAACACAGGGCAACACCGTCACATGGACAGGAAGCTTTCTGCTAGTGGGACAGCATTTTAGGAGGATTTCTGGTTTTCTTCTCTCCTCCTGATGCTTCCTTACAAATCAGGCTCTCTCCCTGCCTGGCTCTCCTGTGCTAGAAGTCTCATTGCAGCTGCAGGGAAAGACAAGCCATTTTGCTTGCATGGCTGCCTCTGCATTTCAAGCTGATTTGTATGAGACACTGCCACCCAGCACAATTTGCATACGTACCAAAATGTGAGACCTGCACAAAATGAAGCAGGAAAACCATTTGTCTCTTCCCTCGGAAAAGGTTAATGGCATGGATTCTTTGCAAATGTTTACTATTAAGTGTTTCCTAAGCCTCTGAGCTATAGAATTTGTACATAAAAGGGGGTTCACCCTCTTCCCCCAGTCCCACAATCCTATTTGCTTCAGATTAACATGAGTGACCTCTACTTCACTTGACCTTATTCACTGCCCGCAGAGCAAGGCCTGGTTGTACTGAATTATATCCCTGCCATCATGAAATGCTATTCAGCTGCATAGGAAGGGACAAGGCTGCAGATGCAGGTGTTAGCTCTCTAGAACATTAACTGTTTGACACCCAGACAAGACTCTTACTTAAACCTTACTTAGATCAGAAGGGTTGAAGAAAACCATGACATAAATACAAGATACCTGGATTTAACACACCAGAACACTAGGCCCAAACATGTGTTAAAGAGAACAAGGGTGAACTACAGCCCGGTAATTGCATGTGATCACACATGGCAGGGGACAAAGCAGCCCTGCCATGAAACACTTCATCTCAGCTCCTGCTGCTCCCTCCCTCTCTGTCCTCAACTGTGTCAGTCACCCAACGCACCCCACACTCGCTGCCTTAAGAGTGCATCAGAGGCTCTGGGGTGGGTGCTCTTTGAAATGGCTTAATTGAAATTGACATATGAAGTGTCACCTCCAAATTAAGGCAGGCTGAAGAAAACCCTTCAGGACCTTTCTGTCCCTTCTCTCTCTCTCTCTTCCTTCTCCTCTCACATTACTTTAAAGAGAGCTTGCACATCATTTACCTCGCTGGCCACCAATAGAAAACGACTCCTACCTGAAACGTGTCTTCAGGTGCAGACTCTAAGGCAGGGAGGATATGCCCTCATTTCCTCATTTCCACAATCCTCCAAGAATAACAGCCCAGACTGAAGTCCCTCCACAAGTCCGATCTGTGTCAGACACAAACCCAAATTATTCTGGCATACAAACACAGATTTGTGCTGAAAGAATGGCTACTGGGCAATTAAAATCTGTTTTGCTCCTCTGTTCTCCAGACAAGCTGCCTGACTGACTGGACCTTTTTACTTGGGATAACAAATACTAGGCACAATCTTCAGCTGGCAGAAAGCCACATGGTGCCATCAATTCCTCTGTTACCCTGACTGAAATTTTGACCTATGGCTTCCAACTACTTTGAAGCTGTTACTTCCTACCTGCACCTCTCATACCTTCAAATGGCACAATAACTCCACTCACTAATTTTTGCAGACCAGGGACAGAATTTCTCAGACCTTACTGCATCAGGCTCACAGTGGTCACCCCGTGCAGCACCTGGGCTGCCTGGCAAACTCTATTCTGATATGGACTTTATTGCATTGGGTTTGGAAGCTTTTTCTGTGATTTGCAAATAATCAGAGAGTTCAGACACAACCCACAGCTACTGTATTTAAATGTCCCATTTGTTATTACAAAACAGGATCCTGCCTAGAGAAGCAGAGACTAAAACTTAAAGTAGAGCAGACAAGTGTAAAGGACTGATGGCAATAACTGTCCTGCTCTCACAGAGCAAGGGAGTCAAACTATTTAAATACTTTCAGCACCTGGAATGTCCCACCAAACATTCCATCCTTTAATTCTCCAAAGAGTTACACACCATTCCTTTGTCAGCACAGACAAGAATTTGCTTTTGCATTCAGTGAATGGTGGTTGGGGTTTCGGTTTAAAAAACAAAAACATGTATTTACTGAAAATCACATGTGACTCTTGTGATGAGCAAAACAATTTTAAACAGTCCAGAAGCTGGGGGAACCGGTCAGGACACAGAGGGTGTTGTGTGGGTCCCTCTTCAGCACACACATACTGATCTTCAGTATGTGTGTGTTGTAAAAAAGCCAGAGGCTGACTAAGACTGGTAGGATAATCAGAATAAGGCACATTCCTCTCAGGGAGACCAGAGTAGCCAGCTTTTTTTAGCTTAACCAAACAGAGGCTGAGAAGGGTCATCACTGCAATCCAGAAATAACTCAAAGGCAAACACCAAGGAAAAAAAAAATAGCTAGTCAAGATCAGTGACTAGAAATAACCAAAGAAGAATAAAAAGGCCACGAGCAAATTTGAACTGGAAATTATAATGTTTCTATGACCAGAAGGATGAGGCAGATTTTTCAATAGAAATAATGGGGGAAAGAAATGTTTAACCATCTTTGGGCATTTATAAAGCAGACTCTGGGACATGATACCTGCTGTCACTAGAACTGAATCTGGCACCCTTGAGCTTCCTCAATCCAGTATGTGCTCAGCTCAAACCCAAAGAAGAAAAAAAAATAAAATAGAGGAAAATGTCAACATTCACAACTATTGTCAAAAATCTCTCATTAAAACTAGGCCACAAATGTAGCAAGCTGTGCAAGGAGGAATGCCCAGAGGAGAAAAATGGCATCTTGGTGATTTAGGCTCCCTAATAATCGTGCTTCACCATCACAGACACTTGCCCCACACTTGTTCTCCAGCATGAATTGCCAGTTGGGATTTTCCCATAGCATGTCTACAGGGAGGCATGAGGAAACTCTGTAAATGCTATTGGAAAAACTACCCAAAAGCACGCTCCTGCAGTGAAACAAACTGTTAGAGAGGAAAAGGTGAAGGATTATATGCTGGATTGTGTGATGGTTTATGCAGACATTCTCATTAAGGAAATGGTAAACTCTGCCTGTAGATCTCTTCTCCTCTGAAAGCCTGGCAGTACCACTGAATGACTACTTATCATGACCAAAACACTAGTGAACTCATCCTTGTCTCCTTGCTGGCATGGAGCTTGTAATGATCTCCTTACTTGCCTCATGAGGTAAAAATATAAAAGAAAAATGAAAGGAGAGAAGAAAATCAAGAAAATGGATAAAACACATGTGGGGAGACACACAGCTGGAAGGAACTCACTGTTCAAAGCACACTGGTCAGCAATGGAACAGATCCTCTGAAAGATCTGTAGCTCTTTCCTATTACTACCCCAAGAAGGAATGAATCAATATATTAGTTTCCAGGCACTGGCTGTAAGGGATCACAGCACTATTCTGCATGGACAAGCAGAAAGGATGTCTGCCCCTGTCCTACACCACTTACAACCCGTTCCTGGCAGCTCACCAGTAAAGGAGGTGAAAGGACAGAGAGCTGAAGCAATGAGAGCACAGATGGAACCTCAGTTCCTGTCTGCTTGATGCCAGGTAAGCGCAACACATCCGCTTCCCAGCAGAGAGGGGCTTCAAGGAATATCAAAGAAAAACTAGCATGGTGGTTACCTCACATCTGGTGAGTTTTTCAGAGGCACAATGAGGTGAGCAGAGAATCAGCAAATGGATCTCTAGGGACTGACAGAGCAAAAATAATGGTAAGCATCTTGATCTGGTCAGAGGTGAGACTGCTTAGGAGATGAAGAGCCCTAAAGACCAAACTCTAACTTGAAGGAGGCAGTTTTCACAGGGCAGAAGCCAAAAGCCTGTTCAAAGATATGATCAATATCTATTTTAGTTTAATCACAGGAGCAAACTCAATTAACATGGCTGGTACAGTAGAAAGTTGTGCAAAATAACTTACTGGATATCTCTTTCTTCTTTCCCACAGAAAAAAAAAGTTGTTTGTCAGTCCCACTGGAATGCCTTTGATCTCAACACTGATCTAAGCAACAAAACAAGAAGAAATCAAAGAAAAAAATGAAAAAAGCTCTCTGGAAGAAAGCATCCATCTTCTCTCCACACACTGCTTTGCCTCTGCCTCCCCAGACACAAGCAGGTGACTCCTGAGACCTGGCAAGGCACAATGCAGAGAACAGCCCCACACACCCCAATATGCCTTGGGCACTTTTAAAAGGCTCTACCAGATCCTCCATTCTGCTCTGGTTTTGCTAGATATGTTAATAAGCGATCAAGGTTTATTGTGCTGTAGTTACATTTTACAGTCACACATACTGCTCCTCTTAACAGCATTCTCCCTCTTTAAATTCCCAGAAGTAGGGAAGCACAGTCCATGCAGTTTAAGTGTCTTGTGTATTTTGAATTTTGAAGCCAACATCATTGCTAGATTAACTGAACTGGCTGGGACTATCTACAAAAACACAGTTATCAGCCCTCCACAAGCTTGCAGAAGGTCAGGGCTGCCAGGCAGAGAAACCTAAAAGTCAAGAAAGGCTGTCTGTGTATTAGATCTTAATTTAGGCATGTTTTGGGAATTTTAGCACTTCCTGAAGGTTAGGCATGTGAGTCCTCTCCCTGAAGTTGCAGGAGCTATTCGTGAGCTCAGAAGTTAAACACGCATGAAGCATCTCCTGACTTGGGGCCAGAACCATAACGTCTGTGGAGCAGAGTCTGATACTGCCTGTGCAGCCCTTTCTTTACATGATGATCTTATCTGCTCAGGGATCTCATAACCACTCTATAATAATTATTCCGTTTAAATTACATCAGTTGAGATCAGATTAGCCTTAGGTTTGGCTTTTCCAGGAAAAACCTGAAAGCATCCACAGACACTCATTCTCTCTTCTGATGTCAGCAAAAATGTTGCTATTGATTTCAGGAGAATTGGGACTTCATTGCAACATTTAGTGTTCTGAGTGTCACTAAGCAAAAATAGGACTGCCCCAGACTTCCCTACAGTTGTTAAAGAAGAAAGCTATCAGTTATAAAGACAAAAGCAGAACTGTAAACAGTGCTACTTGCAGTGATAATGACAATTGGAGGGAGAAAAAGGAGAATTAATATTTCTCTGTGGCACTGGATGTTCCTAGTAAATGCTAGAGATTGCAACAGTGTTCAGTGACAGGCACAGGTTATTGCTCACAGAAGTCTTTCTCACAATCACAGTTTATAACCTCTACAGCCTTTCATTTACAAAATTTCTGCCTGGGTTTGCTCTGGCCCTCTGCAATCTGGAAGCTGCTCAGGTGGTCACAGTGCAGCAGAAAGCCTGAACACTAACCCTGAGACCTGGGAAAGGTCTTTGGTCTGTCAAAACCTGCTGCTTCAGAGAGCCCAGCAACCTCCTCCATGGCAGGGCTGCCATGCCTGGCTGGTGAGGGAGCAAGCACCAAGTCCGAGAAACAGGCAAATAGTTTGTGATCCTTTTGGCAAGAACACTCCACTTGAGGGGAACGGAAAGTTCATCTGTATTCACAGCCAGTGAGGGGCTGTACAGCCACCCCTCCTGCTGTGCAGCACACACCCAGCATCAGAGCACAGGCAAGGGAACAACTGCATCGTTAAGCCACAGAAACTCAGTCAACCTGTCCAGGTTTGGGTCTCAGGAGAACATTCAATTCAGAGAGTTTCCTCAACCCCCCTGAAGCTCTATTTACTATCGATTAATCTTGACATACAGCAATGATAATAACTTGATAAATCTCAGTGTGCGGGAGGTCATTTTTAAAGCATCATTATGTGCATTAGAAAGCTTTAACACTCATGACACTATAATTATAATCAAGCCTCATCTGGCATTACTTAGCATTGGGGAAGAGTGTGGTGGGGGGTAGCTTGCTTGAATTCCCAATCTAATTAAAATTCTCTTTTGTTCCAGCAGCCAAAGCCACCTTCCGTTTTAAAAGCATAGCAATGCTTACCTGCAATTATGAAATAAGTCATTTCATTTAAAAGCAACTGCTACATCCAAGAAACTCCTGCACCTTGGATGTCCTGGTGGAAAAACATGAATTATACATCTTTAACAAAGAGCTGGCCAATTATGACTTCTTATAGCCCAGTACTGCTATAAAATAAAAATTTACAAAGATGGAAAGCTCATAGCTTTGCAGGGCAAAACCACAGCTGTATTTCATACCTCACAAAACCTACTCTGTGCAGCACAGGCTTGAAAGTAAATTTTTGGGGTGAGGCTAGGGGAGGATGCTTGGATCTCTGCACAGTTGCCAGTTTCAGTTACAAAGCTATTACCCTTGGTGTGAGAATTACAAGGCGAAACACCACATCTTGAATAATTCAGGAAGTCAGCTTGAAGGACGGTAGCAATTCCTTCTCACTTTAAATCCTGTCTCCCTCTTCCCCACACTGATCTCCCAGGACTCCACTAAACATAAAGCAGCAGGCAATAAAGGAACCAGCAATTACCACAGACAGATGCATAAAGCCCCACCTTCCCCCATGTGCCCATCAGAAAGGACTCTCCCATGTCTCTTCTTTCTGCTGACTTGGGAGTGAGAAAGGGAAAGCAAAAGATTATTGATCTGATCTCCAAATTCAAAAGTGCAGAGCATCCCCAGGCTCCAAAAGAGGAAATCCCTAGTAAGGTCGTGTCAATAGTGTCCCTCTGCCTGGCAATACTTTTCACAGCTGACACAACTTTCAAGGTGCCCAACATCAAAGCTACAGGGTGAAGTCACAAAGTCTGACTGGGTTTATAAATCCCAGTTTAACACATGCCCACTGCAATTTATGAACATGGGACATTAATGGCTGGGCTCAGCATCACTAAATCAGTCCCCCCTCCTACAAGTAAGTTGGATAAATCAGAGCATTTCATTTAGGGTAATTTATACTGCAGATAAATCAACATTCATCTGTGAGTGATTTGTTAACACATTCAAAGATCTTCTAATCACTTTCTCGTTTTCTATCAATCAAAACTTTTGGGAATTACATCACTAAATCCCAGACTCAGAGGGGCAGGGCCATGAATCAAGTCTTGGAGGCAGAACCAAGCAGGCTTACAGTGTGGAGTGATGATTTGATTAGGCTGGGCAAATGGGCTCAGTGCCCTGCTCTGGGACTCCCTGCACCAACTGAAACCCAAACTTTGCATGAGATCTGCTCTCCTGTCTTGTTCCACAATTCCTCAGTCCCATGCTTCCATGCATAAAAATGAGATGAGAGCATGTCCTCCTGAGGGTTGGATCAGGAAAAATACCTTCAGAAGAGCACAGGGTGTTAAACACTACTTGCACCTACACTGCAAGGCAGTCAGGGATCCTGGTCACCGCAGAATCACAAGAAGGAGCTAAGGTCTCCTTCAAGGTGACATTTGATTCAATTTCATTCTACTCTATTCTAAAGAGCTCCTTGAAAGAGAATCAGAAAACCATTCAGCCTTTGATGTATTAGTACAATTTTGGAGGACTGCACAGCAAAGAGACTGACAGGTACACACCACAACCCCTCCAGCAGCTTTACTGGACCATTTCCATAGCTCCAGAATGAGGACCTCGAGGGCAGGGAGACTCCAAGGACAACTTTCCTCCTGCACCTCAGGATAAACGGCTTCAGGTCCTGGCTCCACTCTGGTCAGCCTGTTCCCCATGTCATTCTCCATGCCTGTTTGCTCAACTGTGAATGGGAAATTAGAAAAGTGGCCTCCTTTAAGAAGCACTTTGAGATAAAATGATGATAAATGCTCTAGAGGAGTAATTTGCTCTTCAGGCATGACTTCTGATTTCAGTGGCTGTTCAGTCTTCCAGCATCTACAGATGGTTTAAGCCTCAAATCTAAAGCACTTAAGCTGTCTCTGTATTACATTTCACAGACCTAATAAATTCTCAATTTCCTCCTCCCATAAACCAAGAAGTTTGATTTCTTGTGCAAAGCTGATAACTTCTCCATCACAAAAGCATTCCAAGTTAGTCAGAATCCAAAATACAAGATCCAGGTGTGCCTCACTAGGTTTCCACCTACAAAAAAATAAACCCTTTCTCAACAGTTAGGCCTTGGTAGCTACTGCTTTTCACAGGAAGAATTCCTGTCCTGTTTGACCAACATTCTGTTTCAGTTTTCCTGTGGGAGTATGGCGCTGAGAAAGCAATACTGAAGTAATCTGCAGCTCAGCAGACATGGAGTTGATTAGCACTGTCCATGAATCACTGTCTGACCTGTACATGCATTTATTTCAGCAGCATTTGAATTGATCTAAAGGAGATACTTTCTGAAATGCTGTTACACTGATGCAAATAGTTATTATAAAATTCCTGTACACAGAAACACACCCAGTGCTATTCAGGAAGCCACTTGCAAAGCCCTGTCTGTACTAGATGGACAAGCAGCACCAGAAAATTAGGACTGCCTCTGAAAGGCATTTGGTTGGGTTTGTTTTCTCTTCATCTTAAGCACACAGCAGAGAGGTTTGTACTAGCAGGAGATGCCAGAGGGAATGCTCCAGAGAGGGGAATGCCCCAGCCACCACAGAACAGGCAACAACAGGCTTTTCCCAGGCCTGGACACAGCTGCATCCTGCAGCCAAGCAGGATGTATCCCTCTGTGCCAGAGAGACCCAGAGCTCATGGCACACTCCAGGCAGTGACAGGGGCACAACCATCCCCTCTGCTGCCCTCACAAAAGCGTCTCTGTTCCCTTCCTCACCCTGCCAGACTGGCAGAATTACAACTGCTACTCAACAGTGCTCTGACTGTTGCCCAATTTATATAAACACACACACAAATATACATTTATATATACGTATATGTGCACCTGTATGGATGTGTTCATATATCTACGTGTAAATATACACACACATACAGAGATAGATAGATAGATAGATAGATAGATAGATAGATAGACAGATAGATGACAGATAGATAATGAGCACAATAGAACTGAAAGAGCTCATGGTCAAGTGCTTTAGTCAGAGACTTTTTCAAACCCAGAGCGTCTGGTTGCTCCTTTCCTTATTCCCAAAGCCTCGGCCTCTGTAGTCTGGAACAACTACAATTCCAGAACTATTTTAACAATTTGGCAATCTAGCTGGATTTTGCCACTTTCAGAATGATTTTACAATCTAGAGATGCATGCTGAGGACCAAGCAGAACTACAGTGCCATTTTAAGTACAGTTGATTAGGTAACTTGTGCTTCTTAGTGGACTGCACGACTATCAGCACCTCAGTGCTGCTGAGCTCTGGTGAGACCCATGCCTTACATTAACTGCACAAGCTGCAAGCCCAGAACCAGTGTGCTTTGGCTTCTGGCTACAGGGCAGATTCAAAACCTTACCAAGTGCTAGCACAAAGTTATAGCACCTTATTTGTGTAGTCTCTCTCCCACATTGGGGACTTGAGATCTACCCTTCAAATATTTACACACACACTTCACACACCAGACTAGACACTGTGGAAGCAGAGCTGCAGATATGCATAATACACCTTTTTTTTCCCTATGATATTGTTATGAAGTAGGAGGTGAGATTATTCACATATTAGGCCTTCAGTCTCCAGGGAACTGTCTGTGATTTCTATATTTATACTTTCAGTGTTGTCACAGAAAACACTGCAAGAGATTTTGATCTTGAAAACTGATGCAAATTAAAAAAAAAAAACTGGCATTTCCACCTCATCCCCAAAGCTCAGGAAAACACAAGCTCTCAGATTTTTGCTCTCCTCTTTCTTAAAACAAAAGGACAGAGTAAAGCAGCAGGAGGCCATCTCACAAGTGGCAATCATAAATTGATCAGGCTATCAGACAACTGTCATCAAGAAGCAGAAAATAGATTAATGAGCATTCATTATTGACTGGTCAAGTAACCTGGCAACACTTCACTTCAAATGCTGACAACAGCAGGACTCTCTAATCACTTCCAAGCAGGACAGGACCTTTCCTATGCCACTGAGCAGCACAGCTCTGGCCTTTTGCTCTTCACCGTGTGGGGGAGATTAAACAGGACTTAGATACTATATTGGCTGCTAAGCAGAAATATCCCAAAATCTGAATTCCCAGTCCCATAAGCACGAAGAAAAATGTGCAAATCTAGATTAAGGGGTGCATAAGTAATTATTTTCAACAACCTATCATAGGTTTCTGCCTAATACTAATAAAATTTTGAAGATGAGCAACGAAGAAGTGGGAAGAAGATGTAAGGATTCACATGGTGGATATTTATGTCCCTGCATTATCAGTGCCACTGTGGCCAATGGACCTGTTCATGTTGGCTCAATCTTATTATATATAAGGAAAAGGTCTGTAGGCTGGGCAGACTCTGAGAATGTTGCTGCTTTCCAGTCCAGTGCCCAAGTCCCTTGTATGAGTCTGGGCTCTGAACTACCCTAATTTTACATATAGCCCAGTGTCTGTAGCATACACGCAGATCACCCTTTTAATATCTGCCCGGTTCAGATAGGATGCAAACATATTCCAAGTCATCAACCCATGTGTTCATGGCTCACTCCTGGTCAAAACAGCCCAGCTCCAAGGACCTTCCAGCCACAGAGCAGAAGATTATTTTATCAAGTTTCTGAAGAAGTTCAAGAACATTTTACAGAGGGCAATGAAAGGAGTGGAAAGCCTCTTATGTCAGCAGTTGGCTCAAGATTCACAGAGTTGATGGATTGAATGCTGCCAAGATTGGGATTGTGTTGCTCTTGTTCAGCAGATGAACTGCAACCTTGGATACAATGGGTACTGGTGGTTGTGTTAAGAATATTCTACAACAATAAATGAAAAGTGGGTGGCTTTTTGGTTTGCTTGAGAGACTGCTTCAATCAGGTAAAAATAAAGACTCCTATGCACAGTGACACCACACAATTACCTGATTCCACCACATGTATTACATGTCTAACTCCTTAGGTACAAAATGGGAAAAAAGAGTGTGAAAAGGTTAATATGGTCCTACAGAAACCTCTCTGTCTGCTCCCCAGTGCAGCTGTCCCTCTCCTGAAGGAACTGAAACACACAGCAGAAGCAGTTGGCACTAATATTTACAGAAATTCATAGAAACCCTGCTTTGCCTTCATGGGGATCCACCTCTTCTCCCCTGCCCCATGTTTCCTTGTTTCATGATTCAGCAAGACCTGTGAGGCACAACAGCACTAGTGGTGCATGTTCCACACAGTAAGAAGTTCCCTCTGCCTCCATCTCTCAGGTCACTTTTGCCTCAGAGATGTCCCATGAGCTGTCCTCCAGTCCCAATGTCAAATGATTCTAAAGGGATGCAAGGCACTTCTGCCTTTTTGTGCCATTTCAAGATCTACCTTGTGGCTCACATTTGCTCAGTAATTTTACAGAGGTGATCTGAAATTTTATAGAGACATATTAATGTCTCTTAATATTAAAGAGATTGATTGTAGCAGGGGGAAATTAACAGTGCAGAACATGCGCGTGTGATCCAACAGCAGCAAGTGCCTATTCCAAAAGAGATGAGATGCTGCTGCACAGAAGGAACCAGCATTTAGCTGAGTGTCCTTAATAACTGAAGAGTTCACTGCCTTTGTCAGCCAACTCTAAAATAAACCTTATCATCAGTATTGCAGTGGGGCCTGCAAGACCCACCTTTCAAGGCCAGGACTGAGGACCAAATGAGAACAAGCAGCCTTCCCCAGAGAGTATGAAGAACATGTGAGTACAGCTAAGGATCCACAAGGAGATAACAGGAGGATTTGGGTCAAACATGGGAACAGTGCTGTCCACTGTCAAAAGGAGCTAAAGAACACTCTTTAATAAATGCTGCTGTGGAAGACAGAGTTTTTAGGCAGGATAAGAAGAAAGAAAACTAAATTCTGCTGGGGATCTTGGATGAACAATTTCCCCTATGAGAATCAAAGTCCAATGGTCAGTGGTCAAAGACCCCTCAACAGGCTAAACATGAATTTTATGCTTAGTTCATGTCAGATAAATGGGAGTGAAATGGCTCCTCAGTCCCTCCCAGCTGCCACTGCCTTCCAGAGTGGATGAGCTACTGCCTAGTGTTGGGCAGGGTGGCTGGAAGCAGCTTCAGGAGAGTGCGCAGGTAGGAATCAGGGAAAGTTTGTGTCTGACAGGACTGAGGAGGTGAAGGACAGTGGAGGGATCTTCAAAGAGGAGGAAATGCAGCCATCAGTCTGGAGAGGTGATGTCTGCAGTACCAAGAGAAGTGAGGTAAAATGAGATTTGACAACTTTCATTACTCTCTGGGAAGGATGATACGGGGAGCTGAGAGAGAAGATGGAGCAGACCTGCATGGGAGAACTTCACTTGTACCTCGCCTTAAAAAATACCCCAGCAAACCAAACCAAACCAAACCAAACCAAACCAAACCAGCAGCAGCCTCTCCATATACTCTGGATGCACTTGAGACAACATCAAACTAAAAAAACATCAGAAGATAATCCAAGCACAGATCATAATGTAGTTTAAGCCAATATCAATGATTCAGGTAACTCCAGAGCTCTATCTTCACTGAGATAAAACACCCTTATTAGCAAAGAAAATTAAAGCCATTTACTTTGAGGTCAGTGAGAGCAGCGCATGTGAGGAAATTGAGCTCTGCTATCTCCTTTTAATACCACATATTTTCCTAAACGAATAAATCTGCATGCCTCAATTGCTTTTTTTAAAGGGGGCAAACATCCTCTCTTCATCAGATTAGTACTTCCTCCCTGCATCTTCCTTACCAGCAGCACCCCTTTTCCTAAACTCAGTGAAAGTAGAGGTAAAAATACCACTACCAAAAACAAAAAACAACCAAACAAACAGAAAATCCCAGCTGCCACAATGAATCACTCCCAAAGGGAAGATGTTCTGCAAAGCTGATATTCCACTGTGTTATGAAGTCCTGTCTGAGACCAATTTGAAAATAACATTTCACCAAAGATCCAAAAAATGCCCCAGGATAACCTTTAGCCCAAATTTGAGGTCCCAGTGGCTTTTACACACACAGTAACCTCTTTCCCTCCCACCACCCTTCTGCTTCTGGCTTCAGATTTCCATAAAGAAGAAATTAAAAAACCCAATCCCCACAAGCCATTTTATTTATTAATGGGCAAAATTCTCTCAGTTCCTTCACTGCTTTTCCCATAGCTACCAGACAATGTTCAGACACCCTTCTGCTTGTGTTATCTATGTACAGCTAAATTACATTTAATTCAATTATGACTGAAAGCCACAGTAAGTCAATATGACAACTCCACTAGATAATCTTCCACTTCTCTGCCACAATTTCATCCATAAGGTCCTTTTCTCATTTTACTTTAGGATTCTGGCTGCCTCAAATCTGATTTGTTTATTTTAAGACAAAAGCAATAATGTGTCTTTTTAGTCATGTCAGAGGTTTTTAATGTAAGTAGAGATAAATTAAGTCTTGACACACTATGTTTCTTAAATAGTCAAACAATTCCCTTTTATACTGTTAAATTAGAAAAAGTAAATGGTTAATTTTCAGCACCAGGAGGGACATTCATCTTGCTGAATGCCTCTAACAGAGATGCATGCACGAAAATCACTGTGCATTGCACAAAATATAAATAACTAAAATAAAATAAAGCTATATAATTATATGGCATTTTAATGAGATTTGATAATTATATTGCATTTTAATGGGATTTGGACAATTAACTCCCTCCAGCTCTTTGCAAATCTCTGCCTTGGGCAATGACCTTGTGCCAATGACCACCCCAAACCAATGTGTAAAACAAACTCCGGGGTGACTTATGTCTCTGCTGAGGTACAGTCACCTCCAGAATGAAAGCAGCCACTGTGGCCAGAACACACAGCAGGAGTTCTCTGTTTAGCCACGAGCCAATGGGGGATTTCACCACACAAGATGTAACACTGAGAGCCAGGAACAAGGAGTTGCATCCCATCCATTTTCCTCTGCTCCACAGGCTGGCAAGGCTGACTGACAGGGAAGAGCATCATTTCATCAGGCACTAATGTCACCACTTCAATGAATATCAAAGGGGATGTTGTCTCTGGAACCTCCCTGGTGAATATTAACCTGTGCCAACCTGTCTCCCTTTTAACAGCTGGGAAGGAAGGACAAGTTCAGAGATGGAAACTTATGGGTCAGGAAATCTGAATTTTCCCTGAGAACTAAATTTCTAAATAAAACCCATCCTTTCAGTGCAGTGCTATTTATAAGAGCTGCAAGTTTATACTCCTCATTCCCCATTTAGTTTAGCCTTTCTCTAATATTCATTATCTCACTCTCGACTTCTCTCTGTCTGCATATTCATTGTTACCTCTCATTTAGGAGTGACTCATTCTTGAAAGGATTTAGTCAGTTGTGAACAGCCAAGCTGAGTACTTTGCATGGCATAGCCAGGGAAAGAGAAACTCTAGAAATGTCTGGACAGATCTATTCAGATAACCTCCTCTGCAGACAGAGCAAGTAGGCAGCCCAAAATAACTCACCTTGTGTCTTTGTGGATTTTACTCCCGAATTTAGGGTCAAATTATTGTTGCTGTCATGCAGACTTTGGATGGGTAAAGGTAGAGAAGCCTTTTCCTCCACTCCATCGCTGCCTATCACACCCCTCCAAAGCAGCAGTGATTTATCTCACTGTCCCCTGTGTGCAAGAAGAAAACCAGAACATTTCACCCTCTGTCCAGCAGCAGTGTTGAGGAGCACAGATTTGACCCTGTATCCTGTTCTTCTACATGAAATAAAAAGCCTTCCCTGAGGAGCTGACCACCTTTGCCCCTTGCTGGGAGCTGTTGGGGCAGGGCTGCCTTCTAGTGGGATTCAAGTGAACACACAGCTCTGTTAGATCTCATCCCCAGGTCACAGCACCTTCTCTCCTGATGAACTGGCTGGGCTGGTGGCTTACAGGTCCACAGGGGAACTGGGTGGGTGGCTCACAGGTCCACCCAGGAAGCTCCTTACGGCACAGGAGGTCAGGAGAAGTGAGCAGCTGCTGTTGGGGCTTGAGGGAAGGGCACCCTGTGCAACCCTTACATCTGTGGGAAATGACAAGGCAGCCTCAGAGTCCAAGATAGCTGGGTACTGTACTGTACTTACTTGGGAAAGGAAAAGTAAGCCCTATATTAAATGAGAATTTACTTTAAGGTTTAAGAGTGTGGCTGAAGATCACAGAGGTGCCCAAAATGCTGTGCTAGCAAAATGCATCCAGCTTCCCCTTCAAATGAGCCTAATAAACTGGGAAAACCCTGTCAGTCTGAATATACTGTAAGTTAGTGAGGCGCACATCTAGTCCCTGACAAGGCTGATTTCCATGGTGCAGTCACGTGCAGTTCAACCAAAGAGGACGACAATTTACCACAACCTCACCTCTCTCTGGTAAAAGTGCCCCTGCTTTGTCTGCTCCTGCTTTTGGGGTTTTGTTCAAAAGGACAAAGTCCACCTCTTTTCTTCAATACCCACACCCCCTGAGCCTGCATGGGCTGGCCATGCACACAACTCAGCTCTGCCACAATAGAACAGCTTTCTGCAGCTCCCTGGGACTCTTCTGCCAGTTCCTGGGACACAAAAGTCAATTCTGCCTTTTGAATTCCAACCTGCAAAACAAAGCCATCCCAGAAAAACACCCAAAGGGAGATAAAGGACTGAAAACAACAAATATTCACCCTGTTCTGCCCTTCTTACCAGAAAAGGACAGAAGCCAGAACTGGTTTTGATCACGGCCCTGTTGCTGAAAGTGGTACATTTGGGGGAAGGAAAAGGCAGGCAGATAAATGGCTCTAATTTTGGCATATCCTGCTTACAAATGCACCACACAGTAAATCACCCCAAACCAAAGCAGACACAGAACTGGTATGATGAGAGCAACGTTGAATCCAGAGCCTGGTTTCAGAATCTACACCAGAACAAAACATGGCACACAGATGTCCACACCTGTATCTCACCTGGGCTGTGCTCATGTTCCTTTCACCTTCCTTATGTTTTCACCTTGCCTATGTTTCCTGGCAAATTATATTCCTCACCAAAAAAACCCAGTCTGCTGAAACCAGAAGAGTAGAATGTTTGCTGAAACCAGATTGTAAGACAATCAGAGAGTAAGTGTTGCATCTGCAAAGATGAGCATTTCCCTGCAGAACTAATTCCAGAAGCCGTTTCATCCAATTAACAAGGTGAAACAAACTGTTGCTAGGCCAAAGGAATCTGCTTAGCCAATCTATTAGGACCTTGTTTCCACAGCTTTCAGTACCAGAAGCTGGCAACATGAGTTCTTTTCCCTGAAATCAGTGGGATCAAACAAGAAATAGTCTCTCATTAATCAAAACCACACATGATGGCAACTGTTACTATCCAAATTACACAGCAGAAAACCAACTGGACAGATACAACAAGCAGATCATGAAACTATACCTGCTTAGAAAAAAAAGGGTTTTGCTGGATGCAATTCTATTCACATTACAAATCCTTAAGAATTTTTCACAAGGTATAGCTCTACCACACTTCCAAAATAAACTAAAATTGTGGAAAATCACTCTGCAGAAGCAGGAAAAACAAACATAAAGAACGGAGAACTCATTTCTTAAATAAGAGTTCCACAAGAGATGTTCAGCTTGCTCACTTGCTCCAGTCACAGCTTAGTACATGTCAGGCAAATCTTGCTGATAAGCAAAGGACAGAACCTAGATCAGCCATTCTTGTTCTGCCTATTGAGACTAAATTTACTTTCCACATCATAAGTATACTAAATTGAAAAACACTGGCCAGGAAGCTCAGCAGGGAGCCCCCATGCCTGCTAATGCTTTTTCTGCTGCAATTTGTAAAGGTCTAGGAGAGCCCCAAAAGAGATGACAAATCACTTCTTGCTAACCTGTGCATTACAAGGAAATGCTTAACAATCTGGGGTGTATGGGGTGTAAATCATATCACAAAATATAGCAAGACCTTGCAAGAGGAGTGTTGTGACTCCAAATGGTCGTTGCCTAACCACCCCATTAAGAAACAGAAATTCATTTGCACTGATCTCTTGCGAAGTTTGAACATTTAGTTGAATATCTCTTTTGCACCAAGCAATCCAGTTGCATCTTGAACCTGTCCCACATCTCCTTGCAACAGTGAACAGCCCTAAGCAGCAGAGACTTTTCTTCCTATAGAAACTCTTCACCCAACTTTTACACCCCTCCACCCTGTAATGATACAGAAAGAGTCTGAAAAATAAGCCTTGTAATTAGCAACCCAGACAAATTAGGTTCACATTGTTTCCTCTTCAACTCAGCTATGCCTGCAATGCTCTCTGTAGCTCTGGTTAACCACTGTTTGTCAGTTGGGTCCAGCAGCAGCATCAAATCCCTGCAGCGTCACCAGCCTGGATGCTCTGCTTCCCCTCGGCGCTGCTGGAGGAGCCAAGGCAGGAACACATAGCAAGCTGCTCTCCCAGGAGACAAAAACACCCAAGGTGCTTCTCATTAGAGCTTGCTGAAACTCACACCCTGCTCTTGTCTTCCAGCCTTCCTCCCTGAAAGCATCCGGAATATAAAACATATGAAAAGCACATGGGTAGCCAGGAGGGAGGGGAGTGGAAGACAACATTGCTATAATGCAAATTTTCCAAAGATTCTTTTCCTTTCTATTCCTAGATACAAAAAAAATAGGAGTAAGGAGGTTGATATTCTTGCTTTTTATTGCCCCCCTTTTTATTTTCTACCTTTACAAGCCTCTCTAATTTTGGCAAAGTTACAGAGTGACAAAATTACACTGCTGTCTTCTTCTCCTTGGTTTCACTTTGGAAATTCTACATAGAATGGGGTTTTTTTGGTTTTGGGGGTTTTTTTTCCCAAAGATTGGGGAAAGTCAAATGCAAAAGAAAATATCCCTAAAATGATCCTAAGCTTTATTCAGGCCATTGTATTAGGAGTTCAAAAATGCTGGGGGTGGCAGAAAGGAGCACTCAAGAAAACCCAAAGTGAGAAAAAAAAAGTCAAACACAAAAGAAATGCTTTCTTTTGAAATAGAACTAGAGTTTTGATTGCTTTCCACCTCTCCATCAAACAATAGGAAAGTATTTTATCTCAATTACGCATAATTTTCAACCAAAATCTTTGGGGGGGATAATAAAAAGTGATTTTCATTCTACTTTTTTAAAGCACAGCTGCTTGACATGCCTCATGAAAAAGGTGCCTGGTGTGCTATTGCCATGGCTGTCTGCTGTGTTACATATTGAATGTCTGTCCAGTGCACTCCTGTCTAGAGAGTGCTTCCAGTTTTCCTGTGTCCAGTGAAAACCATGGAACTAACGAACTGCAAACATCCCTGCCCTTCTTGGGCATGCAGAACTGATCAGTGAGATCATCACAAGCAGTGAAAATACTGCAAGTGCATTAACAGCCTTCCCCCGTCCCTGAATCCTGTTAAATACCCAGTAAGTTCTGCTCTGTTCTTGCACACAGGTTGTATCAGACTTTGTAACCGAGTCAAGATTTTCAAACAATCCAGGAAGCCATTATGGAAGCCAAAAGGCAGCTTGAACTTTTAGATCAAAAAGTCCTGTTCTACACAGGAAAAATTTTATTACAAACATACTCACTTTCCTAAAGGAGCCCACACATGCCCTAACAGTTCACCTTGAGTTAGGAAATTCCCTTTTACCAACACTCTGAACACACGTGCTGCTTGCTTTCATCAAAGGAAAACTCAGCGGCCAGGAAAGGAGGGGGAGAGATGTTGGTGTTAGGGGAGTTTGTCAGCTGCAGAATCAGAAAGTAATTTCCAGAACCCTAAACACTTCAGCAATAAATGCGCATTCCCCGGGAGGTGCAGGTCCTGTGATGGCCCCGGGATCAGCGAGGAAGCCTCAGGAGAACACGCCTGCTGAAGGACACCCAGGAATGGGAATTCACCTGGCAGAGTGCACAAAACACAGCAGCGAAACAAAACTGTATGGAGACATCCTGGGATTCATGTCGTAACCAGGGCACACACTCAGCCCCCAGCAGCAAGGGGCAGGGCAGGGATGGCCCCACACATGGGTCACATCCCAGACACTTCCAAGCAAAACAGCTTCGTGTGGGAAGCCTCCCTACACTCACAGAGGACAAGGTACGAAGTCCAGAGCTTTGCCAAGGGAAGCATCCAACAGGGAGAGCTGGAAATGGAAACCAAACACCAAGTTTCAAGTGAGCATTTGTTTGTAATGTAGCAAGCCCAAGGCAACCCTCATGCCCTCACTGCTCCCCCTGCTCACACACCTCACCTCTCACCAGGCCCCTCCTTCCTGGAAGGGGTTTGATTGAAGGGTGAAGACACCCCTGCTTTCCCTGCCTCTGCTACAGCACAACAGCCTCCAGAAAGAAATCAGCTTTGGTTTGCCCCAGGACCTACTGCTAGCATCTCCTGGAGCTTCACACTCCACCCCTAGGCTGATCCAAATATCCAATGCCTCAGCCAAACCCCTCTTGGCTCTGGGAGCAGCCTACAGCTTCATCCTCAGGGAGCTTTGAACTGAGGGCCTGATTTAGAAGAAAATAAAAAAAAATTTGAAAGAAAAGCAATAGAGTGCTTTTCTACACAGGCAACTTCAGATCCAAATGAACACCCAAAGTCAGCCCCCACACCCTGTGCTGGTGTGGCATCAGAGCTGTGAGAGGAGCTCTTTGGGCCCAGGCTGCCTCGGCAGCTCTCCTGATGCCAAAAGTGAGAAGTCCACAATCCTGAGGAGTCGGTCTGAGAATTTCCCTTCACCCCACTGATCAGACGGAGTTTGCAAGAGGTCAAGTGGCCAGAAAACAAGGACCTGGACAAAGGAAAATGAAAATCAAATGAGAATAAAACATAGAAGTATGGGAAGGGAGACATGGGATGCATGACTGACATTTTACAGTCTCCATCTCAGTTTGCTGTTCCCAAAACCACTCAGTATGGCAACAAAACATTTATGGCCCACTCCAAAGCTACCAAAAACAGTGGGAACCCTCTCACTGGGTTTGCAGGGTTCAGGTTCACAAGGCAGCTCATAGATGGGTTTCCCTGAGGGTGTGGGCAGGATCGCTGTCAGATCTCAGAACTTCACCCATTTCCCTGCTGGAGGGCTGCAGGCAGAATTCCCCACCAGAAGCCACATTATAAGATTCTCCTGGGAATGGTAGATCTTTCCCGGTGGATGCCCAGGAGCATGGACTATCCTCCTGGTAAAAAACACATGTCTTTCTGCTTGAGACATCCCAGGCATTTCCCAGAAGTCCCGGTGTGGCTCAGAGCAGTTACCTTTCAAAGTAATATCTTTTTAATTTGCTCAAGGACACTTTGTGGTGCCATTAAAGTTTCTCTCCAGCAAACATGCTATTATACAGCTTGGAAACTTAATTAATAAACAACATGTACAATTTCTTTCAACAACTAATGAAGCACAGAGGCAGATGATCTGCCATGCTCTTGGATACTTCAGTGCCACTTCCAAGAAGCTCTGAAGTCTCTGGGCAGACAAAGAGCCCCACCTGCCCCCCTGCTACAGCTCTTATCATCATGCAGAAGGATTCTGTGCAAAAGGAGATCCTCTCAAATAGCAGATGCTGCAGCCTACAGCCTCACAACTGACTGCCCTCCACATGATCTTTGCTTCAGAGCTGACAAAGCTATTAGCACTGGTAAAATTTTACTATGTCCTCAAATCCCACTATATGGTTTTCCTTGAAAATGCCTCTTGGCAGCCAATTCTTACAGTCCTGCACCTTGTATGCAATAAGGTCTGTCCATTGTTACTCATGGCACACTTTTCAGTTTGAATTTCCCCTTTCTTTCTCAGGATGAAATAGAGAAGGAAAGGACTGATCAGGTTTTCTAATGAGATTCTTCAGACCTCCTTCTCTATTTCTCTGTGAGCTTTGAAAGCAGGCAATAAAAATATGAAAAATTAGCAAACTGTTGTTAATTTGCCACACTTTTCTGAGACTCTAAATAGCAATTTCAATTTTCTCCTCATTTGGATTTCTCATAACATATTGCTACAAAGGGTTAAACTGAGTCACCATTTAATCCATTCCAAATTATATTGCTGAAATGCACAAAAAAAATGGTCACTCTTGGGGGGGATCAATGCTTTGCTTCCACAGCACAAACAACCCCACTCAGCAGTTTGCTAATTTATCATTGTTCATTTCAAAAAGAAGCTTTATTGGAAGTGCAATTCCTTTTGTTTCCCTGGAAATGCAGGGTTTGCCTTCACTCTCCTACACAGAGTGAGAGAGGAGAGAGAGCAAATCCACCCAAAGTGATCTGACAGCTCTCAGTGTTACTAACAATACTTCAATACAAGCAGCTCCCTGATTGTATCACCAGAAGAAGTCACTGATAAAGGACACCAAGAGGCAATATCCCCCGTAGAGATTGGGAGCATCAGGTAAATTCCTTCATTGTGATCTTAAATGCCCAGGGCTTATCAGCAAGGCTATGAGGACTGTGTTACCTTGTCAGGAAAGAGTCTGGACCAGCAGGGGCAAAAGACAACTGAATCATCAGAATTGAGCTAAGTCAGAAGCCCAGTTAGCTGCACTACATTAGTCCCATTGGAGGTTCTCCTCTCCCTCCTGGAGCTGGTGGATATCACATCTGTGTAGGATCTCTGCTGGGACCACAAAGCTGGACCCTCACACTGCAGACAGATGTATTTTGTAGCCTCCTCCATGCATCTGATGAGATGAACCCAAAGAAAAGTTTAGAGTCCTTAAGGCTCCATCTCTCCCAGAACACTCCCTCGAGTTTAAACAATGCAAAATGCACAGCAGTGGTTTGACACAAACCCTGTCTGCAACGAGCAGGAGCACCTTCCCTCCACCCCTCTGCCACAGCCGAACCTTGCCTGAGCCACACAGAAACCCTCTCATGCAGGGAGCAGTCCCAGCTGTCCTGCCCACCCCTTGGAGGGGCTGGGAAAGCAGGAAATCTTTCTTGATCTTCTGTGAACAAGCCCTCTGTCACAAACCCATATTCCAAGGACCAGGGGGAACACTAATTAAAGGAGCAAATATGCCCTGGTTTTGAATGTGCAGGCGGCTGGGGGACACAGCCTGGATTTCCAACCAGCTGGCTCATTGTGGGTCAAACAGCTGCTTGATTTGTCAGGCTTCATTGCCTGTCCAGCCCAGCACCAGGCTGCAAATACACTGAAAGAGATTTCCACCAACACATGTGAGGCTCAAACTTCTCCCTCAAGCAGGCACATAAGCCATCCCTTTAAATGGGGTCAGTGTTAATTAACCCACTTTAAGCCCCTTTATGCAGAAAAAAGAATACTTTTCTCTCCGTGTGGACACACAGTTTCATCTGCCAGCTACCACTACGTTGTACAGAACAGCTCTCTTCTTCCACTTGCAGGGAGAGGAGGTTTGTGTACCCCCACACTCAGGAAGATCCCCAGCAAACAGAGGAAGGCCTCCTACAACAGGAGAACACGTAGGTGGAATATCAGCTTATTTCACTGAAAAGCATGAGTACAATTGTGGAAGGAAAGGCACTTATTCAGAGCACTCTGTTAACAAGGTTTTGGCTTGGCACTGTTCACAGAGGGCCTTTTGGGTTTGGTGTATATATATATTTATTGGAAAAATGAGCAGGTAGAACACAGAGCATGCACCCACAGTAAGGACTCTCTTTACTGCTATTTACACACACATTTCTATTATCTTCACTCAAAAACCAAGCCATCTTTTTTACCCATCAAAAGACCTGAAAAGCCTAGAGGAACTGCTGGAAAAAATGTTTCTATTATAGTATCTTTTAAACATAAAAAGTATCTCAAAGCAACAGGAGCATGTGACTTACTAATTTGTTGCCAAAAATTCAAATATGGATCCACATTTCAACACAGACTTACCTGTAAAAAAATACAAAGAAATAAAATATATGGATTCCCAAAACTTTATGTTGGGAAATTTCTCCCCCTTTTACTTCTGTTTTACAAGTTTAGGTTATTTTAAAACCACAGAATATTCAAAGCTTTGTGTACTTCTATTCACTCTGGTCTTTTGCTGGCCTTGAACCTGAACTTTCAAAAAAGCCCACCTTCACTGCAAAAAGACCAAAAAGTGTAATTACAGGGAACTACTCTTCTTAGATTGAAGTGTAGCAGAGATGCAGCACTGCCATCCCAGCCTTGAGTGTGCTCAGTGAGGTAAACTCCACTGGGAAGAGTACAAGGGTCAATCAGTGACCTCGGGGTAAAAGCTAGAGTATCACTAACCCCAGCCACTTGAAAATCAAGAGTCAGAGTTCAAAATAAATATACACAAACAGCAGTCTTGGGGTTGGAGACAGAGGAAGGTTTCTCCTCTTTGGCTCAAATTTCCACTTACTCTTGAACGGATGGGGAGCACAGGAAATTACTTCCTTAAGGGATGCTGAGAGATTCCCCTGAATCCAAGAGCTGAGGCTTTAAGGAAAACCCCAAAACAGCAACATGTGTAATAAAATAATACTTCAAGATGAAAAATTAAGACTTTGCACCAGTATCCACACACCCCCTTTTCCAAACAAACACAAAATTCCCAATTTCCTCAGTTTTACATCAGAATATTCCCCAGAGAAAGATCCTTTCTGGCTTCCCTTTGCTATCATGTGTTTTTCTCTGCTTACCCCTCCCTTTAACCTAATTTGTTCTTTAGATGTAAATCTCAGCTATGCTGATTTCATAACCAGTTCATAACACTTTTACATTAATGTTTTACATTATAAAAGACTGTGTGAAGAAGCCTCTACTGTTATTTCTTGATTCTGCCTATGAGAGGACAATGTTGTTTAACACAGTGCACATTTGCCATGCTATAGGGCAGGTATGGTACAGCTCTGCATGTGCCGTGTATCTGCATTTCTTCTCTCCACCCCCAGCTGTGGATGTCTGACTAGTGGACCCCAGGCATGATTTTAATGGCTGATTTTTATAGGTGTGACAGCTGGAGTAAAACACTTAGCACTTGTGAAAATCAGGTCTCTTGGCTCCAAAGCCAACCTGGGCATTCAAAAATCATTACTCAGATCTTAAAAAATAATGAGATTGGCTTAGCAATAAAGATGGGTTTAGATATTAGAGGTTTTATTTGCCTTATGGTGCTTCTGCCTTTTGCATCTTCAAGCTGCCTTCTTTTCCTTCCTTTTTTTTTTTCCCCAGCAAGGAGAATTAGAAACTGTCTTTTATATGAAAACAGAGAATCTTCCCATAATTCACCTGACTTCTGGAGCTCGGGTTTTAGGAAAAATACACAACCTCATCAGATTGATGATTCATAGAAGTGATTAACAGTACATATCCCCATTAGAAGCATGTTTTCTTGTACAGGTTTCTTCCAAGTAAAAAAGGTACCGGAATTGTCTTCTTCCCTTGTGGATACTGTTACCCAGGCTCTCCCAGTTATCACAAAGCGGACACCTACATTCAATAAAGAGGCACATCTGCATTTGGACTTACAGATCTACACAAAATGTATTTCAGAGGAAACCTCTTACACCATCAGAATAGTCACACTCACTTCATGCAGCCTGAGACACTAGAGGATATCTGTGCCCTTTGGCTGTGTGAGAGAGACATCAAGGCTCTGCTAAATCCACATCTCCCCAGGTTCGGGACACAATGATCATCGAGTAGCCTGAAGTCTGGCTATTTGTGAGGCCTTGATCCAAAAACTTCCAAAGCTCTGGGGAAGGTCTAAAGCAAGATTTAGCTTTGTATCTCACTCATTTTGAGGGTGTGAGGTGAGGGAGCAGAACATTAATTGTACATATTCCAATCCATCAGCACGTGTAAACCAACCTGGTCCTCCAGCACTCCCATACAAAACAGGACAAACTAGCCCTAAGCTGATAAAAGCCTACCAGACATCAGAGAGGCTGATCAGCGGCACACTATGGATGGACTTGCAAGTTCCCTCTTGAATTAAAAAATGCAAATTACTCTAGAGAGAGAGAGGGAGTTTTAAACATACATTTACATATTTCAGACTTGCCACATTCTTTGAGTCCCGTTGTTTAATTCTTTTCTGGAGGTAGGGCAATGGCAAGGTGACCTATTGGTGTAAATAATCAGATAGAGGCTTGGCATGAGGCAAGACTCCATCCAAACCCTCAGGATCTCACACTGACATGAAGGTCCCACTTCCATCTCCTCCCTCATCCTTCAGAAGTGACACCTCTGCATTGCTTAGCAGTAGCCTAGCCAAATGGCAAGATTTGGTGCCGCTACATCACCCTGGAATGAGCACTCAACAGGTTACTAGTCTGAAAGCTTTCAGGAGCCATCTTGGCTGTTTCCAAGTCATTTTTCCAAGATAGAAGTCCACCTCCTTTTCCACGAAGTTTTCTAAGAAGTAGAGCAGTAACATACCATTACCATGATGATGCAGAGGCCCACAGGCCAGGCAGCAGGACTTGGCACCTCTTAATTGATGCTTCACTTCCAACACTATAACCAGAGTAAGTTGTGGCTGGCGATGGTGCAGCAAAGGACGAATCATGTTCCTACAGGAGTTAATGGAAGATAATTTCCCTATCATTTTCACCTGTGCTGGAGAACTTCAGGATATTCAGCTCCATCAGTGTAATCAGTGATGGAGTTATACAAAGGTGAAGAAAATAGGATGTACAGCCACTCTGAAAGAAAAATAAATGCAGGAGCAAAGATCATCACAGTCCATCCTGCTTATGACAATTTGAGAGGCCTACCTTTATGTAACCTGGTTTGGGAAGAGATATGCACACTCACTGCCTCCCATTCCTCCCTGCAAACTCCCCATGCCGTTCTAATGAGAGTCCCTAGTAAAACAAACTAAACACATACAGCTTTTCAAAGAAGGCATCAATGCCCTAAAATAAATAATCCTTTAAACCCTTGTGCATTGCAGCACTTGCTGGGCCTTAGGCAGGGAGAAAACAAGACAAGATGCAGCTGTGAAATATGAAGTAGGACAGGAATGAGAAAACATTCCTTTCTCCTGAGGAAGCATATGCAGAGCTGCAAGCGTTTTGATCTACCAGTTTAAACGAGGCTTTGCAAATGAACTGCCTCATCCACACAGAGGGAGGAAGAGCTCTTGCTGAGCACATGCAGTACGGACCTGTCAGTGGAAGGTGTCCCAGCAGCACCAGGAGATGAACAGAACCAGCAGGAGGTAAACAGCACTCTTGCTCTTCCCAGCTCCTTTGCTGTTACTGTTTTATTCCGCTTTCTTCCTTGCCTGTATTCTGCTAGGACCTTTTCTGCTTAGAAAGGAACCATGACTGTGCACAAATGCAAGGTTATGAATCACGTCACAAGGTGTATCTTAAGGTTTCAGTCTGCAGGTATAAGGTAAGTACTCATGAGAATTCTGGGAAAGGAGAAACTGGTGGTTGGGAGCACATAGTCTAGCTCTCGTTTTCCAGCCAACAGTCATCCCACCATGGCCAAGTACACTCAGGTCAGGTGCTCTATTGGAAGCACTGGTTTTGCAAGGTGGGAGGACGGCACTGCTCCTGCTGTTATAATTAGTAGCTTCCAGAGCCCACCCACTGTATCTAGCTCAATGTGATGTCTGAAAAAGGGGGCAAGAGCAAGATCCAACCTCCTAGTGTCAGTGCCTGGTTAGCCATGAGGCTTTGATTCCCAGCTGGGACATTGCACCAAGCAGCAGCGTCACCATGTTTAGGGAGAAGGAGAGGAAGTCAGTTTTCCAAAATATTTGTGTAACACTGATATCTCAGCATCTTAAAATATCTACCTATGAACCAAGTACCTTGTTCAGCTTAGATCAAGTCAGAGATACGAAAATAATTGTAAGCAAAGCTGAGCCACTGTCAGCATTCAATGTCTCTGAGAGCCATCCCTGTCCTCTGGCCTCCTCAACTGTCCTTCCTATAACAAGGGAAACAGAAGACAACCAGTAGCTGCTGACAAGGGAACAAATGGAATATACTGTGGCAGTAACTTAACTCAGCTTGAAGGAAACAATATTAGGCATTCCAAAAGCAAATAATTACACTGCCCCTAACTAAAGTTGTCACTCCAGAGGCTTGCACAGAAGAACCAAGACTTGCTTATTGCAGTCCTGTCATCTCGGAATATATCTCTCTTCACAACTTATTTTTAACTTCTTTGGACACAAACTTTCCCTTGCTGCAGTTCGTGTCCAAGTACAAACAGGGCCTTCTTGAAGATGGAGACTTCCAGGCTGTAAAAAAGGCTTGGAAGGTTGTCTAGCACTACTGCAGTCTCTCCAAGAGCTTATGTGTCCTTTGCAGAAATGTTATTTCACAACTTTTCAAAGCATCCCAGTAGATTTTGACAGATATCCCTACACCTCATGTAAGCATCAGAGCTATTTTTCCTACCCAGTCAACAATGAAAACATAGGAACACTGCATTGACATGTGCAGACACCAACTCTTAATTTCTAACAATAGTTGCTTCTGGCCACTTTTGATTTTCCTCACTCATTCAGAACCTAGTTGTTGCTGTCAAATGTCTTCCAATGGAGTGGCACATGTTATTTCTAGGGAAGACACTAAAAACATATCTCAAAAGTGTTCAGTCAACCCTGTCAGTATCATATCTGTCAAGAGAAGAATCAAGTAGGAACACCAGAACATACCTTGAAAGGTTTACTCTTTCACTGATGTACTGCTATAATTATCAGAGTGTACAGGCAAGGTACAAGCAGAGGAAAATTTTTTGGCCAACCACTAAAAGAGACTGGCATCCCAGATGATAAACATTTTTTCAAGTCCTCTCTCCTGTGCATTTACTCTACAGTCCCAGTTTGTGTGAAGATATTACATACAAGACCTGATAAGAAGACAGCTATTTTGTTTCATGGCACTTCCTGAAGTTTCAGTAATACAATGAGTTGAAAATAAACTTATTCTGGTATTTTAATGCAGCAGAAGCATTCCACATTTAAATGGGAATCTTTCCAATCAGGACATGCAAACCCAGTGATTATTGCACTAAGCTGAGATGTGACAGATTCAAGCACTTGTCCCTGATGTGAGATGAAACTGTCTTGACAGATGAGGGACTTGGAACCTCTCATACCTGGTTCAGTGCTTGCACTAGCTCTGCATACGTGTCTATAGGGCCACATTCATAAGGAGATACACCTACGTGCTGAACAACTTCCACGTGAGCAGCTGGCAGAGCAGCAGCCCCTGTAACAGCCTGGCAATGCTCCTCTGGTCAGCAAGGGCTCTCTTTCACAAGGGTTTGATCATCCTCAATTACTGAGAAATTGAAGAGCAACCAGCTACCTGTAAGCATGTCTTATGTACTCAGATCTCTGTCCAAGTTCAGTGCCTCAGCTAAGAAGAGCCAAAGTGGACATCATTGTCAGCTCTCCCCTCATTATTCTGTAAAACACCACATTTCCCCTTTCTTCACCTCAGTTTTACACCAGCACCCCACTAAGACAGTCTCTTAAACACGAACTCAGAAAGTAAGAAAGATGGATTCTGTGATTCTATTACTCAGAGTGATTTCTAGAACAACCTTTCATACCCCAATGATTAACTTAGTCCTCCAGATAAAAATATTTTTTCCTCTCTGCACGTCTCAGGAACTTCCTTCTAGTTTTTACATCAAAAACTATTGAAATACAGATTCACCCAGAAACTTTATGGAGTGCAAACACACACTGTCAAAATATTGCTTTCCTTTCTAAAATATATACATAATATTAGATCCACCTCTGCTGAATTTCACTTCATTTTGGCACAACTTACACGAATGCTGACACCAAAAAGGAGCCTTCTCCTCATTGTCTTCATTTAAAGGAAAGAGGTCCAGCTTTGTATTTCCAATGCTTCCAAAATAAGCAAAGGATAGTACTAAAGAACACCACTGCTGGCTCTGCTGTACTCTCAAGCACCTGAGACAGGGATGGGAAAGAATTAGCACTGTGCAACAATCCCCTTCCACAGTGTAATTAACTCTCATTTTCCCTGGCCCTGGAGTGCTTGTCTCCTGCACCCATAACTGAAAGAAACAACAGAAAGCTCTGGAGGCAAGGGAGGGGACAAAAGCAGCTGCCGAAAGTTGCTCTCCCTGTTGGCTGTATTGCTTACTTAGGTAGCTGGCTAATTTTTTTCATCACAAAGGTCATCATAAATAAATTCTTTATATAGAGCAAGTTGAGATGGAGCAATCAGGGGAGTCAGACTCTAACCCCCAAAATTACATTCTCACTGGATCACCCAATATTCCCATTCTGTCATAGAACATTCTTTCACTGGGACACCACAAAAAGCCTGACATCAGCTGCGACCACAGCCTGTCACACTGCCTCCCCAAACCCCAAACACCTCCATTTCCCCCTGTACCCCACACTGTGGGCAGTCTGGGGCTGAAATCTGGTACAGCCCCAATGCTCCCAGTGCTGGCGCAGGCCTGGGGACACAGGGCACAGCATTAGCCATGCCTCACTTCCCTCACCTGGAAAATGCAAGGAAGCCAAGATTCTATTTCCTACAGAAGGCTGCCGACTGGGTGTCAACTCAGAAGCTGGCCTGCACCCCTGACAGGGATGAAGCAGGAGATGTGCAGGTTCTGAGCTTTGTGCTCTGCCTCTTTTGAGACTACAGGCCCAAGTAGCAGAGCAGGAGGACCTGGCTTGTTGGCTACCAGTTGAACTATCTCAGCTTGTACCTGGGGCACTCAACAATGAGCAACGTAAGTACCTACAAGAATCGTTTTCTAATTAGCTATGCACACTAAAGGAAAAACCATCTAGCTAATAAGCACATACAGAATCATCATTAGATGTGACTTTATTAGGTACTTACAACTGAGAGTGTAGCCATTTGTCCTGACAAATAAGCTTAGGCAAAACTGATGTATGGTGTCCTTTAAATCTCAACTGGTTTAATTAGACTAGTTGAGGATATTTGATAATAGCCCCTTCAGCCCCTCTAAAAATAATCTCATTGTATGTCCTATTTATTAATTTTGATTTATATCAAGACACTCTTCTGTTTCTCTCGGGGGCATTTACAAAAGTTAAAATGCAGAGCCAGCCAATAAATCCATCCAGTACCTAATGAAATGACCTTCCAAGGAAGTAAAACCCCATCACCCCGAAAAGCCAGAGAGGCCTTTGTTGGATTCGCTGAAGGTAACTCCAGCTAGAAAGATGGCATCTCTGCCTGAGAGGTTGGAAAAAGTGGTGGCTATCATCTTTGAGTGTATTATTAAAAGTGACAGTTATCTCTGTATGCTTACAATTGGAACTTCTGATTTCATAGACTATAACAAATGCACCACGGCTGTTCTGGATGGCCTAGCATTAATAAAGCAAACCAATTTTGAATGCCCAAGGCCAGGACCTCAGGGACAGCAGATGGTGCCCAGGATACCCATTCTCACATTAGCATAAGAATAGTGTGGAGTGGGTCACAGATTGCCTTTAAGCAAGCTTTCAGTTGTCCACACAGTCTCTGCTTCCTATCAAGTGAGACAACAGCATTTTCTGGGATTTTTAATTTAGGTAATCGGTGCTTCATTACATAAAATGTGTTTCAAAAGCAAGTCAAGCAATAAAAAGATCTATCTCCTTCGTAACAACTTGCACTCCTTAAGCAACTTATTCAAACTTTGCACATGCAACAAAAGGAAATGAACAGTCCTTGTTCATATGTGTTACAACACTTCGGACAAATTACTTAAGAGCTCCTAAAATTAGACTTTCTTTTTCCTAAAATTGCTTCTAATTTTGTGTGCAATTACAGCTGTAATTTCTTGTAAGCACAAATGGCATATACATTGATTTCCAACTTGACTCTCTTGTTGAGAATCAGAACAAATCCCAAACAGAAAATTGGAAACTGTGCTTCGAATTCTTTAAAAAAAGTATGAAATCTACATGCACACCTGGATTTAAAATTAAGACTGTCCTGATCTCAAAAGAGGCAAAACTTCACCCCATTCCTAATTTAAGCCTCAGAGCTAAGTAAAAAGCAGCCGAGGACTGGACTTTCCAGAGAGAAGATCAGAGCAAGACTCCGAATATCATACGCAAATTTTCATGAGATATTTTGTCCTTTTTAAGAAACATAGGTAAGTTCCACTTTAAATAAAGTCTCACTGAATGTGTGTTTGATATCTTAACATCAATAATGAACAAAACCTTTGCATTTAGATATGTCTTCTTGGCTGAGTTAATTCAGATTTCTGAAATAATAAATTAATGATTATTAATTAACTTCTGATTTCTGAAAATATGACTCTGCAGTCCTCTAATATTTCAGATTTTGTGTCCCTTGGACAGGGATGCTAATCTGATTTTATTTCCTGGCTGTTTATTAACCATGAAGAGAATGCTTCAACTCCACTCATCATCCGCATCAGTCAAATCAAATCTGGAAAAACCTACAGGAAGAATCCCATTAATGAAAAAACAGGAAGCTCATTAATTGAGAGATTCCCTACTACCTCACAAGCTCTCTGCAAGAAAGATACAGAAGGGCAGAGATAATTTCTTTTCTTTTTCCTCCATCCAAGAAACAGGAAGGAAAAAAAAAAGGTGGTGTTATTTCCACTCCCAAACCTAAAGGATTAAAGAGGAGTTAAAACAATCCACACAGATATTGTGTGCCCACATACCTCTTCCTTATCACTGCACTTACTCTACAAAATTGCAATCATGGCTTCACCTGCTTGGATCCCCAATGAGATTCCCATGATAGAACTTCTGAAGCAAAGACTGGTATTAAAAATCTGCAGGATGTCCAATAGATGGTTAACCTCATCCCAAGTCAAAAGTGCAAAGCTCCAGTGGTGACAGTGCCATGGATTCCCTAGAACAGATCTTGGCAGGCTCGGCAAGCCTTAAGCTTCCCAAGCTGTTCTCTGAAACGAGCCCAACGAGGAGCTAGCAAAGGCAAGTCACTCCACACCACAGGCACACCCCAGATTCCAGACATGGTTGATGGTAAGGCAGCTGAGAATTACAGATTTACACACAACACAGACTGGCACAAGGAACAGATGAAAATCTTTTGTTGATCTTGCTGTTCTTGTTTCTCGTGTAACAGTTTTCATTCCCTAAAGCCAACGTACTAATTGCCAACTGAAAATAAGTCATCTCATAATCTTACTTGAATAAATACCAGTAGTTCTGGAGCTTGACTGGAAAATTCAAGAAGCCATCCCTGGGCAGTGAAAGCAAATAACTATTTCTGTATCTTGATCGGCACATTTCTTTCTCTGTGAATTGCCTGAAAATGATGAATTCTCTAGAAACATTATGGAATTAAGGAAAACATTCGAATAAACTGGAGGATATTCTGGGTCACAAGATCACTGGACTCCACTGAATTATGAGGGTCCTTTCCTGGATGAGGTGTTCACAGAAGGCAGCTGAGGATTTTGTAGTTGACAGATGAAATGTGAAAAAACACCAAGGGGAGGGACTAAAAGCTAGTTCCTATGTAATCTTGAGCAGAGCTGCTTAGGGCTTATTTTTCTGAACTGTTTGGGTTCAAGAATTTCAATTTTCTTTGAACTTCCTTCCAATCAGATACTTCTGGGGATGGAATTTCTAAAAATTATACCAAATGAGAATTTACAGCCTTGCCACTGGAACATGGCCTGCTGAGAAGACCCTCTGCTTAATACTCAGCATCATTTAACAGAGAGAAAACAAAAATCTAGCAGCATTTCTTGACTCTACCTTTGGGGGAAGAACTTTCCACTGTTGCAGGTGTCTCCTAAGTGGTTCCAGAAGGAGAGCAGAAGAGAGGTGGTAACTCTTGCTGGAGGGGAAGTGTCATCTCCTCCTGTCAGTGCTAAGACTTCTCACACTTGTCACAGAGGGAGAATGAGTGAAGGAAGGAAGACAAACATAAACATTACAGTAAAACACAACATAAAGGTATTACACTGTATTACACTGCTTTTGTGATGGATATTTATAGCCAGAGTTGGGATATGACTGTAAAAGTATTATTTTTAAACAATCTCTAATATCTAATTTATTCTTCTCAGATTCTGTTGGGGTGGTTTACAGAAAAAAACACACACTGCAGCTAAAGCACTGCAGGCAAGTGCTGAATGCTCTGTAAAAACACAAACAGTTTCTTGCCTGCAAATCTGCTCTCCATCGTATTTCTCATCTTTCACTCCTCAGCTCCCAAGATACTAGAATTTCCTCAGTTCCGTAGTTACCTAGAGTTCTCTCATGGAGACAAGCACCGAACACATAATGAAGAAAACAAACGACAGGCAAAAATCCCCTAAAAACAACCCATCAGCTTATTATTCCCTTTTTCTTCCTGTGCAGGCTCAGAGCCAAAGATACTCCAGCCACCGCTAGGGAGATCAGTGGTAAACATTGCTAGCTGTTAGCAGAGGAAAAAATCTTACAATAAACAGTTCTTCAGGGTATAATTTTTCCCCTGGTAAACATAAAAGAGGGGCAAAGCCAACAGATCTCTTTATCTCCCCTCTTCATTAATTAATAATATGAGCAATAACCTGAAAACGAAAATGGACAGTTTCTTTGATCCTATGGGAAAGCCCCAGAAAACAGGCAAAAGACTCCTGTTCCAGTTGTCACGTGGCCACCACGATTTGCAGGTGGTATGGCAGAAATGAAATCCCACACTCTGATGAAACCTCAGGTGGGCATGTGGTCTCCCAGTGCACTCTGTGCTGGACAGTGGCCTGGGCAGACACCTGTCTGAAGTGTCTTTTTGAATATGAAAGAGGAGGATATTCCATTTCAGTTCTTGCAACTATTAAGGAGTTCCACTGAAACAGTTGTTAAAGACCTGTCAGGCCAAAATGTGCTGCACTTACAGAGCTTTTATATGATTTGCCTCTAGCTGTCTGTAAAGAGTGAGGATGATACATAGCGTCCTTTTTATAGAGATCTCAAAGAGATAAATAAAAATAGTTTTCTGTCTGGAAGATGAAAAGTGCAGGGAGGTTAACTGAACAATCCAGTCTCTCACAGCAGGGCAATAGGAGAATCAGGGACAGAATCCAAATCAGCTGATAATAGTCCTGTGACCTCAGCATTAAATGGGGATCTTCCTGTACTTACATCCTCTTTCTCATATAAGTTTGTCCTGCCGAGGTGTACTCCAAAGAGTACCACTGGTCTGGGGGTCCTGCTGCAGGAGCTTGTGTGGAAGAGCAGAGAAGGTTCCTTCAGTGACAGCCTTTGCAGGGCTTCTTCCAGAGGTTAGCGATTTGACTGCCTTGTTTGGTTTGGGGCTCTTCCTGACTTTTAATTTAATCTGAAGGATTTTATTCATCATTACTCAGCAATAAACTCTTTTCCTTAAAAGGGCTACTCAAACTTTGATGAGGCTCTTGAGCAATGGGAAGACTGATGAGATACACTGAAGGTTAGGTGTAGAGCAAAACTGAAGATCAGGACATTAACTCCTATTGAGTTCAATGGAATTATGATTGGTATTTCTACACCAATCTTTTCCCACTGCTCTGTCCCATATTTGTATGTGTTTGTGTAGCTATCCAGCATCCTGAAGGAGAGAAATGGTAACCTCTCCCATGTTTTGCTTAGCTCCACACCCTACATGTAGTGAACTAGTTAATCCAGCAGAAAAGCTGCAGTGTGGCAGCCTCTGCCCTGCCTGGTCAGCCCTGTGCTGTAGGTGCATCCCCAGGTGGGATGAAAGGGATGTTTTCGCTGGCAAGAGCTGGGAGGTTGGCAAGGAAGGGAGGCTGTTCTGCAGGCATTCAGGAGTGACCACATGTGTGTGAAATAGAAGCTCTCAGCAATGTTTAACTGATGTTGCAGACCTGAGTCCCCCACTTGAATACTCATGTCCTTAGCAATATCTGCTTTCTTACTCCCCAGACTCTTCAGCAGTGAAGATCGTGGATCTTCCCTAGGTAGCCTGTTCTAGAATTCAGTATCACTGCTGCTGGAAAGCACCCTTAAATTTATAAGGACAAACTTCTGTAAAACATACTAATCTGATCAATGAAGGCAAGAAAATGACCTACAATGTGGGGGAATGGACTGGCCAGCAAGTTTCTATAGTGTGGTCTTTACACTGTCACCTGGACCACCCAGCACAAGTCATATCAGGCTAGAACAGCAAAGCAGGTGACCTTCAGACCTACTCTAATATTGCAGTCCTTATGCTACCACAAAAATAAAACATTCACACCAACTGCCAGACAGCAGGTCAGGTTTTCCAGCTGATCCTCTGTCTTATTATGTAAGAGACGTTGTTTGATTATTGCTCTCTGCTAACCTCTGCATAAATCAGCCATTAAGGACTAGAACAGAAATTGTTACTGAAAATTCAATCAGTGTTTCACTGATTTTTAATATACCACCATGTGTATATTAAAGTGCATTAACCTGCTCAAGTCCATAGGAAAAGATTTTATTAACGAACTCCATACAACCTAACAACAACATCAGAGAAAGGAGCAGCAGTCCAGGATATGAAAGGGACAGCAAAAGTTAAATATGAATTCCTCAACTTCAGAACTCACAAATGGTGTATTTAGGAGAGGACATTATCCATTATTTCACCTACAAAGGTGGTTTTATCTCCTTCACAGTTTAATTTCCATTTTGCTTTGGCTGATACGTATTCATAGAATCACAGAACCACAGAATATCCTGAGCTGAAAGGAACCCACAAGGATCATCAAGTCCAACTCCTGACCCTGCCCAGGACAACCCCAGTAATCACACTGTTGCCTAGAAAATACCCACTAGGGCCAGCACCCATCCTGGAGAGCTCTACACTCAGAAACCTCCCCCAGTGCACTTCATCATCCACCATGGTCTCAGTGTGTCCAAGCAGATTCTATACATACCCTGCTGTGCTCAACAGACCTGTGACTACAGACCATTGGTTCCATAGTGAAACCTTCTAGAATGTGATGCACTGAAAGAAAGATTACTGGGGACTTTTCAAAAGAAATAATCCTATAGGATCACAAAATGTATCTTATGGTATATGAAGGTATAAGGCTTCAACTAGGAGGATGATTTCAAGGCACTCAATCTTAAGAGAGCACTGTGAGAGACTGGGAGTATTTACATATACTGAAATAGTTATGGTCTGATGATTTAAAGTGATACCTATTGATGCCCAAAGGTATTTTTGGGCCCATACTTTCTTCACTGACTGACTGTTTTCATGTAGCTGTTTGCCAACTACTGACAATCTGTTTAGAAATATCAGGGAACATGAAATCTGGAGGTGTATCAGTGTGTGAGTGTCCACTCCAAAACCCCTGTGAAAATAACCTTCAGGGATGGCAATCGGCCAGAGACACAGTTTGAAGCCAGCTAACATAAGAATAAATATTCATGGCAGCTAAGGATTTTGTATTTAATACCATTCTGCTAATGCAGATAAATATTCAGATTTCCCTGGCTTCTGAGAGTAAACCCAGTTTAAAACAGAAATCCACACAACAGCATTCAAATAACATTGCAACTGCTTGTAAGGGTTTTGGGGGACATGTTACCCTAGTTTTTACTGACCAAGATGAAATCTCAGCAATTTAAATGTCTAAACCAGACAACAGATGCAGAAATATTCATGCTCTGGATCACTACTGCTGATGGCAGAAGGATAGCTCTACCTGTACCATAGTGTTCAGCACTATGCTGTACTTCCACCCTTCATGACTATACTTTGTTAGCAGGTAAAGCATTTTTCCCTTATTTTGACATCTTTGTAATGAACAATATAATCCAAGGTTAATATTTTACTATTTTACTCCTACCCACTTGTCTCTGTGCTAAGGAAAATGTCTATATTTATATATATATTTGCTTAAATTTTTATAAGCTCACAGCTGAGTGTAACTGACTGTGAAGATTACCTTCACAAGACTCAGTTTACATGAAAGATACATGAAAGATAACAGTTGAGTTAGACCTAACCATGCTACTGTAGCTGTCAACCGTGTTACAGCAGCAGATCTACATAACCACCTAACCAGGAAGGGCTTTCCTCTCTAGCCAAGCAAGAAGCCAGAAGTTGCATCCTGTCCCCACCAGAAATTCAAGTCACATCACAGGCTGAAGGGACCTCAGAAGAAGTTATTCAAAGGGAAGCAGAATCAAAGAAAATTATTTCCCTTCCTCTGAAGATTCACAAGCAAAACAGTAACTGTGTTCTACAGCCCACTGTTAAAACTCTTTGCAACTAATCACACCAGCAGACACTCGCATCCCAACTGGATGCTATGTGAGGCTGTGACTGCAGGACCACTGAGAAGTCACTCCATTTTCCCACAGCTTAATTCACATGCTCCAGAACATGAACTTTAAACTGTTTTCAACACACCTTCAGACTTCATAAAAGGAAATGAGCAAGGTGACAGATGGACCAGTTTTTATTTTTTCCACGAAACAGCTCTCAGACTGCATTAGCTCAGTGCTTCTCATTCCTTCTGTGCCATACCTTCATTTCTGGATATCTCTCTAGACTGAACACTCGTGCTTTCTCTTCCCTCTTGTGACTGTAGTTCCTGTAAAAGGTTCAGAAAGGAGGGCAAGTAGTTCCCAAACAATTCTAGCTGTCATACTTCTGGCTGAACAAAAAGGGGCAAGAGGAATGGAACTGGAAGTGCAGGCACAAGGCAGTGAGAGGCCAGGGTTTTTTCCCCAGTCTTTCACTAGTCTTCAGCAAATCATTTCCCTTATATGTTGCTATACATTAAAGTAATATTAAATTGTGCAGGTTTCTGGCAGGATTTCCAAAGTACTATACTCAGCTACCAGTATACAGATTTGAGGCATCAAAGCACTCTTGAACTCAAGGTGTCCAGCTCTCTTAGACATCAAACACAAATTCAAAAAGAATGAAGACAAATATAAACAAAATCAGCACATTTATCATTTTTAGTTAGGAGGCTAACTTCAACATCAGAGCTATTAGAATAGCCCTGCCCATTCAGCTTGTCAGCCTCTCTACCTTTTAAAAGTACACAAGAGATCACAGCAGTCAATACACTTATTTTCTCAGTTAATACATACTTATCCTAACCAGAATCTTTGCATGATACTGGCAATTCTCACTCTGATAAGAATGACTTGAAGGCATACAGACCACAGGTTTCACCTTTGTGAAGAAAACTATTTACGTGTGGGGGTGCGATCGTTCATTAGAGCAGTTACTTTTTTAAAAAGAATGGAAAAAGAGTATTCCAGCAGCCAATAAGTCATCCCTACTGGGACTGCTCTCAGTGTTAGAGACTTTGCTGCAACAAAGTTTTTACAGGACCTCAGTGCTCACTATCACTGTTGGACAGAGTATGCCTAGTTGGCCAAGAGAGACAACATGAATGCTGCACTGAAGTGACAGTAACAGGACAGAGGGGAGCTCTGTAGCTGACCCAAGGGGAGGGTGGCTAATTTAACCTTCTGTCTTGTTTCAGTAGAAGTCCACAGTGCTCATCTCCACTTCTACTATTGTATTTACCATTACCATTTTCTTCAAATGCTCAGCCAGTTGATGGTGATCCCTTAAACTAGGGCATCAGATCCAAACTGGGAATGGCTAGACAGGCAGATGGATTATGTCACTGGCAAGATGAGGAGTTTTAGGCTGTGACTGACTTCCAAAGGCAGCCCATTCCAATTACCATCTTCCTGTGAGTCTGGAAGTAAAAACACTCAAGACTCATGCAAAAACACTCAAGACCATCCTGCTGGGCCTCCAGATTAAAAATAACAAGACAAAAGTTGGGAAATGTTTAATATGTGAAAAACAATTCATCTTAAGATATTTGAATGGCAAGTCACTGAAGGTGCATCTGGCATGGGAAGGTGCATCTCTGGCCCTCAACTTGGTGCAGCAGGCACGCAGCCTGGCTCGCCGTTGGCTCACACGAGGAGCCTGCAGAGCCCTTGGCCTCCCCTGCTGCTCCCGCAGGCTCCCTGCGCCTGCCGGCAGCGCGGCACCCCGCTCCCGCAGCACCCCGGCCCAACCAGCACCGCCAGGCACATGCCACAGCCTTCTCCATGGAGCCTCAAACTAACCAGAACCCCCCGCCAGAAGAGAGGGCTCAGGGCGGTTAGGAGGCACAGATTTGGGAAGAAAGAGAGCCGGGTGCTGACAAAGAGCTCGGGGCTCTCCCCAGTCCCCCGCAAGCCGCAGCCCCGCACGGACCCCCGGCTGGGCTTTGTTGCCGCGGCGGGGTGGCTGCAGGGGGCCGCGGGCTGCCAGGAGCCCGCCCAGCCCCTCGGCCCAGGGCACAGCCGTGCCGGGCACGCAAGGTACAAAGGCAAAGCACAGACCTTCTCCCTGGCCTCTCCGCGGGGAGGCTGCGCCTGTCCTGCCGGCCGCGGCCGCGGTGCCGGCGGGGAGCTGGGGCCGCCGCTGTGCCTCACCGGCTCCACATCGATCCGCCCGCCGGCAGCCTCGCTGCTCTGCTCTCCACTCCCTCCTTCCAGGGGCACAAAAACGGGGCTGGGGGGAGGGGGGGGGGGGGGAACCCTTTCTATTATTATTATTCTAATATATTCTGGGGGCTTGTGGTTCCTGCAGCCAGGCGGAAGTGAACCCGCTTTCGCCCCCCTCCTCCTTCCGCGATGCTCCGGGGCTGGATGCGGGCAGCCCCCGCAGCCCGGGCTCCGCTCCCCGGGCCCGGCTGCCCGCAGCCCCGGGCGGCAGCGGCGTCCCGGTCCCTTGATCCCCGGGCGGGGTGGGGAGGCGGTGCCGTCCCCGAGAGGCAGAGATTACTTAGGAGGCAAAAATTTTCTCCATGCCAGTGATGAGCGGGCTGCCCGGTGTCCGCAGAGCCGGGGCGGGCGCGGCGGTGCCCCGTGCGCTCGGCGGCCCCAGAGCCCGCTGAAGGCAGCGGTGGCCTCGGTGACGAGTGGTCACAGCGCCAGAGGAAAGGCTATAGAATGCGGCGAAATGCAAAGGTGTCCGCTGGCTCCGTAGTGACATCCCGTGGTGCGGGGACACTACTGCCGATGGCCGGCTGAGCCCGGGGCTTACCCAGGCCCCCGGAGCTTTTCGGGGTTCCACGCTGCCCGCGGGCTCCGTCCGGAGCAGCAGCGCACCCAGCCGGAGCAGCGCCGGGGGGCTCCTGCAGGGACCCCAATCCCCACCCGGGGCTGGTTTTAAACCACCCTTCTGCCGTGTGCTGCTGCAGAGCTGCGCTGCTCTCGGGCACTGTGGACATTTGTGCCTTAGAAACGTGTCGCATCTTCCACAGAGCGCCAGAGAGCAGCGAGGGCTCCGAGCTGAACTGTGCCGCTGGCCTCGTGCCTAGGCTGAGTAGTAGAGGGAGAGACACCAAATGCACATCCATCGAACTAAGGCAAATGTTAATTTCTTAATTCAGCATGTGCCATCATGTTGAATCAGACTTGCAGAACATCTGCCCTAGCCAAGAGGCACAGTAGAGATGGAGTGGTGAAACCCTGTCCCTCCCTAAGCCTTGGCTACTCTAGAGAACTCTCCTATCCACCTTCCCTGTCACACAGCACAGTGGGATGCTCTGACGGCCTGTGGCAGAAAAGGCAAGAAGAGAAAAGACAGTGGGCACCAAAACACCACAACCTGTTCATAAACCAGAGAAAAGCATGAAATCAGCAGGCAGGGCTGAGCTGAATGGATTCCAGCTTACAGGATGCTATTAGTAATGAGGACTTGGTGGCATCAACCTACAAATGTCTCCACAGCCCCTGGCAAGCTTGATAAAATCCATGCCACCATGTTTATGAAGCTCAGATTGCCCAGACCAGAAAGGCTAAGGCTAGCATGGGCAGGCCTGAACACATAACAGCTGAAACTCCTGGTAATAGTTTCTTGGCATGTGGGTGCAGGTGGTAGATGGGTTGTAAAAGGCTCTTCTAAACTCTACTGCAGGAGTAACTCACATCAGATGATGCACATGTTCACAAGAAATGACTGGGATACTCTTTACAGAGATCTCTCTTGCCCCCAGAAGCCAACTGCTCTCAACATCGTGGTAGAACTTAAACTGTAGAATTCTGTCTTGTGGGAGCAGTGAAATGGCCAATGATGCTGATATCTCTTTGGTCTGGTGGCTTGTTTAGGACCTGCTATTCTGGACTGTGTAGATTCATCTCTGTGCTCAGTTTTGTGTTAAACATTTTCTTCACATCCCAAGAGCTGCACAGTTTCTTAGTCAGCTGCTACATCTGTCTCACAGCCTTAGGGTGTCTGTGTCCTCCACACTGCCAGTGGATGGCTGAACAACCATGTCAGCAGAAATGCCCTCTTCCAGGTAGAACTGGCCAGAAGATTGCACCTCATCCTAAGGAGTGCACGCTTGGACACACTGGTGCATAAATTGTGTCTTGCAGCTTAATTACTGCAATTCTCTTTGCTTTGAAATAAACCACAATGAATGTAAAATACAGCACTTGTCTGCTTAGCAAAAAAGAGCAGTGCGGTGCTTTGCTCCCCCTAGATTCTTACTAAGGGCAGACTTTGGTCTTCTTTTCTGATATTTAAAGCCCTTCATAATCTTCCACAGCCAGCTCCTGCTGGAGCACTGCTACCATTGACCAAGGGGTAAGAAAAGACTGTGGGAGTTTCCTATTTCCCAGGCAGTATTTCTGTACTGTGGAACTTACTTTGCCTCATAGAGACAGAAATAACCCCGACCTGGATGCAGTCAGAAGCAAATGCAAAACTTCTCTCCTGAGCTTCATTTCTGTGGCTATGGGCATCATGAATGTAAGAACAAAAGAGAGAGTTGGCCATAGCTGGTCATTTCTCAAGATCCTGTCTGGGTTACCTTTGAAACATCCTCTTCTACATTCCTGATTTTGAGTTTTTCTTCTAGAACTTGATAACTGATGTCTCACTGTTATTATCAGTAATACTCCCTGTGTCTATAAAAAGTACATATTTCAACTGATAAATGCTAAAATATAAAAAAACAAAGTGCTGTTAATAAAACACAGATGAATTCTCAAAGGAAATGAATGGTCTTAAAACCCACAAATTTGAGATAAAAATCCATTCTGCTGCATTTCAAGTAATTACAAGAGGAAAATGATGAAGACTGTTTCTTCTCAAAACTTGGCAATTTTTGTATCATGCTACTGATATTCTTATTGAAAAATGGTGGTTTTATTCACTACCACATTTTTTTACTTTGGCCAGTGCTGCAGCCAAACATCTGCTCATTAATTTAGCAGAACAAGTTAATGGTTAGTAACTCAGGAGTTTCCAGAGAAGATCCCCACAAATATTTCCTAAGGAAAACTCTCTCTAAAGCTTTGTAAGGATGCACTTATGAGGGGAGAAGACTGAAGGAACAGAAAGGTCCAGACAAAGCATCCATGTGATTGTTTGGATAAGATGGGCTCTTCTCCTAAAAAGCCTCAGTGGAGGATTTGGGACAAGTGTTCAGCTGAAGGCAATCAAAAGCTCAGTGTGCAAGTTTCACCCTGAACATGCCACTGTGACTGAAGAAAGCTGGGAGTGCAGGAAATGAGGCTAAAAGCAATGGAGAGGTAGCAGATAGTTCACTGCTCACAGGATTCATTTCTTTCCTTTCTGTCCTTAGAGAGCTGCAGAAGAAAATTAATCATGATTATTACAGTAACACATTCTGAGCCTGTTCCTGCTCGCATGTTGACCTATCTCTATACCGGAAAAATTCTTAGAAGCCAGCCCAGCTTCACAAATATATCCCAACAGACGGAATCCTCTATATCCAGGATTTGAGAGACAAATCCCCCAAAAGCCTACTGTCTAAGCAGATACAACCCAGACAATCGTCAGCAAGCCTCCCAGGCCCTTGGCTTACACTGTCTCTGCATGCTGTGCCAGAGTAATGGAGAAGTGTCAGGCCTTGGGACTCTCCAGGAGCAGGTACAAAAAAGGCACATTACATTGCCAGACTTTAGCAGTACTCCCACCAAATACCCTTTCATTCATAATGTTGACAATCACTTATCATGTATCAGGGCTGAGATAAAAAAAATACTGCTGGCAAAAACAGTGTTTTGACAGAATGATTTTAAAAGATCTAAAAGAAGCCATGCAAATATGTGTGTAAATAGTCTTACTATCCTCACAAGGTAATTACATCTGTTAGGCTGAATAGACAAATACAGAAAATGACAAGTCCTCATTTTTAAGTGATAATGAGTTTCTTGCAGGCAAACTACACAGCCCTGGAGACTGAATCCTCAGACTATCCATCGACCATGGCTGCACAGGAAAAAAGGAGCAAGTTTCTCCAGAGCAGTACCTGAAGCCCATGCATGCCTTTTCCCAAGGGCAATGAGGAAGCCTGGGTGCCAAGAGGAAAAATTATGTTTTCGTCTGCCTGTGACACACCTACCCAAATGCGCATCAGCTTTTTTTCAGCTGCACTAGGAAGCAAAGGTGTTATTTTCTTAAAGCATAAGGTTGTCGCACAGTGAGTTCAGCACCACTGGTGGAAAAGTGAGGCGCTCACTGGGGTACAAATTATGTCAGGATCAACTTCTGTACTTTTCACCCTGTTCTGAAAATAAACAACCTCTGAGTAGTGCTGGCCTTCTTTTTCCAGACTCCATTAGTTCATGTACAATGTCAGGACAGAACCCAAGGCTTTGCACACCCTGTGCTGCTATTAATTGCCAGCAACAGACATTCACAATGTACACAGTAAGACGAACAGGTAGTTATGCAGCTATTTCCTAAGCAATACTTCCTCACTACCACTAAGGGACAGTGTTCCCTACATTTCTACTAAAAAGACTGCCATATCTGCAAGTTCAATTTTAATTAGCAATGGTTAATGCCTCTTTTTTGTGCTTGAAGTGTTTTACATTCTATATTAGGTTTGTTTAATAACTTAGTACTTCCCAATGCAGTGAATTACAGGCCCATTTATAGTACTTTCACTACCACTGATGCACTGACAAATAAAACAAGTGTATTAGTGAAGGTAATTCCTCCTATGAGCTCCTAAGCCTAAGAGGATGGCTAGTCTAAAATAACTGGTTTACAGTCAGGTGTCAATCAAAACACATAAACAGCTTTGCAAAATACATCCCTTTTTGCGTTATTATTTTTTTCCAAATACATAATTTGTGTCAGATTGTCCTCATCTGTTCTAGCAATGCATATATTGGAAAATCTGCAACATAATGCTCTTTAATAGGTACTGCATCCTATTTCATTTATACCAGAGATGCTTCTGCCAGTGACTTCACTCAGAGTGAAGATAATGTCTACTATATTCAGCTGCAAAACTTCACTAGCGGTCCCATTTCTCCAGGCATATTTTGTGTTCTGGAAAATAGTTTAGTATAGCTTGAAAGACTCTGCTCAATAACTTTCTTCAATCTGTGTTTCTGAAAAATACTCTGATAGTCCCACTCTCACCATAAAGTAATTTAAATCCAGTAAGGCTTTGGCTCATTTACAAAAGGCCAAGTTTTTACAGGACAATATAGCAGAGGTACCTGGTTATCCTTATTTTCACACTCACAGACATAAGAAATGTCCATGAAGTAATTGTTACTGTGATAACAAATTACTGGCCCAGTGCTGTATGATTTCAAGACCATATTCCAATGCGTTTTTGGTGACTCAAACATTTGAAGAAATTCAAATTTGGCTACAAGATCAATAGCTGCACATTCAAGCTGATAGTGTAGCTGCACGTCCAAAATCCAATCTCCCTGACTTCTCTTCAGTGCGAGAAAGCACAAGGCACATCATATCCAATTAATAAAGAACAATTAAAAAAAAAATCATGCGTCCCATGAACAGAAGGCTTCCCAGATTCTGTACTTTGCTGAATAGTATATCTAACCTTATCTGTGCAGATAATCCAGTGCAATTAGCCTCCAGTGGTTCTAGCAGGCAACAGTGGCATAGCCAAGAAGTAGATATTTTTAGCACCCACCCTCTAACCATGCCCTGTAATTAACTGCAGAGCCCCACAGATTTCAGCCTGATTAGCTGTTCAATTAATGAGAGCGTCCAGACTCAGCTACCATGAACCCTGAATTACCTGCCATTCATGGACCAGTCTTTGTGACCCCAGAGCAAAGCACAGGTGCAGAGCTGTGTTGCAAAAGGGACACAAAGAGGAACAGGGGCCCCCATGCAAAATGTGCACAACTCCTCTGACTCCAGTCACACATATTGAGTGTTTTGGATGGTTACACATGTGGGAGCAAAACCTGGTAGTTCCTGT